>BSDF01000006.1:10551108-12951108 GCA_027925045.1 Hypotaenidia okinawae
AAGTAAAAGTGGTGGTTTGTTCGTTATCAAAGTGGAAAACTCTGTGAGGTAGTTATGCAGGCTCTAGCAACTGAAACATGTACAACTTTATTCAACTTTTTTTTCCTTTTTTTTTTTGGCAACTAGAACATGTTAAACTTTCTTATTTTCCATATTTAGTTTTATCTTTCTGGCTTTAGTATCTTAAGATACATAAACTAACTTGCTTACGATGACAACTTCTGTGGATGGAAGGATCTACTACTTTCACATGCCTAGGTTAAATGTCCTGCTTAAGGATACTTAAAAGTGATTGATAATAGTTCCTCAGAAAACAAATACAAAATCAGAGGCAGTGGCAGAGAAAGGTCAAAGGCAAAGGGCCAGTGGGGGTGAATGTGGTCAAGTAATAGGGGATGATAGGCAGAGGAGGCTGAGTGAATATATGTGTGTGGAAACTTCTATTGGATTGCCTGTAAGTCTTCAGCCAGTTACGTTGCTAGACCAGAGCTTTTCTTGGATGTTTATAGGTAACCCCTGGGTAACATGAAATGAATATTATACATCATGCTGTACTGCACACTGAACGCTGTAGAGACTCACATGCTGAAAGTTTAGACTTTATATTCCTTGCAATAAAAATTCCTCTGCTTAAAGACAATGAAAATTCTTCTGCTTAAAGAAATAGTGAAATAAGTAAGCTATGATATTACTTGTTACAGTATTTAGAGGTGTGCTATTTTACTTGGGATTTATGATGTTGGGTGGCTAGTTAAGCAGGAATCATGGGCTTGATGAACTGGAATGGAGCATGAGAAAAATCAGATACCACTGTTTGAATCACAGATCTGCTGATAGAGAATGAGGTTTCTGTGAAAGAGGGTTTTTGTCAAGACAGAGCAGACCCCAAAATAAACGACTTCAGAGAAACTACCTGATGTACAGTTCTGCTTTCCAATAGTAAGACACATACATTGAACTGTAGTTACTTAGGATGTAGAGATAGAAATATGGAATGAACTAATACATTTGATTAAAGAAGTTACCCACCTTCTGTGAAACCAGTACTCACAATGGGTCTGCCTCTGTGGCAAATATGGTTTGTCTAACAAAGCCTTTCTTGGATAATTTGCATTAGCTTGTGCTGAAGTGTTTATCCCTAGTGATTTTTGGTGGCTCAAATACTGCAGGAGTGCTCTATAGCAAACTGTATCTGAATGAAAGCAGATGTTTAGCCACTCGCCTCGCATCTCACCCAAGAAAAAAATCAGGAATAGCTTTTAAAAATGAAAGCTTTTTATGGCACAAATAAAGGCTGTCTGAGAACACGACAGAGTGAGAGTGTGAGTGCAGTTTGCAGTACTTGTATCAAAGAATATGAGTGGAACTGGGTGAAGAACATTCTTAAAATGCACGGAGCATATGTGTGTGGTCCATGAGATTCAAAGGGCTTTTTTCAGGGCAGTAGTCACTGTTCTTTTTATTGCTTTAATAGTAAAATGAGAAATACTTAAATTGATAAATGAAAAGGAAAAAAAATAGTTGATACTTACCCACAGTAAAAATAATTATTTTGAAAGGCCATTTAATCAAAAGCACTCCTTTCAAAGTGCTTTTGCACACAGTGAAAATCACATTTTGTAGACATTATAATGGAAAGAAATTGGGTGCACTAGCAAGTAAATATTCTTTAAATTAAATTCTTGCATCACATGTTTGATAAACTCTGAGTAGGAGAGGATTTATATCTCTGTAGTTGTAAGCCAACCTGGGTTTTGCAAGACCGCAATTCAGATTGTGGATAGACAGACAGGTAGATCTAAAAGCAGATTTGGAAACGGTTTTAAAATGTTTATCCTAACTGCAAGCTGGGACAATTGAACACTGGGACACAGCCCATACTAGACACAGGTGTAATGTTGGCAATGACACCTTTCAGGTGGGAAATACTTATGTTGCAGCCTGTGGGTTATTAAAAAACATAGCACATCCCCCATCCCTCATCCCCCATTAAATAAATTAATGCTGTCTACCTAATTACCTCTTAAGTGAAATCTTTGTTTTGTTGATGCTTCAGTTGACTTGTTCAGGATTTTATCCTGTATGTGAGTAGCTCTATGTTCTTTAAGTGAAAGGCCATCTTTGCAGCTCAGCCTCAGGTGCTGCAGTGATAGACATTTTATATGAAAAGCATTTATCTCAATCCAATCTAATTTGGTAGGATCATAGTTTACAGGTGGGAAATGTGTTGGTGATGATATTTTTGTGACTTTAGTAGTATTGCAAAGTTTCTTAAACTTCCTATGCAGGTTAAGGATGAAGCCTTCAGGATTAAACTATATAACTTAAGAAAAATAAAATAATTATACTAGTCGTTAGCAGTACGTGCAAAAGGCCTTTTGGAGCTTGGATTTCTTAGGACAGACATTTTAGTATTTATTGTCTGTCATTAGAGAAATTTATCAATTTATATCTTTTTTTTTTTTCTTCCCCCATTCTGCTCACATGAAACTTAACTCTGTAACCAGAATGGTATTTATAAAATCAAGCACATCCTCATTCTTCCTTCTTCCCAAACTCACTGAAAAAGAAGAAAATTGAATCCCTTTTGTGAGTAAAAGTAGAAAGGAATGTAGAAGTCCTTGAAGCCTGCCAGGCACAACAGTTGCATATTCTGCAAAAAGGGCAGAATATGGCCTTAATTTAAGCTACACTAGGAAGCTTTTGTGCTTGCCCTTGCACAGAAGTATACAAAGAACATATGCATGAAGGATATAACAGTCCAAGGTTTGATGCCTGGGATGGTGAGTTCAGTTGTTCCTATTGCTGTTCTACGATGCAGCAAAAGCTTTCTGGCCTGGAACTTGATGTAAATTGAAATAAATAAATCTACCTCTGCCTTCCTAAGGTTTGAATTTTGCCCTATGGTTCACGTTTTCTAAATATAGAATCCAGAAGCGTCAGGAAGAGAGTGAGAAGAGGTGCAAGAAAAGGGCAAGGTCAGGAAGAGGAGAGCAATGGGGATAAATACAAAGCTTCCACATTACTGAGTTTAATTAAAAACCAAAGCAACCTCTGCTTTCTTACCCTTAAGTCTTCCATCTCCATCCCAAAGGGGAGTTTATTGGAACGTAGTCCATCACACACCGACAGCCCTCATACGTTAAAGAGGTGTCAAGTAACGACTTCTCCTAACCGCATACTAACCAGGGAGAACTGGGCTCTGCTGGGCCTCCTTCCCTCTGGAAGAAAAAGTGATGGATGTGGGTACACAAACATATGCGTGCCTTCTGCATCCTGCTTTGTCGGCACTTGCCTCATTAGTACAGTTCCTGGTGACTTCAGCGTCCTTCAGTGAAGACCAAGGAAAGCTGTGAAATACAGAATGTAAAGATTTACTTACTTATTTTTTTACTTGTGCATGCTGTGATGCAAGAGAAGTTACCAGTACAAGGGAATAGATAGGAACTTTATTATGTTGTTTCATCACATTATGACAATTGATATTTTTTTAAAGGAACTTGAGGAAATGGATGTATTTATCTGTTATCTGTGATGGATTCTAGTGTGATACGGAGAAACTGCACTAAGTTGAGACTTAGAGAAGAATCTCTTTTGACTTAGACATATCGAAATACATTGTGTTCAATATCATTCTTTTCAGGGCCACTCCAAGCCTTAGAAGAATCGCCACTTTTGGAGTCAAATCCAAGTAACATCTGCTCTATGCAACCAGTCAATATTGTGGAAAAGTTCAAAGAATGAAGATCATTAGTAGTGTCAGCTTTACAACCAGAAGGTAATGGCATTAAAGTGAGCAAGTATAATACCCAACAATACCAGGCTCATTAACCAGTGATTTATCATGATGAAAAGACCTGTTTAACCTTTAGTCTTCACATGCTTTCTGTTTTTAACAAAAAGACCTATTATTTCTACTTGTCAAGTGATAATTTGTGAGTTGTTAAAGGGATGTATTAAATTATACTTTAAACGATTATACACAATTACACAAATATTGCATTTGTGATGGGATAAGTTTAACATAATATGATTTCTCCCTCACCTTTTAATTTTGTTTATCTATTTGGGAAGCAAAATAAAGTCATTATATATAGTAATGATGCCAGTACTTGACTTTTAAGCAAGTTAAATTGAGTTTGATATGTGTAGCAAGTGCCAATGTTGTTTCACAGAAGCAGCACAATCCATATTAAATATTTTGAGGGTTGTTTATACCAGTGCAGAAAGCTTGTTCTTGCCTTTGAATAAACAGGTGCATATAGCTGCCTGTCCCATAAAACTATTTTTCATTTATCCATATGCTGGGATGTTTCATTAATTAAATTCTTCTTGGAAAGGAAGCACTGTTTGTTACAGACATCTTTTGACAGCTGCCATGTAACCTTGTCTACAGCAGACCAGCCAACACACATATTCTGACTTACAATAAGCCTCTCTAAAAACATCAGTTCTGTCAAATTGTGCCAGACTGGATGGTGACTTGTGATGCAGAGAAATATCCATTGAAGGCTGGCATGACCACAAGATTCAGTTCAGATCTAGGTTCAAATCTGATTTGTGATCCGGTTCAGAGTTGCATTGCAGGTCACTAGGAGCACCGTGTCATCTCCTGTCTAGTTTCACATTTTTTCTATTTATCTGTTTAGTTCTCTGTCTGCCTGTAGTATAACAAAACGATAAAATTATAACTGATTTGGTAATTCTGCTAGTATTTCTGCAGACAGATTCTAGACATGCAAACTAACCTTCCAGAGCAGATAAAATAGAATGATTGTGGTCTTTACACCTGTTTTGTACACCCACCTTTTGAATATCATATGTGAAAAAATACTGACATTTCATATACAAATATGATAAAAGATAGTCAGCATTTAAGAATTTAGTAGGAAAAAAAGATATTGTTAAACAAGACAGTAGAGAGATCATATTCAGTATTCAAAAGGAACAGTCCAGAAGGATTTTCTAATCTATTTGTAAATTTTGTGATTTTTGCAGTTGGAAGGCAGTTGGATAATTTACAGATTATGCACTATTTGTGATGGAGTTCTTCTGGAATGGGTGGGTAGTACTTTTGAAATGAACAGAGATGTAAGACATCTTCTTTCCCATATACTTTATTAACACTTTTCATCTCTTACTGAGAAAATGACTAGATAAGCTGTTTAAATTACAGATAATCTAGACCTATAAATCTCTCCAGATATGCTCTGTATGGATCTCTGTAGATACCCTCTTTTTCCTGATTACCTACAATGCTAAAATATTTATCTCTGTTTCTTATATGCGTTACATGAGTTATAGGGAAAAACACTGGGAATGTTTCATTCTTGGTGGTAACGATCCTCATCTCCATAATCATTTCTAGGACAGGATAAACTTTGGATGTGCCATTGTTCACCAGTATTGGTTGTCAGGAAAATATTTTAAATTCTTGTTGTGTTAGTTTGAATTGAAAATAAGCCATAGTGATCCCTTTTTATCCAGCCTTTTTGTTCATGTTGTGTAATATGTAACACGAGAGACTGGCAATCATAGAGCATCCATGTCATCATCTTATATCCTGATGGTTTGAGTGCTTTCTTTAGCAGCCTTTCCGGTCCTTTCAAGAAAGGGAAAGATTGGAAACATGTCTTCAGAGTAAGTGACTTAGCCACTAGGTTTCTGAAGGGCCGTATGTGAGTTGAGATTTCTCTGAACATACTCTTTCCTTTTTTCCTTCTTTCCTTTTGTAAACATATGCTTCATTATAAAGCATTTTGTTTCATCTTTGTTTGTTTTTTGCTATTTCTATGCTTTGTTTTTGATCAAGAAGCTAAGGAAACCCCTAAATCTGACCTGTGCTTGTTATATCAGTTGAATTGAAAAGTCAATTACTTGCATATTTGAGAGGATCAGGCTCTTAAACAGAAAACAGTGTTTTTAGTAGGATTAATTCTCAGTACTTTCCCGATTATCTAGTAACAAGCATGGATCTTTCCTTCTTTAGCCAGCAGCCAGTGATTTCTGTGGTTGCTGCAAGACTTGGCTGTTTTAGGTGAAATTCAGGCATCGTAGCAGTTTTGCCATTGATACTACAGGAGCAGGGTCTCAGCTTTTGTCTTTCCACTGCAGTTTGATTGTGAGGGGGAGGGTAGGAAGACAGACAAGTCCCCGAAAGAATAAAACAGGGAACCTAACCTTTATATTTTGTTTTCCCATACAGTTCTAAGTTTTGAGCAATTGGTCACGAGGTTTTTAAAAAGGAGATGGGATCTCTGTCTCTTGGTTTGCAGTTTTGCATGAAGTTGAACTTCTGGTTTATTTTTTGCCTGTGGAAAAAACGTTGTGGTGCAGAATGTGAATATGCATAAACTTGCCATTTTCCTTTGATAAATGTGGGAAATAGCCTAATCTTATGTCTGGCTTTGAAAAACGTGTTACTTACCTAGTTTGTGAATCCTTGCAGGTAGGATAGGAAAAAGAAAAAAACAAATGGGAAGACTTTGGTAGGTTCAGTTTCTGTATGCAACTATGTTCTGCACCACTGTGGTGGTGAGAACAAATTAATTTCACAGCTGTAACAAATATTTGCTCTTTGAGACCCGCTCCGTGAGTTCCTAAATGTTCTGTCTCTTATGACTCAGACCATTTCAAAGGATGTTATCTCAGAGATAATCCAAGTGTACAACTGCTTTCCTACATCTGGGTTGAAATCTGTACCACTAAATCCTGCGAGGCAATACAGTGTATGAGATCAGAAGCAGCATGGTGCCTGTAGTAGGAGTGCTCAGAAATTGGAGTGTGGTTGAAGCATCACCTGGACTTTTTTTTCAGGATGTCTGTCCAGTTAGATGGAGTTTTAATTTGCAGCATGGAAAAATAAATACTCTGTTCTTATTAAGAAAAACCATGTAGGAGATAATTTTATATGGTTGTTTTCAGTCTTAGTTGCTCCAATAAACCAAAAATGTACCGTAAAGAGTAGCAAAGGAAAATGACTAAAAGACCCCAAGAAAATGAAAAAAAAATATTATGTATTGGAGAGATAAACAGTGCAACTGTTTTCCCAGAGAACTTAAAAGCAGCATGGAAATCCAGAGTGAGCAAGCTCAGTGGCTTGGCACATTGCGTAGTGCATATCTACATACACATTAAAATGCACTCTGTCTCAAAACGGGCTTTCTCAATTCCCACTACCCTGCTCCCACCCCCCACCACCACCATTCTGCGCTGCCTGACAAAAGATTTTCAACAAAAGAAATTCTTCCTGGTTTGTAAAACAGTTGTGTAAAACTTGGACTGTAAAGCCACAGTTGACTGCTTTAATGTGGAACAGTTGGGAGGGTGGGGAATGGCTGGCAGGTTGGGGCAGGACGCAGCAATGGTGCCCCTATTCTGTCAAGGGTCTACTTAGTCACACCACCTGCTCCCCCTATTCTTTCAAAGGCAAACCAGTCATGATAGTATGAACAGACGGATGTTTAGCCTCAATACCTTGGACACACGGCACCAGACGGAGCAAGGGGAGTTAAGAAAAGATAAATCAATAAGTGATCAATAAAGATAAGGGACCTGTTTAGCAGTAAATGGTGGGGACAGAGCAGACAGAACAAAGGGTGAACGTGTGTTAAATAATGCAAGTGCGTGTTTAGCTAAACTCAAACTTTTCAAATCCATGTGTTGTTCCCCTAAAGGCCTCTCCCCCCACCCCCCAGTATTAGTTAACTGTGCATTAGGTAGATGTAAAGTGTATGTAGGCATACAAGGTCTCCCCAATATAAGTCCCTTCGGAGTCAGTTGTGCTTTTTGGTACTTGGGTGGAGTGCAAGGAAGGGGATGAGAAAGGGGCCCGTGTCCAGAGTTGAATCAGGGATCTGTTTGCACCTCCCAGCTTTGTGATGTAAGGTGAAGTATAGCGAGAAGCAATGAAGTTCTGATACAGACTAAGTGACAGTGCTTTGATAGCTGATTGACAGTTAAGTGATCCAAAACCATGGGCTTATTTTAACCGGTTATCACACTCTTCATCTCAAGGACACTCCTCTTGTTCTGTCTTTCTGCCTAGTATAACAAAGGTCTCAACTTCAGGTTTAGATTTCTAAACCCTACTGTACTTTAATAAGAAGATATTAAAAATCAACCTGTAGTGTTGCTTCCCCTTCAGTGCAAAAAACCTTGCAGTTGAGTAGCTGCAGAAAAACTGTACTTTTATGAAGCAGTAGTATGCACCATAAAGAAGGTTCTTCCCCCTGTTCACTGATGTAAATGATCATGACCAGCCCAAATGAAAGCTGATTTTTAATACAAATGTCTCCTGCTCTCCCCTAACACCCCCAAAAGGCAGTGCTTCACAGGATCACGCGGATTCACTGAGCAGTAGAGGTTTGAAAGGACCTCTAGAGAATATCTTGTCTGACCCCTCTGCTGCTAGGGCAGGATAATCTTGAGCAGGGTGCACAGGATCATTTTCAGGTGGGTTTTGTGTCACCAGAGAAGGAGACTCCAGAATGTCTCTGGGCAACCTGTTCCAGTGCTCTGTCACCCCCAAAGCAGCTTTTCCGTATATTGAAATATTTTCTCTTTGGAAGATTCAGGGTTGAGGTAATTAAACCCATTACTGTGATAAAAGTGATGGTGTGTCTTCCTGTGCCTCAACTACTCTGTGGTAGCAGCATAAAAGGGAGAAGCTACTTGGTGTTTAGCAAGGGGGAACCCTAGAGTAAGTGTAGCCACAGAGGAAGGTGATATGGTGTATGTATTCTGTTTATAGCTTTGCCAAGGCACCTTGTTCTTGTCTTTGGTATTTGGCTACCAGTATCTTGTGTTTAGGCTACCAGTTCTGGGCTCCCTGTTATAAAAAGGACAGGGATCTCCTGGAGAGAGTCCAAAGAAGGGCTATGAAGATGATTAAGGGCCTGGAGCATCTCCCCTATGAGGAAAGGCTGAGAAAATTGGGACTGTTCAGCCTTGAGAAGAGAAGACTAAGGGGGGACCTAATTAATGTTTATAATTATCTTAAGCAGGGGATGCAGGGGAAATCAGCCAGCCCCTTTTCAGTGGTCTGTGGAGACAGGACAAGGGGCAATGGCTGCAAGTTGCAGCATAGGAAGTTCTGCACCAACATGCGGAAAAACTTTTCCCCAGTGAGGGTGACAGAGCACTGGGACAGGCTGCCCAGGGAAGTGGTGGAGTCTCCTTCTCTGGAGATATTCAAGACCCGTCTGGACGCCTATCTGAGTGAAATGTCCTAGGGAGCTGCTTTGGCAGGGGGTTGGACCCGATGATCTCTCGAGGTTCCTTCCAACCCCTACAATTCTATGATTCTGTGATCACCCACTCACTCGAGAAAGGGCAATGTAAGTACTACTAATCTTAGAATAGATTGTTCAGCTGGAAAGAATCTAGAGTAGCCCAACTGCCTGAGTGTCAGCAACGTTTACTGGACTAGGACCTTGTGGCTCTCCAGGCTCTTACATTCTTTGGTTCAAAGCCCAAAGAATAAAATTACCTACCTGTTCCAGTCCATTAGGTTGATTAACTTTCTTTTCTGCTTCTTGTTGTCCCAATATGACCAAAGGCATTGTAATTCTGTTTAAATGGATAATTGCTTGACCACACTAAATAGACTCTCCTGATTGCACTTCATCTAGTAGATCATACATGTCCCATGGCCTCAGCTGCCATCCTTTACATTGTTTTGTGTACTTCTTGTGCAATGCTGAAACGATGCTATGCAATGAATAATAAAGTGCTGTGAGTTTTTAAGGTGTCACTCATCAAAATATCCCAGGATGTGAAAACTGAATTGTAGTGGTGCAATGAGGCACAAAATCTATTTTCATGTTATAAAGGTAGATAAACATCTGTTCCTTTTCGTGAGGTAGAAGAAAATGCAGAAGACCTAGAAGTCACTGATAGGTAGACTTAAAGGACAGGGAGAAACAGCCAACTCAAAGAATTTAATCAGCCTTGGTGATGGTTTTAAGTGCAGCTGAGCCTCAGCTGTTCTTTCTAGTGCCATCCTGAACCACAGCTTT
Source organism: Hypotaenidia okinawae (assembly GCA_027925045.1). Lineage (NCBI taxonomy): Eukaryota > Metazoa > Chordata > Aves > Gruiformes > Rallidae > Hypotaenidia > Hypotaenidia okinawae. The sequence goes on from BSDF01000006.1 coordinate 10,561,128, forward strand.
GATTTTCCTTTTAGAGCTGAAATGATTCTCACCAAGTGTCCTCCACAGATGATCCTGTGCAGCTGTGGGGACTAGGCCAGTGGGAATCTGTTTCCTGAGGGAAGAGGGGCCAGCACAGCTGCATGGAGACAGCTGTTAGGGATGGGTGGTTCTCATCGCTGTGGAGGTGCCCTCATCCTAGCATTTCACATCGCAACATACGCCTCCAGCCACCCTGCCTGTTCCACAGCAAACCATTCACCAAAAAATCCCACCCCGCAACTCTGTGGCAATACTGGCTAGCCACATGGGACCTCTTCTATGCTCCAGACAGGGCTACTGCAGCCTTTCCCTGATGGCCACATCCAGTGCAGGCTCCAATGTGAGAAAGCTGTTTAAAGGCCCCTGCATGGTGCAGGAACCCTTTATCCTCACTGTACATGGGTTTTATTGATCATGAAAAATCCAAGAAGAGGATGGAAAATGTACCTTCTGCCCATTTTAGATGTGAGCCACAGGCCACTGTGAAGATACCTGGTTTGTATTATACAATAGTGATGGAAAAATTAATAAATACATGGAATTATCCAACATCTCTCAGAGTTAACAGTTCTGGGCCCCTTTCCTTGATGCTGGTCCTTTGTCCTTATGCAGCTATACATTTTTCCCTCCTTACTGAGACATTGGAACTTTCTCCTAATATGTGTTTCTTGGCTGCTTATAATCCCCGGGCTCAGCTGTGTTTGGAGACCGGTCCTGGTTGGAGTTTGTAACAGTACTGCCCCACTTGAATTTTTAGTGGGTTTTTTTAGGGGGTGGCACTAGTGGTAAAGGAGAAGGCATGAAACAGAGTGTGGAGTAAGGGATATGAATGGTGTCTTGCAGTTGTCACATCCCACCAGGCAAGTAAACCAGGGAGACGCAGACTGGACCCCTTTGCTCTTTAAACTCCTCCTGAGAGAGGAGTCTAGGTGTGGCTGGACCCAGTGCTTCTCTCAGACCTGTCTGTCCTACCCCAGCAGATGGGTACATGTAGAGTTAACCTTTTCTACCTGCCATGGGGCTAGGTTAACCCTTGCTTAGCTAATCTCTTAACAACCATGCATGTGAGACTAGCTGCTATAACCCTCTGTGCAGCACTCAGGAGTAACAACAATTACCCAGGAGGTCCAAGCAAAGCACAACTTCAAATGTGATCAGGATTATAAACCTTGCAAACAGAACCACAGCACACACTATATTGGGAGCAATGGATTACAATTAGTAAAATTTAGCAAAATTAGAAACACTGTTGCTCTTGTGTGCCAAGAAAAAGGTTAAAAATTGAGAGAGAGATTGAGAAAAAGACAAAGAGAAGATATCACCACCCAGAGATCCAGCTTAGATCAGCAGAGAGTTGTGGTTCTTGGATTGCAGGTGCACACCAGACATCCCAAATCTGCATTTGTTTATGCTACCTGGCCCCACCCTTCTGAGGGGACATAGTGTGTCTTGTGCAGACTCTGTGTTGAGTTGCAGAGTGTTCTGGAAATGAGTCGGTGGGGAATAGGGGTCCCAGGGGGTCATTTGACCCCCCCACCCAGGCTGATCGAGCAATGACCCTGTTTTTGCAAGACAGCCCTTCCCTCCGCTGGGCCCTGCTTTCCTGTCACTGTTCCTTACTGGATAAGGACAGGATCCTGTTTCTCAGGGTGGCTACTGAATGTGGGACTGCCCTGACACAGACAGTGTCTGGAGGGCTCATCGAATGAGGATCCCACCTGAGAACAACGTCGGGTTTGTCAGGGCGGCTGCCTTGAGACCAGGTCTCTACACGCCCTCGCGGCCTTTGGAGGAGGGGGCCCTCATCTGCAACACGCCATCCTGCAGAGCCTCTGCAGGTTCTATTACCCTGCAGGACAGATTGGTTGAGTCAAACCATTCATTTCAGTTCCCCAAATTGGTATTTGGAACAATACAGGTGTGCTGTTAGAGCCCAGTGCCATGTCACAGTAGTGCCTGGAAATGGGATGGTAATGCTGGCTAGAAACAAAACAAATTGTCAAAGCTGGCAGAAATAAAAAATGTTAGCAAATAACTTAATGCATAATGTTGCCACTTTTAAAAGTGATTTCAGTCTTCACACACAAGGGTTTGAAGTGAGGAAAAATTCAACTCCCTGCCCTCGTGCTGTACTTCTATTCTTTCATTATTTGCAAGGAACATTATCTGTAGCAAAACCCAGGATCAGAAATTTCTAGAACAAGATTTCTTTCATGCTGTTTGGATGACTTAAATGGACTAGTAGGCAACAGCTCTCTGTGAGTCAGGACCTTCCCCTGATTTCAGAACTGGGCCCTGTTAAGTATGTGATAAAGATTTCTTTTGGGTTCTCTTTCAGATGAAGAGCCAGTGTTAAGTCTGAATGTATGCTAAACAGAAGCTACAGGAAAGTGTTCTGCACAGGCAGTACTGCAGTAATGCTGCTGGCTGGATGATGTTGTTTTATTAAGACCTGATCCTTGTGGGTACAGAGTGATTTCAGCAGCAGACAACCACTGTCTGCTTTGTGCAAAGGAACATAATCTAAACCACATACCCACAAACTCCATAAAACAGATCCCTAGCTTGGTAATTACCTCGACACATTCTGTGATTAATGATTTGCATCTGTGGGATTATCATTCATGAGCCTGGCAATAAAGCTGTTTATTTTTTATGAGCTATTTTATAATTCCAGCTCCCAGAAGGGCACGGTACATTAGCATTGGTACATCAGCTAAATGTGCATGCAGCATCATAAGATGATTCAAACAAACAACTGGGAACATTATTATATGCTCTGGAATTTACCACAGTGCAGCCACAGCATGATTCATTTGTCAGCCTTCTCCTCCAGCTCATTGCAGTCATTTTAGGAGACCGTGGGTCTTTTTCCAGATAAAGTCAACTTGATAGTAAGATGCATCCCTAAAATAATGATCCTTAATAAGAAGATACTCCAGAGTTACTACAAATTCTTAACAAAAAATGTGGGGTTGAAGAGGGCCCAAACTTGTTCACTTGGGACACAAAGAACACCCTTGTTTTCCCCTCAAGCAATTTCATTAATTTAAACAAACTGTTTAAATTAATGAAATGTCTGTGAAGTGTGTATTTTGGATTTTGGTTGTTATTTTCTGGAAAGACATGGCCCTAGGGGGAGCTGAGGACTCTCCTCCAGTGACAGGACTATGGGACCCCTTGCTGTCTGTCCTCTGCATACCATATCCTGTTCCTCAGGCTATTTCTGAAGCTATCAAGTACTTTTGCACTAATCTCGCTTACTACAGCGCTCTGTATCTTTTACAGCCTGCTGATTTAATTCTTCTATACTGCTACCTCACTTAGAAACATAGAATAGCCCAGGTTACAGGAACCTTAAAAGATCATCTACTCCAAACTTTGATGGAAAAGGAAGCCTAAACGAGATTATCTTGTACATTCTCCAAATGCAGCTTGAAAACTGCCAGTGATGGGAACTTCTACCATGTCCCTGGGGAGGTTGTTCCAGTAAATTATTGTTCCTACTGTAAAAAATTTCTTATGTTGACATGAAACCTCTCCTAGTGCAACGTGTACCCATTGCCCCTTGCCTTCTCCATGTGACCCCTTGCTAGGGAAGAACAAGTGCTCCTGTGTTTTTAGAGAATTGGATCAAGACGTTCAGCTATGGCAATCTAAACAAACCCCAGACTTCAAATCCTTGGTCTTCCTTGAAGATGGATTAGTTCCTGATACAGCTGGACACATAGGTGCGAGTGCCAGAAGCTGGAGGAGTGCAACTCAAGGAGAGAACTGGTGTGAGAGCCTAACTGTGGTTAGTTGGTTTAAGGTAGTGAAACCACAGTTGTCATTGGTGAGCTCTGCTGATTCTCTGTGGTTACTTGTGAGCTCAGTTTTAACGACAATAGTTTGAATCCAAATTCTCAGAAGACACTTCATCTAGGCTCTAGTCATCATCTTTGAAGGTGGATCCACTGGAATAGAAATCTCATGATCCGAGACTGGAGCCTAGGCCATGAGACCAGTAGACACAGAGTTGGAGGCCATGAGAGTAGAGTTCACGTGAGTAGGAGACCAAAGACTGTGGGATGTGATCCCACAGGAGTCAAGGCCATGGGACAGAGTGCTACAGTGTCAGAGGTCATGGAATAACAGAAGAGGACACATGAGTTGAGGTACTGGGACTGGAGACCACAGGACTAGTGGCCACAAGACCAAATTCCACAGTGGAGTGAATGACCTGAGACCAAAAGCCATGTAATGGGAGGACATGAGACTGGAGATTATGAGGGTGGAGGCTATAGGAGCTGAGGCCATGGTACATATATCTGATGGTTCATATTCTGTCATATATTCTGTCATTCTGCTTTTGGCTGGCCCTGTGTGGAACCAGGAGTTGGACTTGATGATCCTTATGGGTCCTTTCCAACTCAGGATACTCTATGATTCCATGATATAATCAGCTATAATTTAAGAGGTTGTGTCACATCACTAAGAGCTACATAGAAATACCAGTTGTGGTTTTGTAGGCAACACTTTCTAAAAGCATGGGTACTTACTTCATGCTCTTTTTTGTCTACTATAGTAAGACATATGAGCAAGCTAGTACTCTGACTGACTGGTTTACAACATTACTTCTCTTGCACTCACATGCTTAGACAGTAATCAGTATTAAATGGTGAAAAGGTACCTGGGCATTTGCTCTCATGTGAAGAAATGAGATGGGTATTTTCATTGAGAAGCCCCAAATGAATTCAGTGAATTCCTACTTCAACAAAGGAACATCAGTCTCGAAGGGCTAACTGCAACCACAGAATGTCTTTGCTATAGGAAAGCCTGTTAGGTAATCTTTTCTGGTTTTGCAGCAGACACAATGTGTCTGACACTCCAGCTCTGCAAGGGCTGGCACAGCCTGACTGGCTCAAGAAGTATTCACCTTCTCAGCGTTCATTTGGTTCTGGCAGCAAATCTGCTTGTTGGGGCTCAGTTATAAACCCAGACACAAAAGTAGTTGGACTTAAAAGCACATGTTCCTTGGGGAAATGAGAGGTAACATGGGAACTTCTGTTTCCCCCTTCCTTTTTACAGGATGTCACCAGCAGAGCACTCGAGGAGCTGTTGAAACACCTACAGCTCACCCTAGGACAGCCTCATTTCTCTTCGTCACTAGTCCTGGCACAACATGAGTTTCTGGAAATGTAGCATTTAGACAAAAGTGTGTTGTACTTTCAGCAGTGGTTTGGCAACCAGTGCTGTTTCATTAATGACCCAGACTGCATGCTGGTGACTGGATTTCTCATAGCTATGAGAGTGGATTGGGTGTAGAATTACCCTGCAGACAAAACTGGCATTGTAAGAGCCATTGTAGACAGCTCAGCATTTTCTAGAAGAGAAAGAAGAAAGTAAATGAAGGGCTTTGTCATCAAGAGAGGAAAGTGATTCCTTACACAAGCTGGTTGTACCTTGCAGACCTTTCTGAAATTCCCACAAGGTTAAAGACAGTCTACCTGAATTCTCCCTTCTGGGCAGGGATGTGTGGCTGCTGTGAGTGAGGAGACAGACATGAAGAAGAAATATCATACATGATGCGGTTGTCACACACTGAGGCAGTGGAGGGCAGTGAGTGGAGAAACTCAACTCCTTAGGCTACAGGAGTCTTTGTCAGCGCTGTATTTCACACCATCCAGGTTAAGTGTTTGAAACCAAGGATTCAGCTCAGCTGTAGGAATATGAGGCTCTGCCGTCTCTGTGTTGAACTGTCACCCAAAGGTGACAGAGCCAATGCGCTTCCAGCTTATGTCACCTTCTATGGAACCCTTCCAGTTCCATAGTCTGAGGGCATATGTTCCTGGGGACAAAAGCTGTAGCTGGAGAGCTGCAGTTCCTGCCTAGATTTTAGCAACTCCAGCAACCAGGCAGGTTGGTTGTGCCTATCCTTGTCCTCTAAGGGCCTGAGGAAAACAAGATGCAAAGCTACTTTTGATGCACAATGTCTCATACCCCTGAGCTGCCTCATCAGGTCAGCGCACAGCCTGCCACAAGCCTATACAAGTCAGGTATGGAACTGCAGAGTAAAATGTCAGGCTGTCTCTAATTTAAATGTTCCCCTTTGCATCCAATTAGAAGCATGGCACAGACATCTTCCTTTATAAAATTCAGGTGAAAGGCAATAAATGACTATAGCGTCATTAAAATGCCTGTCATTATAGTGACCACACAGGGAGTCAGTAATACAGATTCAGTGACTGCTTATTAAGTAGGGTCTGTGTCATTATATTTTTGTGCTGGTAAAACTGTCCAATAAGGAAAAGCTGGAGTAACACAACACTAAATCACACATCATTCCGTAGCATCACACTACCACTACATATTTGGTTGTTCTAAAATTTATTTCATCATAAAGACTGGGTTATTTTCGGTTTTCTCACATCTCTAAAGAAACTTTTAGTTTCTCTTATTCCAGAAACAGCTGCCATGGTTTAGGATAAAACCACAAAACTAAAAAGCACTGAAAAACAGATAAAGATTTTACTACCAAAATTCAGGGAAGCGTAATTAATAGAATGATGATGTTAAGCTTTTGGGACAAAACCTTATTTTAAAAAATTGGAAAACATATACTGCCTGTCGGTGTTGCTTCTATTGTTGTTATATTTGAATAGTCCCATCTTCCACAGCTTCATTTATGTAGTCATCTTTCAAATATTAAGCCATCCCAAACTAAAGAGAGCATTCTCCCAACTGCTGCTGAAATCATGTAGCCATGTCAGAGTGTCTAAAATATTCCCCCTCCCAAAAAAACCCATTGTGTCTCTGGTGAATGTCTATAGTGTGTAAGTTGTGGCTTCATGTCCTGCCAAGCCCGTCTTTGGCATCACGCTTTCCTGAGCTGTTTAGTATGTTTTTCTTCTTGCTGGCGCTGAAGGTGCATTGTTGGCACTATGGGAGAGACAATCTTGCAAATTTATTTATTTAATTTCTTTTACATCATTGGTCACACAGAGTGATTACTCCAGCTGTACAAATAATGTAGGAAATGGATTTTTTTTTTTTGCATTAGAATTATGCAAGCCCAGCAAATACTCTCAACAATTGCTCCTTAAGTCAGTGAAATTTCAAGCCATTCAGTTTTCTTGTAAGGAGCTCAGGGCTTCTTTGATGATGAGGTTTGTTAAGCCCAAATGTGGAGAACTAATAAAATAATAAAAAGGCTCCAGAGGTGTTTATAGATTTCAATTATCTCTTGCTTTCTCTCCCAGGATTGGGCTAGGCAGGATTGTGCTGCCCTCAAGTAGTACTTGAGTCTAGGCTGCATTTTATGCTGGCTGTCTCCGAGGTTTCTTCTTTGTGGCTGAATTGCCTTAGCGTGGGTAGTGTACAGAGGTGCTAAGGGCTCGCCTAGACAAAGCCACCATCCTTCACAAAAGCAAAGGAGCAAAAGGAAGCAAAATTGAATCTCTAGCACCCAGCTCCTGGGCAAACAGACAAAACTAATGGATCCACTCTTGCTCCTCCCATCCAATTACTGTGATCCAGTAGAGAGAATATGGCAACATCGGTTCACACAAACTCTAATACTCTTAATCCCTTCCATACATATAAACCTCACATTCACCACCGTTACTTCATTATCGAGCCACCCAGGCAGCCGGAGCGTTGGAATGGACCCACCGGCTGCAAAAACCTGCCTCCTTCAGGTTTTAATCAGCTAATGAGGGATATGCAAATGCCAAGCTTATGGGATTATGCCTTGTCTAACAGCAGTCCTCCTCACAGCGATACAGTACTAATTAATACAGGTGTTAGTAAACTGGTTATTAAGCGCTGGCTAATTTAGGCCCATTCACGCTGGGATTGTGCTGGCAGCCCGGCCATTTGTACTGGTGTTTGTGGCCCAGTAGGAGATCTATTAGGGCTGTGGTGGGTCTGACACAAACTCCTCACTGCTAGATATGAAGTTAATAAATCCGGTTGGCTTGGTCTTTAGCCACAACAATCCATGCCCGAAATGTGGATGTCCCCCTCCAGCCCAGCTGCCTGGGAAATTGCCACAGGAGGGCAAAGGGACGAGTTTAATTAACAGTTACTTAACATTTACACGAGCTTTTCACATACTTTTGAATAAAACGTGCAGCATGGTAATACGATTAACCTGTATTTTCACTTGCTCACAACTAGCCAATTATTTCTTCTGTGAAAGAACACGCAGCCTGAAAGTATACAACAAGAATAAAACACTCAGCTTCCAGGGATGAGGGGTGTCTCTGGGGCTTTGGCTGTTTTGATGGCTCAGTAGGACTTTCTGATTTTTCCTTTTTCTTGCTCGCTGGTGTTTCTTTACAGAGTTCCCTCCCCTGTGCAAGGACTTCTACACAGCAGTGCACTTCCTCGCCACGTCACTGGAGAGAAGTGGAGTGGCATCAGTAAGGTATTCATAGTCTGGGGCGTGTGACGTGAACGGTTTCTTAGCTGATACCCCCGCTATTTGGCTGCCTAAAATTTCCTTAAGTACGTTCATTTCATGAACAGCAAACATTCCATACAATTATATATATAATGGCAAGTCTGCAGCTATTTTCAATCTTTCCCTGAAGGTCTTTGGTGCCAGCTTATCCAAGCCTATGGTAGCAATTAAGACAGGGTTAGCAATTCATTTTCAAGATCCATGCTTTATGAACAGTGAGATCTAGAAGCAGACCTGTTTCCATGTATGGCAGACCCAGAATACAGTGGAAATCCACAAGTACATCATCTGAGAAATGTCAAATAGAAGATGCCCAATGAATGACAGCTTTCATCTTTTCTAGTCAGCAGAGGAAAGGAGGTATTTAAAAGTAAATCTTAGTTTAAGGAACATTGGGGGATTTTGCAATAAAGCTGTGATGGGGGAGGGGTGTGCTTTTATAATAATAGGAACACCTCTGATTACTCTTTCCTTTGTTTAAATATTACTTAAAATTCAAGGACCTCAGGACCTTACTAAACTGTTGGGCTGTCCTAGTAACAGCCAGGTATTTGGGGGCCCAGGTAGCTTTTAATGAGTTGAAAGCTTTGATTTCATCTTCCAAATTCCTGAGCTAGAAAGGCTACTAAAGTGTTCAAAAGTGGGCCCACCAATGTAAATACGCAAAGCCTCTCAGATTTAATGCATACATATCTGTTGTTCATCTGTTTGCTCTGACTGACCCCAACTAAATGTGTGTCTTTAGAGGAAGGTTCTGCATCTGAACTTTTCTTGTGCCTTTCCAAGGTGTTTGAAAATCAAACACAGGTCCAAAATTTACAAATCTGGATCAGCGATCAATCTCTTGGACATCGGCATTTACATTAAGGTTGCTTTTCTCTCCTGGTCTGTAAACTGGAACCTGAGGCAGCCCACAGAGACTGTCTCCTTCAGGTTGTGCTTGGGATAACCTGCTTGCTAAATGTAATGAATTTGCAAACGATGCACTGGATCTTGTATAAGCTGAAAGGCTCTAATGGATGGTAAAAAGCCAGGCAGAGCAGAATGGTTTAAATGGGCCTTGTAGTTTTGGTTTCTTTATCATTCTGACATCCTGCTCCTTACTTGCCTCTAAAATAACCTGGAGGAAATGATAAGGAGAATTTGAATTGCATCCATTACAGCCCAGTGGAGTCCTGCCAGCAGAATGTAGCTGTACTAGCTGTAGATTACAAAGGTACCACTGTCTATTTATTCTTTTGCTTTGTGACTGCATGCTTCAAGTATTGAGAAAGTAAGGAAAGTTTATCAAGGTGGGACCTATTCAAAATCTCAGAAGCCAGAATCCCTGAATGTTCAGAAAGTACATAAAACCTCAGAAAGTTTAAGAAACTCTTTAGAACAAGGAAAAAAAGTATTTTTCTTTTAATTGATACTTCAGTGAAACAGCATCTCTGAATGCTGAAGACCCTCTTTTACTTGAGAGCTGAGGTGGTGAAGCATACTCAATCTATGGAATGCAACTGACTTAGACAAATGCAAATAACATTGAGGAAAAGAAGCTGTTTGGTCTGTTGGACAGAACTGATAAGGGATATTTAAAGAAAAATATCTGATTTGATAACAGCATTAGTAACAGTTGCCATAAGTGGGAACAAAAGAATTGTCTCTAGGACTAGTTACACATTTGCTGTGTGTTGGGGTTTTCTTTGTTTGTTTGGTTTTGGGTTTTTTGTTGGTTTGGGGTTTTTTTAACACAAGGAGGATTACTTCTGGCATTTAGAGGAGAGTGCATGCATGCTGCACCCAAGAAAATGGCTCCTCCTGGATTTGGTCAAGAAACTATGCAAACACAGTGTTAAAAAATGAACGTGTGTGTGTGAAAGAATGTCTGTGCTCCAGGAGGGAGAAACACGTGGGCCATAAGGACATGTGTTGAGGGATGAAACCGTGACAGTAATATTAAATTATAATTAAATTAAATTAAAACCCAACCTGTGCTGGTTTGCACTGGGTGACAAAACCAGCTGCCAGGAGATGGGCTCTCAGCAGCGCACCGCTGGCACAGACGGACTGATTGAGTTTGTGAGGCTCTGAGACTGGTACAAGCAAAAGTGTTATCAGGGTTGAAAAATGAAAGCTGGCCTCTGTGTACCCAATGCTGGTACCAGGATCTTCAGCAACTGCCATTCTTGCACGCCAGTAGAATAGGACTTAGAGTCTGGAAGAGAAAGGAATGTGTGCCTCAGCTTCTGCTCAGGCACTCTCAGAGTCCCGCAGCAGTTTAATTTGCCAGGTGAGATGCCCTTCAAACACTATGCATCCTTGACTTCTGCAGAAGTTGTAATCATTTCATCCTGCAAAGGATCTTTGAAATCTACTTCTTTGGCTACAAGAAACAGCATAATGGCATTGCCAGGGTTCATAGTTTTAAATAGGATCCTCTTCTAGATTTCAGGAAAATAAGTTTTTCAGCCCACTGCTTAACTTATGCTTTAGGTAACATGTGTCTCCTTGGTCACCCTTGAAGTAGTTTTTTGTTTTTTTTTTTTTGCCAGTAGAAGTTGGCAGTCAGATGAATCATGCACCTGTTTTCAGGAAACCCACTGTAAAACATTTCTTTTCCATTTCTGAAGAATAAATAATAAGAAGCTTCACCCTTACAGCTTTCATGAACCAGACTCCCTCAGAGTTTCAGTCTGAGTTTCAGATGCTGGGATCTATCTACAGCTGCTGGCTTTACAGAAAGTAATTTTAAAATTATTTCATTAAAACAGACGTATTCATAGAAAAATTATTTTTTTTTTGCCCTCTAATATTTTTTGTTCCTCTGTGATACTAATGATAATATATTATTTCCAGGCTACCAGAATATCTTCAAGAACTTTTACTTTGTAGGACTATCAGCAAGCAATTGTATGTTACTTAAATATTATGCTCTTCTTTAACACAGTAAAATATTTCTGTCAAGAAGAGATGCCTAATCAAGAGAAGAGGTTAAGATCACACTTCAAATCCACACTATGAATCTAGTCTGAGCCAACTGAGTTCCATCCCAAGCCATGTCTCATGATGTTGCCTGTAAAGCAGGTGTTAGAGGAGGGTCTGTGGAGCAGCTGACCTGCTCTGTGATACTCTATGCTTCTCTAAACCGCCCTGTGTTGTCTATACATTTTAAACCAGCAAGGACATCTGGGTTCAATAGCTGGTGACTAGTTATAAATAAAATAAATCTATATATTATATAGTTATTTATCACTGAAGTATTTCTATACGCAAAAGGAGTTCTCCACGTGACTGATGACTTCTTATCTCCACCGAAACCAGGAAATAAATTTCCAATCATTTCAGTGGGGGAAGGGTTTCACTTGTGGTTTCAATGGAATGGTTGGAAATACAGTTATAGAGAAGGTGAGACCAAAATATATTGTAGTATTGATGGTATTTTCTAGTATTACTAGAGGAAGGTGGCAACTCTGCATCTGACATTGTAACTTGGTTTATAATGTCTCACAGCTCCTCTCAGCAGCTGCACTCTTGCAACCTAGACGCAAGATGACTGCTCAGTCTGACTTCTCTTACTCAAGGAGAACCTCATATCATGGTAGAATTATAATTGCTGCTTTTTCAAGCAAATTTTGTTATCTGTCTGCAACAGTTATATTCTGCATATTGGTTCCAGGCAGTCATTTTCTATTGCATAAAAATTTTATGGCCTCTGTCTGCATTATATGGATTTCTTTTTAGTTACATATATAAGGCCTACACCTGGGGATGGTTGCTGGTCACTTAGCAAAACTGTGTTATGAGAAAGATCAGCTGTCAAAGACAGTTTATATCCTCTGGCCCCGGGCAAAGTAAACATGGCTTCTTTCTTAGGCACTCCTGAACCCTAAGCTTTTTGCAACTTTTTCTGGAAAGAATTGTCAGTTCCCTCCCTGCTAAATGGAATCACAAAATGGAAAAGAAAAAAGAAAAAAAAGAAACCAAAAGAAAAAAAAGAAGCAGCACCATGAAATCTAGGTTTGGATGGTTGCTTAAGGAATTATTTGCAAAGGCAAAAAGATGTGAGAAAATTACATCCAAAAGTTACCTTCAGAAAATCCTGAGGTCAAATAGCCTTAATGCTACTACTTGTGTATCTTTACAATGGGAATTTTAAGCGGATTCCTCCTGCGTGGCAGTCCATAGGGTTAAAGGTTAACAACTGACCAATTCCTTGGACAAGGTGTTATTTAAAATCAGGTACTTAAGGCATTTGCTAGAGGACTTAGTCTTTATAGCTGTTTGGAATCAGTGCATTTTCCAGCAGGGAAAGTATTTAGAGGAACAAAAAGAGTGGGGAGACAGGGAATTCCAGAAAGCCTGTCGCCATATAAACTAAAAACCACCATTAGAAGCTGAGTTTTCTCTACAGAAATCTGACAGAACCCAAATAAGTTGCATGGAAATCATGGTAGCTTGAAAGAGATGAGAGCCTTCTCTGCAAATAGTTTACCTTGGCTTTATTTAAGCTCTGTTTTCAATGTACACACAGGTTTTCTCTTCCCATGTTGCTTTCCTTTGATGTAGCTATGCCTCTCAAGATCTGACTTCTCTTTTAGAGCTTGCAAAGTAAGTGGGAGTTTCACAGTCAGACCTGTATCAAAGGAAAAAGCTGTTGAAGGTTTCTGATCTTGCAGTATTTGAAGCAATAGCTCATCAGGAATTGGCTTTACTTGAAGGAATCATGGGATAATAAAAACTCTCCAAATTGTAGCATCCTATTTTAAAGAAGAGTTTACAATTGTCAGAAATACTGATATTATTTAAGCAGTGAGTACAGCTCTTGGGTCTCCTTTTTGATCTGGCTTGCAGAGGTTTTTTTCTAATTTTTTTGGGGTGTATGTGTGATCCTTGAACTTCTGGGTTTTGGGGTGGGTTTGGAGTTTTATGGACAACAGGGCTATTTTGTTCATTGGATATGGAAATGTCCAGAGCAGTTTTGAGCAGGATTTAGGGAAGAAAATATGGCACTTCTACAACTCTGAAGGACTAATACAGTTCTCAGGACTATTGGTTTGTGAGTGGATAAAGGTGAACGTAGTGGATTCCAGTAATGTGTTTACAAAATAGACATGTTGGATTCCACTGCAGTCATGGTGGGAAGGTGTGGATTCTACCTAATCACGGCTAAATCGCTCGTTTTGTTTGTGGAGATAAACATGTGGCATCCTGCATTTTGGATTTTCTGTGGCAGGTCTATGCCACAGCCTCTTGGTGTGTAAAATAGCTTATAATAAAGGGAATTATAATGCTTAAATTAAAGGCATTGTGTTTGTAAGGAAGAACAGGAAGTGCCATACTAGATAGTAAGACAACACACACATTTTGGAGAACTGAATTTAGAATTAAGTGGATTCTGCCATGTACTTGCTTTAACATATACTCTTGTACTTGGAGGAATTTTGAAGTCCTGATCGAAACAGCCATGTCTCTAAACAGACTATAAGAAGAAGACTTGAGCTCAAGCATGATTCAAAGACTAACTAAACAATTATGGCTTTGTGTAGCTTTACAAATATTTTAATTTTGGGGGTGGGGGTGTCTCAAACTCTCTTCTCATTGTGAAAATTAAATTCTCAATATCCATTTCAATGAGACTCTTTAAACCTGCTTATGTCTTCTCACTGCAGATGGGGTATAAAATGATAGGACACCTGTCCTAGATCTGACACCGGGGGGATGGTATTTTCTGACTGGAGAAATAGTCAGCAGCCTTTGGTTCCATCCTGTTTTTAAATGCATGCTATTTTAAAAAGAATAATACAAAAAAAACTAGAGGGCTAATTTAAAAAAGAAACGGATTTTTGGCAGCACTACTTAAAACTATTTTGCAGAAGAGGACATTCAAACAAAGAAACAAAGGAAGTGGTAGAGATACAATTTTCCCCAAGTCATATATATATATGCATATATATATATATATATCAAAACAATGCTGGAACCAGGAACAATAGTTGAATTTTACAATCTGTAACTTACTCCTTGTCTAAACAGTTATTAATGGTGTTGAACACGGTCAGCATGCCCAGTCTAACCAAACACATCAGAATAAGGAGAGGGAAGATCTGCGGAGAAATGATAAAAATTAACTTCATCTAACAAGCAGAAATGCTTTTAACCTCTGAATTAGGACCCAGAGCTGTATACTGTAGCTCCCCGGGATGATTTGGGCTCTATCATAAAAGGTTTTTATCTATACTGTTATATAGAACTGTCATTTGGTGGAGGTTTATCTTGCTTCCTTGTAGCTGAAGAACGACCATCTGGAGGATAAAGAATTAAAAGTAGTGGGTTTAAATGTCTTTTTACTACTTCAGTTATGAGGATGGTTTAGTGGGAATTGTGGCTTACACTAAAGCCTGACAGGATCAGGTTAAGCAGAATTTCTTATAGAATGCAGCTAGAATCGTAAAAGTTCTGGTTTTCATCCAGTACAGTGGAAAGACGATCCTGGGTTGATGGTTTTGCTTTAAAGAGCTAATGCATATGAAATATTTTTTACTCAAGTGTTATTATTCCAGCCTTAACTGGGGTCTTAGGTAAAACACGGGAATTACAAGTATTATGCCATCCTCCTAGAGGCAAATAGATCCCTGCAAGAGAAATCAGGATTGCACCACTCTTACTTGCCTTGCAGTGCGTTTCCTTTTGCTACTAGGAGGCAGCTAGTTGTCAAGCCTGAGAGTGTTGTTGGGGAAAGGGAAGGTGAAACTGGGTTTGCAGAGAGAGCAACGCCTCCTGTTGCCCGCTGGAGGGGAGAGGGAGGTGGTGTGTTGCCATCTAAACACCCACTCCACTGATGAAATAGATGCCTTCCCAGATTAACTGTTCTGCTCAAAAAGTAATGTTACCTTTGTTGTATATTTATGGTGATGAGGATAGACAGGTAAGACAGAAATGGTTTCCTGTGTGCAGAAGACAAACTAGCAACAAGTAAGAATTGTGTCCCTGTTCTCATCTGAGTGAGATGCAGATACCACTTGCTTCAACTGAAATCTCCAGGGCTTTAATTTGTGTGAATATCATCAAAGATTCAGGTTTTATCTCTGCTTCAGATCATATATTTATGTCCCAAAAGCTGACAGGAGGAACAACTCTGTAGTACACCAGCTCTAGTAGGAGCAGTTGTGTCCTCCCCTTGTTAAGATGCCTGATATTAGGCACAGAGCGTGGCCATTCTCTTACTCTGATGCTTCAATGTAAAAAACAAACGGGAAGCCCTACAGCCGCTCGCAGGGGTGATCGAGGCATTACTGGAGCATGTAGCTGTGGAGGTAACACATCCAACCCAAACTTCAACACTGTGCGGACCGGCAACCTTGCTTGAGATGCAGGTGCTCCTCTGATTTCTTCTAAACTGCTGTTGATGTTTTAAAGTGCTTAAACACCATAAAAATTTTGGTAGGAGACCAGATCTTCCCAGTCCTAATCTTGTGGTCATTGACATCAGCAAAGTCAGTTGTCACCAGTTGGGCCGGACAGGTACTTTGCCTACTCTCTCCATTGTTCCTCTGTGTCATGAGGGGTATTAAATCAAGTTGGGGATTTTTTTCCTCCTTCGCTCCTCTGCTCCCTGCCAAAGCTACTAAAATTATGTATTCTTTACTCCTCTCTAAGAAGATTACGAAGCCAGATGACCCAGACAGCGGTGGCACCAATTAGACATCATTCAAAATTAATAACTGCTATGATGATAACAAATCAAAAGATTGATTCTTCTGATGGGAGAACCTTTTTAATTAATTTAATCCTTGTTGAAAGATCAGCTGTGCACAGTCCTGCTCGCCAGTGGGGCCCATTTGTCCCTGTCTGTCCCCGTCACCTAAAGCCAGTGAATATGATCAGTAGCCAGCACTTAGAGAACAATAAGAAACAGACTGTACTGTCAGGCTTCATTAAAGATCATCATTAGTATTCCAATTTGGAAACAGTCAATCTATCCTAACCTTTTACCAATTCTTTTCGGCTGCTTTTGTGAAGTTTGGTTCAGCTGCTAAATGTAAAAACGCTGCGCAGGCTGTTTGAAAACAGCAAGCTGGATCTCCCTGATGCCTGTCAGCCTGCAGCTTAGGGACAAAGCTCGGGGGAAATACCAGTTACGCAACCGGGAGCTAAACGATATCATGTGCAGCTGCTTATGATCTGAGCAGTTATGGGCAATGAAACTTTCTTAAACTCGAAGCTTTAGCAATGATGAATGGAAAGGAAATTGATATGGCACTTTCTTTCATCCCGCTGTTGAGATTTTTTCTTTTTTCTTTTTTTTTTTTTGGTCCCGAGGGGGTTTTTGCAGAGCTGGCTGCCTGGCTGGCTGGCTGGGCTCTCCTGCTCCTCTCTGGTGTGGGCTGCAGAGGGCATTTTGAGCATGTTGATGAGGGAGATGGAATTTTAGATTTGTTTGCAGTTCGCTTTATCTTTTCTACCGAGGTCAGATTGCTTTGTTTGTTTGTTCTTGATTCTGGTGGCTGGAAGTAGTTATGGACAAATGGATTATAGGATATTGGGGTATATTCCTGTATGGCCATCCCTTTATCTCAGTCACATCCTCTGGTTGCATGGGAGGTGTATCATGGATGTTAGTTTTCAAAACAGTTTGTCTGCCAGGCAGTGATCTCATCATTTTAATATTCTTGACATTTATTTTTGCTAACCTTCACAGTTGTCCAACTAGCTTGCTGAAGATGGTGGAAGGGCATGGATGTTTCAGGAATGCTCTGGCTGAAATACCAGAAGAAAAAAACCTGTAACTTTAAATAAGCTCTTATGGAAAGGCTTTAATGAGAAAAAAAAAAAAAAAAAAAAAGGAGGCTCTATGATGTTTTTTTCTGACATGTTCCTTTGTATCAGGAGCGATTATACAGAGATTGCAAATAAGAGCAGAATTGGAACAGTGAAACAGGGAAGGAGTGAAAAATTAGCTTTTGCTTTTCTTTTATTCTTGCAAAGAAAAGAGCAGCACTCTCTCCAAATTTGATTAGCAATTAAAAAAGTTATCATCCCTGTAAGAGAACAACAAGAAACAAACAAAAAAAGTCTGAGTTTATGCAGCCCCTCTGTAAAAGCTCAAATAACTTTTCTGTAGTTTAGTCCTATTTTATTTTCTGGTTTTATACAGTTCAGAAACTGACTTGAGGACAATTATTTGCAATAACTTCTTGCTCACTGCATCATCAGGAAGATTTCTGCTATTTAATTCAATGAGTAAGTGGGGGGGGTTATAAACACAAATTGTCACAATGAAAGCAGATACTTCATAGGGATGGTCTAGCCCAAAATCTAGTACTGCCACCCTGTCATCTATAAAGTTTTCCCAAACCAAACAATTAACAGTGAAAACACATTTTTTTCCACACAGTGAGCTGCATTCATATGGAAGAAATGAAAATTCTTTAGTAGATAATTGCAGCTGGAACCAATGTTAATGAAAAATCTGTGTGGACTTGATCAAATTTCCTTTACTTCTGTGCTTGGTATCTGTGTGTGGGAGGAAACCCCAAAACTCAGAGCCATCATTAATTTTCTCTCTGAGAAAGTATGAACAATTAATTTGCTAACAAAACCCACAATTTTGAGGTAAACAAATTTCAGATGTTTTACAGTATGCTTCTTGCAGTCTGTAGGTCCCTGCATCATTTTCTCTTTGACAAGATGGTTTTAGTCAAAATTCAAAAGGAATTATAGATTTTATAGTACTTATTTATTGCAATGATATTGGATGTATAAGTACCTCGTAGATGGCATGAATTAGCAGCATGTATCACAGTGGTGAGCAACGCACACATTCCTAGGAATGCAGATTAAACAATTCTCTCATTTCACTGTAGGGTGTCAGCCTTTCAAGCCACTAAAACTCTGTGGGTCCTTCCATTTTAAAAATGTATTTATAGCTTTGCAGTCACTGCTTTGATTATTTTGTTGGTGTTGCACATGTCAAACCTGTTACAAAGGGAAAGGCAGAGTGAGCTGCTCTGTATTTTTGAACCACTGCAACCAAGTTTTGAAGTACCGGCTCTGTAAATGCTTCTCAGTTGTTTCTTAAAGCATGTATTTTTTAAGTCCATCTTCTCAATTTTGGTGATTTTATTTTTGAGGTTCTTGATTTTTGCAGTTCATCCAGCTGTTTCATCCCTTTTTCATGTCATGTGCCACTTCATTGGAAAGTATGCCTTTGGAAGATGGTACTCACACCGTGTTACTACTTTGATGTTGTCAATTTGAGCCTTTTAGTGGATCTAGGATTCTTTTGGGAGGACTTTATAAGAAAGTGGCCCCAGTGAAAGGCCCTCAGAGAGCTGTGTCTCCCTTGAATTTAATGCAAAGTGGTCTCAGGTTTCCACCTGTCCACATCGATGATGAAGCTGCTCATAGGAGCTGTTCGTCCCTCCCTCCTTGCCCTTGGCAGCCTCATCCCACTTCTCCTCCTTTACCGCAACCGTTTTAGCCACATATTGAGGCAATGCAGAGGCCAACTTGTCTGATCTGTTTTTTGCAGGTTTAGTTATCAGGTTAATTAGGTTTTCACTCATATGGGAACATCTTAGGGTGTGGTAGGAACATGAAACCAGACACAAAAGCAGGCTACTCCTTTTGTCAGAAACAAACTCATTATTACTACTACCTTACGAGGTGTTTGTAAAGGTGATTATTCTACTAGTATACCTTCTATTTATTTTTTTTACCTGATTGAAACTACTTGATTTATTTTTTTTATCTGCCTTTGAGGAATCATCATGTTGGTTCCTGCTGGAGATGAACCAAGGAACCAAAATGAAATGTGCTACATGATTGTGTGATTTCTTTTGACACCAGTTTTAATAACTCAGTAAGCTGAATGTTGAAATATCAACAAAGTAAATGCAGAAATATATGTCATGATACAATGCGGGTCACTAAGATATTAGCTAGAAATGCTCACAGAATAACAGTATAAAATCATGGCCACAGATACCATCAGTGATTTCTAAACTTTCTGTGTATGTCTCCATGAGTATATATATCTATATTCCCGGGGAACAAAACCAGCCATGAAAAGGCTCAAACAGTAAAAAAAACAGGAAGTGTCACAAATGGGTGATTGACAGAATTTAATGAAAACATATTCCTGATTAAGAAGCATTTCAGAATAAAACATTCTCCACTGATGTGGCTGCAACAGATTCTTTGAGATCTTGTGTGATGCCGATGCATCCTATGCGGTACTGTTGATAATCACCCGCCCCACATAGCCATATGCTCCCTAAATGTTTCTCAACACCATGGCATGTGATGGGATCTGGACCCTTGAGCAGCACTGGGGAGGTTTCAAAAACACCCCGTTCCTCAGGTTCTGCAGGTGATAAGAATCTGGCTAAAGTCACTGTCCTGTGAACAACAGACTCCTGTTCACACTGAACTGCCTACTTCACCTCAGTATGCTGAGGGGGGGTAAAGTGCTCACCCCCTCCACCCCCCAAAGTTTTTGCACCAAACAGAGCAATCTTTATTGTCACAAACTCCTCGTTTACTTCAGTGACCATTTTATTTGGGTGGTGTTAGTCATTTTCTGTGCAAGATGCCTTTCCACAAGGCTAGCTGGTTGGAAAGGCTGCTGTGGAATGAAGTCACTCAAATAAAATAGAATGTGACAGTAGAAATCTAACAGAGGAAATTTGGAGGAGGAGGATGACCCATCAGAAGGGATCAGAACAAACCTGCTGAAAGGGTTACCTTTTTTTTTTTTTAAGTGGTTACTCCTTTTACCAATTCCACACATTTTAAAATCTTGCTGCTACTGTTTCTGCCTCAGGTAAAATTGATTATGATGAACTTGGAGATGTACAGGAGTTGGCATCCTGGCTAACTTTTTTTGATGCCTTAGAGTCCAGAGGCTTGTTTATGTGTGCTACAGATAAATGGGTATGCTGGCACTTCCAGGGCACGATGGAGCAACAAAGCTTGAAGAGACCATGACAGGATAAAAACAAAAGCCTTCATTGATGGCAGAAGCTAAAATCTATGAAACTAGAGGTTGCCTGAGGAAGTTTGCTGCCTTTTCAGTTTAGTTTAGAAGTTGCAGTTTAATCTTTTTGATGAATACCGGGATCCTTTATTCCCCTGTTGAAGATGACATTAAACCGTGGGCAGAACTTTTCCTCTTCATTTCCAGTATGTCATTAATTCCATTAGTGACGAGGTTTCTCCCCCACCCCCAACCCCAGTTCAGCAGACTGCCCTCCTCTACCACCGCCCTTTTTATCACAGACTTAAGGCCTCTTCTCAGGATCTGCCAGCCACGGGTTATACTGTTGTTTTTAACTTGTTGAAAAAGGACCAAGAGACATGTAAGAAAGCAACTAGATTTATTTTAATCTCTAACCCAGAATGGGTTCCTTTTGCTACCAGTGAAAGGCCACCACGTTAACCCCTCCTCGCTGCAGTGGGCATTCAGCCTGCTTCTGACAGGGTAATACCGACTGCAGCCTGGAAGGAGTCTGAAGAGCTTTATCTCACAGAAAGGTTGCTCGGTGCCTTTGGGAAGATCAGCTTCAGACCTCCTCAGTCTGCTTCTGGGTTCAGCTCAGGGAGGCCTAAGCATTTATAAATGGCAAGGGACTCCAGAGCAATCATGGGGGATTTGATCCCCAGTAGCACTGATAGAGACACTTCCTTACACTTAGGGAGCATTTCCCACCTTTTTTGGGGGGTGGGCAGTTTAAAACTTTTTTTACCTCCCACCCTTTCCCCCCTTTTTGTTCTCCCTGTCCCCCCACCCCCTTTGTTCCCCTTTCTCCCATTTTCCCCCCTTTTTCTTTGACATTATAGATATTTGCTGTGCATGCAGAGGTTGAGGAAGTTTGTTGTTTTGTTTTTTTTTTTTAAAGTGTGACTACAGGGAGGGTCCCAGGTGCGATAACGAAGGAAAAGAGTGGATGAAAAAGAGGAAGAAAAGGAAATGGAGGCTTTGCTCGAACTTGGGCTGAGCTTGCTTTATGTTGACCATCTGCTTCATAGATGTTTGAATCCAAATTAGAACTGCACTGCCCTCCTGCGTCCGCAGCAGGAAGATCATATGTGAAAAGGAAAAGGATGCAGGAAACATCCTCAGTACAGAGGAAGCATCTAGTTTTGTACCATGAATGATAACAAACAGAGCTTGTGCTTGGCTACGTGAAAGACCATACAGGTAAATTAATTTAGTCTGCTTAGGGCAGATTCTGCTCTCAGTTTCACCCACAACATAGCAGAAAAATGAGACAGTCCAATCTGGAGTGTTAATTAAACGTGTTTTCCAATCTTGCATTCATTGCCTGAACATTTTGGAGGTTTTCCAAGACACTCTGCTTTTACAAGCAGCCAGTTCAGGCTCCAGAGAAGCCTTGTGTAAAGACTTCAGGGAAAACAGATTCTTTTCACTTGGAGGGGACATGCAATGATCATCTAGTCTAGATTGAGGAATTTCTGGAAAGCAGAAAGGAAGGGCTTAGGCTGAAACCTCTGAAAATTGGAATCTATAACAGAGATGTCTGTGCAGCCTCCACATGATCGCTGCCAGAGCTGGCAAGGACAGCCTCCAGTGCACTCTCTGGTACAGAGACATGCAACAGCCCAGAGGCTAATTTGAGGGGCTTGGTGGTGAAATTCTGGGTAGCAGAGTGTGTTGCTGCCTGTGTTGGCCTGCCAGTGGGTGAGCCCCTTCTCCCAGTCTGGCTTGTGGCTGAGCGGGCTCGCAGGCTCCTTGAGCAGCAATAGCTGTGACCTGTCCTGCCCCACTGCCTCGCATGCCCGTGGTGGCTCCGTCCATCTGCTAGTTCAGAAGTGGTTCCTGAGCATCAGAAAAATGTCTAGACCAATCTTTTCGTAAGAAGAGCCACTCATTTGGAAATGGGAGTTGGCGTGCTTAAAAGGAAACAGAGTGGCTGGCGAGAATAAGTAGGTAGTATGGGAAAATCTCTGTGAATATGGAAAGTTGTTGCTTGTTACGGAGTGCCCCCTGGTGCTGTATACAAATCAGGGGTTCACTGGTGGGTCACACGCCTTCTCATTTAAGTAGCCGAAGCCACACATTGAGTAGGACTTTCCTCCCTTTCTTACGCCAGTAAATCTTGGCAACATCTCTTCAAAACGAGTTGGTTCCTAGAAGGCAAGCACACAGACCTGTTCCTACCAGCACAGAAATAAAGTATGCGAGCAATGAAAGCAGGGAAGAGGATACTGAACACAGAGCTTTCTCCAGTGCTGCTGGTAAGGGATAAACAGGATGGCTGTTTATCCAGGGAGGGCAGATTTGGGATAAAATAGCAAAATACTGTTTCAATAGAGTTGTGCCAGGTTTGCTGTAATGGTAACACTGAAGTGGTATTACTCATTCCACGCTTCTGAAGACAGAATCCTTCATGCTTTTGCAATCACATATTTCTTCTAGGGGACAAAAGTAGAAATAATATTATTAGAAAAATTACTTATTGTCGGATATTTCTGAGTATGGAAGCCAAAAGTAAAAATAAGGCACTACCTTTAAAGCCACTGAGACTCAATTTTCATTTTATTGAATTACTATATATCCAGATAAACCTGCTTGGGAATTACATTCCATGTTGGCTCAAATTCTGCCCTGGGTCTGGGTCAAGATTTGGTCTTGAGATTCTGAGTGTCATGTTGTTCAGTTTTGAGTTTTTAAAGTTGAGGAAACAGAATTCCAGGACATAAATGATATAGTCATTAAAGAAACCAAGTCATAGCTACATAAAACCGTGGGTAAGAAACAAAAATACCCGATCAGTTAATAACTGCACTGCACAACTGCTGTCTCCAGCATGCTCTGAATATTGCCAAAGAAATGAAGCAGTGGCTTGGAGAACTCCCATCTCCAAATCTTCTTCCTGCTCATCTAACTTGGACAACAACTGCTGAGCATCTGCTTCGGCTTCCAGCTGCGTGATTTGGCTACCAGTCAAACAGCTCCAGTAAACAAGCTGGGTGACCTAAAATTGTACCAGTGTGTGAGCACTGATGAACACTAACACTCAGTTTGTAAAGGCAGGTGACCCCTGGCACCAAGTGAAATATTAGAGCAATTGCTGTAGTCTGTCACCATGTGTTATGATTCACAGGGATTATTCCTCTGGGGAAGGACTCTGGATAACAGTGCACTCAACCTGACCACAAAAAATGTTACATTTGTATTAGCCAGTGGTTTCTTAGGAGCAGACCAATAAACAGAAGCAGGAGATGCAGAAGCTCCTATAGACCTATTGGAGTGAGTCCAGAGGAGGCCATGAAGATGATCAGAGGGCTGGAGCACCTCTCCTGTGAGGACAGGCTGAGACAATTGGAGTTGTTTAGCCTGGAGAAGGCTCTTGGGAGACCTTAGAGCAATACTTTCAGTACTTAAAGGGGGCTTGTAAGAAAGATGGGGACAGACTTTTTATCAAGGCCTGTAGCAATAGGACAAGGGATGGCAGTTTTAAACTATAGGGGGGTAGATTCAGACCTCATAGAGGAAGAAATTTTTTACAGTGTGGGTGTGGAACACTGGCACAGGTTGCCCAGAGAGGTGGTAGATGTCCAGTCCCTGGAAATGTTCAAGGTCAGATTGGATGGGCCTCTGAGAAATCTGATCTAGTTGAAAATGCCTCTGCTTCTCAGAAGAGGGTTGGACTAGGATGACCTCTGAAGGTCCCTTCCAACCCAAACCATTCTATGACTCTAAGTCTTGTGGTGTGTAGCTGTCTAAACAAGTAGTTGTTGGTTCAGTCCCTCAGCTCTGCTGCTGCAGCATCTTCACTGCACATCTGGTGTAGAGTCCCCAGTTTAGCACCTGCTGAAAAGAATCCCTTGTGTCCACCAAAACTTGCCTGAAGAATGGGAATCACTTCAAAATTGTAACGCTGCTCCAGCACAACCCAAAATGCTTTAGTAGGTGCAGCCACTGCAGTCTTGACATACAGTCAAGGTTGTAACAAACAGGCTACAGTGCTTGCAGATTTGTGTCTTCTGCCTTCCTGAATAAATTAAGGCATTTATTATTTTTCCTGTAGAAAACATTGCATTAAAAGCAAAATATTATGGAACTTTTAAGATGAGTATTCTAAGCAAGAAGTATTAAGGCAAATTAAAGAGCATGGAGTTTTGTGCTGCTCTAGATAAATTCATTTAATACCTGAGTTGGCTTGTATAGACTGCTGCAGTCTGGTGTGGTGGATGCAGCCAGACCTCCCAGAGCAAGAGCTTTGTCAGTCTTTAGCAACTCTTTATGATGATGATGATAGTTTTCTTACTGTGCTGCCAGACAAAATCCTTCAGGTTTCATTCCCTTGGTGTTTTCAGATGTTCAAGTACTCCTTGCAGAATGACTAGTTAAGATATTAATGGCATTTTTCCTCCATTACTACATAAAAATTATTTCTGAAAAATCAGCCGACTCTTGTTTGGTTTCTAACAGTGCCTGCTGCTGCACAATACAACAGCTGCAGATTTTTTTTTTAAACAAGAATTAGGATTGTTGCTGTGCAGAACAGGCAGCTTGAGAATATGCTGAAACCTTGACACAAAATACACATTGCTTTCTTCTAGAATTCGAGAGCAGTAGAGAGTTGTTCAAATCTTGCACCAGTGATCATTTTATTAAAGTTACTGTTGTGGGCCTTAGGAACAGAAGTTTTGGAGAGGAACTGTAAACTACAGTAAGTACTATTGGGAGGAAGTATTCCTTTTAATATTTTTTCTTGTTTAATCTTATTGTTAAGAATACAAACCTGAAAAATATTTTTCAACATCTTAGGCCCATTTTTATCACTGGCAAATGCAACAGGATCATGTGAAGTAGCCAAAGAGAGAGTAACTAAGCGTTGCTGCTTTATTCAGTTTGGCAGAAACTTGCATGTTAGGTTTAAAATGCCTGAGATTTAAAATGTCAGATTTTTCTGAAAATTATGTGTTAGGTGTAGTTTCTTTCAGTGTGCTCTAGTGTTTTGATGAATATTTTTCACAGGTTTACTTTCCTAATAGAAAAAAAAAATGTTGAAAGAAGAGTTTGAGCCGAATCCATGAAACACCTGAGTTTATATGAAAGAGCCATTTAATTGCACAGTCATGGAATGGTTTGGGTTGGAAGGGACCTCAAAGCCCATCTAGTTCCACCCCCTGCCATGCACAGGGACATCCTCCCAAAGCCCCCATCCAATCTGAACACTGCCAGCGAGGGAGGACCCGCAGCTTGTCCGGGAAGCCTGTGCCAGTGGTTCCTGGGAGCTCCATACACTCAAGCACGTGCCTCCCAGTGCTGTCTGCCTGCCTCGACCTGGTCTCTTATAGTACGTCTCATTAATGAACTATAATTAAATTGCCAGCTAGTGTGATCGACATCTCCAAGGCAAAGGCAGGCAGAGAGTAGGTGTGAGCCAGGATGGGTAAAGCCAAGAGGAAGCGAGTTTGTGATGCTGTTGCCCTTGTGTCTCACAGAAGATGTATCCACGACCCAACGTGCGACAAAGGGATCGTCAGAGTGTACCAGGCATGCCTGGGCGTTTTGTCTGTGACTTGGACGTGAATGGTACATCGTTCAATAGTGCCACGGTTAGCTTTGTTAGCATTTTATATGTTGTAAATCAAAGAAGCTTGCTTCTCTCTTTCACTCCCTCCTCAGCCCCCCAGCCCACAGACTTAAGCAAGAATTTACCATATTGCTGCAAAAGGAAAGGCAAGGCTCAGAAGCTCTCTTATTCTCAAGGATCAGACTGATGGATGGAAAGCAGAGGAGCTTGGAAATCTGCTGAGGGGTTGGTGGTGTAGGTTTGATCATGTTTAAACTGCAAAAGTTTGACATTCGTAAATGTCCAGTTAAAGGCAACATTAAATACAACAGAGCTCTTTTGCTTTTGTGGTTTTGCTTACTAGCTACAATGTCCCATATCAGAGTGGGAGGCTTGGGAGCAGAGAAGAAAATCCATCTGAAATTTAGCAGCTTAAAAAAAAAAAAAACCAAACCCAAAAAAAACCCCAAACGTTTATAATCAGCTTGAAAGCTCAGTGGATTTGTGAAATCGTTTGGGATTAACAGGCTATTGATTGCTAATAAAACAATATTTAGCTTTGTCTGATGAACAGCAATGGAAAAAGGTGTGGGCACCTTGTCAAACAAGACCCATTGAGGACGGATGATGGGTTAAGTGTGGGGGTCTGAGTGGCAGCGTGGGTGCCCGGTCTTCAAGGAGAACTTGTCAGTTGTTAGTAAGGCTGGTGAAAGGAAGGACGCCAGCGCCTGATGGCTGGGGTAGTATTGATGCAAGTTAGCTGACTAATCAGATTGAAAAAGTCCCATGGTATTTATGTCACTTTAATTTTCATCAAACAATTGGAGACGACAGCACTCTATTAAGAAGAGGTTGATCCAGAACTAAAGCTAAATAAATTAGGGTCTCAGTTTAATCAAATTATCCCTCTACTGGCCTTGGATTAACTGAGGGAGACAGCGTCGGTCTAGGGACTTTTCATTGGCTGATTTATTTTTTTTTTTCTTAAGAAGCTGGTACAAAGAATGGGAGATTTAACACACATAGCTACTACTCATAATACCTCAAACAAGCACGTTTTAAAGAAGTGGGAATTAATATTTATCAGGAGAATTTGCGGTTTTACTGAGGGATATTTCCATTTTCATGTTGGTTTTGTTCAGTGAAATGAACTGAAAACAAGGAAAAAATCTGACAATAGAAAAGCTCAAATGAGACTACTTGTAACAGGCTGGCACAAAATTCAGAACTACCCTGATGCTACTTAATGACTTCTTGTTTGCTTCAAAATAGATAAATTTAGTTTACCTGCTTTAAAATTGTTTGCACACTTACATTTTGCTATTGTTTACTTACAATAGCAAATTGCCACAGGCTAAGGCATTCTATTTTCCTCCATCCTTCAGTCTCTAGACTCCTGGGAGAAGACTTTGGGGTAGCTAGATTGTCTCTGAGAATATAATTTTCCCAAGCTGACTGGTATCTCCTGCTGCAAAGTGTTTTCATTAGAGGTTTACAGCAAGAGATATGATCTTTTCAATACCACTAACACAAATAAATCCTGTGATTATAGATCCTCTACAAGGATTTAACTGAACTGCTGGAATTAATCTTTTGAAACCTTATACTCCTGAAATATTCTCAATCTGAGCATTGTCAAAATAATTGTGTCTTTCCAGTTTTTTATATATATATATATAAAAATCAAAGTAAAATAGCGCATCATTTGCTGCAAGCAACTAACTGAATTCATCCCAGTTAGCTCTGAAATTTATTTTTGAGCAATGCAATGCAATGGATACTGCCTTCCATCTTTGTTGGAAAACTAAAAACGATTTTTCCAGAAAAAGGGTGTCAATGGACATGATCTCACACAGGATTCTACTTTCTGATTTTTATCTCTTTCTCTGACTTTTACCTTGCTTTTTTTCTGCTAACGATCATCCATATTGCCCTAACCTTCCCTACGTTCCCTAAGTTTTGACTTAGAACAAAGAAATACTTGTATTTTTGTTACATTAGTCAAAATGGAGACTGGTTCAGGCTGTGGTCCAATGCATACTGAGGTAAATCATTTACATTGTGTATGCAATGTCAGAATGACTGTCTTCTGTTGGTCTCTATTATCCTGCAATCTCCAAAATTCCACGCTCTCTTTCTACTTGCATTTCAATTTTAAAAATGTTCTTATCAAGGCCTTGGAAACCTAGGCACTAAGTACTAGATTCCTTTCATAACTATGAAAACATGTGCTAATGCTCTTTTCATTTCTGATTTCTAATCTTTCCTGCAGCTATGACATTAGTATTTTGGGCTCAAATAATTTGATCCTTTTTTTCCTGGCACACTTCAAGTTTCCACGGTCTTCAGTCTTTTACTCCTTCTGAGTGCAGACCAGAGCTGGTTCTGGTGGACATGAGAGTCTCAAATGCTCATCCCTTCACAAGAAGGGCTTTAGTCTTTAAGCAACTCATCTAGCTGTTTATATCCAGAGTTTGCCAAATGCTTAACAGCCACTATTGCAATAGCGTTGCTGATATTTAAAAATATTGTCACAAATAGCTGCTTTTAAGGGTTTTTGTAATGTACATCCCTCCTCCTTCTGCTTGTTTGACTTGTTAGCTGATCTGAATGCCACCAAATGCTTGTTTTCTTACTGTGAAAGAAAAGAGATCACATATTTTCATGGTAAAGGCATGATCTAAGGTAAGCATTTTGCTTCCGACTGGATAGGATTTCTTTTGTAGTTTATCTTTACAACCACTTACTCAAAATCCAGGTATTTTTCTTGGAAAATTTTTCTGTCTGTTTTATATCTGTATTTTTTAAACACAGAGAGAAAAGTCTGAAGTACTTACAGATACCTTCTCTGTGAAAGCTGGTTTGCAATTAAGATGTTTGTGAGTACTTCTATCTGCATTTACCTTTCAGACATCAATGGTGAAAGTAACTCTGAAGATCAGTGATTTTGTAAGCCTCTAAGTATATATATATATATTTTATTTTTTTTTTAACATTATCTGATTGGAGTTATCTCAGTGGTCTGTAGAGTTGGAACTTGTCCTAGGTTCCTCAAGCTGCTGCACAATGCACATTTTATGGAGCCACTTCTGTAGGTGCCTAAATATCTTTTATTTCAAGGAAGCATCACTCCCTTTTGTGCCCTGTAGATTTGCCATAATGGCAGCGACTGGTTTTGCTCAATCCTTCACTGAAAACAGCCTCTGACACTATTTGTACCAACAGCACTAACCTTAATGCTGAAGCAGAGAAAACAGAGAAGGAAAGGAGGGGTGTGTTGAAAATGATCTATGTAACACACTGAGTCCCATACTTTGTAACATAATCCTAACCCTAGTTCCAGGGTGATCTTTTGTTAAAAACAAGCCAAAAAACCCCACACAATTCCTCCTATCAAACAAAACCCGTGAAATGAAAAAAAAATCCCAACAAACCAAAACTTGCCCCTGGCCAGACAAACAAATGCTGTTTTGCAGCCTGTGCTTCTCTTTTGCAGCCCCTTCCAGCTTCTCTTCAGCTGCAGATCTCGGCTTGCTTGCTCTCTCAAGCCTAAACCTAGTTCTACTTTCAGGATGAGCCCTACACAGGGTACCCTGGGCTCTGCCCAGATGAATAGTATCTCATCTATCTTTGTTGAGAATTATATTAAGGAGAACAACATTTTATGAAACTTTAAACCTGCCTGAGCATGTACATTCAGATTAGCAGTTCTGCTTTGCTATTACTCACTTTGGCTGGTGGGTTTTTTTTTTACTGCAGCTTCATACGCTAACTGGCACTCAAATTTTCCAATTTCTGTTTAATTTAAATCTTCCCAGGCTTTTAATTATTTTAATGGTGTCTAAATTCAACCTTCATCTGGGAGGGTAAAAAAGTTGTTAAGGAGATCACTGGTATTTGTGATGTTTTACTTGCAATGATGCCCTTCTGCAAAATGTGGGGTGTTTGGGGAGTGTCATTCTTTTCACCCAGGTAGCAACCTGGGTTTAGCATCCAAGAAGAGCAGTGTAAAATTTCAGGCAGTTTGGCCCTTCTAGATAGAAAATGCCCTTGAAAAAGTCTCTTTAGTCTTGATTTTCATGGTTCCATGCAGCTGTCTGTTCTGCTGGAGTCCTTGATTGGTTAAAACTGGAAAAAAAAACCCAAAAATCTGAGTGTGTGAACAGCTAAGAAATAACTGGCTGTCCTATAATAATTTCTTTGAACAGTTTCTGTATATTTTCAAATACATTTTACACAGGGTAAAGTTATAGCCATTTAATAACAGTTTGCTCCAAAATGTTTTGTTTGTTTCCTATTTAATATCTACTAACATACCTTCTCTGCTTTTGTGTAATGACAAGCATACAGGTAGAGAATAAAGTCGCACATGCTTGGAAATCCAGATGAAACAAAGCCCACAAGTGCTGTGGTGTTACCATATTTTTTGGGCAGACACCCTCTGACAGCCTCCTCTGTGCTGTGTTTCCAGATGTGGAAGAAGGTTTGAAATGCAGTAAAAAAAAAAAAAAAAAAAAAAATTGTAGATGTTTGAAGTTTCTTCCCTTTGGCCCGGATTATGAAATAGTAATCCATTACATTGTAAATCTTCCTGTACCATGCAAATCCCTTTACAAGGATTAGGAGATTGTAACAAAGATGATCATATTTCAAGAGGTACCGGGCTAAGTCACGCACTTCTGCTGCAAGAGTTTCATACAGTCTTCTCCCAACGGGTTATATAAGCTGACCCAAACGAACAGGTGCTTTACATTTATTGAGAACCTTAATTGAAGCAATAATAAGAAAGAAGATTGGGTTACAAGGCTGCGCGGCACATTCACTCTGTTGCTCTCCAAGAGGACTCAACAATAGCCGAGGGTGTGCAATGGAGCAAAGACTACGCAATCAGTGACCCCTTGCCCCTTTGGTGGGGGAGAATTTCAGTAAAGCACAAAGAAGCTGCTGTTTCTGCTTTCGCTGCTATCAGCCTGGGTGCTACTTCTAGAGCGGTGGCAGTTAAACCCATTTCTGTGATTAGCTGCTCGAGCAAGAGTGGAGGAAAAGCACGTTTTACCATTCTGCATCGCTTCGGTTTCCTACATTAGATCAGACCCCATTTTCGGGGAATAAGGTAGAAGCATCAGTCTTGCCTAGGTTTCTTTCTGTCCTTAGATTTTTTTCATGTGGCTTTGGATTTGTCTGTGACTAGGCAAGCCTAATCTGTTTAATTAGTGCCTTACTTTGAAGCTTTCTGCGTTAGCTTTGAGAGATAGGAGGGTAAGTGAAAGGGACAATTAAGTTACATGAGACAGATTTACAAGAACAGGTCACAAATCAGAGATTGTAATCCAGACAAATCAGGCTTTAAGGTTTCCTTCTTGAATTCTGCATCCCCTGTTTTTTTTCCTTATTGATCAGTTCAGGTCTCTATACTCTCATGTTCAGCAAAGACTACTGAATTTGCACTCTACCAATGAGACTAGAATCTGACCCTTTGTACCATCCCTCCAGAAATGACCAAAAACTGCCCTGGTGATGATTAATGCTGGATGCTTCAAGATTTTAATGTCAGGCTAGCTGTAGTTTGGTCCTGTGCCTTGTAGTTCTGGATCAGTCTGGTAGTTTAGTTTCTTTTTTCAAATTACTTGATGCATTGCAAAACCACGCTGTGATGTGGACAAAAGCACAGGAACCAGAGGTTTGGTAAATCAGCTTGTAAAGCACATGTTGGATCTCCTGCTCTGAAGTGCCAATACAGCAGCATAGGGGGTGAAGAAAAAAGGATTATTTTTAATCTTCTAAGAATTTTTTTACCAAAAACTAGAAGATGTTATTTTTAAAAATGACTATAACTCTTTGCGAGGCTGGATCATTTATGAATTTGACATACATAAATCCATGTATGATGCTTAGGAAGGTGCAGCTGTCTAACAGCAGCAATGAGATATGAGAGTTTTCTTAACTATGTCAAATGAGGAAGCAGACTGTACCCGTGGTCAGTTGTGAGATGCTGCACAAATATTGTATTTATCCATCTGATTCGGACCACTGCTAACAGGATGCACAGCATGCCTTTGCTCTTGCAATTAGTCATATAAGGTCATCAGGGTAAAGGTAAAGCACCATTTCATTATTTTTGGAAGCATTTGTAGTAGCATAGATGTGCATTTATACACTTTGAGGGTACAAATTGGAAAAAATCAAGCTCTGACATTTTCTCCACCGTGTGCTACTTAGTATCCCCACGCAATCCAGTGATAAGGCACCACCTGGTCCTAAAGAGATGCAGGTTTCTGCCAGGCAAAAATGACGTGAGCAAAGGAAGGAGGTTCGGTAACATACTTAGAATGTCAAACACTATCTTCACGAGGCGATGAGCCTCAAGCTTTGTTTTTCCATGTTCTTTTTTTTTTTAAGCCACTTCTAACTTCTGCACTTGAGTGAGACCCTCGGGTCGGAAAGTCTGTTGCTAGACTTCAGTCGATGTGCACCGGTTAGTAGTCCCTTTAACTCTCCCGTCAGCAGTCACGCTATGTGTACCAAAGAGAAACCTGGCTGCCAGCTACCTGCCAAGCTCGCCAAGCGCAATTCCACCTCCAAGCAGGAACAACTTCTCCCATTTGAGGCCGGCTGAGGCCGTCAGCCGTTTATCTATCTATCTGCCTGCCTGCCTGCCTGCCTGCCTGCCTGCCTTTCGCCTCAGCCAGGCTGCCCGGCATTGCCGGTAGAGGCTGCCGGGGCCAAGGGCGCGTAGGTAGGAGCGGCGCTGACAAAGCAGCCGCTGCTTTGCCCCGCCCCGCGGTTCGGCCCCCATAAAATGGCGGCGGTGGGCGGTAAGCGGGGCCGCCGCTCCGGATGTTTGAAAAATAACGGTTGGCAGTACCGCTGCTCCCCGTCACCGGCGGGCCCCGCCAGGGGGCGGGCTCCCGCCTCGGGAACACCGCCTGGCTGACGTAGCGGGAGGGGTGGGGCCGCCTCCCGGAAGCGGTGCACGTGGGGCGGTGGCGCGGCTATGGGGTCGCGGGCGGTAGGCGCAGCTCCGGCAGGTGGGTGCTTGGGGTGCCGCTCCCTTCGTCTTCGTCCTCCTTCCCTTTCCCCTCCTTCTTTCGCGTGCCCCCTCCCTCGCCGGTCAGTAACTGTCCCTCCCTGTGAGCTCCGCAGGGCCCGGCGGGCCGCCCGCCGACGAGGAGATGCCCGAGCTGTCCGACGGCGAGGAGTCCTGGGAGGAGGAGGAGGAAGGCGCCGTCACCGAGGGCGTGCGAACCCGCTGCCTCTTCTGCGACAGGTGAGGAGAGGAGAGGAGCCTGCGGTGTGCTTTCAGCGGCGCCGCGCCTCCCAGCCCGGCAGAGGGACTCCTGAGGCGCGGCCGAGGCCACGGGCCCCCAGGGAGAGGGGAGGGCTTGGGGTGCGAGCGCTCAAACTCGTCCCGCGGGAGGCAGCCGCCTCAGGAAAACAAACGAGGCGTAGCTTGTCATAGGGCTCTGCAGCTTCTTGATCTCGTGTACGGCCTTTCTGGAGCCAAAGGGCTGTTAGAGCCAGACTAAGGGCCGGAGAGGTAACATGGGAAGCAGGTGACTTGAGCTTAAAAGCAGGTGGAGGCAGTGTGAAAATTCGCCTCTTAAATTTTTCCTGCCATCTTTCCCCATCACCGGTAAACAGATGAGAACCTTCGCTTTTATGCAGCAGATTAAGTCATATACGTGCAGTTCTTAGATTTCTGGTTTAACGTTGTTGCTCTCCAGCTGTTTTCCAGAGTTAACAGGGACCGTGGTCTTGCCAAACAAAGTTTTAGGGTTTATTAGCCTTTTGTTGCAAAGTGTTTTGCAAATAAGGCAGGAAGCTGCTTTGAGAGGTACATGAATAACCAGACACCTGTTCGTCCTGTTTTAAAAGCAAAGCCAGTGTGTTCTGAACAGGTATATTGGCAGGTGAGAACAGAGCATGCAAAACTCGTGGGAGCGTTACAAGGTCTAAGCATATTTATATACTTTTAAGTATATAAAGCATAGATACACTGCGTATTTAATTGTTATTTACAGGTTATTTAGTTCTGCTGAAGATGTATTCTCCCACTGCAAAACAGAGCATCAGTTTAATGTTTGTGATGAGATCAAGAAGCACGGTAAGTTTTGGGGTTTTTTTTATGAAAGTAACTTCCTTCTGTGTATCAGCATCTCATTTAAAATGAGTTGTGGAGCATAGCTGGTTTCCTGGCTGTCTTTGCGCTGGCTGTTTCCCATACACTTTATTTACGGGTAAAGCTCTCAGCTAGTAACCAGTAAGATCAATCTCTGCTGGCTTGTGCTGCTTCCCAGCCACTGACCTGAGCCAGCCTGCTGCGTGCTGGTGTAAGAGCTGCTTACCTGACATGTGGGAACTCCTGCCCGAGTAGTGATGCTCTTCTGATGCTCAAGAGCTTAGCAGAGACCAAAGTGGATGTATCCAACAAGAGGTGAAGAAACTGGGCTGTACTGCTGGTGCCTTTTAAGGGGCTGTTTGCAGCTTTGTCTTAGGTTCCCTCCAGTGACTGTAGGAAGCTATGTCCTCCATTGTTTGATTTTTCCCAAGTGAAGTGTAAGATTGACTTTCACTTGAAGCCACCATCTGTCTAGACCAGTATGGTGACAGGAGGAAAGTATGTACAGGAAGATGCATGTGAAGTGCATGGTGGCTTTGGTGGAGTTAGGTGAGTGCTTCACTATGGAGGAAAGCCGGAAAGCAGGGGGAAGGAAGCACTGTTGGAGAAACGCTATTTAAAGAGCATATATTAAAAAGGAGAGAGGGAGAAAGATGTGGGAACCACGTGTATTGTTTAGTAATCTGCATGTAAGATCTGGTCTGTTTTCTGTATAAAATCCGGGTGAATGTAGTTTGAGGTTATGCAGAGACCTTGCTGTTCTTGAGGAGAGTACATAATTGTATTTAAACTGCTGTTGTTTCTGTGCAATATGGCAGTTTTAAATTGTGTTATATTCTCAATGAGTAGGAGCAGTTTGTGTATTATTCAGCAGAAAGGTAAGATTATGAACTAAAGAGCACAACAGCCTAAAAAATTAGCAAGGTAACTAGTATGAGTAGGGTGTCCTGCTCTGGTTGCTTGCCAAATGAATTGAAACTGTCTGCAAGCCACGTTACGTGTGTTGCGTTTTTAATACGTAGCAAATGTATTTGTCCTGAGGGTGACAATTTCCTAGTTCGGTCCTGAAGAGAAGCGGAATGTAAATGGCAAACTTAAGATAGGAAGACTGCGCTAGGTAATAGTGTACACCCCCGGGGGAAGCTGGCCACTTGAACAAGTAATTAGCATTCATATAATTATAAAATGCATGTGGGTTTTCTGTAACGCAAGCTTGTACTCTTACTAATTTCTTTTTTCTCTTTTCAGGACTTGATTTTTATGGATATGTTAAATTAATAAACTTTGTTAGATTAAAGGTAAGTATGCCGTGCAGTGCTTCCATAATCTGTCTGGAGAATGGGAAATCAAGATGCTGTGTGTTGAATTTGCCTTTTTAAAAAAATAACTGTAGGAAACTATTGCATTGCTAGAAATTAGAAAATGCGGCCATTAAAACAGCTATTAATTGGTTTATTTAGATGTGAAGTTGTTTTAATTTTAAATATAACTAATAGGAGTTTTATTCTTTCCAGAAGAGGATGTTCAGACTTGCAAAAAGCCCGTGCTATGTACTATCATATTGTTTTTCTAATTCATCTTGGCCTTTGACTCTGTTGCCTCAGTCTAGTAATGATCTTGTTTCTTGGTAAGCGATGTTTCTCTGTCCTCACATGTTTGTAGGTGCAGAAGAATCTTTAGCAAGAATGAGACCCTATCAAATCCCTCCTGTACTGTTAGTGAGGACAAAACCTCTGATCCCTGAGGTTTCAGAAACCAAAATTAATCTGTGCTAAAATGATACCAGAAACAGGAAAGCTGATGGGAACCTACAGTCTTAAGTTTTTGTGTATTCTGTGATTTTGAAGTATGTTCTGTGCTTGTTCTTTAAAAGTTTAGGTTTAGACTTAATATCATGTTATGTAAGTAAGCATTTATTACTTAAATGTTCAAATATCTAATTAAATCCTCTGGTAGTTATTTAAGGCATAATTAGCTATGCAAAGTACACACAGAAATTTTAAAAAAAACAACCCTCAAGTCCAGAATCTGACTCCTCCATTCCTGACAAAACATTAACTGGCTAGATGCAGACAGGAGAGAAGATAATGTTTCTGAATCTTGTCTGATCAGCACTGTTTGTGTAGAAACGCTGTGCAGGACTGGTATCTTGGCTTTGTTGTGTAGCTGTGTCATAAGCTGCAGGTCAGTCCCAAACACCTGAGTAAGCTTGGCTCCTGATAGCAGTGATTTCTTCTCTGTTCTCACTAGTCATGTTTCCTCAGCCTTTCTGCAATGCTGCTTTTGTAATACCACACTTATTTTGATGGGTTGAAGAACAGATCTTTGCCTTATTTCTGTTGAATGGACTTGAAGGGCTGTTGTTTTCAAAGAAACTTATCTTATGCAATTTTCTGTCTAGAAACCAACAGCAGCATATTTGAGCTCACTCAGCAGCCCGCTGCCTTGGGAAGGAGAAGAATACCTGAAACCTGAGCTAGAAGATGATCTTCTACTTCAGTTTGGTAATTAACTATGTGTTGGTATTACTACACTGCCTTGTGGGGTACGTGTTAGTGGCAGAATTCTTGTCATACAAAGCATCATCACTATTATTCAATTGACTTGGGTACACAAGAAAGTCTACATAATAGCTGAAGTTACAATACTACGTTACACTCAAGTTTTTACTACATGGTATATGTTGTTTTTTAATGGCTGAGACTTCCATAGTCCTCTCCTATTATCCACATTCACTTAGTATAAATATGACCACAGCAGAGGTGTTGAATGTAGTAATTAAGCAGGTCAAAGAGGCACAACACCCAAGCTTCACTGAAGATTTATGAAGCTTTTAAAGCTTCCAAAGGTAGGTATTTAAAATCAGATGCATTCATTCAGAAATATATGCTATAACTAAGAGGCAAGTAATTTGCCTTGCTGAAAATATCTTCATCTTTTATACAGGTTGTATTTTGACCAACTAAGTGTAAAGAACTGCTGCTGCATAGAAAGGTTCTGCTTCTTACAGACTGGAATGCATTTTTTCCCTTTTCTAAGTGAGCCTTGTTGCATGATGACAGAGATAATGTGTGGTAGAGGACCTTGGTTGGTCACTTCAGGGATTTATTTC
This sequence comes from Hypotaenidia okinawae, assembly GCA_027925045.1. NCBI lineage: Eukaryota > Metazoa > Chordata > Aves > Gruiformes > Rallidae > Hypotaenidia > Hypotaenidia okinawae. The sequence goes on from BSDF01000006.1 coordinate 10,598,360, forward strand.
ACATTTCACTGTATCAGCTCTTGTCTAATGCCCAAGCTATAGACTGCTGAGGTGCTGTTGCCGTTCCTTAAGGGTTATTGGGCTGATGAGATCTTAAATTTAAGTATCTGTGCTTTGTTTCAATCTGACTGGCCAAGTAAAGTAGTTTTCCATGATTAAATGTAATAGTTTATTTGTTTAAGAGTCTTTTGCCCAGTAGTGACTTCTTGCTGCGTGCAAGAACACAGTAGCGCTTCTTGAAATCCACCGACATCGGTTGAAATCACCAGCTACATTTAGCAAGGGATGTGAATGGGACCTGGTCCCTTGTTTTGGTAGTTGAAACCAATGTTTCATCTAGATATATTCTGATTATGCTCTTATGAATTTTGTGTGTTCATACGCTTTATAAAGGCCCAAGAAATTGGTCTGAAAATTAAAGAGTTACAGTCTAATTGTTAAGACATTTAAAATTTATATACCTTCTTACTTTTTACTGTTGATATTAACAAACAGCCCTTTTGGTCTCAGAATAACATGACTTGAAAAACAGAGCATAGGACTATGATTAACCCGATCTAATATCTCCTCTGTCGATGTGAGCACAGGTATTTAAATAAATCTGAATTCTGGGGTTACTTGCTTTGTGAACTTGGAGCTTGCTTTTAGCATACGTGCTTTTTCTGAGAAGCACTACGCTTTGGGGTTAGACCTGCCAAATTCAGTGATGCTCCTTGTAAAGCAGGCTGCACTGACATACTGTCCAAAGACAGAAATAGAAACACTGGAAATGTTATGTGTGTAAGTTGCTGTGGGCCAGTACTTGAGTGACAGCTGTTTTGTTCTTTCCCTCCCTGTTTCATCAGATATAGAAGATCTTTGTGAACCTACAGATGTTTTGTGTCCTAATGGTTTGAGTGATACCATGGTGCTCCTTGAACAATTAAAGCATGCGGAACACAGAGCGAGGCTGGCGGAAGCAGCGTTGGCTAGAGCACAAGACGACCTGCAAAAAATGAAGTAAGTTTTTTAAAATGAGGCTTGTTTGGTTTTTTGCATGTGTTTTAAGTGGCAGGAGATGTTGATGTTTAGAGACCAATAGAAATTAAAAGAAGTGATCGAATGCTGCTACAGAATAAAGCTCATGACTTTTGTTGGGATTGTGGGTATCACCTTTATCTTTTAAATTGCTATTAAACATCTTGCAGGTGATTAGTAAAAACTGTTACAAACCTGCACAAATTAAAAGAGCAAAGTATCCTTAGGAAAGCTAAATAAGCACATGGCTCAGAAACTTATATTCTGTTTCTGACCACTCTTTGCTTTTCACTTTTCCGTTAGTCCTTTTAAGTATGAGTTTAAACATTGTGTACATCTTCAAGGTAGAAGAGGGAGGTAATGACAAATTGAATATGCGACTCTCAGCATTTTGAGAGATGGTTCCAAACAATGATTGTTAGTAGAATCCAGTTACAATTTGTAGAAACTCTCAGTGGGATGAAGAAACCAACTGTACAGTCTCAAGAGTGGGTTCTGCTAGTAAGAATGTTCAGTGCACTGCAAACAGGAATTGGGGCATTCCTGTAACTGTACATGCTAAATCTTCTAAATGTACTTCTAAATCTTGAGGTCTTCAAAATACGGATGAATGATGCTGATGGATCAAATGGGAATATAAACTTCTTTATGGGGTCACATAGGATTTAAACATGTATTTTCAAGGTCATGGAATTTCAAGGTCTCACTGATTGGGCACTGAAGAACTGAAATTGGGTTTAAGGGATTCATGTTCTTTTGTGGAAAAGCGAAGCAGCAGAAACCTTATGTAAAATACATTGAGGGTTCATTGTATATTTTAGGAGTACACAGTGGATGTTATTAGTAAGTAAGTTTGTCAAAATAAATGCATGTATTTGCTCAGATCCTATGAGCTGTGAGAAATTATGCATGTCAAACGTAAATAGTTTTTATCTTAGGCTGGGTTTAACTTTTGCAGAATGTACTTCATAGAGTGCAGTACTTGACCTAATACCTGGGTTTACATTATGCATTCATCATAAAGAACAGAAACGAGAGAAACTTCTCCTTCACCAGGGAAATACTTTTTTCTCTGTATATCATCTTGTCCTACTCCTTTCTCAGCTCATAAGTTGGAATTTCCTTTCAGCTCTCTCAACTTCAGTCAGGCTTACGTAGGTTGCCTTTTGAGGTTAGTGTATCAAATAATCTGTTGTTGGAAAAGGAAGCCTCTAATTGTTCTTTGTCAGTGCAGTCTCTTCAATTCAGCAGGGATCAGCTGGCAGCAAAAATAGACAGATGTAGGTCTGATGAAGCAGCACAGTTTTAAATTATGAACAGATGAACTAGTTGCATTGTAGTAGCCTATATGCTGTAATTGAATAGTGATACTGATTGATGCTGGAGGTTAGTCCATTGAAAGAGACCATGTTCAGGTGGTTCCTTGCAGGTGAGTCTCTGCAAATGATAGCTTGGAAGCCTGAAGTGGAGCAAGAATACTATACAGGATCTTTATGTACAGTAACATATTTTTCTACTAGTTTTTGTCATGGAAATAGGTTTATACTGATATGTAGCAGGCTGGTTGGCTGACTTCAACTTGTGGAGTAAAAAAGTGATATCCAGGAGCTTTCTTATGCTTCACCTATCTACAAAGGCTTCTTAGGAGAATAACTAGCTCCTTTCAGTTACAACATGACTGCATTATGTAGGTCTTGCTCTCCAAGATGTGGAAAAACTACTTTTAGGTATTTTCATGGCTGCCTGTTGAGGATCAGTCATGCAGCTCCCTATAGATAGTTGCCTTCTGAGCCCTGGAATAACAGTGTGAAGGAAGCCAACTGGTTTACTGTGAAATAATTTCTATGGAAATGTTTTTTCTAAGTTTACCAGTCTGAGTAGACTTAAAGAATTAGCATGTTTGGGATTGGACTAGATGATCTCCAGAGGTCCTTCCAATGCCTGCCATTCTGTGATTCTGTTGTTATGAGAAATGAAGGGGGTACAATATAAAGTCAGGTAGCTGGAGGCCTAGTGACCACCCTTCCCCACAACTGTTTTATAAATTAGATCATCTTTAGCGTAGGTACAACTTATATTTAAGAACATGATTTGTATATCCTGATTACTTTTTTTTCAACTTGTCCCCTGTTTAGAGATGATGGCTTTTGGTTTTTACTTACATTCTTTTTTTCTTGATTAAAGAGACAAGAGGACATTTCTGTTTCTAGAGCTTATTTGCTGCTTGTATTGCGTGTGTGGACTGGAGGAACTGTTGGATGAATGCATCTTAAATAACTTTAAAATTTGGCTTAAATTTTAATAATTAGCAAAATGCTGATTATACCTAACTGTATGTCATATAGTCTCCTTCTTGTAAATTTCATTTTTATAGTTTTTATATTTATGAAAAATGAAGTTGCAGGCTGCTGTGGGGAAGAGCAATCTCAAAACTGAAATGCAGGCCTTACCTGTATGTCAGCAAGTGTAGGAGATTTCTGATGCTGACAGACCTCTCATAGTTCCTTAACACCTTCTTTTCTGCATCCAAACTAGTTAAGCAGAGAAATACTTGATGTGTTGGGAGTGAAATAGTGTTTCTGGTTTTATTTTTCTGTAAGGGTGATACTGGGACATTACCTACAGCTTATGTACATGAAATTCTCATTTAGGCAAGGATGATGGCTGTTAAAGGTGAGCTTTGGCTGCCTCTGAGAGCTCTAGGATGCAAACTTTTTTGATGATGGTCTGTAGACCTTGGAGGAGTATTGTCAGGCTAAACCACGTTTGCTTTTTCTCTTCATTGTGGGTATAGTATGAGCTGTTTGCTTGTCAACTTTTAATTGCATTTTCGTGATAAACCCCTTGATTTCTGTGTGTTGTCATCAAAACTGCTTTGAGAAATGAAAATGTGCATATTAAGTAGGCAAGGCCATGGAGGAAGTAAAGTAAGCAGCGTGGAATTGAAGTAGTAAACTGAATTTTAAGCTCTGATTTGTTTCCACCCAAATACTTCGGTTTTAAAGTACTTTCTTCTGCCTTTCACTAATCGTACTGTATCGTATGGCTTGTAGTTCTTGTGCTGTTGGTTGCATTGACTCTCTGTCTGCGTCACACAGCCTAAAACACGTACTGTTTTGACCACTGAGGTACTAGCTTTTGTACCAGCGAGTGCAAAATAGAGAATTCCTCCTTAAAAATAGGTATTTGCTGGTTGAAAGCAGAGGGTGGTCATTGCGGGAGGATGGATGGATGGACGGAGAGCTGCCGTGCAGCAGTCTGGAGGAGCCAGCAGAGGGAGGTTGTGTACGCTTAAAGCCAGTCCCATTGTTGTCAAAGCCCCCGTGCAGGGTGGATTCTTGACATCTTTCAAGCCCCTTTGCCCCCCACCCCCTCGCCTCCTTTCTGTGATCCCCAAACACGTCTCATGGGTGTATTTCATGTTGGTTACAGGCAGTTTGCGCAGGATTTTGTGCTGAACACAGATGTCCGGAGCAGCTCGTCATCCAGCACCATTGCAGACCTTCATGAGGATGAGGATGGTGTTTACTTCAGCTCCTATGGGCATTATGGGATACACGAAGAGATGCTAAAGGTTAGAAAGTCATCGCAACCGCATCTTAGTAGGACTAAAGAGGAAAGACAGAATGAAGTGGGCTGTGTGCCCATAAATATACTGCAGAGCAGCTGCATTTTTAACCCTTTCTATACATGATAGCCTTTTCCTAGGAGTTGGATTGAGAGATCGTTTTGCAATTTAGTTTGTTTATATTAATTCTGTCTATGGAAAGCAGTAAGAACATAAAATCATTTACTCTCCAGGTGTGCTTGAAGATACATTGCATTATTTGTGCCACAATGTTACTTTGCCAGAACCAGCCTTTTCCCGTGTCCTTAAAAGATAACAGATAGAACATGGTATAGACAGTGAAGATTTGTTTATAGTTTGTTTTCCTAACAATGCCAGGCAGAAACATTTCTCAAATATTGTGGCTTCCTATTGCACTAGGTAAACAGAAATTGATGGCATTTGTGCACAGCTCATTGTATTAATAATATGACATTGAACAGCTGGAAAAATGTATGCCCCTTCTATGTGATAAACATTTTTTTGCCTTTAAAACTCTTCAAAGGCAAACCTGTGCGTGTCCTTTCAACTTAAAGAAACCCAACAAAGCTAACACAAGGCCTGGCAACTTTTAATTGACATGTAAATCAACACCTCTTAATGCTTCCTTTCGGAGAAAGTATCATAGTTGTAAAAGTCATAAACAGTTTTATAATTTTAAGGCATAAAGGAATTTCCTGCCTTGCATAAAGATAGGATGTGGAGTTGTGGAGTGGCTTTGTCCATACAGGTAGCATATAAAGTTCTTGATTTGTAAATCATTTAGTGGTGCAAGCATAGAAATACACATGAATCTGTGTTAAGAGTAGTAGAAGATTAAGTATAGGGGGAATTTTACAGAAGCACAGAAATGTCTGCACATGTAGAAGAATGTGTTCCAAGATGTATAGTCTAGAGAAAAATAATTTAAGCCTTTGGGATTAAATGATGGGAGGTTGGTTCTGCAGTTGAGTAAAGGTGTCATTTGAGATGATGTAGGCTAGAGGATGAAGAAGCCTTTCTGTTTGCTAATAAAGTTTATCATTTCTGCATCTCTGCACAAGGAGATTGGTACAAGATCATGTTGTATTGGTTTGAGGGGATGTCTGTCAGAATGCTTTTTAAGGAGATTTTTGACTTTCCTAATGATAGGAAAACAATTTTTTCTCATGTGCATTGAATTTTTTCCTATTTGCTAGGGATTCACTTTGGGTTTTTAATATTTTTTTTTCCTCATACCTTATATATGTAAGTGGTTTGCTATACTGGAGTTTTTAAGCAAGAATATTTGCTTGCTAAATTTTAAATCTCTCTTTGACACTGTTCAGTTTGGAAACCTTTTTTCTTATGCCTGGTAGTAATAGGATGAAGTTTCAATTTGTGGTTTTTTTCTGTAAATACTTCAGAGATGGGGGAAGAGTATTTTTACTTTAGCCAAATGGGTAGTGTTCCTCTGGTTCTCTTGGTTTCTTTGCTCAAGAATTTCTTGACTATCATCTTAATAAATTTGCTTAGCATTTTATTTAAGACCAACAAAAAACAAGCAGCATTACACTGCAATGGTGAGAGGATGGGATTGATGAATAGAGACACGTGAGGTGCACGAGTGGCTTACTCGAGTAGCAGTGCATATAGTAGAGACAGCAGCTAGAATTGTATCGATTATGTTGGGGCAGTGCTGAGGGAATGTGAGTGGGCTGGATGTAATGCTGGAAGCTTTCCAGCTGACTGCTTTCCTGACACAGAACCTTCTGATTATTTTTTTTTTAAACTTTTTAGTCATTTCAGCAAATCCTATTATACTGCAATAGAGGAGAAGGACTAAAAATAGTTGCTCTGAATATAACGTTACAGTAAACCATTATGACTTTAAAGGATCTAGAATTTTTTTAACACATTAATTATGTATAGTTTTAAATTACAATTTTCTGAAGTCATCCCTAATTGTTTCTTTAGTGTTTGCAATAATCTTCATAACCCTAAAATCCAGCTTTAAGTTTTTCAAGCCTCAGAATTTTAATTTTTTTTATTTCAAGAGTTTTTAACGCATCCTTTATTTTTAGTATCTGGGTTTGATCTTCCTTTTCTAATAAAATACTTAGTTCTTTCTCACTAGAGAATTTCATTAATTTCTGTATTGCTTCTAAAAATTCTTACCTCCCATAGTAGGAAAATGTGAAGTGAAATATATGCAGCTGGGTTTTATACTTCAGTATTAGACTTGTCTTTACTGGATAGAAATTGCTAAAAAATCCTTTTACTTTGCTCTAACAGCAATTGAACTGTAACAGCAATTCCTAAATTTAACTGATGACACACATTAAGACAATCAGTTTTTTAATATATTACCTTGCTGGCAGGTTGAGCTATGCTGCTAGCTGTCATATACTAAGATACTCCAAATCTTTAGCTCTGTGCTTGAAAACACTACAGGTGCTCAGTTTCTGTTGTATTACAGTCAGTTGATCGTATTGGGCTTTCACAGCCTGGGCTGTACAGCTTCTGTCACTAACTCATCCTCAGGTTTGCAAATAGGCATCTTGTTCAGAGATAGAAAAGGTTAATTTGATAGCTTGGGATTTTTTTGGAAGGAGTCAGTGTGTCACAGGAGTGTCAGAATAAAATGATGCAAAAGATTTTAGGAGCTTGTAACTCAAATTTTTACTGTTGTATAGAAGGTTATTATGTAAAGCTGATGCAGTATTGCCACTCTGTTACTGCTGTTCTTGGAAAGTGGTGAGGAGGTATTAAGAACTCTGAAACATCCAAAATCAAACGCAGCAGGTCAGGAAGGTGTAAGCTACTTATTTTTCCTCCAGAGGCTCAGCTGGCTTCATTTGCAAAGACAGTAACTTGTAAAACAGTGTTGAATTTGGAGTGTTGTGATTGCAGAGCCCTTTTAAGTGCTGTAGCCACAGAAGGTCTTTAGGCCAAGGTAAAAAGCAAGTTTCTTAGCTTTTTTTGAACAGTATGCTAGCAGCATGTAAGTACCAAATGTGAACATTGGGGTTTTTTATTCTTTAAATCCTAGGATAAAGTGCGCACAGAAAGCTATCGTGACTTCATCTATCAAAACGCACATCTCTTCAAGGACAAGGTGGGTGAAATAGCTCAGAAACTAAAAGAATTCCTGTGCTTTATGTTTTCTCAAGTGGTAGAAATCCTTCAGGTTGGCTACTCTGTAGCTTTGGAAATGCAATATCGTGCCGACAGGATTTGATTTAATGTACTCTGGCTTTAGTAGGTGGTAGAGTGCTATTTAACTGCTGGAGGGTGCAAAGTGCTGATAACAGAAGCGCTGATCGTTATTGTCATTGTTCCCTGTGCCATGTCAGGTTGTTCATTAATTATGTTGTCGGGGTCAAGTTGAAATTTTCTCTTCCAGTGAATTAAGTAGAATCTATGTTGAGAACTTAAGTGAATTTCGGTTTGTGCCTGGTGCAGTAGAAATATCCTAAAAACACTGTGTAATTAGAACTGGGGAAGAATTCCTATGGAAATGATTTGTTGGATTAGTGTTGGTTTATCTCTCCAGACTACATCATTGTTGTTATTAGGGGACTTGGAACCAGGAGCTAGTATTTCACATGCAGTGAGGAGAGATTGCACTGACCTTTGTTTATGATCTTACTGTGGTTATGACCCCTGTGCAGTCATGATTCTCTTCTTGTCTTCTCTGTTTCTGCCAGCAATTTCTCATGAGTTTGTTGCGTTCTTAGTTGTGCTGTGCAGTCTCCTGTTCCAGATTAGTTTTCCTCTACATAATGCTTTTACCACTCAAGCTGTGTATGGCCAGTTCTTAACATGAAACCAGGATGTCTAGGTTTATGGAAAGCAATCACTGTTAATTTATTATTTTGTTTTTTAATTGAGACTTTGTTAATAAGTGATAATACAAGGCTTCAGAATGCTTGTGGAAGTAACAAAAGTGCATCCCCATTTAATGGTTGCTCAGGCAGAAATTGTGCTAGACAATTTTGTCCTAGGTGGGAGGTATTTCAAGGTAGATAATGCCTGCTCTTCGTATGTTGTCTTTTGGCAACTACAGCAGAAAAATATTAGGGAAAAGAGTTTTCTTCCTCTTTGATTCAATTCATTTAACAAGCTTGTGCGTACTAGACATTTCTAAACTCTTCAGTTATAGTGAGGGAACAAGCAAAGGTGGTGTAGAATGCTGCTACCTGCTTAAAAGGTGTGGGTGACTGCATAGCCAGGTGGCTGATCCAACAAGCAGAAAGATCAATAAAGGAAAGAAACTTCCTGGGGAGAAATTTGTTTTCACCGATGCTCTGATATTGATGACTGCAGGTTTTCACAGGGTAAGACTGATCTTAAGTTACATGAAATGTATTATCCTAGTGGAAGAGTAGTTTTTCAGACTTGGTTGTATTTCCTCCCTGCTGTGAGGACATAATGGTAACATTTGAAACAAAGCCTGGATGATTATAGATAAGGTTCCTTCAACCCTGGCTGTGGATGCACTTGCTCAGGAATTTGCTAGAAAATGTGTTTACTCTGTGTTTTTCACTTCATGTGAAAGTATTCAACTTCTAAGAAAAGCTGTGTATTATTACAACATCTACAAACTGCTTTCTGAACTTAGTGTTTTTAGGTCAAGATACCTCTTACCTCAGATTCACAGTTTATTCAAACCCATCATGTGTGTTGAAGTTGAATGGAAAGAAAGATTTTCAATTGCCTTGAGTTCCCAGCAGTTTCTGTCCCTGTGACCAGTGCTCTGCTTCTGTGTCAGACCAGATGTTGATGTGGCTTTCACTTGGTGTGCCGTTATGGAGCATATATGGTGTTTTTTCAGAGATCCAGCTTTGAAGTGACATCTGTTACAAACTTGTGCTGAAGGAACTGTTAAGATGTTTTGCTTCGTTCACATATCATATGATGCTCTCAGAACCATAGTAGTGAGTGAAACTTCCAGCTCGAGGAAATAGACTATTTTCCCTTAAACTTGGCTTACAATTTTTTAAAAAATACAAATCTCATACTGTATTTCCTAGAACTTCCATATGGTACTCTTCTCTAGAAGATAGATAGTGATGCTTTTTGTTGTTTGTGAAAGGAGACAAACCTGTGAGTTGGGTTGGGAGGAGCTTGAACTTGATTGTCTTACAGCTGATGCAATTCTGCAGGATCCCAAAGAGGTGTGATTGCACAGTAACAGATCATAACAGAATACCTAGGTATGCTTGTTCATTCAGAACTGGCCAATATGAAAGCCTTTTTTTCAGCTTTCAAAGGAAAGCTGCTGAGGAGAAGGGCTCTGAAGCGGGAGACTCCGTCGAGGGACCCCTTTCTGCAAGCAACAAGCCCCGGGCATAGATCCGCGAGGGCAAGGGAGAAAAGGCGACAGAGATCAAAAGGAGAGAGGCAGAGGTGCGGCCAGCAGCGGCCATCAGCACCCATCAGCACCCATCATCAGCCACTGCTCGTCCCCCGCACTGCCTGGAGCCGTGACTCATCGGGGGCGGAGCTAAGGGCGACAGCGGCAGTTTAAAAACCACCGCGACTGCCTCCCAGTTCAGCTGCTGAGGAGAAGGGCTCTGAAGCGGGAGACTCCGTCGAGGGACCCCTTTCTGCAAGCAACAAGCCCCGGGCATAGATCCGCGAGGGCAAGGGAGAAAAGGCGACAGAGATCAAAAGGAGAGAGGCAGAGGTGCGGCCAGCAGCGGCCATCAGCACCCATCATCAGCCACTGCTCGTCCCCCGCACTGCCTGGAGCCGTGACTCATCGGGGGCGGAGCTAAGGGCGACAGCGGCAGTTTAAAAACCACCGCGACTGCCTCCCAGTTCAGCTGCTGAGGAGAAGGGCTCTGAAGCGGGAGACTCCGTCGAGGGACCCCTTTCTGCAAGCAACAAGCCCCGGGCATAGATCCGCGAGGGCAAGGGAGAAAAGGCGACAGAGATCAAAAGGAGAGAGGCAGAGGTGCGGCCAGCAGCGGCCATCAGCACCCATCAGCACCCATCATCAGCCACTGCTCGTCCCCCGCACTGCCTGGAGCCGTGACTCATCGGGGGCGGAGCTAAGGGCGACAGGAATTATCCCTCTCCATACAAGAGCAGCCTCTGGGAGCGCAGCGACCCGGAGCGCGGCGAACAGGACGGGCAAACAGGGCGTGGCGCGGCAGAAGGGCGTGGCGCGGCAGAAGGGCGTGGCGCGGCAGAAGGGCGTGGCGCGGCAGAAGGGCGTGGCGCGGCAGAAGGGCGTGGCGCGGCAGAAGGGCGTGGCGCGGCAGAAGGGCGTGGCGCGGCAGAAGGGCGTGGCGCGGCAGAAGGGCGTGGCGCGGCAGAAGGGCGTGGCGCGGCAGAAGGGCGTGGCGCGGCAGAAGGGCGTGGCGCGGCAGAAGGGCGTGGCGCGGCAGAAGGGCGTGGCGCGGCAGAAGGGCGTGGCGCGGCAGAAGGGCGTGGCGCGGCAGAAGGGCGTGGCGCGGCAGAAGGGCGTGGCGCGGCAGTTTGCGCAGGCAGGGCAAGCAGGCAGGGCGAGCCGCCCCTCCTAGCTAGCCGAGAGGGTAGATTCAGCGGACGGGCTTGCACAGCACGAAGGGTGAGCTGAGGGTTCCCTGTCTGCTGTGGGCTGGTAACCATGGTCTCCACCAGGCGGAGAGGTTCCCCCTACAAATCTGGGGCAACCCCGACGGAGGGCCTGCCTCGGGATGCTGCGGTTCAGGTCTCCGGCTGCAGGGAATGCCAGAGTCTGCAGTTGCCAGGGAGAAGAGGCAAGCCCCTAACTTGTGTGAGGTGTGAGCAGGTCGACGATCTGCTCTGTTTAGTTGTAGAACTGAAGGAAGAGCTCGAAAGACTGAGAGCAATCAGGGATTGCGAGCAAGAGATTGACTGGTGGAGTAGCTCCCTGGCAACCCAGAAGGAAGAGAATGGGGAAGACACTTCGCACCTGAAGACAGTCCCCCCCCTCTGCCCTAGACAAGTAAATGGGAGTGTCCCAAACCCCGAGGAGGGCTGGAAGACAGTCCCGACTCGCCGTCGTAGGCACCCCCCTGCCTACCTACCCCACTCCCCCAGGTTTCCCTAAGCAACAGGTTTGGGGCCCTGGCAGTTGAGGAGGAGGTATGCGAGGAAATGAATGCAGCCCCTCTGCCTCAGAGGAAGCGGAAACCTAGAGTGAGGCGATCATCCGCACGCCTTGAGACTGCCTCTGTGAGGCAAGAGAGAAAGGTTGTTGTAGTAGGGGATTCCCTTCTCAGAGGGACAGAAGGCCCTATATGTAGACCGGACCCTACACACAGGGAGGTGTGCTGCCTCCCTGGAGCCCGGGTCAGGGACATTACAAGAAGGCTATCAGGGCTGGTTAGACCCACTGACTATTATCCATTACTGATAGTTCAAGCAGGCAGGGATGCAATCACGAAGTGTAGCCTGCAAGCCACCAAAAGGGAATTCCGGGACCTGGGGCGCTTTGTTGAGGGCGGGGGAGCCCAAATAATATTCTCGTCTATCCCCACTTACGGGAGGAGGGGCTCAGAGCAGGACAGGCGAACCCACGAGTTGAATGTGTGGCTGAAAGGCTGGTGCCGGCGCAAGAACTTTGGGTTTTTTGACCATGGGATGGTGTACTCTGCTCCTGGCATGAGTACTGCTGATGGGGCTCACCTGTCCCATAAAGGAAAGAGGATCCTTGCCCAGGAGATGGCAGGGCTTATTGACCGAGCTTTAAACTAGTTAGGAAGGGGGAAGGGGATATTAAGAAGGCTGCTGGGGTTAGGCAAGTGCTTCGGGAGTCACAACGAGAGTTGATGGTGGATAAAGGTAAATTCCAACAGCACAGTGGTGGACTTGGAGATGGTTTTCCAGGTGTGAGTAGGGAAAATTCTGTGGATTGCCCTGAGTACTCCTCAGTGGAGCCACTTTTGCCAGTCCCCTGGCAGAAATCTCGCTGTGGGCTGTTGAAAATACCTACATCTGCTGCCCCACTTAAATGCCTTTATACAAATGCACGTAGCATGGGGAACAAACAAGAAGAATTAGAGATCTTTGTGCGGTCGCAGGGCCATGATCTCATAGCAATCACAGAGACGTGGTGGGATAACCTGGACGACTGGCACGCTGTCATGGATGGCTATGTGCTTTTTAGGAAAGACAGGCTAGGGAGGCGAGGTGGAGGAGTTGCTCTTTATGTGAGAGAGCACCTAGATTGTATTGAGCTCCACCTGGGGAAGGATGAAACATCTGTTGAGTGCTTGTGGGTTAAAATCAAGGGGCAAACTGGTATGGGGGACATTGTTGTGGGAGTGTGCTATAGGCCCCCTGATCAAGAGGAGCGGGTTGATAGTGCATTCTATAAGCAGTTAGAAGTAGCCTCAAGATCCCGGGCACTGATCCTTATGGGGGACTTCAACTATCCAGATATTTGCTGGGCAAGCAACACGGCCAGTCGTATGCAGTCCAGACAATTTCTGCAGTGTGTTGAAGACAATTTCCTGCTACAGATGGTGCAGGAGCCTACAAGGGGAGGGCGGGTGCTGGACCTTGTTTTAACTAACAAGGACGGGCTCGTTAGGGAAGTGAAGGTCGGGGGCAGCTTAGGTCTAAGTGACCATGAAATGGTTGAGTTCAAGATCCTGGGTGGAAGAAGCAAGCCAAAAAGTAGGATAGCTACCCTGAATTTTGGAAAAGCTAACTTTGATCTCCTCCGTGACTTAATAGGGGCTATCCCGTGGGCTACGCTGTTTGAAGGAATGGGAGCCTGTGAGAGCTGGCTAGCATTCAAACAGCACTTCTTCCAAGCACAGGAACGATGCATCCCTTTGTGCAGGAAATCGGGAAGGAGAGGCAGAAGACCTGCGTGGATGAACACGGAGCTGCTGAGTAAACTCAAAGAGAAGAGGAAGATCTATGAATTGTGGAAGAAGGGTCTGAGCACATGGGGAGAATACAGGAATGTAGTCAGGGCCTGTAGGGTCGCAACTAGGAAGGCTAAAGCCCTCTTGGAAACGAAGCTGGCAAGGGACATAAAGGATAATAAAAAGGGGTTTTTAGATACGTGAATAGCAAGAGGATGACCAGGGATAATGTAGGTCCCTTGATGAATGAGGAGGGTGTCCTGGTAACGGGGGATACTGAGAAGGTGGAGATACTGAATGCCTTCTTTGCTTCGGTCTTCACCTCAAAGGCCCCCCGGGACCCACAGGCACTGGATGTAAATAGGAGTGTTTGGGATATGAAGAATTTCCCTCTGGTTGAGGTGGGGGAGGTCCAGGAGCGGCTCAAAGGGATAAACGCACACAAATCCATGGGACCGGATGGGATACATCCACGTGTGCTAAGGGAGCTGGCGGAGGTGATTGCTGAGCCGCTCTCTATCATCTTCAACAGGTCCTGGAGAACAGGAGAAGTGCCTGAGGACTGGAGGATAGCCAATGTCACTCCAGTCTTTAAAAAGGGCAAGAAGGAGGATCCCAGCAACTATAGGCCAGTCAGCCTCACCTCTGTCCCCGGAAAGGTAATGGAACAGCTTGCTCTGGATGCCATCTCCAAGCAATTGGAAGAGAAGAAGGTCATGAGGAGTAGTCAGCATGGATTCACCAAGGGGAAATCGTGCTCGACCAATCTCATAGCCTTCTACGATCTCATCACCGGCTGGGTAGATGGAGGGAGAGCAGTAGATGTCATCTACCTTGACTTCAGCAAGGCTTTTGATACTGTCTCCCATGACATCCTGATAGCAAAGCTGAGAAAGCATGGGATAGATGAGTGGACAGTGAGGTGGGTTGAGAATTGGCTGTCGGACCGAGCCCAGAGGGTCGTGATTCGTGGAGTGGAATCTGACTGGAGGCCTGTGACTAGCGGTGTTCCCCAGGGCTCGGTGTTGGGTCCAGTCCTGTTTAACATCTTCATTGACGACCTTGATGAGGGAATAGCCTCGACCCTCAGCAAGTACGCCGATGACACAAAGCTGGGAGGAGTGGCTGACATGCAGGAACACTGCGCTGCCATCCAGAGAGACCTGGACAGGCTGGAGAGCTGGGCAGTAAGAAACCAGATGAGGTTTAACAAAAGCAAGTGTAAAGTCTTGCACCTGGGAAGGAACAACCGTTTCTATCAGTACAGGCTGGGGGATGACCTGCTGGAGAAGAGCTCAGTGGAGAAGGACCTGGGGGTCCTGGTGGATGACAGGTTGGCCATGAGCCAGCAGTGTGCCTCGGTGGCTAAGAGAGCCAATGGGATCCTGGGGTGCATCCGGAGGAGTGTAGCCAGCAGGTCAAGGGAGGTGATCCTCCCGCTCTACTCTGCCCTGGTCAGGCCCCACCTGGAGTATTGTGTCCAGTTCTGGGCTCCCTGGTATAAAAAGGACAGGGATCTCCTGGAGAGAGTCCAGAGAAGGGCTACGAAGATGATAAAGGGCCTGGAGCATCTCCCCTATGAGGAAAGGCTGAGAAGATTGGGACTGTTCAGCCTTGAGAAGAGAAGACTAAGGGGGGACCTAATTAATGTTTACAATTATCTTAAGCAAGGGATGCAGGGGGAATCAGCCAGCCCCTTTTCAGTGGTCTGTGGAGACAGGACAAGGGGCAATGGCTGCAAGTTGGAGCATAGGAAGTTCCGCACCAACATGCGGAGAAACTTTTTCACAGTGAGGGTGACAGAGCACTGGAATGGGCTGCCCAGGGGGTGGTGGAGTCTCCTTCTCTGGAGATATTCAAGACCCGTCTGGATGCCTATCTCAGTGAAATGTCCTAGGGAGCCTGCTTCGGCAGGGGGTTGGACCCGATGATCTCTCGAGGTCCCTTCCAACCCCTACAATTCTATGATTCTATGAAAGTATTAAAACTTGATTGCATCCAGTGTGCTGCCTTTATTTCAATCTGTCAGACGTAGTTGGGATGAGAATAGGACAGTTTAACTGACCCAGCAGAAATGGTTAAGGTGGCCTTACTCAGTAAAAGGAAGTGTGAGCCATTTTACAGTGAGAGTATTGGTTAGAATGGCGATATTGCCATGCTTAGTTTTTGTTGTAGAAATCTGAGGGCAGGCATCAGTGCTATGTTGGGGGGGGACAGGAGACAAATTTCTAAACATTGTTCCTCCTAAAGGTTCAATGATGGTATTAATTAAATTAGCCAAATTACCTGACTTTCTGTTTTTCTGAATTTGAAGTATTTTTTTCTGTTATTAAAAGTAGAGTATCAGTTTTGATTAGACTGTGGAGAAGGATGTGATGCTGCAGTATATTATGGTATAGTCAAATTGCCAGTCCAGCTGCTCCAGATCTCTGGTGAGAGGCCATATGTGATCACTGCAAGAATGTGTTAGCTGTAGACCCTTGTCCTTAGGCTAATTGGTCATCATTCCGCTTGTCTTTCCGTTCCTCAGATGTGTTTCAGCTTGTATACTTTCTCTCCTGTGCCTTTTTCTCCACCCCATCCTCTGCCTAAGGCTAGATGAGTTCCATCTGGGTTCTTAAGTGACCAGGGCAGCTGTCCAAAGTGGTGTCTGTTTTGATTTTTTTCCAATTTGTGGTGATTGCTCTCTTTCATACAACTGAATATCAAGATTGCTCTTTCACAGAGGTTTATTTTTGGCTCTGACTTCCAGCTTTCATGGCTCAGCAGCTTTGTTAACTACCCATAGGTGAAGTGTTAGAATAGATGATGTTGGGGGGCATGAGATTTCAGCAGCTGTGAGAACATTGGTACTTTTTTTTTCCTATTTCTGTCTCCGGAAGACTTTACCCTAGGGATTTCTGTATCCATTATATATTCATATCTAACTTGCAAATGAGTTTTAGAATTGAATGTAGTAGCAAACAGTTCCAAGTCAGACAAGTAACTTACTGCAACTTCTGTGGCCAGCCTCTACACAAGATGCTGAAAGAAATTCATCGTGCTCACGTTTGTAGTCTCAGCTGATTGTAAGTTGCTCTGTCAAGGCAGGTGGCAATCAGCTCTTCAGTCACTGCTTCCCAGTCCATGGCAGTAGAACCTTGCTTGCACTGCGCTGCTGAAGGTCATCCATCGGCTATATTTATTCATGTTGGCTTCAGAATCATTGTTCTGTGTCCATCATCAGAACATAAAGAATTGTATGCAAGGAAAGGAAAGCAGGTCCAGTGTGCCAGGCACTCAAGAACTTGCTTTTATACTGGCAGGTGAAATTTAGAGGTGCAGCTGCAAGTTTTTCTTCTGCCAAAGCAGGAATGCTCAGTAACTCAGAGGTGAGAAAGTTTGGCAGTAGGATGCATTATTGCCTTGAAATACGTTCTAAGATGGGGTTGTTATTCTCAAGGGTGGGATTGATTGCTGAGTGATTTGAGGCCTCATTTGAAAATAAAAAAGTCATGAAGGTGATGAAGACAGCTTTTACAGTGTTAAATGCTGTGCGAAGGAGAAGCAGGGAAATAGGTTAGTTTTCCTTTCCACTAAATGATTTCTACATCTAGTAATTCTGACTCAATATTCCTGTTGTCTTGTGCTTAGTAAGTTGTGCTTACTCTCTTGTTTGGGTCTCTCATATGGGGAAGGAAATTTATCTTTCCATTTCCAAATGTTAATGCTCTCATGCCACGTGTGATATGAATGGCTGTACCTAGTCTTAGGAAATGGCTCAAATTTCAGAATGTTTTTTGGTTTAGTGCTTAGAAGTTTTAAACACCATTAGCAAAGCATAACTATATTGGGTAGGAATCTAACAATAAGGCTGATGATCTGCCTAGTGCAATAGAATGCAGCCTCAGCAAACTTGCAGATGATGCAAAACTGGGAGAGGTGTCTGATACACTACATGGTGGTGCTGCCATTCAGAACTTCCCACAGGCTGGAGAAATGGGCCAAGGGGGATCCTGTGCACAGGGCTTGGAGCATTCAAAGGACAATGCAAAATCCTGCAGAGGGCAGGGAAGAATAACCCTGTGCAAGAGAGGCTGGGGGCCTGCTGCCTGGATGGGTAATTTGGGGGTCCTGGTTGATACCAAGTTGACTGCCACAAGGCCGTGTGTTGGTGGCTAACAAAGGCAGCCAACCAGCCTACTGGGCTGTATCACTAAGAGTATTTGTCACCAGCAGGTCAGGAGAGGTGAACCTTCTTTTGTACCCCAGGGAGATGACTTGGGAATGCTGTGTCCAGTCCTGGGTTCCCTAGTGCAAGACTGAAATGAGTGCCCTGGAGTGACTTCAGTGAATGACCACAAAGATGGTGGAGGGACTGGAGCATCTGTGATATAGGGAGAGGCTGAAAGAGCCGGGGTTGTTTTGTCCAGAGAAGAGAATGTTCAGGGGGATCCAATTGGTGTGTAGAGATGCCTGGTAGTGGGGGGAGTAAAGGACTTGGAGCCACATTTGTCTCAGTGGTGCTCAGGGCCAGGACAAGAAGCAGTGGGTACAGCTTGAACCCCATGCAGTCACTTCAGGAAACACTTTTTTTTTTTTTACTGTCAGGACAACTGAACACCAGCACAGGTTGCCCACAGAAGTTGTGGAGTCTTCATCTTTGGAGATATCAGAAGCCATCTGATTACGATCCTGAGCAACTGCTTCAGTTGATTCTGAGCAGGGGGTGGACTAAGTAATCTCTAGAGCTCCCTTTCAGTCTCAAATATTCTTTATTCTGTGAAAACATAAAGTGTAAAACTCACAGCTTGAAATTCTACTGTAAGACATCTAAGAGCAGAAGTGCTTAAGCTATTGAGAAGTTTCTGGCTTTTAGGAAAAAAATATACTGTTATTAGGATGATGCTGAGGCCTGAACAAGGCTGCCAGGTAAAAATCTCTGCTTTATGAAGTTGACTGCTGCTGGCAGCTCAGCTCTACTAATTAATATATTTAGTACTATTTTCTGAGCTTTTTTTTTTAAAACTTTGCAACCTTCCTTCAGTAGGGAATATGTGAGATGTCAAACACAAGCATTTGTATGAGTCTTGTTGCTGTGTTGAGTGTAGCAATGATGTTTATAGTTCTTTCATGAAAACTTAATGATCCCACTTTGCTGCATTTCTTTTGTCCTATTTTGATTATAAATAATGTTAAAAAGGAAATATTCCCATGTGTTGTCAGTTACCCTTTTGAAATTCAGTCATCTTGAGCCATAGCTGGTTTGAGGCACGGTGACCATTTCTAGTAGAGGATTCATAAGTAAAGTTTCTAAATAGACTCTTAATGAGAAACTGCAGTCAGAATATATTTTTTTTGTGCTAAATTCAATTGTGATTCACTGTTTAATGTTGTTTAGTCTATAATTGCCTGCTTCTTCTCTTCGAACCTTTTAGCTGTTGCCCAAGTACTTGTGATTGTTTCCTGTGTGACTGAGTTCATCTGTGGCTGGAGCTAGTCTGCTTCATGGTCTGTAGAAGGTAGTGAGTGGATGATGTTGAGTTAGAAATGTGGTTTGACTTTGGTATCTCTGAATGTAACAGTAATTTTTTATGCTTCTGTTTGTTCCTAGAGTTAGGACATGGTATCTCACTGATGCAGGAAGACCTGTAGAAAAATCATGACAAGGGGAGCAAGATGTTTGTTTTTACCTCCATTTGTGTGTTTCAGGTGGTTTTGGATGTTGGCTGTGGAACTGGAATACTTTCCATGTTTGCTGCTAAAGCAGGTGCAAAGAGAGTGATCGGAGTTGACCAGTCTGAAATCATCTATCAGGCCATGGACATCATTAGGTAGGAGAAGTTCCAGGAAAAGTATGGTACATACTGCTGTAATAAGTTACTAAAATGCTGTTGCTGTTAATGTTTCCCTATTACTTACTGTGTTTTATTGAGATTCTTTCTCTGCAGAATTAACACAGGATCTAAGGGTGCAATAGAGTTCTTTGCCCCTCTGGGTAGGGGTAACTAAACAGGGTGTAGTTAAGGTAGGATTCTGGTGACTTAACCCTGGCTGGAGGCCAGGTGCTCACCAAAGTCGCTCTGTCACTCCCCTTTTCAGCTGGACAGGGAGAAAATGTATATTGAGAGGCTCAGGAGTGGAGGTGGGGACAGGGAGAGATCATTCCACAGCCAGTATCCCGGACAGAACAGACTCAGCACGGAACGAAGGACAGAAAACTCTCTAATTGATTTGTAACTTTATTTTGTTGTATTTGTACAGTCTGATGTCCCTGTAAACAGCAGCCCTATCCTTCAGCATATCAACTGCTCTCCCCTAATTCAGCAATTCACACTTGCTAAGGGTGCGTTCGGTCCCCTTAGGTCCCTAATAAAGGTGTTAATTGGTATCAAAACTAGCACTGAACCCTAGGAAATACGTCTGGTACATACCTACCAGTTAGACTTAGTAGTTCTCCTCTCACCTCTTGAACCTCATGGCCTAGACAGCTTTCTGCTCATCTAATGGTTCATTTATTCACTCCACATTTCACTGATTCACCTGTAGAAGAGGATACATGGTGGTAGAATGAGTATATGTAAAAATGAAGCAATGGTCCCTGAAAACTTAAAAAGCGTTTCCTAGCATGAGGTAGGAGAAACATTAGGTTAAAATGTGTTCCTCAGATAGCTGAGGTGCGTAGGGGTTTTCTGTTGTTTTTGTAAGACCCAACTGTGGAAAAGAAAGTCAAGGTAGCTACTAAGGAATTTGGGATTGATAGTTTTTATGCAGACTTAAATTGTGCAGAAATGTTGTCTAGGCAAGTGGTTTAGGTTAGATAACACTTCACGCATTGAAGGTGCACCACTGTGCACGTGGATGCTCTAAAGGTATTCTATTAAATAAATGCCTGTTTAAGAATGGAAGTACTATATTAGATATTCAGTGCATGTTCAACCAGAACGCTTTTTATGGCATGAGAATTTCATCTCCAAAGAGAAGTTTTCCCAGGAGTTGCCGATGTCTTCAGAGTGGTTTCAAATATGAAACGGTGTTTTATTTCTGATATACTAGATGACAAACTTCGGACAGTTCATATCTTTCAACAAGTGCACAACAAGTCCTTTATGTTATTTATACTTAGGAGGGCAGGAGTATCAGCCAACATGTATTGCCTTTGGTGAGGAGAAGGGCAAGCCTTTACGAGTGATGAATTGCCACTTGCAGTACACAGTGAACCATCACTAAGGCTACACATTTATAGAGAGATACCTTCTGCTATAAAAGGTTCAGTTCATACTAAAGTTTTCAGTTTGCATCACAACAATTTATATTTGTCTTGTTTAACATACTTTTCATAAAGGAACAAAGCTGCCAATCTTGTGATGGAGTAACAAATATTTATTGGAATGCTAAACAGCTCTGTGTAGCTTAAAAATGACTATGGCACTGTGCTTCTGCCTGTGATTCAAGTGTGTGCTTGAGAGCTGCTGTCCCTCCCAGAATTAGAGTTCATTTCTAGCCTGCCAATTACTAGAAGTCCAACCCATGTCTCTAAATAAACTGCAGTAAGTGGCCTGAGTGGTGTGACTCTTTTCTGAAGGGTGCAGAGTAAACTTATTTGGAATTAATGCCTGCCTTTTATTCTTGCTGTGACTACCTCTCCATAAAATTTCCAGTGCATGACTTGATATTTTTTTTTTGTTGTCCATCACTGTTATGCTGGAATAGGAGGTTGAAATGTACTTCCTAAATAGCACCTCAATGTGTAAACTACATTGTTTTGGCCTTTTTTTATACCGTACAATTGAAAACAAGTATGTAACAAACTAGTCTTTTTTTTTTTTCCCCTCTCTTTCTTGTTTTAAATCATGTCCTTATGTGTGTCCACTTAGAAAGCTATGCTTAGATTTCTTGTTGTCTGTCTTAATGTGTTGCTGTGGGTGATAGCTCTTCTGAATTTTAATTCTCGCTTGGAACTTCTGGGTTTACTTCTGTTTACAGCATTAAAAATTATATCAGTGATGAACTACTCCTCAAACAGTAGACTGCCAAGTGTTGAGTATTTAATTCATCTTTTGAACAGCCCACATATTCAAGTAGCCTTTTGACCCTTCCTTTCCCTTCATTCTGATCTTTCTCCCATTGTCTTTTAGATTGAATTTTTAATGTGATTACTGGTCTGCATTGAAAGCCAGACAGAATGTAAGAGCAAGATACCAGGATAGGGAGGGAAAGAGGCAGAGATAAGAGTTGCAGTGGAAAGATAAATTTCTTTAGTGGCAGTGCTTTTCTGCCCTCTGTACAAATAGCCATGGCAATAGTGGCATGTGCAAGAAAGACTCAAATTGTTTGCCAAGTAGAAAAATACTAAGTTTCAAGCATTGACATATTCAGTAACTTCACTATCATGCAGTTTTTGAAGCAAAACCTGTATTCATATCACAGTACCTTCCTTATTGCTAGATGGTTGTACTCTTACTTACATATGAGGTAAATACCCGATTGCTGCGGCTACTAAACACGGCAGATGATTTTGGCCTAAATCACGGTGTGGAGGATGACTTTGTGTTGTGGAATAGCTGTTACACTGATCTAGAGGGAATGTTTGTTCTCAGTGACTTTGCAGCTATTTCTGTGAAATAGAAAGCCAAGTCGTGCAAAGCAGCTTTGTAAGGAAAGTTAATTTCCTTTGCTGTCCTAGTGTGATGAGTAGGCTCTGATCACTGTAGACTTATGCTGCAGGGGTTAAAGGAGGAGTACTAAGAACAAGCAGATATAAGTGAAGAGGAGCATTATTTTAAATTACCCACTTCTCTTTTGTCTGGTTTCTGAAGCTTAGGCATTTGCATGCACAGCACACTGGAGGTATACAGATATACTGTCTGCCATCTTTGCTTGGCACTTAATCTGCTGCAGTTTGTGGGTACTCTGAAACATTCCCTCTGAAATACAACTAAGGAGAGGAATGTTACATTTTAGTGCTTTCTTGATAAGTTAAAAAGTTACTAGGGAAGAAATGCAAGATACAGACATCAGCATATCTCTTGACAGCATAAACTGGAAACAAGCTAATTTTTTCATGTTGTGACTTGCAGATTGAATAAACTTGAAAATATCATTACGTTAGTCAAAGGAAGGATTGAAGAAGTAGAGCTGCCTCTGGAAAAAGTGGATGTCATTATATCTGAATGGATGGTAAGGTGCATGAATATTTTCTCAAGACACAATTTTTTTCAGGAAAAATGTGTTGTTCCATTTCATTTAAAAATGATTCTTTAAGCGATGCTTTTTTTAAACAAAAACTTACTGGGCTTGCAACACTGTTTGTATCAGTGTGGGAGATGGGATGATGGTACTGATGAGGTGATGCTCGGATACAATTCCTGATCCCTCTTGTTCACGCTTTAAAGTCAAGGTTCTCTACACTTGAGCTGTTTTGGGTACAACCATAAGTTTCTGTTACATAGTTATTGTTCAAATATATGTATGTCTGAATAAAACTATTGTAGATGCTCAGGTGAAAGTGAAGGAATAGAGAAAAATTCTATTAGATGGCTAGCTGGATTGTTCTGATGAGTAAAATACTTGTAGTCTGCAAAGACACCTCAAGACCCTTCTGACTGCAGGGAAAATGGTAAGGAGGTGAGGAGCATGTACACTGGGAAAGATGCCAGCACTTGTAGGGATCGTAAACAGTGTTACTATTCATTGCTGGCTTTAGTATAAGAATAAAATAACTGGTTTTAAAAGTACTTAATGAAGAGGATGGCCAGCAGGAAATGCAGTAAGCCATTTCCTGCAATCCATTGGATTTCAGCCCTTTGCCTGTACCTTTCTTTGATGTGCTTGCTGATGACTGTTACACAGTTGTACTTATTATCAGCTGTTGATCCTAATAAACCTATGTGACAAGACCCAGTGACAGGCTAAACTTAATAGCAACCAATAAGTCTCTTCACAGTCAACATGGTTTTACCAAGGGGAAGTCATGTTTTACTAACCTAATAGCCCTTTGAGGATATAACCAGGTGGATGAATGATGGTAGGGCAGTAGATGTGGTCTACCTTGACCTCAGTAAAGCATTTGACACCGTCTCCCACAGCATCCATGTGGCTAAACTGAGGAAGTGTGGTCTGGAAGGTTGAGTAGTGAGGTGGATTGAGAGCTGGTTGAAGGGAAAAAGCCGGTGAGATTTGGTCAGTGGGACAGAATCTAGCTGGAGACCTGTATCTAGTGGAGTCCCTCAGGGGTCAGTAACGGGACCTGTACTATTCAATATATTCATTGGTGATCTGGATGAGGAAATAGAGTGCACAGTCAGCAAGTTTGCTGATGACACAAAACTGGGGAGGAGGCAGAGGTGGTTGACAGCCCAGAGGGCTGTGCTGCCATTCAGCAAGACTTAGGCAGTCTGGAGAGCTGGGTGGGGAGAAGTTTAATGAGGTTTAACAAGAGCAAGTGTAGGGTCTTGCATCTAGGAAAGAACAACCCCAGGTACCAGTGTAGGTTGGGGACTGGGCTGTTGGAGAGCAGTGTAGGCGAGAGGCATCTGGGGGTCCTAGGGGACAGCAGGATGTGCCCTGGTGGCCAGGAAGGCCAGTGGACTCCTGGGGTGTATTAGAAGGGGTGTGATTAGTAGGTCAAGAGAGGTCCCTCTCCCCCTCTACTCTGCCCTGGTGAGACCACGCCTGGAATATTGTGTCCAGTTCTGGGCCCCTCAGTTGAAGGAGGAGATAGAATTCCTTGAAAGAGTCCAGCACAGGGCCACCAAGGTGATTAAGGGAGTGGAACACCTTCTTTATGAGGCAAGGGTGAGGGAGCTGGGCCTATTCAGCTTGAAGAAGAGGAGGCTGAAGCATGACCTTATATTAATGTTTATAAATATGTAAAGGGTGAGAGTCGGGAGGATGGAGCCAGGCTCTTCTCAATGATGGCCAGTGATAGGACAAGGGGCAGTGAGTGCAAGCTGGAGCATAGGAAGTTCCATGGGAATGTAAGAAGAAAGTTTTTCACTATGGGGGTGACAGAGCCCTGGGACAGGCTGCCCAGAGAGGTTCTCTCCTTCTCTGGAGACATTCAAAACCCAGCTGGATGTGTTCCTGCGTGACTTGGTCTGGGTGACCCTGCTCTGGCAGGGGCTTGGACTAGATGATCTTTGGAGGTCCCTTCCAACTCCTAATGTTCTGTGATACACTGTCCAAAATGTGGTAGGAAATGTCCCTTGGGACTTTCTTGTGGACTTTTACTCAGTCTCCTCACATCATGCACCTTCAGAAAGCACTGCAAAATACACATTTCTTCATGCTCATTTCCTTTGTTTAGACTTAAAGAAACAATTCTTTTGTCCTTAAAATTTAAGCTCAATAAAGAAGACCTATTCAAAGTTGGGGTTTTTTGGGTTGAGGTGTTTTGGGGTGGGTTTTTTTGGGGGGGTGTTGTCTATTTTGGGATGTGGAGTTTGGTTTTGTGATTTTGTTTGTTTTTATTTTGGGGTGGTTTTTTGTGGGTTCACTGTCTTGGGGTTTTTTGTTTTGGTTTTTTTACAAACTGTCCTGCTATTGGTAGGGGTCTTTGGGAGAGAGGTCATGTGTTCACTATGTATCCATACATATATAACTAGTTTATAGGTGAAGGTGGAAACAAATTATTTGGTTGGGGGGATTTTGGTTGTTTTTTATAATACAGTAATAGTGTTACAATAAGTAATAAGCTGAATTTAGCGTTGAGCTTGTTATTTTCAGGTAAGGTTTAAGTCATTGGCTTAAACTCCTAGTTTAAAAATGGTGCATTATGGTTAGTGATTTCTGACAGTATAGTGACTTCTCTGGAAGTGTCATTAGTCCTTTCAGGGAAGCATCTGATCATTTACCTAGTATGTGCACCGTCAATAATGCTCCCCAAATCACACTTCTCATTTTGGATTTTTGTATTAAGATTTTGTGTTAAAAGCAGCTTGGGCACTTCAGCTCTTAGGTCGTGTTCTAAGTTGGTGCCTCTAAGGTGAAGTAAAGGGTTTCAAAAAGCAGCTCATGTAAGAAATGAAGTATTGAATGTTCCATGTTTCCCATTTGTGTGCTAGTTTACCTTTTAATGTCATAATTATATAGCCATGTGCATTTCATTTAATTAGGTATTCTAAATATTTAGGAATAGTAGCATTTTTATAGGTTGCTGCAGTACTGAGATAAAGAGGACAATGCTGTGGAAGTAAGATTGATAGCTGGACAGCGTGTGCACTGTTCCAACACTGTCCAGAGAGGAACATTATGTTTCCTAGATGCAAATGAAGATACCTTTTTGTCTGGCTTTCTGCTGTGAATTTGCCTCCCCCTGACACTAACCAGTGTGAAATCTTTTGTTTAAAAGTGAATGGGATTGAAAATATTGGAAATACAGAGCATGAGAGCAAAAAGGCATTCACTGTGTCAAGCTTTCAGCTCTGTATTTAGAGAATCTCTGTGGACCAGCAGGAAAGTTCTAGTGGGAACAGTTTTCTTTCTTTTTAAGGGAAATATGAAAAGTTGCAGCTCTGTTGAACAAAATAACTGCTTTTAGACTAGTAAACATCAAGCCCTTTTGTGGATCCATGGCTTTGCTGTGCTTGGTACAGAACAGCGCTTAAGACAGAGTACATAATAAGCTTTTTTTATAGCTATGCATGGAGTATCAGCAAATAAAAAACCAGGTGTGAAGCAACAGAATGGAGGGAGGAAAGGTACTGCATCCCCTAGGGATGTTTCTAGAAAAACAGGCTCTTTGAGAAACATGGCATGTAGGACAATATATTGTAAAGGGTACAGTGGTTGCATTATCAGCATCTCCAATGTAATGGCTTCTCATGATCATTCTCTTAGTTGTGTAAGTGACCTATGGCTGCCACAGACTGCTGATATCCCTGCTTCTCTTTCATCTCTCAATTTATTCCCTCAAAATAGGCAAAAATGTGAGAATCACCTTAAATGTTACATAATGCATAGGAGGGGTGTGTGTGTAATGAAATTTTATTTCACATCTGTATTTGCCATCTTCCAAAATAATACTTTTCAGTTTTAAATTAATCTGGCTACAATTTTTTTTTCATGTTGTATGTCTAGAGGCTGGATGATGAACAGCTGTCTCTTTAGGGGCTTTAAGCCTATGAAATAAATCAACAGTGATCTTGTTTTTATTGTAGACCAAGTGTATTGCATGTGGTATCTGAAATATGTATGTCTAACATTGGTAAAACTGGACCATAAGCAGGGCATCTCTGTGACTGCATTTGACTGAAACTTGTGTGCAAACCATTGAGAAAGACAGTAGAAGCTGTGAACTGTTCTGTTGGTGTCCAGAAGGCAGATTGCTGAAGGCTCAGGGCCTGTTGGACTATTGAAGACCCAGATAAATCCATTTATTTAGACTTTTTCACCGAAGACAGCTCTGCATTCATCTTAGCAAAGCATTGGTGAAGCATGCAGCCTGACACAAGAGCTGCTTGTGTGCTGTGAACAAGGGAGAGCAGGTGGACTAAAGGCCACTTCACTCAATAAACCATCTTAAGAAAGAACACAAGGATGGCCACGTACTCGCCTGTTCTGTTAACAAAGCTGATTCTGTAAGGAGAAAGTCTTCCATCCAGTTCTTGGAGAAAGGTTATCTGAATGTAAGAATGGGTGAATTTTGTGTACGTTCCCACTGCTGGTGATGATTTTGTACAGGTTTCCCTGATGGTTTGATACACCATAGTAGAGCTGTAAGCTTCTGATGCACGATCTTGTTCAGTAGCCTGTAGCTTTGATGTGTGAAACTTTTGAAAGCCTTAATTTGTGAAACTGAATTGTTAGTGGCTACAGGTACTAGCCTTCACGTTTTTTGGCTGTACCATAGGGTATCTGTGAACACATCTCTTACCTTACTCAAACTGTAGATTTAAGAAATTAGAAATATGAATTATGTTTCTAAGCAAAGGTACAAGCAGTTGAATATTTGCATGCACTGCCTAGTGCCAGCCTGATGCAAATAATTCCTGAGTGCATGTCAGAGATTTGTTTGCACCTTGGTATAAGAATGAAAACCCTTTTGACCTAAAAATGGCTTGAAAATGCTCAAATTTCATTGAAGTTTAGAATTTAGACTTGAATGTGCTGCTGCTTGCATGAGTGATGGGAACTTACTAATGAGTTGTTATTCCATGGGGTTGCTCTCAGGCAAGATTACATTTATGTGTTCTCCCCAGGGAAACTGAATTTTAAGAAACAATTACATTTTTTCTGTAATTAGGTTTGCTGTCGACGTCCAAAGGTGTCTCTTATTGCACACATGGATTTTGGTGGCTTAATTGTAAACTGCATTGGCTGCTTGTTGAAAGAATGGATGCAGAAAGGAACAAAATGTCTGTACTGTTCTGGAATGTTCTTACCCAGCTACACCTGTGTGCAGGTTTTTTTTTTCTTCTGAGTATGCTTTTTACTACTTTTCTCTAGCTAAGGCTATAAAGCCAGAGAGTGAGAGTTTTATTCAATTGAAAAATACCTTCATCTCTTGTTTGTAAGGGGTCTTACCATGAGACACACTTACCTGGGGTGGTTGTCTCAAACACAGTGTTAGAGGACAGTGTATTATCATAAATAGCTGTTCTGTGCAGTGCTCTGTGGTACTGAAAAGTGGTAGTTTTGCAGGAGGAAAAGCCTGGGGAAGAGGTGGACTACCCAAATAAACAAGAACAGAATCTAATACTCTTGGCTCTTAGTTGTATTGTTGCTTAGGTAGCCAATATATTTTTTCCTTTTTTGTGTGTGTGTGCTAGATAATTTTGTAGTGGTGCCGGGATGGGCTGTGAACGGGAGATACTTAGGATCCAGGGAAAAGGACTCGAAATAAGCACGTCTGAAACACTGGAAACCATTTTCCTCCTTGAGAGTAGCCCTGCCGAGACGGACCTGGGTGTCATGGTGGATGGGAAACTTAACAGGAGCTAGCAGTGTGCTCTTGCAGCTCGGAAGGCCAATAGTATCCTGGGCTCCATCAGCAGAGGGGTGGCCAGCAGGGACAGGGAGGGGATTGTCTCTCTCTACTCTGCCCTCGTGAGGCCCTATCTGGAGTACTGTGTCCAGAGATGGGGTCCCCCCCCAGTACAAGAAAAACGTAGAACTGTTGGAGAGGGTTCAGAGGAGGCCAGGAAGATGATCAGAGGACTGGAGCAGCTCCCCTGCAAAGAGAGGCTGAAGGAGCTGGGCTTGTTCAGCCTGGAGAAGAGAAGGCTGTAGGGGGACCTCATTGCAGCCTTCCAGTCCCTGAAGGGAGCAGAGAAATAGGAGGGGAATCAGCCTTTTAAAAGGGCAGACAATGGCAGGACAATAGGGAATGGATTAAAGCTGAAGGAAGGAAGGTTTAAATTGGATATTAGGAGGAAGTTTTTTACAGAGAGAGTGATGAGGTGCTGGAACAGGCTGCCCAGAGAGGTGGTGGATGCCCCGTCCCTGGAGGTGTTCAAGGCCAGGTTGGATGGGGCCCTGGGCAACCTTGTGTAGCTCCGGCCCTGGAGGTTGGTGTCCCTGCCTGTGGCAGGGAGGTTGGAGCTCTGTGATCTTTGGGGTCCCTTCCAACCCAGACCATTCTATGGTTCCATGATTCCCAGTGATGGTTTTAACACTTTGTCTGTAGTGTTAACATTCTCTATTGCTACTGCTAGTGTTTGGAGGAACAAGTGTTCTTACATAGCGCAGCAGTAACTTTTCATTTTATATAAGAATAAAGCTTTTCCATGTGTTTTTAGTGATGCTGTGTAAAGAGCATACAAAGCAGGTGAAGGCTTTCATTTCTTTACAGCAAAATGGTCTTTATAAAGGAATTGTATTTGCATGAAAACACTTTGGCTTTTTTGCCACCACCAGCGATGGGTGGGTATCACTTTTCTGCTCTTCAGATCTTCCTGTTTGGTGTTCTTGCTTCTATTATGTTCATTTAAGGGCACAACAGGGTGTGTGTGCATAACAACTAAGTCAAGCTGTGGCTTTGAAATATGTGGGCTTGCTCTGTCAGTAATGATTTTTTTTTTTTAAATTAAATCATACATGAGAGATCAGCATCGGGGCTGACGTAGCATGAGGGAAATGGTGGCTGCAGCAGAGCATGCAAAAGAGTTTACATGCAGCTACTGCATCTCATTTAAATGTGCCACAGGTTCTGCGGGGATTTTTTAAAATAAAAAGTATTTTTTAACAAAAATGAGCAGGCTGCATCAATTCTGTGCATTTGTTAATGCAAGATTACATTTTATGTTATAAATCAGAGCCCAGTGTCCCATCTGCTTTACGTACCCTCTGTTACCTGTTTTATTCTGTAGTTAAAAACTTCAGAACAGTTTAAGAAAATACTGTACTTTTTAAAAACCTTGTTGGTATAACAGACAAGTTTGCATTTTGGGCCAGTGGGGTTTTTTTGCCTGCCTTCCAAATCATTAAATGTTCAATCTTGGGACTCACTGAATCTGGAATACCAGACCAGGTTCAGGTATGTTAAAGAAAACAATAAAATGGATCTTTGATACAAGGTAGGGAGGGAAATGCTTATTCAAATAGTTATATATTTTTTTTCTCAGTTCTATCATTACATGTGTTTTCTCTTTACTAAAATTTCTGATAATTCTTGCTATTGTAAGTGTGCTAATACCACTTTTTGAGATGTTTGGGAGGTTTTATATATATCTATAAAAACCATATATATTTTTCATATATATATGAAACCACATATATATGGTTTTCACCACTAAACGGAAAACAAGTGAAAGCAAACCCAAGTTTCCACTAAGTTATTTGATGGGAACAGAGAAGGGAAAAATATGTGAAGAGGCTTTTTTGATTTCAAATAACCCATGCTTTAAGCAAATCATTTTACTGCTCTCCACACAAGCAGGTATATTTTAAAATTCAGTGTTGTCCTTGCATCTCGTTGCTTTTGAAGAGCTTAATCTCCTTTTCTCCCTGAAGAATATCATGATGAATATTGAAGTGCTAATGTTAAAGAACTTCCTATGCTTACATTTTCACCTACTGGTAAATATTTTCATGCAGTTGTGAAAGATAATGAAAATAAAATTTAGAGAGCTGTAGTGTGTTTGAATAATAGGAAAATTTATCGATGCAGGATAATAAGCCATCAAAGTTTTGTGAACCTTTTATAACTCAGTTGCAAACAAAATAAGGGATGTGTTAGTTATGTAGCCATTATCACATTCCCCTGGATTCAGATTTGTCAGTGGGCTCGTGTGTTTTTGCTAGCTGACTTTTTGGATGGGCATGACGTAGGACAGAGGTGTGCTCGAACAGAACTACTCCATATGGGATGAGGTTTAACAAGGCCAAGTGTAGAGTGCTGCACATGGGACACAACAACCCCATGCAATGCTACAGGCTTGGGGAAGATTGGCTGGAAAGCTGTCAGGCAGAGAAGGACCTGGGGGTGCTGGGTGACTGCTGACTGAATATGAGCCAGCAGTGTGCCCAGGCAGCCAGGAAGGCCAATGGCATCCTGGCTTGTGTCAGAAATATTGTGGCAAATAGGTTTGGGGAGGTGATTGTGCCCCTGTACTCGGCGTTGGTGAGGCCACACCTTGAGTACTGTGTCCAGTTCTGGGCTGCTCACCATAAGAAGGACATTGAGGTGCTTGAATGAATCCAGAGAAGGGCAACCAGGCTGGGGAAGGGACTGGAGGGCAAATCCTATGAGGAGCAGCTGAGGTATCTGGGGATGTTTAGCCTGGAGAAGAGGAGGCTGAGGGGAGACCTTATCACCACCTACAACTACCTGACAGGAGAGTGTAGAGAGGTGGGTGGTGGTCTCTTCAGCCAGGAGACAGGACAAGGGGAAATGGCAGGAAGCTGCCCCAGGGCAGGGTCAGATCAGATGTTAGGAGAAAGTTCTTCCCTGAAAGAGTTGTCAGGGCCTGGCACAGGCTGCCCAGGGAGGGGGTTGAGTCACTGACCCTGGGTGTGTTTTAACAGACGGGCAGATGAGGTGCTCAGGGATATGGTTTAGCACAGGACAGGAACGGTTGGACTTGATGATGTTAAAGGTCTTTTCCAACCTTGTGATTCTTTGATTCTGTGATTCATAGTGCTGTGTGTTTCTGTTCCTGTGGAAATCTGTTTCTGCATGTTGTTCCTGTTAGCTGGAGAGCCACCGTTTCATTTCAGTTTTGAAAATACGAATATAAGGAACTACATCTTTGTTTTGAGAAAGGAACGGCCAGTTTTTTAATAGAAAATGCATAATATGGCAGTGTGGTATTTTAGACATGCTGTGTTTTCAGTGTGTCTTCAACAGAGAACCTGCCACCTTTTTATGTGTCTTTGTTTAGCCACCAGCAAGATGGAATTATTTTAATATTCAGCTCACAAATTTGTATCCTAGACATCTCTTTGAAGTAATTAATTTTGAGGATACTAATACAGTCTTAAGAAAAAACCCAACCCCCTGAACATCACTGGGGTGGAAGCTGGAGTGCCCCACAGCATCCTGGGGAAAAGGCATCAGGTATAAGTCTCTTTCCAGATGGCACCCCTACAGGTGAGGCAGCGGCCTGTGAAATTACATTCTGAATTACACCACACAAAAAGGCTTTGGTCGAAGTAATAAATGACTTGATTCAGTACTGTTGGCGATTTATGTAACTTATAGGAGCACTGTAATGAATTGGGGGGGGGGGGCGGAGGGGGAAGAGGGAAGAGGGAAGATAGAATTGGGAGAGAGGGGTATGACCAGTGGTGCCAGTGTGGAAAGGTCAGGTGAGAATTTCCTTGTATTTCTTATGACAAGGTGTGTCTTCCTGCAGTGGTACTTGCACTTGATAAGTTGGCGTTGTAGGCAGGAAGAAATGTGGAGAGCTGAACCCTAAGAATTTCACTTTATAACTTACTGTTGTTGGTAACTACTCTTAGGATACATCCTAGAGGTCGTGTTTAAAATACTGTGGAAGCAACTCATTTAGACTTAGGAAATTATTTTTTTTTCCATATGCTTTTGAACCAAACATTCTGGTTTTAAAACTATAAGAATGAATAAAGAAAACTCCCATTCCATTCTGCGTGTTCTGGCTTGCTGCAAGCATAAAATCATCTCTCCCTGATGCAGTTGGAACTCCCGGCCTTTTCAACAGTTTTGCAAGGCTTACTAAAAAATAATACTGCTTACAAAGCAGTAGTCTTCATTCTGGGACATGTTTAAAGGACTTCATAACAGTTAGTCAGTGAAGTGGGAGAACAGGCAACATTTGGAAGAAGAGTATCTGGCAGAGCACTGTCCTGTTTCCAGAGAAAACAGGTTGAAGAAAGGGCACTCTAATTATTTTCAAACTGTGCTCTTGTCACATTCGGGGTTTTCTAGTTTTGGTTTTAGTTCTGAGTCTGAATCCTAAAATGTATGCTGGTATGATGAGTCTTAATTGCTTTGATATCATCAGGATGTGGGTGAAATGTGTTATAGTATTCAGCAACAGTAAGGGTCATACTCAAAACTGGAAGATAAGGGTGTAAAATCAGTTGGACAACAAAGGGCTATATATATCTCAAAGTTGCAGTTTACTTAAAAGCAGTTGAAACTTTTATATAAAATGCTTATTATATGTGATAATTCTATATGTTTTTCTCATGTTTAAGAAAAAAAAAACTGTTTAAGAAAATGCCAGGCATGATTAATTTTACAAGTTACTCTAAACAACTAAAGCAGTATGACTAACCTGCGATAAAATTAATCCCAACACCAAAAAAAACCCAATGCAAGCCTAGTTCTAACTATTAGTAGGTAGGATTTCTTTACTGAAAGGGTTCTCAGGCATTGGAGTGGGCTGCCTGGGGAGGTGGTGGAGTTGCCATCCCAGGTCCTATTTAAAAGGCATGTAGATGAAGTGCTTAAGGACATCATCTAGAGGTGGAGTAGTCAGGGCTAGGCTGTGGTTGGACTTGATGATCTAAAGGGTCTCTTCCAACCCAGGTGACTCTATGATTCTATTTTTATCCTGAGAGATTTTTAAGTTCACGTGCTGCTGAATGATGCTGAACATTTCGAGAAGCCATGTCTTTGGTATGTGATTTATTTCCACCTACCTGAGTGAGCATTGCCCAGGCTAGTACAGGGCATCAACAAGTTGGAAATGTGAAACAGTCAAGATACATTCCATGTGGTGTTTTTCTGGCAATGGTTTCAATGTTACTTACAGTTCTAAGCTGGAAGAGATTTTCTTTGGGTTTTTTTGTACGGTGCCTCGGAGTCATTACTTAATAGGCAAAATACAGCATTTTACATGTTTTGAGGTGAATTTAATTTCTTTTGATGTTGTAGGACTTTCTCAAGTTAATTGTTGGTGTAGATGGGTATTCGTTGCTTAGAGTTTATTAATTGAGGAGGCGCTGGATAGTTGCAGTTTGGGAGATTAAAGATTATACTGTAACCAAAATTTTGAAGTGACAATGCTCTTGTTGAAAAATTCATTGGGGGTTGGTTCTTACTGAAGTGTGTGGGCATGTAAAGTTCTTAAACTGCAGTGATAATACCTATTTGTAAAATGATTAAATAGGCTACGCAAGAAGCATAACGATTTTTAAATTCTTCCCCTTTTTCTGTAAACAGGGTTATTTCCTTCTCTTTGAGTCAATGCTGGATTCTGTCATCTATGCAAAGGACAAGTACCTGGCAGAGGGAGGCTCAGGTTGGTGTGCATAATTCTTTTAATAAATTTAGCTCTGGGGGGAAATGAAATGAACTCTGTTAGAATAAGCTATGCATGGATGAGAAAGTTGCCCGTCTAAATGAAGAATGTTTCCATTAGTATGAGCTTCCAGGCATTAATTTACTGTATGGGTAATAGAATAACATTAGACAGGGTATCAAGGTCTCAAGTTAATGGTGTTTTTAAGAAGAGAGGGGGTTATTTATTCTTAAGTACAGTCTAAATTTTTTCCTCCCTACTTTTTCCCCACGTGTGGGCATTTGTTTTCCCCTCTTGAAATCCCAATTTCTGCATAACTGCAAACAGAGTTTTATTCTGTAAGATGTGATATTGTTCAAGTAAGCTACTGTGAATTAGGGGAAAACTGGATGGGATATTTCCTTGGAAGAGGAGAATTGTGTGAGGGGGGCATGGTTTCAAATACAAGAAAGCATGTGAGATGACCAATTTGCACTGGTTTAGTTCAGAACACTTACTCGATCCTGGTGGGAATATACTGTTTTTCTTCCTGGTTGGAGGGTTGGGAAGTGACAGAACAAAAAAGGTTTATTTTGAAGTAGAGGGGTTTTTATGCTTAGTGATGTCTTAAGCAGTGTTTAAATGTTTATAAATACATATTCTTGATGTGATACAGTTTTCAGCATGAGTTCTGCATGTGCTTTATTATTCCTTGTGCTTAATTCCTTTGTCAGTATTGTATTTCATATTGACCTTTTCAATCCAAGTCGTCAGTCTGGAGGGTTTTTTTCCCCCTTTTGTGCTAACCATGCACATAGTTAGTTTCACTACGCTGACTTAATGATTGGATTAATGACTCTGTAACAGTGCTGGCTGCAGTGCTTCCCTCTGGTTGTGATTGCAGCGAGCTTTTGTGTGCTACTGAGTACAGCAGGAAAATGAGGGGTTTATGCAGTTGTTCAACGTGTGGTCACAAAGCTGAATGTACAAGGGAGAGATCACTGTTTGTGTGTTAAATACTTAGAAGCCACTTGAACAACACGACAGAATAAGAGGGTTTTTTGCTTTCAGTGATGTAGATTAATCCAGCCAGATCTGGAACGTGGTTGTGGTGAGCTTATAGATATAGATATGTGCTGATAATTTTACATCACAACATAATTACATTTGGGGGTATCCCTTTAAATTGTAAGAAATCATTTTAAGCTTAGCTACTACTTCCAAAAGGTCCAGAAAAGGGATGGAAATTTGGCCTCTGTTGGAACCGCTATAGGATCTTGTTCTTGAGGCTCTGCTGGTATTTTAGGTATGTTTGCTGCTGGCTTGTGCATCCTAAAGCTTCCTTTGAGAGTTCTATGCAGTTCTATGCAGGGGGGTTGGACCCGATGATCTCTCGAGATCCCTTCCAACCCCTACAATTCTATGATTCTATGATTCTGCAGCACACGCATCTTCTCTGGTCTCAGAATGATCTTGGGCCCTCGTTTGACTTTTCACAAAGCACGCAGTGTTACAGAATTGCTGATCAGTATGGCCAGATTCTAACCAGAACGCTGTTTTCCTTCAGATGCTCAGTCTGCATAGCAGGTAGATGGCTGTGACGAGGTTCGTGCCAAAGCTGCTCAGCAGTCAGCTTAGCAAGACAGACACTTCTGCGGTGGGGGTGAATAGCAGCAGAACTGTGGGCACGTCCAAATTCAGATGAGCCAAAGCTGAGAGCTCCCTCTGAGGTGCAGTCTTAACGAAGAAACTCCTGAATCTGCCATAAAGCTTCATTTTTGTCTCAAGCTGCTTTGTACTGTTGAGCCCAAGATCATTATTACAGGGACTGTTTGAAAGCTGAGAAAAGCCACAGAAGTAGCTGCAATCTGGCCAAACATTTGAGTGATTGAGCTGGGAATAGAATCCAAATTTCTACATTTGTGTTCAGTCAGTCATATCGTCGTTACTTCAGCTTAGCCTTTTGGCATGCTGAAGTGGATTATGCCAAACTGTCTAGGGTAATGTGTACAGTATATAATAGTTTTATTCAGGAGCATAAAATCCTTGCTGCCCAGGACCCATCTGTTTGTTACTTGCTTGAATATAGATTTTTTGCGTACGCTTGAGCACAGTGCACACTGGTGAGGGGTGACACAGCTAAGGAAGGCATCATTTGAAATGTAATACTGCTTGCTTGTTCACGTCAAAATGATGATGGTATTCACTGGAAATTGTTTCTGTGTATCTGGAGGATTGCTGCTGCCTTTACCCTTCAGTGTCCTGAAGTTTGTGAGGCATTGCTAAGGGATAAAGGATTTCCCATCGTATTCTGTTCACCACGTGAGCTGTTACTGGTGACAGATGACTTCTGGGCACTGAGTCGAGAAGGACACAGATGGTCAAAACGATGAATCTGTGAGAGCACTGAGGAGTAGGTGCTTTTGTCCAATCAGCATTTTGTTCATTTCACCTGTGAGAAGGAATAATTATTAAATTATAGGCTTAATCAGAAAAAAATGACGAGGCTGTCAGGATCGCACAGGGAGGTGTTACAGGGTTGCAGAAAGAACAGAGGATTTCCAGGGGGATGGAGGATAATGGGTGAAATGGCAAATGCAATTTTAAGCAGATGTTTCTAAATGTTTACAAAACTCTACGGTGTTTAGATGATTTAGGCTGATATTTAAATAACATGCTTACATTTCCAGTCAAACTTTAACACAGCATATGCTGTCAGACACGAGTGGGTTTGAAAACTTGGAATTAAATGCATTGCTGTGCCTTGTTGGTGGAACACAGAATTGTGTGTGTGTGTGAAGGGGCATTGTGTACTTTTTTGTTTTGCTGCTATTGATAGGCTAAACTAACAATGGAGTTTAGGTTAGAACAACGTTAGTGTTTACTTCTTTGCTTGTTCTTAAGCACTTTGTATAATCAATGATGAATTCCAGTGGATTTGCTGTATGTGTGAAAACAGTTTTTAAAAACTGCTATCCCATTCAAATACTTCATTCTTCATCGGTATGGTAAAATTTTTCTGTTAATAGAATGTCCCAGAAATGTGGGCTAGAAGGAAGGTTAAGGAGTTAATCACTTCTTGCAGTGGTTTTCATTTTCAGTGTTGCTAGCACACCTCTGCAAAGTGTATTCTATATGAATTTAGGTCTGTCTTCACCCCTCTTCTCACCATATTCCTTGCATCCTATGAAGAGCATTTTCCTGAAAAATATTCCCTCAAAGGCCGTAGTCGCTAGCTCTTGTTGTCTGTTTCACACCGTCTTGTCATTTTTGGAGTGTCAGTGGTGGCTCCTCACGGTTTGAAGCGCTGGGAGGTAGTGCGGAATATAGTGCAGTAGTCACACTAGTGACCACAGTATGAAAGCTTAGAGAAATTGAAATCCCTTATTGATGGCTCCAGAAACTACTTGCAAATACCCCTACTGCCAGGTGTTGATTTTTCTGCATGTGTACCAGCTGCCAAGCATGCTGGAACCAAGTTACTTGTTTCAGACAAGAGGGCTGGAAAACCTTCCTCTCTCGATCCTCATCGAACTGCCTTTTTACTGCTGAGTTAATTGTAGCCTGGGCCTTCTGTAGCAGAAGAAACCTTCTGCTTTGAGTTCGTGATCTGCAAAGTAGGGGTGGTGATAGCTTAGCAATAGGATTCTAGTTTAAGCTTACTGGTATCTATTTATACTGTTTTAAGCAGTGAGAAAGTGAGGAAAAATGAGTGTATTTTGTGTAAACCAGTCATTCCAAATGTAAAGGTGATTGCTTGCTTGAGTGTGCAATTCTCTCATATGGAGAAAGAAAAAGATTCTTTAGAGAAGACTCTTCTTCATCGTTAATATGTTTAGGATTATTTCCTTTAGGCTAAATCTGTTCTCACTGTAGAAATAAATTGTCCAATTACAATTTGCTGATTCTATTTTCAGTTTTTTACAAAGCAAAAAATGCTGCTTTTCTGTCTTACCATGCTATAGCAATGATTTCCCATGCTTATTTTTATAAACTACAATTTCAGGCAGAGCTGAAGATGAAATTAATTTTACAGTTCACAAGATTCTGGTGAAGGAGATAGAAACTTAGCTTCAGTTTTGCTAACACTGCCACATTCGTGTATCAGTAAAAAATAAAAATAGGCATTTTGCTTTAAAGCCAGATCAGGAATTCAGCTCAAAAAAGAAACATGGGAATTTCTTTGTGGAAAGAAACCCAAGCTAAATGCAAACTGATCTTCTCTTACTATTTGATAGTGTTGTAGACAGCCATGTTCACAGGAGCTGCTCTTTGTGCCTTTCCCAGGCAGTAGTGGAGAGGGGCTGCAAAGAGATTGACTGGCTTTGCTGTCAGCAGCTGTTAGAAAGGCAGATATCAGTCTTCCATTATTATTTGGGAAAGCTGTAAGTAGGTATGTGTTTGGAAGATATGCATTGGAGAAGGGAGAGCACAAATGTGATGAGTGTAAGAATGATAGCTGTCGTGCTAAAACTAGAGGGGGGACTGATGAGCACGGTCTCTTCTCTGTTGGGTTGCTTCCATACGCTTCAGGTGCTGTTAGAGGAAAGTTTATTCACTTCCAGTACCCAGAAAGACTATTTCAGGTTGCACGGCAAGTACCAGCCAGAGCTGATAAGAAACAGGAGTAAAACTCTTGAGTTAAGAGTATTTGCTATTTTCTGGAAATAAGATTTCTTGTTACTGCAAAGCCCTCACCTGAATTTGTCCTTTGAGTGTCTGCCTACGGTTATTTATTACATGTTTTAGGGCAGTGTCTGTGTAGGAGCCAGAATAGGATGTACCAAATTATTTTCTTCAGATACCAAGTTACCAATCACTTCTGGCCAATGGGATTCAGCCACAGAGATAGCTTGGCACGAACAGGAAAAGCTGTTACCAGTTTGGTGTTGGGAAAATTAAGTTCTGGTGTCTATAGTCACTTCTGTGGATGAAAGGGAGTCCAGAAAATAAAGTAGCAGGAGTGTCATGTCCAAAAGCTGAAAATAGTTCTTATATTTGTCCTTTTAAGATGTTAATCACTTCAAGAGAAAAGACAAAGTCCACGTTATGCATGTCTAAAATAAAATTTCACTAATCTTTCTGTTGCAGTTTATCCTGACATTTGCACCATTAGCGTTGTAGCTGTGGGGGATATGAATAAGTATGTGGACAAGCTCCTTTTCTGGGAAGATGTATATGGCTTTGACATGTCTTGCATGAAGAAAGCTGTAATTCCAGAAGCTGTTGTGGAGGTGCTGGATCCAAACACACTGATATCTACAGCCGCTGTCATTAAGGTACCGTACTAGACCCGCCTTAAATTTTGAGTAGTAAGATTAAAAGTTTGGTTTTTCATAGTTACATACCCACAAACTTTCACTCTTGCCCTTTTTCTCTGGCATCTTCTTCAAAATTATACAAATGCAGATATAGTCTTGGTTTTAAAACTGTAAGACTTGGTTAAAAATAGAAAAATCTAAACAGGGGAAAATTATTTTAAGAGCTCAGACTAGTATTAATTGCTATTTTTCTTCTATCTTCTTTCTTCTATCCAAACCCACATTCACTTGCATAACTGAAATTAAAGCTATGAGGAAAAAACCTAACCAAAAAGCCCAACCAAAAAAAAAACTCTCCCTCACTGGAATGTAGAGTCTATAGTAGGAATGCTTCTTATTTTCCTATGTATTTGTGTGTCGAGGTAGCTGGCTTTAAAGATCTTTCATTGCAGGAACATTGACTGTTGTCACTCATAGCCTCATCCGACAGAATGACCATGTCTGAAAGGGCAGTGGTATTTTCTGTTGTACTCATTAAAATAATTTTATGCTTACTTCACTGTGCTGTCTTTTTTTTTTTTATGGCAGCTTTGTGATGGGGAATAGGTGCTACGTTGGTGGCGATTCGTATGAGGGAATATCCATGTGCTGAGATACAGTGCCAGAACACTGACTAGTTTGAAATTGACAGTCTTTGTGGTTAGTAATAATTTGCACAGCTCAGATCAAATTGAGAGGACTATTATAAACCAAGATCATTTTTTTTCTCACAATGGTATTTAATTATTGTTCATATAGTTACTTTTCTAGCATAAAACACTTAAGGCAGTAATATTACTGCCCTTCAGTGGCAACTAACTTTTTAGTAAATAGGTTATTTCTATTTAATTGCATTTTTCTCCTATTTTTTACATAGAAGAAAATGGTTTTACATCACTGAACTTGACGCCATTACTGAGGGTAGTTTGTTATCCTGCCTGCAAAAAGCAGTAGCAGGCATAGTAAGTATTTCCTGATGCAAGCTATTGCTTAAGCTTTTCCTGTCTCTAGTTTTATTACAGGGGAGATAAAAAATATGAAGCTTTTTAAATAATTGGGCATTCAAATGTAAAAAGAGCTGAGACTGGTATTTATTTAACTCAACTACTTTGGCCTTCTTGAGCATCTCCTTTTTTTTTTTTTTTTTTTTAAACTTCAGGACTCTTTATTCATAGATAAAGTCGTCATTATGGATGTGTCGATTACATTTTGTCCTCTGAGCTCCTTTGACTAGACTCCCTCTAGAGTCAGTGAAATAAAATTCCAGAGAACACCTATAGGGTTGTGTGACTTGTGGCCTACAGGTGTCATCTTGGAGTATAAGGAGAGAGTAGTGGGATCAACTCAGTTGTTGAATTAAGCTTTGTAGATCTGTTGTTACAGGGAAGGCAGATACCACCCATAGTGAATGAATGTGCACAAAAGAGAGGTCAGGAATCCAAAGCTGTAACTATGAAGCATCTGACCAGTTGGATTGTGTGATGAGTGAGGCATAGGTACTTTTCTCACTCCCATTTTTTTTCCAACGTTCTTGCATGTTCTGATGCAAGTGGGAGTGTAGTTGTGAGTGCTTTAGGCCAAGTTTTGGGTACAGAAAATGAAGAACACACAATTAATGGTTGCATTGGTAAGTTGAGCTCTATCAGTTTAAGCAAACAAATTAAAACCAAAAACAGCTGGGAAGTGTTACTAGCAATAACAAGAGTTAAACTTGCCTGATGCAGTTGTTTTAGAAGCAAAATTGTTAGCTGGTGTCCTGGTTTCAGTCAGGATAGAGTTAACTTCATTTGTAGCAGCTGATGGAATGCTGTGTTTGGGAGTTACAATGAAAGCAGTGCTGAGAACACCCTGATGTTCTTAGTTGCAGTCAGACAGTCAAGGACTTTCTTCAGCTTCTTCGTATTTCTCTATTCTTGAGAAAGGAGGGGCGAAGCCAGGACAGGTGACCCAGATGGGCCAAAAAGAGTATTCCATGCCAATTACGTCCTGCCTAGTAAAACGGGGGGCTGTTGGGAAGAAGAAGAGGGGTGGTCTCGGGACGCATGCTTCTTGGGGGGACGGTCGGGTTCCGGGACAGCTCTGGGTGGTACGGCCTGAGTTGTGTGGTTCGGGGAGAAACTGCATTGGGTATCAAGAGTTTCATATTCTTTTGCTCTTAAGTCCTGTTAGCATTGTTATATTTTATCTTTCTGTTATCTTAGTAAACTCTCCTTATCCCAACCCACGGGCCTCTTAGTTTCTTGGTTTTGGAGTTATTTGCCCCTTCCTTTTCCCTTCCCTTGTTTCCCCCTTTTTCCCTTTTCCCCTGCTCTTTTACTTTAAGAAGCAGGCAGCTGCGTGGATCTCGGCCCACAGCCGGGGGGAAACCATGACAGCTGGTAAAAAGTACATACCCCCTTCTGTTGTGAGCAGTTACTCTCCAGCTTGGGTGTATGTGCTTAGCAAGGTTTGTCATCATGCAGTGTTTCTCATAACTCCTTTATGTTTAATGGCCTTATAGGGATTTGATCTTAGTAACAGTCATGGGGTTAAAAAAACCTAAAGTCAATGCATGAGCGTGTGTGCTGGAGTTACACTATAAAGTAGTGAAATTAATGAGTTGAGCAACAGTAGCGTTATAGGCAAATGGTTTTAATCAATAGCCATTCCACAGAACAAATGGATTGTATTTTTGAGGGGAAATTTTTAAATGTTCCAATTTATCATATGATTACTACAGAAGATATTTTAGTGTGTTTGCTCAGATTTGCTGCTGCTTCTTTTGAGTAGTTTATAATGTAAGTTTTCAGGAAGCAAAACATTCCTTAAAGGTGAGGCAGCATCAGGAAATACTGATTAATAATGTATATGACATTTAACTTCAGCAGTATATGATGTTCTTAGATGAGTATGTGAACTGAAGAACTTGATACAGTGAAAAAATACGGTGCAATTGTTAGGAACAACTCAAAACTGAAGCTTTTTTATAAAAACTGATTTTTATATAGATATATAAAAATTAAAAAGAAATTGCAGGTTGCAATTTGTTTTGATGGTGGTGTTATTCTGGTGCTGTTGTTTTCTGTTAATTGTTGAATAGAGAAGCAGATCTTTCTCCTCTGTTGTGTCACTCTGACATTTCACATACTGAACACCACGTGGTTGCACCGCCATTCAGAAGGAGCTCCACAGCCTTGAGAAGTGGGCCAGTGGGGCCTGTGCAAAGGGCTCTGGGCAACTGAAGGGCAATGCAGAATCCTACAGCTGAAGTGACTTGAGAAATTATGGCCCTGTAAGCTAACTGCTTAGAGGTAATGAGGTTCTAAGATAACTGAGGATATCTGCATGGATACCTGTGAAAGCTACTTCATCTCAACAACAGGAAGCTGTCATCAAGAAACTTGCTTGAAAAGGGTGATATACCTAGTTCAAACCACTACTAGTCAAAGTGTCTGTTTACTTTGACGTTTGGGGAAGAAGGATTTTAGGTGTGTTGTCAGTCTGCAGATAGGTCTAGGTGTCTTTTGAGTCTTTTCCTTTTGGAGAGCTGGATTAGTATTGCCCTACAAAACTTGTCTTTTTATAGGATCAACTGAACATCATCCCAAGATAGTTCTCTATTTAAATTCAGCACTATCACTGATGGAATTCCATTATTCCTTTTGACAGCATATTGACTGTAATGTTGCATCCACTTCAGACTTAGAATTTTCTTCAGATTTCACCCTGACTGCTACAAAGAGCATGAAGTGTACGGTAAGACAATTTTAGTTTCTTCATATATGGACTAATACTGCATTAATTAAGCTTCATTTGTCATCAGTCCCTGTCTTGAAACATTAATTTCTGCAGTACAGATGTGTAAAATGAGCCCTTTTTGTAAAGATAAATGGACGTAAAGCTATAGCAATAGTATTACGGTATAAGGAGGCAAGGTAAGGAGCCTTAGAATTTGGGTGGTTCTGTTTTGTTCTCTGGCCCATGTTCTGAAATGAGAGCTTTCTGTTCAGACATGTTGTTACTGATGTTCTCAAGAGTGACACAGTCACTATTCTCAAAAGAACTTTTCTGAGTTTAGTAGGAAGACTGGAAGACAAAACAGATGGGGAAAGGTAAGACTATAGCTCATGTAATAATGAACATACAACAGCTCGTAGGAGAAACTCATTCTCAAACAGGGAAGCTTATGAACTTTACACATGAAGAGTGAGGGGAAATAAATACCTAATTAGAATCTGAATCTCTTCAATCACTGGTGGATAGCCAGGGGTTTTGTTGTGTCTGTTTTACTGTATGCAAGTTAGTATTATTACTTGCTGTAAGTTAATATGCCTTGCATTCAAATGAACACTAGTTCTAGAAAGACTGTGGGGTTTGTTTGGATGGGAGTTCTAATTGCAGCAGATGCAAACTTACTCATCTT
Source organism: Hypotaenidia okinawae (assembly GCA_027925045.1). Taxonomy (NCBI): domain Eukaryota; kingdom Metazoa; phylum Chordata; class Aves; order Gruiformes; family Rallidae; genus Hypotaenidia; species Hypotaenidia okinawae. Next base: position 10,642,105 of record BSDF01000006.1, read on the forward strand.
AAGTGTTACAGACTATACTGCCATAAATTGAGTGACAGATCTCCAGCAAATCGGAGTCTGATCTCCCTCAGTTGAGTATTACTTGTCTGTCAGGCTCTAGTCAGTATGAAAAGAAAAAAAAATCTTCAGTCTGAGCTTTAGAATTAAATGAAAACTTAGTACTAGTGCATCTTTCAAACACTTCTTTGAAGCTGTGCCTACATAGCTGAGTATGCATTTACATAAATACACATTCATTTTGATGCCTTTTTCTTAGTAATTCAGAGAAGCACTGATATTTTTATTAATGAAAAATATGCCCTATTTTTTCCGCAAGTCCTCATGCGATATGTTGTTGTGTGTTTTCTGCTCCATTTTTTAAAGCATAAGTCAATGAAGCTACCTAAATATTGTTATGTAACATTCTTCCTGTAAGGGCATGAGTGACTTCTGAAATGAAGATGTTATGAGTGTGTTTTAAAGCTGAAACTAAGAAGGCATTCCAATATGAATATTTAGAAATGTTTAGACTGGTCCCTAAGTAAGGATACCTTTTTCCTTTGACTTAGTTATGATCATAGAATTATAGAATGGTCTGGGTTGGAAGGGACCCCAAGGATCACAGAGTTCCAACCGCCTGCCACAGGCAGGGACACCAACCTCCAGGGCCGGAGCTACACAAGGTTGCCCAGGGCCCCATCCAACCTGGCCTTGAACACCTCCAGGGACGGGGCATCCACCACCTCTCTGGGCAGCCTGTTCCAGCACCTCACCACTCTCTCTGTGAAGAACTTTCCCCTAATATCTAATCTAAACCTTCCTTTCTTTAGTTTTAATCCATTCCCCCTTGTCCTGCCATTGTCTGCCCTTTTAAAAGGCTGATTCCCCTCCTGTTTCTCTGCTCCCTTCAGGGACTGGAAGGCTGCAATGAGGTCCCCCTGCAGCCTTCTCTTCTCTAGGCTGAACAAGCCCAGCTCCCTCAGCCTCTCTTCACAGGGGAGCTGCTCCAGCCCTCTAATCATCTTCCTTTCTTTACACAGCTATCTTTCTTTATTGGAATAGGGATGAAAAGGATTTTTCTTTTTTAGGGTTACCTTTAGGCAGACAGTTGGGAGAAAGATGAGGTACAGATGAGAGTCTGGCTTAAATGCATTTTTCAACACTAATAAGCAAAGGCAGGATGACCAATTTCATGATTTACAGATTTTTATGATCACCATAATATGTGTTTATATTCACCATCAATTATAAATGCCTTCTGTCTTATTAAAATATCTTCATCCGACTTGACAGAAGTTTGTGTAAGGCTCTGAGATTTGGAGTAAAAACTAAAATTTGTGTAGTAAGTATGTTGTGATACTTCTGGGAGCTTCGTGCTTAGTTGTAAGTCAGTTGTAGCACATCAGACTCAAGTCCAAAGGGGTAATCAGCACCTAATTTTTAGTATGTTGTGAGAAGTCTACTACCATTGTTTTACTTGGCCTTTGTGTAAGAAGAGATTCAGGCTTCCTTTGATGCAAACAATGTGTTGCTGTATAATGTAAACAGTTAAGCTGATAACAAACTCTTGGATACCCTCACAGAACACCACAATACCTGCTTTTGTACCGGTCTACACGCCTGTTTGTGCTGCTGCATTTGCCAACACTTTTGCTCTAGGACTGGATACATAAGGATTTGTTGGTGCACTAAACTGACATCCCACATACATACTTTAAGGCATAGTTACTAGCATGTGTTAGTAGTTATGTACAAATACTTCATAATGATTTGTCATCACCAGATTAAGTAAGGACACGGTAACCTCTTGGGTTTTATTAAATTAAATGTTAATGTTTTATTGTGCATTCATGAAACAACAATCCTGGTTTTAGTTGTCATAGAATCACAGAAAAATTCTAGTTGGCTCAGGGCAGGGTCAACTTTGATTTCAGACCAAGCTGCAGCGCAGCCTTTTCTTAATGTAACCGTTTTCAATTGATTACTTGAACAGAAATCTTCACAAAATCTTGACAACCTTAGCTTGTAAACATAGTTCCCTAGCGCTGGACCTTTACGATAGCTTCATTTCTGTTCCATAATACTGTGGTATCATGGACTTATAAATCAAGATGTACACCTGCATTTTATGACTTCCAGGGAGGAAGGAAGGGAAAAGGGGGAAGAGACATGCTTCTGAATTTTTGCAGTGAATCCAGGTTCTAAAAAATGATCTGAACTCTGTGAAGTATTTTGCACTTCATCATTTAGGTTTATTGACACTTTGAGTGAAATTTCCATTCTTTCTATGATGGATTGTAGAAGTTTAGTTAGGGGTTGACAGTTCATCCATCATATCAGGCTGCCTAACCTTGCAGTAAATGAACAATAAAAGTCCATTATTTATGTTGAGAATTTTTGAGGAGATGCTTTAAGATTGCAATTTGTCCTTTGAAAATAACATCTGATGTTTTTCTTGTTTGCATCTGTGTTTTGTTCTTCTGCACAAAGAGAGGAAGCTGATTGTTTGCCCAGATTCTAGCTTTTTGGACTTGGTTGTTCTGATTTTTACTTCTCTTTAAGTATGAACATTTAAAATTATTTTGCTTTATTTAAATAAAAAACAAGAAGGAAAATAGCAATTTGGAAATCCATTCTTATATGCCAGCATACGTCAGGGGAGGGAGCCAGGGGGTTAGCTCACAACCTAAAGCTCATTTCAAAGCAGCCTGTTCTCAGCCCTTTCTATTCCACTAAATTGTAAAAACAGATTTGGTTCTTATTCCCAGTGCCACCAGCAGCAGCAAAGCTAACTTTGGGCCAGTGTTACTGTCAGAAGTTTGACTTTCTCTGCAAGCAGTCTGTCTTTAAAAACCAAACAAGTGGAAAGCTTAGGTATGTGGTGATAACTTAGCTGTTTTGTGGATCCTGTTGCAGATGAACTGCTAGTTTATGCTTTGCCATCGGGTCCTGGGTAGTGGGTTGTCATGCTGCTCCTTTGCAAAGCACTGCATGGGTGCAGAGTAGTGTGTGGTAGATGTTCTTACATGGAGATGGCAGCAGCACAGAAAGCATTGCTGAATGTATTCTTGCAAAAGCATAGCACTGATAAGAAATTTAGCAAGTACTCAGAGCAAGGAGTGATGGTCTTGTCCAGTTGAAGAGCTAAACTTGCAGCTGGCGACTCTGGAGGCATTGGCCATGTTGGGGTCTGTCGCTTCCTACCATCAACCTGTTTGCATGTCTGTGGTGAAAGGACAGTAAGTAATAAAAGCTGTTAGGAATCCAAGGTGTAATGCAGTTCTTATACCAACTCCTTATCACATTTCCTTCGATTGTGGCTTGCAACACCCCTAAGGACCCCTCAGGCAGGAGAGGCGACACCTCTGAAATGTGACCATAGTTTTTTTTTTCCCTTGAGTAGATACTGTTTGAAATTCTGTGGGGTTTTTTCAGTCTCAATAGAGAAGTTGACCTCTTCTTTACTTCCCCATACTTTATTTCTGTTCTTGTAAATTGCTTCTGCAGGTAAGTTTTGCTTAGGAGCCAGTTTTTCCTGGTTTTTGCCTTGAAAGAGCACCAGAAAGATCAGTCCCTCAAGTCTAATACTAACTTTTGGGGCTTGCCATCCAGCCACCTCTTTGTCATCCTTTGATTTTATTTTTTAACCCTCTGTTTTGCTTTGTCTCCTTTCAGTACAAACCTTTTACTTCCTGAAAACTGATAATGCAAGTGTTGAAATACCAATTTCTGTTCTTTCTGGATATTATCCCTGTTCTTGCTCTCAGAAGGCCTTGTTGCTGATGTCTTGGCTAATTATCTGCTTGTATGATAGTGCTACTTAATTGTTATAGAGGTGGTCTGAGAACCGTGCAGTTCAGTAGGCAGAAGGTGCACTCTTTTTTGTTTGTAAGTAAATGGACCAAGTCAGGACATAAATGCCCAGACTTAGCAATGAGCTGGTGAAAAACAGAAAAAATCCTGCTGTTCCCAGAACCTAGGAGCCCAGTAGGAATTGTAAAATACTTGACTTGTCTGTCCTTCCACCTGCAAATTATTTTAAATTAGTCTTACACTTTTGTATGATTAAAAAAAATCAACCTAACAGAACAGCCTCATGTCTCCCTGTAGGTACATCTTAAGTATATTGCAGATGATCCTGTGATACTTTCTATATGCATTATATATGTTACACAGCGTATTGCAGACCATTAGGAGTTGGAAGGGACCTCAAGAGATCATCTAGTCCAACCCCCCTGCCAGAGCAGGGGAACGTGCCCAGGTGGGTTTTGAATGTCTCCAGAGAAGGAGACTCTACAACCTCTCTGGGCAGCCTGTCCCAGTGCTTTGTATCCTTTGCTCCATATCCTTAAAGAAATACTGAATGCTTCAAATAGGCTTTTTGTGCAGGTGTTCAAGCCATTAGAAAACTCTTTAAGAAAAGAAGTACTAATAAACCTGAGAAATATGGAAACACTGAGCAATAATAAATAAGTGGTGTGTAGTTTTTCAGGAGGATTTTGCAGGTGAGGGGCAAGTCAAGGCTTTTCTCAGAGCACTATTCTCTCAATTGATTTTTTCCTTCCTTTTTTTTTTTTTTTTTCCTGTTACCACCAAGCAGAATCTTTTAGGGTTAAGTTTGTTTGTTGTTGTTTTAGCTTTCAAAGATTGGCGGTTTTCAAAGCACGAAGCAGTTGCATAGAATCATTATATGAAACTGTTTCACAGTACTTTTAGTGTGTAAGTTGACTCGGTTTCAGTCTTGCAAAGATAATGGCCAAAAATAAATTTAATTAGCTGCAAAAGTGCATTTTCCTGGTAAAGAGCTAGGGTTTGTCACTGCTGATTTTAATGAGACATCTGGCTAATATCAGTTAGTAGATGCTGCTAGGAAAATATTCCATTAATTGTATTCTAAGTTGATCACTGTGTGAGCTTCTGAGATAAAATATAGTGGTGATTACCCTCAGTGTAGAAATCAATTGACAAAGTTTCTCTTTTGTTTGCAAGCGTTTCCCCTGTGACTCTATCAAGGTTGATCTTTCCTAGCTGAATAACAATATCCCCTGGGAGGAAAATGGCAGTATCTCTTCATTGCTCCCAAGAGATCTTGTCAAAGAGCAGGGAATGTGTATAAAAAGTGGGAGGGAGGAAGAGGGTAAGAGAAGGATAATGAACCAGAGGACGTGACTGATGTATTAAAACCTTTAGGAGGAAAGAGGAAATTGAGTTGACTGGAGGAAATTATTTTGACAAATAATTTTGCTTGTTAAAATCTTCTGACATGCTAGTTTTGTTTCTCAGTGTCCATTCTTCCACATGTGAGACAATAATAAGTGTTAGCATATAAGGCTTCGGTTCCAGCCTTAGGTGAGAAACTACTTATTTTTAAGCTAAAAGTTGGAAATCTGGCTTTGGGTACCATGGCTAAACATTTATCTTTAAATGAAAGACTACTCTAGCACTTCTGAAGCAAAATTTATCCTTCTGATTTATTTATTTATTGGTAGTTTCCTCTGCAGCAATCTCCAGACTCTTATTCTTTTAAAAACACTGAATTGTTGGATTTTAATAGCCAGGGGTTTCTTTTCCCTGTGATAAAAACGCAGCAACTCTGCTGCATGGATGACAAACATTCCATCTCCATGCTTGGATAAACTCCATCAAAAGCACATTATCTCCCACTTCTGTGGCCAGCTGTCTAATTGTATTTGTTGTAGCCACTCACTGTTGGAACATGATACTGGTGAAGAGCAAGAATGATAAATTACTCACTGTAGGTGATAGTGATGATGATAATTTTTAATTTCCTTGTTCCTAAGTGAATTGGTAAGGTTGCCTTTATGAGCTCTCATAAGGAGTCAAGCAGTGTCATTTGTTTTATCCGGTTAAAATTCTGCATGTACAGCCAGCCATTTTCTCTAGGGGGAAAAAAAAGCTGTAGTATTCAGATACACTTGAATTAAAACGTATCTCTTCCCATTTCAGCTGAAGACTCTAAGTGGTAGAGTATAAATAATATATACTAACATTCACCTATTACATTAATATCACCTTAAGCTTTAATATATGTACCTGGTGCATGTTATGTGTAGAAATGGAGGAAAAATAGGCTTAAAATAATTACCTGGGAGGGAAGAAAAATGTTGAAGACAAGTGAATCTTAATGGGAGGATGTGTTTCATTTATGGTTTTTTCATACATTTGCATGAACAGCTTAGAAACCCTCAGTAATGGATGAAGACCTTAAAGGTGCTTTATGTGAACTTCATCAAAACTTGGATTTGAAAAATCAGGGAGAAGTTAGTAACTTCAGGAATATTTTATTCTTAGTTGAGTGAGCTCTTTGACCTTTGCAGGATGGTGCTTTGCAGTCTCAGTACTGTCCATCTCTTCCTAAAAATTTCCTTAGTTCTTTATTTAACCATCATCTTTCCCTGGGTAAATATGGAGATTTTGTTCAGAGCTTGGAGCCTTGGTCCTGATAGCTCTGCTTTTTCTACTGGCAATTTATTTGAGAACAAGAATAATATTTCTGCAGTGTTTCCTAATATTTAACATCAGTTGAGGCTAGAGCATGTGTCAAGCTAAAGTTGCAGTTATTTATTACCAGTTTAGAAGTCATTATTTTTGTTTTCCACTTTCTTGGTATTCAAGAGACTGGCACTTGAAAGATTCTGCCGGAGAAGGCTGAAGTTCTTGCTGATTAGTAGTTGGTGAAGTTGTAAATGAGCTGTCAAAGGTGGAGCAAAAATATGAGAACTGCAATGGAAAATATAAATTATTATGCTTAAAAACAAACCCCCAAAACCCCAACCCAAACACACACGAGGGAGCAGTTGTAAAACATCATCTAGGATTTATGGGAGCATTATTTGCTTGTTCCTTTTCTTTAGTTCGGCGACTTGTAAAACAGATGCCACCTTTAATAAAAATCTGGCCAGCCCCATATTCCATTTCCATATGCTTGTATCTGTGATTGTTTATAGCATGCCACTTGTGATATTTTTTTTCCTTATTTTGCTTTTAGCCACCATGTGTTAAATTTTACAAGAAAGGAGGACTTAATCTTCCTTCAAGCTGTAAACACTGGAACTGTCTTCCTTTTGTAGTACTGCCTATTTAATAGAAGCTTCTCATTGACTGTTACAGCTACTGCAGTTTGTGATAGTGTTCAAAAGTGAATTGAAAGGAAAATGTGTTTAACTCTCTTAGAGAATTGTTTCAATGTAATGTGCAGAAATATAACAGATAAATGTTGTGCAATTAAGCATGAAAAAACCAAGTATTTAATAAACCCAGAAAGTTAAGATGTAAGGGGCAATAAAAATGCCTTTAAAAAGGAAAAAGCACAATTTTATAGGTAGCTGTTTATTACCAGATATTTCAACTTTTAATTTGTGTGAATTTTTTAGATTTGAGAGAACTTGGTTTTGAATACACAGGACTAGTGATTGTAGATAAAATTGTAGAAAGCACCATCTATCTATGTGTACTTCTGCCTTTTTTTTTTCTTGTTCACCAACACATTAATGTGGGGTCCCAGGTCCTGTGGTACGAGGCTTATGCTAACATGCCTTAAGGAGGTGGTGGGAGTTGCTAAGGGCTTTTTTAGCATTTGCATTTGGGAGTGTTGAAATAGGCTTCCCTAATGCAGTCAGATATTTTAGTTTTTCATGGAAGTCTTCCTATGGCTTTGTGTAGAAGCAGAAATTGTGTTTTATGTAAAGCCTTTCATAAAACATTGAGAGGAGAAATAACTATAACTGTGTTGCAGCTTTGAGTTCTCCAGTACTTTGCCAGTGACATGAAATAGTTGAATCCTTTGGGTTGGAAAATACCTTTTAAGTTCGAGTCCAACTTGAAACCCATCACTGCCAAGTCCACTGATAAACCATGTCCCTAAGCACCACATCTGAGTGTCTTCTAAATACCTCCAGGGATGGTGACTCCATCTCTTTCTCTAGGCAGCCTATTCACTTCTATTCACAAGCCTTCACTGCCTGACAGCCAGTGAAGAAATTTTGCCTAAAATCCAATCTAAACCTCCCCTGGTGCAACTTGAGGCCGTTTCCTCTTGTCCTATCTTGGAGGAAGAGACCAACACCCGCCTTGCTACAGCCTCCTGTCAGGTAGTTGTAGAGAGTGATAAGGTCTCCCACCAGCTTTCTTTCCTTCAGGCTAAGCCTAAACACAGTACTCTAGGTGTAGCCAAGTACAGGGGGACAATTGCTGCCCTGGTCCTGCTGGTCATGCTATTTTAGATACAAGCTAGGATTGAATATTTTTATTTTCTGTTCTGGCTCAACAATTATTTTAGTGTCAATACTGAAGAACATATATCCATTTTAGAACTTAACATATACTTCAGTGGATCAGTGTATAAGTCTTACCTGTAATCCCTTGAACTCTGCAATCCTTGGAGCTCTGCTTAAGGTGGTCTTTGTGTAGTAATTACAGTTACTACCTCTTGATTTAGATACTCAACATCAGTGTTTTGGGTTGGTTGTTAGGAAAACCATTGGTAGTGTAAGGAATAAGGTGGTTTATCCTATTCATTTAGAGGAGGTATAGAAATTCTGTTTCTCAGTGTGGGAGGCAGCAAATAGCAGGGGGCTGCTTCTTTGCTTCTAACCACAGTTTCTTTTCAGCCTGAACTTGATTGCCAAAAATTGCTAACTTGGGGATGTTTTCTCAGGGTTGTATGTAAGGTGCTTCTGTTACTTCTTGCTGCCAAGTGTATAAATAATGATATCTATCTTAGCAGAGGTAGACCTGCTTTGAGCCTTCAGCTTTGGGTCCAAAACATAGCTCGATTGTCTTATTTTCTCTGGAAGCTGATTTTATTAATTTTTTTCCCTTTTCAGTTGTTAATATATTTTTGTTGTCACAACCTTGTTTTCCCTTCTCTGATAATCCTATCCTAGGTTTTATTTGTAAGCATATCAACAGTATTGACTTGATGACTGAAAAATATTTTTACGGCTTAGGAGATCTCTGACTAATGTCCAGAAGAGATTGTGCATCATGAGAAGTAGCATGATGGGTCAATAAAACTTTGTCAAAACCTTCTCAGCCTAGACTCAAAAAGGGATATCAGAGGCAAGACTAATTCACTGGGAGATGAGGCTCTCAGTATTGAGTGATAGGACTTAACTTAGGGGATGGAAGAGTCACAGTTTCCAACATCTGATGCTCATTTGTCACAAAGGTCCCTCAGTGTTTCCTTGGTTCTTTCTCTTAAGAATATTTCCCCACATTGCCGGGCTTCTCTGGAGTGCCCTGAGTTGAAAAGCTAACCAGGATGCTTTAATGTAGGCCCTTTTCCTTAGCACATTTCATTCTCTACAATGATGGTGAAATCTGTTCTGGATTTAGGCTAGAGAGGAAAAACACCAGAATGGTTTAGCTATTATTCAGGTGACTTCTTTTGTCATGATCAAGCCCTACGCCGTTCAATTTGTTACCCTAATTTTGTAAGCCTGTTTGCAAAATCTTCTTCACAATCTAGCTCTGAGCTAGGATGAAGAGCATGCAAGAGAACTTGTCCTCTGTAACTGTTCTCAACAACCAGTTTTCTAGACAAAAGTAGGAACAAGCCACTGGTGCTCTGAGAGGAAGGCTGTACTCAGTCGCTGGCAGTGAGTTTTCATGCAGTGGACTTGCCATCGCTGAATCAGTGTATGTCTTGTTTGAATGTACTATAGCTGACATGGGAAGAAAACCTTCCTGCTGTCGCAAGGGAATCCCCAGCTCCTGTAGTTAGTCACTTAAAGCTTTGCTCTGGGTCAGTTCTTCAGGCTAATAGAGAGTAAAAAGGCATACCTACCTTCGGCCTGCTGATGTGCTTTAGCCTTTTTGGAGGAGACACTAGAAAAGAAAGGTGAGCACAGACAGGATTGCAGCAGTGAAACTGTGGAGTTGCTTGTCTTCTATTAGCATCTTCCAGTTCTTTATTTGAATTCTTTGAATTTCTGGGACTCTCAGAAGGCTTTTTTTGTCAAAAAAGCAGGACACTGGTAGAAGGCTATGTAACTAATAGTGTCAGCATGCTGGTTTGTGTGGACACTTTGTATTTCTTTTCCTCTTCAAGCTGGAAGAAAAGTCCCACTAATGAATTGTGCATTGAAGAGAAAGGCTCTTGGAGATGAGGAGTAGAATGATAGAAAGGACAGAAGATGTGTTCCAAGGAATCCAATGGAGAATTATTATTAGAAATCATTAACTACTGGAAAAGCCATAAAGTGTTTGTGAATCTTTTTTCCTTATCTTTGTGTGTAGGAGGAGAAGAAAAATATGCCTGCCTGGTTATTCTCTGCTGCTGCTCACAGGGAGCTTTTGTGGAAAATAGCATTAAGCCTTCAAAGAGCAAATAGGTCACACAACTCCTTGTGCTGTGTATTTAGTGAGGGCTGTGGAACCACAGATGACAAGGACTGAATTTTATGCCGTTGGGTTTGCACATCTTGAAAGGCTGTTTTCTTATGTGTAATTCCAGTTGCTTGTTAGGGTGAGTGGGTTGTTCTGGGAACTCAGACTAAAACTTGGTATGTAATAAAGCAAGGATTACAGTGGGTTACTAATTCTTGAATAAAGCAAGGTTGTAATAACAGGGGTTTTTTTGTCTTAGGTTTTCTAGCATTTTTTGTCTGGGAATTTCTAGCATGCTTAAAAGCATAAATCTAAACTTGTTCCTGTTGTTAAATGCTTGAAAAGGAGGAGAAATACCAATAAATAGTATATATATTAATGATACACTCTTTCTTGAGTGTCACTATTATTCCTTTATCTTATTTGTATTTTATAGGCAGTTGCTGGTTATTTTGATATATTTTTTGAGAAGAACTGTCACAAAAAGGTGAGTATTTGGGATTACACAGTTTTAAAACGTTTTGGAGGGGGGTGTTGTATTTTGTAGTGCCTCACAGTGTTTGGCAGTGAGTCTATTTTGTTGTTTGGTAATTGATTGATGTGTTGTGATATCAAAAATGTTGTTCTTAATCAAACTCTTGAACTCTTCCATTGCAGGTCTTGTTTTCAACTGGTCCCCAGTGTACCAAAACACACTGGAAACAGACAGTTTTTCTCCTGGAGAAACCAATTCCTGTAGAAGCAGGTATATTTAAATATAGTTGTGGTGCAACAATGGTTGTTTTACATGGCTGTTATTAAACTTAATTCTTAAAGTATTTGAGAATAATGTAAGTTAAAAAGTAAATCATTCAGTTGCTGTTAAATAAACTTTTTGGTCTAAGCAGAGCACTGAGAAATGCCTGTGTATAGTCTACAAAATTTTGTGTAAAAATACATGTACATATGTGCATATGTAAGTGGGCATATGTCTTATACTTAGCTCCATACAGTACTTTTGCTGAGAGAACCTCTGTATCAAAATATTTCAAGGCAGAAAAATCTAAGACTAGAAGACTGCTATTAAAGTTGTTTTAATTTTAACTTTACCCATGGTTTTTAAGCATTCTATTTGTCAAGTGATTGCACAGGAACTATGCCGTATTTGTTAAATGAATCATGAATATATGGATGGGTGTTGTACCTGGCACTGCAGGATTGCTCTGTAAATTGAAAACAACTTCAAAGAATTCACTGCCAGGGACTTAATTCATTGAAGTATGGAATAAGTTATTTTGATACACTGTAAATCTTTATAAAATGAGTAAGTATCATAATACGTTTCACCTTGAATTTGATACAAGTAAAAAGGCTTCTGTTATCAGGGTAACCCAAAATTATGATGATAGATGGTTAAAGTAAGGTTTTAAAGGCTAAAGTGATGTTTGTTAGTGTCACTTTGAATTAGTTCTATTTGGTAAGTCTTGAAAATGCATTTCTGCACAAGCAGTCAAAAATTCCTTGATTTATAGACACAGAAATTTGCCTGTGACTGCAAGAGGATGGGCATACAACAATGTAACATGTATAAGACTTGCTCTTTTCTCCCTGTAGAACTTCACTTTCTTTCAGACTGTCCTAGTCCCTTTATAATCAAAGGAAATAGAATAGTTATAGTTTTATGCTGGTGGTTTTTGTGTTTGTTTTGTCCACTTAACCACTAGATATTTACTCACCACTGCTGAACTCTTAGGCAGTGGGGAATTAGTCATCTTTGAGGGTCATTTTTCTTTACAGACTAGTGGGACCAAGGGAAGAACCTCACAATTGGGCTTCTTTCTGCTGGTCAGTTAATAAACTTGTGGTAATATATGGCCCCAACCTGAATGCATTATAGACCAGACATGGGGAGAAAATGTACAAAAACTTATGGTGGCTGCAAAAGAAACTGAGGTCAAGAGACTTACAGGTACTATGAAGTACTGAGGTAGATGGAATACTGCCTCTCAGCAGTCCTAATTATGAACGTGCAATGGTGAAAGCAGCAAATTAAGGCACTGTTGCAGTTGTTCCTTCTAGCTATCAGCCATGACAATGTTTTACTAGGAACTTCTTTCCTAAAGTCACTATGGTCTATGTTATCTGACAGATAATCTCTCAGGCTTTGACTTTATATTCTTAAATAATTTTTCTTTGCATGTTTTTAGGCCCTGTTATTTATGGGGATGCACAGTATGCATTGGTGTGTTCGTGCTTGGCTTGTGTTCTGTTGAGCCTCTTTCTAGACAAGGCTGGCTAAGGTCTCCTTGCTGCAACTCATTAAATTTCAATGTCAAAGAAAGTGAAGTGATTTTTTTTTTTTAAGTGCAATGACATTTGTTGGAATATGCACATTATTTAATATTACATAGATCATTTGACATTTCCCGAATGTGTGAAATTACTGGGAGGTGTGTCTGGCTCTAGAATTCTCATCTAGGTGCAGTGACTCTCTGAAGACAACTGCAGAAACAGTGTGCTTTGAAGCAGTGAACACAACCTAGTTGACCTTCATGATCACTTTTGCTGTAACTCCTTCTTTTCTCTTTAGTAGCTCGTATTTCTTACAGTGATTCCCCAACAAATCTTGTTACAGCTGTGCTTCTCTTTTCTACCTGTCTCCTCCTTTTTGTAATTAAGTTCCCCTTTCCCATCCTTTTACCCATTCTGTTTTTATATCATATAAAATTACCACTTTAATCTAGGATCTCTACCTGTCAATTCTAGTGTTAGAGAACGCTCTGACAAACTTCTGATTTCATTTCCTTTTCCTTTGTAATTTTTGTGGGATACTTGGTCATGGATGACATCAGGGCAGAAGGTGTTTCCTGATACTTACATAGCAATGATGCTTAATTGACGGTGGTATTTTTAATTATTCTCTCTGACTTTGATCTTTCTCCTTCATTTTTTTTGTCTTCTAATGGACTTTTCTCAGTGTACATTAACTGAAGAAAAAAGTTAACTGTATTAAACACTCTTGCATCATTTGAAGGGTTCAGCTGTTTTGTCTGTCTCTGTTTACAAATATTCATCAGTCCTCTGTATAAATTCCTAGAAAAAAAAAGTCCCACTTGTGACTAAATGAGTCAGGACAAGCTCTTGGTAAATATTGGGGAATAAATAGAATTAATGACTTGAGTCTTGCAAGAATCTGACCGGTGTACCCATGGTGGCATCTGCTTTCAGTTTTTAATAGGTTATGAAATAGAAATTTGTTGGTATAAAATGCATTTAAAATGTTTCTCTGTTTTGAAACCAGCTTTCAGACAGGGCATTGTATTTCTTAAGGGCTTTTTTTTCTCCCAACAAAGATGGTTCCCTGAAATTTCTAATTCTGAGTAAAATAGTGTCTGTTGGATGCTTTGTAGCTTTCGGAGATAAGCCTGATGTGGATATAAAGCACTGGCTGTATTTGGATTTGCCCTGTATAAGAGGTTAAGCTTACAGAGATCTGAGCCTGATAGGTATTTACCAGGAAAAGGCTGCTTTATGCCATGGCAAAATTGTTTTGTTCTGCAGTCTGAGCTAACTAATGTTCTCAGCTGTGTGATGCCAGCTTATTCGTTGTAAAAACCCATCTATTTCTTCAGCTGGAAAAAAAAGATTGGATGTTTTGATCTCCAATGATTTCCAGTCCTGTTTAACATCTTCATTGACGACCTTGATGAGGGAATAGCCTCGACCCTCAGCAAGTACGCCGATGACACAAAGCTGGGAGGAGTGGCTGACACGCAGGAACACTGCGCTGCCATCCAGAGAGACCTGGACAGGCTGGAGAGCTGGGCAGTAAGAAACCAGATGAGGTTCAACAAAAGCAAGTGTAAAGTCTTGCACCTGGGAAGGAACAACCGTTTCTATCAGTACAGGCTGGGGGATGACCTGCTGGAGAAGAGCTCAGTGGAGAAGGACCTGGGGGTCCTGGTGGATGACAGGTTGGCCATGAGCCAGCAGTGTGCCTCGGTGGCTAAGAGAGCCAATGGGATCCTGGGGTGCATCCGGAGGAGTGTAGCCAGCAGGTCAAGGGAGGTGATCCTCCCCCTCTACTCTGCCCTGGTCAGGCCCCACCTGGAGTATTGTGTCCAGTTCTGGGCTCCCTGGTATAAAAAGGACAGGGATCTCCTGGAGAGAGTCCAGAGAAGGGCTACGAAGATGATAAAGGGCCTGGAGCATCTCCCCTATGAGGAAAGGCTGAGAAGATTGGGACTGTTCAGCCTTGAGAAGAGAAGACTAAGGGGGGACCTAATTAATGTTTACAATTATCTTAAGCAAGGGATGCAGGGGAATCAGCCAGCCCCTTTTCAGTGGTCTGTGGAGACAGGACAAGGGGCAATGGCTGCAAGTTGGAGCATAGGAAGTTCCGCACCAACATGCGGAGAAACTTTTTCACAGTGAGGGTGACAGAGCACTGGAATAGGCTGCCCAGGGGGGTGGTGGAGTCTCCTTCTCTGGAGATATTCAAGACCCGTCTGGATGCCTATCTCAGTGAAATGTCCTAGGGAGCCTGCTTCGGCAGGGGGTTGGACCCGATGATCTCTCGAGGTCCCTTCCAACCCCTACAATTCTATGATTCTATGATTCTATGATCAGAGAGTCAGGCTATTCCAAACCAAAGGATGGGGCTTGCAACTGATGCCCCCTCCTCTGCCCTTTGTGCCGCAGCCTGCTCTAGGCCTGCAGTGTTTGCAAATTCTCAGGGGTGAAATGGAAGAGGTTTAAGCTAGGCCCAGAGATCTGGGGACTCAGGCGATAACAGTTGCTCCTAATGAGTCCTTCTGATGTGCTGAGGAATTTCCACCCCGACACCTAAGTGCAGTAGGCAGCTTTGTATATAGTTCTAATGGATAGTTCCTCTTGATATGGTTTGGATTTTATGTCTTGAGTGGGGGATATTATCTTACTACTCGTGTATTCTGAAAAGCTAGTTTTCCTCCTCACAGACTGTGACGAGAGACTTGAAGCTGGTGTACAGTGAACTGAAACAAAATAGCATCAGCATGTTGGATATGCTTTAACTGCTTAGAAAGCAGTAAAATTAAAGAAACTGGGAAAAGAAGCCAGATATTTTATTGGCAGAAATACTGTGTTTTCTCAGTCAAAAGTGTATTGTATTGTAGATTCCCTGCAGAGTACAAGGCTTCACTTAGCAGCCCTTCTAATAGTTTGAAAATGTCTTTATTTTGAAAATTGAATTTGAGATGCCAAAGCAGTATCTTTTTCTTATTAATGGTCCAAACATAAGTATTTTCCTGTTGTTGTTTGTTGAAGTATTCCTGCTAAGCTTCACAGCCAAGTACTGTATACAGAATATCATTCTCATTTGGTTGTCTCAAGCATTTACTAAATAAAGGCTTACAAAAATTATTTTAAAGGGCTCACAGAATCTTTTCAGTAACAGTGCATTAAGTTAAAGCCCAGATCTCTATGCAAGCAAATTCTATTAGCAATAAAACAGCATATTGTGTTCTTGATACTGCCTTGCAGTGGAAATAAAACCTTGATTTGTTTTTCTGTGGTGCTAAAAGGGGCTAGCACAGCAAAACTGAAGTAGAACTCACATGACTAAGCCCCTGTAAAATCCTTGATTATCTTTAACTCCCCAGTATCCATAATTGAGTAGCTGTTTGTAAATTTAGAAACTGGGGAAAAAAAAAGTTTATTTGTCTACCTAGAGAGCTTTGTTAAAAGCAGGAAAACAACACTGGCATAATTAATCTGTCTGAATGTTTTGATCTTGTGCAGGAATACTTGAATATTGTGCATCCCAGTTGGATAATTTGGTTCCTAATTGAGATTTTAGTGTCTGTTTTGCTTGTCCACAGCTGCAGCATGGTGTCTGTAAAATGCTATCACTTGTTTACTTACAAGGAATAC
Organism: Hypotaenidia okinawae; assembly: GCA_027925045.1. Taxonomy (NCBI): domain Eukaryota; kingdom Metazoa; phylum Chordata; class Aves; order Gruiformes; family Rallidae; genus Hypotaenidia; species Hypotaenidia okinawae. Next base: position 10,658,326 of record BSDF01000006.1, read on the forward strand.
CTTCAAAAAGGATGCTTGCTTTTAAAATCTAGTAATTGTTAAGATGTGGATTTTGAGGTCACACTAAATCTTGCATGCCTTAAGCTGTATCTTTCCAAAGCTGCAAGCTTGAAATCATCCTACTGGCTCTTCAGTGTGTGTTTTGGGCACTAAATTGAGATAATCTCTTCCTGTGGCTGTTTTATCTCATTGAAAGATAACAGAAGTTCTGTGTCTTGACAGGAAAGCTTGGATGGATTTCTTGTGCTCCTCTCTGTGGCCTGCCTTGCAAGCTCGCTGACTGTGAGGGGATATGGCTCATACACCAGCAACAGTCTAGCTTCCTCAGAATTTTGGAAGACTCTGTAGCTGGCCTTCACAGTTCCCTGTGGCAAATATTTGAGCTGTCTTGGGAATCAGTTTTCTTAGGCAGCCACACATATAAGGCTGCCTTGTCTTACTCAGCTGTCTGTGTAGACTTCTTTGCAACAGCCTTGCTCATATTTTGTTGTGGGGAGTTGAAAGATGCCAATTTAGTATAAAAACTCTTCAGAGAACATACTCAGGGAATGAAAGGAAAAGGCAGGACCTCAACATAGTTTCAGAAGAGGCTGAATCACAGAATCACAAGGTTGGAAAAGTCCTTTAAGATCATCAAGTCCAACCATTCCCGTCCTATGCTGAACAGTATCCATGAGCAACTCATCTACCCTTTTTTAAACATATCCAGGGAAGGTGACTCAACCACTTCCCTGGGCAGCCTGTGCCAGGCCCTGATGACTCTTTCAGTAAAAATTTTTTTTTTAAAATATCTAATCTGACCCTGCCCTGGCACAGCTTCATGCCATTTCCCCTTGTCCTGTCTCCTGGCTGAAGAGACCATCACCCACCTCTCTACAACCTCCCTTCAGGTAGTTGTAGGTGGTGATAAGGTCTCCCCTCAGCCTCCTCTTCTCCAGGCTAAACATCTCCAGCTCCCTCAGCCATTCCTCATAGGATTTGCCCTCCAACCCCTTCCCCAGCCTGGTTGTTCTTCTATGGACTCACTCAAACACCTCAATGTCCTTCTTATGGTGAGGAGCCCAGAACTGGACCCAGCACTCGAGGTGCAGCCTCACCAGTGCCCAGTACAGGGGCACAGTCACCTCCCCAGACCTACTGGCCACACTATTTCTGACACAAGCCAGGATGCCATTGGCCTTCCTGGCCACCTGGGCACACTGCTGGCTCATATTCAGCCTGCAGTCACCCAACACCCCCAGGTCCTTCTGTGCCTGACAACTCTCCAGCCAGTCTCCCCCAAGCCTGTAGCGCTGCATGGGGTTGTTATGTCCCATGTGCAGCACTCTACACTTGGCCTTGTTAAACCTCATCCCACTGGTCTCAGCCCATTGGTCCAGCCTGTTCAGATCCCTCTGAAGAGCCTCTCTACTCTGAGGCAGATCAACACTTCCTCCCAGCTAAGTGTCATCTACAATAGCTGAAGAGTTGACAAACAGCTGCTTAGCTCTTCCAAGTAACTAGCTGGTGGAAGAAGGGTGTCACAGATCAGATGGATAATGCTGAAAGGCGTGATTACTGCTCAGTACAGAAACTGCTCGTGGGTGCTCCTTACATTGTGAATTCGGTCAGAGAAGTGGCCAAACGGGAGGTGGGAGTCTGTGTACAGCTACAGGTCCCTGTGGTGGTTGATGATGGTGGATGGCAGGATTAAGGATACGTTCCAGAGTTTAAGGGAAATGCTCCTGGTCCCACCACAAAATATTTCTGTCTCTGCTTGTTCTTTTTTTTTTTGTTTTCAGAAGATCGATGGAATATGGGAACAGCTTTCTAACCAACTCTTCCAAAGTAATGCTTTTGAGACTTGTTTTCAGTTTCATGGTAGAGCTCAGCAGGTTCTGCTAGTCTAAACGGGAGTGGAAAACTAGATAGCGTTTGACTTGTCAGCCTCAAGCAAGGATAACCTTACTGTGAAGAGCAGCGTCAGAGCTTACTGTTGTGTAACTGTGATGGCATGTATGACACCACTTAGGAGCTTGTGGCTTTTGCAGTCTAGGGGATTTGTAAAGATAACTTCTCACCAGTAGCTTGGTAGCTAAGGTGCCTTTAGCCCAAATCCACTGCAGTTTGCTAGCAGCTGTCTTTGAAACAATTCCAGAGAGATCTTTTGTAATGTTCTTAAATTGTAGGGATCAGAATAAGGAGTGCTTTGGGTGCAATGCTGTGAATTGTCTCAATGTTCAGGTCATAAAGCTCTTCCACAGGAAGAAGAGAAGGAAGCCTGAAAGATTTTGATTGCTGGCTACCTTCAGGAACTCAGTATTTTCATAATCAGAGAGGGAGGGGACACCAAGTTGTATTGAAAGGCAAGGTAGTTCTTTGCATTGCAAGTTCATTGCTGTTGCTCATTTTGAGCTTTGAATGGATGTTATGGATATCTATGCAGGAAACTGCATAAAATCTTGGGGTTTGGCCAAATCCTTTCAGATTAATCAAGTTATAGACTGAAGAAACATGTTTGGTTGGGTCTAAATGCTGTTGGTGATCAGGCTCTTGTGCTGAACACCATCTTGGCTCTCAAACTGCAGGCTTGCTCCGTGTATTACTGTGTTGCACAGGCATAAGTGGGAGGTACAGTTGCTTTTTCACTGAGAGTAAAAGAACCAAAATGAACTATTTATGGTTGTTCAGAGCACACCTACAGGGTGTACTGCATATAATTATGCCTGTGTTATTGGGCAGTATGGACCAAGGGATCCATTTTTCCCTGTGCTAGCAAGATTGTGCAGCACACCTGCTGAGTTGCTTTGGTGTTTTGGGGTTTTCACAGAATAGTGGGGGTTGGGAGGGACCTCGAGAGATCATTGGGTCCAACCCCCCTGCCAAAGCAGCTCCCTAGGACAGGTCACACAGGTAGGCGTCCAGACGGGGCTGGAATCTCTCCAGAGAAGGAGACTCCACACCCCCTGGGCAGCCTGTCCCAGGGCTCTGTCACTCTCACTGTGATAAAGTTGTTCTCTAGATCAATCTGGAACTTCCTGTGCTCCAACTTGCAGCCATCGCCCCTTGTCCTGTCTCCACAGACCACTGAAAAGGGGCTGGCCATTTCCCCCTGCATCCCCTGCTTAAGATATTTATAAACATTAATTAGGTCACCCCTTAGTCTTCTTTTCTCAAGGCTGAACGTCCCCAGCTGACTCAGCCTTTCCTCATAGGGGAGATGCTCCAGGCCCTTAATCATCTCTGTAGCCTCCTCTGGACTCTCTCCAGGAGATCCCTGTTTTTTTTATACCAGGGAGCCCAGAACTGGACACAACACTCCAGGTGGGGCCTGACCAGGGCAGAGGGGGCAGATCCCCTCCTTTGACCTTTTAGTTGTGATTTTTTTTTTTTTTCTTTTTTTAAAGGAAAATTTTCAGGACTCCCTAAGGGATAATAAAAATGCAGGAGGGAGATGGTAATGGATTCAGTTTTGTCCTAATCAAACTGCAATGGCACTGTGCAGTTTACTTGCATTCAACTGAGCGTGATAAGAGCAAGGTGATGCAGCTGAGTCCCAGAGACTGCTTCCTCCAGGCAGCTCACAGGACAGCGGAGTGGTGAAAAAACATCAGTCATTTTCTATCTGCATGACATTGATTAATGGTTCAGAACTGCCTTTCTGTTACTTGGTTGTGCTGCTGTTGTTTGCTCCGGCCCTCAGAAGCGACTGTTTAGAAAGGCAGATTTAATACGGGTACTGTATAGGAAATAGCTGAGGAAAAGGGAACGTTTTGTTTCATTAACCACCTTTATAGACAGAATCTAAGGGTTCTGTTCTATCAAGTCAGCTGTAAGTCATGGAATTAAATCTAATTTTTACTTTGTTTCTTGTATTGTTTTGTAATGGTGTTTTAAATGGCAAGATTGAAGTATGGGTTAATTCAAATAATGCAGTGTTAGTTCTTGGAGGCTCTTTAGTCTTTCCAAATATGTTAAAAGTTGTTGTCGTAAGATGTTAAAATACATCAAATAATTCATTTTGCACCAGTTCTGAAAATGTGTGTGTTCAAACTAGGTTAAATTTTCCTAGCTAGAGAGAAGCTACAGTGCTATTTTTTTTTTCCTTACCTTGTCCTTCCATGGGCAAATTTCTCTGTTTAAATACTCTGTGAAACCATTTTTGTGATTCTTGGCAATTCACGTTGCATTGTGTAAGTCATTTGTGTCCTAATAGTAAAGCTGCACAGGAACTGAGGTGGTATCTCCAACTAACTACTATTTTTTAATTGTTTTTTTTAATTACAATATTATCAAAGAGTACAGGGGTTTTTTATCTTTTGTACCACAGTCATTGTCTTTGAAAAGCTTCCTTTCAATGCTTATACTACAGCCTTTGACAAAATGTCCTGCATCTATTTTTAATGTGGGTCTTGTGTCAGTTGAGTGTGGATGCAACTGCAAATTGTGCCAAATGGAGAATTCTAAAATTCTTACTGAATTTGAAAGGTTTAGTTTTCTAAATGCTCTTTGTCTTCATTTTTGCAATAAGAATATTGAAAACTCCAGCTTGTTAATGGAATGTAAACAATGGCTTTTAAAATCACAGTAAGAAGTGAACAGTTGGGAAATTCTTTGGATCCTGTGAGAGAGAAAAGTATTAACAGTGGATGTGGCTGGTGTGAGGGATGAAGTTGAGTGGGACAAGGGAGGCCTAATAGAAGGCAGAGAATTTCCTGCTCTGGATGGCCATCATGCCCTCCTATAATGTGTTTAGTAGAATTGCATGCTTTAGATATAGCTCTTGTGGTTTTAAAAGGATGGTATGAAGTGGCTCAGCAATGGGCTTCCTAAGTATTTGCAAATATAATTTACAAATATAACATGGGTCTTATTAAGGATGGAAAATAAACTGGTATTAAGGGGTTTTTTTTCTAGCAATTGCAAGCAGCAACCTTCACAAAAGCACACTGAAATTAAAAGGTGTCCACTTGGCAAGCTCCTTAAAATCAAGACTAAAAAGTCTTAAAGGTTTTTTATTTTTTCTTACGTAAATTAGGTGTTACTTTAAAACTGTACACACTGTCTGACTTAGAAAATAGATATGCCTTCTGCCTCTCTGCAGTCCACGTCTTCAAATAAAATATCAAGCACTAACCTGGAGGTATTTGGGTTCAGCTTCTGCCTTGTATCTCGAGCTCTTTTCAAAATTATGATGTAGCTGTGTTTGTACGTGACAAGTCTGAAATAGCCTCTGTGCTAATCAGAGTTTGAAGCAATCTCTGATGCACAGTGTACTACATATAGTTCAAAACACATACAAATATCCTAATTTACACTTAAAGGGATGCTGATACCTTCTGGCTTCAGGCCTTCAAATATGGAAGCCATTCTTCACCATACAGACATCAGTTTTAAGCGTGTACAGAAATATTTCAAGCACAGATGTTTAAAAAGGCATCCTTTCATACATGTGTAATATTAGATATTCAGTCATGTAGGGTCATATCAAAAATTGCATTAGCAAATAAACTTGAAGATGGCTTCGTTACATCTTTTTTTTTCCTCTTTCCATGAAAAAAAAAAGACATGAGCCTATAATTATTCAAGTACTAGATTGACAGCCACACAAATTTTGGACATGTATTAACCTTTCCCCAGTATGTAGTGGGGATGATACAGCCCAAACGTCAGTTTTTATATGATTTAGGAAAAGTTATGAAACTCAACCCCATACCTTTGCTCTGAAGAGATCTGAGGGTTTTGGTGTACCCCCTTGTTTTCCCAGTTGGGCACACAAGTTTTGGAAGAATCTTATGGCACTGACCAGGGAACACAGAATGTGCAGGTGTATTGTTGGGCTGTGGGATGGGAGCTGCAGGGAGCAGATGAAAGCTAATAAGAAAATGAAATAATTTTAATATCCTCCTGTACCACCACCTCAGTAAATTGGGGCTTAATACTCAGCAATGTGAATATTGTTAATTAAAAGAGCTCAAAAAGTATCTGGAAATCAAATACCTTGTTGAAAGCTTAATCTTACAGAAGTGCTTTTTAAATAAAGCTTTCAATTCAAGTAAGCAAATTGTAAACCCTGGGGCTAGTTGGATTTCAGTTTGTGTTTTTTGTGATGGATACAAACTTGTAAGTCTGTGTTTGAATTTATGTAGCATGAATCAGTTCCTGGAGCTCTTAGTACCTGCAAAATAGTTTTCAGATAGCTTCTTGTAAGGATTATAGTTGGGGGGGTAGGGGGAAAGTTGGGATCCGTGTGCCTGTAGAGAAATGGACTCATTGTCCCTTTGTTCAGTCGTGTATTAAGTTTCTGAATGTTGCATAGCTATATAGGCTTTTCAGATCTTACCCATTGAGTATGTTTGCACAACAGTAAAATGGACTGTTAGATCATGAAATTGGACTTAGAGAGCTACGAATAATCTCCTATCTTGTGTGTGAAAAATAAAACTTCTCATAGTATATACAAGTTCTGAAGCTGGCACAGCAGGTTTCATTTTTCTCCTCATTTGTTTCAGAACCTAAGCATACTTTTACAAGCTAGAAGGGACCTTTGAATTATGTAAGGAATAAATATGGAAAAACTTGATGTGCTGTGGAACTGTAGCTGCTGTTGTGGTGGAACCAGGCTTGATCAGCAAGGCTAGGACAAAAGGTTAGATAGGGATTTCTCTAGGAGGAAAGCTTTTCCTTAAGTTCCCCTGTACCTTGGGACACCATGTCTCTCAGCTCTTCCCTTCTGTGTCACAGTGTTCTTTCTGGTTTTAGCAAAAGCCTGTACATGCCAAGTGGTATTGTCAAGAAAGCCTGATAGTTTGTAAAACAAAGAATTACCTCATTAGGGCTTAAATGAAACACAGTGCAAATACAAATCACATGGTGTGTGCATTGGGAAACTCTCTGGTTATTTGGTTTTATTCAGAGTTTGTGGTAGTGATGCATTTAGATCAAAGAGCTTGGCAAAGGAATAATTCAATATTAAGTTTTATGGTATAGTGATTTTGCTTTTTCATACTTACGTGTTACTACTAACTTTGCTTACTTCCTGGTCAGAAATCTATGTTCAAGAATTTAAAGATGTTGTATATCACCTGATGAGAAAATGAGTTAATATTTGTAACTGGGGCAGGGGGAGACTACTACCATGATGCTTGGTAGCTGTCCAACAGAAGCTTGTGTGTGCCTGGAAATGCTAAGCAGCGATGGGCAGATCCACCTCAACCAGAGACATGTTCTGTAATGATTCAGTGAAATGAAGCAATACACTGTGTTTGTTCTATCACAAGTGAAAATGTGGCATATCAGCTCTTGGGGGGCGGGGAGGGAGGGGTCATCTGATAAGTAAAGCATCCATCAGACATAACTCAGCAACTCACAAGGTTGAACTGCAGTCAGTTTGGTTTAACACTTGTTGTCAGGGTGGTTGGTTGGGAAACCTTTGGAAACACCAGGGAAACCTTTGGAAACACCAGGGAAACCTTTGGAAACACCAGGGAAACCTTTGGAAACACCAGGGAAACCTTTGTAGATTGGTTTAATTCTGATGAATTGGGAACAGCTTTCTCACGCAGCGTAAGGGTGTGCGTGCACCTTGGCTGTCTGTGCGTGGCTCGGGAATGTCAGCATAGTGATTTCCTCTTTGCTTTTGCAGGAGAGGCCCTGAGAGGAAGGATCACAGTCCGGAGAAACAGAAAGGATCCCCGGTCCCTCTTGATAACGCTTGCAGTGAAGGACACCCAGCAGACCTACAGCCTTCAGTGAAAAGCCTCTGCATATGACTTTGGGAAATACCAAATTCAAATGTTAGGTTTAACTGTTGATAACTGTCAATATCCCAAAAACTTGTGAGGCCTTGGATTCCTCTGTGTAAACACACACACACGAGTACAAAAAGCTGACTTAGAATTCAGAGTACTGTTTGGATGCTTTTGCAGTGGGATGAGGAGACTGACAAAATCAGATGCCGCTGTCTTTCACATGATGTGGGGAAGGTAAGAAAGATGGGGTTGGGTTACAGGAGACTACTAGCTGAGAAAAATCAAATTAAAGTCTTGCTGTGAGGAACAATAAACACGATCTCTCTACTGCCTTATTCTCCAACTGGCAAAATCCCTGTGCAATTGTATTTTGTTTTTGTTTTAGGAAAGATGGATCTAAATGATGTGCCAGTGCACCTCAGCAGTAGCTGGAAAATCCCAGTTGGAATAAGTTGTGATTCCAACTTGAAGATTGAAGCAACAAAGGCTTTATTTTTATTACACTTCTATAATTAAAAAGTTGTATCACACTTCAGTTACATTTATCCAAATAAATGAACCGAGTATGTTATATAACTGTGGTTGCCAGTTTCCTTGTTTCCTATGTAATGGGAAATTCTTCTCTCTATCCAGTGATGGCTCATTCATTTGTGGCTGCAGTTTTTTCTGTACTAGCCTATTGCAGCATGGGTGGATGGAAGCACGTGTTCTTGTGTATTGTAGCAGCTTTAAGAAAGATGCTGTGAACAAATAGCAGCACTTGCTGCAGCAGTGGGTTTGGTTTGGCTGCTTATGGGAACAGGCTATGAACCACCAAGGATTGGTGTGCTGCTTGTGATGTTTAAAGTGCAATAGGGTTGGAACTAAGTGTGGTGCTGTGCAGTTTATGTTCTTGGATTGTACACCTGTTTGTCATGTCCAAGAGCTCTGAAGAACGTTGGATGTACACAAAATGCTTAATCCAATAGTTAATCTTTCTAGGAATATGCTCAACTATCAGTTATCAGTCTTTAGTCATGCTTAAGTAATTTACATTATGCTTAGCCCAAGGCCAGAGGTGTTAAGATTGGCTAGTGATTCATAACAGTACTGTTAATATTCAGATAAATCTGATAAAGCAGGAGAAGGCCTACCTTCTCCTGCTTGCAAATCTGTTCCCAGAGTCTGTGTACTGAAGATAAGTAACCCCACCAGAACAAAGTATGGATGCTCACAGCTCCTCTTCTCATTTAGATGCTAAACTACAGGGTTTCCCTCCCTTTCTATGACCTGTTGCTTATTTAATCTTCCCTATCTTCTGCAGTGCTTTTAAATGTTTAGCTAGCTAAGCTGTAAAGCTACCTGGCTCTACTCATCAGAGAGCAGCTAAGCAAGACTGCTGAGAGCAGCTAAGCAAACTTGGAAGCTCCTGGTCCTTCATTACTTGAGTATCTCTTCAGTGTGCATCATGCTGTGGTCTCTAATGGGATTGTTTTGTGCATGCTTTTGTTTGACCCTCTAAATTCTGTCCTGTGGGGTGTGCTGTAATGAGATGGATCCAGGTTCTGTGATCCAAATAAAAGCAAAGCCTCTGCTGCAAATAGCTCTGCAGAGGATTTGGAAGGCTGGTTTGGGAAATACAGCTACTAACTAAAAAAGGTAGGATGCTAGTAAGACTGATTTTTTTCTTTCAGGGATGCTTCTCTCCTATCTGTTTAACAGTGCCCGTAACTTCCTATAGTAATGCCTCTTAACATTTTCTGCCACAGGTTTAAATTATTTGAAGAAAAAATTGCAGAAATTTATATTGACCAAGGTAAGTAGAATGTCACAGCTTAGGTATGACTTTCTGGAAGAAGTAGGAAGAACCTGCAGCCTCACTGGAAGGAGAGTTGGAAGATTGAGAGACTAAACCAAAGGCTTTTAGAACACTGAAGTGATGATGATCTTATTTTTAGAAGCCAGATTTTTTGGACTACAACTTGCTACTGCTTTCAAAACACTGAGTAACTAGCATGATAACAGCATTTAAGAGTTTTCAGAGGTAACCAAAAGTGAAATCATGGGCATGTCTCTCAGTGCACAAACTTGGGAAGCAATGCCAAAGAGGCTTTCTGCTTATACAGACATTGGCAGACACCTGAAACAGGCAGCCAGTTAAAGGGCAAACATTGCATTGCCTGAGAAGGTGAGGGAAAGCAGAAAGACTAGCGTGGAGTTTTACTGCCACAGATAAATTTGTAGAAGGGCTTATGTGATCAAATGGGTTTAAAAACCAGTCAGTTTGAGTTACATTTATATAGCTGGACGGGAACCTGTAGATGGTTCAGTTCTCCAGGTGCAGTAAAAGAGTTCGGACACATCCCATTAGGGATTTTTTTTTTACCTTGTATGAAATTCGTAGGTAGATAATTAACTTCACAGTTAAAAGCAGTAAAGCAGTATCTTGTGGTTTTTTTAATGGCATTGTTGAGCAGCAAAGATGGAAGGGACAAGGAGAAACCTTTCTGCTAGGTAGGTACTGTGCATGCAGAAGCTCAGCTTTGTTAATAGAGTATTTCAAAAACTTGCGCTTCCTCAGTAAGTGAAGTCTGTTGCCTCCTGTCCACCACCAAGCTTTGAATTTTTATCTACTTTGCTAATTCTCAATATATCAAAATAGAAACAAATTTTATTTATCTCCCTTCCTGAATAGCAAGAGCATTTTTGGGTTGCTTTGACTTGCTGAAGGTTCCAGTTCTCTCTGGCCTTCTCCATGATAAATGGAAAAGACTCATCCCATGGAAAAACTGTGCCATGAAACAATCAACTTAGAGATTTATAACGTTTCTATTGCTGTTCCTGTAACAATTAGCCAAAGTAAAATAAAAGACCCTTAATGACAGCAATAACAAATTAAAGAGGAATAAAGCTTACTCAACATGTTAATTCTATTTTCCACTTGGGTACTTCTCAAAACATCAGTGGAAACTGAGTGAGAGCAAATATGTCCCATTGAAAACAAACAAAGTGAAGTTACCATTTCACAAGTGAGAGCTACAACCCAAATAAAATTGTTCTCCTCGGGTTCAGTTGGCAGATGAGAAAACAACCCTTCCCTATGTGGTGTTTGAGAGGAGGCTGTTCAAATGTGTTTTATTTTTCTTCCAGAGAGTGCCAGGCAAAGCTGAGGATTCCCAGTTTCTCATGGGTTTTTCTTTTTTCTTACCACTCTAGCACCTTGAAGCATGTCACAGGCTATACAAAATAAGGGATAGATTTTTCCACTGTGACTTGCACAAACTGGGAGAGATCACATCTGTACACAATAGCAGTGTGGATAACAAGGATGTGGACGATTTGGGTGCTTAGATACCCACCTTTGGGAAACTTCCACTGGTGACAACCCATCTCCTGGGCATGATGCCACGTTACTAGGTACAACCTGTGCCACGTACACTCCTCTCAGTAGCATCGTGCCTGGCTTAAATTGGTTTTCCACTTGAGCAGGTGATACTCATAGTATATATTTAATGACCTAGATTTCTAAAAAAGAAAGTGGACGCTTTTCATCCAGTACTATGCAAACAAAATAATATATGCTTGCCTTGCTGGTTAGTACCATCACTCTCCAGTGCTGCTGCTTGCAGTACTTCTGCAGTGGAAAGTCAGTCTTGCTAAGAATTACCAACTCATGCTGCCTTACTTCCCTGAGCATTGCAGTCAGCTTGAAGGGGAAAAATGAGGTACAGGGTGGCAGGAGACATAGTGGAGAGCTAAGGTCCTGGGGAGCATGTAACACAAAGAGAGCTCACTTGGAGGAGTGTTGATCCAGTTTGGGTAATGAGACTTTAGGTAATTAAGCCTGAAATACAAGTACGATCCGGTAAGTAGAATTGAACTTTGATTATATCCCCTGATGGGTTATGCAAAGAGAAGAGCACTGAAGAGGGGGAATTTCTTAATAATATTGACTTCTGTCACAACACCAGACGTTCTAGAAACAATGTCTACTCAACTGGAAAATTGGATGTGAGGAGGAGAAGGAGGAGGACTTCTCTGTAACTGGGGTGTTAAAGCTGCCCTGTACTGCTGCTGGCTTGTGAGTTAATATGAAGCCTTACACTGAGAAGATAAAGCAGTAGGAAACTCTGGTCTCTTGACTCATGTTAATACATGCATTGGTGTGGATTTTTGGAAGCATTGTGTTTGCAGAGCTTGCAGCTGTTGCATCTATGTAGATCCCAAACCAGGCTTTTGCAAATGATAACCAAGATCAGCAGGGAGCACACTGCCATGTGAGGGAGGTGGCAGGAGTATGGTCTCATGGAATTATGTATCTGCCAGGAAAGGCTAATGCTGTTAGAAAAGGTGGATGTTGAGGAAAAAAATGACTACCTGCTCCTTTAACTATCCAACCATTCAGCTGTGATTTATTATTTTTTAATGGGGTTTTTTTGTGTGTGTTTTTAATCTGTGGTTCTGCTGAAACTGAGATACATTTTTTGACAAGTTTGCTTTTCTGAAAAGCCCTGGAGAAGACCCTTTTGTCGTGTCTTGAGTGAGAGTTTGATTGTGTTCCATAAAACAGACTTCCTGGCTACTGTTTCTTCATAAGAACTTGAGGTATGTCTTAATATTTAAAAGGTGTCATGCTTTTTCTCCTCTCCCTGGATTAAAGAACCCCCACAGGCAACTGACATGTGCTGCAAGGGTGGTAGTAAAGTCTCAAATTTTCATGGAGTTTAGATTGCCTTTTAATCCATTATTTGGATGAAACTGAGTTGAAACCTAGGTGTAACATCTGGCTAAGGAATATACGGTGGAGTTAGGGTTGTGGTTCAGCCCATCCCTTAATGGAATTTTGCATTTCTCACACGCAACTTATTTTTTCAAATCAGATGTTTCATGCCTGACTTAGTCATCCATATGACAGTTAATTACTTCAGGAGTAATTGAGACATTATTGAAGGAAGTGGATAAGAGAGCTGTCAATGAGAAAACCTGAGGAGAATGAACGCTGTTGGGTCCTGTAGTCTGTTTGTGTAGGTGCTGCCTGAACCCCTTGCTTCAGCCAGTGCAGTAAGCAAGCAATGCCTGAACTGTGACAGTGGTTTCTCTGTGCATGTAGATTTATTCCTTGATAGTCTACAGAGTTGGGGAAAGGCTTTTGATAAACTTACAGGGGTGTTCAGTGGGGCTTTGATAAAAGGCTGCTCTTTTTCATATGCCTGCTGGAACATGGTGGGTTTTCCTGAGCCATGCTGCTGTTCCTCTTGCAGTAACTGCATCTTGTTATAGCACTGAGAGCAAAATGAAAGCCACTCCCCTTAGTTAATATGCCTGGCTAATACATTACCAGTGGTGTAAACCACCTTGTTAGTAGGTCATTGCTAGTGCATCTGTTTTCCAGCCAGTTCTGTTACAGCCAGCCATATTCTTTATGAGGCTGAACTGCCCTGGTCCTTTGGAAGAGGACAGATACTTTCAAATAACTTTTCCCCATCTGCATTCACTGTATTTGGTATGTGCAGCTTTCATTATCTGGGGGAGGGGAGTAAGTGCTGTCCTAGAGTCAAAACTCTGTGATTTGGGTTTTTTGATGCTTTCTATCGATTAAGCAATAGTTCACCAGTCTGTTTGAAAAGGTTGTGGTGGGGGACTAGGTAGACCTGTTGTGCTTCTTTTGTATGAAGTATTTTAAATACACAGTCTCTTTCCGGAGTGCCCTCTTCCCTCACTGCCTTCCATAAAGACTAAAACTTTAGATGGAGTTAGCTGAGTGCAATTTGCTTTTTCTCTAGAACTGAAGCTGAATTAAGGGAGGGGATGCATCAGCGTCACTGGTAACAAGAACGTAGATGGTAGGTAGGGAAAGTTAATAAAAGGCAATAAAATACCTGTCTGGAACTTTGTATAGTAATTATCTCAATTTACAACTCCATGTGGTTTAATAAAATATCACCAGATCTTATTCTGTTTTCCTGTACTTCACAGAAGCCTCTGCAAGTCTTATTTCTTTTTCCTCTTCGCTCAGCCTGTTGCAGCTTACACTGAGAAGCCATTTTTCATGCTCAGTAGCATGGAAACAGAAGGGAGAGTATGAGCCATCACCTGGAGGATTTTTACAGGGGGTTAAGTGTGGATCTGATGAAAGGCCAGCTGTAGATGGTGCAGATGGCACTTAATCTGTTTGTAGTGCATCCTCTGGACCGCAGCTTGCATGAGCTTGCTTCCCTCTGGTTCTGTAGGATTTGAAAGGAATGTAAACATTTGCCATAGGTGTGAATAGTATTCTGACTCCACATACAAGCTTTCCAGGCTCAGTAGGTATGTATACTTACACCAAAGATTGTGTATATACCCCTCTTCCTCTTCAGGAGCACTGCCCAAGAGGAAAAGCCGTGTGTCAGGTCCTATTGTCTCCTGTATAACTACATCTGAGATTTGCAGCAGTTCTTTGTGGTATCACTAGGCTAAAAAAAAGTGAAAAAAAATTAAGATACGCTGTTTGAACACTGCTGAGATCATGGAGGGGGGTGGTAGGGGTCAGATGATCTCTACAGAAGAAATAGTTCTGTCTTGCAGACCTTTTTGCTACTTGTTGGCTGAACATTCCTTTCCAGTCTGGTTTTTGTGTGATTGATTTTTTTTTTGGAGGGGGAGGTGAAGGTGGTTTCTTTACAGGCTGCCCAGGGAGGTAGCTGAGTCACCAACCCTGGATGTGTTTAAAAGATGGGTAGATGAGGTGCTCAGAGAAACCGTTTAGTAGAGGAGAGGTATAGTTGGACTTGATGATCTCAAAGGTCTCTTCCAACCTTGTGATTCTGTGTTTTGGGGTTGTTTTTTTTCCCTGTATCTGATATGTGCTCCCAAATAGTATTTCTCAATACAAATTACATCAAAGTGTGTGTTTTTATGCTCCTTCTCTTGATTTGGGGCTTGTTTTTGCTCATGATCAGGACTGTTTGATATCTGGATTTGCTGCTCTCCCTGCTACAGACCAAGCAGACTTGGTTTCTTTGTCTGAAGCGAAGCCACTGGTAATCCCAGTAGGAAGTTGGAGGAAGGAACATCTGGCCAAGTTCTGTGAATTTCTCCAGGTTAATGTCTCCAGACATCAAACTCTTATTTCATGTGTCTGTCTGAATGCCATTGCTCCAAGTTGAGTGAATGATATGTCGCTTGAAGACGGGCAAATTGAGTAGAAGGAGGCAGGAGCCGTCCTCTAGATCAAAAATGTCTTTGTGTCATCTGTTTTTGTAACAATTCCTGTAAAGTAATGACTGCTGCTCTGAAAAATTTCCTCTGACATGAGAGATGAGGATGCTGACACTGAAGTAATTGGCTTGTCCTGGTCGATATGTCGTGTGTATCTGTGAGGGTATAGACTCTCTGTGGTGTTTGACCATGTAGCTCACCATACCCTGCAAGACCCTAGTCTGAATGGCCCCAGGGCTGTTTCCTCTTCAGGAACAGGAATGGTGACAGCATGAGTGAGTCAGCCCACCTCATCACCTGGCCAAATCCCACACCCCTGGAGAGGTGGCAGAGCTGAAAAGCACGTATTTCCATCATCAGAAAGTCTCTTCCAAGCACATCACCTTACTGAAGCCATCTCTTCTGTTTGCCCAGTTGCAATTAAAGGGGAACGTGTTTATGATTGCAAGGGAGACATCATTGTCACAGTGCAGGAGATGCAGTTATGTGAATTACAGGTTTCCCTCAGATTTTTGGCTCAACTTGAAGAGAACTGAGGGGGTTAGTCTCAAATGAGCAGAGTAAAAGAAAAAATATTTTAAAAAATAGAAATGGAGGGGGAGGGGGGAATGCTTTGTGGTCTTACTCAATGAACCTCTATATTCAAAACCTGTAATTAAAAAAACCCTACAGTTCCTTAGGAAGGGTATCTGGAGATGCTCAGACACTAAGTTTCAGTGAAGTTCTTACGTGTGTAGACTCCAACAAAGCAGAATTTGAAGCAATATCTTGTTTCCTTAGAAACTGTGCAGTGAAAATAATCATCATCCCTTCATTGTACCTTGTCAGGGAACAAAAGTGTATTAAATGATGCTTTTTAGTTGAGCCATTTATTCAAATGTTAGAGGAGCGTCTCCCATGAAAGTAATTGGGAGTCTGTACTGAAATACCACAATTACTTTGAAAAGTATGATGTATAAAAATTCTATGTATTAACATTTGATTGGTTTTAATAAGTAGTAGTATCCTTTTGCTTCTACAGCATCTGAAATGGGAAACACATACACAGAGGTACATGAAAGATTAAATCAGTCACTATGTTGCACACCAAGCCAATGCTGCCAGTCACATGTGTGGCACCAGGCAAGATTCCTCTACCTTTAGAGTAAAATCTAAAAGTAGAAAAGAAAAAGTAAAGCTCGTAAGATACAGCTACAGTAACATTGAGTGCAGTAACATGGACACAACCATCTTGATGAAACATGAGAATTATGCTTCAAATGTGAGATTTGAGTACTATTGTAGTCTCTTTAAATAACACAAACTGGTAGCTGTGTGGCTAACCATTGCCCCAAAACCCAGTAAACTGATTTCTTTATAAATCTGCTAAATTCAAACTGAAAATAGGCACCTTAGTTTTCTGACTCATGTTATTACCCAAATTTTTAAAAAGCAAATATCTAAAAGAATGAAACTGGGGGGGATGGGAGGGTGTTTATATGATTTAAATAATTTCATTGTAAATCTTTATTTTGAAGTAAGGCAGATTTTAAAATTTTCTAAGGAAGATAGGCATCTAACTTAGCTGAAAACCACTGAGTGCTCTTTAAATTTTAACTACACTTTAAAATCTTGAATGGCTTTAGAAGTTGCATTTCATTTTATGTTTGTAACTAGGGATGTGTGTTTTGGGTTGTGGTATTTCAGGAAGAGATGGAACAGTTGCAGTGAGTATGGATAAACTTGAGCAGAGACCAGGAAAATCTGACCTCTAAGGAAGCAATGAATAGACTGAGGCTGTTTATCCTGTGGTAAAGGACAGTAAGGGAGATCAAACTTTAAATACAACTTTTAGAGAACCACAAACCACCCCTAAAGATGGAAGGAACTGTTTGCCTTCTGTACCTGCAATGGGCAGAGCAGCAATGGTGGGCTTTGCCTGAATCCAGAGGGTCTGAATGAATCCATGGTGAGTTGTTCAGAGAGGGAGGCTGCTGAGTCAAAAAGGTCAACTCTCCCTTAGGCACTGTCAGATCTGCTCTGGGGATATTTCTGCTCCTGGTTTTCACAGCCTTGAGGGCCTGTGTGTTGATCTATTTTCATGCAGTATGTGTGCTGATTTTGTTATGGCTCCTGCTTCCCATATCAGATTATTTTTAGCGTTCCCCTGGCATGGCTGAGAGGCAGATCTGCTTTTCCACCTTGGGCTGCAACTGTAGGGTAGCTGGTTAAGAGCACAGTGAATAGGGATAAGGTGTTACATGAAGTCTCTTGAAGTCTGATACTAAGTTAATCAAGAAAATCACCTGGTTAGTAGGTCATGATTTTCCTTTTTGTGATATTCTTGGCTCTCTTAACTTAGTGTTTTGTGGAAAATGACTGCCTGTGGTGAAGAGGGGTTATTCTGAAGCTAGCCACAAAGCAGTGGTTGGGTACAACCTTGTGGTACGTGGCCAGACACCCCTGAGCTCCAGTCAGACACACTGCAGCAGCTGAGAGTTCAGATTATAAAAGGGCCCTCAAAGACTTCCTTAGATTTCTTCCCCTTACAGAAAGACAAAAAGGGTTAGAGTACCAACTTGCACCCTGATTGCACTCCATCTAGAGAAAAAATACAGTAGCAGATAAGTAGCAGAGGACTAATCCGGAAGTGGCTTTGAGGCCTGCATTTTGGGCTCTTCTAAATGGAGATATCTTGCTTTCTGGGTGTCTCATTTGTGTCACTTAGTTTTCACCTTTTTTCTGCAGGGGAGTCACATGAGCAGCGTCAGGACAACATGTCATGGTCACCAGAGACTTCCCAGTTACTGGTGTGTTTATGGAGGAAAAGGGGTAATCATCTGGGAATGCCTGAGCCCAAATGCATCTGTAAGAGATGCTGAGCATTGACCTCATCTCAGAAGAGATCTTTCCTTGCAAATGTGACCATATTATGCTAACTTAGTACATCCTGAGAAAGAAAGAGGTCAGCATGGGTGCCTTGCAGTACAGCATAAAATAGTGAGGCAAGTCTGACACTTTGAAAGTAAAGGTTGTATAGAATTAACTGAAAAGGGCTTGTTTTGGTCTTTAATAAAAGATGTGTTAAGAAGACAAATGGAAGAAGGGAAATATAATTCTCTTAGGTGTTCACAAGGGTTTAAAAATGTTAAGTACTTTCTTTTGGAGAAAAACAATAAAAACAAGTGGAAGGTTATTTTCCATTGCTGCTGCTGTTAGAATCCAATGCTATTTTAAAAAAAAAAAAGTGCTGTGAAGAAAAAAATAATCATAAACCAAGGCTGAAACAGCCATAAGGGAGGGGGACAGGGAGGAGAGGAAAGGGAAGATTGGCAAGGCAGCCTTTCTATCTTGTGCTGACTCATGTTTGTAGTCTTACTGTTGATGAGAGAGAGGCCCAGTAGTCCATCTCATCCATGCTCAGACATGGAAAATAGGAGGTGTCTTAGTGCCCCTTCAGCCGCCTTTCTGTTCAGAAGGATGTGGCAGTGACGCTCAGGCCTAGCTGGAGCTGGTAGGCCCCGCATTCCTGCAACGGATTGTGAAAGATGCATGAGGGCAGGGTAAGAAATCAGCCCCTGTCTCTCCTGGCCTGGTAAAAAAGTACAGTAAAGCAGCTTTGCCAAAGGAGGGGGAGGTAGGCTTGTCAGTAGGACCTCTGTGCACCCTTCCCCTCTAGCGCTTGGGCTCCCGGTTTCAGATGGAGTCCTGAGACCTCAGCACATGGAGGCACTGGCTGCTGTGGGGCTAAATCTTTGTAATAATTCTTTGTAACTGTACGTAACAAGATGGTTACCTTGGGCGAAGGTGAGGCTCTTTTTGTCTTATGCTTTGTATTCAAGATGATTCATTACCTGATCTTGGGATCTGAATATAGACTAAACTGGACTCTTTCGGTTCAAAGGAACCTGCAATGACCATCTAGTCCAACTGCTTGACCAATTCAGGGCTGACCATGTTAAAGGATGTAATTAATTAGCTGCTGGAAAAGATTTTTTTGTTGTTGTTATTTTTACCCTACAGCTTTGAGTACTCTGATCTTGTTCATTCATATTTCTTCCTAATAGCGTTCAGCTATATTTTGGGCATAGAGTTAATACCTGGTGTCAGTGTGGGATGTGAAGGCCTAATGCCAAGAAATCCACATCAGCTGATGTTCTGTGCAAATGGTAATAAATAAATGAATTGCTGGATCAGAAAGAAGATTTTTAATGCCAAGGTGCTAAAATGCTAAAGTTTTGAGGAAGGCTTTCTAGCAGTATGATGCAATTAAAAAAACATAGTCTGGCTTAGCCGTGGCACGGTGACCTCAAGGCACAGTTATATTGCCGTGTCATGTTTATAAAGGCTATGAAAGTATGTAATAAGGACTGATTCATGGGCAGGTTTTTGTAACGAGCTTTCTTTGACAGAAAGAGGATTTTGGAGGAGGAGGGAGGATTTAGTTGCTTAAACCTGTGAAACCTTGTCCTGACTGTCAGTGTAAGAGCACATCATACTCATGTGTTTGCCTGAAATTAAGGTGGCTAATACTTTTTATAGTTACTTAAATATAATAATACTTAAATGCTTTTGTCCCAGACTATTGGCCTTTCTACTGAGAGATCATATGAGACAATATGAAACTGCTTTAAGTCCTTGGGGTCAGACCTGATCTCAGAAGAGTGTGTTGCTGAACAGGAGAGAGAGTGGAGGTTACTGCCAGTTTTCATTCAAATTCTCAGTCCAAGTGACATGCCTGAGGTGACCTGGGAAGCTTATGGCAGAGCTAAGCTCCAATTTGATATCATCCCTTGTAGGTTCTTCCCTTCCCCAGTTTCATCCACTACCTGACTCTGCTGGTCCTGTTTGCCCACTTGGTTAGCTGCAGAAGAGAAGTTAGTATTTAGCTATTCTTTAAGTTCTTTGCAATGCCTGCTTGGGGAGGTTGACTCTGGCCTAGCCAGAACCAGGACATAAAATATCCTCTGAGTGTCCCAGATAAAATACAGCTTTATTAGCAAAGGGTAAAGAAGAATTAAATGGGGAAAGGTGTTCAGGAGAAACTGGCTATTGAAATGCTCCTGGTTGTCTCTTTTTTTCCATCTCTTACTGTCTTGCTGACAAGTGTGGGAGTGAGCTGGGAAGCTTTATAAGAAAATAGTCTTGATGGTCAAGTCTGGCTTCAGTTTGCCATTGTCTTAGACACTGGATCACCTTGTATTTTTCATACAACCAAGGCAGGAAGTGTGCTTGGAGCTCAGTGTTGAAGCTACCCAGAATTTCAGAAAATGAACCATTTGAATTAATGAAGAGGCCATTGGAACAATGAGTCTCATACCTTAGGAGAGCAATGTCATACGAATTCCTTTGAGGTTTATGTTCAATGGAATGAACACTTAAACCTGACTTCAGTATGTAAACTGGTAGAAGATTGCTTATTCTTTCTAAAGTTTTTTAAGCAATCCAATATCTTTATTCTAAATCCAGTGCCCTAAATGGGATGCACATATTGTCTTGGGGAGTAAATAGTACTTTTAATGTAATTTTTGTGTTACAGCTATTGTGGTAGTTGTCCCTTCAGAATGAGAAGGTATGCTACAATTCAAGTCCAGTTCAGCATGACCAGAGGAAGTACTATGGGATTATAGAGCGTGGGTCTGTGCCTAGTGAAGTGCAGACATTACAGGATTATGTAGCTTTGCCTAACAGCTGAGAAGGCTTTGAATAACAGCCACATGTGTACAAGCTGTAAGCCAGATTCTCTGCTGTGATGCCAGCCCCTTTGAGCCATCTGACAGTGTAATGGAGCTGAAAAGTGGCTGTGTAATATATCCCTATCTTCTGTTCTTCAACCATGGGGTAGTTCCCAGCTGCCACGGTGTTGGCATACCCCAGCTCTTGTACCCAAGGCCTAGACCTCAGAATAAGGACTCTGTCCAGATTTACGCTGAGAGGATGCTAAGGAGGATGTAATTAAGCAAAGTGTTTCTATCAGCGTATTCCCACAGAGCTGTTCCACGTACACTGGGACCGGTTTGGTTCAGGAAAGGGAGTCAACGCTAACATCCTCCAAATGGGTGTCTCAGTGAGAGAAGGTGTGCCTGAAAGTTTGCTCCTGGCACTTATTTAGCCAAAATGACGTCAGATCAAACCTGTGACCTTAAAAGCTCACTGCTGCTATGAACACCCTACAAGCTGCTCACCAATTTAGACTTACATCCCAACCCTGGGTTGACTTACCAGCCCTCAACAGATGGGTTTCTTCAGCTGGCACTCTGCAGAGTAAAGTGTGGGGTTTTTTCATGCTCAAAGAGGGATCATACTTTGGTTATCTCTGTATGACAATTGCCATACCCAAGTCACTGTTTACTGGGGGATTTTCCCTTGTACAGTGAAAGGAAATAAAAGAATGTTGTAGTGGTCTAGTGTAAAGAAATCAAGAATTTCATAGGAAAGACCTCAGAAAAAGTTTAAGGCTTGGTTGTTTGGGATTTTTTTTTTTCCAGTTAGAAACCTGAATGACTGTCATGAGTTGCCTTGTCGTGATACTGAAGTAGTTACATTAGTATTCATATTATCTTGTTTTTCATAAATGGGACCATGTAATCAATGTTGCTGACTCCTGGGAAAGCTCCCATAGCCACACAGAGGTGCAGGCCATGGGTTTTCATTCTTTTTTTCTTTTTTTTCTTTCATTCTTTCTCATTGCTAGCAATTTTCATTGCTAGAATTTGGTGTATTTTTTGAGTGGTGCTCACAGTGCCCTCCCAGGACATCTGCCTCAAAAATCAGCTTTCATTTTGGGCTGTTTTCTTTGTAAATTTCTGTTCTGGAATTCAAGCCTTAGTGTGGCAAGTTCACATGGGGTAACAAGCAACCAAGATACCACAGTTTGGAGAATTGTTCTTTTCAGGTCGCAATGTTTAGAGCGTTAATCTTTTAATAACACTGAACTTCAGCTGAGCTGATGCTTCACAGCTTAACAATGAGTCTGTGTGCCAGAACTTCCCTGTTTGTCAAGCAAAGCCACCTTGCAGGCAGCTCAGGCACCTTTCTGCAGGTGAATGTGTTGGTGTTCCATGTCCCTCCCTGTGCAGTTCCTTCTCCCTGTCTCTGACCTGTTGCACCCAGGACTGGGGCTGCTGCCACATTCCCTCAGCCAGGATCTGCCTCTGTTCCAGCCTCTCTGTCCCACAGTTTCCACTGTTCATCACTCCACTTTAGATGTGCACCAAGACTGAGGGGAAGCAACCTGGTTGATGACATCCAGAAGCACTTGGCTGGCTCTACAAAGGGCTCCTTCACTTCTTGGCTCTGCAGCTCTCCCTGCAGGGAGCCAGCATGGATTTAAGGAGTCTCATTTGTCTAAACCTTATTTATTATGGATTTGTGCAGTTAGGGGAAACCACTGCTCTCAATCCAGCTTTGAGCAGCAGTTAGCATAAGGATAGGTCACAGTCTTACCTGACAAGGGAGAAGTGTTGGGTTCAGTGACTGGGCTAGTCTGGGTCTGAAGCTCACCATGGCACCATAAAAAATACCCTTGCCTCAATTGCACATGGGCAAATCATGGAAATAATGTTGAGAGCTCTAAATAGCACCTTCAGATAATTTTTCATTAAATATGTGCTTTTTAGAAAAAAAAAAAAAGCCCTGTCTGTCCTATTGCAAAGTGTGGGTTTAAACCTTAAACCCATGTTTGTGATGCCCTGCACTGAGATTTACACCCTGTGGATAAGGCAAATGTCTGGACAAATAAAGGAACACGTCTGTGTGGGTTAAATGTCTGTGAGGAGCATAAATGCTTGGCCAGTGGTGCAGAAATTTCCTCCAGATGCTTTTGTTCCCCCCACACACACACACCCACACCCACCTGATCCCTTTCTCTTAATTTTGTTATTTACAGTGGTCTCCACCGAAGGAGTTAAACATTCCAGGGGACTGCCTCCTTTTGCAGAGTGAGGACACCGGGCTTTGGCAGCTACCTGAAACCCCTGAGTGATGTGGGGTGAGGCAATTGGGAGCAAGCTCACCAGAGAGTGTACAGTAAAGCCAGTGAATAGCGGGATGAGCCTGAGGCACTTCACAGGAGAAAAATAACAGGTAATTATCACTGGAAAGATAATTTGTTTTACAGTCTCTTCATTATTGGGACATAATTAACTGAGGCAAAATACTGGAGCCTGGTAGGGCGAATCTTTGCCTTAGGAAAGGGCCCCTGCTTTCTGCACGGGGGAGCAGCTCAGAGGAATGGAGGCTGTGTGAGAGCTGATGTGTACAGAGAGAAAAGGGAAAGAGGCGAGACATTGAAGGTGAAGTGTCACTTGACAGAGCCGGGCTTGCTGACACCCGCTTTAGCGGGGTGCGATTTCTCACTCAGCTGAGTGAATGCAGTGCCATTCTTGGCATAACTATAGTTAGATCTTTACAGTGGTTTAAACCCATCGTTGGGTTAGAAGAAAACGCCAGCATCTCCCCCCTCCCCCCCCCCCTTTTTTTTTTAACGTATAGGCTGAGATTTCCGTGTTATCCAAAACCAGGGGTACTCTGCAAGGCTCCCGAGGGCAAGTTTATTCCCCAGGGAGAGGCTGCTGGGGGTTGGCTTTGCAGCCCCGCAGCCTCCGAGCAGTTCCTGTCCATCTTCCCGGGGCTGCAGCGAGAGCTCTTGGCACCCGCTGGGGACTCGCCTGGTCTCAGTGGCCCCCACCTACCCTTCGGTCTGACCACCGGGTGAAACCCCCGCCCCGTTTCGAGCGCGTGCTGGGCCGGCGCCGTGCGCGGTTCGGACCGTACCCGGTCCCTCCCCAGAGCCTGGCATCTCTCTGACCTTAACCACAGGGCTCTCCGGTCGGAGCCCTAACCGGGCGCTCCCGGAGGTCTTCTCGCCCTTCCTCACGCTTGACCCTGTGTTTGCCTTTCACCGTAAGGGAGGCGGAGAGTGTGAATGGGGGACTGCTGCTGGAGCGGCTCTCCCTGGGTTTGGGGGGAAGCTCCAGGCTAGGGGGGGGAAAGGGGGTGGGAAAACAAAAAAAAGGTGGGATGGAGAAAGGTGAGACCAAGGAGAGAAGGGCAGAAGGAAGCCTCCCGCTACTTGCGTGGATGCACGCGCTGTGGGAGCGCTTGGCACAAGCTGGTTTCGAAGTGAGAACCCCCAGGCAGACTGTGACTTTAGGGGAGGGGGGCAAAGGCTGTGGTTGGCAGTCCTGGGAGAAAACAGGGCTGAGGTGGGGGAGAAGAGAGTGCGGTTCCTTGCTGCGGCTGGTTCCGTCAGTTTTAGGCAAACTTTGCAGCGGGAAGGAGAGGAGAAGGTGGCAGGTTTGAGATCAAGAGCTGCAATGCTTAACCCAGTCGTAAAATAGCTGGGAGGGGGGTTTTACGCAGAGGTGGGAAGTGCGTGGGTGTCTGCCGGCGTGGTTGGGGTGTCCGTGGAGAGGTGTCATCGCTTGCTCCTGTCGTGACTTGTTTGGGTTTTTTTTTCCCGTTGAATGCGGCGTGAATGCGGGAAAGTGTGTGTTATGGGGAGGGGGGAGGAGAACAAGGGGGCACCGGGAGCCTAGCGCAGCCCGATACCTCCCTTACCTCCCCCCTCCCCCCGGGGGTGCCAGCATCCCCCTCCTCTCCCTTTCGTTTGCGCCTTTGCTTATCTGTAAAGAGAGGACGGGGGAAAGGAGGGATGGTGAGCAAGGCGGGGGGGGGGGGGGGAGGGGGGGAGAAATCAATTGCTATTTTTCGTCTCTGACAAAGTAATTAAGGCGGAGGCGCTTGTTCGCCGCTCCGCAGGCCGCGGAGGGCGCCGGATTGTGGGTGCCCCTGCCTCCGGGAGGGCGTCACCTCCAGCCGGGAAGAGGGCAACCCCAAGGGGGCTGTGTTCAGGGGCTGTTTCTTTTTTGAAAGACCACGACAGACACCCCCTACCCACCGCCCCCAGCTCCATCCCCGGAGCAGCCGCCTTCCCTCTCTCGCAGCGGCCGTGTGGGCGGCCCCAGGGGGCAGTGCTGGCAGCCGTGGCTTTGGGAAGCGGGCAGGGACCTGGGAAGGGGTGTGTGTGGGGTGTGGGGGGAGTATTTGGTGTGAGTTGCAGCCAGGTCCTTTCCTTAACTCCTTAGGGACGTGATGGGGCTGTGAAGGGGTGGCTTGCCTCCGGGAACGGCGTTGGGAAGGGACGGTGAAAAACCAAGAGGGAACGCAGAAAAGTCACTTTAACTTACTGGCAGCTATCTGGGGCGTTAAAGCCCCGCGCTGGAGGGATCTGATTCGGTTTTGAAAGGAACCATGGCTCCAAACGAGGAGTTTTGGCCAAGGACAGGTGTCTCCAGGGCCGGCGCTGCTCTGGCAAGCTCGGCTTTGCGGTCTCGATGGCCGGGGCTGTTAGAAGAAGGGGAAATGTTTGAATCCGAGCCGCGTTTCTCCGTGGGTTTCCCTGCTGTCCAAGCACGGGTCCTTGGCTGCGGTCCTCAGCGGGAGCCTCCCGCCCTGCCCCACCGAGACCGCCCTTCCCCGGGGTGCAGGGGAAAGAGGGATGCTTCTGCCTTTCCTGAGAGTAAAGGAGATCGATTCCTCTTTTCCAGGGGTGAAACTTCGATTTCACGTTTCAGTGCTGATGGAGAAAGCGCAAATATCGCTTAGAAAAGAATGAGTTTTGTCAATTTTCTGGGGAACAAAGAAAAAAAAAAAAAAAAAAAAGAAACCCCAAACCAAAATAAATTAACGCTGTGAATCTCGAAGAGGTCTGGGGGGGGGGGGGTGTGGGTGGGGTGGGGTCTTTGCGACCAAGATAGCTCTTGGACTCCTGCCTTGTCGCTTTTAATTTGGTCCGTGCCTTCAGATGCATTAATGTAACCTGAAGGGCAGCACAAGTGAGCTAAGGACCCTGCTCCCTTCCCTGGCTCGGAACAGGTTGTTCCAAGGCCAGAGAAGGAAGCGTCGCAGTAATGCCACCAAATTCCTTCCTCTCCCCAGTAAAACTAGTGTCTGCCCGTACCCCTCGATTTCTGAATAGACCGGGGGCAGCGTATCGAGGAGAACGGGAACGCACAACACTCCGCACCCGCTGCGGGCGTGTGAGGGCACCTGGATGTGCCTATCCCAGCCGCAGACCCGTAGTATAGGTAACCCCCCTCCCCGTGCTTGAATATGTGCGAAGCAAGAACAGGGAGAGATGGCGGTAGCTGTGTTACCAACACGCTGGGAAGCTCTGCTGTAAGGCGACAGCAGTTTTCAGCTGGGCGACGGGGTGGGTGAGCTTTCCTGCCGGGTGTGTGTGGGGGATTGGGGGTGATGGTGGGGAATTAAAATAAATATTTTCAATGTCCAGCTTTGCTAGCCCCGATCTCCTTGGCTTTTCGTGGAGATTTTTCTTTGGGTTTTTTTTTGGGTGTTGTTTTTTTATTTATTGGAGATTCCCGCCGGTGAATTTCCTGCTTCCCCTCCGCAGTGGGTCGGTGTGATGCGCGGGAGCTGGGCTGCGCTCCAGCGGAGGTGGGGCAGCCTCTGCAGCTCCGCCGGCGCGCAGAGCCGAGCCGCAGCCCGGCGCTGCGCGGGGGAACAAAGCTCTGCAGCCCCCTGCTCACGGCGGCACCGGCCGGGCAGGGGCTTTGCGGGCTTGTCCGGGATACTCTGTTTCTTTTCTATTTCTTTCTATTTATTTCATTTGCTCTGTCCGCTGGAACAAACGTTAGCAGCCCGTGAAATCACAGAATCACACAAGGTTGGAAAAGACCTTTAATATCACCAAGTCCAACCGTTCCCGTCCCAAGCTAAACCATATCCCTAAGTACCCGATCTACCCTTTTTTTAAACACATCCAGGGATGGTGACTCAACCACCTGGATGTCAAAGGCGTTAGAGAAATGCGGTGTGGTGCCCGGCGAGTTTAGCCCCCTCCTCTCCTCTCCTCTTCCCTCCCCCGTACAGGAGCACACATTGCTTACGCTAAAATATAAAATGCTCTCCGGACAAGCTGACGCTAGCAGAGTGTATGCGGAGGAACCGCGCCTCTGACGCTGAAGCAGCCGGGAAGGTTGCTTAGGGAGCATCCCCCTTTGCCAATGCGCCTTTTATTTTCGTCAGCGTGAAGAAAGTTACCTTTGTGCGCGACAGATCTTTGAGAGAGCCCCTCAAATAAACAAAGAACCCTTACGGGAGGTGATGGGGTGTGTGTGTGTGTGTGTGTGAAACTGCTTCGTTGTAGAAATGATCTTGGGTTTAACACCTGACTTTTAACGATGAGTAATTCCCTTGACTCTCAAATGCTTTGATGAGTGGAGGAAGAATGCCATCAACTTGACTGCGGTTGCTATCGTCTTTGCCCCCTTCCCCCCCCCCACCCCCCGCTTAAGTGTTAGGAGAGCTTTGATGAGTGCGAAGATTGCTTTATTGTGGGTATCGTTTTGTTTTACTTACTCAGGGTTGAGGGTTCCCCCCCCCGCCCCCTCCGCGAGGCACAGTAAAAACCAACGGCCCAGTGTTGCTCGCTGCAAGGAGAACAGGCGAGGCGCAGCTCGAATGTCTTTTACGCGCTTTATGCGCGGCGAACTTCTCCGTGTATCGGTATGTGGAGATGTATAGGGAAAAAATGGTATTATGTGAGCGCTGTTACAGCGTCTGATGGAGCCGTGAACTGCAGGAAAACAGAGGAATCACTGCTGTAAGCGGGAGAGGGGTTAGAAATAGAAGGTTTCTTCCCCTCCGCCCCCGTTTTTGTCTCGCTTTGGGTGCAGTAGTACGTGTTTCTTCTCACATGTTCCCTCTGATTACCAGCAAGAAAGTTCTCCCGTGCTCTTGCTGGATTTGGTTTAGTAGTCAGCCCCCATATGAGTCACAGGGAACACGCAATCCCACTGCCGCGTGAATGACAGCTAGCCGGCGCTCTGGCTGCTTCTTGTCCCTTTAAAATCGGAAACCAAGGGTAATGATTTATCAGACCCTTATTATCAAGAAAATGTCAAACGAAGGGCACCTTGCTATGCACTGACGCAAACCCAGTCTTTCCCAAGGAAGTATAGAAAGCTTTGCTCTGGACTGGGCAAAATCCAGTCTGTCAATTGCCCGTACTGCTGTTTTTACCCTACCGAGTCGATCTCTGGCTATTTAAGATAATGGTAAGTGCTTATTCCTTTGCTATCGGGAAGGGCTGAAGGGAGGGAAGCGGTGCCGGAGGGGGAGCTGTCCGCGGTGCTGCCCGCGGAGCCGACGCGGGAATCCCCCGCCGACCGGGGTAGGTCTGATGCCGGGGAAGGGGGTGCGGGAGAAGCGGTGGCACCCCGAATCGCTGCACTCGGATTGTGCCCGAGCCCTCGCAGATCCCTTCTCCGATGCGGGGAGGTGGGATTAAGGCGAGGAGAAAACTTGCGGCCGCCATGCATAGTTTTGGGAAGCCTTTCTCTGGGAAGAAGGTGTACTGGTGAAGCTGGTACTAACCCGATGGGAAAGGTAGGGCTTGTCTGCGGGTTGTTTAAGGAACAAAAAGAAGACGCGTTTTAAGTTACAATTCTAAACCGGAGAGAAAGGCGGGGGAAGCGTGTAAGTATTGTCAGTAATCTGTTTAGTGAACACGAGAATGCTTAAAATAAATAATCTTTAGAAGGGTACGAGTCGAAAATGTAAGGAAAAGAACAGGGAAGTGTGGCTGTTACTGTCACTAATCCCTCTGTGGTTGTTCTTGCATTTCACTGTCTTGCTGCCGGGTTTTGGAGGGCTCACAAACGCTCACCAACACTATTTCACTTGTTTTTTAGCATCTCCGGCTGCCTAAGGGGCAGCTCGTCTATTGCCTGTATATATATTAAAAAAAAAAAAGGCAAGAAGCCGATGTGCATTGTTGAATGACAGAAAGGAAATGGGGCGTAAAATTAAAGAATCTTTCTACACTGGTGATAGGGAAGGGAGCATCCTACGGTCGTGATGTGAAACCTAACGAGTTCTGGCGGCGCAGTGCTGTAAAAACCACTTATTTAAACTCGAATTAGGTGTTTTGCAGGCGCCGGTGCGGTATTTTGTTTGCTTGCTTGTTTGTTTGTTTGGTTGGTTTTTTCGAGGGTTGGGTCGTTGGGGTTTTCTTTTTTCTGTTTTCTCCCCCAGAATACTAACCTTGAGTGAGTGGGCATGCAGGCGAGCCGGGGCACCTCGAAATTCTGCAACACTTCTGTGTCCAGATTTTCTAGCGCCCGCGTTTCGTGCTTGAGGAGAGGAATTTGTAGGATCCCCGCAGTCCTAACGGGTTTGGGGTTTTTTTTTTTTAATTTCTTTTTCCCCTTTTGGTAAAATATGTCACTTTGTCATTTAGGATTACGCCAGTCAAAGGGATATGAGCAAGCAGCTTGTGAACAGTCCTGAAACCGTTGCTCCTGGACCCAGTGAAGGTGCGGGAGTCGTAAGAAACAGCCCCGAAAATGAGCCGCAGAACGCCCCATCGCAAGCCCCCGCCGCGATGGCCAGGCTTCCTCGATCGCTCTCTAACGACAGCAAAACCCTTCTATCCGAAGAAGCTAAACCAAATGACTTTGAGAGGACCAAAGTCGGGATCTGCAAGCTCAGCAGCACCCCGGTGCAAGCCAACTCGGCTCTCCAGAGGGAATCTGTGGAAACCTTTCCGTGCAAGCACACCCCTGGGGCAGGGGCCGCGGGGCAAGCTGCGATCCCTCACTGCAAAATCCCCGCTTTGCAAAGCACGGACGGGGACGCGAATCTAACCCTTGGGAAGAGCACGCTGGAGCGAAACAACGCCAAAGGCGCCTGGGTGACCTTGAGCCAGAGTACCGTGGTGCTGGGCACGGATGGCAACACTTCGGTCCTTCCTGGCAGGGTGGAGGGGGTAAGTCGGCTCCTGACAGGATTTCTTCTCCCTCCTTTAGCTCGCGGGAGTGAAAGACCTTTGCCCCCCCTCCCACCGGCCCCATTTTGAGGGCTAAAGCGCTAAAATCGGGCTGCAAGTCAGTCGGGAGAGGGGGAAAGGAGGAAGGGAAGGGAGAGGGTGGCAGGTAAAGCGCTGTACTGAGGCGAGTGCTAGTCACGTAACATCGGTATCGACGACAAGCGATAGTTCCCGGGTAATTCCAAGGCGTTCACCGGGCCGCGCCTGACGGTGTATCGCGGTTCCGACCCGCGCTACGCGTGTGCGGAGCCCGGTGATGCCTTCCCGCATGAGCCCCAGCGCCAGACGCGGCGGGGTGCCCTGCTCTTGCCCTCCTCTGGCGGCTGAATGCCTTGGACCCTGTAACCAAAATTAAAGCGAAATCAATCAATCAGCCAACCCCACAAGCCTCCCTGGCCCTGCGCCCCGGGGTTGAGGGGGAGGGGGTGTCTGCCGCTGGCGGGGTGCGAGGCTGGGAATTCTCCTTCTCCCTCCCTCAACCCTGGTCCTCTCCCTCTGCCCTCCCGCGTATCTGTGTTTACCCTGAAAGGGGGTGGGTGGGTGTGTGGTTATTCCCTAAAAGCGGGTTTGTACTCGGTCTGTGTGCGGCGGGAGAAAGAGCTGGGCCCCTGTGCGCTTTCCTGGGGACGGGCGGCCAGTCCTTACTCGTCCAAGGGCGCCGGGGATCTGCTCTACAGAGGGGGCTATGGTACCTCCCGTGCTGCGGAAGTTAGGACCCAGGCGACACGTCCCCCCCGCCCACCCCCAACCCCCCTCCGTAGCCCCGTCTAGATGCCAGCGTCGCCAGGAGATGCGCATTGCGGTGGCCGGAGTCTCTGGGAAGGGACCCGTCGAGCCAAACCCTGCGCACTTCGCACCCGAAGGAACCAGCTACGCGGAGGTGGCCGGACAGCGGGGACTGATACGGACCCCACATACCCCCCTCCAGTCCCCCGGGCTGCAGTTGCCGCCGCCCTTGCCTCGGGACCAGACTGTGAGGGCGCCAGGGTTTAAAAGCCCCTCTCCCGTTTGCTCTGGAAAAAAAAAAAGAGCCCGGACACGGGCGGGTGGGGGCTGCAGGGAAGGGTCCCTGGTCCCCCGTGGTCCCCCCATACTCCCCCGACCCTGCGTCTCCCGCTGGTGCACCCGGCAGCCGCAGCACCGCGATGCTTGTTTGCAAAAGTGGCTGTTTTCCGATGTCTTTTTTTTCTTTGTCTTTCACACCCCACCCCCGTTTAGGAAGACGATGTAGGGGATGAAAATAAAGCCCGAGGGAACTGGTCTAGCAAGCTGGATTTCATCCTCTCCATGGTGGGTTATGCAGTGGGGCTGGGCAATGTCTGGAGGTTCCCGTACCTGGCCTTTAAGAATGGGGGAGGTATGATGGCTTTTTCCTGTCTCTCTACCTGCGGTACCGTACGTGGCCGAGCCGGCCCCGGCCCTTTTTAGCGGGGAGAAACACGAGGGAAAGCCGGGCAGCTAGCTCTGGGCTGAGACGAAGTCTGGGGGGGCACATCCAGACCGTGAGTGAGGAGCCTGGCTGGTTTTTACCGATGCTCTGAGAGCAGAAAAGCTCCGACCAAATGTCCTTACGAGCTGGCGCTTTCCTTAACAAGCACCAGCGGTCGGTGCTGGCCGGAGGAGGGAGAAAGCACAGAGCCGGCTTGATCACACTTGGGCACAGAAGGAGGGCTCCGGACACCCCTCACCACCCCACCCCCAGCCCCCGCCCTTTGCCTAATTTAAACGCGATCGGGTGTGAATCCGCCAGCGGTGGGGCGGGGGAAGCGGAGGGAGGAGAGGACTGTACAAAGGACTTTCGGGTCGGGAAAGTCACACGGGAGCGTCTGAACTCGAGTGGAGGGCTTACGTTATTTTGGGAAGTTTGGAGGATTGCTTTCAGATCTCTCAGTGCCCCGAACAACAACAACAACAACAAAAAACCCAACCCAAAACCCCCAATAATTTGAAATAAAGCGAACAGTGCTCAGCAGAGCAGTTGAGAAGAAAAGTTGGGAGAGAGGATTTGCGGTTAATAGTTTAGGTGAGGAAGACAGGAGACCCTCCGCAAAGAGACTTGTGAACTGGCAGGGAGCGGGTGGGTGCCAGTGCCCCGGCGTACCGCAGCCGTGAGCCCCTGCCCTTTCACAGAGCATCGTGGTGCTTGTGAGCATTGAAAACGGTTGTGTAGAGGCGCTGAGAGCTGCTTCATGTGAGAGAACTAGGGATTTAAAACCAAAATCAATCTTTTAAAAGGGAGAGGAAATTTACTTGGGTTTGTGGGGTGGTTGTCATTATTATTACGATTGTTATTAGGAATTATTTAGGAACTCTTAAGAGGGAGGTGTTAAAATACTCATTTAACAATAAGATTATCTCGAGCATAGCCTGGAACAGCAGAGAACTGCTTCCCGTCCCCGTCGGGGCTGGGGACGCCGGGAATCGACAGCGAATCGATAGCGAATCGAAAATGTTCCATAGCCGCAAGCCTGGACTAAGTTGCCCCCAGTATCACGGGCAGACGTGGACCCGTTTCTGCCCGAGGAGAGCCCGTTCCCAGCCTGCAGCCGCCAAGGGCGGGGAGGGTGGGGGGAGGAGGCGGGCTGCCCCGCAGGGCTATCCGCACCGGGCCGCGGAGGGAGGCGAGTGCACCCCGGTGCGATGAAGGGAACGGAGCGTAGCGGCCCCTCCCGCCCGTGCGCGATGATTGAGGTTGTTCTCTCTTTTCTTCCCCTCCTCCCCCTAAGGTGCGTTTCTCATCCCCTATTTGATGATGTTGGCTCTAGCTGGGATCCCTATTTTCTTCCTGGAAGTCTCCCTGGGGCAGTTTGCTAGTCAGGGACCCGTGTCGGTCTGGAAAGCCATCCCCGCCTTGCAAGGTGAGCGGAGCAGGAGCCGGCCCGGTTTTGGGGAGCATGACCTGCACCCTCCCTCTTGCATGGCTTAAGCACCGCCGCCTCCCTGCGACCCCGCTCCGCAGCGCATCCGCATGCTATGGGCTCTTCTGGTGGTCTCCGCCGGTGTCTCCGCAGCGTTAGAGCGCAACTTGCGCGGACCTTGCAGGTGGAGCCCTTTCCGGTGCGGGATGCGCTGGGTACCTGCGCCGGCCCAAGCCCTTGCTTTGCAGCCGCCGGGACCTGCCGCGACTCCCCTGCTCCTCCTGGCATTAATCGCCTTTTTCTGCTCTCTCCCTCTCTCTTCCCTCAGGCTGCGGCATTGCGATGCTGATCATCTCGGTTCTAATAGCCATATATTACAATATTATCCTGTGCTACACACTTTTCTACCTTTTTGCGTCCTTTGTACCTGTGCTACCTTGGGCTTCCTGCAACAACCCGTGGAACACGCCGGACTGTAAAGATAAAAACAAACTTTTGTTAGGTAAGTTGGGGAAGGCTTTTTTTTTTTTAATTATTGTTCCTTTCCCTCTCCTTTCCCTCTCCTTTCCCTCTCCTTTCCCTCTCCTTTCCCTCTCCTTTCCCTCTCCTTTCCCTCTCCTTTCCCTCTCCTTTCCCTCTCCTTTCCCTCTCCTTTCCCTCTCCTTTCCCTCTCCTTTCCCTGCGTGTACCTGGTGGGTTTCCAGAGCTTTCTCCGGCTCAGCTGCGCCCCTGGGAGATGTCAGCGGAGACTGCGGGGGACTGTGGCCAGGCGAGGAAGTGATTTGCCCCCCATTTTATTTACACTTTTCCTCATCAAAGATAAATCGGATTTTTCAACTGAAACGGTAAAAAAGCCGTGTGTGTGTGTGTAGAATCTGTGTGCAAGGCAGCAGGCACGGTACGCAAAGCTGTGGCTGGTTTCTGTTCAGTTCGGCTCCTTGGGATTCGGAGAGCCTTATTTTAACCAAAAAAACCCCGAAACCGTTTTTCCAAACGGCCCTAAACATGCCATGACCTGAGAAGCGAACCGAGGAAGCAGTGGGGGGCGGTTCCTCTCTCCCCCTCCCCCTCGCTCTTCTCCTCCGGCCGGGGGCGGCTCTCGGGACTCCCTCAGCATCCCCAAGAGGGGGTGACCTGCGAGGGGGAGAGGGTGTGAGAGCTCCCCGGGGGCGGGCTGGAGTTCTTCGGCTTCCTCATGCCCTTTTTACACCTTAGACATTTGGGACAAAAGCGGAGGGGGGTCCAATGATGCAGTGCTTCAAGCCCCGGTTTCTGCCAGGCCCTCACAGCTCTGCAGGCACCGTGTCACAGGAGCCTGATGCACAACAGCAGCTCGAGTCGTGTGTGTGTGTGTGTGTGTGTGATCCAACTCTTGTCATTGTCGTTTTACACCCAAACATGGAGAAAAAAAAAAAGTCCAGATGAGAATTTTTTTCTCTTTTGGTTTTCTTGTCTCCCCAGATTCCTGCATTATTGGTGACCACCCAAAAATACAAATCAAGAACTCCACTTTCTGTATGAGTGCCTATCCAAACTTGACCATGGTTAACTTCACCAGTGAGGGAAACAAAACGTTTGTCAGCGGAAGTGAGGAATACTTCAAGTAAGCTGGCTCTGTGTTCAGAGGCCTTGCATCAGCCTTTCTCTAAAATCCACTACACTGCTTGGAAGACTAGAAAGGAACACAGTAGTTAAGGACAGCAAACAATACCCATTTTTATGCCCGGGAATGATGAAAGCTAAATTACAAGTGCTGGGTTATTTGTGTTCTGTTCCTGTGGTGCTTAGCACAGCTGGGGGTTGGCCCATGCTTGGCATTTTTATCTACTACTGCAATGCAGATAAATAAAATAATACATGGTGAGAGTCACTGGAACCTTCCAGAGAAACCACTGAGAAAGCTGAAACCAAAGGAAGAACTGCAGGAATTTGCCCTGAGTTACTGCCTATGGTCACTGTCATTAACTTATTTGTTTTCTTTTTAGATACTTCGTGTTGAAGATTTCAGCAGGAATTGAATATCCTGGTGAGATTAGATGGCCTTTGGCACTGTCCCTTTTCCTAGCTTGGGTGATTGTATATGCCTCCCTCGCTAAAGGCATCAAGTCATCAGGAAAAGTAAGAAAAGGATCTTTGTGGTCACAAGAAGGCAGCGTCCTGCTTTTTTTTGGGCAGCGGGGTGGTGTTGCCCTCTTGTTTAAGGCAGCAAATTACTGACAGTGATTTCCAGTAAATGGCTGAGCGTTAATCAAATGCCTTTTTCCTGGATGTTTTCCTGTCTAGCCAAAACTTGTGAAAAGATAATTTTGGTTCAGCTTTTGTTCCCTAATCTTTAGTAGTTAAAAACGAGCCCTCGAGCTGTGCTGGGCAGTTGGATGGCAAAAGGTGCCTTCAGCAGCCTTCCCTATTCTCTGTGGTGTTCGTTGGAATTCCACCATCACCTCACACTTCACTGGGATTGGGGAAACTGATGTAAATTAAGATGGTCAGCAATGGGTTTTAAAATCAGAACAGAGCATATGCTGGTCTATGGTGAGTGTGTGCAGTTGACAGTGTGTATCCTGTGTTCCCAAATGCGTGGCATCTGTCTAAAACTCTTCCCTGTGGTAATGCAGCTCCTTGCTCCATTTCTCTGACATCACATGTCATTCTCTCCCTTGCCCCTCAAATCCATGTCCTTCTGCCACGTCTCCTGACTAGCAGCCATGTAAAGAGGGAGCATGTTCCCCTCCTTGGCGTGGGCTGACCTCTGAGCAGAGGAACGCACCTTAGCAGCAGCACTGGTTTGGGGATGCACATGTGGAACCCACAGGAATGCGGTATCTGAGACTGCTCCATCAGTGCCACTGCAATTAGCACACAGGTGGCAATGTTAGATGATGACACAGCATAAATCTAGCTTGTCTACAAAAAGGTAGGCTGAAAAGATGAAAAAGCTGGAGCAAAATGATTAAAGATGAAGTGGTTAGGCGGTTAGACTTTACTAGAGCTGGGCACAGGGTTTCTGATTCCAAGCTGCCCCTTTGCATCTGGAAGCTGACAACATCTGTTGGGAGGTAGCTTGGGAATTAACAGAAAATCCAGGGACTCAAGAGTGCCAGGGGAAGTTGAGATTTAATTCCCCCCACATCCCCTGCCCTTGCCTTAGTGTGATAGGAAAAAACTGTTCCATGAAGGGCCAGAGCCAAGAAACAGATGATGTACAGGAGCATAATTTGGGTTAAGATGTGGCAATAGATGTTTCTTTGAGTATTAGTGGCTAAGAAAAATACTGACCCTTTGGTGTTGGGGGTAGAAACCCTTTATTTATGCATAGATGAGTTTGTGATATCTACTGTGCAGAAATTCATGGGGGCAACGTCTTGAAACAAATAGGAAAGTTGGGACAGCAGTTTCAGAGGCCGCTTCAGTTCAGAGGATTCTGATCTCTGTAAGATTCAGAGGTTAATGTGAAAAGGATTTGAAATGCTTTTGGGTAGAGCGTGTAGCTTATCTGGCCATAATCCAGCCACTTTATTTCACCACAGAGAGAGCTCTGCTCTGTACTAGGCAATTATTAAGACATTAAACACACAACCTCTTTTGTGTATTTAGACATGGTAATGATTAGCTCTATCTGGAATGTTACACTGACTGTTGTTTGTTTGGGTTTTTTTTAAATTATTATTATATTTGGACCATAAATATTTTCAAGGTGAAATGTAATTACTAAGAGGTACAAACAGGAATAAAAATTCATTAGGCTTAGTTAAATAGAGAAATGTATAGGAAAAAAAAATCAGAACTTTCAGTGGTGCTGAAAAAGCATCCCTTCTTTCCTTTCCATTGATCTGTGCTGGATTACTCTGGGCAAGGATCAAGAGTTGTAGTTTCATTTAGCTGCAAATTCCTGTCATTCCTCTCCAGACTTTCTTTTCTGCTTTCCCTTCCCCTCTCTGCCTAGAATCCTGTCTCTTATCTCTGTTGCTATTTACATAATTCCTGTTTTCAGCTGTAAAATTTCAGATTTCCTGGGAAATAACCCTGTTGTCCTAGCTTTTTTCCCTGGCAATTATCTCTGTAACTGCTTTCTTTAGGCAAAAAGTGTAGCAGTTGTGTATTTTCCTCTGTCATCTTAGGGATCGTAGAATCCTAGAATGGTTTGTGCTGGAAGGGACCTCAAAGATCATCTACTTCCAACCCCCCTGCCATGGGCAGGGACATCTCTCACTAGACCAGGCTGCTCAAGGCCTCATCCAACTTGTCCTTGAACACCTCCAGGGAGGGGACATCCACCACTTCCCTGGGCAGCCTGTGCCAGGGCCTCACCACCCTTGGAGTGAAGAATTTCTTCCTAATATCTAATCTAAATCCATCCCCTTTTAATTTAAAACCATTACCCTTTGTCCTATCACTACATGCCTTTCTAAAAAGTCCCTTCCCAGCTTTCTTGTAGCCCCCCTTCATGTACTGGAATAGAAATAAGCCATTTTAATAATCTTTTTATTTTTGTTTTTTTTTGATGTGTCCAGGTGGTGTACTTTACAGCTACGTTCCCTTATGTAGTTCTCATCATCCTTCTTATAAGAGGAGTAACTCTACCTGGAGCTGGAGCTGGAATTTGGTACTTCATCACGCCAAAGTGGGAGAAGCTAATTGATGCTATGGTGGGCTCATTATTATGCTTATAACTCTGCTAGGGTGAATAATCCATACAGATTTATTAATGTAAGGTGGAAGTGTTTTCTTTGTGCAGAGGCAGTTTGTCATCCGTGGAAACTTGCTCTTCACTGCATGTGGAGCGTCGTTGCACTGGTTGGCTGTGTCCATGTCATGTTTTTTGCATGCATTATTACAGGTACAGTAGTTACTTCACATTTAACATTTCAGCTGAATCTTGGAGTAGGTGCATTTGGCAAACAGGGAGTTAAAAAGGCAGTATGGACTTGTCATGCACCGCTGTCTCCTGGATGCTGCTTTGATTTGAACAAACACAAGAAGATTTTAATAGGAAACATACTCAACTTCCCCCTTGAGAAATGCTCCCAGTAGGTCCCCTGCTAGTTTTGAGCAAAGATTGTTCTGAATAATGCATCCGAGGCATTAGATGAAACAAAATCAAATTATACACCCTAATCTAACTCCCTGGCAGTGCAGGTACTGACCCAGGACGGCCGTGGTGGTTGTCCTGCCTGCACTGTAAGGAGCGAGGCCACCAGGGGAGGAAAGAATTAAGGGGCTTGGCACTTGGCTTTGCTCTTTAAGCGTTGACTGTATGACATGAAGCTTCAGCTCTGCTGCCTCACTCAGGATTTCAGCTGATTTCTGAAAAGTCATTTGTTGCCAATGAAGCCAGTAAAGCATTTTCCAAAAATACTTGGGGATTTGGGTCTGTGAAGGTGTAAATCCACCCACAGATCATGTATTTGTTGGACACAGACCATGAGCTCCTGTGTGTTGGTCTTAAGTGCCTTGAAGCAGGAATCTGGAGACTCAACTGATGCTGAGAGTTACAATTCAGACTATTTTATTTAGAAATTTAAGAGACATTTTTAACAACACCTTATCATATTTACTGCTTGGTTTTGGGTTTTTTCCCTCCTAGGAATTTTTTCCCCTCTAACAATAGCGGTGTGATATCACAATTATAGGTTGATAATTAAAACTGAAAACAATTTCCTGGATGAATTGCACGCATCTTAATGTCCTTAATATCCTCTGCAATAATGGGTATTTTGATCCTTTGGTGATGGGAGTATCACATCTTTTGCAAACAGCACAGAAATTATTATTGCATTAAATATGAGCATTTTTGGATGGCACGTTGTGCAATAGAGGAGGTGGAGAGCTGCTGCCTTTTGCAAAATGGGGCTGTCTGAATAGACTATCTGTGTAACCCTGGGTAAGTATTCAATAACATTCAGGCAAGCTTCTCTTCTCAAGTTGTATACTTGGGTGGAAAATTGAATTTTGTAGGGAAGATTGTAAACAGAACTAGCAGTGCTTCCAACTTTTGCAAGTGACAAGGAAGATCAGCTCCTTTGGAATTCCAGGTGATTTAGAAATGCTTTGTGTAAACGCACTTCAGGCTTTGAAGAACTTTGTTACAGAACAAATGATGTTGGGTTGGGTTGTTTTGGTTTGCTGCTTGTTTTTTAGGAGAGACTTGGCCAAACATGTCTCTTCTGATGGAGGGAAACTGGGCCCTCATGCCTACATAGCCCTGTGCTGTTTGATATACACTCAACGCTAGGAATCTCCCCTAATTTTAATGCAATTTCATTCAAGCATGCCAAACAACACTGAGCTGCTTATTTTTATGAAGATAAAGTCTCATTAACACCCCTGGAAGGTAAAACATCTGTACTGGATGCAGTTTTTTTCCTCTTGATTTGTATTTTCTTTGCTGAATGTACTTGAACTGATGGGTATAGTCTGAGTATTTGTGCCTTCTGCATACAGTAAAGGTTACACTGCCATTTTATATGGGCCCAACAAGAACAATTCTCCTCATCAAAAGGACAGTGTGTGTTTTGGGGCAGGATTTTGCTTTCAAATGTTCTATTGATGTCCATTGTTCTAAAGTTAAACTGTTTATGTGTTAATCCCCTAATGGTAACATTTAATAGTAACATTGAATAGATCTTTCTAACACTCTCCCCTGAAGCCGATGCTATTTCCTCTCCTGTCTATCTTACTTAGGTTTGGAAGGATGCTGCCACTCAGATTTTCTTCTCCTTATCTGCAGCATGGGGAGGTCTAATTACTCTTTCCTCTTACAACAAATTCCATAATAATTGCTACAGGTATGTGAGAGCAAAATTCATCAGTCATATTAAACAGGCCTCATCCAACACCAGTTATCTTCCAACTTGCTGTAACCTGGTTTGAAAGACTCTCCCCCTTCTTGTGCGTGGTGGCTGCTTGCTTTGCTTCTATAATCTTTTTGGTTTTGTGTATTGTATCTTCTCCCCAGGTCCTAATCTGCTAGTCTCAAGATGAGCCGTAGCTCTCATTGACTCTTCAGTTTCAGAACCATCAGCTTTAGGTTGAAAGACAACCTGGGAAGCTGTCAACAGCTGTGAGCAGTGGTATGAAACTGTGCCAGTTGGCTGTCTCTGCTGAAGAACAGCCCTGTGTAGTAGTAGCTGAAGTTTGCCATTGTGAGAGATGCAATTTTCATACAATTTTGTCTCCCCTAAATGTTATTTTTTTCCCCCCAGTTACTCTCAGTGTAGTTGTTACATGTATTTCCAGTTGTGAAACTAAAAATTGCTTTTATTTGAAATCACTGAAAGTTATTTTTGCAAGGGAAAAGTCATTGTTCTGGTGGCATAGTGCAGATTTTCATCGACAGAGCATGCCACGCCTGCAGAGGGCAAAACCAAAAGCAGGTGGCTGTAGAATGCTTGATAGCTATTTCATTGTCTTTAAAGCCAAACTTGTTTCTATTGAAGCAAATCTTTACGGGTTCCTGCCGTGACAGAGGTGCAGCTTCAGGACAGCCAGCAGCATGCCCTATCCCAAGGGTATGCTAAAGCGAGACTAAGGCGCACGCTCCTTGGGATTTGAACTCCCACATCCTCTAACTTCTACTGTATTTGAAATGCCTTTAAAAAGAAATGTAGATCAGGGTTTTAAAAGGAATTTCAAAACCATTTCCTACCAGTGTTCAAAAGTAATTTAGTATAATTATCCTAAAATATGGATGAATAAGTAAGTGTGGCATACTCGGTAATTCCCACCCACCCATCCTTTGGGTCCTGTTTATGGAAGTGCTTGTCTTAGGCTTTGACTTCTTTGGGGTGTGTGTGTTGGTGAATGAACATGTTCAGAGCATCATGGCAGAAAATGGGAGATGTGCCATGCTGGCTTCCTGCATTAATTTAGCAATGGTTTGCAGAGTTTGGAAAACGTTAATGAAAATTTTGAATTAAACATATCATAATAAGGTATAAAAATCTTACAGGTCTAATACTAAATAGATGTTTTACCAGTGTTAGAGAAGGAAATGGGAGACTGGAGCAGGAATAATTAGAAAAGCTTAGTTTCTTTTTAATTTTACAACACATCTTGAATACTGAAATGAAGCATGACTGTTTTCTTTTTCAATTTTGATATTAATTACATTCTAATACTGCAGATAAATTGTAGCTTTTGGTTAGATATTTGTTTTAAACATAATAATCTGTAATTGCAGTGAATTTGCATAAAATCACTTCACAGTGCATACCTAAAATATTTCACTTAAAATTATCCTGGGTTTTGGCAGAAGATTTTAATACATGGTGATCCCAAACAGAACATTGTAATTTATTTTTTCCCTGTTGACCTGAATAATTAACCTAATCATTCCTCTAAAGAGATGCTCTGGTAGAGATTCTAGAGTACTGCCAGCTCACTGAGTTTTTCACAGCTTTCCATGTTGCATTTCATTTAGTTCCTGACAAACAAGAAGCAGTAGGAATAAGCAATCTCAGCCAACTTTAAATGTAGTTGGTGAGCCACTGGTTTGCTCCCAAATTGTAGCAGTTTAAAGGGAAGTCTTCTGGACACATATGTTGTGTAGAAAAAATAAACATCCCATCAGGGATGTAATAATGATGGATGGGGATCATGAGAGCTGGTTTTCTGTCGAGTCATCTGTACTTATTCAGTACAGTATGGCATTCAGGTATAGATTTCTTGAGATTCCCTTAACAAGAGGGAAATTGTACCAGGGAATCCTCTACAGACAGGCAGGTGTTGGAGGGCTTTAAGGCACAGAAAGCTTAACCCTGAATTTTTGTGTATAAATACGAGATGTAGGACAAAAATCTTGCCTGGGCAGTGGCAGTTAGTCCATATGTAATATGTAAAATGGTGAGCGGATACCCACCTAAAGCAAAGAGTAAACCAGCAGATTACAAATTGTGTCATCATTGCCACCTTCTTTGGAGATGCCAAGAGCAGAAATGCTTATCTTCCTGCTTTGTCTGTGGCTTTCTGTAAAGCATGTGGGTGATGGAAGCTTGCATAGCTGATTCCTGGTGCTATTGTGGAGACTCCTGTCACCTCTGATCAACATCAGATGTACCTGATGCACATAAAATTGTATTTTCATCAGTGCTGCCACAGGATGTGTGTGCTCATGAGACTCCTTAAACTGTGTATGAACCCCTTCTTTCCTCACATGTATTACAACAAGGTGATGTGGTTTCCTGTCTTTTCTTTTCAGGGACACATTGATAGTCACATGTACCAACAGTGCCACCAGTATATTTGCAGGCTTTGTCATCTTCTCAGTTATTGGCTTCATGGCAAATGAGCTCAAAGTGAATATTGAAGCTGTAGCAGACCAAGGTAGGGTGTGCTGCTGTTTCATCGCTTAAATAGGCACTTGGTGACACATGCAGCTCTGTTGTTAATGATGACATTGGCATTGGAGGTGGGAATAATAGCTTCAAGATTAGTAAACCACTTGTAGGCGTTGCTGTATGGGAGAAGGTACACTGGGAAGTTGAGATATTACTTGAAGATCCATTCTTGCTCATTTGGTAAGAGAAAGAAACAATCTGAGACCCATTTTAAATCTTTATGTGAATGACTGATGGGGGTTATGGTGAAATGTCTCCTTCACATTGTATAAGTGATCT
The DNA here is from genome assembly GCA_027925045.1 of Hypotaenidia okinawae. NCBI lineage: Eukaryota > Metazoa > Chordata > Aves > Gruiformes > Rallidae > Hypotaenidia > Hypotaenidia okinawae. The sequence goes on from BSDF01000006.1 coordinate 10,700,540, forward strand.
CCAGCCTTCTTGTTTGCCTCTACTGCTGCTTGTCAAGTTCTCTTCAAGGTAAAAGGTGTCCATGTTGGTTGGGAGTCCTGGATGAAAGGACAAGTAGTCTTTGAGATGTGGGGGTGGGAGAAATATGGTTGTGAGAGGTGGATTGGGCTTGTGAACTGTCATGACCAAGGAGCTGCCTCCATGAAGAAGTGAAGAATTTCTCTAGATTAGATGATCTTGGTTAGTGAAGCGAGGTGGCTTGGTTAGTGAAGCGAGGTGGGGATCTGACAGGTCCTAACTAGTAGGGCTGAATGTGAGTGAGAAGAGTGGGACTGATGGAGGAGATGGTGCTGTTGTGTGTGGTTTGGGATGAGGGAGATAGGAAGGGAAGAGCTTTCAGGGTAAGATCAGAGAAGTTAAAAGGGTTCTAAAACCTGATGGGATTATAGAGGGACTATTGTTACCATAGTCTAGTTCTACATCTTCTGTGCGATGTGCAGCACTTTGTCTCTAAGCCAAGCACCCCCCAGTTCTTTAAGTTAATTTCAAACTGTGTTAAGAAGACAGATTGGTAATAACTTTGTAGTGCCATATTTACGATCCCCACCCCCCACAGCTGTTCCCCTGAGCACATGAGGGCGCTGAGCGGATTGTATCAGCTTTCAGCCCAGATACAGTCATTTCCCAGCGCTGAAGGGAACTGATTTATAGCTTCTCTGAGAGACATGGGGATGGCTCCCCATGGTAGTTCCTCTTGTGCTGTGCTGCCATGGGTTGGGAGGAGGCTCTGAATGGGAGAAGGACTGAAGAGTTAAAAAAGCAAAAGTCACATATGTAACGTGTCCTCATTGAGTGCATTAATGTGGAGACACTAAACATTTTTCCTCACAGGTTTGTTGTGTGGATAAATACGATGCCACAAGCTGCTCTGTGTCTGAGCATTCAGACATTGCAGCAGTGAGTTGGCAATAGGGGATAGAAGTCAAAACAAGTTTCCATGGGTTTTGTATGGTGATACTCATAGGTCTTTCTGAGCAGCTTGGGTAGGAGGAGGATGTGTTCTGGGAGCTGAGTGGAAAACAGCCAGTGTGAACCAGGGACACAGAAATCCTGTTGCTCTAGGAACAGGAACCAGTGAAGCGGGTGAAGCATTCAGATATTACAGGTTAAAAGAGGAGAACAGAGAAGAGAACAAGATCTTGCTGCTGGTTAAGAAAGAAAAGGCTCCTACTTTCCTTTTCCTTTCTCTTTCTCTGTGAACTGAAACATGGATAGTCCTGCAGACTTTGCAGCACTTCTGACCTTGGAGGTGCAACTGAAGCTGCCAGGTCACACACAGTTTCTGCAGCTCCCTTGGTTGGTATGTGGCAGCCCAGATGTTGAGACGAGGGGAAGCTTGTGAGCTGTGGTTCAGTCACAAGGTGTTAGCTAGTCTGGAGCCTGCACCGACTGATCCATGGTGTGATGAGGCACTAACCAAGCTGTAGATTGATCCAGTGGAGCTGAGAGGAGAATCTCATAGGGTGGTCAGCTGGCAAACTGTTTCTTGAGAGTAAATAGTAAGGTGAACTGCACATAATGTCAATTCTGTCTTCAGTTCCTTGTGTCTTCTTTTTGGTCTGCCAGTCAGGTAGGTGTGACCAGAAGACTTCCTTTCTTGTCCCCATTTTCTGGCAGGATTAGACCATTATGTTTGAAAAACTCCCTATGAGACCAGGTGTTTTAGGGGTAGTGTTTCCATTAATTTTTCTGTTTTACCTCCATCGTAAACCAAATAACAAGCAAAATACCCAACCCTGAAATCCAAACCTCACTGAAGTCACTCAGATTATTGTAAGCAGTTCGGTTCAAATCCTACTCAAAGAAGCCGTGCCTGAGTGAAGCTGCAGTGGAAGCTCCGAAGGGACGGGCAGAAGCGGGATGGAGAGGTGTAGCTGTTAGGAGTGGTGCAGGAAACACTTGGTCCAGCTGGTTCAAGTCACTGGAGATGGCACAGTTTTTAGCACAGTGGATGGCAATCCCTTTCACAGAATCACAGAATCGTCGGGGTTGGAAGGGACCTCCAGAGATCATCGGGTCCAACCCCCTGGCAAAGCAGCTCCCTAGGACAGGTTGCACAGGGAGGTGTCCAGATGGATCTTGAATCTCTCCAGAGAAGGAGACTCCACACCCCCCTGGGCAGCCTGTCCCAGGGCTCCCTCACCCTCACTGGGGAAAAGTTCTTCCCATATTGGTGTAGAACTTCCTGTGCTCCAACTTGAGGCCATCGCCCCTTGTCCTGTCCCCACAGACACTGAGAAGAGGCTGGCCATTTCCCCGTGTCCCACACTTGAGAGATTTATAAACATTAATAAGATTCCCTCTTAACCTTCTTTTCTGTCTCTTAACCATTTTCTGCCAAGTCCTTGTTGGTGATCTCTGAGAGAGTGAGTAGGCACAGGGTGGAGCTCTCTCTTTCCTGGTGTTTCAGCAGCTGTTCCAGGGGATGTGGAAAAAAGCTGCTGCAAGACAATCCCACCGCAGGGCTGTGGGTGTGTTTGTAAGAGCCCATTTAGGCAGTGTAACAATATTTCATGAGGGGGAGGCTTCACTGCTCTCTGACAAAATTCAGTCACCTAATAGAAGATGACAGTACAGTAGGAAGATAGTGAAGATTAGGGATAATTTACAAGCAGATTCAGTGACTGGGGAGAAGAGTATCTGCCTGTCATTGTCTTTATTCTAAAGTTGTATTTTTTTTTCAATGAAGGAGAAAATGGCAAAAATGATGGTGATCTCCATTCAAACCTTGAGTGAAATTGTTAATAGAAATGGAAAGGGATATATATTTTTTTTTTTCACTGAGGAAAGGGATTTTTTTTTCTCATTTAAAATCTTTTGGGAAAAAAACTCATGTACCTGGTGAACACATCAAACACTTCCACGGAGGGAAAGACAGGACAAGCTATTTTCATTCTACTCCCTCAGTTTGATTAAGAACATTCTGCAGTTGGAAAATTTCTGTAGTTTAAAATGAAAGTTCTGGGTCATTTGACTCTTTTTGTTTAAATGTATATAAAACCTTTGAAGTTTTCCTGGCTTTAACAGGCCTTTAGAAAGAGTTTATATCCCTCTAAAGCTCTGAAGATGGAGAGGATGGGAGCCAGCCTCCCTGAGACTGTTTAGATGCTCCCAGAGGTCTGCTTAGATGCTCCCTGGCACGTGGTATCTTGGAGAGTTATGAGGAGCCAAGATGGAAAGGTGTGCACTTTCATATTCTATAATTAAACTTTCCCTGAAAGTGTGATTAATTGGGTACTTATTAGTCCATGACTTTAATTAAACTTCTACATGCAGGAAGCCAGTGCAAACAGAGCCCTTATCTCTGACAGTCAAGAAGAAACCTTTAATCAAGAAGTGAAAGCATGCAGTCATGAATGCATGGCAGTTCTATGCACACCTTCCTATTCCCAAAGCCATTTTTCTCTAGCACATTGTCAAGGCAGCAACACTTACTGAGTCACTGCAGTGGGTTTCTTTGTGTTTTTGTGTTTAGTGGGGGTTTTTGTTTGCTCTTTGGGTTTTTTTTGGTGGTTTTTTTTGGGTCTTTTTACAATGTTGTCTGTCTTTTTTTCAGAAGGAGCTCCATACACCTCACAAATTGCCCCATGAGATTATTTCACATGCTGCTAAAACTATATGGGTTTTTTCTCAGTATGGGAGCCAGCGACGGTTCTCTTTCCAACAGGAACAGTATAGGGAGTCGTAAGAAATGGGATCTGAAAATCCCAATCAGAAATGTCCAGGACAAGTGTGAGTTTGGAGCTCCTTCTTGTGGCATGATTCATGGAATTGTCACAGCTTGGCTCTTACCTGTGTCTTGCCTGGCATTCTTTTAGCTGGGATGAATAGAGAAGAAGTGCCATCTGCTGTAATGCTACCTCCACACTCCTGCAGTCCTTTTTCCTGGGCAAATCTGATCATACTTTTAAAAATGCTTTTTTCTTTACAGTGGAAAAAAAAATAATTATAGCCCAAGATACCAAAGAAAGGAAAATTCCTGGTTAAGGATTTAAGAACCCCACCTCTGTATTTTTTCTACTGTGTGTTATTGCAGAGTTTCACATAGATTTTTTTTTTTTTTGATTCACAGTAGTTACCACCTTGTGTTTGGTATCAGCTCTGTACATTTGTTGTTGCAGTCTCCCTTGCTCATTTGACTGTGTACTGATGAGGTAAAGGAGAGCATTTTCCTTGCTGTTTGTCCTTGCAGTACTGAGGTGTGGGTGATTGCTATGGTAGTCTAAGACTGGCTTGCTAATTGGCAGGGATGGTGGCAGGAGTTTGGTCACAGAGCAGGAAGGAAACATAGCTGCAGTACAGGATTTTTGTTTATGTTTTGTATTTGGGTCAGTGTATTGGTATTCTGGTTAAATATGTACTCAGCAGCTTGGAAAGTAGGGGAGTATGAGGGTTTTGAAACTTACAGTCCAGACAGAAATGAATCACGTGAGGGAATTCTGTCATGGTTAAACCTTTCTGTAAATAGGGGAGACTGAATCTGATCTTCTCTACTTTTACCAAGAAAAGTAATTCTGTGTCATAGTTTGAAGGGTGACTCTTGGCATCCCCCCTTTCCCATTCAGTCAGTGGCGGTAAGGCAATCCAGCGATGCAAGGCAAGACGTCACAGCCTCTGTTTTTCTCATTCCTAGGCCCTGGAATTGCTTTCGTGGTTTACCCAGAAGCCTTAACTCGGCTTCCCCTCTCTCCGTTCTGGGCTATAATCTTCTTTTTGATGCTTCTGACTCTTGGATTGGACACTATGGTAAAGTGCTTTTGTTTCCCCTTCTTTTCCAATTGATTTGTGTGGAGGACCGTGGGATTACATGCTATCTTCCATGTGACCGGCGAGTTGCTTGGCAAAAAAAGGAATAAAGTAAGGCCATCGATGCCAAAATCATTTGGGTGAAGCTTTGGCATTGACACCTAAGCATTTAACACCTAGGAGTTGAAATTCCTTCTCTTGTACTCCAGTACACCCCGTTGGACCACTTTGCATACATTCTACGTGCTGAAATGAACCCTTTTGCTTTGTCTTTCAGTTTGCCACTATCGAGACTATAGTGACCTCTGTTTCGGATGAGTTCCCCAAATACTTACGGACGCACAAGGCGCTGTTCACTCTTGGGTGCTGCATCTCCTTCTTCATCATGGGGTTTCCTATGATCACTCAGGTAATAACCTTGTCTGTGAGCATCGCTGTCTGTCCCCAACCCCCTCTGGTGGCCGTTCTCCTCCTGCACCAGTTGCAGAATGAGCTGAATACTGCTGCATACGCCAAGACGCCAGGTGGGCCTGAAAGTCTTGTGTTTGATTGGTTGTTTTTTTAATGGATGCTCTGAGATATATTTAAAAGTCTTTGCTGTTCAAATATTTCTGAGAAATCAGACTCTTATCCCTAGCCAAACATCTCCAAAGTAGTCAGGTAAGCTAGGTAGTCATCTAAAAAATGTTTTCAAAAATTATGTTCGTATCCTATAATCATGACACCTGTTTTGGGTGCCTTCCCTCCCAAATTAAAAACATTGCAATCTTGGCAAACTGGAATTAATAATGAAATGCTTATGAGTTGTTAATAGCCTTCAGTGTCTTTTGTCTGCTAATTCCTCCAGCATTATAAAATCTCAGCAATTTTGAGAGGAGATGCACAAAATCTATTTTACTATTTTATTCACCCTACCCCCCCTTTTTCTTTATTTCCCCTCACCTCATCACCTGCCAGCACATCTTTGCTGTTATAAAGCCTTGGAGATTCAGCGCTCCCTTCACTTGAATTACACTGCTTAACTGCTGCCCTGAAGACAGGGCACTGTATCCTTTCCAAAGAGATGAACTGCCTATTACAGTATTACTGGTTTCAGTTGTTATTGCGCTTTTGACATAGTATTAAGTGGTTAGAGACACTGCTGGCAGAAGGACTGGTCATAGTTCAGTCCTTAATCTGAAAGTACTGAAACCAGTTTCTTCCCAGGGTGTGATAATTACCAGACTCGGGTGGTGGTCTGCTTTTTTCCTTCTTGGATTTGACTTTCATTCACCCAGAAGGAAGAAACTATAGTGTGGCATGAGTCTATGTCTGGTTAGGGTTTGGATGCTTGCCTGGGATAGAGTCCCAGGTTCTGTTCATGTCCATTTGGCTTACCTTGGTGTCAGTTAGAGTCACAGAGTCACAAAATGACAGATCACCTCTGGAGATCATCTAGTCTGACCCCCCTGCCAGAGCAGGATCACCTACAGTAGGCTGCAGAGGACAGCATCCAGGCAGGTTTTTAATGTCTCCAGAGATGGAGACTCCACAACCTTCCTGGGCAGCCTGTTCCAGTGCCTTGCCACCCTCACAGGAAAGAAGTTGCTCCTCGTGTTTAGGTGGAACTTCCTATATTCAAGTTTGTGCCCATTGCCTCTTGTTCTGTCACGGGCCACCACAGAAAAGACTGTCCCCATCCTCCTGACACTCACACCTCAAGTATTTATAAGCATTAAGATATCCTGCCCCCTCCCTCCTCCAGTTCTCTTTACTTCAGGCTAAAATGTCCCAAGTCCTTCAGCCTCTCTTTGTAACAGAGATGCTCTAGTCCCCTAATCACCTTCATAGCCTTTTTTGTGCTCTCTCCAGTAGCTCCCTGTCCTTCTTGAACCAGGAGCACAGAACTGCTCACTGTATTTTAGATAAGGCCTCACTAGTGCAGAGTAGAGGGGGAGGATAACCTCTCTCGATCTCCTGTCCACACTTTTCTTGATATACCCATATGAAGAGAGACACCAGCTATACGTTCTTTTATCTTTTTTTTTTTTTTTTTTTAAATAGGGTGGAATGTATATGTTACAGCTTGTGGACACTTATGCAGCTTCCTATTCTCTTGTCATCATTGCCATTTTTGAGCTTGTTGGAGTTTCCTACATATATGGTAAGAAAAAATACTGTTATGGACAGCCTGTATCAAAGTAACATTTTAGCACATGGTAAAGCAGTGTCTTTGCATTTAACAACTTCTGAAAGCTTTATTTTCCATGTACACATCCAGTCTTCCCTTTAGCCCATCTGTCTGCCACACAAAATCAAACTCTGCAGCTACTTAGACTGATAAAATATGCACAGTGACACCACCAGTTCTATCGATCCATGCTGATGTACATTAAATTATGAGGAAGATTCTCAGCCGGTAGAAAGCGTCACAATTACCTTGATGCTCCTGCAGCTCATCAACTGATACCAGCTGATGATTTGCTCCTAAACTTGTGCAGTGCTTTTAGGAAATTGATGCTTGGAAACCTGTGATCTCAGACGGTTGTGGTAGGAAATGTGAAGATCCCCCTACATAAGAGATTGTTACTTTATGGCTGGAGAGTGGTGATGCCACTTATGATTTGTCTTCAAAGGCAGAGGAAGATCTGAATCTCCATGTTGAAGGTGACAAAGATAAGATGGTTTCCACTGTTGCTGTGGGCAGGACTGAATTTTATATATTGTATTGGCTAGATGTAAACAATCCCAGGATGTGCATTTGAAGGTGCATATACGGCAGCACAATCTTAGGCTCTAGTTCTGTGAACAGGGTACTTAGCTCTACCTACATTGTAGGGTCCAGCCTGTAATATAAACACATTAAAAAATCCTAAGTAAGTCAGAACATGTGGAATTTGTTGCTCTGGCTTGAGAAAATGAATGTTACAGACAGGTCAGAGAATCATCCTTTCATGGAAATACAGAAATGTACTTTATCTCCACTGAGCAGTCCTGAGTGGTTGTAAGGTAAGTCAGGTAGGACCTAGTGAGGAAATGCTATAGAATACAGTGCAAAAAGTCAAAACACTAAGAGAAAAGTTGATTTAGACTGGCCTTGCTTTGGTTGTTCGAAACACTTGCTGTGCTTTATTTCCCCAAAATGTAAGTATTTTAATTAGAGTTGGTTTAGAAGTGTAATCTCTGTGAGTGAAATGATATTAACTGCTCTCAGCTTCATGGTCATCCAGTCTTCTCAAAGGACCTGAATGTAATGCTTTATCTCCTGGGGTGAAGTCACAAGATGGATTTTGGGGGGTTATTTAGCAGAACTCCTGGTTTGAAAATCACTATTGGCAAGTTGTGCCATCGCTCTGTGCTTCAGTTTCCATGAAGACACACAAGGTTTGCCCTTCCCACCACCCTTGTTTGCCACCAGGTTTATCATGTACCTGTTCCTGTGAAAACATCACTGGGTACGTGTCAGCTGAGACATTCGTGTCTGGTTATCTTACCAACCAATTTCCTGAGTGATGAATGATCAATAAAAGAGTATAAGGGTTCACTGGGGTTTTTTTTCCCCCTCTTTCATCCTCATCTGTTTGCTGAGAGTTTGCCTGCACAGCACTCTGCTAGAGCACGAGATGTTGTCACTCTTCCTGGCCAGCAGCACCTACAGCATCGCCTGGTCTGTGCCAAAAAGATGTCCCTCTTTAAAGCCATTGCCATCAGCGTGCAAAATAAAATGTCCATGCTTAGAAATTTTTTAAATAACCCCAAAACTACTTTAAACTGCAGATTTTCTCTGTGTTCCTCCTCTGAACACTGTGTGGCAGAAGCACTACAAACCTGCCTTCCTGGCACAACTTAGCCTTGTAAGCAAAACTGCTCTGGCTACTGCTTGCTTTGCCCAACAAATTTGGTATTCCTTAGAACACCAACTTTTATGGAAAACCTAGAATTTATAGAAATTAGAAAGGGAAGGACTTGAACAGAGGGGATTTTTTTTTTTTAGCTACATATTACTTCAGTGTAGTCAGGTTACAAATTACACTTCCCATGTTTTCTGTACCAGCTGAGTATTAATCAGGTTGTTAGTAAGGCCTTTGATATAAACTACGTCAAAGATTATTCCCTGGAATTAATCTTTTGTTTGATTAAAGAGCTTCCAGACCTTTATATGAAAAAGAAAAAGTTTACTTCGCAATAGTTACCCACTCAACTAATGCATCATACCTGCTTCTGCTGCATTAAAGCCACTTTTCTTAGGACTGTTGATAGGAATACAGCTTGTATAGTTGTGATTTGCAGATTGTAAATACAAGCAAAGCTGCTCTTCTTGTTATATTCCTTCAAGCAGTGCTTAAAATTGGTATAATATATTTTCAAGCTCTGACAATTGCTGTTTTACACTCCACTGACACCTTTCTCTGTACACATGTACTCTTTGTAGCAAGCAGGTTGGCACAACAGTGGCAGGTGCTTTTATGATGAAATAAATCTGTTTGTAGTTCTTGTAACATGTTCTGCTTGCTGAGCTTGTTGAGATTTTTAAATTAAAGAGAGACACACTTGGTTATTTCCTTGCAATCATTTATTTTTCAGCAGAGTCAGTCCTACATAATCCAGTCAAACGCTGTTTTTTGTTTCACGTGCTGATGTTGATGCTTATCCTCCAGATGTTTAGGTTGTGATGCATGATTGGTACAGACTAGCTTAGAGCTGCAGGTATTAATTTAATCATCAGCATAATTCCCACTGTTGTATTTTTGTAATGTGAAGCTTGAGCGAAACACTGTTGGAAACTGAAGATTTATGATCTTCACTTAATTTGTGTTCCTTCCAGACCTGTTTTTTCACTGCCTGTTGTTGGCAAGGTTTGTTGTCAGAGTGAGCAGGAACTGTTGCAATGTGTTTGGAGAAAGTGTTACTAATTCTGAATGTTTTACCTGCAGCAGAATACAGAAGTAGTTGTCTGCATTTTTCTTTTCAGTGGATTTTCTATCTGTAGCACTTAAAATAATATCATCCTGCTTTAGAGAACAGAAATTGAGATACGGGATATCACATATTTATTTCCCAAAGTTATTCAGCAGCCCTGAGTGATCTGAGGGAGAGACTAGTTATACCAAGATTTAATTGTCATCCTTTGCATTTTTCAGTGGAACTTAACAAGCCTATTTTCAGTCTTTCAGCACTAGAGATGAATGCTGTGTGTTTCCTGCATCTGTTTACACACGCTTGACTCCTGAACTGCTAATATTTACAAGTGCCTGAAGCTGTTAATATCTACTGACAGTTCCTAGAAGGGACTGCAGTTTTTAATTGGAGTTTCAAACAGATCTGTGCAGATCACATGAATTTTGGAGGCAGGAGGCCCCAGTAGCCATCCAGTTATGTGTACCTCCTTTGCAGCAGCAAGCGTGGCGCAAGTAGAGACACTCGGCCGAGCGTTAAACTTTGTGGAAAGACCCCTCAGCCTATACCTTGTGCTGCCAAAATGAGCTTAAAATGAGTATTGTTCTCACCACAGAGTGCTGCAGGGATGACTGCTGTGCGAGCATCTCCCAAGTAGCTGGCTGCAGATAGTGTGTTGAACTGTAATAGGCGGGTAAATAACATACTGGGGCAAACCAAATCATCCAGTTGCAGCCAAGATCTCCTTTCAGATCTGTAACACAGTGACTCTGGGGGTTACAGTCGGTCTGTGCGTAAAAAGCTCTACTACAAAATGGAGAAGCACACAATGGGTCAGACAGGAGTTGGAGTGATTCCATGGGTGGTAAAAATGACATGTATTTTACAGAGGGGAGGTTTTCTGAAGAGGAGCATTTGCTGTAGTCAGTGAAAAAAAGGGAAAAAAGAGGGAGAGAAATTACAGTTACAGGGAAAAAGTGACATCTGGGTCACCTTGGGTTAGCTTTCTAAGTTTGCATCCGCTGCAGGTTGCACTTTTCCTTTCCCCTAAATACAGTTTTTGCAATACCACCATCTTGTTCAATTCCTGGATTTTTCTTCTCTATTTCTTATCATAACAGTTTTTTAGCTGTTCTCTGACACGTTCCCTGCCTGAACTGGCTTACTTTGCGTTCAGCCTTCAAGCAGGGCTCTGAGGACTGCCTCAGCACCATCCAGCCTTGCTGCTTTCCTAGAGGTGCATTGGAAGACACTGAATAATGAACCCTTGCTATTTTTTACCTTCTTAAATCTCAGAACAGTACATTTGATAGATTTATTTCTCCCTGATACCAACAGGAAGGCTTCAAAATTAGGTGGATCAAGCCTGGGGATTATCCTTTCTTACATTCAGCAGCTGCAGTGGCTGGCTATAAGGGCAATGAGAACACAAAGTAGTTTATTACTTTTGTTCCAAGTTTTTCCTCCCTTACTTGGTAACTTCTCTCAAATATCTAAGCCTCATCCCTGTCCCCACATCATAAAAGCTAGAGCTGAAAAGCAGGCTGGCTTTTCTCAGACAGGCACTTGCAGCTGCTGAGCCTGCACCCTTTTTCCAGAGGCCCAGCCCAGCTGGGGAAATGGCTGCAATACAGTTTTCCAGTCTTGCCTGTTCTATTAACTTTATAAATGCAGTCAACGCAAAAACCTGAAGAATTAGCATGTCAGTTGATCAGCTTGGTCAAACAACATGGAATACAATTTAAAATATTTAAATTTAAGCATTGCTTACACATCGGTTGAAGAATAATGGGACATTATCAGATTCCAGGCTAAGCGGTACAGCTGTACCCCGGTCACGTAGCAGTCAGGGAGAAGCTCAGATACTGTCTGTGCTGAAACACAGAAGTTAACAAGGTTCATCTTCTCAGAGAAACACAAGAAGCCCTCACAGAACTGCAGCTAGCCAAAACATATTACCGGTGCTTTAACCTGCAACAACGTACTGAGCACTTACTCTCCATGTAAGAGCTCCACATCTCTTTAATCCTTAGGAAGTAAATGTTTTAGTAGAACGGTTCCCCTGAACAGTCCCGTTTCTTTGCTCTGTGGTCAGTGCCTCCTTTGAAGTTTTTCAACCAACAAGTCAGAGTTGGTGTTTGTAATTGGACACAAGGGAGATCACAAGAGCTGTGCTGCAAGTCCCATTCAGTTTCTTTCACCCCTAATTGCTATTTACGTTTGCTGTTTCCAGGATTGCAACGGTTTTGTGAAGATATAGAGATGATGATTGGATTCCAGCCAAGTAAATTCTGGAGAGTCTGTTGGGCATTTGTGACCCCAACTATTTTAACGGTAAGCAAATTTATTTTTTTTTTCTTAATGTCTTCTCCCAAGAGTTTTAGCATTGCTTCTTCATCATTTGGGATGCTTCTAGATGGTAGCAATTAGACCTTGATTGCAGGCACCTAGACACAAGCATACCCCATGCTTGTCACGTGTGCATAGTAGAGAAAACAGACGGTAAATGCTGGTATTTTTGGAAGAGAGAGTTGGTGAGTCTCCAGAGGCTGCTGTCCAAGGTGCTGGTGTGGCACGCCATTATGTCCTGGCATTTGTGATGATCATCTATGTGTGTGCATATGTCCTGTGTATGTACGCACGCATACTCAGAGAGGAGGAGGGGGGATTGCATGAGCCCCCTCACCTGGCCTCAGGTTGAGCTATGGCAAACTGCTTTGTCGAGCCAGAAACTAACCCGAGGCGCGTGCTTTGGAAAGGCCAGTGTGGAAATCAGACTGGCAGGATTTTGGTTGTGGAGGCGGATGTACTTTTGCCAAGGTGGAAACAGCTCTGCTCTCCGTAAGAGAAGCTGAGGGGATTTATATCAGTTAAAAAAAAAAAAAGATATTAAAAAAATAACAGACAGACCCAACAGCAAACACCCTCTCACCCCCCGAAAAAACCCCAAACCAAGCCAGCACCCCAGACGAACACGGCGAGGGGAAAGAGGAAAGGCGCTGCTGCACCCCGGCCCTCAAACAGGCCCCGCCGCCGGGACCAGTAGCGCGGCTGAGGCGGCGCCTCCTCATCAGCCCCAGCAGGGAGCGCTGCGCGACAGCGGCTGGCGCCGGGGAGCGGGGGCCGGCGCTTGCCCGCTGCGCGTCGTGTAACGGGGGTGGCTGTTTGTTCCGTGGGGGTCTCCCCGCCCCTTCCTCTGTACCTGTGCCGTATTACATTGCTCTGGCGAGGCCGCACCTCGGATGCTGTTCCCAGTTCTGGGCCCCTCGCTACAGGAAGGATGCTGAGACGACGGGGAGTGTCCAGAGGAGGGCGGCGAAGCTGTGAAGGTCCTGTGCTTCAGGAACCTGAGGGATTCCCCCGAGGTCTGAGGGGACTGGGGCTTTTTAGTCTTGAGAAAAGGAGGCTGAGGGGGAGACGTGTTGCTTCTACAGCTACCTGCAAGGCAGCTGCAGAAATGCTGGGGTCGATCTCTCCTCTCTGGTGACAAGTGATGGGGCGAGAGGGAATGGCTTAAAATCGCACCAAGAGAGATTTCAGTTAGGGATCAGGAAGAATTTCCTTACTGAAAGAGTTGTCAGGCATTGGAATGGGCTGCCCAGAGAGGTGATGGAGTCACCATCCCGGGAGGTATTTAAAAGGCGTGTAGATGAAATGCTTAAGGACATGATCTAGAGGTGGAGTAGTCAGGGTTAGGCTGTGGTTGGACTCGATCTAAAGGGTCTCTTCCAACCCAGGTGATTCTCTGTTTCTCTCTTTGGCACGACGCTCTTTGCTTCCCACGTAGGTGTCCTTCTCATCTAAAAGATGGCAGTCTCAACTTTGCCACTGGTATACCTGGGTTTTTCTCAAGTCCAAGAGCCAAAGTATAACAACTACATCTGCATTTGCTATCTAGTGCTGTAACACATTTCCTTAATATCTTAACCTAAGTATAAATGCAACCTGTAATTGTGTGTCATGTTTTGGCACAAGAATGAAATGTTTCTTTCACCAATTTGAAAGCCTTTGGCTTAGTAGGTCAGCATAAACCCACCCATCCTTCCTTTCACCATCATTTTGTGTTTGAGAGCACCTACTTCACCCTGAAAGCCCTCAGAATTGGAGCACGGGTGCAACAAGATATCAGTACTTGCATAGGATTTTTTTTTAAAAAAAGAATCATCATTTCACAGCAGCGCTATATATTTTCTACCAGTATCCATAGATGTTCTGGTACAAGATAAGAAAAGTGCCAAGAATGTCTGAAAGGACATCACTTTGAACCAGTAAGTATGGTGTCCGCTGGGCAGGGAGAAGAAGCAAAATGGGGATTAGTAGTCCTTCAAAATCACTTTCCAGAGAAGTTATGTACTGGAAAGTTCCTATCTGCGCTGTTCTTCAGGACAGCATAAATGTTGGCAAATCCTTTTATTTGTGGGGGAGGGCAGGGGGAGGCAGAAAAAAGGGCCCCGGATAACATCAGTAACTTCTTTTCAATATTGTTGAGTCAGGAACGAGGTAATTCTTTTCATGAAAACTGAAAAAGGTTGGGTTTTTGCAGACCCAATGTGTAAAGGGATTAGTGAGTTTTGGTCAGCACGACAGAATCCCGAGTTGCAAGGAAAAGAGTTTCTATGAGGAAAACAGTTTCTCCAACAGGCATAATGCAGATATTCTATTTTCCCACGTAGATCTTATTTATGTATTGCTGTGCATGAGAAATAGGTAGTTCTGTCTTACCCATCCAGTGGCAACTGTTATTTATTGTGACGACCAACAGGTATAGTTTGCAAGTCCTTTTTTAAAAGTTTGAAGACGGACCCCATCACACTTGGGGTTTTTTGGGGGTTTTGGGTTTGGTTTTTTTTTTTTTTTGGTGTCTGTCTTCCAAGGGCTGTTTTCAAGACTCTGCCTTAGACCTGTTGTTACATTTCTAAAGGGAATTGTAAGGCTTTGCTGCAAATTGCTTGGTTCACTTTTAGCTACTGCCAGTAATCACAACCAGGGAATAGAAAATTATGTTTTCTCCTAAGGAAAGCAAATATGGAAAGGAAATGAGGTCAGTTCAAACTTGCATGTTGTGTTGCTCTTCCCTCAAAATGCAACATTTAGTGAACTGACAGTGAGAAATAAATTGACACTGATCAGTTGTAATTCAATTTTTATGCAATGGAAATGGACAAAGCAAACCCAAGCCATACATTCTTTTCTATTATTGCCTCTCTAAAGCTAATATTTGATGCATTTGGATAGTCTAATATTAGACTTTCAATTATTCCACATCTCTGGAAATAAAACCGATCATTTTTATACGTGTCTTCACCTAGTTATGCTGCTATAAATCTTCTGTGTGCAATTATTGTGAGCACGGGCATTTCCCAAAAGTTCCTGCATTATGCACAAATGTAAGCAGATGCATTGCTATTCATACAGTAAGTGAAATGGAGTAGCTTAGCATAATCATATTAGGTAAAACTGCCAATAGAGCATGTAATAAAGCATGTTACTCTA
This sequence comes from Hypotaenidia okinawae, assembly GCA_027925045.1. Classification (NCBI taxonomy): domain Eukaryota; kingdom Metazoa; phylum Chordata; class Aves; order Gruiformes; family Rallidae; genus Hypotaenidia; species Hypotaenidia okinawae. Next base: position 10,715,693 of record BSDF01000006.1, read on the forward strand.
GGGGCAAGATCCTAATTTCAATTCCTCTGGCATAAATACAGTGATTTTTGTGGGGTTTTTGCAAGATTTCCGTGAAACTCATTAGAGTCAGACTCTGACCTGTTTATTAGAGCTTGCATGAGCAGCCTGCCTTAGGTGTACTTACTTTTATCTGTATTCCATATATACTAACTCTGTCTGGATACCCAACTCTTGTTCTATAGTAGGCTTGTTTTGCTTACTCAAGCGTTTCTTTTCTTTCCTTGTTTCCAGTTTATTCTATGCTTCAGTTTTTACCAGTGGGAACCAATGACTTATGGAGCTTACCACTACCCAGGCTGGTCCATGGTGCTTGGATGGCTGATGCTGGCCTGCTCAGTTATCTGGATCCCAGTTATGTTTGTGATAAAAATGCACCTAGCCCCGGGCAAATTTATTGAGGTAATTCTTCTGGCTTTTTTGCAACTTTGAAAGTGTGGCGGCAGGAGACTGTTTTATTTTACATTGATTTTTCTACTATTGAATGTCTGATGGTGCTAAGATTACTTTCTGCTAAGCTAGTTATTGTGCTGCAAAGAGGCGCTCAGTTGATTTAAAATGCAGACTTTCTATTCCCTGCTCCACAACAAAATGTTCCTAAATTGTTAAGTGATTGCTTTTATGACAACTAGAAGGAGTTACAAATTTCACAGGCCCTGGTACAGCGTTACTGGGAGAAAGCTGTTCTCCTGGCTTTGTTGGCCTTTTTGCAAGAGCAGCGTGTAGTCGTAGGAAGCATCAGCTGCTGGTGTGTATCGTGTCGCAGCGAGCCCAGCAGTCAGCGCTGGGAGACGTCAGTCAGGGCTCGCCTGTTTGCAGTGCGAGGGACATGGTCGGGTACCTGAGTCATCTGGGATGCGCTCCAGGAGGTCGTGCCGCTTGACAAAGTTCAGGAATAAGATGTATGAAAAGACCTCATGCTCAACGGCTCAAACTGCTGGCTGTAACACTTGGCCGGCAAGCTTTCTTTCCCCCTGCTTCAACTCTTTATTCTTCTTGAATAAGCTGATCCTCTCTGGCACCTGGGTTTAAAGAAATTCCAGGTGGCATTTTATTTCTGTGCTGCTTTTGTTTATTTTGCTAATCAGATCCCTGCCGCTTGCCCCCACTGCTCCAGAAATGTGTCAGTCCCCTTCTGCTCCCTGTCTCTGTGCCCTGGCCTGCCACCCCAGCTGCCAGCTGCCACCACCGCTCCCCGCCTGTTCCCATCCCGCTGGCTTCCTCAGTTCCTTGCAGGGTGCGGTACAGCAATGTCTTTCTCATGTCAGCATTTCATCTCTTCATTGCCTTCACCTTGTCTTCTGAAGAAGTTCAACGCTCTTATTTTTGGCCTTTGAGGCTTTCTCGGTTCTGCCCTCTCCTCACATCACGCTGCTTGTGCTGCTCCCTCCTCGGGGTAAGGAACAGACACTTACCTCCCCTTTTCAGAGCCGTTTTTTCAGTTCAGCTCTCCTGCAAAACCCATCGGGGCTGTTACACACCTCAAAAATGAAAGGGAGAGAAAGCGTGCTAAAATAGAATAATCTTTTCAGTCTCTCAATATGTCACACTACACATGCCTAAGAGTAAAGACCATGGTTTTCTGCTTCACATAGAGCAAAAGAGTTTAATACTAAGTGGCGGGACACCCTAGGGAGAGCGTCCAAGTGCACGGTTGGCACTAGGCAACAAGGCCACTTGTCTAAAGGGCCGTTCAGCCCTTGCACGGAGCACATTGGAGTGCATGGGTCAGGAGGCAACTGCTCCTACTCAAACTGAGCTAATGTGTCATTAAATTTACTCATTCCTCATCTCATAAGTTTCTCTCATTGAGACAAACTGTTCTGCTTGAGAGATTCTAACTTGAGTGATTAGTACTGGCACACACATTGCTGCAAAAATAGGTTACTCTCCTTACTGTGCCCAAAGACACACCGAAGAGTTGGATCTGTTTTGAAGGGGCTTTTGCTGAAACTATTTTGGTTGCAGCCTGATATTTCCTGAATACTGAGTCTGCTGCATAAAATCATTATGGTTGATTTGGGACGTAAAAGTTGCAAACTGGTAATTAAGCAGAGATTAAAATAACTGATATAGAGGTCTGATTCACTTTATTAGGTAATAAACATATAATTGCTCCCCCTTAAGTCATCAGAAATATGTTTTCTTTCCTTTTTATCTGTAAATGTGCCAATCAAATAATATATTCAATAAAGAAATCAGCGGAAATATTAGGAGGTTTTTGCTGTTTGCCAGGTTAGCATTCTTCTCTTCCTTTTTTCTTGAAGATAGAAAAGAAACATTTAGCCATCTCACAATTAAAACCTTTGTTCATTCACAGCAATGTACTTCTTTTTGGTCATTTGTATACTTTTGGGAAATATGCTAAACAGAAATCCAATTATTTTAATGCAGTTACCCACTGCTTAGACCATTGGGCTAAGTAATTGTGCACATGTCCTTCAGTAAGCGAGCCTCACAATCTGTAGCAGTGGTTCTGAGCTCCACTCGTATGGTGCAGGGGAAAATGTGTAATTAAAATCTGGGCACTTCACCCTCTATTAATCTTGCAAACTTTGTGCAAAACAAACACTGAGCAGTGGAGCATTGCAGGGCCATCATCGATAATCTCAAATGAGCCTATCCTCGTTTCTTCTGCGTTGTAATCTTCCTCCGTAACTTCAAGTGAGACTCTCTTTTCTCTTCCCCCCACTGCAGCGACTCAAGTTGGTGTGCTCTCCACAACCTGACTGGGGTCCGTTTTTGGCCAAGCACCGCGGCGAACGTTACATGAATATGATTGATCCACTGGGAACCTCTTCCCTGGGACTTAAACTGCCAGTGAAGGATATAGAACTGGGGACCCAATGCTAATGATTGTTCCAAGGGTGGCAATAACATTGTCAGCCTTTTCTGATCCTTTTTTTTTTTTTCCCCCATTTTGTTTTCCCCCAGTTTCTTCTTTTCTTTTTCCCCAGTTCCTGAAAGTGGTTGCTTCTGAATGTAGGAGTTACTGTTGCATGCCATAGGGAAGAACTCGTTAGACCACTTCCAGGAACAGGTGATGCCCATGACATGTTTTGTACCAGGTGAAATAGAAGAGGGAACCAGGTCTTGTCAGGTTATGTAGGAACAAACAAAACCTAACGGAAAATGTTTGAAAGGAAAATATTGACCCGTTTCACACAAGCATCCTTGTTCCAGGTAGCAACAACTGGGACTAGGATTTTGCTACCAGTGAAATCAAAGGGAAGTTCAGCCCTCAGATGGGATGGAAGTGAGCACAGGAGGGGATCGGATCCCCTGTAGTCCTGGCATAAATCCAGCATAAGGCTCTTGAAGCAAGCGAGGTCGCTTTGTCTAGACCAACAGCAGACCTGTTGTGCCTGTGCACTTCTTTTGTGAGCATGAATTACGCTATCTTTGAGGACTTGTTATCTAAACAAGCAGAGGCTCTTTAAACATGCACACCAGGAAGCAATGTGTGAGATCAGAACAGAAACAAAATAGTCCATCTGATCTTTTCAAGTAGGAAAATAAAAGCGAAGTTTAAAGGGCAAGTTGTCAGAGACTGGGGCTAAACTGCATTTGAGTCTCAAAGTGGTTTGGAAATGGTGGCAGGCTGAGGTGTATGGGCATCACTGTTTTTAAAGCACTCTCATACGTTCCTTTTGATAATTTGATAGCTGTCATTTCAATTAAAAATGCCTCAGTTACAGGATGCCTCGCTCCACACTAAGTGCAACTGTGGTTTTACTCACTTCAGTACTCTCAACATAGTTTTCCTTGTTTCTCTGCTTTTGTTTACAGTATCTCCTCAAGAAGCCATCATATAATTTGTGCCTAACTTTGTATTCTTACAGTGGTAAGTGTAGTCTAGTTACTACCTGACAACAGTTATTAGAAGTTAGATGTGCTGTTCAACTTTGTGACTCCCTGCTCATTCTCCTATAAACATCTTTATATAACCCTTAGATGTATTCTTCTCTTTCAACCAACGGGGAAATAGCAGAACCCCACTTGTCTATATATTATATATATAGCACGTAAATTCTTCAAAGCAGTATTCTTTCTGAAATGTATATATAGGGTTGGCAGGTTTGATTGGTTTTTCTTTTTTTTCCCCATGTAAAACATTTTCATTAAGTAAACCCCAAAACCATAACAATTAACCAATGCAGTCATCCTCACGGATGAAACATTAGTTATGAAAACTATGAGGGTTGGGGAGCAGGGGGTGAAAGGACAATTTAGTAGATGGCCGTTCTGGCCCTGCCTAGCGATAAGACATTCTGAATCATTCATTTTAGGCATCAGGTATAAGTGATGATACAAATGTTAGACTCAAAATAGTTTTGTTACCTATCGGGCAGAGTAAAAATAGAGCTTTTTAAGAGTACGTTTATTTATCTGAATAGAAAATTATCCCAATTTACTATAAATGCACTATAATGAGGGAGAAAAATATATCTTTAATAATTGGCAAAACTGTAACCTTTACTATCTTGTTATATCCTATACCTACCTATATGATATTTTTTAACAGTGATTAGTGTTCATGTAGCGTGTACTAGTGATGTTTTATGTCCCTATAAATATCTAATCAATCAGTGTAGAGATGGTGAGCTTAGAGTAGTTTAGCCTGTTTTTTCCCTCCCCACACACACTACTGTAGTAGCCAGTAAACGTTCTTTCCTTTCAGGGGACTGTTTCTATCCCGTTCCTTTGTCTGTCTGTCTTCATATTACAGGGTCTCAGGTAAATCTTCAGTTAATGTGTGTCTGTAGATCCGTAGATGTGTCGTTTCATCCCGTTGAAGAAAACAAAACAAAAGCTAAACCTTAATGTAACACTTCCACAAATTAACTTATTTTTCTCTCTGTGTGTGTATATATATATGTATATTAAATATATTAATCATTTTGCTGAACTTCCTCTTTCACGGGGCAATTAGTGTTGCCAGTTCTAGGCACTGCTGGAGACCTTTAATCCTCATGCACGACAAGCAAAGCGCCATCAGGGGTTGTCACCGAGAAGCGAGGGCAGATTTTTGCAACGTTTGGTGCTGGCCCCTGACTCTCTGCTCCACGGGCTCTGTCTCAGTCCCCACCTCGCATGGCAGCAAGATGGGACCCTTCTGTGAGCTTCTCTGCCTTAAAGCTCTGCCCCCTTGTTTCAGCTTTGCCTGCTTTTTCAGCGAGGGGGATGCTATTCTTACTTCTGGCTTTTATTTTCCTGGCAGAGGCAGGTTTGAGAAAGCTATGCTCTGTTTGATGTCATGAACGTCCATAAAGATGAGCTGGAAATTTGGCCCCACGTCTACGTGGGGGATGAGGGGCCTTCTCTGGTGAAGAAAGGAGCCCAAGTCAGCACCTCTACTGGGATTTAGCTATTTTTGTCAGGGTATATAGCTTTAGGCCTTTCTACCAATATTACCTAAAATCTTGATTGTTGGAGTCAAGGCCAGGGTTTTTTTCCTTCCCACTGCTATTGTGATTAAATAGAATGTATCCATAGGTTTGTTCCTCTTAAAAAAGAAAACACCCTCAAATCCCTTGAATCCTTTTACTTAGTAACTTGTCTCAGGACATGCATTGGAACTGGGATTAACTAATTGCAATGAAATTACCTTGGTGTAAGGGTGTCAGCTACTGTCCACCTTAAGTAAAAAAGAGGAATCATTTGAAGGAATACTGCTAGTTTATTATATCTTTCCTTTGGGTTGGATTACTGAACTGGAATGCATATGAAAAATGGAACTGCTTTTGGTGATTTATGTAATTAATCTACTTGCTTTTAATTTAGATGTTGCTCCTGTGCCTGCTAAGTCATTAGCACAGGATTAGGCTTGACTTTGAAACTCTGAAAACAGATGATAGTGATTTTGTTCCAGCTGAGTTTTGTCTTCAGCTTTGACCTACATTACTGGGCTTGCAAGAAAACATTTGAAAAGGGGGGAATGAACAAAAAAATAGAAGATAGAAAGCTCTCACTGTATGTTAAAAGCAGACTTTTTTTTTCCACATTGAACTGTTTAAAATGTATTTTACTGGCCAAATCTGAATGTTGAGATTAAATTAACCAGCAGTGTCTTCTTCAGATGAGAAATAACCTTGAAGTTTGGGAATGCACTTCATTTACCATGTTCTAGGAAAATTTTGCATGTACTTCGGTAATTTTCTAAAAAATAATATTTAGTAACTGATTAAATACCAGTAAAGATCTTTAAGAAAAAAAAAAAAGGAAGGGAAAAAGCCATATTAGTAAAAATGTGATGTATGTACTTGCAGATCTATCTATCTTGTGAGTAACAAACACTCAAATTTGGTGAAATAACTTGTGTTGCTTTTTATTTTTATTTTTCCTTTGGAATGAAATTGAATTTCCAGATGAGCTGAGATGCATTATTGTATGCATTAAAGATTATACCCAATGCAAATACTTGCCATCTTCAAATTCTTTGGGGTCTTCCTGGTGTTTTTAATATGCAATGCTCAAAACCTGTGTTTCAGCTAGACATGGCAGCACTTTGTTTCCAAAAGAAGGGTTTAACAAAATGACCTTTAATTGAGAACGACTTAGATTGTCTTTATATGATGTTTCAATTGGGTCAAAGTAGTCGTCTGATTCAGTTCTGCTCCACTAACCACGTTAGATGTGCCTCAGCGATGAAGATCATTGCTTCTGATACACTGTGTGGCTATCTCTTACCATGAAAGTCCAACACCCCATTTATTTAAAATACCTTTGGTTTTTTTAGGAATCTATGTATGGTTGTACGGATAATATGGTTTCTTGTTGCCTGTGGTGAAGCAATTGCTTGTTTATGGCAGACGTCGGTTTCCTATTGGTTTCTTACGCTGCAGTTCCCCTTTTTCTTGCAATCAAAGACAGACTTGTAGGAATTGTGGGTTGCAGGCTGCAGAGCTTTGGCAAGTGCCATCCCAGGAAGCGTCTCTGTTTTGCTAGTAGCACTGTTGTAAGAGACACTTGTTTCTCAGTTTCAGTTACGTGGTGTGCACGGAAGATATCTGTAAACTAATCAGAGGTTGATATTCCCAAGGGACTCAGGTTGATGGCTTGGGGAGGAGGGTGGGGAGGGGAAGGAAAAGGGGTATTTGCGGTTTCTGCCTTTGTCACCCTCAGGCAGCCTGTTGCCAAAGAGAGAAGGTTTTCCTGATGCGTTTGGCATAATGTGAGAACCGGGCTGGACCTTATTGCTTGCAATATTATAATTTGCCCATAATGTTTAATGACATCTTCAGGTAACCATTTGCCTTATAGCTATCTTCCATTGTTAGGAAAATTCTTGATCAACTAAAATATGTTGTTATCTGTCATTTATATTACGTAGTATTACCTTGTAAGGTAGATGCTTAGCTGGTATAAACTGTCACAGCTTGCTTTGGAGCTGGGACAATTTACACCAGCTGAGAATTTGCGCCCTGTGTCCTATGGCACTTTATTACGGACCCATCGCTGATGGGTTAAATCTTAATTACTTGCGTAATGTCATATATAAATATATATATATATATAATTACAGGCATTCTATGGGGTACTGCTGCCTATGGATAAAGATTTGTACCCTAACCAGGCCATGATGATTTCTTCCATTAGCTATATGTGGAGAAGACACATTATGTTACAAAGGACGCATCATATATATCTCATGTAGTGCATATTATAATGCTGTATGGTATTAATTTAAGAAATCATTATTCTTGAGGCCCTACCTCAAATTTTGTATTTATGTGTACAAATGCGATTTATTGTATTATATATTTGCTTCTTATATTTGGATGTGATAAATTAAAATTATTCAATAATGTGTGGGCTCTAAAGACTCTAAATAAATGTCAAGTGTTTAAAACAGAAAACACGGCGACGTTTTCTGGTGAATGGAATGTCTCTCTTTCAGCTGCTTCCTTCCCCACCCAATGCACACCACAGACATCATTCTTACTTAACACACAGCCTTAAGGTATCTGCAGAATTGATCCATTTGATTGTTAGAAACCTTGAGCAGCAACTGGAAACAGCCCTCTTGGGGAATGGAGATATTGCATGGCTGCAGAAACAAGTATCAATTAAATGGTTGGATTCTTAACTATTTGAGTGCTCTGTAGCTTGTGGGATAATCAATTACTTATCAGAGGACCAACTGGATTTGCTTAAATCCTTCTTATCCCATCAATTCAATCATCCCAAAAGGCTGTTGAACCGTTGAAAAACAGCAGAGGTTCATACCAGCTGGAGATGCAAGGGGGAGGTGTAGGGGAAGACCAAGTGAGGAAGGAAAGACACTTTTCCTGATGGAATTTTTTATTTAAAGTTGAATTCCTGCAGTGTAGGGGATGCAGTGTGGCCCAGTGGTGGTGTGGGAAGCAGGTTTGTCCCTTCCCAGCAGCCTGCCATGGAAACGGTACTGAGCCAACCTGTTTCACTGTGGTCAGGCACGAGGTTTTGACAAGCTTTCCCCAAATGCAATCCCCGAAGTACGATGTCTGATCACAGTGTGCCATCAAATGTGGTAACACAAGAGGCACTATCATGGTACCAAGAGTGGGACAGTAATTTCGGATGAGGGCTTAATTCTGAAGACAGCTCAATGTGGCAGGACTGTTTCAGCAGTTCTGGTAATCAGCTTCCCCCGCCCCCCCCCCCCAAAGATATACTTTGTTCTCTCTGTAAACTTGCATTTTTTCAGGTTGTGCATGTGTGTGCAGATGAAGAAGGTGTCAGAACCTAGTGATGGGACACTACAGAGATTCTTTGCACTTATAAGGCAGATTTCATTTTGGATAAGTCTGAAGTTCCTAGCGAGCATCTTAAGGGTCCTGAGAGGCAGGTAAGTGTCTTTAGTCCCCTCTTCATGAGGAAAAACTGAGGCAGATGAAATTTGTCAAATCTCTGGAGTCCAACAGCGTGAATCAATGAATCAACACAATGATTTTGGGAGAAAGAGGCAGTCCTTTGCTGTCACCATTAAGTACTGCTGCTTTAAAGCTTTAAGATCATGGTAACAGTTAAAAACCCGTGTCCTTTTAACTTGGTTGTATGGATTCACCCAGGCCATGCTTTAAACTGGTGTATGTTACTTACATGATTAAAAGACAGATGTGTCTTCTGTTGCAGTGCTTGGTTTGAAGTCATTTAACCCTTTCAGGTATTGAAATTCCTATGGTCAGGGTATAGGCTGAAGGGCACGTTTCATCCCAGCCTAATAGATGAACCAGCTGTAAAGTTTGATTTAGACTTTGCAGTCCTCAAGTGTTAGCTAACTATGCCTTTTGGAATTAGGGAAAATAAAAGAAAAAGCAGTGGGTAGTGCTCCATGACTGAGTGCAGAGGCAGAGAAATGATTTCTCTTTGTGAGGCTTTGTTACAGTGCATTTGTTAATTGTTTATGCAATCATAAACCTTAACACAGGTGCTTTCAGCCTGATTGCATAGCCTTTTGGAAGCACTTAGCAGTTGGTAGGACAGGTATGGCACAGAGTATTCCCTTCCTCCCTTTACACCTACTCTCTCTCTCAGTGTTCAGGTGAAAGAGCTGCTGCTGGCTCTTGCCTTCTGCTGGCTCCAAGCTCAGCTAGGCCCGGGTGGGTTGTGAGCATGCCTTCCACACCAGGTTTTTGAGGGAATGCTATCAGTGTGCACCTTTATTTGATTTCCTCCCTCAGGAGGCAGGTGTTTTTCAAGTCAGGTGGGAGCTCTGTTGTTTTCCAGCCTTTGCAGTTCCGCTGGCAACTGAGACGACAAATTCAGCAGCTACGCTTAAAGTTAACACTTAGCACTTTTAATTGCCTCTCGTCCAAGGAATACAGACAGCCTTACAACTGCTGGGAGAGATACTGGGCTTAGTCAAAAATACTTAAGTCAACCTCCAAAGTGCCACAAGCTTTGTGGCTGACAGGACTAGCAGTTTAACACCACACCGTTAGCGACTTCGCGTTAATTTAGGTCAAAATCAAGAAGCATTTAATGCCCAACTGAGAGCACAAGAACACGCTTTCACAGGAATAGTATCTGAGCTGAAATTCCAGTTAGTTTGCCAAGACTAACACTTCGCTCTTGCAAAAGTGCCATCAGATTTTTGTTTTTAATTGCTATGAATGTTCAGGAACACGGTTTTAATTCTTGTCTGAATGTCATGCCTTTCAGCTTTTTATACTTCCAACAAGATCATATCAAAATATCAGACTTTTTTGGTGATGAAGGAGGATGATTAGATGCTCTCAGAGAGGGTCTAAGAATAGTGTTGGCTGGGAGAATGTGATTTTTTTGTTTTCCATACGTTTGCCCTATGGTTTTCCAGTATGAACAGTTGAAGGTTCTTGTAAGACTGCTAGTGCTCTCCCAGGGTGTGGTGATCTGGGCACTGAGCTGGAACATATGAAGACCCACATCTGTGGGACCAACTTCCTTCCCATTTGCTTGTTTTACTTCCTGTAGTGTCGGTGGGCTTTCGGATGTTTCTGACCAACAGAAGAACAAGTCAGGAATGATTAGGGCATTCTTTAGTGAGCTTGTTCAAGATGTGTTTGAAGCTGTGCTTTAAAGCTGATAACCCAGTGCAAATTTTTGTATGTACCCACAGTCATTTTTCAAAACAGCATTTACACCAGATTTAGGCTGAGCTAATAACGGGATTGTTTGAGAACCTATCTGTGACCAGCTTAAATTGAAGGTCCACTAAAGACTCCACGCCACATGGAAAATGGAAAGCCTGAGCTGAATTAGATTCAATAATTTTGTGTGTGGATTGACCCTGGTTTTACTACCAGATAAGCACAAACATAGCTAAGCTAATGTGAATTGGGTGTATGGACTTATTTCACAGAAAGAAATCTCCTCTTAAATCAGAGGGTAAACACTGTGCAGAAAAGAATATGTTAATAGGATGGGTTAGAAGGGTGCGTTTTCCTCTGCTGTTATACCACTGCCTCTTTTTCTTGTTGCTATGGCTATCTCTCTACTGATACGCAGATATGCTTGTGTACCCGGGATATACTTCTCCCCATGCCCCCCTGGCTAAGAGAGGTGCTGGTAATACCCCAAACAAAAGTAAGAAGTTACAAAGTTATATTTAGGTAAAAGCTGTTTTGATACACTGGAGCTAAATTGGGAGGTGCTTTTGGAAGGAACACCCCAGGGATCTCCCGGAGTGCATTGTATTACCTTGCCCTCAGTCAGGAACAGCTGTTTTCAGAGATCTTACTAATTAAGTAATTAAGCAACCCAAGTTATACTCTTTGATCTTGCTAGTGTAAAGGTGTGTAAGTGCAACTGCCCCCTAAGATGGGCATGGGTTTTTTTTTTTTTGGTCTCATATTAAGTCTACCTAAATGTAAACCTTATTATTTTACATTTAAGATAGCTGGAATTTGCATGGTGCAGAACCAAACCACGAAGTGAGGAGGGGAGGAACCTCCTCTGGCTTTACAGCTGAAATGGCTTGATTGGAACCCTGGCAAAGCTAGGGCAGCTGGAAACCTCACTCCTCCCCTGACTGGTGGGATGAGAACCTGATCTGGGGCCTATAACCTCTGCTTAGAATTTAAATCAGGTGCTCTACCTGGGAGAGCCATTGCATATAATGACCAGCACATGGTCATTTTTCTTGCCAAGGATGAGCCAAATTAAAAGCTGGAGGGAAGAAATAGTTCAAGAGGCTTTTTTTTTAAAAAAAAAACCCAGCTATATCAGAGCAGGGTCTGAGATGACTCACGAGTACCTTTAAATACTTTACCTCCCTTTAAGGAGTGAGGGAGAGACCAGTTAAGTGACTTGAGCAAGGACGTGCAGGGACCTGAGGAACAACGGTGCGTGTTGCTGTATTACATCCCAGAACTTCTTTTTTTGCTTATTCATACCAGGCATGGATTATTGTTAAGACTGAATAGTTAATACCGCTTGGTCCTCGGTATTTTTATGCTGAGAGCGAGGAGGTGGCGGCGGCGGCGCATTGCCGGCTCGCCCTCACGCAGCCCCCAGCAGAGCTGGGGGCCTCATGTCGCACCCACCCTGGGCTGCGGGACGCGCCGCGGCAGGGATTCCCTGATCCGCGGGGAAAAGGGCCGGCTCCGCTTCTCGGGCCTCCGCTCCCCGCCTTGAACGTTTAGATAGCCGGGAGAGGGGACGGCCGGGGGCCGCTCCCCGCTCCGTGGCGTGGCCGCGGCCGGGCGGCGGCGCTGGCGAGGCCCGGGGGGGCCGCGCGTCACGGCGGGGGGCGGGCGGGGAGCCCCCGCTGCGGGGGCGTCGGGGCCGCGCCTGGGCAGCGGGCGGAGCCGCCGCCGCCTGCCGGAGCCGCTCCGCGCGTCGGAGGCTGCGCTCGGCTCCGCTGGGCTCGGCGCGGCTCCTCAGCAGCTGTCGGGAGGGAGGCGGGCGCCGCCGCCCGCGCCGCGCCGATGGGTCTCCTCCTGCTCCTCTGGGCGTGTGCGGCCGCCGCCGGGGCAGGTGAGGGGCCGCGCCGAGGCTGCGGGGCCGGTGTCCGCCCCCGCCGTCTCCCCGAGGATGGGGAGGCGAGGGCTGGGGCCGCCGCCCGGCGTGCGCTGGCGGCGGGCGGAAACTTTGCGGGGCGGCGGCGGGCTGCGCCCGTTGCGTGGACCGAGAGCGGCCCCGGGTTCGCTGGCTGCCGCCGCGGCGAAGCAGGGCGTCCTTCGCGGAGCGGACGGGGGTCTTCGCGGGGCGCAGCCCGGCTCGTTCCCGGCGGAGAACCCCGGGGTGCGGTTGGGGGGGGGGAGGAGGGGGCGGCCGTTTCGCGGGTGCCGTGGGGTAGGCGAGGCAAAGTTTCCCGAAAGCGGCGTGCGCGCTGCGCCCCGCGGGAATGGGACGCGGGAGGAGCGGGCTGGCCGGGCCGGGCGGCAGCGGGCTAGGTAGGGGAAGCCGCGTTACAGCGGGATGCGAGCCGAGGGTGCGTTATTCCTGTCGATGCCGTGCCCGCCGCGCTCTTCCTCGGCGTTGCGCGGCCGAAGTACCGCTTGTTGTGCCTAGGAGAGGCTTTGTTCTCTTTCCCCTTGCTCCGCGTACCGGCTCTTCCTCGGTTGGAGCTCAGGAAGGGGACGTTTCTCGGTGGTATTTGTAACCGTCCTCAAGGAAATTGATCAGCGCAATTACCAGAAGCGCAAAGGAATCCATGGTTTACACTTAAAATTGTTCTTCTGGTAAAAGGCACCTCTTCAAAACCGTGCAGATCTTGAGAGGTGCAACATAAAGATTAGTTGGAAGAATCTACTCCCTGTCCCTTTCGTAGCGGTCGTACCCACTAGCAGTGCCCGGAGGCGTTTGAAGCGGTCTGTAGGACCCGAAACTCCACTACTTGGAATTGCGAACCCGCTCGGAAAGTTCTTTGTGTGCAACAATTTCTGCTGAAGCGGTGAGGGGAGAGAGCAGAATGCCTCTCCTGGAGCCCCCTCTTCCCCGTCTGAACGACTGCACGTGGGAACGACTCACTTGTGCTTGTACTTGAAGTTTTTCCGATCCCAAATAGCACGCCGCACCTGCCGAGGACGTTCTGAACGCACCGCATACGTTGCCTTGGCTGTGTGTTAGCTAGATGGAGCGTGGCGTGATTGCCGGGGCTGGGGTGTAGGTGATAAAAGCGCGAGCAGAGAATACAAGCTGTTGGAGCTGTAAAGCAGAATTAATTTCTTCTAGGGATTTCCCGGCGACATCATTCATAATTATATGTCTTAATCCTCTCATCTGCTGTCGTGCCTTCGGTTCACATTGGGCCAAATCCGCCAAGTCCTGAGATGATGTCTACTCCCACCCACCTGGCTGAATCATTGGCAGTTTTGCTCGTGTAAGCCCCTGATTTAAGGGGAATGGCCCGATTGCTTTAAATAGGAACCGAGAGGGGTATCAGTCAGGATTGCACCCGAGCCTTGCGCAGCTCTCCGGCGAGGGCAGGCAGGCTGATGGTTAATTTTTAGTTCAGAGAGAAATGGTATCTCCAGCTTCGCATGCCACTGAGGAGGCAGCATAAAGACACGAGATGCGAGCGCGGTTGGTATGCCTGTGGTATCTTTCTGATAGACCGCGGGAGACCACAGGGGAAATGGAGACTTGGTTATCATACTGAAGCTGCTGATTTGTTGTTTATTAATTATTAACCAGGCTTTTGAGTGCCTGCTGCAGTTTGAAGAGCCAGCGCAGGGAAAGGACTAGGTATTTAAAGCTGTGTATGCTCTTGCTAAATAGTTGCTATGACATTAGAAATAGTCTCTGGTTTTGAAAGCGTTTTAAAAGCTGTAAGGGGGCACGCTGAAGTTGTCACACATGATCCTTCACTGGCATAAATCGAAGCCTGTGGAGCTACAGTGATCTATACTTGTTGAGCCTCGGGTATTCAGGCTGGAATAAACAGCTTTAATAGAGCAGTGGAGCCACGGTGATTTATGGGAGTGCCTATACTTGCTAGATGTGGTTTCTGTCCTCACCCTGTTGATGTCTGTGGCAGAGCTTTCACTGGCTTTAATGGGGTCAAGACTTGTCGTACTGGATGCAGCTTGTCCTTTCTGTTGAGCAAGTTTTAGTCCTGACTTGACCTCCCTTCATATTAGTAGGTTTTTGCTGATCTGAATAGATCTAACCCTTTTTGAACGAAGGATAATGTACTCCATTTTTAGCAGGGACAGCAGACCCTGTCTTTCCTGATAGAGAAGCTCATGCAGTTTACAGTGTGCTGCTTTTCTTCAGAATGAAGACCTTAGAAGAAATAAGTCCTCCTGCTTTTCTTCTAAAACAGTCTGTGCTTTTTTCTTTTTTTTTCTTCTTTTTTTTTTTGTGTCTTTGTCTCTCCTAGAAAAGCTGCTCCCTATATTCATGGATGTGTTTGTGCCTGGAGTTTGTAGGTTGCAGCCCTTGCACTGGAAGAGTTGCTGTAGGCTGAGGATCAATAGGTTGATAAGTTCTCTCCTGTTTATTAGTTGGCCTGTCAATGTGTGCAGCGCTGGTTGTGGTCATTCAGTGCCTGAGTGTCTGGTGTGAAGCCAAAGGTAGTACTGAAAGCTTGATGCTGCTGCTGATTATCTGTAAGTTTTTACACGTGGGCTTGCATGACGTAATTTCAATTTTCTACAAAAAGGCACTTATGCCCACATCCTTCTGAAGGCACCATGCATACATTCACTTCGTGCTTTCAGATCTTTGATTCTGCCAGATGCCCTTAGAGTTCAATTTTTGTCATAGAGTAAGGTTGCTAAAGACCTCCTAAAGGTGTCTTTTCAATATTTTTTTACTACTCTGCCCCTAGCACAGTAGTATCCTCTGCATTAGCACAGCACGTTGTTCCAACAAGTTTTAATACTTGAGTGAAGGAAAAGGAGAAAGTGCTGAGGTACAGATGATTTATGAGTAGAATATGTAACTTCTCGTTTGTTCTGTACACCTCAGTAATTTCTTAGAGCCTTTCAAAGACTCAAAGCAGAGTATTTGCTGCTTAACTGATCCAGAAGCACAGTCCTGGAATAACAAATGAATCAATTTAGACCCGAATGTGAAGTCTACACAGTGGAAATCAATCTGGATGTGCTGTATGGGTAATGTCCTTGCTCTGTGGAAGTCAGTGGGACTTTTACCATTGACTGCAGCTGCATCAGGACTTTATTCTTGGAGCCTCTTCCCATTGCTAATGGTGTTAGTGTAAAATTTCACTAGGAAAGCCCTTAGATATTTGACCTATGTCTTGGGCACAGGTCTTGTGCCACACTTCTTGTTATGCTGAGAAAGACACCGAGGTCAGGCTAGCCTCTTACTATCCCTAGAAAGAGGAGATGAGTTTAATGAACTTGGTGTGCCAAAACCATCAAGTTGTCCTGCACGTTGAACATACCGCCTTCTAACTGCTTGAGTGTGTGTCTTTTCCGTCAATCCTGGCAGGTCCCTACCAGTTCAAGGCATGTCCAGTCTTTTCCTGGGCATAAACTACCTCAAAATTTTAGCTTGAGATCTGTGCTTCTCCAGTAGGTGCTCCTGCAGACCAGAGGGTGCTACTGCTGGTGTATCTCAATAAATGCCTGCCATTTGTAGGTAGGCTTTGGCACGCTTCACAGGCACTGGCTGTGCTGAAATACAAAATTGTGCTTCCAAAGCGATATCAAGGAGTTTTGTGAGTCACCTGGGCCCTTGGAGTACAGGATGGCATCCTTTGTCCTGCTACCTTATCTCCTCCAGGATCATTTTTTTCCAGTTGGGAAAATAGATTGCATTTAGTCTGGGAGCTGTGGGGCCTGATCTGTTAGTTGCAGCGAGGTATGAAATGTGAGAGGGATTTTCAGTCCTTGCGTCTCCCTGGAAATCGTGTAGCCAATAGAAGAATGCTGCAAATCTCTTTCATCTTTTTGCATAGGTGGTTGTGCTTTTATTTATTTATTACTTTTTAGCCTTATGAAGATCCTGGATTAATAGATCACTTTTAGAATGTTTTAACTTGTGTATAGTAAGATCTGTGGAAAGGAAAATTAGAAGAATTGAAAAAGAATATCCTCTCTTCAGAATTGCTGTCTTATAAGTGATTACTGTATGCTCTCTGTGTGAAGGTACCAGAAATCTCTGCGCTAGATGCTCTTCTCCATTCTTTTCATTACCCTATTTGAGATAAAAATTGATTTAACTCCTTTTCTCTCTCTCTTTCTCTGTGCCTCCAACAGCTGTAGGATTTGGAATGGATCCTGATTTACAAATTGATATCATCACAGAACTGGATCTTGTGAATACAACCCTTGGGGTAACACAAGTGTCAGGACTACACAATGCCAGTAAAGCGTTTTTATTCCAAGGTAAGACAAACAACCTCATTTCTCATATCTCACTTTTGCTTGCATCAGCTTAGAAGAGCTTTGATGCCTCCTTAATTCCCAGCAATGGTGGTCTTACTTAACTGTCACTTTATTTGATTTCTACTTTTTGGAAATGGTCTTTGTTACTTTCCTGAAATACATATGGCATTTTATATTTTTGTTGCTTTTTTAGTGTGCTGTCAGGTAGTTGAGGTTACAGATCTGTGGAGAAGTATTTTTGGGTACGTTTTGAACCCTGCCCAGTATATATTTCTAACCAAACATGTCAAAGGGGTTCCAAGGCATGGGCTCGGTTGTATTGTGAGTTTTCCCCCTGAGCCTGTACACTTGCAGAGGCATGCAGAGATGAAGCTGTGTAGCTGAGAGAGCATTTAATGTGTTGATGCCGATTAGTAACATGTAGCAAGTCTTCCATGAACTTTGGAAAAACTGTTGAAGTGAGAAGGTTGAACAGTGTTATGTTAAAACCAAGTACTGGGTACAGAATTAGTCACCTTGAATTGTGGGGGTTTTCATTCAATACTCTAAGATAACTCTCATGAAGTGTTTTACTTTTTATTATTTTATTTTCAGTAAGTGAAATTCTGAATTAATTAACAAGTCTTACCATGGACTCGAGCAAGGTCTGGATTAAGAGACAGTGTCCCATGGGATGCAAGCACTGAGTTGTTACAATATGCTTATTAGGTGAAAAAGACATCTATAGCAGATGAGATTAGCATGCACATTAGAGCAGTTAAGGAAGGTTTTATTGTGGAGACATCCTATATTTGGGTTGGTTTTTTTTCCTTTGTTGTGTTTTACTCTGTGCTGAAGTGTGTGTGTTAGTCTCGCTTTTTGATGTCTGTCCTCTGTACCTGTTTTTAGAGGCAAAATGTTATGGACTAATTCAGCTTTTGTTCTGGATCAGCAATGCTAACTGACTCTATTGTAAGTCTAAGTGACTCTACCTGGCCAAGATCAGTTTAGGAGCCACAGCAGAGAGACTTCTGGAGACCACCTTGGAATTTGTTAGTCGTTATTTCCAGTCTTTCATGATACACTGAGTAGCATAATTGTCACTGTTTCCCAGATTAATGTCTAGAAGAGCAGCATTAATATAATCATTTAAAGATACTGTTTTTCTGAAACCCTGGCTTTAGGTTTGTGAGTTATGGACGGACAGTATTGAAGTTGTTCATCCTTCTAAAGACTGCAGTGACCTCACTGAGTTAAAATATTTTAGCATTTCCAATTGGCATTCTGTGCAGCTGATGGCAGTCGCACTGATGAACCGTCATGGTGAGTTTTCACAGGCTGATGGGCAGAGCTGCAGGGAAGGAGACTGAGATTTGTTTTTCAGGACATGGATTGAAACCACTGATACTGAAAGTAGCTTTGAAAGGCTAATGGTAAAGATGTTATGGCTATTCAGTTCTTTTGGCCTTGGAAGACCCCACATGTAGTATGCAAACTTGGAGAAGACTGGTGTAAAAAAAGGTAAAGCTTGTCAAGTTCTCACAAGCAGATCAATTGAAAGATGCTCATGGGAAGCACCAAACAGAAATTCACTGTACAAAGTGAATAAACAATTTGAAATCTGTGGTTCAACCAACAAAGTTCTTTTTAATTCCCACAACAAAAATTATTCTTGCTAATGCATGCAGGAATAACCCTGTGCTCAGAGATTGCCTCTAATATAAAATTTCTTGGAAGATGGCTCAGGAAAATTATTGTCTTTAGTTAAGCTTATCAGCCCTTGGGCTGGGAGAAAGCTGAAGACCTTTGGTCTATTACTCCATCCTGAGAGAGGTCTGCGAGGGGTCTTTTGCTGCTCTTGTGAGATGGGGTGGAAGTCCAAGGCCACCCCGTCTGGCTGCTTCCCTTCTTGTTCGTATCTGTTATTTGTTAAATGTCAGCAGTACGTCGGCAGCTGGATGAATTCCCCTTTACTAACAGAGGTGACTTACAACTGCGGTTTGGCTGTGTGCCAGGTCCTTTGGCTGGCACCAGGAGACACTTAATTTTGATTTTTATCCTGCCATACAGTAACACTGATACAGAACTCCGGGCAGTGTGTGGGCAACTGCTAGGTTGATGTTAGAAGTAATACTTTCCCACAGATATTCACAGAAAAACAGCTAACATGACACCCCCAGGAAAGAGAAAAGACTGGAAGGTTAGTACTTGGTTTCAAAATTACTGTGTCCTCTTGGACCAGCTGTTCGGGTTGCCAAGATGTGGTCTTTTCAGCAAAGCTTTGCTTTGATTAGTTCTTAGCATGTTACCATGCCTGGTTAACACGTGCTGTGCCGTGCTGCTCCAGCACTGCCTTTGGGGCTCTGGGCAGGGGAGGGTCTGCTTTACCTGGCAGGCTGACTGCTGAACATGGAGCCACGTTGGGAGACTTCTTCGCTTGTGTGCTTTTCTAGTTTAGGAAATGAGAAGAAGAGTTCGTGAGTACATTCTTTGGCGTGTAGTTTTCACAGGGACAGTTTTGCCCACTGCCTTTGGCAGTGTCCTTATGTCAATGTAACAAGGCTCTGAGCTTACACAAAGGTTCCCTGTGGATTATTTTCTGTCTTGTAAGAGGCATTTCCTAAAATGGCGTTACTAGAGCTGTTCAAACTGAGAGTATTCCTTTGTGTGTCTCTGGAAGTCTACATCTTTGAGGCAGAGAAATGGTAATTTTTCTCCAAACCCGGCAGTTGGGTACTACTGTAGTGAAAATACAAATTGTTTTTCTAAGAAAGATGCCTTTTTTGAGAATTAAATTCTTTCAAACAGAAAGCTTTATAAGTTTTGGGCATTCTTTCAGTTGCATTTAGAAGCAAAAAGAAAAAATGAAGAAGGGAGTGATAGGATGACATGCACAAAGAAAGAGAAACTGTTATTTTTAATTAGATTTTTGATCAGTGATGTTAGCTCTTATACAATAAGTGACATACTGTGAGTTACAAAGTTTCTGGGGACTGATGTTGTGATTTGATTTATTCTAGAGAAAATATAGAAGGACTCTCTTCCTTGGAGAGTTAGCAATTTCAGTCCAAGACAACCTCAGTGAAACCAGCAGAGTATTCTGATTTTGTAATAATATTGGCAGTAAGAGCAGAAACCCAGGTTTCCATGTGAAGCAGCTTTACAGGCAAAATCAGCTCCATTGTAAATTGTGTGACAGCGTGATAGAACCAAAGTGGCAATTGAGGCGTGGGTTGCCTTTGGGCAAGCAAGTCTGCTCCTAGTTCAGAAAAGTGTAGAAACCTATAATGACATGTGGTCACCTGAGTGGTCCTGTTAGCCATGGACTTCGATTATTAGAGTATTTCAGCTTGACTTTTAATTGATCAGTTTCATTATTTGTGTGTTTCAGTTCCATTCTCTGTGAAGTGGGGATGAAGGAATCCGAAAAGCAGTTTAATTGCTGACAGTGTGAATTAGATGAAATGTGGATACCCAACTTGCAATTGCAATTCTGAAAACAGTCTCTTAAAGTCTCTAACGTCATGGTGTCTTAGTTATTTAAATTTTATTTATTTACATGAACAAGGGTGGGGCGGAAAAAGTCTCCATGTCTAGGCTGGTTGTTCTATCGTGAAGGGAGAAAAGAGGGTGAGCAGAGACTCTTGACTAGAGTCCTCTTGGGGAACAGGGCACCCAAAATCCTTGTGTCTGATCTCACATCTCTTCATCTTCAACTAGGAGTCCAAAGAATTCAAGGAACCAGCTCTGGGGGTGGTTGGGAAATCTACTGCAAAGAAATGTATTGAAAATATTGTCTATAATAACATCTTAGAAACGTTGACTGGAAGACATTTGCAAACAGCGTCTTACAAACGTGACAAAACACATACTGAAATTCCCAGAACAGGATCATAGTACACATTTTAGTATGTTAAGGAACACCAAGATGGAGCCCGCTTAGTGGGGCTCAGGCCTGTTGCATTTCGGATAGCAGGGAAGACCTTGTTTTGACCCTGTACATGGAAATGTCAGCAGGACCCTGAGTTGAGTGGCAGAGAAAGGCTCTCATTATAACTAGAGGAAGTGCTTAACTATTCATCCTGTCTCTAGGTAGACCTAGCCCAATTTTTAGACTAACTGTTATGTGGGTACCTTAACCAGTTTTGTTCTGTGCCCAGTTCTCACTGGGGAAGAAGAATTTTATTCCTTTTACCTGTCAGCTATGCCTGTTTCTTTTTTAATTCTTTTTCTCTCAGCATCTCTTGTGAACTAATAGAGGTTTAACGCCTTTACTTATAAAACAGTTTCCCCAAGAAGCTTATTAAGTCTTTGCTGTTTCCTTTCCTAGCCATTAGGAAGTATTTTTCAACTTAGTACAAACACCATTCCTAATTTTAAGACTCTGTATACTATGTATAACGCTCAGTAACTTAGACCACCAAGTACTTTTAAAAGTTTAGCTAGTAGTAAAAAAAACCCCAACTTTAGTTATGTAGTTTGTTCTTCCTTGCCCACTTCTTTACTTGTATTAAAAGAGAACCGGCCTGAAGCTCCTGCTGCAGTTGAGTCATGCTCCTTCTTGCCACTTCTTACGGATGACTACCAAATTCTTTTCTGTCTCCAAGAGGAAAGGTGAAACAATGGCAGATGTCTTAAAGCACAGAGCAAGGCAATGTTTTTCTGAGAAACCAGTGAATCTTACCCAGTTCTTGAAACAAAAGGACTGTCCTGCTTCAGGCCAAAAGAGAGTGCAAAGCTGCAGTCCCTAGGGGGTAGAGGTGCTCCCAGCAGACTCACTTGTAGAGGTGCTCCCAGCAGACTCACTTGAGCTTCCAGATGCACTACAGATCCCTCTCTGTTGGTGCTTCCTCTCAGTGTTACCCTGATTTTTCTTTTAAGGCACTTTTCTCCTTGACATGCTCATTCCTTGCTCAGAGAGTAGAGATGTTTCCAGATCCTGCTCTAGGAGCTCAAGTCCTTAAAGTCAGCTTTTGCGGTACAAAGGGGTTTGATATTGTCATCAGGAGTGGGCACGTTCCCTTTCTATCAGGAATGTTAGCTGTGCTTCCGCCATGGCAGTCTTCAGGATGCATTTGTTGTGCCCTGGCTGCGCGTCTGGGGCAGTAGCTCAGCATTGAGGTGTGCTCAGTAAATTCAAAGGGTGGGCGAACAGGCTGCTGCTTTTGTTTGTGAGCATGTGAACATCTTCTCACCCAAGTCTCAGTGACCTGTATGCAATGGCTGAGGTTTTAATCCACTTCAAGTGTTAAAGCTCAGCTATGCCAGTGTAACGTGCAAGGTGTGTGAGCTTCAGAGCTCAGAAACGAGCCAGGGACTGAATGAGAGGAAGCAGATAACAGCTCGAGGAGGAAAATTGCAATTACTCTTCCCAGGGTGAGCGGCAGGGAGGTCTGCATTGAGTAGTAGAGATAAACTTTAATTTTAGAGTTCAGAGCATTGGTCCCTCTTTACACAAGATAATGCAATGAGAGTCATTGCTTTCTGTTGTGATCCCGTGTGGTATGTTTATAGCAAATATTAAGTGTAAGCAGTATCGCTTTTACAGAGCAGAAATCT
Source organism: Hypotaenidia okinawae (assembly GCA_027925045.1). Classification (NCBI taxonomy): domain Eukaryota; kingdom Metazoa; phylum Chordata; class Aves; order Gruiformes; family Rallidae; genus Hypotaenidia; species Hypotaenidia okinawae. The sequence continues at coordinate 10,738,015 of BSDF01000006.1, forward strand.
TACAGTAGCAGAAAAATTAGGAAGGCACAACATGGGTGACTCAATCTTTATGACAGCTGAAGGTGGCACAAAAGAGAGTAGCTCTAGTAACCTTTTCCATGCCTGTTGGTATCCGAATACCCTGCCTCGCTGGGATGCGGGGAGTTTTCGGGGACGGCAGCAGTGCAGGGGCTCTGGGTGCACTTCCCCGGGCTGCTGGCATCTGCTTCTCTGCATGCTGGGGCACTGATGGGAAGCAGCCAGTGGCCCTTCTGCTGCTGGACAGGAAAGGAGTTTTCTTCTTTTTACCAGATGTGGCCCACCGCCTGCCTGGGCTCCCAGCTGTGTGCCTGAGCAGCTGCTGTGCTACAGACAGATGAGGTTTGTTTGGTTTTTTCTTTTTAAAATACATTTTCCCTGAGGCACCAGCAGCGTGGGCTAGTGGTGGGGCTGCACCCTGAGGTGAGGCAGTCTCTCCTCACAGAGGCTGCCCTGCACCTCCACATGCAGTACAAGGCCCATGTGGTGGGAACTCTGCAAACTCTTTGAACCTGTTAACTTCTTTCTCTTTTCAAGGGAAGACTCAGGTCTTTTATTCTTGTGTCTCGCAGGTCTGTGCTGGTTTCCACAGGGGTGGGGTGAATTTGGGGGTTTTACCTCATGTTGTCTGTGGGGTTTCTGTCCTGTGTTCCTGTGACTGCAGGAGGGAAAGGCAGCTGTAGTCCAGTAACAAGCCTTTATAGATACTATTTTTGCTTACACATACATCTGAGGTGTTGATCAGCCTTTTGTCCATGTGGTAGCATATCAGGTGTGACTGCTTCCTTGGGGCTAAATTTTGACCATTTCCCTTCTCTTTCCACTGAGATATCTCTTCCAAGATCCTGCTCTGATTGCATCACAGAATTGATGAAGCCAGTTGCTTTCAGGGATTTGAAGGCAGCAATGGGCACCTCTGTTCAGCCATGGTGGTCACTCATGTCCTGTGGCTACATGGAGATGGTGGGGACCAGACCAGCATGTGTCTTCCTCCTTGATGGAGGTTTGTGAGATGGTAAGAAATAGGGGCTGTCTGCTCCCTTGAAGAGAGTGGGATCCTCGCCCTCCATGCTTATCCATTGGGATGTCCCTTTGCTTTTATGAACTCTATCCCTTATGAGCTTCTAAATGCCTCCTGTCTGCCTACTGTCCTAGAGAGTTAGTTACCAGAGTTCCCTCAGTACTTTCAGCCCATTGTCAAAGCTGCTTTGTAAAGCACTGCTAAAATCAGAGTTAAAATATGATCTCAAAAGCTGGGCAGGCCATGCCCAAGAGGATGAAGGAAAGTGTGACTTCTCAGGTGGGAATGGTTTCTGGGCTTGTGTCTGTCAGCAGGATGGGAAGCAAGGTCTCGCTCTCTTTTTGGAATCTTGGGTGTTCTGCTTTCCCCACTTTCCTTCTCAGACCTCAGCAGAAGCTGGAAAGGAGAAGGAGTTAAAGTTGGAAATTTAGGGGGAAGGACGGGGTATGTAAAGTGACAGCAATGTAGTTGGTGTGAATGGGTTCTCCTGAGAGCTACAGGGTGATACAGGCTGGTACTGGGTAGCTGGTGGTGAGAAACAGTCAGATGAGATTAACTGTGACAGGCAAGGCAAGGAAACTGGGACTTGGATGGGGAGATGGAGGGAGAGAAGAGAAGCAGCTGTGGAGAGGAGCTGGAGGCCAAAAAGAAAGTGGGTGGTCACTGGGCAGAGAAGCTGGAACAAGGATGATACACAGACTCTGACATGAGGGGAAGGGAGTGAGGTTCAGGGATGAGGAGTATGGTAAGGAGAGCTATGAACAGTTGTTAGGAGAAGCATCCTGGAGAGGCAAAGGACTAGGCCTGGAGGGGGAAACTCGAGACCTGCAGACCTAGGCTTCATATCCTGTTTGTTAAATATTTTGCTGTTTGTGTCAGGACTCAGGTAGGGGCCCTTGAGAAAGGATGTGTATCCCTGGAGGACTGAGCAAGGTTTGCCTGTGAGACTTCAATCCTAACATCTAACTTCTCATTTATAGCTGCTTTTTTTTTTTTTAAAAAAAAAGCTAATATTTTAATGTGCTTTGTATACATATGTTTTTTTCAATTAAATTGTTAGGTAAATTGTTTTTTCCCTTTGTAACGCTGACTGTTTTGAGAACAGAGAAATCATGTGGAGTTTGGAATAAAATGAGCTAGGATGGGAAGTGAGAAGAATCCTCTCCAGTGGAGGAAATTAACGATCACTTGACACGTAATTGAACAATGCTTTGAGGATAGATACACTACTGTTAACTTTGTCAGCTCCCACAAGTAGTTTGTAAAATACTCTACATACCTGTGCAATACTGGCTGTTTTCACTCTTGTTTGAATTATGTTAGAACCCTGCCTGGGAGTAAAATTCACCCAGCATATTGATATGAAAGTATAATTTGTAAATCCTCACAGTTTATTTTTCCACATCTCCTTGTTTCAAACACTCTGTCCCCTCTGCGCCTCCCCCGTACCCCAAGTGAATGTAGACTAAAATGGAAACCTGGTCACATTAAATGATACTGACCAATTTCTATTTTATTTCCCCTCCCCCCATCCTGAGTGTTGTCATGCTGCCTTCTGTTGCTTGGCATTTTTGGGGTTTCCTGTCATGTCTGTAATGATTAGGAAAGAATTCTGAGCACACATTGCCTCTGTCCTTGGCAGTTATTTTTGCTTTCTTGGGAGACAATAATTGTGCTGCTTGTCTATCTTCATTGCCATGGTGCTAAGTACAGAGGGGAGGTGGGATAAGCACTTCAGTATTTCTGTCGTATGCTAAAAGCCTCAATCGCTTCTGGCAACCTGTTGACGAAGTCCTGTAATGAAGATAAGCAGAAAGAAAAGATCTGTGTTCTTCAGTGGGTAGAGAGGGGGATGCAGAAATCACTTTCAGATACTGCTCTTAAGTGTTTTATGCTCCTACACCATGTGAGCATCTGGGTCCTTACCGTGAAAGTAAATCAATTTATATGTAAGTAAGAATAACAGTTTTTTTATATCTTCATCAGAACAGAAATACAACAGAAGTTGTCTTTTTTTCTGCAAGGGATTTCAGAAAATTGATACTTTAAAGTCATATCTATTTCCACATAATCAAATTTTATTAACTGGTTCTGGCCAGGCCAGGGTCAACCTCCCCAAGAAGCAGCCCAGGTGAGCTGAGTCAGCTCGGGCTGTTTCCACACCACCTGACATCACTCCCCCACAAAAGGGGCTGGTTGGGGAGGGGTGCTCCTGGGTGCCTCCAGAGCAGTCTGAGTGTAGCATGGTGGGGCATCAGGTCGGTCCTTGCATCCTGCAGCGCTCTGTCATCACCAGGTCGGTAAGTTACTCTGTGCCTTTTAACTCCTTGCCTGGCACTGTTGAGTTAAAATGCAGAGTGAGGGAAAAGCAATGCTGACAAATTGGCTTCTCACTGTAGGCAACTAAACAAAGTGGCCCATTACGGTTGATTTTGGCCCCAAGAGGAATCTCTTAATTTTCAAAAGAATTTTGGTAGAAATGTGTTAATATCAATTTGATAAGAATATTTACAGTCATCCTGCTTGATTAAACTACTTCTAAACAGAGCTACATCCTTTGCCTAAAAGGAAGCGTTGTTATTTGCAATTCCTATCACAAGAATATGAATGCATACAATGGCTTTATTTATTTATTTATTGAAAAGATTTTGTACCTTTATAAGGTGCACAAAGGCAGATAATCAGACCTAATGCAAGAGCCAGGCATGGACCATTTCCTGTGGTGAAAAACCCTGCTGTCTTGAACTACCTCTCAAGAATAAAAATTAGATGCTACTTGAGGCCTCAACCTACTTCTTCTATGCCAATTTCTAGATTAATCTTGCCACCTGCAGTGTGGGTGTATAAATGACATGAGGGGGACATTTTTTCTCTTTATTTTTCATTTTTTGCCACCTAAATGGTGTGAAGTAATCATGTCATACTGTGCTGGTTTATGGCATTATATCATGTGATTGCCTTGCCTTTTGTGGCCTATTCAATGATACAAAATGGAGAACATTATATATATTTTTTTTTTAAATAGAATGGACAAAAAAATTGGTTTTGGCACCTGATGTCCACTAAAGCATTCATCTAAATCAGTAGTTATGTAGGTTGTATGACTGCTATAAGAGCAAGGTTGGTTCTGTAATTCTGATAACAGGGATCTATGAATCACTATTTTTGAGCAATAAATACTGTAGCTAAGCACTGGTGTTCTGGCTTCCTAAAAATCTCTCCTTACGTTTTCTTTGTCCCCCATCCTCCCTCCTTTTGTGATTGTTTCTTACACAGTTACAGTTAAGTTTCTCATTGGTCCTCTGAGCTATAAATAGAAAAAAATACTATAGGATCACTGCAGCTGCAGGGATTATTTTGCTGAGCCTGTCTTCCCCTTGCACATATGGGTAACTTTTCACTCTGACACTGTGAGTTTTCCATTTGGGACCAGTGGGAACAGACACCTCCTACAGTGGACAAGTTTGTGTTGTAAAGCTTAGTTCTGTGTCATGGCTCCCCTTGTTTTCTTTTTTCTTGCTTATTTTTTGTCCCCTTTAATATTTTGTAGACTGGAAAGTATAAAAGATGCTCTGAGAGCACAACACATGTAAAACTGGATCTCAGAGGTTAAAAACTCATTGCTACTGTGATGAAAGACTATCTACAGATGGCATTCAGACCTGCCTTTGCTTCTCTTTCTACTTTGGCTCATTGTGCATAACAGTGTTGAAATTTTAAAGGCTATTCTTGGGGACTGCGGGGAAAATAACAAAGCAGAGTTGTGTGGGAGGATAGTGGGGTGTGTGTGTGTCATGATTTTTCTTGGTCTGTGGAGGTCTCTATGGATGTTCATCATGCTGCTTGGAAAATAAAACATCACAGCTTTAAAACGTGACATTTGTAGAATAATTTGGTAGATGCCAGTGATTTGGAAACCTAGTGTACCGCACTTGTCTCAGGTCTTCCTGTTAAGAGGATCTACTGACAAGTTGTGGTAGGAGAAGTTTGTGCAGAATTAGGTACAGCAATCTTATTAGGGAAATGGTGGAAGTTGTTTAGGTTCATTTCATTGTAATTAATTATGAAGCCAGAAAAAATTAAGTTTGTTTTTATAACAGTATTGCCCACACATTCAAAAGTCGTGGATCTCTGTGTTAGCCTTTTGTTCTCTTATACTGGCAGTGCTTTTAATGTGCTTTGATGTCTTGTGAGTACCAGCTTTCAGATGGGGTATTCTGCCTTTCTAGCTTTATGCCATCCTAATTGTTTCAAAATGTAGTCATTAAAAAAAAAAAGTAAACATTATTGCTGGTGTTATTGCTAACGGCAAGAAATGCAAAAAAGGGGGACACATGTGGCAGCTCTATTTAAATAAAAGCTTATTTTCAGAAACAAAGGCTTATGGAGCAAAAGGGAGCTCTTAGTACCCTGAGCACGTTTGCTGTTACGGATGAACCCACAGCAATGGATGCTATCAAAGTTGTCATATTTTATTCATGAGTTGTGGTATGCTTGGGTGAAATAAGAAAAGCAATGCTCCAAATCATAATTATGGTGTAAAAAGATAAAACAGTTATTATTGTGACATTCTGAAAATTCTTAAATCTCTCAAATAATTCATATAAAACTTGCAGAGAATGACTAAGTATGTTAGCTGCGTTTATGATTCTTTGTTTGGGGAGGGTGTGTGTGTGCGTGGGACACTTCACAAATAGAATTTATACATATTTTGGGAGAATATATGAATATGTGCTTATATGTGTTCCAAGAAACAAAGACAACTAGAATATTGAATATAAACGTAACTGTAAAGAGGCTGACAGCAGAAATTATACTTCAGTAGAGAAGGGCTTTGACAAATGTATTATGCCTCATGTTATTATCATGCAGTTAATAAATAAAACAGACACCTGGGATTTAATTTGCTTTAGCAATAACGTGGAAGTGATTTTTCTGTGGGAAAGAAAACAGAAGGTAGAATTAGTTCACAAAACAAATTTGTTTAATGCTTGTAGAAATTGTATATAGAAAATAAAGGCAAAACCCCATAATATTTTAGTAATAAATGAGCTAAATGCTTTAAAAGTAATTAAAAAATCCAAACCTATTTAGTGTGTCAAATCTTTGGGAGTTTTTGAACCAAAAGAGCACTTCAGCATATGCTTACTTTGAACTTTACGGATAATTTCATTGCCTTTAGTTATTCATGTGATAAAAGGTTTTACTGGACTGGAAATTAAAACCTTTGTGTAGTTGTAGCCAGGTCTGTTAGCTGCCATAAGTTGCATTAGGCGTTGTAACCTCTCTTTTCAAGGGGATAAACTGGGTCAGAGGTTTCTCTTTTGCTGAAACTTCCTTGAGAACGAACTACTTAAAACTGGTGTTTTGATTTACGTGTTTAAGAGTGCAGGTTTTCACCAGGAAGATAATTTCTGTGTGGCCTCACTCAAGTTAGACTGGGATTTTCAACAGCGTTGAAACAATTTAGACATTCGGCCTCCATCTTGCTTCAGTGGGGTCTGGTACTTAACATGTTTCCTTGGAAAATCCAGGCTATAGATTACTTGTTGACTGTATCTCATTCACATTAAACTTAAGAATACTAAAGCACTTCACAAGTACTGGATATTACTATTTATTTTTAATACTGTTGCTGTAAAAATATAAGCAGCATTTATTATTTCCTCTAAGAAGGAAGAGTGCTATGTGAGAAACCAGAATACAAATGGATCTGCGTCTCTGCATGCTCCATTGAAAAAGCTTAGATTTTGCTTCATGGTTACAAGCACACTGAGGGTTATAGTGGGAGGAAATAAATACAAACTACAATTAGGGGAGTTATTTACAAAACTTGGCTTCTGAATATGACTTTTGGTTCTTGATGCTCCTTGCCTTCTGGTACAATCTTTGCTTAAGTTTCTTTTAAACAAGGGCAGCTGAAGAACATATTTTGTGAAGTTCGTTATATGTTACAATTTAAAAAAAACCAACACTTCCAGTATTTTGGATCTGTGACTTTGAACATAGCTGAAATTTTTTTGTAGAAGGGGAGGAGAAAAAAGCTTAGCTTGCTTTTGCGTGAAGCCAGAACAGAAACAGCATTTTTGGGTGGTTCATTATTTTGTGTGACATTAGCATTTAATGTACACTAAAATAGATTCCTGAAGTGGACAGTACTCTTCTGAAACAGACAGCATCATGGTAATGTTTCTTAGCAATCGCTGTTGTTTCTCTAACATTGCATACATTGCCCCCCGTCTCTGTTCATACATGACAGGTGTTCCTGGCATGGCCTCTGCTCTTTCTGTTAAGATGTTGTTGCTGTTTTCCAATTTGCAAATATCAGTTTTTAACTCCATAGCCACAGCGATGTGATACCTTGTCTAATACAGACAAACAGCGGAAAAGATGTTCTAATCAGTGACTCCTGGACTAATTAACTAACAACGCATGTAATTTGATTAGCTCACATGATTTAAGAGCAGATTATGCGCTTTTAGGGGTGGTGTAACTTCTGGAGCATTTCAACCAAGCCTTTAATTTAAGGGATCATCCATTTGTAAATAGTCTTGATTTCAGGACAAGCCTCTTGAGGAAACAACAGAGCCTACTTGAGAAGGTGATCCTGAGCTCAGGAGCCGCTTAAAATATTTTAAACAAGGAAGAGTGGCTGCCTGAGGACCTCCAGGTCCTATGTAGTGCTCAGCCAGGTGAGCACTGTTGTCCTCAGCCGGAAGCTTATCGGAAAGACATTTGGAACCAAATCAGAAAACTGGGGTAGGCCATAACAGCCAAATGGTTTGAAGACTGCATTAATCGCTGTGCTATACGTGTGCCCAGGCCTGCTGTTCATCCTTCTGCTGCTGGAAAGATGGCTCCAGCGCTTCCCTTGGTCGTTCAGTCCATTTGAGTAGAAAAGACAAGGGCCCTGGAGATGGGAAACCCGTATGCAGCAAGAGGGAGGCTGTTTTTCGATGTAGCCTTTGATACGGCTTTCTGCTGCTGTGCTTTCTCTGTCACCTAGGGGACCTTTTGCTGACTGGTGCTTGAGAAATGTAGGTGGCCACCTCCTCTCTTGACATTTACAGACTTCCAAGTTTTGTGCAGTATCTGCTGCTCTGTTCCCGAGTTTCCATGGTTGGGTTTGAAACGCTGATAAAGCAAACAAAGGGCTCTAGTCTCTCTGTCAACTACTTAATTAACACGAGTGTGGTCATTCTAGCTGGTGTTCAAGTCTGGCCAATTTTCCAGAAGTGAAGAGTCGGACATTAAGCCACTAAATCAACTAAATTACTGGTTGGGGAGAAAGTGTGATTTAATAGGTAGTCTCTGTTTGATTTCTTCAGTGACTCAAAATTCTGCTCTCCCCAGGGTCTGGAGTTTCAGGATTGGGTTTGCAATAGCTTCCTGAAAGGAATGAAAAATATATATATATAATCTTAAATGCTAGATTAATTTTGTTAGGAGAGACCTAGTCATAAACTACTTTATAAACATGTACATCAAAATGACAGCAATATATGAACACTTATTGCCAGGGTGGTTTTGCATCATGCAAAAGGATAGTTTACGTTGAATTATACTATTTTTCCACCTTCTCTAGCAGAACTGCTTTTGCTGTGTAGTCACGGGAACTTACCTTTGTAACATTAGCTATTCACCCTGGTAATTGCTCCATCCTCTAATTTAATGAAAACCCATTAAACCGAAACAATAATTAAAATGAGACATCATCTCTGTAGGAGGTTTGCATATTAAAATCACCGAGCATTTCACTGCAGACAGATCTTATTCTTGAGAAACAGTGTTTGAAGCAACATGTAAAAAGTGATTTATAATGAATAATCATAATTTAGAAAGCTATGCTGTTGAACATGATTTCTTACTGTTTATTACTGAATCTGAGTCAGTAATAAAGCATTCATAAAATGTCTTTTTGTGCTGTCGAGAATACCTAGAAGCAGAGATGTGCCCTCTTTGGTCCTCCCTGGTTAGCGTGGTTGTTAAGAGAAGGCAGAGGTGTTTTCACCTCTCTTTCTGGGTTGCTGGCAGGTAGGACAGTGCTGGTCTCCACTGTTCAGTGCAGGGTGCCTCAGAGAGCAGCATGGTGTCTGCTCAGCACCTTAACGTGGTCTTGCAATTATTTGCCCTTGGCAGTACCTCACAGCTTGCTAAATCCCATACTTTAGCCTGGCTTGGAAGCAGTGTAAGCAAGTGGCAGGCATGGTGGATTAATTTGGGTCTGTGCTTAGGTAATGTCTGGGTGTGGTGCTGCTTGACTGGTGGGTCTCCACAGTGTGGTGCAGGCTGTCTTGGGCCTTAGTGCTGACCGCCAAATCAAGCACCCAGAGTGTGCTGGGGGGCAGACATGGCTCTATGACTATTCTCGTGATAACAGCATGTTGGAGTCTTTTTTTTTTTGTTTGGATATAAGGAGAAATTTGTGCTAACTTTTCCCCCACGGCTTAAAATAAAAAGTTGGTGCCATCTGCCTCTTGCCCTTGCTGGCCAGGGAGGAACAACTTCCCAAGGTGTTTCCCTGCTTGGCAACGGAATTCTTTCTTTTTGGAGAAGATCCCCATGGTTGGCGTCAGCATCCTTCTGTGAACTATATGGGACCAACGTGCAGAAAGGAGTCTTGTGTTATAAACTGAGAATTGCTGGGTTTGGATCATCCTTCTACTCATGGTTCCATTTTTGAAAAGCTGATGACTTAAAATGGGGCACTGTGTGGGCTTTTTTGGTTTCTTTTTACTTTGTTTTTAGTAGAGACTTCTATTTTATTGGATTTTGCCCATAGCAAGGTAAAAGCCAATATGCTGCAATATTTGATTCTTTGATTGTTGTAGCTGCAACCCAGATTCTCTGTTATTGCACAGTTAAATTCTACTCACCTGTCCAAAGTGACCGTGCAAAGGTTCTCCTGAAAGCTTGTTGAAACAAACAGCTTTAAGATGATTGAAGTTACCGATAAAACAATGTGCTTTGCAGTAGGTTCCTTACCAAAGGAAGGAAGTCAAAGAAAAAAGGTATTCAAGCACACTAGTGAATGGTGAAACGCAGTTGTTGCCTCACAACATGAGTTGATTTAGAGCTGAGTTTTAGTATTTTTCTCTTAATGGAAGCATCCATTAAAGAAAAATGATTTCCCCAATGGATTTGGATAGTGGTGCTGGTGCACGTATTTCGTTGCTTAAAATTCCAGCCCAAATGGTCACGTACTTCCCTTTGTGCCATGGATTATTGACACTGTCATCAAAGTCAATTTGGCAAAAACTCTGCATGCTCATCTAGCATCATTCTTTTCTTTCCCATAACTCATTTTGTCTGCTTCTGTGCAGTGATAATTTTCTTATGCTGTTTCTGGTGGAGCTGAAGCTAACTTCTCCCTTTAACGTTTTTGAGGCCTCTAATATTATCTGGACTACAAGTGGCAAAAGCCTGATGTTTCAGTTTTTAGTTGTCATAGCTCGTTATGTGTAGAGCAGTGGATTCACACAGGAAGTTGTGACTTGAAGGCCTAAATCAGGCTTGTAAAGACTGATCCAATCCTGAGTCACTGCCTTAATTACATTTGTCACATGGGGTGTGTACCACTCTACCTGTACACTTCACATAGGGAACGCAAAGCTTGCCCTGACATCACTGGCCCCAGAGCAGCATTACCTGTCATCTAGACTGGTGTTAGAAAATGAAAACAAACCCATGTTAAAACAAAAACTTGAGACTTACTTTGAAGGTGATGAAAGTGGGTAAAGAGCTTGCTGTGGCTAAGCAGCTTGCTGTGGTCTTCCTTTGCAGATCCTGGCCAGACTTGTGCCACAGCTGCCAATTCCTTGTGTGAGCGTAGCCCTGGCCTGTTCCTCTTGTAGCTCCTTTTGGCTTGATAGGGCTGGGCTAATGAGGGGCTGAATGGGCTCCCATGGGACAAGACAGCCAGGAGAAGGTGAGGTGGTGTCCCTGAGAATTTGGGAGGAGGTGCTGGGGGAAACATGGGATGACAAGTGCTCAATGGGTTTGGTTGTCGCAGAATTACAAGGTTGGAAAAGACCTTTAAGATGGAGTCCAACCATTCCTTTCCTGTGCTAAACCATATCTCAAAGTACCTGGCCCTGACAACTCTTTCAGGGAAGAACTTTCTCTTAACATCTAATCTGACCCTGCCCTGGGGCAGCTTTGTGCCTTGTCCTGGCAAGCTGCACCTTTTCTTTGTGTTTCGCACTTCTTCCATGGACTTGAGGCTTAAAAAGAAAGAATTAAATTCAAGCAACCAATATTCTTTCTTTCTGACATAGATGTGTCGATGTGTCTTCTACTTCTCTGTTTTGCTGAAGGTAGAAAGCTACCTTTACTTGATGATGCTCTGAGATGATTTGTATCTGTTGTACTTTAAAATAACTCTGTATGCTTGCTTTTTTGCTTGTTTTATTTTAGAAACACTCTGATATATTTAAAAACACACACAACCCTCCAGACAGCCAGTATTTCAAATTAAGAAAATATAATCACATAGAAGGGCATGTGAAAGTCATATCTATGTATGTTTGTTTATTTATTTATTTTGCTGAGATTGCATTATCATTCAAGCATGAAGTGATGTCTCACTGAAGATTACTGTATAAACCTATATTGTTCTATATTATGTAGGAAATACGACATTTCATTACGAGCAGACAGTTATTTTTATAGAGAGCATAAAAAGTATTTTCCCTTTCAGGCACCTGTGGTGAGGGGGTGTATGTATTCTCAATTTTTCTTTTTTTGAAGTGTGAAAATCAACCTGAAAATAGAAAGCTCTTATTCTAAGGGGATCGTACTCCCAGTTCATTTGTGTGGTACTTTCTGTAGAAATTGAGCAAAACACAGATGACATGTCACGTGGGATGGGCACTGCCAGAGGAGTGCAGGGGAGCTGTCCCATGGGGCACAGGAGCTGGGGCGATGCAGTGCCTGCTGGGCCATGCTCTCAACAAGGCCTCATGCATCTCCTTCCCAGCTGTGGGGCCCCAGGTTGAGAGCCCAGGGCTGTGCTCCACATCCTGACAGGGTTATCCTCTCGTAACGCCAGGTTGTGTGCCCCCTGGATACTTACGAGTCTTGGTGGGCTCCTCACTTATGAATCTAGTTGCTGGCTATTTGGTCTCACCATGAAATTGCTGGGAAACTCCTCTTGTTGGAGTTTCTCAGGGTTACTTATGAAGAGATGCATTTCTCTAGACATTTCTGCATCTACAAGTACATTTTTAGGTGCCTAGTGGCAGGGGGTGTTCCTGGGCACTGGGAATGAATGGACCTACTCCAAATAAATACCACTGTTCTTAGAAGCATGCTCATTTTTAAAGCCCTAGTTATCTAACGTCCTTCATATGAATTACATGCACTAGAAAGATGTTGCAGAGCAGTATGTAAGTGCTGTTTGTTATCTAGAACCCAGGGTTCTGGAATTTTATAATGTTGTTATCTGTGGCGTATATTGATTTTAATCAACAGGGAACGAAATGGGTCACGTGTGTGTTTGCTGTGGTAGAGTATAACACAGTGTTTCAAACTGTGTCTCTAAATTCATGATTCCAACTCAAAAATCCTGTCTTCTTGTCTAAGTTTTGGTGGAAAGATGGTGGGATGTGGCTTTATACCCAGGCCTCCATATAATGTGAAAATGTTTGGCTTTGCAAGCCTTGTATGGAGTTTTCACATACTGTGGCTCATTAACAGCACTGCCTATGCTTTCATGTGAAAGGATTTTTGAAAAGTTTGGTAAGTTTTATTTTATTCTGGCAATTGTGACACCTTTATGGAAGAAAAAAAAATCTGTAATCATAGAATCATAGAATTGTAGGGGTTGGAAGGGACCTCGAGAGATCATCGGGTCCAACCCCCTGCCAAAGCAGCTCCCTAGGACATTTCACTCAGATAGGCATCCAGATGGGTCTTGAATATCTCCAGAGAAGGAGACTCCACACCCCCTGGGCAGCCTGTCCCAGTGCTCTGTCACCCTCACTGGGAAAAAGTTCTTCCACATGTTGGTGTGGAACTTCCTGTGCTCCAACCTGAGGCCATCACCCCTTGTCCTATCTCCACAGACCACTGAAAAGGGGCTGGCCATTTCTCCCTGCATCCCCTGCTTAAGATAATTATAAACATTAATTAGGTCCCCCCTTAGTCTTCTCTTCTCAAGTCTGAACAGTCCCAATTTTCTCAGCCTTTCCTCATAGGGGAGATGCTCCAGGCCCTTAATCATATTTGTAGCCCTTCTTTGGACTCTTTCCAGGAGATCCCTGTCCTTTTTATCCCAGGGAGCCCAGAACTGGACACAATACTCCAGTTGGGGCCTGACCAGGGCAGAGTAGAGGGGGAAACTCTACTTCCTGGTATATGGGGGGGACAGTTTTCTGTCTCATCCTCAGCTTTTCTTTTTTTAAATTTTTTTTAAGAATGCTGGATAGTATTTATGACCAATAATAACACCTGCTAGGTGAAGATAATGGTACAGATAACAAAATCTTTATATATAAAGACAAAATCTGGTCTTCTGTCCTGGATTTTTTTATTCCATCATTCCCCTTTTTGATGGCAGTGGAAACGCTTTCTGTTCTTTGAAGCTTTATGCTCTTGCTATGATAAAAGTTGCATTGGACAGACAAATAGTTTGATGCTATAAAGTGGGCATTATATTTATCAGGTGAATTTGAGCCTCTGGCAAAGATTTTAAAATGATAACTAGTGATTTTTGATGTCTAATTTGCAGTACTTTTCAGACGTGAACTTTTCAGAGTGCAAGTGTATTAGGCATTCTGAGTGTGTAGGCTTATTTGGAGGGCTTTAAGCTGCACAGGAAAAATTGAGACACCCAATTACAAAACATGCTTGAATACTTTTTCCTTGGAGTTTAGTTTCAGTTCACGGCACTCCCTCAGTAGTTGTGTTTGTGAGTTTCAGGTTGTTTTTCAAGCCAGCTTCTCCTCTTTCTGTCTGCAAAGCCTCATTTAATGACACAGTGTTGGATCTGTTTTGTGTGTGTGCTTTTTTTTTCCTGGTTTTTTTTTTTTCTCTCTCCCCTGCAGTGGAATTCTGAATTGTAAATCTCATCACCCCTTTGTGTTACAGCATTCAGCTCGGCCAGATTCTCAGGATTCAGTAGGGTTATAGGTTTTTTTACCAGCTGAGAATTTGTGCTGGCATTTCTGGCTTCAAAGCAAACCTTTCGAAAGGAAGAGCGCTGGGCTTCTAATTGGTTGTGACATCCAGGAACCGCGAGTGGCACAGGTCTTGCAAATGTGTGACAAAGGCTCAGCGTGAGAGACATGGCAAGGGGTGGGAAGGTGAAATGCCACCATTTCTCCCTCTTGTCATTAATCTTCTTTGGGAGTGATGATACATTGTGAATAAAAGGATGAGATAAAAATGAATGTGGTGGGAGACGGCGCATTTGAATCTTAGAAGATCAAATATGAGAAGGCGTGCTGCTGCTTGGCCATCAGCAGGATTAGTGAGACTAAAATATTTTGGGATTGGCCTGGTCAGGCTGTAGTTTAATAAATATTGTATGAGCTGTCATGCTTTGCTTGTTTAAACTGAGAAATCCCTGAAACGATAGTGGATTGCAAGCGTGTCTTGTATTTATTTCTCGGGCAGAAGCACAGCCATATAGCATTATTAGCAATCATACATCTCTGCCTTACACAGTACAAGGACAGGTTTCCTCTGATGTACGATGGAGAGGTAGCAATGGAGTCAGTGGTAAAAACTGAAATTGGAGCTTGGTGAATTGTGTTGGGAGAGGCAGTGTCTGAGATTCCTCAGAATTTAGGAGCCTATTTATCTGACTGCAGCACACCTTATTTACAGCAACTTAATCTGCTCACAGCAGACACAAATAGCTCAGCATCCTGTTAAAAATGCTGTCAGAAAATCAGTAGCTGACCAGTTGTGAGCTTGTCAAAGTGACAAGTGGGCACGCTGACTGAGATGGCATTTGTGTTTTTTCATTGAACAAATGCAGTGGTGGAGCATGGTAGATGACTCTCAAAACCAAAAAATATTGATGGGAAAATGAAAAATGTAAACTGAATCTCTCTGACTTAGCATTTTTACTGGAATGTTATTTCTTTCTCTTTTTTTTTTTTTTTTTAAAAATATAATTCTTAGATATAGAAAGAGAAATCCATGCAGCACCCCATGTGAGTGAGAAGTTAATTCAGCTCTTCCGGAATAAAAGTGAGTTCACCTTCCTGGCCACCCTGCAACAGAAGGCATCAACTTCTGGAGTGATACTGTCCATCCGAGAGTTAGAGCACAGGTAAGAGGAAATTGTTTCTCTCCTGCAGCAGTAGCAACAAAAAAAGATACTGAGCCCTCAGAGGTCCCTCTTGACAGTGTGTTGAAATGGTAGATGTAAAACCTGCCATGTAAGTTAAAGCTTTTCTTCGTAGTTTGCAATTCACTGCCTCGTGCTAGTTGTTTTTTGTTATAGGAGGAATGCATTATTTATGTATCCTGGTCTGTAAAATAACTTAAATGAACTTAAACAGAAAGATCAAAGCCAATGTAACAGAGACACTATGCACTTTGGAAGTTATAAACCTTGTAATGGAATTTCCTTTAGTAGCTTATCATACGCGCTTTGGAGTTTGATTTTCCATAAAAGTTAAACTTGCTTGTTTCCTCCTTCACCACATTTTATAGCACTTTAAAATAATGTTTTCTTTTTTGAGATTCAGCAATTAAGCTACTTGTGTTTCTCTATGGTGATGTGTATGTTTTCTTCCTGGCACAAATGAAGCATATTATTTCATATGTGTTTTTCTGTGGGTTTTTTCTTCTCTTAGTGCTTTTTTGTTATTGTTGTTGTCAGTGTAGGAGGGAAAAAAAGAGGTCTCTTATTAGCTATTATAGTGGCAGGCATCAGTTTATTAAAAACAAAAAATGTACCTTGTGTTATGGCTCATAGTACACTTCCAATGACATTTTGATGTTTCAAAGTGTGTGTTGCATTACATAGTCTCCTACTTGTGACTTGTTTAATAAATTCTTAGGGCTTGAAGGACCTTATTATCTAGTCTGACTTTCTGTTGTAACTTAAATCATAGAATGTTCTTTACTTCCATTTAAAATCTAATACCAGTCATTCTGTAGCATTTCTTCTAGGAAAAAAAATTCCTATTGGTATTTAATTTTGTTAATTGTGTACAGGATACCCAACTGTCAGCCCAATGTTCTTACTTTTTGTTGAAAATGTACATGAAGGAGAAGGCAGTGGCTTTTTTATAACTAAATCTTCAATAATGGCATTTGCCAGGGCAACAGCAGAGATAATCCAGACAAGACTACCTAAGGGAAGGACTCTGCTACTTCCTTATTCTATCTCCATACTTTCCTGTCACCTCTATTTTCTTATCAGTCCCTTTCTTTTATCTTATTCCTCCTTTCATTTTCCAGGCCATTATCTCAATATATAAGAATATTGTTTTACATTACCCAAGGATCCCTCGCTCCAACTGTCACTGTTTTCCTTCTCTTGCTCTATCATTCTTTTTGCCATTACTTTTGAATTCTCCCAAGCTCTTCCAGCTCTCTGAAGTCATGGTTAACCAGTTCAGCTTTCCATGTTAAGGGATTTTTTTTTTTGGGGGGAGGGCAGGAAGAGAACATTGAGGAGACCCACTGACAGAGGAACACTGTCATATGTAGGGACACGTACACATGTGCACTTGGCAAATCCAAAAAGGGGTGTGTGTGCACATGCACATAGATGCTAAGTTACATATGCCTGTGGAACAGCATAACTGATCCAAAAGCCAGTTTGGATCTGTGTGTGTGGTAGATATCATCACCATAAAATAAAAGCAAAAGCTTACAAGGTGGTAATACATTGAATGCCAAGTTTATGTTTAATTTTTCTAGTAAGATTGAGCAGGAGTTTACTTTTCATTTATAGCGTGGATCTCTGAAATGAAGATTTGTAGGGTATTGTAGAAGTACACAGGTAAATGGAACTTGAATCTTCATGAATAACAAACAAAAGCAAAATAGAAAAGGTACTAAAAGAAGATGAATACAACTTTCCTTGAAGTCAGTAATTCAGATATGCTACTTTGTTATACTAAATGGATATTTCACAACAATTAGAGATTTGTTGTTAATTTGTATCATCATTTTATGGACAGGATTTATACTACAAAGATGATAAATACATCTTTGTTAATATTTTATCTTGTTGAATCAGCTTAATGATGATAAAGACTTTGTTTTCATGATCCAAATGCTTTTCATTTTTCCAAGCTGTATTTTAATACTTAATTAACACAGATTAAGTCTAATTGAACAGTCTGATAGTATGTAGACGGTATACATGGTTATCTGGAAGACAATGGTAAATATGAAGATTGTATTTATTTTCCAAATTATAGATAACAACATGTAATACAGGATGGACAAACATGATATTTGGGGATACAGAATATAGAAATTGTATTCTTTATTGGAGAACTATTCTAGCCAGTTCATCCTAGAAGATCTTTTGAGCTATTTTGCTCACAACCCTTGACTCCTTCAGACTACCATGACACTTGGAGAAGTCCATCAAGATATTTAAAATCCCACCCATGATGAATCTTTAATAGTTCCATGCAAACTTGTCTGCTTTGGTTTTGCATGGTCCAAGGCCTAAGAACGCAAATTAGGAGTTAGCATTGCCTTTGTTATGTTTGCTCACTGAACTGGAGGTATATTGATGATTCCTTCCAACTGCTGGTGAAGATAAGCATCTGGAGAAATCTGTCAAGGATGTTCAGGTACCCACTCTAGTGTTCCTTGACATACTGGCTCGCACGAAAGGAGCTGACTCATTTCATGACTGGAGCTTAAAAGCAACTGGCTGCTAAAATATTTTATTTTCTTGTTAATGTGAAATTTTCTCTTCCCCCTCCTCCCCCCAGTCCAAGCTATGAACTCTTCCTGCACTTTATAAAAATAGTGAATGGCAGTGAGTGGGGAAGGATAAGGTTTGTGTACTTTGAATGCACTCTAAAGGTTTTGGTGCTTGGAAACAATGGGTAAGGCACCTGGAAAAGTGGTGAGCATTCTTTTGGCGAGGCCACCCCACTGACTAGCTTAGAACAGGTTCAAATAATTGATTGCCCGAGATTTCAGTAATTGCCTTTTAATTACTGGGGATTTTTTTGGAAGTAGCCACCATTGAACTGCTACTAGCATTACAGGCCTAAAGTATCCAGAAGTATTGAGTCAAGAATGATTTTTTTTCTTTTTTTCCTCCTAATGTACAAATCCAAACCTCTTTAGATCAGACGAGTAGTACAAGTACACATTACCCAGGATTCTGGTACTTATGAGAAAGAAAGTAAGAGGAAGTACAATCTTTATAGTAAGTTACAGTTAAAGCAGCAGCTGGCTGCCAAGCAGTCATTTGGTCATTATGTGGGAGGTAATAGTTCTGGATCAGGTTTTCTCATCTTTCATCGGGCAAAATTCCCCTTGACTTTCTGAAAGTAACCTGCTGAGTATTTACTTGCTCTGTAACAAGCTGCCCCCCAAAGAAAGATTTTCTTCTTAACCATTGGTTTATTTTTTGTGAAAAGCAGGGAAATTGGACATTGTAATGCACAACATACAAAACTAAACTAGTAAGTAGAGGGGCCATTACCTATGAATTACCCATAAAGGAATGGGATAATATCCTTATTGACCTTCTCCTCAAGGTCTCCTTATGTGCATTTTTCAAGGTCCCAGAGTTTTGTGTGGTGTTTCCCTGCACTGCCTTGCCTTCCCAAGGAAGTCATTGTTTCTTTTGTTACTCGTACTGGTTACTAAAGAGGCAGGATGAAAAACTGCTTTGTAAAATGCTAAGTTGCTTATTCTTATTCCTCCCTACTATTTTGTGCGTGTCCTCTCTGTCTTCTCTGCTTGTTTTGTGATTATTAGTACTAGCTGTCTATCCCTGTGTTGTCATTCTTTCTGAAGAGTCTTTCAAAATGAGAGATCCCACCACGACTGACCTAGGAAGTGAGCTGTAAGGTTAAGGTTTCTAAGATTTTCTTACAGGGAGCACTAAAAACCTTTTTTTTTTCCCCCTAGATTTTCTGATTTTTTTTTTTTTAATGCTTATAAATTATTTCTAGGACCTGGCCCTCAGAAAATTTATGCCATGCCAAATATTTGGAAACTTGTAAGCTAATTGCAGTGCTATGGTGCAATGGGATTGATGGCGTGGGGAATCTGGCTGTTCGCTGTGTAACAACAAGCTGTGCTGATGCAGATATTTGGGGGGATTCTGATAAATGTGTCAGGCTCTTGGTGAAAGATTTTTATTCTTAGCAAGTCAGTTTTGAGTGGGGAAGGGAGACAGGCATGGCACTGTAGAACACTGTTGAATACTTCCCACTAGTGACACTGCAAACAGCTCCTGAGACTGCAGAGGAATACATAGAAAGCTGTATGTTCATAAATAACAGTTGGAAGACTACCAGGCCATAATATGTTTGATTATAAACACGAAAGGGTAACAAGCTAGTTAAATTAAACTCTGAAACTTAATTAATGAAAAGAAGCCTACGTAAGTGACTTCTGACCCTAGCTGTAAACCCGAAGGACTGGATTTGTGCCATGCTATGTTTTAGATTATTCTCTGCAAGATGTGTATACGCTTATTGGATTCCAAGATGGCCTGTATTCAAAAGGGGAAGGGAAAACTGCAAATGTATCCATTAACCTTTTTCTTTTAGGGTAAAGGTCACAACTTCATTAATATTTATAGGTAGAACTGCTAAACTGGAAAGCTGTACAGAGAATATAAAGAATCTAGCCTTACTTCCATCTCTCTGAATGAGATGATGTGAAATATGACGCATCTGTGCACTTACTTTTTATTTTTTTTCTTTTTCATAGTAGAATAAGCAGGTGAGCTTTGTTTCTTCCAGACTTTTTTTTTCCCAAAAGGTCTTTAGAGATGCAAATGCAAATAGAATTGGGCCAACCTGCCTCTGTTATTGGGGTTAAAGAGGAAAGTGAGGCAGAATTGTTATATTCTATACATCTTCCATGGATTTTAAGTATTGTGAAAGAGGAGTTACTGCTTGAGGAACTACCTTCCATCTTGCTGCTCCCTGCTGAGAGCAGGTGTTTTATGTACACTATGCTGACAATGGTTGTCTCTCTGAAGCATTAACATGCTGCTGATAACCAGCTGTTGAAACACATTGATTGGACCTTGTTGGCAATTGGAGCAGAATGGCTGACAGTTTGAAACCCTTTAAAACTGAATTTGGACAGTGCAGAAATGTTGTGGTCAGCCAGGAGCAGGATGTGTGGGTCCCCCAGGAGTCTTCTCCAACATGCTGAGTTATTTTGTTTGCTTGTTTTATGACCCTCTGAGATGGGCAAAGCACCAAAATGTCTGGAACTTAGACGGAAGGCAACTTTCTGAAAGCTGTGTCTACTGAATTTGGGCTTGGACTCACACTATTATCCTAAACTAGTTATATCAAGAATGTAATGCTTCCAGTTAATGAGATAAATCTTCACAATGCTTTATTCATAGGTGGTCATTTGCTTGGTTGAACACTAGGGCTGGGTGATGCCTTTGTTTTTCATGTTTTGTTTGCTGTTTAGTAAGGATGCCTGTGTGCCTGCCTTGCCCAAGGTCCTGCCTTCTGAAAGGGAGGAGGCTTGCAATGCCTGCTGTGAGGACTGCTGGCTGTCCAGAGTTGCCAGCGCTCAGGTGGCAGCAGGGATGGAGGGGAGGAGTGAGACAGAGGCATCCAGAGAGCAGCAGGGAGCAAATGTGTCTGGGTCTGCAGAGGGTGGGAAGGAAGAGATTATTTTGCTAGGAATCTAGCATAAATGTGTGGAATCTGTCATAACATAAAAGCTGTTGAATTTGAGAACAAGATCAGAGGGAAGAACCTTGTAAGGACACAGCAATTAAGGTAATTTGTTTTCAAATATTGTAAGTTGACTCAGGTGTCAGACCTCATTAGTTTAAAAGGCTGTGTTATCCTCTTTAGTTTTTTTTAAAATCTGATATTTAGAGAATGTGGGTTTGGGGATCCCCTGAGTTGAGTTCTTGCTGAAGTGGTGAGCTGGGTGGGAGGGGCCAGGGGCTTGGTGCTATGCTCTGTTTTGGTTATAGCTGGGGGCTCTCTGGTCACACTGGCAGCTCCAGGCTTCTGTGTACCCCCAGTGATCCCTGAACTAATGCCAGCTCAGTCTCAAGTTAGCCTTAAAAATATCAACAGCCCCCATTCAAAAAGTCCTTGGATACAAATCCTTTGTGGACTGCAAATGCTCCTTGGGGGAAACTAACCTTTGGTCAAGGGTTGTGGGTGATGAGCCCTTCAAGGACTACTTCAGAGCGTAACTGTGGATTACGGTGGTAGTGTAAGTACGAGGTAACTTGGTTTTGGAGTGGTGATATGTAAAGAAATTATTCTTTTCTTTTGTCAGGTTACTCTTCTATCAGGCTAGATCATAGGATTGATGTGCCTCATTGCACCTGAATGGCTAAATCTGATGCAGGGGATGAGGTAGGAATAACCAGGCAGAAGAGAGAGGTTTTCTCCTTCAGGAGTGGTTACCACTAGCCTACACCCCTTACTGTGACACCAGCTTCTGCTTTTTGTGGCAAAATAAAATGTCTCTCATTACCTGGCTGCTTCTTGCAAATACTTACCTTTAGTAGAGATACCTTGTTTTTTGTAGTTGTTTGTGTGTATATTTGTTTGAGGACATACACACATAGACATGTGTATGATGACATACACATATGTTGTCCTCATGTGTATGAGGACATATACATACATGGTTGTGGGGTTTTTAATTTGATTTTAGAGTTAGCAGCTAAGGACACATGACTTTCACAGAATTGTAGGGGTTGGAAGGGACCTCGAGAGATCATCGGGTCCAACCCACCTGCCAAAGCAGCTCCCTAGCTCATATTGCACAGATAGGCATCCAGGCAGGTCTTGAATATCTCCAGAGAAGGAGACTTTCACCTTACATAAAATGATAGACTCTCTTCTGTCCTGCTGGCTGTGCTGGCTCTGAAGTCCATAAGATGCAGTACTATTTTTAGGTACAGCGTAGTACTACCTACTCAGTTTACTATGAACAGGGGAGAGACCATATCTTTTTCACATACTAGGCAGGTAGCAGCAACAGTGAAGAGATTTTTAGATATATGAAATGGAAACAAAAACACTTAAGGTCAGTCCTTACAACATATGCCATGAAAATGGTAACTGCTTTGTACCAGCTCTGACTCAAGCTGTCTTTTAGCTGGCAGGCAAAAGTTGGGGTTACTTTTTATCTTCATGTGATCAAAGAAGAAAGTAAGTTTGTATTTGGATGACCTTTGCCTAGTTACAAGTACACAAATGCATATTTTGAGCACTATGAATGCTTAATGCCTCTCAGCTTGCATGCCCAGCTGCCATGCAGAAGATTTGTAGAACAAAAGACAAAATGTTTATCGTAGAAAATATCTGTATGGGTGGTTTTATTGCAAAAAGCTTCAGGCTAGGCTGATGTAACATGATGTCCATTGTCCTCAGTGGTCTGAATGAAAAAATAAGGTTGTTTAATTGACTGGATTTAGTTATTTTTGTTTGAAATTGAAGGATACAAATGTTTGAAAGAATCCTGTTAAGGAAGCCAGCACCACAGTGAAGTTGAACTTTTCAGGCTTTTGCTTAAGAGATTTGGAAGAATTTAGTATTGGGTTTTGGCTTATTTTGGATTTGCTTGTATAGGAGGAATGCTTTTGGAATGCAGTGACTGATGGTAAGACTCTTTGTGCGATGTATGGGGTTTGGCTTTTGCATTTTCTTTTGTAGAAAGCTAATCTGATTTTTAGCAAGATAGCTTCATTGTCACAGATGATCCTCCTTCTATTCAAGACGCCTTTTGTGCTACCTGATGTCAGCCTGATTTTGCTCATAAGCTTTGATGATATCAGTATGTAATCTCTGCCACAGCAGTAAGTCTTTAATGCCACCTAAGTGAGGATTTGCCATGGATGGTTTTGTTGCGCAGCCTCTCAACCTGTCCATACCTAAACCAGCTGTAACAAGTAGCTTTGTTTGGTTTGTAAGCATGCCTGTGTTGCGGAGGACTAGATCTGTACACGTGAGCGTGTGAGAGCTTTTCTTCAAAATCCAGTCTCTGACAATGTGTAATGCTTCAGAGCTCGGGATCTTACTCTGTCAGTTCATAACTAGGGTACAAGAACAGTGCCTGTGGAAGCGGCTGAAATATTTGCCGTGACAGCTGTAGCTTGTTCTAGTTTTCCATCCATAGAGGATGATGGTGACAACTGCAAGGTGAGTGTTTACTTTTGTTTGAAGTCAGACGCCTCTCTTGTTTCAGAGGCAAACTGCTTTTGCTTCCCATGGCTTCACTGACAGTGGCGATGGACTTGGGCGTGCGCCTGCCAGTTTATCCGCGGGATAGCGGACCCAGTGCGTGATCCTGGCCTCACTTGCTTTCCACTGGGGAGCGGTAGAACAAGATCTCAGTTTCTTTTCTGTGACTGTCCAGGCTGAGATGCTTGGCAGCACAACTGAAATAATGTGCAGTGTGTACCGCTGCGCATGCAGATTCAATCAGCAGTAAGGAACAGTGAAAGGCTGAAAGTCTAATGATCTGTGATTCATCACAGAATCTCTGTAGATTGAAAATCCTGAAATCTGTGTGCTAATGGATGCAGATTCATTGGCTGTTTGAATACATCAAGAAGTGTTTCCCAAAAGATGCTAAAGCACAGTCTTGCCTGAAGTCATTTTTATCATTAAACATCATTAAATGTTCTGATATTCGGCTTGGCGTGATGCTGTTGTGAAATGAAAAAAACTATGGGCACAGCTGTGTCCAAATAGGCAAATTTGTGCAGAAGCTTTCTGACCACCTAGCTGATGACATCAAGTGGGCTGGTGCCTGAACTTTCCTTGAATTTGCATGGCTATAAATCAAATATAAGAAATCGTACATTGACCAGACTGACAGAACTTTCCAGAAGCTTCTTTTCAATAACAGCCCAATTCTTATTATGGCAATGATTTATTTTTCTTTCCCAGCAGTTGAGAGACCTGACATCGTAGTGTTGCTGCAGCATGCAAGGTGAATGGTGCTTCCATCCTTGAACTCCCGCGGTTTTATGACCTTCTCCCACGCAATGTTAAGCAGATGCACAAGTGTTTTGACTAGATGGAAACCCCAAGTTTGTACATATTTGCAGGGATGCCATCTGTGCCTGCTGCCTTGCCCTGGGACATCTGTTCAGTAGCTCTAAGAGCATCTGCTATAAGTGCTGGTGCTGCTCCTTGAAAGAGGCTGTGGGGCTTCATTTGGCACTTGATCAGGGATGATGAAGTTGTAAAGTCAGAATGATAACTCTATTTTATTTATGTTTGAATGTGATAAAGGGGAAGATTTCCAGAATTGAATGCAAAAAATAGTTTTGCTTTAGTTCTTTTGAGTTCTTACTGGAGCATTTAATCAGTATTGTGCTTACCAGATGGTGCTCTGTCTTCTTTGTGGAATATTTTAGTGTCTGGTGATAGGTGTTAGCTTCATAAAGATCAGAAATGAAAGGCTGTATACGCTAAGGATATTCAGAAGGACGTGTATCCCAGAGCTGTTCTTGGGGTTGTATCTTATTTGTGGTATCTCCTTTGGCCACTGCCACAACCTGACAGGAGTAAAATCTTTGAATGAAAAATGGTGGTGTTTGTCAAAGGTTAAGATCGCTGCTGTGGTTGATACAATGAATAGATGAATATGTTTCTTTAATGTGGATGGTGGATGAAGCCAAATTGCTGTAGAGAGATGCTTTTCTTTTTCTGCTTCAGGTGTGTTACAATTTCTTATTTAATGTTGATAATGACTTTTCCAGTTTTGTTGGTCATTACATCCACAGCAGCTGTTCATCTCAACTTGCAGTATACTTTTAGGCACATTTTTCTCTCCTGATCTCGAGGTGAAATGAGCTGTCAAACGCACAGTTAAATATTCTCAGTGGTTGTGCCTAAAAGGAGGAGGATGGGGGAAGCATTAAGTATCACCAAGTCAGGTGTTATCCTTTCAGAAAAATATTCAAGTGTGAAGTACACAGGGATTGCATAAGTTGTCAGAAAGAATTGTAAAGCATCATCTTGAGTTGATTGTGGAATAATGTTGTCCTCCTGTAAAGCACATTGCATGATCTTGAAATATCCCAACATTTTTGATGTGCATAAAATTAATCTGAATTTAGTAACATGTTTTTCTCTTACACTTTGGGATTTGAATGGGAGACTGCAGAGAGACCTATAAAAAGTGTTCAAATTCTGTAATTATATAAAAGAAGCCAGCAGTAGTTTCTATGCTTAGTGAATCTGGAAATTCTAGTTGTGGGAAAATTTCAGCCAGGGTTGTATTCTTTTGCTATTCCATAAACAGTGAGCTTTCTTAACACGTATTCTGAGAATTTCATCCGTCAAAATGCATGTGACTTGTGATCCTGCCTGTTGAAAAAATATGGGGGGAAAAAAAATCCTTACTGAGAAATAACAAATCAACCAAGAAACCATCACTTGGTGCTAACACGTTGACAAAGTAGATTACTGTCCTGCATCTTTCTTTCTTGGAACAGACCTTGAGGAAGGTAACAGGGAATGGACTGTGGCAACAAGTTGGCACACAAGCTTCATGCTGATGTGCTACAGAACCAGAATTAATAATAGCACTTGGGGATCTCCCTTGAGCTTTTGATACCGATCTCATGGCAACTTTGAAAGTTCATGCTTGCCTACCAGTGATGATATGTTTATTCAGACAGTCCCAGATGCTGCCGTCCTTTCAGGAGCCCCTGACTCGTTCTGTTCCTGTGTTTTCTTTGTCCTTGCGAAATACTGGAAAGTACCTACAAAACGCCTGTTAGAGATCGTTCTTTATCTTGCCTCTTGTATGGTAGCTTCTATTAATTTCCCTCCACTGTTTAACTGTTGCTTTATAGTAGATAAAAACTTGTGCAATGGCATTCCAATCAAAGCTGAGATATATATTAAAAAAAATTAATATCCGTTTATTTTCTCTGGCTTCGCTAATTATTTTTACATAAGTTGGTGATTTCTTGCCTAAACTTATGTTTCTCCACTCATTTGTCTTTGATTCCACAATTTACAGATTAGAATATGAACACAGGGCAGGTGCAGTTATTTTCAGGAGTGAGTGGCCTTTATGTCATCGCATTTGAAGAGTTTACTCCAGAGTCAGCTGGGAGGAGGAGAGAAAAGATGATATTTGCTATTGAGAAAGTTATTTGCACATGAATTGTATTCTGGTAGGGAAAACATGACAACATCTTCTGAACTGTGAACATGCTGAAGTGTGTGTGGTTGAGATCTTGATGTGAATTGTGCATCTTCAAAAAGAAAAAAATGTTGGCTTACATCGCCCTGCAGATAGACACGTGTTGGGCTCATCCAGCCAGCTCTCAACGTTGGGGGGTTGTTGACTGTTTACTGATGTTTGTCTGAGTGTAATGGCTTCTGATTTGCACTTGTTGAAGGGTGGTGGGGGAAAAAAGAGGGGCATAATCTGCCTGATGCCATCCTCCCTTCCTGTCACTGAGGAGGTGTGTGGTGTATTCTACAGTCCTGTGCCACTTAGCAGTGCATTAGGTGTACACATATAAAAATGTCAGCACTGCCTTTTACAGTAAACCTTAACTATTTACTTGTGTATTATCTAAATTAATCTGGAGATTGACGACGGACTCTGTGTTTTAAGTCTCAAAATAATCGTTGACACTGAAGCTTGTCAGATGAGAAACCGTGTTGCATTGCAATTCCCTGTGCTGTTCAAATAATAGAGCAGAGATGTGATTAAGTACAGTATCTGCCTGACCTTTCCAGGGCTGGACTACTGCCTTTTTATTAACAGAGAAAACATTGTGTAGTAAGTGATTAGCTCTGTGGATATCGGAGATTATGAAGAATGACTGTAAGAAGCGATGTGCTTCCTTGCAGCAGGAGCTTGTCTTGCTTTCAGGCTCTTAAGCTTCTTTGATCACCAGTGTAAATATATATATTTATACAAATACTTTGTATAAATACACAGGACAAGGTATGAGAGATACTACATTGTTATGTAGCTCTCTCTAATTTCTTAGATTCGTGCATCACTGCAGTTTCTCTGAACAAGGGGGAAAGAAAGTCTCTTTAATGGCTTCCACTTGTGCTTTGACAGCAGATGGCAATTATGAAATGTTTAACTTTGTAAGACTGACTTCACTGACAGTACTTTGTCCTAGTGACTTCCTGTCTTGAAAACACCAGAAGTACGTTCTGTATATTGACTGTGCTCTTACTGAGCATCAAAATAAAATAATAAAAAAAATGCTCTCCAGATATCTTATGAATGGAATTTAGGCATTTTAATGGGTAGTCATGAATTGGCATTCTGCTCTCCTGTTTAGAAACCTCCTGTTTCCCTGCCCTTCTTAGGCCTTTACATGCACAAAGCAGTCAGTTCCTTCACCACACGAGCCTGTCTTCTTTTTCGTGCCCTGTACTGTATGTGTTTTATTTGTACATGTGCCTGCAGTGTTTTCATTCTGGTTTGGTTTTGCCTTTATCAGCCTGTGGCTATTTTTACTTTGCCACTTGAGTGTTTGATTCAGGTGACCTGATTTTTTTGTGCAGCTTGTGAACAATATGTCATGGCTAGTCACTGGCAGGGTGGAGGAAGGCTAGAGTTTCTCTTTTTTGGTCAAGATCATTGTCTGGGTGTTCCCCTTCCTGGTCTGTTGCAATCTTTTGCACAGATTCCCAGCCAGTGTTTTATTTCCTAAGTCGCTCCTGAAGAACGCTTTTTTCCCTTTTTCAGGTTTTATGTTCTACAGAGCCTCCAATTCCCTGGTAAGAGCTGTTCTAGATGAAGTGCACACGCTTCATGTAACGTTTGTGCACAAAGGCTATTAGGGTCTGCGTACAGCTGAGCGGTGTAAAAGGCTTGTGCAGAAATGAAAATTGGCACTTGGATGTAATTTTTGGAAGTGGATTTAATTACTGCATTTTTTGAAGTTAGTGGGTTTTTTGTTTTTGGGTTTTTTTTGGGTTTTTGTGTGTTTTTTACCCCAAACTAGCACCTGTCTTTCAACTGCCATGTTAAATTGCTGTTGTCCAAATGGGAAAAAATATTTGCACATAGACACAAGTAGGAACTAGCTGGACGGCCTAACACCTGCACTTAGTTGTAGAGGTATTTCTACCATAAAAGGAGATCTACATCTCCTTCTTTGTATTATCCAGAGAGCCTTGTTTTGATATGCTGTACTCCATGGTCTCAGGTTCTAGAGAAGGCTTCACTATTTATACTGTGCGCGACAGCCTGTAAGGTCTAAATTCACACTAGAAAAAGAATTGGCTCCCCCGCTGCTGGGGGGTAAACCAGTTAGGAGCCCTGTTTTGCTGGCTCTCTTATGACTGTTCTCTGGTGACAACTATATAAAGGTTTTGATTGTGTATGCCAGGTGTTGAGACACCTTATCTAGCCAGGAGGTTTGGTTCCCTTGTAAAGCTGAACAATTACAGCTGTAACAATAAAAGTCAGAAAAGGAGTTAAGCACAACTGCATGTAGGGGAGTCCTTAAAAGTAAACAGCTTTTTAAAAGGTGGATCTGCAAATAGTAAATACAAATTTAGTCATTACTTGGTCCTTTATCTAAAATGGCTTTTTGTTTGTTCATTGGTAATGATATATACAGTTTTTTATTTTTGCATTTCCTACAAATCCTGCATCCACACAAAGCATTTTGGTGAAAAGAATAATGATCGTTTCCTTGTAGCTTTACCCGTTCTATGGGTAAAAAGCAGCCTTCAATTTCCAGGACTATCAAATGGTGTTTTGAACATAAGCTGGTTTTGCATAAATGTCATTGCTATTTTTGTGATGCACTGAACGTATAGTCTTGCCTACCTCTTCAGAAAAATAAACTAGTAGCTAATCCATACTGAGTAACCTCTGGATATTGTGACCTTCTGTGGGGTGTTCGCTTAAAATCCATGAACTAAGAAGGAAGTGACAGAAGCCATGAATGAGCCAAAAAAATTGAGCTGCTTGTTTTTCCATGTTTTAAATTACAGCTATTTCGAACTGGAGAGCAGCGGCCTACGGGATGAGATTAGGTATCACTACAGGTTTAACGGCAAGTCAAGAACAGAGGTGTTCCCCTACCGCCTGGCAGATGGACAGTGGCATAAGATTGCCGTGTCACTTAGTGCAACTCACCTTCTGCTCCACGTGGACTGCAACAGGTAAGAAAATGTGTTCAGTAATTCATATTTCTTTAAAAAAAAATGCTCCCTACTACCAGGAATAAAATTGGAAAAGGTATTTAAAAAAAAATAAAATACTGAATTTAAAAAGCACAGTAAACTGCCATGGGATGAGAAAAGGAAAACAAAGCATTAAAATGAAACAATTCATTGTGATTATGAACAACTGTGGAAAAGGTTGATTGCTGACTGGGGAGTATTAAATGCATCTCTGTAGTTTAGGCACTAGCTGATGTTATGTTTGACTGTGATTGCATTTAAGTGTGATAGATTGGTGTGCAGTCTGTTATGTTGTGAACTGCTTCACTCAGCACACGTGAAAATTTGAAGACTAGATAGATGTGTCAGAGGCATTTTAATTTTATTTTACATAATCAAGCAATGTGCTTTTACTGATTTTTTTTTTTTTTTTTTTTTTTCCCCACCCGTTGCCCCACTTGGGAACTTCTGAGAAACCTGGAAGCTTCTTTTTGCATGTCTGGAGCTCATGCTTTTTATTTTCTGAAGGGTATTCTGTCTGCCAGTGCACTTTTTTCCTTTAAAAGTTGTGAAGACTGCAAGATGGCAGATTGTCAGGATTTCAAGGAATAAAAAGCGGCAAACCTAGGATCTCTCTTCCCTAGAATCTCTCTTCCCTTGGGACCTGATCTCACAATGTATTGAAGACTTTGCCTTTTGCTAACTTAGTGGTTGATGAGAAAACTCAGAAAACCTGAAATTGGGACCTCCCAAATAGTCTTTAGAAATATGGAAAATGAACCACTACTTTCATGTCTTCTTGCAGTGAAATTTATATAAAAATATCCTTTGCCTTTTGTGAGAAAACCAGTGTATGTGTTTTGGAATTACGACGCTGAAATGGATAGGGTGATGGGAGTGGATATTTCTTTCTTAAGTCTTCAATTCGTTCAGGCAGGCAGAATAAAATGCTGTGGTATTATGGGAGTATGTGACTACTGGAACGTTTAAAAAAGTTTTAATTTTGACCAAAGTAATGATGAGATACTGTTTTGAGAAGAAACTTACAACAATTTTCTGTAACCGCATTAAGTACTGACAGTAAAAATCTAATCTGAAGGAAGGTTGGTTATTGAATCCTTTTACTTGGACCCTAGAAGCAATTAAATGCTTAGAGCAATTTTAATTTCATTGAGGCATGAAATCTACAATTTGTAAAGATCATCTTCATTTCAGTTGTCTGTTGGTTTTTTTTTTAATCTTACCGTTATTTGCTTATCTGTTATTTCTTTGCTTAAAACATTATGCTTTTTGGTTTGCTTATTGACATACTGAGGTTTGAGATAGGTTCTTCATTATCTTCTGTGATTTTTTTAAATTTTTTTTTTATAAACAGCAAATGTGTTTCAGGAAGATCCTTTTTGGCAGATTGTTTCGATGGCTGCCTTCTTGCATACAGCGAGAAAGGAAGACACCACATAATGCCTGCCTGGTGCAGAAGTCTATCCAGGGATGAGAGGGCTGCCCCACGTCATGGTTGTGACCTGATTTTCTTTACAGCAGCAGTCAGCTATAGAGAAATACTAATACAGAATGACCTGTGGTGTTAAATGAGGTGATCTCTGTCAGGTAGCCCTAGACAGGGCTGATCCATCTAAGTGTCCCTTAAGGTGGTACATCTCAAGGCTGCTCCCTTCATAAATCCATTCCTTAATGCCTCCGTTTGGCTGCTTGTTTGTGGTATTTTATGACAACTCCTGCAGAAAGGTAATCTGAATATTTTTGAAAGCATGACTTGGGGACAGATCATACTAGAAGTTTTAATAGAAAAAGAAAAGTCTGAGTTCCTCATTTGACTATAGCACCTCTGTTCAGTTAAAGAATTTGTGAACATTGGTACTATAGTTTCCTTTTTATATTTTAGCTCCCTACATCTTTGCGCTCAGAAGAGGAGTCAACATCATCTTCATCCTTGCACCAGAATTTCCTGATGAAACTACATTAAATGTCAAAAGCGTGATGATAAAGAGCAAGCCAATGAAGGGTACTTCGGAGCACTACTGAAAATCTAAGCCTTCCTCATGTTAGTGTTAGGAAATCTGCAGCTGAAAGCAGGCACAGAATCTAGTGTTAAGAGTTGTAGACTTTATGTGTAAATGTCACCATTTTAAGCTAGTGTCGCTGGCTCTCAGCAGAGTTCAGGGTGCCTAATGAGAAGTGATACTTTTGCAGATTTAATTCAACAAGCCAGTCACAGGGAAAGAGACTGTCGCTGCAGTCAATAGCTCCACCTGTCCCACCTCCTGCAGAGATTTGGTGTCATCAGAACAAGAATTTAGCTTGAAGTGTACCTACCTAGTTAAAGTCTGGGTGGTTTTTTGTTTGCGGGTTTTTTTTTTTTTTTAAATTTGTTCTCTCACCTGTGAAAAATAAAAACAAAGCAAAAAGGAAAACAGTTCTCAGCAGAATGAATCCCTTGGATTCCTACTGGATTCCTTTAAGAGGGTTTGCAACATTGCTTCCTTACAGACACACATGAGTGTGTATAAATGCCTTACTCCTTTTGTTTAGGGTTATGGAAAAACGTTAGGCATTTGGGAAGCTATTGAGTAATTTGTGAATGCAGTGTTACTAAAGTTAATCTGTACCTGAGGATGCATTAAGTAGTGTTTGCATTGGGGAAAAATAGCCAGCCACAACGTAATTTTGCTACTGGATTTGTATTGATACCCAAAGCTAGTCTCCAGTTTCCAAAACCTATAGTGGATCAGAAATTATTGGGGGTGAAACTTATAATTTGTAAACAGATAGTTGAATCTACTTTTATTCTTCCCATCCTTATCACCCACTTTACCCTAATTTGTAAAATTGCTTTGACATTTGGTGCTTGATTGTCTTTTGGATTCAATTCAAAGTTGACTTCGTTTTTCATACCCGGATAGGTTAGGGAAAAGTACTTGAGAACTAGTAAAAGCCTTTAGTGCTTTTAAGAGTCATCTTTAAAGCAGTATAATTGCCTCTGTTCTAATGAGAGGTATTATGGTGGGGGAGGCATACATATCAAAGGAGGTATATTAGCCCAAGTACACATCCTTTTGAAATCAGCTCCTGCTGCATCTTACTTGCTCCTTTTGGTGCTTCTTCAAGAACAAGGAATGAGAATTGTAGCTGAGTTTGACGCTAGAGCCTGGAGCTGTTGACACAGAGACATGAGAGTCCTGACTAAAATCTGGTTAAATGCCAGTGGATTCTTCTCTCTGACTTGGGAAGCCTTTGTGTGGGGCCAAGGCGGTAACCTTGAGCTAGGGACGTATCTTCCAGGCTCTGTCCTTGCGAACATGCTTTTAATGTTCCAGTAAAGTTCCAAAAGCTTAGAAAAATGAAAAGATACAACTGATGCACAAGCAACAACATGTGTGCTGCACATAACATGGACATAATTTAAGTTGCAGTTAATTTCCTTGTGCCTTCAACGCCAAGCCCACTAGTGGTGAACAAATCTTGTTTCAAAATACTGATTAGGGGTAGGTAGGATCTGTGCTCCCCAACTTCAGGGAAAAGGGTGTTGTCAGGGACTTTCCGTTGAGTGTTTAGCTTGAGCTAGAGCAAATGCCGTTGTCAGAGAGTCCTTAAATATCCTGTGTCACTATAGGGTTGATATATAAGAAAATAAACTCTGTTATGCGCCTTTTCAGATTTGACCTCTTAGGGGAACAGAGGCAAAGGATCTCAGTCTCCATGCCTGCGTTGCCAGGAGATTTGCAACCCTGGGAGATTGCTGTAGGCTTGAGAGCTGGCGTTTGTCTTCACTGGGAATTAGTTTCAACTATACAGTCTGTGATGTTGCCTGTGGTACCTGACTGCCCACTGCAATGCCTGTGTCCCACAACAGCAGCAACACAGAAAAATGTTATGTTTCATAACATTATGAAGACCTGTTGCTTTGAGAAAAGAAGGCTAAGAGGGGATCTTATTAATGTTTATAAATATCTCATGTGTGGGACACAAGGGGAAATGGCCAGCCTCTTCTCAGTGGTCTGTGGGGACAGGAGAAGGGGCAATGGCCTCAAGCTGGAGCACAGGGAGTTCTGCACCAATATGGGAAAGAACTTTTTCACAGTGAGGGTGATGGAGCCCTGTAGTGGTTGAGCCCTGGCCAAAGGCCAGACGCCCACCAAAATCAGCCTGTTACTCCCCTCCTTAGTTGGACAGGGGAGAAATAATATAATTGGGCAGCTCAAGAGGCAAACTCGTTAATGATGCGGGCAAAACTGACTCAACACAGAGTGCTGAAGAGAAAGTTATCTAATTGATTACACTACACTAAAGAGAAACAGTGAAAAAGAACCAGAGCAGGCTTTAGTTAGAAGTTTGCTCCCTTCTTCCCTCCCAGTCGCAGCCCAGGAGGGGCAGGGACTGGGGAAAATGGGGGTCTCGGTAACACCTTCCCCCCACCCCTCCATTCTAAAGCAGACTTCCCTTTCAGCCATGATTTTGCTCCCTTCTTCCCCTCTCCTGCTCGCAGCACAGGACGGGGGGCAGGGACTAGGAGATGGGGGCTTTAGTCAGTCCCTTGCAAGATGGTTTCCTTCTCGGCCGGGATGGGGACATCCATTCCACACCCCCTCCCCCTGCTGCACCGCAGGATCTCACCCATAAGAGCCAGTCCTCCACGAACTTTCTCCAAGGCAAATCTCTTCCCACCGGGCTTCATCTCTGCTCTGGCAGGCAGCAGCAAATCACAGTGTCTCTCAGTCCCAGTCCTCCACGGGGCTATGATGCCTCCTCCAGCAAACCTGTTTGGCTCATCTCTGTAGGTCGTTTGTGCTGGCAGGGGCTCATCCCAGCGTCAGTCACGGCATCTTCTCTATGTCTCCACCGGCTCCATCCAGCGTGGAGCCTCTCCACCGGGCAGGTCGGGTCTCTGCCTCCTCCATGGGTCCTTTCCTCTGGCTACTCCACGTGCTTTAGCCCGGGCCGCAGGGGCAATCTCTCCCTTGCCTGGGTACCTGGGCACGCCTACTCCTCCCCCAGCCTTCCCGGCCTTTTGTGTCTGCCAACTGCTTACATTTATATGCCAATAGACATCCCAATGCCCTTGACGGGCCAAAATTGCAGCCTTCCTGGCACTCCGTGTTCTGGTGGAGTCTTTGTCTCCTATAAGTGATTCTCAGAGGCGCTATAAGCAGGCTTGCAGAAGATTCCAGCAGCCATTTTCTGCCAGACCTGGCCCTCTCTCTCAGTAGCCAACTATGCAAAACTGCGACAAGCCCTGAGACAGGCTGCCCAGGGGGGTGTGGAGTCTCCTTCTCTGGAGATGTTCAAGCCCTGTCTGGACGCCTCCCTGTGCGACCTGTCCTAGGGACCCTGCTTTGGCAGGGGGTTGGACCCGATGATCTCTTGAGATCCCTTCCAACCCCTACGATTCTGTGATTAAGAGTGAGGGAATGGCACGGGGGGTAGGTACTGTATCAAGTTGTATTTTACTGGCAATTTAAGGAATACAAATTCCAAATTGTTCTGAGTGTGTAGAATTAATCTGGGGAGGTAACCTTGAAGGCTGCTTGCTTTATGTTTTTGTTTTATTTCTCATCAACTATACTGCTACAAATTTACTCACCTGTTCAGACAGTATCAGCATTCCTTTACTTGAACTCTTCTGCAGTAGTAAAAGGGAGAAAGGCACTTTGCTGCAAAAAACACAATGCTTTTCAGTGAAAATATGTGCTGAAGTGCCTTTTAGTATGAATACAGTGTATGGTTTTGATGGATACCCTTAGTTGTTTGATGGGAGGGGGCTGGTAAGAGCAGAGGAGAATAGATTATAAAACTGGAGCAGGCTAGGAAGTAGTCTCCCAACTGAAAAAAACATGTTGTCTGCTGCTTTTATGTTTCTCCTGATAGAACAGAGCATTAGGGAATAAAAAATGCATGAGCAGTGAGAACTTGTTAATTGGAAAAATAAATAAATTAAAGCGATGTAATCCAAATATGGGAATCCAAGACCTCTGAGTTCTTATTTATAAGATGTTCTGGCTGCCAACCTGAGGTTTTCAGCTTCTCTAAACAAAGTCCTATGAATTAAATTAAAATGTAATAAATTTAAAGGGGTTAAGAGATATATTTAAAAAGAGGGATTCACCGTTTTACTTACTGTAAACCACTTTTTCTTGAGAGAGAAGATGGTGGTAGTGTTATGCAGCTAGATAATTTAGTCTCAACATCTGAATATGATTTTGTGACCTAGATTGCTTCTCCACTCTTTAAGCTGTACCAGAAGCTGTCAGAGAAATGTTTACTTGGGTAGAGTGCTATAATTGTGCATTACAGGTGCACCCAACTTCAGATTCCAGGGTGTTGTGGATTGGAAGTTAATTTTCACCTACTGACTGTCCCTTTTTTGGGTTTTTTTGACAGAAAGGCTATAAACTTTTTAACATAAGAGAGATCTCCAGCTGGCTTATCATGTCAGTGGCTGTCAGGCCTGTATCATTATAGCAATTGTAGTTAAGCCACAAGGAAATGTTCGGGATGCATTCAGCATCTATGATTCTATGATTACTTGAGAAAAAAGTTTTTTTTAATACCCAGAGTTTTTCATCAAATGGCTAACACCTCAGCAGGATGGTAGTATGGGTGTGATGGAAGATTGAATGCTGAGGCTTTAACCCAGTCTGTAATTATAATGATCTTTTTTTTTTCATCTTAGATGAACTAGTTGAACTTTTTTCTATACTGTATTGATAGCATTTGAAGAAGTCCTTGAGTATTAATGTAAGTGCTGAAAAACTACTATAGAAAACCCCCAAACCAATCTGTACCTGTTCCTGACTGCCTTGACTCTGTTTACCACCCTTAAGAGGCAGCAACCACCCATAGTACAAATACCTGGGGTGCTGAGCTGCAGCAGAGAGGCCTCACGTAGCTGCTGCTCCTGGTGGAGCAGGCATCTGCTCCGGCTTCTTTCAGTACTGCTGGAGTCATTTACCAAACAGTAGAGTTCAGGGTCTTGAAATGGAGTTTGTGGTACCCTCCTGAGTTTTAGGGACCTGTGGAGCCCGTTTGATGGTTGCAAAACCACGACTGCAGAATACAGACTTAACAGTGTTCAGACTTTGTTGTTGAGTGTTTTTCTCCTTTTTTTAATGTAGAACTGGGGACTTGGGGTGCTTTCCAGTGAATTGAAGATGTGATAGACAGTTTGATGTCTTCAGCAGAGCAGGAGTAATGTGTTATGCTTTACCACTGGCACCTTGTATTATTTGGGTTTGTATGCTATGGGCGTGTCAGAATGGATGATGAGAGAGTAAGCAATATTCAATCAAGACTGGCAAACCTCAAAAAAAATCTAGTAATTTACTAAAGTGTGTGAATAGGCATGTTATCCCATTCTCAAGTATTTTTTGCACTGGTCCAATATACTTAGTTTCTTTTTATAATGTCAAAGAATTAAGCCCCCTTAAACCCTCTATAACCCCCTTAAACCAGGGTGATTTACTTAAAAGTGCAGTCTCTGAAAATTTAGCCTGCATAGTTTGAAATGCATCTGGATATTTGTTTCTGTGGATTTTTTTTTCTAGGGGAAGCCCCCTGCTGCTTGGTTCTATTTTCTTTTCATTTATTGGAGTGCTGATGAGGGTCATATAGACAGAGAGGTGATCGTGGTGATTTAAGAATCAACCAGATAGAGCAAACATTTTGGGGTTTTTTCCTTTCAGATTTAAAAAAAAAAACAACACCCAACTATTTTTCTCCAACCAGACGATTAACTGAGATTGAAAACATAAATGAACTCCTCTGTTTGAAGTGGTTAGCTAACCTCTGGAGTTTAGAACTGGAAGTCATATAGGGTAATACTGGAGCTGAACTGAAAAATGGTAGTACGATTTTAGTTAAGGAATTTTATAAAAGCATTGTTCCTCTGACAAAGAGCAGATGAGAACCCCTGTGAACTATTCAGATACTGACTTGAGATCTTAGTCTCCATATAGTAAATAGTTCAGTGTCTTTCCAAACGATCTGAAACCTCCTGAGCGCTATGGGATGTGAGGCGGCGCCTGGGCAAACAGGACTGAGACTGCTCAAGTGTGTGAAATGAGCCCAGAGTTTCATGTAGTGGTTTAGTCTTCCTTTAACAATTTAGAACAATAATTCCCAAAAGGTAATTGTTTTAGAAATCCTATCTTGTCAAAATAAGTCAAGTTGACTGCAGGGAGGTGGAGACTGCTTGACTGCATTTATTATTACCTGAAACCTGACAGTCCCCATCACTGTACCACTTGGGAGCAGAGTAAACTGACAACATTCTTAGCAGCAGACAGTGGTGCCAGGAGCATTCATGGTTGTTCCTTGGGTATGGGGTGCTGGGGGTGTGTGGAGTGCTCAGAGATGTAAGCTGTCGAGCCTTGGAAACGCTGTGAGCGTGGCTTTCATGAGTCTGTGGTGTTATGGATCATGCTGCAGAAGCAATGTGGAGTTCTCTCTTGCTTCGTGTGTCCTGCAGAGCCACTTGGCATGTTGGCAGGCTTACCTGTGTATGGGAGAGCTCTATCCAGGCCTCCATTAGGTTTGGATAGTCCTGCAACACGTGAGGGCATCGAGTGGGCTCAGACTGAGTGTGGGGACATCTGAATTTCTCATTCTGTGAGGGCTGCTTTGGAAATATGCTGAGAGAATGGCAAAGGCAGTCCAGTCTCATGCTTCAGGAGGTAAAGTTTAAAAAACCCCACAAACCCACAACAACAACAGCAAAAAAATCAGATACTGGCCAGTGCTTCCAGTGTAAATATTTTAATGATGTGAAGAATCATTACTGTGATCTGTATTACTGGTGTAATGGTATATTGAAGGAGCACTAAGGTGAAAGATGGGTTTGATCCCTAGCAGAGGAGTTAAGGTAGCATGCAATTTGCAGTCATCTAAATTGTTTTCATACCCGAGACCACACTGTGATACAGAATCAGCAGAAGTTGCGTTAATTGAGCCGCAATTTTAGCAACATTCCCTTCAGCGTGTCAAAAGTGAGAGCAAGTAACTAGCATTGTGTCAACTAGTGCAACTACAAGGGCTTCTCAGCCCTAGCTGAATCTTTGCATCGTGCCAGCCCCTCACCTTAAACTCAACTGAAAGATGTGTTGTGCAGTATCCCCGGGGTTGGATCCTGGCCCCAGTGAGGTCTGCAGTGAAAGCTCTCACTGACTTCATCTAAGCCATGCTTTTACCTCCACAGTGTTGCGGATGTTATGAGAAATGAACTCCAAAGCTGAGTGCTGTCCCTGGAGGGTGCTCTTCTGTCTGTCTGCATGGCAGTTTCCATCAAAACTTAATTTTAGAACCAATATAATGGCTTGTTCTATGTTTACTGTATGTTTCATACACCTCCTCTGTCATGGCCAATTAGTTATTATGGAGCAAGCACAGTGTTATCTTTCAAACCATCACGGCTAAACCAGGCAGTTGAAAAATAGCATGGGAAAATGAAGGTGTGGGTTATCTGATGAGCCTGCAGTAAGAACTGGGGAGCATGGAATGAGTCTGCCCTCCGTGGGCTTAGAGAGAGACAGTGGCTAATGGGGAGGAGTGGCAGCTCCGGGGAGAGCTGAGTGCCGTTGCACAGAGCAGAGACAACCCTCGTGGGAGTACTCTGGCGAGAGCGTGGAAGCAAAGGCACAGTGATAACAGGCAAAGCCTGTGGTCCTCAGCCTGCAGTTACATTCAGTCATGAAAGGAAATTGGCTCTGGAATATGGATGAGATTATTTTGTGATTATACACATCATTTGGTGATGACATGAAGCCCTTGATGAGATGATCCTGTGACAAGATACACTGTAAGGCAATTACCTTCTCAGCAGATGGGATTTTTTGGAGAGGGGGAAAGAATCTGTTCAGTAGAAAGGTTGCTGGTGGCTGTCTTCCTTTTAAATTTTTTTTTGTAACATTACAGAAAGGAGTTGGAATGAAAAGGCTGATTCTTTTCACAGTTGCACCTGTTTTACCATACGTGGCAAAGTGACTTTGGGGTTGAGAGTAACATGAGACAGAAAAGAGGAAGGCTGCATATATTTTGTGAAAAAGGGCTCTTTCTAAGCTGTAAGCTTACTTCAGATTGTGCTGTAATTGTCAGCTGCAAAGACCTGTGTGCTGCAGATCTCGGGCCAGAGATTGACATGTCCTAATATAATGCAGGTAGATGTAATGGAAGCAAAATTTCAGCACTGCCAGTTCTCACTCAGTAGATGTCTTGTAACAAACAGCAGCAATAATCTTAGAATTTTTTCCCCCCACCATGACAAAATGGGGATGACATAAGCCACGTAACTGTGGTTTTACTGTTTCATTCTAGTAGAATGGCATATGGGGGTTAATTTTGTTGCTAGACCTTTGTTAGACCAAAGTTCCATTGCCGCTTTGTTAGTGTTGTTATGATGCACATTTCTGCCCTCTTTCTTTCTGATGCGAGATAGGCATGTTTACTACTTGCTTCATAGATACTTTAATATAGTTTTTTAAATCTCATATCCATCTCGCTCTAAGGGCTTCTTGTTTAATTTGTGGGAGAAGTGCTCTTCCTCTTCTTCTGTCTTGGAAGAACACGTTGATTTAATTTCACTTTCTTATTTCTAGAATCCATTTTTAATTGCTCAGTCTTGATTTATTGGTACTTGTCTGGAATGTACTCTGAATATTTGCTTCATCTGCAATGGGCATTTGGGACCATGTTTGGTATGATAACAAATGACCATGCTGCGTTTTTTAACTTTCTTGTGAAGTTTGCTGTTAACAGTTCTGGTTTAGAACCTGATTCAAAGCTTGCTGAGGTTAAAGGGTGCCTTTTAGAGACCCTGTGAATTTTAGTGTTGTGTTCATTTTTAAGTGTATTTGTGTCTGTAGTGGATACTTGTGTGCATCATAAAACTTTCTGCTGTTACATGTTTTATGCTCTGATAATCAGGTAGCAGTAATTGCTCACAAGTGGTAAAGATGCTAAAATATCTTTTGTATATCAGATACTTATTTGAAAAGTAGTATTTGAGCTATGTGGCTCTCAACTCTCTATTAAGAAGTTTAAAGATAATTCACATTGATTTATAAGAGTTGTGGACGTAATGTTTTGAAAGAAAAGTCTGCATGTAGATACCATTTTCCTCAGCACTTAAGATTGGTGTTCTTTTGGCCCTTAAGCCCTGCTCTAGTCAAGAAGGCTGAATATAGTCAAAGTTGGCATCGTCACCAGGAACAGCGACAAATATGTTCCTCTTGTGCTTCTGCTACATGTAGATTTTGTGCAAGTTTTACAGGCAAAGCCAGGACCATGAGCCACATGGTGTTTACCTTAGATTTATCAGATCAAAAGAGACTTTTGGGAACACTATTAAAAGAAAAAGTTGCTGTTGTGGTACCAGCATTAGCTGGTAGGCAGCTAGGCACCAGGCAGTCCCTGCCCCCACAGTGGAATGGGGAAGAGAGTCTCATAAGGATGGAAAGGGAGGGGGATGATAAGTGAGTTAGACAGTTTAATAAGTAAAGCAAAAGTGTGCACAAGCAAAGAAAAAGAAGGAATTAATTCACTACTTCCCAATGGTGTTTGGCTGATTCCAGAAAAAACATGCTTTATGTCATGTGGTGATTGCTCGGGAAGACAAATGCCCGAAGTCCATGTCCCCCCCCACCCCATCTTTCTCCTTTCTCAGTTTGTATTGCTGAGCTGATGCCATATGGTATGGGATATCCCTTAGGTCAGTTGGGGTCAGCTGTCCTGGCTGTGTCCCCTTCTAAGTTCATGTGCACCCGCAGACTGCTCACTGGCAGGGTAGCCTGAAAAGAAGAAAAGACTGGGTGCTGTGTAAGTGCAGCTCAGCACTGGATAAAACACGGGTGTGTTATCCGCACTGTTTTGGTCACAAATCCCAAGCCTGCAGCAAATGAGCTGCTTTGAAAATTAACTCTATCCCAGCCAAAAGCAGCCCAGTTGCCAAAGGTGAAATAACCATTTGAGTATCAAACTAGCTCAGCTGTTAGTGAAAATCCCTTATTTCTGTCTGAAAAATTAGGGATAGTGCATGTGCAGTTAAGTGCAAAGTGCTCTGGATACATCATGTATAAGATACAGTTGAATTTGTGCTTTGTCTTAGTGGGGTTTTTTAATCAGCTTTTTAAAATCTGAAGCAAATGGCTGAATTTCTATTTCTGTCTAGAGTCTGACTCAAACTATTTTCTGGGTTCCTTGCACTTTCAGGAGTGTTGTGTTCATGACATGAGGAAGGGTAAACACTGCAGCCTTGTAGACAGGCTGTTAGCCTCAGGTTTAGACACTTATAGACTGCCCTGACTGTTATAGTCAGCAGCCAAATCTATCCGTTTCATCCTTTGCGAAGTAAAGATAATAATAATAATAACCTTTGTTGTAAAGGTATTTTGTTTGAATGAATCTCAGGGTTTCCAGATGAAAGACACCATAGACATATAATATCCTGAGAAAGATGGGTTTCTGCCCTTCATGTGGCTGATGTCATATCATTTAGTAGGTCCAAGTCCTTTACTTTGAATCAATAACAATGGTTTGGTTTGATGCCAAATAAATACTGCTGAAATTCATCGATAACTTTGTAGGAGACTAAAAATCCTCATGTGTTTTGTAAAGAAAGGCCCACGTGGTCAGATAATATCTGTGACTATCTCCTTTTTCAATCTATGTGTAGAGAACTAAACTGTTGTGGTTTCACCCCGGCTGTGGGCCGAGATCCACGCTGCTCCTTAAAGTAAAAGAGCAGGGGAAGAGGGAAAAAGGGGGAAACAAGGGAAGGGAAAAGGAAGGGGCAAATAACTCCAAAACCAAGAAACTAAGAGGCCCGTGGGTTGGGATAAGGATAGTTTACTAAGATAACAGAAAGATAAAATATAACAATGCTAACAGGACTTTAGAGCAAAAGAATATGAAACTCTTGATCCCCAATGCAGTTTCTCCCCGACCCACACAACTCAGGCCGTACCACCCAGAGCTGTCCCGGAACCCAACCGTCCCCCCAAGAAGCACGCGTCCCGCCACCGCCCCTCTTCTTCCTCCCCTCAGCCCCCCGTTATCCTGGGCAGGACGTAATTGGCATGGAATACTCTCTTTGGCCCATCTGGGTCACCTGTCCTGGCTTCGCCCCTCCTTTCTCATGAATAGAGAAATACGAAGAAGCTGAGAAAGTCCTTGACTGTCTGACTGCAACTAAGAACATCAGGGTGTTATCAGCACTGCTTTCATTGTAACTCCCAAACACAGCGTTCCATCAGCTGCTACAAATGAAGTTAACTCTATCCTGACTGAAACCAGGACATAAACCCTGAAACCTGCCAATGAAATGTGGTCTTCTAACTGTCTTGATTTGTATTGGCTTAATTTTCTCCTGTTTATTAGAGGGTCGTGAGAGTTAATTTGCATGCCTCTTGAATGACAGAAAGAGATTGCTTATGCAGTTTTATTGAGATATGGTTTTATTTTCAAATGTAGATTTGAAGTTAGGGTAATCAAACTGGAAAGGAGCATACATGCACTCTATCTCTGCAGTTATACAGGAGAATCAATGAAATTGTTTGGGTGGCAGAGTTTGAAGAGAATTTAAAAACGGAACATGTAGTCTTGAATCTTTTACCAAACTTACACTATTACTGGAAACCACCTTTTTTTTTTCCCCCCAGAGCTGAACAATAACTTTTGATTAAATAGTTGGCAGTTACTATTGTATATTCAAAATTTAATAACAAAAGGCTTCTCTTAAAAACTGAGATTTTAATCTAAATTGCTTTCCGCTGTTAAGTGATTGTGAACTCCTATACTATGACAGAGGAGACAGCACGAGAAATCAAAATTTCCCTCAGGGAGATTATTTTTCTGAAATAGAACACTGGGAACTGAATGAATAATTCAGCTAAAGTTGCTCCAGAACTGAATGCGTGTCAAATAATGCATCCTATCTGTAAACACTATCAAGAAAATCCAATCACATTGGTATTGACACATTTTCATTGGGAAGCATATAGAAAACAGTTTGAAAGAGAAATATGTAAAGACATCCTAGTATTTCTTTTCAAAATCAGTTCTTAACCCCTTCAGGAGAAGATGTGTAAAGACAAACGCCAATATTGTATCTTAAGGCTGAAGACCAATACAATCCTTGGTTTCTTTATGCAGTTGGGTTTCAGAAAACATACTGGACAAACTTTTTGAAGTGGCTGGTTATTTTTATACAATGGACTGTGTTAGGAGACACGACACTTGCTTTTTCAGATGTAGTGAGTTTTTGCAGCCTCTGCTGGAGATGGTGACAATGGTCAAGGTGGTCAACACCATCTGTAAATTAGATTGAGAGAGAAACTGATGCAAAATGTGGGGCAACCTCCCTCTCTTCTCTGACTCTACTAGAGCAGTCGAGAGTGTTATTTCAAAGCCTCTGCTGTGAACAGCATGTTATTTTGTGTGACTTATTCATACCCTTCAGTTTATTTAAAGGATCTAAGGATCCAGATGGATGTATAGAGGGTAACAAATGTTTGCAAGAGAATGTCAGCTTTGAGGATCAGATTTTGAATTGCAAAAATCTGTTTTGATGATTCACCCTGATGTCAGCAAGGGTTCCTATTCAGTCATTGGAGGGGCCTTGAGAGAGTGATTCATTTACTGTAAGGTGAATCACACCCTAGAAACGCTTATGTCTCTTCATTAAATAAGCTCCACTGTAGGTGTAAACTCTTGAGACAACTGAAATTTGGGGTGATGTATTCAACACCTGGTCACTATGTGGAAATTTATAACTTCATGAAATAAGTGTCACAGCCATATCAGGAAAAAAACCCCTGTCATTGGATACACTGAGAACAGAGACTGAGAAATGAGGCTCCTGACGTGCCTCAGCCACAGGAACATTTAGACTGCAGCTATTTGATTCTTAATTGCTAATGAAATAAATCTGTCTTGTTCATATCTAGTCTGCAAATTTGAGAAGGCATGCTCCTATTTTAATAACCTACTCTTATTTTAGACCTGAAAGAATTTGGAAATTTCATTATTTGGTGTGCTACTTTGTATAGTAACTCTTGTAGTTGTGGTGGTTTAACCCTGGCTAGAGGACAGATGCCCACCAAAGCTGCTCTGTGACTCCCCTTTTTAGCTCGACAAGGGTGAAGATATATATTGAGAGGCTTAGGAGTGGAGATAAGGACAG
Organism: Hypotaenidia okinawae; assembly: GCA_027925045.1. Taxonomy (NCBI): domain Eukaryota; kingdom Metazoa; phylum Chordata; class Aves; order Gruiformes; family Rallidae; genus Hypotaenidia; species Hypotaenidia okinawae. Next base: position 10,782,533 of record BSDF01000006.1, read on the forward strand.
GGAGAGGTCATTCTGCAATCAGCGTCATGGGCAGAACAGACTCAGCACAGAATAAAGGACAAGAAACTCTCTGACTGATGACACTGCCCTGCACCCCCAGTGACACCAGAGTTGGGTGATGAGAAGTGCGGCCAGATCTTAAAGCACCTTCCCCCACCCCTCCCTTCTTAGCAGACTTCATTTTAGTCATGATTTTGCTCCCTTCTTCCCTCCCATTGTGGCACAGGGAGGGGCAGGGAATTGGGGTTTTGGTCAGTTCCTCACAAGTTGTTTCCCTTCTTAGTTGGGGGGGCTTTGGGAGACAGTGTTCCATGAACTTCTCCAATCTGAGCCCTTTCTGTTGGGGCATCAGCTCCTCACCAATTGCCTCAGTGTGGCTCCCTTCCATGGGGTGCTGACCTTCAGGCTCAGACTGCTCCAGCCTGGTCCTCCACAGAGTCACAAGCCCCCCAACAACCCTGCTGCAGCATGGGTTGGTCTCTCCATGGGCTGCAGGTTTTGCTGCCAGGAGCTTGCTCCAATGCGGGCTTCCCATGGGGTCACAACATCCTTCAGGTGTCTCCACCCCCTCCGGTGTGGGGTCCTCCATGGGCTGTAGATGGGATCTCTGCTCCCCGTCATCGTCCACGAGCTGCAGGGGGACAGCCTGCTTCACCATGGTCTTCTCCACGAGCTGCAGGGGAATCTCTCTCTCCAGCACCTGGAGTACCTCGTGTCCCCATTCCTCCTTCTTCCCTGGCCTTGGTGTCTGTGCAGCTTGTTACATCTTCTCACTCCCTTTTCTGGTGGCAAAAAGTGGCTGCTAGCATTTTTTTCTTCTTAAATGTGAGATCATTATGAAGATAAAACCAATTTTAGACTGCATGTGTGGAAGGGAACTGTCTCCTTGTCGAACAGAGGCTTGATTTCTAGAGAGATTTTTCTTCTATGCAAAGACACATGTATTCATGTGTATTTGCCTGCAAATATTTAGGATATGCTTCCTTTCAGGAATCCACCTAGTATTTGAGACAGATTTTTCTGTATATTGTATTCATTGTGCCACAGATGCCTGTTTGGAATGTGTCCTTGAAAAAGGTGTTTCTGAGGATTGCATGAGAATACTTAACAAATCAAAGTGTGCAGGTAGGGGTAGGGGTGTAGATACAAGGAGACACATGGGTCTTTGTCAATTAACAGGTATTTTTCTTACTGTGTTTTGCTAAATGGATTGGTGGTTAATGCATGTATTCTGAGCATGAACACTTAGAGAAAGAAGGATTGGTTCATGGTTGTATTACCCCAGGTTTATGGTTTAGCTTCTTTGAAATATGTCAGCATAAAGGGACAAATCAAGCTTTCTCTTGGAAAGTGAATGCAGTAATCATAAATCTGAAAGTCTGAAGTATGGAGTAGAGCTTCCATTAACCTAGAGACTGGGGTCTCCTCATGCTGGAGGGACTATTCAGTCTGCAGTAATTTTAGAGACCACAGTTCCCTCGAGTCCTCTTTCTAAGCATGCCTGTTCTTGTGAGGCGCATTGTGCATTTCTCTGTGTGGGTATCAAAGCCAAATGTATTGAAAACTGATCTCCAAGGAGCTCTAGACCAGCACTTCATAAACTGAAAGTGCAGTGGATATAATTTAGCTATTCATAGGCCAAATACAAAGTATTGGTCAAGCACGGATAAAGCCACAGAAGGTGACACATCTCAGCCCAGAAAATCAAGCAAGGGAATGAGAATGATACAGAAATTTAATGTAGCTGTAAAAAAAGAAGGATCCTTTTCTGTCTGTTCAGCAGCAGCAGTTTTTCAGCCTGAAAAACACCTCTTTTCTTCCAAAAGAAAACCAGTACAGGAAGGGGAGCAGGGCAAGGGTTTTTGCTGCTTCACAAGACATAGTTGTAAGAAAATTTCAATGTTAAGTAGTAACTTCTCTCATTATACTCTGACATATGTTACAAAATGTTTGTGCTTTATGGATTTGCCTTAGGTGTAGCAAACCCCTGAAAAAACAGGTGACTAATCAGTAATACTTGATAGATCTGTAAGTGGTGTACATACCTGGGTAGTCATAATGTAGTCTGGGTGAAAGCCTGTTCCTGACTATTTCTGCAAGTGCCACCTTAATCATTTTGTATGGACAGGGTGCCTTCATAATCCATCAAGTCTCCTCTAAAGCCTGCTTTAGGAGCACCGAACCACTTCAAGATGTTCTTGTGACTTAAAACATGCATGTGGCAGCCTGGACACGTGCCTGGTTCCTGGCTTTACTGCAGCTGCACATCACTCAGATCTGCTGGCTATCAGCTGCCAATGCATGTAGCTGGTGAAACTGTTCACTGATATTTGGAAATGTTTGTTTTAATCTTTATTAAAGCTAGTGATTGTGAATTAGTAATGCTATCATGTTTCTTGGCTCATATTGACTCAAAGACTTCTTTCATGTCATTTCAGTTTGTCTTTGTGTAGCTGTTCTGCCTTTGTGGAGCAGTTACCAGTCTTGCTGGAAAAGTCTCTTGGATGTATTTTGCATCCATCCTTTTATGTCAGGAGTTGCAGGATTCTTCCTCTCCCCAATTTTTGTTCTTGTTCACTAGATAAGTAGTATACGGTGAACCATGCTCTTTGTCATCCCTTTTTTGTTTGTTTTGTTTTGTTAAACTATTATGAATTCAGTACTGGTTTGACCTTTTCATTTCTCAAGAGTCTAGAGGGGATGATAGGGGTAGTGATATGATGACTTGCTGGGGCTATTTTGCTGATGTTTGACAGTATACAGTAATAAAGTAAGCTCATGTTGTTTGCAAACCAAACAGTGTCAACCAAAACATCCTTTTACATAGGAAGGTAAGCTAGGACTGATTTATGTCTCCTGTCTTCTCATGAATCCTAAGCCTGTAACTCCATCAGCAGATCCACAGAGAAGAAAACCAACTAATCATAGAATCATAGAATTGTAGGGGTTGGAAGGGACCTTGAGAGATCATCATGTCCAACCCCCTGCCAAAGCAGGCTCCCTAGGACATTTCACTCAGATAGGCATCCAGACGGGTCTGGAATATCTCCAGAGAAGGAGACTCCACACCCCCTGGGCAGCCTGTGCCAGGGCTCCCTCACCCTCACTGGGAAAAAGTTTTTCCTCATGTTGGTGCGGAACTTCCTGTGCTCCAACTTGCAGCCATTGCCCCTTGTCCTGTCCCCACAGACCACTGAAAAGGGGCTGGCTGATTCCCCCTGCATCCCCTGCTTAAGATAATTATAAACATTAATTAGGTCCCCCCTTAGTCTTCTCTTCTCAAGGCTTAACAGTCCCAATTTTCTCAGCCTTTCCTCATAGGGGAGATGCTCCAGGCCCTTAATCATCTTCTCTGGACTCTCTCCAGGAGATCCCTGTCTTTTTTATACCAAGGTGCCCAGAACTGGACACAATACTCCAGGTGGGGCCTGACCAGGGCAGAGTAGAGGGGGAAAATCTCTTAGATATATGTTAAATAAAGTGCTAACCAACCTTTAGTTAATCCCTTTATTTAAGGTAAATACCTGCTTCCAGGATAGAAATGAACAGTAGAGGAATATGAGGAATCCTGAGTGTGTGTCTTAGGAATGGCACTTTCTGAAAAGACTCTGGAAGGAAGGTTGCATAGGTTGAAAGTCTTCGTTAAATCATCAGAAAAGAGACGATAAACCACTTGAGCCTGCCTCTGATTTTTCATCTTTACTTGCTGTTGTTGAACTGTCATATGATACTGTCAGTTAGGTTTGGAGTTTTTTATATGTAATTGCAGACAGATTGTAGATTTCATTTATAAACTTTTAACTGGGCCAGGTGAATAAAAATCAAATATTCTCCACTAAGCAGTGTTGCTGATCCTGGTTAGCACTGGGATTTTATTGCTTAGCAGAAATTAAAATCTTTATGCAATATTTACTCATCTTTTTGCAAGATTTGAAATTTTTTGGTGAGGACATTGTTGTCCTAAGTCATGAGTAAAGATGTGTTATATATCAAAAAAGGAATTCCTGATATGATGGTGTAATTCAGTGGTCAGTTTTCTCAAGGTACATACCAATTCTTTTTTCCTTGTTCAGCGTTTTGCAGCTGTTTAGGTTTTGAGTAGATCTTCATATGAGATACGGCAGAACAAGCCTACTTAGGCTTTAAAAGAGTGATTGTGATGATGCATGTGAAATGCCTGTAATTCTCAAAACATGTTTTAAAAGAATATTGTCTTCTTTTGCCGTTTGAACAGGTAAAAGAGCTCAGTGTGTAATTTTATAGATAGTAAGAAGTAATTAGCTAGTGGAGGCAGAAATTTCCTAGAGCTTGGAATGTATCGTGTTGATGAAATGTGATGAATTAGGGCTGATGATAATTATAATAAACTTGAGCTATAAAATCATGAGCATTAGAAGCTGTCTTCTGACTTCTGTACTCACATTCTTAAGCTGAAATTTTCAAGTAATGATTTTGTTCTTAGGGCTGGGATTTTTGTTGGTGTTGCTTTTTAAGGAAATAGGAAGTTCATCTCTAGTTTTTTAGATTGCTTCCATTTAGTTTTGACAAATGGCTTCCTCCTTTTCTGGAGAAGCAAAAGTGGGTGGAATGTATGAATCTTTGCACTTGATATTAAAAAAAAAAAACAAAACCAGCTTTATAGAGCTTTCTTGAAGTTCTTTAATGCTAGCCCTCCACAAATAAATACATTTTCCAATAACATGGTAGGGTGGCTTTGACCCTGGCTGGATTCCAGGTGACCACCAAGCTGCTCTAACACTTGCCCTCCTCAATGGGACAGGGGAAAGAAAAACATAGTGAAAAGTTCAAGAGTCAAGATTAAGGACAGGGACATTACTCACCAATTACTGTCATGGGCAAAACAGACTCAGAATAATTACAGAACAGACAGAAATTAATTTAATTTGTTACTAATCAAATCAGAGTAGGGTAATGTGAAATAAACCCAAATCTTAAAACACCTTTTGCCTTCCTTCTTTGCAAGCTCAGCTTTGCTCCTGAGTACCTGTACTTCCTCCATCCAAGGGGCACAGAGGGACAGGGAATGGGATTGTGATCAGTTCATTGTACATCATCTCTGCCACTCTTTCTTCCTTATGCTTTTTCCCCTGCTTCAGTGTGGGGTCCCTCCCACAGGAGACAGTCCTCCATGAACTCCAATTAGAGTCCTTCCCATGGGCTGCAGTTCTTCATGAACTGGTCCAGGGTGGGCCCTTTCAGCAGGGTGTAGTCTTTCAGGAAAAGACTGCTCTAGTATGGGTCCCCCCAAGATCACAAGTCCCCTCAGCAAACCTGCTCTGACATGGGGTCCTTTTTCCCCGGGGTCATGGGTCCAGCCAGGAGCCTGCTCCAGCATAGGCTGTCTGTGGAGTCACAGCTGCCTTCAGCTCTGGTGTAGGGTCCTCCATGAACTGCAGGTGGATAACTGCTCCACCATCATCCTCCATGGGCTGTGGGGGGATAGCCTGCCTCACCACTATCTTCATCACAGTTTGCAGGGAAATCTCTGCTCCAGCATCTGGAGCACCTCCTTCCCCCTCCTCCTTCACTGACCTTGGTGTCTGCAGAGTTCCCTCTCTGTCTGTCTGTCTCTCTCACATTCTCAGTCCTCTCTTCCAGCTGCTGCTATGCAGTTTTTACCCTTAAGTATGTTATCACGAAGGTGCTGCCATGGTCACTGTTGTCTTGGCGTTGGACAGGAGCGAGTCCATCTTGGAAACTGCTGGTGCTGGCTCTATCAGACATTGCAGGTGCTCACAGAAGCAACCCTTGCAGAACCCCTTCTACCAAAACCTTGCTATGCAAACCCAGCGCACATGGCAACTTGTAACACAAAAATCAATGATTACATTTGGTGAGCGTGTGGTGGAAACACTTGGAATGTAAAAGGAAAGATAACTGTGCAATAAGTTGTGTTGGTTGGCTTGTATTTTTCTTTGGTATTTATTTTTCATGTTCCCTTTAAAGCCATAGCCTTAAAGAAAGAAGACAAATAATTTCACCCCTCTTAAACATACGGATAATTTCACCATTAAGCCTGAGGTCTTAACACATCCAGAGCCTTTTCTCTTGGCTGTCACACTGGCATGATTGCACAGCAATGCCTACTCCCTGGGAGCTGGATAGTAATGGAAATCTATTTCATCATCTTCTCAATAATCCTTATTAAGCATGCTGGGTTTGTTATGAGGCAGTAAGTTCATGGCTCCCACCAATGTGACATGGCAATATGAGAATCCAGGGTCAGTAACTTGGGTCTCAAATTTTTCATATCCTAGAACACTGGTGGTGGTGTTGTAGTGGTCCTGATTTCCTGAAAAAGGTGTTAGGGAAATGTCATTACAGTTTTCTTAAAAGCAAACAAATAGAAAACCCAAGGAAAACATTTTTTAAATGCCAGATGCTTATTTTTTGTGAAGTGTTGTGTTACGGCATTTTTTCCTGAATTAATTTTAGAAATCTGGTATATGGACTACTGCATTCATGGGCAAGTTTATGCAGCATATAAAGTTTGCTTATGGACCTCATGTTACTTGTTGTCCCTGTTATTCTCATTGTTCCTTGAAGATTTACCACAAAATGTCCCTGCTGTGCTAGGGAGCAAGCATAAACAGAGGGCCTGTTCTGAGCTGGAGCTGTGCTAGTGACTTGGGCAAGCTGGATACGCGATGGTGGCACCACCAGGCCAAGGGAATTCAGTAACAGCAGCGAATGGCGGAAGTGGATAAAGCAAAAGGTCCAAGTGCAGGGATGAGTAATACAAATGTAGAGACAAAAAGGCCCCAGGAGTAGAGGTAGACTAAAGTTTCTTTGTGAAGCCTATTCAAAATTCTAAACAGGCTGAAAACCCCAAAGTGTTGCTTCTCTGGTTGGATCTTGTTCGTGATTACACTTTTTCTCCAGAATGAGTAGCTGAGTTTGAAGGAGACCTCTAGGCTAGAGGGGTCCCTTTTTATTGTTTTCTCTACTATGGTGGGTTCTGGCATTGTGGTTCTTCAGCTTAATGGTCCACAGTTGATCAAGAGGATTTTAAATTTTAGCAATTTAAATTTTTTTTTCCTTTAAAGTTGTAACATATCTTCAAAACTATGAAAGATAATGTTTAATGTTGTTTTATTTTCTCATTCGTTAACTGATTTTTGACTTGGAATTGTTCAGAGGAAAAAGAGGATTCGAATAATGATAATGTATTCCTTCCACAGGATATATGAACGTGTCATTGATCCCCCAGAAACAAATTTAACACCTGAAAGCAATTTATGGCTTGGACAGAGAAACAGAAAACATGGTTTCTTCAAGGTAAGCAGATATGAAATGGCACATGGAGAAGGAAACTAATAAACAGTAAAAAAGATATTTTTGAGTTGTCTTATTCGCTCGAAATTTGATTTATATGAGTTTTAGTAGAAATTGTGGACTTGGGATTTGAATTAGGTCCTACAACTAGAGAAAAGGTTCTCTTCCTGTAAGGTGAGAGTATTTTAGGTGCTGACTGCAGTGCCCCATATTTTAAGGTTTTGGTTGGTTTCCTTGATTCCCTGCCTACCTGTTGTGCTCTGCCTTGCCGTTCCTGGAAACTGAACAAGACTGTAGGCAGCATAGGAGTCTATTCTTGGCTTTCATCTTAAACTTTCCCAAAACAGCAACTTTACCGCTGTCTCCTGGCCAGACAGTGGTGCTCTTAATCCCTTTCTGAGGCCAGTTCCTCCTCGACTTCATATACAGAGCACCCTCACCCATCTGCTGTTGGCTTCACATGACTCTTCATTGTTTGCTGTTGTCAGCACTGACTTACAGAGCAAAAAAGGTCTCCAATTCTCCTGGCTTTGGCAGATACAAGCTACTGTATGCAGTGCATTTGCCTTGCTGCAAAACAGTAGTTTTTTCTGTTCCTGGAGTACCTTCCTTTCTGTTTTTCACAACTGTGTTACTCTGTTTCTCAGCAGAGAGTGAAGAGTGGGTTACTGTGTTTTGTCCACCAGCCTCTGTCCATCTGCGTTGCTATCACTTCCAAACAGCTGAGCCTGAGAGGCTGGGTAGCTGGCAGGACTCAGGTTGCTCCTACCTTCTAGCTGGAAAGCTTGTCTCTTTCCATTTATGAGGCTCCCCAAGACATCATCACTGACTAGGCCGGTAGGGACATGAGGAAATTTTCAGATGAAGAAAGAAGATTCAAGTAATGGCAATATATTCCAGATCAAATTAATGACAATATATTCCCAGAATTGCAAAGGACAGAGAAATTACCTACAACTTCAGAAGTCCTCTGTTGTATGTTTCTTTCAGCAATTTTTTGGCCACTGGCGAGGTTGTATGATTTTTCTAGTCAAAGCTGAGTTGCTGAACTAAGCATCAAACAAAATCCAGAAACAAATGAAAACCTTCACCTTAAAATGAATTCTTTTGCTTTGTAAGCAAGCTACAGAAAAGTTTCTGATATTTCTTTCAAGTTCTGGGTAACAAGCCACGGCACAAGTGTTCGTCAGTAAAAGTCTATAGTCAGTGATAGACCAATCTGCCCATTCCCTCTCTATTGGCATGGATTTGTTGCCAAGGTGATTCACCACCCACTCGGTTTCTCTTTGGAGCTGTCAGTTTATAAAACAATTTTACAAGTTGCTGTTTTCCTGAGGACCTTTCCTGGGAGTCCCCAGATTTCAACAAGCTTGGGAAATTATTTTATGCTAAAATTATTTAAGCATAGCAACTAACAATTTTAATTGTGAAACAGAGGTAAAAGCTCACTTTTAACTTAAATTATGGTCCAGGAGTTGCTCTGAACCTAGAGTATGTTTCATCCTCCAGCAGCTGAGCTGTCACTGTGAAGTGAAATTGATAGTATTATTTTATTCTACAGCTGCTGTTTTTTTACCTCAGCTGCTTCCCATAATTCCACAGATGGTAAACATATGTTTATAGCTACATAGGAGAAAAAAGAAGTTATATTGGATTTGCCCATCCTAAATTCTTATTTTATGCAGGCAGTCAGAGCCTCAGAACTCTGGGATATTATATGTTTGTAAATTAATATTTCTATGCGTTAACACTTTGGAAACAGCAGGGTAGCTAATGATATGCTAATGAACTGACAGTTTTTATTGATCATAATGAAAGCCGACAAGTGCCTTACTTTGCTTTATGCATGCTTGAATATTTTACTAACTTTCTTCAGGGCAGAAATATAATTGCTTGTATTTTTTTAATCCTGCTTGAGAGTTTCCAAATTCTTACTTTTTTTTTTTTAAATGTTACTCATTGAAAAAACTTGGGATTTTGCCAGTTTGTAAAGAGTACCCATCTCTTTCCATATATTTACATGCTCAGCAGGACCTCCCTTTCTTTTTCAGAACAATTTGTTTCACTGTTTTAGCATATAAAAAAGAAGATCTATTTTCCTTAATGTAAACAGAGATCTGCAGGGAAATAAGAGTGTTAAAAAAGAATTAGCATTTTGGTATGTGTGCTGGAGCCACGATAGTGTATGGAGCAAAAAGCACTGAGTATCATCTTTGCCCTTCCAAACATTTTCTTACTTCAATGCTAGTTGGTGAATTGTTGTGTCTCTCTATAAATGCAGTGAAGCACATATGTGTCATTCTCATGCCTATCATAATTGTTCAGTATCTCAGAAGAGGAAGGAGGGGATCTGAAATTCTTAAGTCACTGTGGCCAGTTGCTGCCACATTTTTTATTTATGTTTTTGTTCCACATTCTTCCCACAGTCAGCCCTGCTGTGTCTGTGGCCTTGCTGGAGAATGAAGTGCTCTATGGCATAGTCAAGGGAGTTGAAGTCTTACCCCTTGCATCTAGTATCTCTTACTAGTTGCAACTTACTACTTAACAACTAAGCATTTGGAATTGAGATAAGACAGGATGGTTTTACTATAACAGTGGCAGGAGCAAATGTGGAGCAGACTTAAGATAGCTTTGTCTGCTTTGAAGGGACTCTTATGAATTACTTCCTTTGAAAAACCCATGCTGACCCTTTAGGTTTCTTTGTGTGGCCCAAAAGCAAGATTTGTTTTGGGGTTAAAGAATACTGTTATAATCAGATTAGGAAATCAAAGTAAATGCAACTGAAAGCAGAAAGAGGGTGATACCAGACATCAGGGAACCCTCACTCTCGAATGGATATGATTCCTATCAGGATGAGAATTATCTGCAAAATTCATTTTATCACTGGGGAGAACCCCTCCCCCCAGGCTCCCTCCAAAGAGCTGCTGCAGAATGAGTTTATTAATGCAGTGCTGACTAGGTGATTCATGTTGAGAGATGGTAATTTTCCTATCTGCTATTGCGGGCTCTATTGATCCCGCTCTGCGTCTGAGGACTGTATAGTAGGTGCTTGAGGACTCTTGGTATTTTTACTGCACAGCATCTCATACGTACTTGAGCCTCTGTGGTTTTGATCTTGGAGCTGCACAGACTGAGGTGAGGTAAATTCAGTGCCAAGGGCAGCTGTTCAAGTGCCTGGCATGGGCCATGCCTGCCCTGTGTAGAGAAGCAGAGTGCTGATCTACGGGAGATCCAGTAGTGTTGGCACAGCACTGTCTCGGTGCAGGGCTTCAGGCACATCTGCTGATGCCTCCATACAGATCCTTTCACCATGCATCTTGCACAGCTGTGTGGTAAGCAATATCTCTGTGGGAGAAGTAGGTTTTGAAGAGGGTGAAAAGCAATGGAGGAAACAAAAATGCAAAAGGGAAGAGCTCCTGAAATACACAAGCATTTTCACAGGATGTGGGAGGAGTCCTCTCTTTAATAGAGACATGAGAAGTGCAATAAACAGGGCTTTTGTATTACATCCTCATGGGATCGGCTTGATATTTAGTGCTGCAGGCCTGAATTTAATCTTGTAGCTGGTAATCGGCCTGCACAGATGAAGGCTATTCAAGCTAGTGACTCCTGATGCTGAACTGAAGCTTTGGTTGAAATTAGCCAAATGTTTTAATAATAACATAAAGGTGGTGTCTGCTTGGGAAAAGAAAAACCATGAAGATTTTGACCACTGACATTTCCCTGCTAAGGCCAAATCCTGATGTCCTTTCACAGAATACACATGGAAGAACTCTGCCCTGTGCCAAAGTAAACCAGGGAGGGCCTTGTGCTTCCCTGGGGAGCTGTGCATGCCTAATTCTTCTCTGGCTGTGTTTGTAGAAAGCCCTCAGCAGCCTAGACTTAATCCTGAGAGAAGAACAGTCCAAGTTTGTTCGTATGCATGACAATAGTTATGGCTGTAATAAGTGTTTGCCTGTAATGAAGTCTTACTATTAAAAAAATACATCAGCAAAATTTCTGCTCTTTGAAGGGTTCACTTCTATATTTGATCATATTAATTCCATTTCAGAGGGTTTATAGACTTAAAAGGCATTCCTATTGGTGAATTGAAGTTCATACGTTTTTTTTCCATGGTAACATGTGTTCATGAAGCCAGGAATTAAGACACAAAAAATAGTTGTGTTCCCTTTTCAGCATTTATGTAAATGGATATCTATCAAAAGGTAGTCAAAGGACAATTGAGCAATGGTGCTTTGATGCAGCAAACGTATCTGAAATCTAATACACGCTTTTTAAAACAAAGACCAAGGAAAACATCTTCTCGCTTCTCTATGGGTGACGTCTTGTTAGCTGTGCGATACGGTCTGGTGGAACTTTGTAATCTCATTTACTCTTGGTTGAGCTGGAGAGGCTTAAGCATTGAAATATATTTTTGTGCTTCACCTAATTTCTCGCTGATGACTGCTGGCAGAGAGTATGTAAAAAAGGCTTTCAGGATGTTCCATTTCCAGTGACAGTATTACTTCTCATTATTATGACGGTTTCGTTATTCTCGTAGATGAAAAGGTTAATAAATGTATATACTTCTGCAAGAAAGACAGTGTGATCTGATTATGTCTATTAATATTTTCAGTTAATATTTGATCATGAAACAGTAAGCAGGAAGCGGTGCTTGCTGATTACCTTCTGCTGTTTTTGCAAGCGAACATGTAAATGTTAAATGTTACTGTACTTGCCAGGCTCCAAGGGCTATCTGAGGCCTATGCTTTATTTATGGATCGAGCTCAATGCTTTGAGAAGATAACTATGTCCTCAGTCTGCAAAATTCACTCTATTGCAGTTTAACTGAAAATTAAAACGTAGTCCCACAGCCAGGTTGGATGAAGCTTTGGTTAACCTGGGCTGGTGGAGGGTGTCCCTGCCCACAGTGGTGGGGAAAAGGGAGGGGGATTTGAACTAGATTAAGGTCCCTTTCAAGACAAGCTCTTCTATGACTCTATGAAATTTAATTAAATAATAACTGTCATGAGGATAACTTCCCTTTCAAATTAAATAAATTGTTCTGTGTCTGGGAGGGGATAGAGCCTTGTCAGGACATCTGATTAACAGTCAGCAAGTAGCAGCAGTTCCTTGTTTTCCCTTCCTCCTCTCCCGTAGTAACTGTGACATTATTAAAGCTAGTGTATCTTGTGGAGTAAGTATGTTACACAGCTGAAGGTGGAGCAAGAGATTTGTCCTGAGCTTAAAAGTGCAAACACAAGTTTCAGCATTTTGTAGGCTATTTGAAAGATCTAGGGTTCTGCAGAGCCCAGGTGTGCAGGGATGCTGGGGCAACCCCTTGGTGTCTGCTGCTTCCGTCAGGGATATCCTTGCCAGTCAGGCACCACAGGGGATGCAGCCAACACTGGACCTTTCGGTCCTTCCTCTGTCCTGTCCTGTCCGGTTCAGTTTTGGGCTTCATACAACCTGCACTAGCTGACTCTGACCTTGGAGTCCTGATGTCTGCTGGTTCTGCACAGGGGACTTTTCCATTTGTCTAGGTTAGTGAGGATTTAATTTGAACTGATTAACAATTACATGAACTGCCTGTTGAAGTACAAAGCTAGTTGGCTAAACTAAATCAAACGGAAGAGTAGACTCTTACCTCTTGCACTGTATACTGTTTTTGTAATGCTTGATTTCAGTCTTATTTGGCTAAATCACTAAAGAGTGTTGCTGTGCTGCCTTTTTGTCTATTGGAAAAGTGTGTCATAGGCTTAAATAATGGTTAAAGCAGCTTCCACTGCTGTATCACCAGTCTTGTCCCATTTTAAGACATTTAAGCAGCTTATATTTGTTGATTGCAAAAGACAAAGCAGTGTTATTTCTGTGTGTTATGAAAATTAGTATCCAAACGCATGGGGAGATAGGAGAGATTTTTCTATTTTGTCCATCTTCAGTTATTTTCTGCACAAGAAGAGTGAGCTGGTCAATTTTTTGTAACCACTTCAGAAAAGACTTGTGAAACAACTTGTACATACCTAAGTGAATGCTTGTAATCTGTCTTACCAGTTTTCTCTTCTTTTATAAAGGGTGTTATTCAGGATGTGAAAGTCGTCTTTATACCTAATGGATATATAATGCAGTGTCCTAATCTGAATCGCAGTAAGTAGCAATGTCTTTATCATCTCCATTTTAGATTTTCTTTTTAATACGAATTATTTCTTTGTTTTAAAAATAATATTTTCAGGCTCTTTATTTTTGCCTGTGCTGACTTCCAGAAGGCAAACATTCTGCATTTTGTATTAAGATAAATCAAGTCTGATATGCTGTTGGTTATTTATGGGTTATTGTGTCTTTCCTTCTCTCCCCTCTCCTTTTACTCTTCCTTTATTGAGCATGCCCAACCTGCAGTGATTTCTTAAGTCTGGTGCAAGGAATCATGGATTTGCAAGAACTCCTGGCAAAAATGACTGCAAAAGTAGGTACCTAAGCTTCTTTGTCAATTCCCCGTATCCTTCTGTGCCAAGATCAGCATGAAAATATTTCTTTGGCAATTATTCTACATTTTCATAGCGGCCTCTTTTTTTCTTTTTCTGTTTTTTTCTTCTCCCTCTGCAAGTGGCCCTGTCTGCAGTGGACCTAAGGATATAGCTTCATGGATATCACTTAAGCCTTATAGAGCTCCTATTGTCTGCCGTATTATTTGTGAGATAGTGACAAAATGCCCAGGGTCTGATTCTTGTGAGAAGTCTTAGCATGATTTCCCTTTTCATGCTGAGGGATAAATGCAGAAACAAAGGAGTGAAATCCCTCAACAATTTCTTCACTATGTGATGCTGTCAGAGGATGCGTGTTTGCCTGTGGGAAGTCCTGTGAAGTCTTCAGGACTGGCGTAGTCTCCTTCCTGGGAATTGAAATGAGGCCCCAAAATAGAAATGCCTGTGAAGTTGCTGGCTGTGCTGATCTTGACATCACCTTTCATCAATAGTTTTTACAGTGTAAAAGTTAACCCAGCTGCAGGTGATGTGGTGCATGCAGGTTTTTGCTTTCCCCTGCTCCCCTCTTCCCCCCCACCCCTATTTGTTTTTTTTTTTGTTCTGTTGGAGTTGAGTAGGATAAATGGGATGCTATGATGGGTTTTTTTGTTTGGGATTTTGGAGATTTTAAGCTCTGCTCCTACACTACATAGTCAACCTCTGTGTTGGCCAAGGCACTTCAGTTAAGGCTGTGGTGAAGTTTTGGGGTAGGGAGCTGTATTTTAGAGGCGACTGAACCCCTGGTGTGTGTTAAAGGGCAATCTGTGAACACTTTCTGAGGTTAATGCTGCTAAACCATCTAGCCTGTGGCAAAAGGCAATTAATTGCCTCATCTGAAAGAGCCCTTGTGTGCTAATTACTTATAGATTTAAGTGCAACTACAACCAAATTGTAGATGCCTTTAATCTCAGTGTACTTACCGACCAGAAATTTCAGAAACAGGATTTGCATAGCAGCGCTACCAGCATAGAAGAATTATACTTGTTACTGTGCTGCCTTTAAGTGTTCTATCTTCTTTTCCTCCCTAATAAGAAAGGGGAAACTCTGTTTTTAGAGACCGTATGCATTATGCCGACAATCCACTTACTCTGCTGACATGCCTCGGACAGGCTGGCTCCGAATGCGAGATGGGAAGCTTTTAGTTCAGTTTGCTGCTTGTGCTGTGAAAGGAAGGCAATTATTTTGAGCCCTGCTGGTGGTACGGGCAAGTTCCAATTATGCACTGTACTGACTAACTTGCTTTCTCTGCTGTTAATTATATTTTTGCTTGCTAGTGCTTTACGATGGGAACCAAATAACACAGTATTTGTACGGCAAAGACTCTGCTTCCATGAAGTGGTGCCAGGGTGATCCTTCACTGCAAGTTCCTTTTCTGGTACAGCAGTGCGCTGGCTGTTCCTTTGCAGCTGTTACAGAAATGTTGTTGTCCAGGAAAAATGTGTGCAGCAGGAAAGGAAGTTAATTTGGTAGACAAATGCAAGGCAAAAATGGAGGGACTTGAGGGAGGCATTAAGGTTTGTGTCTGTCTTTTCAGTCCTAGGGGTCAACAGCCACAAGCAGTGCTGATGTAGATGTAAGTACACCATATGGGAATGATGTATGGCAAGGCAAAGAGCGGGGCTTAGAAGGACTCTGCAGAGCTTATGTTTGGCAGGGCAGGAGGTCAGAGATGGCTTGCTAATGTATATGAGCAATGAGCCCCAGCAAGTGGTCCTGCACTGAGAGATGCGGAGCCTGAACGTGATGTTATGGAAAAATGGGCTCCATGGTTTGATGTCTGGCTGTGTTTTTTAAGCTCCAGTGTATCTAGGACTTCAGTTTCTCGCTCAATTTCTGTTCAGTCACAACTGTGTTACAGCATTGAACGGGCCAGTGAATGTCATACGTGCAGTCTGTGTAATGTCAAACTGTGAAAACTCATCCTAGGACTTGTCTGGGAAGGAAACATTAGGCTATTGGCTTCAGGCTCCAGTAATTTTGGTATCAGTGCAAATTATGCATATGTGGGGAGATGGAAAGAATACCCTCTTGCCTGGGGTTTACTTCAGGCTCCCACAAGCCTAATGCTGGCTCAGAATGGGACATGGGGGGCTGTATTGTCTATAGCAGTTTGTTATGGAGTGCTATGTACAGGAGCATTTTATCATGATCTGTAGCAAACTAATCACCATTATGTCCTCTTCCTACCTATGTCTTGTAAACACATAGCTTTTAAAAATGAGTAAGTGCTAGCTTTTAAAGCCTATTTTGTAATAATTAAAATTTTGAATCTTTCCAGTATATATGTTTAATTGATATAGTCATCTCTCTTTAAATAGGGAGCCACCATAGGTCAGTGAGTTAGAAATCTGGTTAAAATCTTGCTTTGCTACAGGAGAAAAGGATTGTGTTATGTTTCAGTGTTCCTGCTGGCATGCTGGAATACGGTTGGTTCCTCTGAAAATATACTGGCTCAAATAATTCATGCAACTTTAACAGTCTACTGAAATCAGTCTGGGCATCTCCTTCATTTCTTCAAGTGGAATGTAATTTCTTTTTGGTAAATTATGGGCTCACACAGTGTGCTTTGTATTCAGATGTGCTTGCTACATGCAGACTTCCAGCACAAAACTTTCTACTGAATCTTTCCTTGGCTGAGGTCAGAAAGGTTGAAGCTTGAATTTGATTAAATCCAAGAAGAATCAAGCACTTGAATTCATTGATGGACTAGTTAATTTGGTTTGTTTACATCATGGATTTATATGGCTGTGAATAGTCTTACAAATAACAAAATTTTCCATGTAAAGATGTTTTTGCTATTAGTTTTGCCAGAAGCAATGCATGTTTAACAGAAGCCTGTCCTTTCTCAGCTAATTGGTATGGTCAGAGAAGCAAGAGAAGTGCTAACTAAGTTTTGTGAATGATAGCTAGCCAAATATGTTAAGAACTTAAGATTTGATTAGTGTATGGAAAGTGTTTGGAAAAATACTTAGCTAATTTTAGGGAATTAAGTTTGAGTTTGATAGGATTTTTGTCAATTAAGGCTAGAAGCTTACAAACTGAATGCTTCTAGTCACCCTAGTATATAGCAGGTAGGAGCTAAATGTTGTTTCTCAACAAATTCTCTGGGCTCTGAAACATTCGTTGACCTCTGTGTGTTGGAGGGTTTGTTGTTGCATGCCTTTCTTCTGGTGATTTACTTGATTATCTGCTGTGTTTAAAGATTTTAATTTTTTTTAATTATTTTTAGAACAAGTAGTAAATGAAATGTATCAAGATAATGCAAATGACAGGAAAAGTTAAACTGAAAATATTCTTTCTCCTAGAGTTTCTTCTTTTTCTAGGGAATAGTTTGGAATAATCAGATGGGAATGCTCATTAAAAAAAAAGAGTAGATGTAAGCCAAATCAAATATCTTTTTAACAAAACTGCATATATTTTATATACTGTAAATATAACGACTAAATATAATGATCTGAAAAGGTTCTTTGCTGAAAAAAAAGCAGCTCAGTGGGAGGATAGTTTTCCCTCTAAAATGTGAAAAGCTGTTTTGAAGTCACCAGCTCGTACAGAGTCTGAGGGAGATGACTATCAATCCCCCATTATCCCAGAATAACAACTTAAGAAATAAAGAGCTTTTATTCAGGGCGTTCTCTCATGAAGACTGCAGAGGAAAAAACAAAACACAATTTCACCTTTTCTTTTTTCTCTTCCCCCTAAATACATTGCTCTCTTACTGGCAGCAATGAAAAAGGATATGTTAGATCTATTAGAATACTTTCACTTAAAGTGGATGGAAATATATGACATTCAGGTACATGCCATTAGGTAAAACATACTATAGCAGTGTGAATTCCTTTTTAATAAAATTTGCTACTATTAAAATGTAGCAACTTAAAATGTAGGATAATAGCATCATATTTACAGGAGAATAGAGTATGCATTCATCTTGTTTTGGGCCAGATTTTAGGTAGCCTTCCTCTTTGCAGGGGTATCACTCTGATGGCTTATATGCATAAGACAAATGAGAATATAAAAAAATCCAGACCCGGAGAAACTCTCATCCACCAGGGTAATTTTTAGAGCAATGGAAGAATGCATGTATTTATTTCTAAATATTAAGTCTGTATTGATTTATTTTTAGTATTAGTAGATGGGAAAATAATTTTGAGTGCTCTTAGGGTTTAGAGATGGTTGCACAAGCTGTGCATAAACAGGGAATGTTCCTCTCTGGCGGGTGATACCTTGTAGAGTACCTGGAGAGGATGGTACCTTCTATGAAGGTGAAGGTCTGTGATGGCTTAGGAGTGGGTAGTTCAAAAAAAGCTTTTCCTTTTCTGCTGCTACATGAAGAAGCATTGTCCCCACACATTGCATAGTACCTCTCCAGAAAGCACAGCACTTGCCAGTGTGCAGATGCAATGCTTGAAAAAGATACATCAGTTTTAATTTTTTGATTTGGTTTTTAGTGATTGGAGTTGAGGAGGTTAATGGGTACAGCAAAGAGTGTTAAGAGCTAGCCACCAGCCTAAGGTTTACTCCAGGAGCATGGCTTCTCCATTATTCACAGTCTGGGAATACTTTGTACTACACTAAATTGAAATGCTTTCTTTCCCCTTGAAATCTCAGTTGGTATTATAAGGTTAAGACCTTTCTAAAAGTCAGAAAGTATTAGTCTGGCTGATGCTTAACAGCAGTGAGGTAGGGATGATAAGGAATAGTCTGTCTGCCAGTCTTCATGCTTTTTGACTTGTAATCAGGTGGTTGAGCAATTAAGACTTTTTTTTTTTTTTTAAATAACTATAGTTTGTATACTTTTGGCAGTCCTGGAACATTCTTGAGGGGATCTTTGTGGGGTTTATTACAGCACAAGAGATGATTGCATGAGTCATGAACTGTTGTCAGCTGGCATGGGTAGCTCCATCAAAATTCGAGAAGCGGGCTTAGTTTATAACTGCTTACATCCTGGTTCAGTGCTTCAAGGGCTGTAGTCAAACTTGGTTTGGCTAAAAATAAATATACTGCTTTCTCATATTTGCTTTTTAAAATCATGTGTTTGAATTGCAGAAATCTTATCAAGTTACTTTCATTTATAGTTAAATTATGCAGAAACAAGACTGAGTCAATTGGAAGACTGTCATTGTGAGAAGACTTGTCAAGTAAATGGATTGATCTATAGAGACAAAGACTCGTGGGTTGAAGATGATCACTGCAGGAATTGCACTTGCAAAGTAAGAATTTCCAAGGAGTTTAAGGAGTGGGACCTATAAAATGTTAAAGTGGTCCCTGAATACGTGTTGACTCTGGCAATTGTTATGTTTTTAGCATGCATCTAGTGGCAGTATGCACAATAGGGAGGGAAATGGTAAAATAAACAAAACTTTGACATTGCTCATGTGCAACCTTTATAAATAAAATCTCCTTTCCCTTGATAACACTGCCTTATTTGTTCTAATTATATCTGCGAGGACTTTGTAGTTTTGGGGGGAAAGCATGGCATTGTATTTGGTTTGGAATTGTTTTCACTGCAGTATTTTTTTTTCAAAAAGGGAGCATTATCTTAATAGTATTCATAGATGCTTAGTTGCATCTTGCATTGTAACAACATGCAGATTCCCTCTTCAGTGTTTATCATTCTGAAAAATCAAGGGACAGAGAAGAATTAGTATGTAAATCTTGTCTTGTTGAAATGATTTGATAAATATCTGAGGAGTCTTTGTTTGCCCAAGAAAACAGAGAAACGATTGTTCAAAATCTCAGAGATGACTGGCACAGTCTACAGAAAGTGATGCTTATGTTCTTCTAAAGATGGGTTTCGTTTTTCCCACTTGATGTGCTTTGCCCAGGGGAAGTGGGATAAACACTGCAATATGTATAGCAAAATGGAGGGATTCACCTGTGCATGCATTTCGATTCATGTTTGTAGTTAGATAGGATTAAACTTGCTACTGGAGGATGGTTCTGTAATCTACAATGCTATTTTCATTTATTTATGTAGTTTTGTCTTCTGTGTATAAAATGTTCACTAATTGCCGCAGTCATAGTTGAATTTTGTCTTAAAAACCTTTGCTTAGAGTGGAGTCGTGGAGTGCCGAAGGATGTCCTGTCCCCCGCTCGATTGCCCTCCTGATGCTCTCCCAGTGCACGTGGAAAACCAGTGCTGCAAAATATGCAAGGGTAAGTACATCACGTGGACCTTTTCATCTCACCCTCTATTTAAGTGGAGTTAAACTTGGCCCAAAACCAGGTGCATTTTATAATGACTTTCATAGGTCTCAGTAATTCAGGTAACATGAGTCATAGTGGCCAACTTATTTAAGAAGCAAATAATTGCTGAGAAAGGAACTAGCATTGCAAATTTCTATGATTCTCTTTTTACTTACTGTCAATGTAAAATTATTAATCTGGTTAGGCCTGGGAAGCTTTACATGGCTTCACCTTGTATCTCCTGCTGAGGTCGAGAAGCATCAAGCCTATGATCTGAACTTTCTCTACTGATGAGTAATAAATTGAGCTGTTGTCTTTTTGCCTATCTTTTATTTTGGGTTGGAAGGTTTTTCTTTAAAATAAACATGACAGCTTCAGACCTTGAGTTAGTATCATTTTGTGGACTGATAGTGTGCTGTAAGTAATTTCAAAATACTTTTATGAGAAGTAAGTGGGGAAAAAGTAGATTTTGTGATGAGCGTTATTGTCAGCTTTCAGTTTCTTCTTCTGGAAATGAAGGGTATCAGTAACATTCCTGGAAAGAATATTCAATATTTGTTGCTTAAATGGTGATACAAGGGACAAAGCCAATTTATGTATGGAGGTTCTATCTGAATACTGATGCCAGTCTTACCTTAAGAAACGCAGATTGCCTTGTTTTGTTATGTTTTGTTTTGCAACTCGGTTCTTGGAGACTAGTAAACTTCATATACAAGATTTTCAAGAATTCATAATACGAGTTTGTTGAATTATTTTAAGATTTATTAGGAAAGTAATAATGCTTTTTAGTATTCTATCACCTGTCTTCACCCACTGAATTCATTAGTTGCATGTACAAATGTCCTTTAGCTGTGATCTTGCACTTGCTCATGTTTACTCATTTCATCTTGTTTCTCTCAGCTATATGTTGGCATGAGTATTCCACTTACTAAAAGAGGTTTATGTACAGAGTATTTGAGTGGTAAAGTGCGTATGCTGGTCTGTATTTTGTAACGTTAGGAGTCTGGAAAGTTCTTTTGTGAAACTGGATGCTTCTCTTGGCATGCCTGTGCTGATATGCATGTGTGCACAATGGCCAATGACACAAAGGAATTGGAAGGCATAAAATTGTAGATTCAGTGTAAATCCTCATGAGTAAACTGTGTTCCTGTTATTTGTAATGGAAAGATGAACAATCAAACTTGCCTTTTGTCAGTGATTGGCACAAACTTGACTCGTTATTCTGACAAGAACTCAGCATGTCAGTCAATGGGAAGAGATGTATGGAAGTTGATTGAAATTGATTGTAAATGCCAGCTCCTTGACAGAATGATGTGCTAGGGCCACAGTCAGTCACTTTTGGGTAGATAGTAGTAATTGCTGAGGCTTTCCGAAGAACTGCACTGCAGGTGTTAATTTCTCCATGCTTTTCCTATTTACCTCTGATAGAATCATCAGTTGTAATTTGCAGTCTCTAGGGATTATTGAATGGCTGGCTTATTGAACAGTTTCCTGTCTTAGCTGAGGGTTAACGAACAAAGTAGCTCTAATGTCTGATATGTTAAGGGTTTTAAAACTGAGGCGGTTCTGTTTTGATCCCTGCCATCTTGCGTTAGCCTTCCAACTAATATTTGACAAAAGACTATAATTTTGTTTAAAATATCATCATTTTTCTGAGTTGTGCGTTAACTTGCCTTCTGGTGTGTCCATTCCTTTGTTAAAAGCAGTCATGTCAGAAGAATAGACTGAAAGAAAAAGGGAATTTTTCTAATTAATCTTCTCCCAAAATTAGTTACTGAGATTCCCAATTTAAACAAATCTTCCCAATCTGAAGGTTTCCTTATAAGCAAGAGCACAACAACTAAGGAATAAAAGCTAAGGCAGCTTTAGAAAAATGAAGAAAACTTGGATACCAAAGTGAAGAAGTGTTGTTTTTAAATACACTGTTGATGATGAAAACTGAGTTGCCCTGAAAATCTTCTGGCTTTTTTTTTTTTTTTTTTTTTTGAATAGAACATTTTAAAGACTGGAAGTTTAAACACAAAGTCCTGAGAAGGAAATATGCATCTTGTGAAAGTTTATGAGGACTGATCTAGCAGTTCATTATGTTTAAAACTTGGGAATCACACTGACTCCTGTAGCATGCCCCTCTTGGTGTCACCCGTACACATGTGCACCTGTACGTGCTTGGTTCCCTTACCTTGGGGATCAAAAGAGAGATTGAGGTAAAATGGTTACTGGACACACTGTGACTTTTATTTTTAGAACCAAGTATTTTCAACACTTTCACTGCATGGTCCTTGACTTGAGAAACTTGAAAGGCTTTGTTCAAATTGCAACATAGGATTTGCACCTTTTTGCTCTTCTTTTGGTGTCATAGGTCAGCCTGATATTGGTCAGGTGCAGACGGAGCTGAAACACCACAACAAAAAGTTACTTTATCAGTGATTTAGTATTGATTTTGTTAGTAGTGTAAAGTGCATTTATGATGGATACTTGTTTTCTGTAGGATCATAACAGTCCAGCTGTTTTCTTTAATTAATGGATTTACTGTCCTCTTCTGGGTTTGCGGTTTTGACAGCTAGTTCCCAGAGGCCTGTGACAGTTATGGTGGTACTTGACTGAACTGTATGCTACTGTGGTCTTGCTGGAAGTTACCTTCTTCATGGTGGCAGTAGTCCTAAGCTAAGCTAGTTATCTGTCAATTGAAATAAACGAGCAGTTCTCCTGTGTTCTAGTCTGTTGGTTTGATTGTGGAGCTGGTTATCTTTGGCAGAAGGATCCTGACTTCAGTCAGGAAATTTTCAGTAGGAGCTTTCAGTTTCCTGGGAAATCGACTTATTTAATGTGTTGGAAGAATATTTTTTTCAAATAGATTTTTACAGTTTGTTGATCCTGTAGAGTCATTCGCTTCCATCTGATCCATTTTTGCAGTGCTCTAGCAAGTGGAAGAGTTCCTCTTTGTGCCCACAAAAATTCTGAAGGTTTAATTGAAATTTGTGCTTATATTATTCTCTTGATGAACAGTACACTAATAAATGTCTCCAGTTCTTGAAGTGAGTCATGAAGACCTCTAGTAACATAAATGCTGTAGCTAATCTGCAGAATGTCAGTAATGAAAATATTTTCTATTGAATACTAATGAATTTGGTCTAGTACCTATTGTCTAATGGTTTTATTCTTCCTCTTTAGTTTGGGTAAAGGTGCTGCTTGCTCTTAAAATTAATTTGTTAGCTACCTTGTTTGTTATTCTATGTAATACTGGCATCTGATGAAAGCAAAATGCATCATGTTTTTAATGTATCCATACTTTTCATTGTGTGTGCATACTGGCTGATTTCTGTGTTGTACCTTGAAGTTCTTTTTTTTTTTTTTTTACTACTTAAATACTGATTTAATTGATCTTTAATCTTGTGCCTTCTCCTCTCAAATTACAGCAAAGTGTATCTACGGAGGCAAGGTGCTAGCAGAGGGTCAACGAATATTAACCAAGAGCTGCAGAGAATGTCGTGTAAGTTTCAGTTGTATAAACTTTTCTTCATTTTAAATGTTTGTGTGGTTTTCAAAAGTGACAATGATAAGTTAGTGCATTTCTTTAGTCTTTCTTCATGCAAATGTGACATCTGTGGCCTTGACAAGGTGACCTTGAAGTCAGTGAAAGCCACAAATACAAAACCAAGGCAGGAATATGACCCTTGCAGGGTAATAGTAAATAGGGAAAAATGACTTGGAGGCATCTTTTCTCTTTTACCTCTGCTTTCATGAGCTTAGAAAAAGACAGCATCATCTTGAGCCAGTTACTAATTTCAGACAAATTGCTCAAATTTGAAGCAACCTGGTTTATATTACATGAATTACTCTATTCTATTTGCCCTAGTATAATTTAAATTATATTTAGCCTGCTAATAATTGAGGTAAATTACTAAGTATTGGACTGGACTGTGGTCTTTCTTGGCAAGTTCATAACAGTATTTAAGAACATGGAACAGCTTAGTCTTTCAGAACACAGATAAATGGAGGCAGTGTCAGGTAAGGGAACATTCAGGGAGCATTAGTGTATGTGAGCACTCTACAGTGCGTAAGTGTGGCAGAAACCAGTTGTTGTGAGGACAGTTCTTAGAAGAAGAAATGAGAAGGTGATTATAAAAGGCCCATTGCTTTGCAGAGACATGTATTTGTTGAACATGTGCACTTTAAATATGATCTATCACTTCAGAAAGGCACAGCTATTTTAAACACATTTGCTCTCATGTAATTTTCAAGTATTTTTGTTTTTACATCTTGTTGAATTTGTAGGGGAGGAAGGGTGATAAATGGGAGGCTTAAAAATGTTACTGACAGATCAGTATGCTAGAACAATTATGAAAAACATTTGGAAAAGATTACAATGGTCTGGTTATTGTGCTTGTAGCTGAGTGTACAGAGTAGCAATTTTACGTTCACTAATGGAAATGGACAATAACTGGTTGCAGATGTTGTGAAAGCAGCTTGTTATGCAGAATTACTTTGCTGCTGTTAGTGTTTAGTGTTAGAGGGGTGCTCAACATTGTGTGTACAAATACATGGGCAAGGTCGTTGCCTTGAAAGACAGACTAAGGTGCTTGTTATTTATAGCATGACATAGAATGTTTATTTGGGAGAGAGAGTGCCTATATGGAATAAGATGAAGAAGAAGAGGATTTTCACATTAAAGTAAAACCAGAGAGGGTAATCTGAATTATGTCAGTGGAACTTCTCTGTGCTATGAGTAAGAGGATTATATTCATCATTATAAGTATGTTAATACATTAATAAAGATTAAAAGTAAATACTGACCATCAAATATCTGTCATATTAGAAATTACTAAAATAATAATGAAAAGAGCTGCTGCATTTTACTTGATGTTAAAGGACGTTGATATGCCAATGTTAATGGTAAGCAGTAATGTTGCAGTTTGTATTCATTCCATCTTAATGGTGAATATTGATAAGGATTTGAAGCAGTATACACGAATGCAGTAACATTCACCTGATTGAATTCACCAAAAACAGATACCTGAGTCCCTGTTGCAAAAATCAGTGAAGATAGTTCCACAGCTGTGTTTCAAGATGACATTGCATCTTGCTGGCAAAGCTTATCATTCTGGTTTGGGAGACTTTTTAAGTGGGTGCTTACTTCTGCTGCTATGAAATGATGCATCTCCAGACAGGAAGCTCATTCAATGTGTCTTCAGCATGACCTTTTAAAAGCTGTAAGCAAAATACCTACTTATTTACTGCCTCAATTAGGAATGCTTACTAGATGAAAAATGAATGGTGATGATTCAAGCTGTGAAAGCTGTCATTGTTTTCTCTCTGATGCAGGCTTGCTGGTGGACAAGGTGTTGCATGAGTAAATGAAGGGCTTTGTGCTGGGTGAAGTGCCATAAAAAAAAATGTATTATGGTTGAAAAAATTTAGTATGTCTGAAAAACAGACATCAAGTTTGAAAAGCTGTTGATCCATGAAGGGTCATAAAAATAATAGAGGGTACGCATCAACTGTCAATTTATTAGTGTTAATAAAGATGACTTAAAAATATGGAGGCTTAGCTCTTGTCTGTAAAGGAAGATGCATTTCTAAATGGGGTAGTGTTAAAAAAAAAGTTGGAATTTCACATTTCAATATATGTTTGAAGATAGTTATTTTATTCTTTGCATAGGAACTAATCCAAGCTTAAGAGGCTTTTAACTTTGATATTTTTTCCATCTAACAATAATAGCAACACTGAATGATCCAGATAGATAAAATCCAGATAGACTTTATGAGTCTGTGAACAGTTGAGGTTTCTTTATTTTATTTTTGAAAACTAATCCAGACTAAAAATATATTTATGATGCACATCCCCTTAACCATAAAAACAGATGGACAGCCATTTGCCACTGGAGGTCTGCCCACAGTCTAGATTAATATACAATGATGAAATGACAAAATTAGTAATGGGGTTGTTCCTCATCAGGTGCAGGACTTTGCACCTCCTTTTGTTAAACTTCTTGAGGTTCCTATCAGACCATTTTTCCAACCTGTTGAGGTGTCTCTAAAAATAGGTGTGTTTGCACTATAGAAAATGGCACCTTTCTGCCTTCAATAAGTGGTTATTTTGGCTTGTGGATTTCAGCAATGTGGACATGTGGCTCACCTGACATCAGTGGCAAGGATTCTGAGCTTTTGTTGGATCAGGAGTTCAGTACTGATCAGTTGACTTTTTGGTTAATGCCTGTGAATGACACGATGCCTCTTCAAAGTATCATAGCATAGACAAGGTGCTTGACACCAGAGGGTACAGGAATAAATTCCTCTTCGTTCGTGTGGGAGGCAGGCAGTCAAGAGAGTGCTATTACAGATACTAAAGAGATGGGCAGGACTCCACTGACTTTCAGGAAGCTTGATTGAAAAGTTTTTTGATAAAGATAAGGAACAATGTGGTTCCCAGAGTGACAGCTAAGGACACAGTTTAGGACTTTATTCTGAAAGACTGATCAATAACAGCTAAAACAAGGGGAAAAAACCAACCCAAACAACAACAAAAAAAGCAAAATAACCTTATCTGAAATCTTGCTGATATTTTTCCAAAGCTGATTGTTTGAGATGAGCTGTTTGTGGTTTAGATTTTCACTGTGTGTGACTGATTAGGCTTATAGCCAACTCTTTATGTACTTACCTTTGTAATTACAAGAAATTTAATTATCTTATTGTAAAAGTTTGATTCCAAATATCATTCTTTGAGGATTATGATCTTGTCACAGCTGGAGCATGACCTATTATTCCAGACGAATGTCTTTTTGACATCTCTTTCTGTCCAGACTCTATGACTGCATATGTGAATTGAGTATAAAATGTTAGTAGCTTTCCTAAGGCTGCCTGAAGCAATAACTCTGAAGTGTGAACTAGCTCAGAGGATAAAACCTGAAATCTAATGATGATAATTCTTGGAGTTGAATCCATACTAGTTTATAACAAATTGATTTTTAAGTCAAAGTTTACTCGACATGAAGATATTTTGTTTTAAAACTTAATTACAAAAGTGTTCAATTCTTTTCAAAAGATGCAAGTTCTGAAGAAAATAGGGGAAATAAAATCTTACTGTTAAATTAATGGAATTCTCAATTTGTGGGTTTTTTAAAATCATAATATGATTCAATAAAGAAAGTGTGAGTTTAGTTGAATTTCTCTCCAGCTTTTTGACTTGCCTGGATCACTGATCTGACTTTTATGCAAGTTCTTGATTTCTCGCCATCTTTTGGACCAGATTTATTGTCAGCCAACATCCTTTGTCCATATGTTGATGTACTGTACCCTTCCTGCTGCAGCAGTCTTGACTGAGCTTGCTTAGGCGATGCGTTATAGTCAGATCTTTTCCTGCTGGTAGTTTGATAACATGGTAGTAAAAGACGGCTCCGTGTGCCTGGTTCTTTTATCACCTTTGCTGCTCCAGTAGCAGAGGCAACCGTAGGGGATTCCTCCCTTTCACTTATGGAAGTGAGATCAGAAGGAGACCTAATACCTCCATTAACTTCACTGCTCTTGTGTGGGCACTTGCTTCAGTGAAGCGTGCTCTATGTGATACTGCAGGGAGCTGCCTTTTTTTTTAAAAAAACCCAAAAAAATCACACCACAGAACCAAAAAACCCAACTACAAACACCAGCAAACCCTGATTTTTAATATAATATTTCATGACAGTGACCAATGCAACGTGCCAGTAAAGACACTTGGGAAGCAAGTAAAATGGCTTGGCTTCGCTTAGCTCTGCAGTGGTTATCTCGAGGGCAGTTGCTAACAGTGATGGTGGAACAGTCAGTTCTGCATTCCCTAGGCCTGCCAGCTGCCAAGAACCCTGTGTGTCATTGGCTTCTTGTAGACTCAGCAGCCGTTTCTGCTACTGTGAGAGCTCCTTGTGGAGCCTGAAGCAAGGTGGCTGAATCTCTGTGGCTGGTGAGGGTTTTACCTGTGCTAGCACATGAGTGGGTCTTTCAGCATGGTGTGGCACAGTGTCTTGTAGATAAGAAAGCAAGCTTCTGGCTAGCAAGGCTGTCTCTGTTCAGGGGTGTTTCTTCATACAGGGTAGACATACAGGTATTTTCACTATTTTATATTCAATATCACATATCTGATCCCTTAGATTACGAGAATGGTGACTTATTTTGTCTTCTTTTTTTTTTTTTTTTTTTTTTTCTGTTTTCTTAGTCCTAGATGTGTTTGGATCGTATTTCCAGGCTTTTCTCTGAGATTGTGATAGCCAGAAAGTGCAATTTATTTCTTTGAAGAAAGCAGAAATTTCTCGTTCCATCTTGTCATTCCACCATATGAGACGTTGTAAAAAAAAAAAGTTTTGGAAGGACTGGGGTCTTAGATTCACGTTAAAAAGTTGTACTGGCATTGTAGCAAGCTGCCTGCTTTCTTAGTGGAGTTTCACAGCCCTTTGGAAAGCGGGATTACTGGCGTGTGGACAGTCCTGTGGGATAGTTATTGTATGTCTTACAGAGCACAAATCCTGGTTGTTAATCTCTGCTCCACTTGCCGGTTCACAGTGATGGCAGAGCTGCAGAAAGGATGGTGAAGAAGTTATTGTGGCATGGGGAAGGGTAGAGTAGGGTAAGGGAGAAGAGAAGGCTATTTCTGGGACAAGATAATGAGAAACAACTAGCCTGAAGAGCAAGACAGCTCTTTGGTCTGGAGAGGTAGTGAAGTTGATTTCCTGGATGGGGAAAAAAAGTAGAGTAAAATTTGGTTAAAATCTTCCCAGAAAGTCTCATTTTTGAGAATTTCTACCAGGAACTAGATCTCCTATGCACAGTCTTATTCTAAATCTAGCAGAAATAAAAACGATAGAAATATCTTGACCTTGATTTATGTTTTATACATAAATATTTCTGTAAGGATGCCTCAAGATGGGATTTCTCTTTTGTCATACCTTTGAAGGGTCTAATTTTTGGAAATGAAGTGATCAGTAATTCTAAAGAACAGACCCTTTTAATTGGACACAGCAGAGCAACACGTGACACTTGAAAATGTTGGTTTTTCTGTTTGCTGTCTTTGTTTTAGCTGGGTAACTTATTGATGTGTTACATAGAATATAAAAAAAGAGGCATAAAACTCAGACTTGCATAAAGCAGAAAGACTGTCTTGAGCAAAAACCAGGAGTAAAGTTCTTTCATTCCTTTATTTATTGGGCAGGAAAGCAACTACTTGGAGACAACATTTTTGGAAAAACTACTTTAGAATTCCAAGCTTAAGCTCCTCCTTTTCTCCTCTCTCCCTCTTTCATTTTTGAAATGTCCAAGTGGATTACTTCAGATTCAGTGTTACGGTGTAAAGAATGAACTTGTTGCCTGCCAATTTACCAGTGTTTAATTAGAGATTACTGGAGTTACAGATTGAAAATTACACGTTCCTTGTCTTTTCACATGTTTAATCAATGCAATTTTAAAATATTTTGTTTGTTTTTCAGAATGGAGTTTTAGTAAAAGTAACAGAGACTTGTCCACCCTTGAACTGCTCAGAAAAAGATCATGTTCTTCCGGAAAACCAATGTTGCAGTGTTTGTAGAGGTAAGCCAGAGACTGTGTATGCTTGGAAGGAATTGAAGGGCTACGAAGATGATGAGGGGACTGGACCACCTCTCTTATGAGTAAAGGCTGAGAGAGCTGGAGCTGTTCAGTCTGAGAAGAGAAACAGAGAGGGGATCTAAAGAGTGGACATCTAGAGGAAGGGGCTAGACTTGAGGAAGTGGCCTGACTCTTCTCAGTGGTGTCTAGTGACAGGACAAGAAGGAATGGGAACAAACTGGAACAGAGGAAGTTCTGTCTGAACATAAGGAACAACTTCTTTACTTGGAGGGTGACAGAGCACTGGAACAGGCTGCCCAGAGAGGTTGTGGAGTCTCCTTCTCTGGAGCTATTCAAAACTCATCTGGATGCTGTCCTGTGCAACCTGCTCTAGGTGATCCTGCTCTGACAGGACAGATCTGAAATCTGTTGGACTAGATTTCCGGAGGTCCCTTCCAACCCCTGCTCTTTTGTGATTCTGTGAGTATTAAGTTGCTGATTCAATGAGAGGATACACTGGAAGGAACAATTACTTTTTAATGAGGTATTAGGTACCTCTATAAACCTGAGTCTATAATTACCCTTCTTGTAAAACCAGTCTGTGATATTCCTTTGGGTAGAAGACTTAACCAGATATAAAGCTGTAACTGCTTTGAATTAGAGAAGGAGAGGGAGAAATCTAAGAGCTGGGGGAGAAAAGGCCCAGTATTCCTTAAGAATTCCCATTTTTAAGAAGCTTCAAATTCCCATTTTGAAAAGGAGATATTTTGCGTTGCTTAAACTTGCAACTGCACTGAACATACAGGAATTTGGGAAAATATTTTTAAGCTCTCTATTTTAAAATCACAAAAATCAGTGTGATTGCAGTTTGGATACTTAGTTGTTGATTTGGATTTGACTGCTCTCAGGACTCATGAGTTAAGCTGGACAACTACAGAATAAATATGAAAAAAATAACCATGTAGCTCAGAGCTCCATTTCTTCTCCTTCCAGTGGGGGTTGGAGATGCAGGTTCCACTTCCTTGCTCCCTTTCGGCCTTGGTGAATCCTGGTTGCGTGCTCTTAGATAGCTCTTAGTTGAGGCAATCGCCTGAAGTATGAAAAATGCAAGTGTCACAGGGATGGACAACTCAAGCTGTCTTCTTAGTGTGTTGCAGTCAGCGAGCTGTTCAGTGAAAGGTGTTAGAAAAGTCGTTCCCTGTGTACATCTGTGTCATATCTTTGTTCCACACCTTTCCTTTGGGTCTGAGTCTCAGCTGAGCTTAAGGGGAGCCTGGTCTCTCAGGGCAAGACTTCTATGTCAGCTTCTGGCGGCGCCCCTCAGAAATGTAGAGCGAGGGGCTTGCCAAATGAGCATTAGACATGTACAGGCTGAGATGTTTCTTGGTGCCTGCTGCACTGCTTTTCTTGCCTGTGTGTAAATTCCTCTGGTGTCATTGCAGATGCCAGTGAAAGGTCTCTGAATCTCTCCTTTAGCCAGTAAATATTAATTAATAAACGTGCACGGTTAAATATTTACTCAGGCCTTGAACTTGAAATCATAGGTGTGCGATTGCAGGA
This sequence comes from Hypotaenidia okinawae, assembly GCA_027925045.1. Taxonomy (NCBI): domain Eukaryota; kingdom Metazoa; phylum Chordata; class Aves; order Gruiformes; family Rallidae; genus Hypotaenidia; species Hypotaenidia okinawae. The sequence continues at coordinate 10,813,618 of BSDF01000006.1, forward strand.
ACCAGCTTTTTTGTAAGCTGCTTGCTGGATGAGAGTCTGGGAACATGCACAGCATTTTTTGGTACCAGTTTCTAGAAACATCTGTAGCTATTTAAGCAAGCAGTAAATGTTGCTTCTTTGTCCCTCAGAGGGCTCCATGTCTTAATGATACTTCTTAACAGATGGCCCAGTTTGATGTAGTGCAGTGCTGAAAAAATTCTCTTCATTACTTAAAAGCATTAGAAATCTGAAAGCTTCAAAGTTGATGAAAGATAAGTTCTGTAATTATTCAGTTCTGTGTCATTGTTAATGACAGATACTCTTCTGAGATACTAATCCCAAACCTGTTTTTATTATTTATAAAATAGCATGAATATGTACACTTATGTGATGATCTCTAGCATGACTTCTCTAGGTGACTTGTACTTTGACTCCTTATGTATTCTGATGCATGGTGCTTTCAAATTGATAAATTAAACTTCCACTTCAGTTCTGCTTTAGTTGACTGCTAAACCTGTACCACCTACTTGTGTATTTCATCCTTGCTTTTTAAAATTCTTTTGAAAATCATGCTTAAAGATATGATTAATTTTGTCAACTTTACAAAGGCAGAAATTGAAGCTGGCACTCTTAGATGGCTTTTTTATATCTTGAAGCAGAATATGTGTTGCTTGACATTTTTGCTTCAGTTGCACGCAACCTAAAATGGTACTATATAATTTTGTCACATGTAGAGCACTGGTGTTAATAATGGATATTCCTTAATAAATCCACATTTCATCATCAAACAGGTGCTCTCTGATACGGCAAGCAGGCTATAGTTTCTGGTCCTGTCCTGTGCCAACACATCCTTTACTGGGAAAGGATAGAGTGCTTCTCTGTTTTGCATTAATGACCTCTTACAGAGACTGCGTTCAGCTTTTGTTGTCCAAGCAAAAGCAGTGAAGAAGAAATATTATAGTAAACATAGTCCTGAGTAATCAGGGCATTTATTGGGAGCACAGACGGATCAATTGCACATGATATGCAAATTTCCCATTGTATGTATGATACGGATCATTCTTAGCATCAGCATTCAGCTAGGCCTGTAGATAGCAAACAGAATCATTAGTAAGCATTTACTAGTAATGTTAAATAAGAGCAGTAATTTTGTGTGAAGTTTATCAGTGCATAGTAGCGACTGGTAAGTTCTGGTTTTTTGCATCAGTTTGTGCTTTCTTTAGCATCTAGTTGTGGAAACACCAAGCTTCTACTGAAATTAATGTTTTGTAGCATTATAGAATGCTTTTGCTGAATTGGGCAGGAGTAGGAGGCTTGCAGCTTGTGCTCGTCTCACTGCAGCGAAGGAATTTCCATTTAATGAAAGGATAAATGTGAGGGATCAACAGAGAAATGCAGAAACTTCTTGATGCTGTGGTATAAGACTCTCCCCTCTGCAGGGATCTCAGTAATATCAATCAAAGTAATAAGTGCCTAAAATAAGATAGGGTATGCAAGGGGAAAAAAAAAAATCTGTGGTGTTTATGGTGATGGAAATTGTGAGTCAGCAAAGGATCGAGTTGAATACTGTAATGTACTCAGCTGGCGGGATTCCTAGATAGTCATTATTGTTTGTAAATGGTTAGAAAAGTAAAGGCCGCAAATAATACCTTTTCTTCTTTAGGTTTGCTACGTGAGTTGATAGTATACCAAAAGCTAATCTGTTGCTAAAAGCCAATTTCTAGATTTCAGTAAAATGATTGTACAAGCTGTACTGCAAGGCAGGCGAACTATGGAAGGACTCTGCTGTACAATGACAGCTTATTTTTGTGATTTGGTGTCCCTGAGTGCAAAAATGGGCCTCATCAGATCTGTAAATAGGATCTATACTTGACTGTTTGGTAGAGTGTACTTAGTTTTGCCCTTCACCTGTGTGCTTTAATAAAAATGTCTGCTTATAGGATGTGGCTATGTTATACTTTTCAGCAGGACAATGTGGAATTATTAAGCTTTCTTTTAGGCTTACAGAAATTTTAGTTAATTTTCCAATTTTACAAAGAATCATTCTGTAATAAAATATATTTTTTACTACTTTTTTGAGAATCAATCATTTTTCTTACAGCATGCCTGCTGCAATTTTTATAGTCCAGGGACAAATCTAATACAAAATACAGTGTCATAAAAGTGTTTTATTGTTCCCTTTAGCTGTTTTTCTCCTTGCCAAAGATAGTGTATAATTTTGAAAGAGTGGATTTTTTTCTCTTTTGAATGAGTGATCCAAATAAAGTTTCATGAGAGAATTTTTATGTTGCTATGCTCACAATTTTAGTATGTAAGAGTAGCCTTAACAGGCCTTCACAGCATCAGTTGTGCTCTCCTTAAAAGAGAGAGTGTAAGGAAATGAAGTAGTAGTGAGAGCTGTTTGACTTCTGGGGAAAGTAATTTTTATTTTCTGTCCTGTAATAAGTTTGGGCTGATGAAGTTAGATTGACTGCTGGTTAGCAGGAGTTGGAGGATCCTACTGGTGAGCTGAAGTGTGCATTTTATGGCAGGGAATAGCATTTAAATCTAAAAATGGTGCTTTTGCCACCCTTACTTGTGTCACTTTGTTTTAAGGAGGGTTTGATTCTTTAGATTAGAGGATGAGAAGGCTTTTCACTTAGTGTGTTTCCCACGTCTCCCTGTCTAGCTGGGAAACTGGGTTTTGCAGAAATCGAATGTTTCTCACTCATTGCTGAGAGGTAGAAGTTATTTCAGGGGTTTAGGTTTATTAAGATTTAATGGAGGTTGATAAATATGAATTAGTTTATTTCTAAGCATAGTTATGTTTCTTAGGATTTAGAAGAGCTTTATATCTGGGGGGAGGGAAAAAAAAATCTTTATAAGCTTGTTAGGCTGTGCAGTACCATTATTCTAATGAACACAAATAAGCAGTATGTAATAAGGTCTGCATTGATATAGCAGCTTGAAAGAATTAATGAAGTTACTGTTTTATGTCAGACCACTGAGTTCTGGGACCACAGTCTCTGAAGGCGTAAAAACTGCTGTTCAAAGTGCTTTGTTGCTCATGACTCATTAAAAACTGATTCAGATCATGAAAGGGCATAATTGCTAGTGCAAATTTTATGACTCTTCCTGTGAGTTGTCTCTCAGATTTACTTTGCACATTTATGTAGTAACTGTGGGGTTAAATTACAACAATAGAAAAGATGATGTTGAGGTTGAAATAACCTTGGACCTTTTGAACATTGCTAATGCTATTAATGAAAGCATTGTCAGTGTTCTTTTTAGAAGCCTCTGAGATGGGAAACAGTGAAAAGTGGATTGCTGAAGGGTAGCTTCTTGAACAGAAAAAGAACAGGGGTTTTACAGGCTTTTTTGAAGTGAACAGCTAGGGATATTGGGAGAAGTACAGGAAGCATTACAGATGCTGTAAGGAAACTCAGAAAAATGAGGTGCATGTTAGTGTTGCCCATAATAAAAACCAGGAAGAGATATGGATATATTGATTGCAACTGTAGTCTCGAAGGAGTTCTTGCATTCTTCAATTGGCAATTAAGCTACATTACCAAATATTTTAGGAACATTAAAATAAAAGGATGACAGCACAAAACAGCTAATCACGCTGCTCTGGAAAAGCAGATTCTGGGAACTGGAACCTGAAGATGTTGAGAAGGGTGGAAAAATAAGAGGAATGTTCAGGTGTCCCAAAATGGAATGGATGTTTAATTTTAGATGATATGACTTGGGATCACTAAGTCCTAGCCAGTTGCGCCGTTACTGATGCTGCAGAAGTGACAGCTTTATGTCTGCTAGCATGAAATCTGATCTCTTTCATAACTGTCTTAGTAGATTTATTAATCTACAGTCAGAAGCAGAAAAATACAAATATGTTCTTAAGAAAAATTGGAGCAAACATTTCAGCAGCCTTGATAAAGGAAGGGAGTAACGTTATCAGAAATGTTTGGGGAAGGAACAGAGGTCATCAGGCCCATCAAAAATCTAAACACACTCTTCAATATTTAATTCCCCTGTTGGTAGTATCTAATTGTATCTTGAATGTCTTGAATGACTTTGAAGGGCTGTTGTGCACATTTATCACTGTGTGTGTATGTGTTATGTGTGAGGAAAATGGTTTCTGACATCTGTTCTGAATGTGTTTAGCTGTAATTTTAATTCATGCTCACTTGCCTTGTCATCTGGGTTGGCCTGAAATTAGTTTAGATTATCAGAACTATTTAAGATTTTCTGTGCTTCAGTCAAATCCTCTCCAATTGACTGCTTGCTCGGATGTGATGATTCTATTTTAAGCCATTCCTTATATTTAGAGAGGAGCTGACTGTCTCAGATAAGACTTTGCTGAATATTCTAGAGTCTGGTAATTCAGTTATTTTCACCTGGGCAGTCGGAATGTGTGCCCTCTGCCAGCTTCCACCCACGGCTGAGATTCAGAGATCCCACTGCCATATCCATGGGTGGTTTTGCCATCTGTGTAGGTATTTTAAAGGAGCCCTATAATTCATTTCACACCAAAGAATTAATAAAAATCAGATGCTTGCATTTGCATTTTTTTCCCCATTCTGCTTGCTTGGGGATAAGTGATTGCTCCTATGAATAGATTGGCCATGGATAGATTGATATTTAAGTGAATGTTTAGGTCCCTCTCAGTTTAGTCAGGATATAAGCATGGTTGTCATGATCAGTGTGCATTCCTGACTGTTGTGATGAATAAGAATTAATTAGAATATTTTGCTAAATTAGGTGTTGAATAAGGATTGCTAAATGTGAGAACACAGGGTTTTTTCTTTGCATTCCAGCCAAAATATGAGGTGGCTTTTATTTGCCAGGTGAGCCAGGAAAAGACCAATATGAACTAAGATAGTCTTTTATTTCTTTCTCACCTCCAAAAGCCCAGCTGGGGAGAATGCAGACAGGGTTTAAGAAATGCAAGAACCAGGCTTCCTTTGGTATGCACCTCTTTGCCCTTTAGAAGCACTAAATGTGCATCTTCACCGCAAAAGAAGCGGGCTGGGAAAAGCCCCTGATCGGATCAATGGTACGCCAGCTCTGACAGAGGCTCAGGGAACCCCTTACCCTCTATAGCATCAAATTCATTTATTTTTTCCATTTGGTTTACCTTAAGTTGCATTTGTTTACAAAAACCTCAGTAACATAGACCGAGGGAGCTCCATGCGTGCTCTTAACATGAATGGCTTCCCCTTATGGAGGTATTGAACAAGATTTCTGAAATGTTGTGGGAGAGTGAAGTTGAGTAAGTTCAGTCAACGTTTTTAAAAGGCAGGAAACAGCATTTCACAGATCCTTTATAATCCTTAATGCCAAGGCAATCTAGAGATGTAGTAGGTGTTCTTCCATTGTGTATTCCTAATGAGAGGAGAACAATGAGAAGTTCTTTAGAGCCTCTTATTACACAAGTTACAGAACTGTAGCATTACTTTTTTCTTCTATGCTCTTTAACAGCCTTCACGCTTGAAAACATAAAAAAAGAGTCTGATTCTGAATGGAGGTGGTTTGTATTTGAGTTGATAACAAGGGAAGAAAAGCAATGCAGGTTTTTCCAGAGATTTTTTTAACAAAAGGTGACATCTCTAGCAGTACAAAATGGGTGGCTACCATAGTCATCATATCTACTCATGAATTTCAGAGGTGGCAAAAAGCAGTGAAGAATTCCTAGGGCTCTGATATGATACTGAAAACTGTCCTGGTTTCAGTCAGGATAGAGTTAACTTCATTTGTAGCAGCTGATGGAATGCTGTGTTTGGGAGTTAAAATGAAAGCAGTGCTGATAACACCCTGATGTTCTTAGTTGCAGTCAGACAGTCAAGGACTTTCTCAGCTTCTTCGTATTTCTCTATTCATGAGAAAGGAGGGGCGAAGCCAGGACAGGTGACCCAGATGGGCCAAAGAGAGTATTCCATGCCAATTATGTCCTGCCCAGGAGAACGGGGGGCTGAGGGAGGAAGAAGAGGGGCGGTGGCGGGACGCATGCTTCTTGGGGGGACGGTTGGGTTCCGGGACAGCTCTGGGTGGTACGGCCTGAGTTGTGTGGGTCGGGGAGAAACTGCATTGGGGATCAAGAGTTTCATATTCTTTTGCTCTAAAGTCCTGTTAGCATTGTTATATTTTATCTTTCTGTTATCTTAGTAAACTCTCCTTATCCCAACCCACGGGCCTCTTAGTTTCTTGGGTTTGGAGTTATTTGCCCCTTCCTTTTCCCTTCCCTTGTTTCCCCCTTTTTCCCTTTTCCCCTGCTCTTTTACTTTAAGGAGCAGGCAGCTGCGTGGATCTCGGCCCACAGCCGGGGGGAAACCACGACAAAAACTAATCAGTGAGAGAAAGTGCCATTAGAGAACAGTTGAACTGGGACTTGTGATGAAATTTAACGTTGAAAAGCCATCCCTTTGGCTAATTATGTTAGATATGGTACAAACTGATCACAGGGTAAAATGTTGACTCAGTGGGATAAAGGCATTCTGGAAATGAAGGTGGGCTTTTTTGGTGGTGATTTTTTCTGTTCGTTTGGGGTGTTCTTGGTTTTTTGGGGTTTGGTTTTTTTTGAGCAGAGAGTTGCATAAGGACTATTTTAACTGAAGATGCTGAGAAAGATGAAATATTTTTTTCAAGTTTGGATAAGAGGGGAAGTATAAATAAATAAATAAACAAAAAATATCCCATAACAGTAATAGCAATCCACACTCAATGAGAATGTGGTATTTTTATAATGCCTGTCTTAAGATACTGATATGGTACATGAGTTCCGGGTAGTAGTATCCACCAATAATAATGAAATATTAGCTAATACTGTTTATGAGTTCAAAGGAGGATTATTATTCTAAAGAGCAGGAATTAGACTAGGATGACATAGTCTTAGGGGAAACAGTGGCAAAGGAAATGTTAAAAAACGTGTTGTCTCTTAGATATTATCTAGAATGCCAACAGAATAGTAATCTTGCTTAGGGAGTATAAGTTAAACGCTGAATGGATAAGTTTAGGGAGATGAGTTCCAGTGTTCAGTTTCAATTATAATTATAAGGGCATGACATAGAATATGGAGAAGTCAAATACTGTGATTGCATAAATGGCTAAAGGCAGTGTAACTGCACCCTTTTTTACCAATATAAAACATATGCAGGCTTGACATGTCTTTACTTGGAATACTTGAGTGGTTTTTACCAGACTGTGAAATGAATGAGAACTAGAAGGGATATCTGCAGTTTTCATTAATGGAGCTGATTCTTTTCTTCACAAGTTGGATTACAGTGAGAGAATGGGCTGACCACAAGGAAGACATCTTGGTTGTTAACAACATTAATCTGAAGTTTTACGTGTGGAGTTGGACATTGACACTGAGAAAATGTCCTCCTTGCCAACAAGTGTTTCACTTTCTATAAAAATTGCCTTGCAACCCAGTGTTAATTGAACAGACTCGTAAAGTTGGAGTGTACAAAAATTACAAACCTGAGTTTTAAATTAGCAGATGACTGAAGTGTGTGTTTAAAAACAACTTAAACCCTCAATGAGCAACAGCTAGAGGATAGCCCCATGAAAATTTGCTTACTGTAGATGAAAACTATATGTAGCGTAAGCTAAAGTCATCCAAAGTTCCTCGAAGAATATCAGAGCGAGGGATATGTGCAAAGATTGGAGTCTGGCATTTAGATGTTAGAAGTCATCTTTTTCTTATCTGTCTTCAGGGGATATTAGGAAAGCTTAAGATCAGTGCAACAGAACTTGTAATTTGCTCCTTTGTGACCAGGCAGAATTGGCAGAAACTGTTTTTGTATTCATATACCTGCAAGTTGGAAGACAAGTAGCTAATGGTATGTCATGGGTTTCTGGTTTCCCTCCTTCCAGGTGAGAAAATCCAGAAAAACCAAAGAATTACCAAAATGACTCTTATATATAACTCAGGCAAATAGAAATTAAGTCTTGGACAGTAATAGAGTAAAATCCATCAAAAATACATCAATGGGAGAGTAGGGGGAGAAGGATATGCTGTTGTCAAATTCTGTAAGGTATTTAGTTATCTCTTACAGTACTTGCAGTCAGTGCCATTAAAGAGATAAGGTTGCAATTACTTTGACTTTAGGCTTCAGCAGAGAGAGATTTTGACACATCTCTGAGAAACAGTGACAATCGGGAAGAACTAACTTCAGGCAGCTGTGCCTTTATAGCAGGAAGGGGGTAAAGCTCAGAATTTGTGTCAAGGAAAAAGGAAATTAATAAAAAAAAATCTCCCCTATAAAACATGATGCATGGATTAATTAGCTGGATTGTTTCTACAGTCTATAGGGTTTTTGATGACAGAATCACAAGGCAGTGTGGGAGGGTTTTTTTGACTGCCAGGGTAGTTTTGTCTTCTCATGCAATGTCTCATTTTTGCTCTTCTAAAGGCATGCTTGAGTATGTGTAATGAGAGACCTGTGAAGGATTTCTGTTTGTTTTATATTACACTTATTGTGTAAGTCAGTATTACACTTGGCAATCGGAGATAAGGTGGCCTTTTATCCTACATGGGTTCAATAGAAGACTGATGTATTGTCGTGGCTTCCTGCTTTGAAAGTGTCTTTTCTTCCGACTAAAACTAGTCTTACAAATATATTTTTGAACAAAATGCTTTCATTGAGAATGAATTGATGGAGGAATAAAAAAGACCCTCTGTGCACCACGTAGGTTTATAGAGAGAATTTCTGGAATGTAGCATGCTAAAGTTGTTCAGAGTAATACTGTCAATGTAAATATTAAACCTGAGTATCTGAAATAAAGATATCTTAATAACAGACTGTGTGTTCCTTGTATTTCAGGCCATAACTTCTGTGCAGAGGGACACAGATGTGGTGAAAATTCAGAGTGCAAAAACTGGAACACAAAAGCTACTTGTGAATGCAAGAATGGTTATCTCTCTGTCCAAGGGGACTCTGCATATTGTGAAGGTAAAAAAAAGTATTTAAAGACCTGTCCCCTTACCTGCCTACTCAGAAACATAGTATTAAATAAATGGCCGGTGACTGAATTTCATTGCAAAGTTCAGATTCATGCTAGTGAATATCACATGGGCCATTTCTGCATTTGAAGATTACAAGTGGTGCTGGACCATTCAGATTAGCTGTCCATTAGCATATGTCGTGGTTGCAGTTGTGCCTTGGTAAGCCATGGCCACGTTGTCATTACAATTTTGAAGATACTCTTTTTCAGAGAACAGCACCTGCCTTTAGAAGTGTTGTTAGAAAACAACATCTTTGTAAGATGCATTTGTTTAGAAAGGGACACCTCTGCTGACGTTTGTGAGAAAGGTAAGTGGGAAGGTGTGCTGAGGCTTGAATATCAAAATGAAGATTGTCAGTCCTTCCTGAAGTGTACTTCTGTATGTCAGGTACTTTACTGAAACATATCTTATTTTATAGAACAGACCTATTTGTTAGAAGAATGTAGCTGAGGTGCTTCTTTTGATGTATTATTACATCACAGGGACAAATGCAATGGGGCATTATTCTCCTTTTTTGTTCCTCAGTGTTTTCTAGATCTTGATGACATTCACAGCTATGACGTACTTATTAAAAGCTGAATTGATGAATCAACATAGATCACATTCCTCCTTGCCTTTGCATTGTGAGGGGTGGTTTTTTGGTTTTTGTTGGGATTATTTTTGGGGTGGGTTTTTTTTTGTTTGTTTTTTTTTTTTAAATGCCCATGTTTGTCAGGCTGTAATATTTAATCTTTTGGCCATCATAGTAAGTTTTTGAGCTACTTTGTAGAAAAAAAATTTCCCTAGATTCTTTTTACAATAGTACTGGTGATGGAAGGGAGATGGCATTTTTGACAAGCTCTTAAAATATACTGTAAGAATTGGAAGACGGGATGAAAGAATGAGAGGCTTGCATGACTGGGCTAAAATGGTCCTGCTTTGACAGAGACTTTTTACTGTATGTAAGTGAACAGGACAGCTTTATAAAGTAGTTCAGTAAATTGCAACTATAAATCTTATGGTATTTAATCAATTCTCTACAAAACAAAAGTTTGAATGGTCCTATAGATGCACTTTCAGTGCACATTTCTTTTTAAAGTAAGGTGGCAGATTTATTGATATAGAGAAACTTATTTTTTGTATAAAAATTTGTGAGAAGACCTGCTCTATATGTGATTATACATTTGTTAGGTGAAGAGTAGTTCTTGGGAGTAACATATATCACACACATGATGTGCTTGTAAGCGGTCCCTTAGTTCAGAGTGCTCCAGATTATTAACTTGGAGCTTTTCATATTTCTCCTTTCTTCCAATGTGTTTGAGATGTCTGTGAATTCTACTGTATGGTATTATTTTACCTTTCCTATGTTATTGCTGTTATTTCTGCTTACTCTTATTCACTTGGTTTTATCCTGCTGGACCTTATGGCATCATTTTGATCTTGTGAGATATCTGAAGAATTGTATTTGAGTCTGCTTTGCTTTTTGACATAGCTTTTTTTTAACAGACCATATCAAATTTGCACTACAGGGGGAAAAAATAAAAAGCTTCTGCCTTTTGTCAGAGAATTGGCATCAGCAAATTTATAAAACAAGTAAAAAAAACCTGAGAGGCTTTTACTATTCATTCTCAGTAACTAATTTTCAAGTAGTTAGCAGCTCCTCAGGTCAAAATATACATGTAGGATAACCATGATATGATGCATTCAATTTTTGAAATAACATAGATGTGTTTAATGAAGACAGTTTATGAAAGATAAACAAGTTCCAAGTCTGTAATGAATGAAGGAGATAAATGGAGATTCTCTTTGTTCTGTAAAGCAATGTATTTCACTTTTAAAAGCTGTGGGGTTTTTTTCTTTGACGGTTTCCTACTTGTTCCACATATGAGCCATAATTAGAGCATTCATCATTTGCAGAGAGATGTATAGAGATGTTTCTATTAATCATGTTGACTGAGGTATAACTACTAATGGGGATACTTAGGCAGGAGTGTTGACCTAATGTCCGTTTATTTCTGTCACGTGTGTGGATCAATTCTGGGAACCCCCCAGGGAGCTAGCAAGCCCAGGGTCTGTAGGATGCAGGTATTCGAGTTGTCGCAGCGTGTGCACACTTGAAGCTGTGACTTTTTAGCACGTGACACACAGTTCTTGCACTGAGGGCTGAAAGTTGTGTGCATGAGACTTAGTTAAAAATGGTGAAGCAGTTCAGTGGCAAAACCAGGACTGAAAAGGGGAGTTCATTTGAGTCTGCCTCATGCTGATTCATCCAGACACATTTGATGGATATAGCAGACCTACAAATGCTCTGTCTCTGCTCTGTGTTCTTTGTCCTGATGGAATTCTCTAGAACCACTTGTGAATTTAATTCAGAAGGAACTTGATTAAATCAGTCTTTCTTTTCTGTGCTCCAAGCATGTTATCTTCATTTGTTGGTAACAAATGATTGGTTGTCACGTAAGTTATGAAATACTTGGAAAATTGAGGAAACCTGCTCATTTCATAACTCAAGAGCTATTATAATTTTACTGGACTGGAGGATTTTGGTGCTTCATTAGCCCCTGAGCACGGATCCAGTCATGCAGCCTGGAGAGACCAGGCAAACAGGCTGCCTGATATGCCATACCACCCACGTGGTGGTCTCCTGTAGTTTCTGCTCCCTTGCTAGCTATCCAGTCTGCCCCGAATTCCTTCTGGGTTTGTGGTTTGTTTGTCTTCCTACCCCTCCCCGTCCCCTTATGTAAATGAATGTAGAGCTCTGCAAGTTGGTTTTCTCAGTATTTGAGCTTGCAACACAAGAGGTCCCATTCTTTCTTATCTTAGGTTTGTAGAACAATATTCTTTCCCAACACAGGAGTGTTGGTAAGCTTACATACATAAAGCTATTAAGCTCTGAACCCGAGGGAGAGTAAGCATGGAACCTCAGGATTCCACTGCTAGTTATTTTAAAAACAAAGCCATGTTTAATTTCCTTGTTATTTGTAAAGTATGTTCCAGACACATACAGGGGTCTTTATTGCTTTCTGTTTCTTCTTCTTTGAACTTGATGATGTCAGATGCAGTCAGAAAATTGTTTACAGATAGATAGATATCTAAATGTGTTAAAAAAGTCCATTCTGAAGGAACTCACATTAGGTTTTGTGTTTGTTTTCTGAAAGTTGGGTAGGAAAAAAAAAGGGTGAAATATAAGGGAAAAAGGGTGAAATATAAGGGAAAAAAGGTGTTTTCTCTCATTGCACAGAAATCATGAAAAATTAACCTTTTAAGATTGAGTTCCAAATGCAAAGACTTCACTATTGGCATACTCTAACGAAAAACAAATATAAAATTTTACTTCTGTTGGAAAACACAGAGGAACAAGAGAATTGTTGATCTTACAATGTGGCTTCTGTTACGGTTCTGAAGATGAGAACGCTTCAGAGATCTCCTTAATCCTTTGTCTCGTGCCATGCTGTAGGTCAATAGCTGTTTAATGTGCACAACTTTTCACAAACAGTTTAAAATGGAAAAGAATAAATCCAGTATTGCATACGGCCTTCAGAGTAAAAGTCTGCTGGCAATCCACTGAGTTTCCACAGCTGATGTTTTTCTTGCTGTAAAGCATAAGATGAAGTTTGTTGGATTTTCCCCTCCTTCCTCTGTAGTGATTTCATTGCAGCTGTTCTAATTTCAGTGCTTTGTGGCTTGGGAGGTGACATTACCATTGTGTGCTGTCATATAAACCTCCTGTGTGGCAGTGATGTATGACTCTGGTTTTGGATGGTGTCCGTTGGCTTGACTTCTGGGTCAGCTTTTAATGATAATCCTTCTGTTGGTTGTACTCCTAAGCCCTGCCTCATGAGATACCTGTATTCCCTGCAGTGGCTACTCACCATATACTATAACAAACTTAGATTCCTTGTTGCATGGGTGTACCTATACGCCTAACTGTACATACCAGATACTTCATGAAATGAACTAAGAAGATGGGACAGCTATCAGTGGTGAATGACTCTGTTCACTGCAAATGCACTGAATTATTCTCTGCACTGGAACTGTAGAGGAGTGCAGGAGAAGAATATGAAACTGTTACAGTCAGGATCATCTTCAGTGCCACAAAAGCCATCTCAGTGGCAGCATTTCAGTTAGAACCACATCCTCACGTAGTGACTTGAACCAGAAAAGCCAAACAAAACCCAGAATCACCCCACAAACAAAACAATAAACCCCCTAAAACTAAACCATGCTCCCTTCAACAGCAAAACCCCCAAACAAACAAAGCCCACCTACCTCCTCCACATCCTCTTTTTATAAACCTGTGACTTTGACTTGGGTCAGGTTGTTTTTGGTTTTGTTTTTGTTTTTTTTTTTTTTAAAAGCTTCACATTTCTTTGAAACACACCCATTAACCTGCTTTTTAAGATTTCATTTACCTGATGGTATAAATTTTAACCTTCCAGTGGTATGTAATCCTGTTTATCAGTGAAAGTCCCTTCTCTTTGTGACATAATGCAAATACACCTGTCTTGCCTTCTGTTTTCATAGAGAAAGGCATTTTATTTTAAATTAAATTGCATGAGCAGCATCTTTGGTAACATGGTCAAAAGGCAGGCACTTGCTAGGCTCCTCCATTTGTGGGTTTATGGACTTTAATAAAGGAGACTGCAGTTTCCCTGTGCTGTGAGCTGCTAGTGGAGGAGACTGATTTATAGAGAAAACAGACCCTGCCCCTGTCAAGTAAATGCATATGTCCAAAGGCAGAGATGCTACCCTTGCTAGTGGACAGAAAGTTTTATAACAAAATGTTAAAATTTTATACTAAGAAGATTGAGGAGCTTGTTGGAAAAATTATATTTATGCCTCATATGGCTCTACATGAACTAGTTGTGTTATCAAAACTGCATTTTCCAAGCAAATTAGTTTAAATTCTTATTCAAATACCAAACCCTAGAAAGTGAAATTATTTGCCATCCCCTGGAGTAACTTTAGTTCTTTTGGTGTAATGTCATGCTGAGTTTTATATGAAAATAAATATTAATATCTAAAAAGGTAACCATATGTTTTGGAGCTGTTGTAATAAAGTGTCATAGGTAATTATGGTTCCAAAGAAATTCAGCCTTGCAACTGTCAGTTCTTATATTAGTAACTTGTATGTGAATAGATTACAATCATTGCTATTAAAGGGAAAAATCTCCTCACCTCTTCAGAATGGCAATGAAAAACCTGCTCTGAGGCTGTTGAGATTTTTGTTTACATGAAACAATTTGGGATACTGTCTCGTTTTCAGTAAGTACTCTTACATCTTAGGATTGCATTCTTCTGAATTGTATTGGACATAATTTAATATTTCATATGTAAAAAATTTGCTTTTTCTCTTTTCTTGTTTGCCAAGAATAGGCTGATAATTTCCAATATGGAAGGAAACAATACTGGTCTAGTTCACAGTCTCTCCAATCTATTTTTGAATTCAACCTCCAAGACAGTAACTTAGGGAGCTTCTGCAATCAAGATCTCTTTGTATGCCCACATTCCAGATTTGGTGTAGGGGTGCATTTGTCTATTTTTGACTTTTTAGAGAGAGGTGGGTAAGAGCAGAGGTGGAATGCACTGTCTCTCTCTAGGACCACCTCTCTTGGAGGTGGCCTGGAGCTTGAGTTGCCTCATAAACTGTGCTTTCACGGCCTTCACTTCTAATTACTTCTAAAAATGAAACTTTATCTCATTTTTAGATGGGAAGAAAAGCCCTGTGGCATGTTGTTGGCTATTAATTTGCACAGAATCTGACTTAAAAGCTGACCAGTAGGAGAAAAAAATACTGCATGTTCCCAAGGGTCAGCATCATTATCTTTATAATGACCCTTATAGCAAATTGTCCCCATTGTGTGTTCCAGCACTGAAAGAGGGAGAAATTCATGCAAGAAATGGTGTATATGCACTAAGCTTTGTGAGCAGAAAAAGCTCTTCCTGCTCTTTACCCATTAAGCCCTTGTGTTGACCCTGATATTGCCAAAATTCTTTCTTCAAATGATGACATAGTAGAGCTCCTGTCATGTTTCTACTGACATCAAATGAAGAGGGGAAAATTTGGAAGGTTTCTTTTAGTGGAGCTGTGGCAGTTTAGACCAGGTGAGTGTTTGCATCAAACATTTGGCAGCGAAGCAAAGAAAAAATTAGAGGATTGTTGTAGAGCTGATCAGAAGTTTGCTTATGGTTAAGCTGGACTGTAAAATGCTGAGAAATATTTGTATAAAATGAGGAAGCTTTGTTTGGACTTGAGTTGAAGCCACTTAGCAGTACTTTAATACCAGCTGCTAAAAAATTTGCTTTTTAAAACATCTGGAGCATGACCAGAATCACTGAAAGGAATTGAGTATGTGAGTGCGTGTATCTGTGATGTGTGCACGCTTAAGTGCAAACCAGGGTTTTCCTATCACAGCACAAAAGCCCTTAGCTACCCAGAATCTAAGGGAATAGCAACTTCTCACGGCCCTGTGAAGTCCAAGTGAAGAGTCCAAGGTTCACACTTAAATTGTATCTTAGGCAGTTTTTGTAGAACTAAAAAACCGTATATTTGAGTCATATTATCCCGTATTTAATTGACTTTCTGGGCTGTGGAGCCCAATGAATAATTTTTCACTTTTAATTTTGATCCTTTGTATGAGGCCATATATATGGGAAAGGGCTCTGACAAGGCTCTCTTCGGTGCTGTGAGTTAGCATACTTCCACAGCCAGCTGTTTTCAGCTGGAGGTCTGCTGGCTTCAGACAGGAATTCAGATCAGGTTCTCCTTCCTCCACTAAACTACTGTTGTTCTGTTAGATAGTGTAAGAAATCCTTGTGTTTTGAGGCCATTTTTCCTTCCTGGTAGCAAACAGCATTAATGGTTAAGCTTGATTCTAAACTCTCTTGGGTTGAATGCTGTTGGACAAGCTGTCTCTGAATTATCTCCTGTATGCAGGATCATCGTAAACCCAGGCTTCTAATGTGAGAAACATACAGAGTGGGTTCAAAATGGACAGATTCAATATACCTTGTACAGCTGCTGTTACTGAGCTGTATGCTCTGTTGTTATTTGGGAGAAGCTATGGGATTAAGTACTACAGCCAAGTCCAACTAAGTTTAATATCACACAACTGCAAGAGCAATACATTTTGAGAACATGCTTTTAAAGCTCTGGCAAATGGAAATGTCAATCAACATGAGATAAGATTACTTTGGCTGTCTTTTCCTTTCGTTATGATATCTGTTTTGTAAAGGACATCATTACTCTAGAGTGTATCACTAATTGTTTTTTCAGTGCCTGGAAGGTCAATTCTTTTAAAAGCTAGTGGATGTTCACGATTTAAGTTGACAAGAAAATTCAATAACAGAAAGTATTAACTGAAAAACAAATGTCAGTAATGGACCAGTACATTTTTTCTGGGTGGCTGAGCAAGTCTTGCCTCACAGGATTTAGGGAATATTTCTGGCGTGGATTCTGGTTATGGCTGGGCAGTTGCTGCATTTTTGAACAACTGGGGATAGGTGGGCCCCATATAATGTAAGTCTTTTTGAAGTTATCACTGCTTACAAAAGGGGTTTGGATAAGACAGCCTCCAGCAGTACCTTCCAGCCTAATTTCTTGTGTGATTCTGTTAGCTGTTGTCCTGTACTGTGTTTTGCATCAAGAGCACTGGAGGGATGTCAGATGCTGTCAACTCTCTATGGGTGCTTTTTTCAGTGCTTGGGAATGTAGAGAGGGCCCCTGTTTTGTGTAGGTGAAAGTCTTGAAATCAGAAAATCTCTTAAATGCTGGCACTAGTAGAGTTTTTTCCAGATACTTGAAAGAAACTTGTGCAATTTTGATGCTCAAGTTGTTTCTCCCTTGATTTAAAGAATGGCTTTGGGTGCTCGGAGTCCCTTGTCCAAATGGAAGCCACTTTATAGATGACCTGTTAGGATTGGGCTTGACTGTGACCATGTGAAAAGGCATCTTGTAAATGATGCCACTGGCTGCTTCAAGGTCTATGCTGGCAATATGCTAGTAGAACAAGAGATCCAATTATGCAGCTGTCTATATGTAACTATAAGGTTGTTGTGGAGAGATCAGAAGAGAGAAGTATGTGTGCTTATCCTACAGCAAGATGTATTACAAACTGACATGAACATGCACCCCCTACCTTCCCCGCTCCACCATCAATTTTGGGAACACAGGAAAGAAGCTTCATTCACTACAGGACTTAGAGGACTCGATCTCAGCCTAGGGAGTGTTGAGTCCTGAGGTAATGGATGCAATGATTAATTTTATTCAGGTTTGTATATAGATGTTGGGGATCTCGGTCAAAAAATAGCCTTAGACTCTGCTGGGATGCTGTCATTGCTGTGGTGTGTCAAATAATTCCTTTATTAAGCCTTTTAAGTAGTTTCAACTGGTTCTGTGCAGGAGGGTCTGGGGCTCTGGTGCTTCTTGAACAGATGCTGAGCCACAAGTGTATAGGAATCCTGCAAGAGCCAGTGACACTTTGTCTGGCCCTAAAGCCACAGCAGCCCAGCTGGGGAGAAGGTAACATGGATGGGTATTGCTGCAGAGAACATGGAAGTGAAAGGATAGGGCTTTTGGGGAGCCAGGAAACTTAGAGTGCCCAGGATCTGACATACAGGCTACAAATACAGCAACTTTGCTGCATCTGGAAAAGAGCATCTAGCAGATGTTTGGTGTTGATCAGTTGTAGGATTATAATCAAAGGCTTCTCTCAACTAAAATATGCAAAAGAAAAATAAAAAAAAAGGGTAATGAACTAAGAAACTCCCTTCTCTCCACAACTGTTGGGTTTTGTTGGGTTTTTTCTTGAAGCTACTATATGAAATGAAGTTTTTAATCCTTTAGTCAAAAAGAACTAAATGGGAAAATCAGCCAATTTTTCATAAAAATACTTATTTTTTTATTATTGTTAATAGAAAACCTGTTTTACTTTTGATAAAAGCACAACTGGGGGCTGTTCCAGTGAATATTATTTTTCCTTATATGAATATATTTTGCTTCCAGTAGATGGAAAGCTAAAATTGGTTCTAAAAGCACAAGAGTCTCTAAATCCATGACAAATGTCAGTTGTTACTGACACCTTTTTTTCTGCAAGATTAAATAAGTGATTTCTTGATATGGTTTTGGGTATTCAAAGCTAATGTGCAAGAAAGCAAGCACAAAAGTTAGGAAATCATGGGAAAAGACATTATTGCTAACCCAGGGCTTTAATGTATGCTTAATTCTCTACATCCTTTCTGGTTTTCAGCATGCGTATTTTGGATCCTCTCCCTACATTTGCTCAGATTAATGTGGAATTGAGTTGTACACTGATTCTACAAGGTGTGTCTGTGTTAAATACAATCCATTCTGAATTTATTGACAGACATGGAGCTTTTGACAAAATCCAGATGCAGTAGGGTTACACTGGTGTATAGCAATTTTAGTGTATCTGTTTCTGCTCACAACTGAAATGGAGATATATTTGGTTTATATATTTATATTAAGTTTTATTTTCAAATAATAAATTCCCTGATTTTTCAATGCAATTAATTGATGGAAACACATTTATGATTTTAATGAAGAAAAAGGGCAACATATTTTCTTAATGTATTGCACGAGGCAGTATTTTTGAACTGAAACAAGACATAAGGCTTCTTTGTCCAATTGCACCATCCTAGTAAGAAAAGGAAGCTTCACTTCCATGAATGTAGAATCTCTGTTTCCTGGTATATATCTCTGCAGGTTCCTCTGTTTTGGTTTCCTCTCCAGAAACTGTGATAATAGCATTAACAAAATCCTTTGTCTTGCTGGGGTATTCTGAGGTTTACTGATAAAGATAATCAATAAGAGACATGGCAATAATACCAGAAAATAGATTGAAATAAGTGTAGAAAAGTAAGCAAACAGCTTATGTATTACAAGTAAGTTTTATTTTATTTATAAAATTTAATTTTTCAAAATTTACAAAATATTACTGAAAAGTGAGAAAAGGCATAATGTATGTATTTACTTTTTAGAGAGGTAACTCCTCTTAGTCTGTAAGATTTTTGATAGGCAAATTGATTTCATTCAGGTAGGTAGCTGCCTCTGAAAAATCTCTCAAAAAGTACGTTTTTCTAAGACATCTACTTCTAATAATAATCTGTTTCTTTGTACCTGAATCTGTTTGGAGGCTGGGGAAAAGTTAAAAGTGTTAGAGACTTAAATTTAAGTAATTGAAATTAGTGCATAATTACATCTATGAAGACAACTATTCTACTGATGTTAGTTTCCTATTGATTTGTTGACTTTTACAATATTTTTAGTATTTTTTTCCCCCAAAAATATACCTTACCTTTTTTCTACATAGTGTGTCTTTTCATATCTAAGGGGTAAATTTCAAAATACCCTTTGGCTGTTCCAGAAATCTTTTCACTGTTCTTAGCGCTTCCTTTTAATTCCCTCCTTTAATTTCTAGATTAGACATCTCAGTTTTCCTTCTTACTATTGATGGTTTCTGATTAACTGCATTTTGTTAACCTAATTGTTTTGGTATTGGTTCTGTCAAAGACGTCTCATTATTTCTGTCTTGTCCTGAACTTCCTCTCAGAAGCTGTATATGCTTCATACTTGTTTTCCCTGTAGGGATCACTGTATTTCAATAGTAAAAAAAATATTTTCTACTGACAGACTTATGAAAGCACTTGAAAATTACTAGGCTGAAATTGGCCATATTAAATGTAAGCTAGGTTTACATATTCTCAGCTCTAATTCTGCTTTTACCTCCTTGATCCGATTTCTTTAAATATATTATTGTTGTGACTAATGTGCAGTAAAAACAACCAAACCAAAACCCTTTCCCATGAAATGCAAACACTGTTATCTCTCATCTTCGTTTCCATTATTTTGTTTCCTTGATTCTTATGACTCAGATTTTCCCTTCAAGCTTTCACCAGAGAATGTGTCTGTAAGTATTGGTAGCTATTAGTGCTGAGATAATTATAGGCATACACACTAGCTTCTTCAGACATGAATGTGAGTTAGTGTTAGCTCAGAGACACGCTGTGTTTTGCAAAAAGAGAGCAGATCTTATTTGCAAAGAGTTTGCATCTGAAAAATTACTGGTTGCCTCAGGGCTGGCTCTAGGCATAGGCGAAGTAGGGGCTTTCCTGGGGCAGCAGGCCTTCATTGCGGCAGGTTGGTCAGGCACTTACTTGCTTTCCCTCTGTTGGAGCCCAAGATGTGGGACTTAGTGGTGCTCCTGCTTCTGCTGCCCAGGGAAGAGGTTATAAAGTAGGACCTGTCATCATGGTGGATGTTCAAGAAGCACCTGTGGTCATTCCCACTTTCTCTGTTTCCTTGAAGGCAGATCAGCCTGGTCTTTGTTTCCTTGCTTTCTGGGCTCCGTCCGTAAGGCAGTATAACTCAATTTTGTGTGGAGTTGATTCAGTGCTTTGTGATGTCATGACTGTGCTGTGAGTTGGCTTGTTTCTTCCTCTCCAGACTGTTTCAAAACTCACAGGGCAATATTTAGGCCATAGGGATCCAGTGGCAGCCAGAAAGTGTTGCGAATGTATTTCTGCTTCTGGGAGTAGGAATGATCCTGATTACTTTTTCTCCATGGAGCTCTTCCTTAGCACCAGACTATGGACATTGCTTTCCATTGTGAATTGATTAGGAAGAATTCTGCAGTACTTGTATGGATTTGTATGGCAACTTAACTAACAAAATGGAAAATTAGACAAGCATCCTGGGAAGATAAAGGCAATTGCTAGATATTAGAATCTGTGTAACAAACATTTAGGCTGATTCAGACTCTCCATTTACTTGGGCACAAGTGACATTAACCTTTGGAAGTCAGGCTGCTTGCTCTGTTCTGGAGCTTGCTTGAACCTGTTAGCCCTTAGGTGACTTTATTTGCTTTTTGGCTTTCAGTCTAGCTAGCTGAGTGGGTGCTGTTGTGAAAAGGTCAGCAGCAATCCGAAGCGCATTCAGTTTGTGAAAGAATATAAGGCACAATTCCCAGTCTTTCTTTTCTCCAAGAATCAATTCAGAGCCTGGCACTGCCACTGTGTGTTATTTTCATCTAACGATTTTTCTGTACAAACAGTAATACCAAATTTGGCTAAAGCATGACACACCTTTGTGGCTGGTAGGGCAGCTGATGCTTGACAACAGAACAGCTGCAGTACACCAACATACCTTCTAGTAATTAGCACCTTGCTGTTTTTACTGTCAGTGCTATCCGGCACAAAAGCCTACAAAACACTGAATGTTATAAAGCTGTACAGCTTTTGTCATACGCTGCTTCAGTTGCCAAGAGCACTTGGTTTTGTGTTGTGGTTACGCAGGGAAAGCAGCGACTCTGTCTGAGTGCTAACAGAGTCTGTCAGTTGTCTCTTGGTTAGTATTGGCATTATTGGATATTCATTAATGTGCAACAGATGATGAATGTGGAGGTGGAGTGAGACATCCTCTCTCATTAAACATTTGGAAACAAATGAATTTCTGTTTCAGGTGAGCAGAATTCTTTTTTTTTTTCTTCTTTCTTAGTTAACATGATATAAATAGCTGGAGTTCAGTTACATCTATTTTGCAATTCACATAAATCTTGAAATGGACTAATGAGGAGCATGGAAGAGAGAACTGTATCTTGGACTACACAGGAATCAGATCAATATGAATTCCCCTGAGCTGTATCTGTTTTGTGTTAGGTTCCCATTGATTTTGTAAACATTTTAGTGTTAGCCATAATCCCCTTTGAATATAAATAATTCTCCAGTAGTTTATTCTGTATTTTAATTAATTCTAAAGTGACCAACTTGAGAACTCTCCCTTTAATGTTATTACTAAACCAGAGAAATTCTTACTCGTTTTCTTCACAGCCCTAATCTGACTTCTAAGAAATCAGTAGGCATATTGAATTCTCAAGAATAGGTGATGCTGAAAACCCTGAGAGAGCCAGAAAGTGGCAAAGTTAAAAAACTGCAAGAAAAATGAGAAATCTTGAGGGAAAAGCAACCTACTTGTAGGGAAGTATTTTCTTTAATTTAACTTGTGTGAGTTTCTGTTACAGTTGATAACTTTCTATCCTTCAAAAGAAAATCGAGAGGAGGCTGAGATGCCCTTCTGGGACTGCAGAGTTGGGATGAGGGCATTATGCCCTCATTTTCCTTTAAGTGTAGAGGGGCATGAGCTGCCTGTTCCTTTTTAAATTGAATCAGTTGAAGAAAAAGTGATTTTGATCTGTAAGTTGCTTGGTGCAATCTCTTTGACTTAAGTCTTGGATAATAGTATTACTTAAGTTGGAGAGATGATACCAAAATTGTTTTGCTGTGACATAAGTATGCAACAACAACCTAAGAGCTAGCACTGTTACTCCTTGAAGTATACATAGCTGTAGGAGGTATTCTGGCCTGTAGATAGAAAGACTATCAGCTGATGGACTGGAGCTACCGGCTACAACCTAATTGAGGGCTGGTTTAACTGTAGCAGCATCAGATGTTTTTCTTCAGCATTCCTGATCAGGGGTGCATTTGAACCCCAGGGGGACTCAGTTTGAACATAAGTCAGTTCTATGTCTTATCATAGGTCAGTTTTATGTAGTGGGATATATTAATGTGTTGCTTGGCTATATCCAGAAAAAAAATAATGCTTTGCTTAAAGAAATGGAGAATATATTTTTGTTGCAGTTGTTTAACCAACAGCAGGACTGAACTGCTGTGTACTGCTTAGCTGAACTGAAGGAATAATGTGACATTATGGTAGGCATATAGAAAGAGTCTGTATACATATATATCTATATTATTAACTTAAATCAGTGTGCTTGTGGGGTGCCACTAAAGCTCTGCTGGTTTGGTTTTTGTTGGTTTTATAGTTAGCCTTCCTAAAGAGTTACCATTGCAGTTTTAGGGTAGCTATGGGATGCCATTGTATTTTCTTACTCATGATCAGATATATCAATAATGTATATGTATACATACCACATGACATAGGAAGATCTAAAGATAGAGTAGTTATATATGCTTATAATTTTTTTTATTTCTCCTGTGAGTGGGACTTATGTTTCGGGACACAGGCTATCACTGTAGTAGGTGTTATTCAGATGCAAGATAAAAATATTAGTCCTTTTCCAGGAGGCTTTAATAACCAAAGTATAAGACAAGAAACCATGTTTAGGTGGGAGGAAAAAAAGAAGTGGGAATGTGGTTCAAAGCTGAAATCCTACAACAGATTCCTTTTTGATTTAGTAAAATCCTTCTTTTTTAAGTGAATCATTTCCACTTTGAAACTTTTTTTTTGTAAACCTAGAATAATTCTGCTGACAGGCATTGGTTGTGGTGAAAGAAGTTAAGCAGAGCCATCTCTCTGAAAAGTAGGAAGTTGCAGTAAGTCGTTTCTTCAGTGAGAACTGGCAGCCTCTACAAGAGCCTTTGTCCCCAGCTGAAGTCTGCAACGCACAGCTCAAGGTCAGTGCTCAGCGAGGGTTTCCTTTCTGTCCTATTCCACAGGGCTGGCAGTCTCCTCAATGTAGCAGTGGCTCATTTCCACCCAAGGGAGAGCTGCAGTGTGGCATACTGCCAGGTGCCACACCCTGTCAGTAACAGGAAACCACAGACAGCTGGAAAGATGCAAACAGGTGGAACTGGTTGGAGTACACCTTTAGCTGAACCATTTTTCAGGGCTTTTAGAGAAGGAAAAGGACTAGTCCAACAAAATTTGGAAGGGAGTGATACTGTTAGAGCAGAACTAATCTCAGGTGTGGTGTGAGAGAATGAGCGACTGTGCTTGATTTTGGGTTATTTTTGTTTTGTTTTAAGGAAAAGTGATGAGTTATCAAAGGTGAACTGTTGTGAATTGATTCACACCAAATAAGAACAAGTGGTTATATGTACAGTGAGAGGGGAGTACATGATAGGACTTGAAACTGGAGAAAAACGTGATAGAAAATGGAAAATCAGTCAAGGAAAGTATAGAACAGGTATGACAAAATCCTTTATTGACTCTAAAACATGTGAACTTGGACTCACGTATTGACTTGTGTAGCCTCACATGATAGAACTGAAAAAAAATTTGCTGAGAGTAGATGTAGTTAGTGTTGTGTGGTGTGCTCTTTGCATGTGTTGGTTCTCCATTGCTGGCCACTGGAGAAGAAGCTAGAGCAGAAAGTCATTCCCTATTACTCTTCTGCTGACTTTTCTGATAAGAGAAGCATCGCTGGTTAGATTTGGGAAGACTCCTCTGCAGCACCCAACTCCCTGATTTCTCTAGCATTTTTGAGCATTGGTGTTCAGCTCAGTAGTCTGTATGCCAGTTAGCTTTGGTGTTCAGGAGGTGGCTTGTGATAATTGTATGCTGATGCGATTGCCTACGCATGGATGAAATATAACTTATTCAAAGTCTTGAAAGCTGGGGGTATCTAACACCGTAGTGCAAGAGAAAGCACTGAGCAGAGTTCTCAGTAAGTAGTGGGGGAGGGAATTGCGCTTAGGCTGCAGCTAAGAAGCAGTGAACTGAACATTGCCTAAAGAGGTCAGGTGAATTTTGTCTTAAACACAAGTGTTCTGTTCTCATGTTCCTCTGCATGTAAAAGCCAAGTCTTTTAATATTTAACCATCAAGGTTGACTCAGATGATGTGTGAAGAATGAGATGTAAGCATGAAGATAAACATTAGTGTATAATCAAATCATTATGTACTTCCCGCTTTATGTATTGAGCACTTCCATTTAATGACAGGTGTCTCACAACAAGTTTTCTGTTTCCCTCCATCACCTTTTTTATCCCTGCAAAAGAATGAGTGATGTTTAGTCATTACCTCCAAGTCACTTCCTTGTGATAGGAAGGATGTTAATGTACTAAAGGGGAAGGTACCAGAAAAAGTGTTCTAAGCTTTGATGATATGAGCTGGTTTATGATTATATGAGTTGGTTATTTATGAAAAGAAGCATCGTCCATAGTGGTATGCATACTCATTCATATTTATACAGTAGTATATTTTAGATGTTAGCTGCATCTGTACCTTTAGGCTGTTGTTTTGTCCGTTGTAATCATGTTGCAATAATTAAAACATCAGAGGAACAAACAAACACAACCTCGTTGTAGTGCAATAGAGCCTATGATGCCTGACATAGAAGTAATTAATTTTTGCATGAAAAACATACACTGGGAATGATATCAAAACTGTGTGCTAACCAAACTGTGTGTTGAGGAGCCACTAAGTACATTGAACTGCACGGCACTTACTGGTACAGGACACATTTGGGGTTT
This sequence comes from Hypotaenidia okinawae, assembly GCA_027925045.1. Taxonomy (NCBI): domain Eukaryota; kingdom Metazoa; phylum Chordata; class Aves; order Gruiformes; family Rallidae; genus Hypotaenidia; species Hypotaenidia okinawae. The sequence continues at coordinate 10,838,791 of BSDF01000006.1, forward strand.
CTTGTTTGTTCCTTTCCAGTGCTTTGTTGCACGGAGGGGCTGCATTTGTTCCCTTTGAGCAAAGCCTGGTTACTCACCAGCTGCTTTCACTGGGTGGTTTACTAAATTCACCAGTACTGCAAATGGTATCTTTCCTTTCAAAATGTACCAGTCATGTTTGTTTCCTAAATGTCTCATCAAACTTGGTGTACATATAAACCCCAGGCTCTTACTGTGTGCTTTTCTTTTCTAATTTGATTGGCCAGTTTGGCTGTGTAGACTCTCTGTCCTTTTTATTTTTTTTTTTTATAAGCTTCTTGATTTTAGCTGAAATCTTTGGTTTTATTTTTTTTTCCTTTTTCCTGAGAACTTGCTTATATCCTGTGATCAGCATATATTTTTGCTAAAGCTTAGGCCAGCAGTTTTACTTCACTAGAAGTGAATTGTTAAACATTCTGCTTTTGACTGTGCTCACCTTTCTGTCAATAGATGGGCAAGGAATGAGAGCGGAAGAGCTATCTACGTGTGGTTTAAGCAGAATACAAATACTTTCTCAAGCCATTTATTGTTATTTTTCCTGTTGTCTGTGCGCTGGCATTCTTTTCCTTATGTCTTATTTTTCAAAGTTACTGAAAAGACTTCCTAGTCTCTCCATGGGCTCCTTAAATTCCACTTCCAGTGAAACCAGAGCTCAGTGTGGCCCAACAAAAGCGGCAGCTGATTGCCAGGGCCCAGCATTGTTGTGTTGCCGCAGTTTCTAACATGCTGGATCCCAAGAACGTGTCTCCCAGGGTACCTGGAGTTGACTTCACAAAGCAGTAATGATGTAGTAACTTGCTGATTGCCACAGGGACAGGAGCAGCGCTCACAACCAACAGATTAAAAAAACTCCTAAAAATCCATCTCTGCTGTTTTGCAGGGCTGATGTAAAAGTGCATTTCGTGCAGACTAAATGATATGCTCTCACAAAAGGAAACTGTACTTAAGAGTCTAATTGGTCACTGCAGTCATTTTTTTTTCCTGACAAAAATTAAGCAAACGCCCCATGAGCTAGTGTGCATGATTAAAAAAACCCAGCATGGCTCTCTTGAGTCAGCATGGCAGATTGGAATCAAGTTATCTAAGATTTAGTATGACACTTCAAATGACAGTAATCTATGCATCTTGGGTGACACCCTGGGTCATTGAATGTTAGTTTGGACTTAAAAGTTCATGAGATACTGCCTTTAAGGTCAGTAAATGAGATTTTAATGGGAATGAAATATATAGTAAGAAACTATTATTAAAATCATAACAGGACTTCTCTATTGACAGTTTTCAACTGTTGGAGTGAAATCAGTCTCAGTTTTATTATATGTTTCTCCCATTATTGGTGCATTATTCTATTGTGATTAAACATTTCGGTCTGGATTTTAACTCCCCCAATTTTTAAAAAAAATTTACTATCCTCAGCCAATCAATGTCTCTGGTTTTGTTTCTCCAGTGGATGGAAGGGCTCACAGCCCTCTCAGGACCAAACTTTTTGTATCCAGTGGGTGCTGTGGTACAGTTAAATAAGAATATTCTCTATGAGGAGAATAGTTGGCATAGGGTGCCTGAACACACTTAATGGGTGGGTTGTTTCACAGAGGGAAGAAGCTGCTTCTTTCTCCTCTACTGGAAGAAAAAAAAGAAAAGAAGAAAAAGAATAAAGGTGGTGGTTGTGTTTTGAGAGAGGATCAATCCTTAAAGATATTTCAGCTCTTAATCTTCTATTTAAATCCTTACATTCTCGTGACCTTAATGGCAGTTTTAAGTGCTTAAGTAGGAATTAGGAGCCTACAAGTTTTGGCTGATCATGCCTATGTTCTTGGAAAAATGTGAGGTGGATGCAAGAGTTTCACTGTTGAATGGAGCGAGGCCTCTAAACCTGAAGGAGAGATGAGATTTGGGCCAAACCCTTGCCATCACCTGCTTTTTTTGTGTCAACTAACCAAGGGCAGGTTCCTGCTCAGCAGGCTCATTCACGTGAATCCCACGTGCTGCTCTTGTAAATGGACCCTATAACCTCAGTGTTATAGATTTTTGGTCTAGAAACCAGACACCTCATCTAGTAATAGTTATGTGGGAGTTAGGACCTCTAAAATAGCAGTTTGGACCCAAGAATTTGTTATGTCTACCTCTACGTTATTTAACTAAATGATTTTAATGTTTGGAAAGATTGTGTGCATCTGAGATGAGTTCTCCTTATTTATAGGCTGAGTAAACACAATGATTATCTAAAGATAGCACAGTGCAGTACTACTTTTGGCTAGCTCAGCACAAAGAACAAAATGTGGGTTCTAGTTTATGAAAGAGAATCACTGTCTGTATCCTTAAAGATGAGAAAATTAAGCTGAAGTAAGCCAAGCCTTTTCTAAGATATGTCTACTAAACAGGTCACTCAATCCAGCAAAAAGGTTTCATTAACATATAGAAAGAAATAGGTGAGATGTATGGTTGTGCTTACATTATGAGCTGATGCACAGACAGTTTTCTGCATGAGAGATGAAGGTAACTTGACAACAGCTGAAATTTACAATTTTAAATTAGGTGTAGAATATAAGATCCTTACGTCCTAAAAGTTACAGCGTAATTTCTTTTAGAATCTAGTGTAAAATTTTCATCTTTTTAAAGTAAAATCCCCACCCAGGGAAAAGAAAACCCTAAACAAACAGTGTCAGAAAACTAGAAATCTGTATCTATGCGTGTTTCTGATCTGAAAAGGTGAAATTTTAATTGCCTGCTTTGACAGTATCAATATGGGTGTATGGGTTTTCTGAGTGGTGGCGTTAGGAGCAGCAAACAACTGGAAGTAGAAACTTCATTTTGAAGTAGAAGCCACTGGAATGTGGTGGTATGTTAGAAAGAATTTTAATTTCATCAGTCTTCTATAATATTTAGCTCTTTTATGGCTCATGCTTCATTTACTGTCTTCATTAAAGACTGAGTAACTTTATAATCTGACTTGAAAAAAAATCCAGAAGTAAAATTGAAAATTGTTTGTCTCAGAGTGTTTATAAGCTTGGTCGTTTGAGTTTTTTTATTCCCTTTGAGAACAGAATACTCCTTTCTTACTGCCAAATTTCAAGAGCTGGATTTAAAAGTGCTGTTCTTTGCCACCTACGGAGATCCAAGGTCTTTTAGAAGTCCTTCCAGTTTTTTGTGGATCATATGAAATAGAATATTGAGGACAATTTCACAGCAGAGTTATTGTCTATACCGTGTTTTAGCCATTACAACAATGTCTAAGCAGAATTGACACGAGTACCTAAGATTTTGTACCTGTTCTTACAAATTAGCACTTACTTTACTACTTGCATGGCCTCACCTCCATAATGAGATCTGAGCTTTCTGAAAATGCCAGTAGATGTTCCGCCCACGCATCAAAGACCTCTTGCTGTTTAAGTCACATCTTGAGGAACTGAATACAGTTCTTCATAATTTCTTGTAATTATTACCTCAAAAGGCTACATGCAGATCTTCTTCAAGGGGAGTTTAAAGAGAGAATTTTGTGTTGAAAGAAACAAAAGACTGTTTTTCAGTGTTTTGTGTGGTAGAAATACACTGTCTTTTCAGGTCTGTGCTGCTACTTCTCTTTTTGGATATCCTTAGTATGTTCAGGTTAAACTTTCATGAGTTTGTATGGGTTTTCAGGAGCTGATTGTGAGTATGATCATCCCAGTTTAGGCTGAGAATACTTTGATGTGCTGGCAGAGCTGTGTGACTGTGACAATGAACAACAATATTAATCAGTCTCAATTGTCATTTCCTTACTGTGCTTTTATATCTTCACTTACCCTTTTACTGGAAAAGCCAGTGCTGAAAGATAGGAAACTGGTCTGAGAGATCAAGTATGGTACATTTTGCTTGCTCAGTGATGGATTAGCTTAACAAAACAAAATAAAAAATACTTGTGAAGGATACTTGCCTGATCCTGTCTTAAAAAAATCTCTGGAGTTGACATCTCTACAGCTTCCATTTGGAAATCTGTTGCAGTGCTTTACCATTAGGTCATCTTTCCTAATACTAATCCATGCTGCAGTTTCAGTCCTAATTTAATAGGTGAGTTGGGGAAAAAAAAAGAGGATCTGAGGGGGGTCCAATGTGTCAAGTATCATATGGTTGCAAAATTAGGCCATCTTCATCATGAAAGAAGTGCAAAGTGTAATCAATCTTTTTGCTGCCCTCAGCCTGCAAGACATCACTTAGAGCATTTCCTCCAGATCTGGACACCACATGTCAGGTTTGGATTTGTTGGGAAGACTCCAGGAAATAAGCAGATGTTGATAATAATGATCTTTGTTGAAAGGGGCCATGGTGTTAGGCTATAGGTGAAGAGGACATATCGTAACAGTCTTCAAATACATAAACAGCTGCTTCAAGGAAGTATGACATAATCCTTTTTAACCCTTGTGTTTGATGCGGGGGCTTTGCTTGTTTGTTCAGTTTTCCTGCCAAACAGCCATCTCCCACCCAGTATCAGTGTAGTTGATGATTTCTGAGTAGATGCATAACCTTTCCCTTTCAAATTGCTTTCTATTTTTAAAGAATTATTTATCCAATTTGTCAAGTCAGGTTTGAATTCTTATGCCCAGCCACATTCTTGGAATTCTTGACAGGTTAGGCACGGTTGGCAAATTTTCTCTGTGTACTCTTTATTTCATCATCCAGGTGAGATCACTGAATAATATGAGAGTCAGGACAAGCCCTGTGGAAATGGTGCCTGACAATATTGAGCTTGATTGGTAAAACAAATACAAGCTTCACACATAGTTCAGAAAATTATTTCAGGATGCAATGTATGTGACAAGAAATCCTTAGAGTCTTAGCTGATCTATTAGTGTCTTGAAATAACTCTGGGGTCTTCAGTGACAAATGAAAGAGGGCTAAAATATCCTGCATGCCATCATGGATAAAATAAAGCAAGTGCTGTTGTAGATGACACGTGCTTTTAATATTGTGTGAGGCAGATGGTGCAGTTGCTAATTAAATAGAAGTTGGACTATATGTAAAACAACCCACCATTGTTCAGAATCCCTAAAACCTGTTGATTTAAATATGGGTGGGGGTTTTTGCATGAATTCATTATTCACCATTTTGTGTGGGTTAAGCTTTATTCCATTTACGAATGAAATTGAAAATTCAAAGCATTAATGAATGTTTGAGTCAAGAATTGTGTACTAAAATCTGGTTCAAAGAAAACATTTGATTTAATTGCAGGTTTTCGACACACAGATAACAAAATAGGTCAACAGATTAATTGTATATATTAATATTTCATGTATATTGCCTGTTAGTAGCAAGTATATTAATAATATTATGTAAATAGTATATAAAATTGTGGTTTTAAAGGAAATTGAAGACCAAAGGAAGAAAAAAGTCAAAGAAATATTTTACCCATTATAATTGAATGTTATTCCTGAATGCGTGGTTAGAACTGCTTATTGTTTCATCTTTTCAAAACAAACAAAAACCTCCTATAAAATAAAGTGTAGGTGAGGGTCACCAGCAGTGTTTAATCTCTTGGGTTCCGGTTTGTCTTTGTTATTAATGGCATCAGCCTGCACAGTGATTCCAGGCAAGCTTTTAAAGTTAAGGTAAAAGGGAGGGAAAGAAAAAAAGCAGCTTAATAAAATGTTAGCATGACAATAAGTGAGTCTGCTAGAAACACAAAAGTTGAATGTCAGTCAGTGACATTCATAAATTGCGAGTTAAAAGCACTAGAAGTTTCTCTGGTATCAGAAAAAGAGAGTAATTGGTGTCTGCCATTGTCAGCAGTATTCTTTATCTTCAGTATTTTCCCTTTTGTTGCTTGAGATGATCTGTGTAATTTCTTTCTCCCTTAGCCTTGAGAGTGGAGAATAGAAGGAAAGCCAGAAAAGCAAGGGAAGGGAAGCTCGCTTAGTGATGTGTTTCAACCCTCTTCCCTCCTCCCTTGCCCGTGGCGGTATAATAATATAAATCTTCTAAAAATGAGAGTCGAGGTGGAATGCACTCAAAAATAATGCATTAAATAATAATAGTTTTGAACTGCTTTTTTCTCAAAAGTTGACTTAATCGCGATGTGTGGTCCGCAGTAGAAAAGAGCTGAGCAGAGAGGCCTGTGTGCTGCTGATCCGTTCAACATCAAAAATGCCCTTTTGCAGGATTTTTTATTTTCCCCATTGCATAAAAACAGTCTTACATGGACAGAGATCTAGAACTGATATTTGTATTTTCTTTCCTCTCTCCCTTTATAACAGATTGGGTGAGGCTATTTCTGTGTGTAATATTTCTAAATTGCAGAACGAAGTCTTAGTACCAGCTAAGGTTTTTGCAGCTAGGACTAGAAGTACATGCCCCCTCCTGGCTGGTTTTATAGAGTGTTAGCCTCAGTGCCATGGCTAGAAACTGGTTTTGACCATTCCTCTGTGGCTCACTTTTGCTCTGCTTTTGAAACTGAAATGCCATCTTGTTCTGCTGATGTCTAGCCAAAAAGCATCAGGTTGTCCTAACGTTGTGCAGATGGAAGTGAAATGAGACACAGAAGCAGACAACAACTGGTATACATTTAAAGCGTGGGCTTTGCTGTGCTGTGTAGTCACAACTGGTCTTAGTATGGATGTTGTTGGGTAGTTGATGGGGGCTTGATGCTGGAGTTCAGTGACTCCATGGTCACTAAAGCTACTGATCTTGTATGAAAATTACTTTTCTGTCGCACCTTTGCAAAATTATTTCTCAAGGGAAGGTGTTTTGCTTCTCAGGAGAACACTGTACCCCAGGTGCTGTTTTGGTTGCCATGGCAGTTTGCTAGCAACCTCTTAAATACGTTACTACTGGCAAAGAAATGGTGTCTTGTTGATCGCTTTGACAGATGCTTATTTTATAGAGTACTGTACACCGAATGGCTTGATTTTTGGGATGAAATGCCCCCTTTTGTCCTGAAAGACCATTACTTCGAATAAATAAGTTTGAGTTAGCTTCACTTTTTAAAAAAAAATTCAATAAATATATAAATCTCTTATTCCCTATTCTCCAGTCTTCCTTCTTTTTAGAAGATGTGTTGATAACTGGTATGCAAGTGTGATTGAGCCAAGCTGGCTTTGCTTACATAATCTTACTGAGAAATGAATTTTCAGGCATGTGATTTGCTTGTTGAAAATACCTGTTTTAATTTTGTTTGCAATCTGTCCCTTTTCCCTTGTTAAGTTCTGGGATGGAAAGCAGAAGAACAGCCTGTGCACACACGCATGTGTGTGGGTAGGTGGGGGTAGGAGGATGAGAGGATGAGTGAGCTACTTTGCTGTTTAATAACTGAGCCTTTTTTTTTTTTTTTTTAAATAATCTTTGGAGCTGCCTAAAAAAGGTGTTTATTTTTTTTTTAAATTAACCCCCGAAGACTTTAATTTAAAAAAAAAAAGGTGTTTTCTTCAGACAAGGGTCTTGGTTAGTATTGTATCTTAATAAAGAAAGAAAAGATACAGAGATTTCTGTTGAAAATAAAGATGAGAGATTCTTTACACCTAAGCACCAAGGTAAAGCATTAAAACAAAGGAACTCAAGGCTAAACTGTACCTTTTGGCACTTATCTGAATAAGAATTGCTGCTTATACTGAATAGCTAAGGATTATCGCAGAAGCTGTTGAGGCCCAGGAACCTCTCTCCCTGAGGCCTTATTCCTGTGTTGCAGGGTTTTACAAGCAGCAAGGAAGTGGGGACACACTGCTGTGAATTGTGAGGGTTGTGCTGCCTCTTCTGAGGAAAGCTAGGGAAGAAGGATATTGTCTCTGCACATTCTCCACATTTCTAGTCCACCTGCTTTGGGTGGGAAGGTGTTGGCATCTACTGCAAGAGTGGATTTATTATGACATATAGCATAAGCTGAAGTCACAGTCATGCCCTTAAGCAAGGTTTGATTTAGCTGCTCACATTTTTTTTTTCTCGAGGCTGTAGAGAAACTTATTCAGAAGGTTATTCTAATCCTGTTCCACAGTATGAAAATAAAAGTGTAATTTAAAACAAACGACTTGCCAGACATTGAATGCCTAGTGAGCTTGTGCTAGTCCCTCGTGCAGAGGGTCATCAAATCAAATATTGTGGCAGAATTTTTGAAGTGCTTGGATAATTTTATGACCAATAGTAGCATTTGTAGTTATGAAAGGTATGATAAAGATCATCAGCTCTCATGCTTCAAGGCATAAGGTAATCACTGCAGTGTTACAGGAGGGATATTTCCCCACTGAACAGCATTACACAGTTGGTTATGTACATTATGAGGTGTGTTCTTTCCTTGGATCTAAACCATTAGCCAAAGAGGTGACACTTGATGGGGGAACAGGTTACTAAGACAAATCTTGTGTTAGCCATAGATAGGATATATGTTTCTGTGTGAAAGGGTTTTGTTGCATTGTGTAATCCAAGCTGTTGCCTACAGGAGTGTTGATTCACTAAAAATCATGTAAAGGTGAGGGGTTCTCATTTCAGGCTTAGTAAATCTTGAGCTAGATGTATGTGAAAGGTTCTTTGGTGTTTGCTGGGTTGGTGCTCTCTCTTGCCTTGCACCCCCTTGGAGCCAGCATCAGACCACAGTCTGCAGGTAGCTACTTCTTGAGTTCACAGTAGTTGGCAGGCAGACACATGGGCTCAAGTGTAAAAGCTTGATGCTGACCCTGCATGAGATCAGTGACGGGTGTCAGGCACTGCTGGGTCCTGCCCAAAGTGGTGTCTTCCTTAATGGGTTAGGCTGAGCTTCCACTTGGCTATTTAATACTTTCCCATTCTGTCCATATTTAGAGCTAACCTTGAGAAAAAATATAAGCATAGTAAGCTGCTGCTGCTGCTGCTAATAATAATATTGTCTGCATGCTCAGTCTTTGTTTAGCTAGGCTGAAAAGGCCAGAGTTTCCTTCCATCTTTTCATGAAGGTTATTTTCCTATTGTTGTAGTCTTCTTGGAAACCATTTTCTGGACACATTTCCCGATTTTGTTTTGAAAACAAGTGATCAGGAATCTCTCCACTCTTTCACGTGAGATCTGACTAGTCCTTCTCTGAGTCAACTGAAAATGCCTTACGCATCCCAGAAATTCATTAGGCCTTTTCACACCTGCAACAAATTGGTGCTTCATAATCATCCTATTGACCAGCTTTCTTCTTTCATTTCTTACAACTGATGAACCTCCAGTTAAAAGTAGAAATCCTCATCATTAGTTTCTCTTGTCATGACATTGTGCTTTTATATTTCCTACCATTCAGTTTCCTAGCTCACAAGGTCATCTCATTCTTCCTGTGTGATGATGTGATGATCTTCCCTCTTCTGTGCTAATAACTGTGTCTTTTTTGCATTTCATAATAAATCCCAAGAGTGGTTCTTGAGAAATACTATTGGTAACACCTCTCTACCTTGAGAACAGCTTTTTTTCAGTGTAGACTCCTGTAGCACCTCCCATTGAGAGTCTTCTATCCATACTATATTGCATTCTTATATTATTCCTCACTGTCTACCTTAATCAACACACTATTTTTCTCAGGTGATCTAGTGATAAGAATATATTTCTTTTGTCCCACTTCCAGTCTACCTCCATGCTTTTTTGATTACTGCCTCTCCCAAAGTCTTCTGTGTTCAGTGTCATCATCACACAAATATGTGTTTGTCACTTCTTTCTTGGAACACAGGTCCCACGTTCATGTTCTCCAGTGTTACTGTTGCTTTAGCAGTGATGATCTGGGATGCACAAAGGACAATGTTTTCAACTAAAGGCTTGAGAAACCAATTGGTATAATAGGAAAACTTTAGTTTATAAGTTTACTTTATAGGCTGCATTAAAAAAACTTGTCTCTGAATTTGTATTTTTATCTTCTGGCTCCTTCAGTATGCTGGAAATGCTGCTGCCTGTGTCTCAGTCTTATGAGAAAATGGGATGTTTCTCCTGGTTTGGGGCTATGCAGAGTTAACTTTTTATTGAATCTGTATGAGAATAAGAGGATCCATAGCTAGTTGTTCTTTATATTTTCCTCATTCTCTTCTGCTTAAGTGAAGAAAAGCATTTCACTGTTCATTCTGTTGTCCTTTGAAAGACTGTGTGTCTATCTTAGGGGACATGGCTTCATGGCTTACCTTGTTAATCAATTGCTCTTTTCCCATCCTTGTAAGTTTTTTGCTTACTCCTTGTATCTTCTTTGAAGTGCTTTTCATCTTTGCTGTGTTTATCTCACTTCCATTCCAGATAGTTTCAACCTTTTATTAAAGTTATTTCTCTGCGTTCTTGAGCTCAGTGCAGTCCAATCCGTTGTGTTAACGTAGGCACTCAGAATTGGCCCTGTTAAATCCCAAACCTTCTTTGTAGATTTATTTTTATATATCCTGTTATATATCAATTAACTCGTCAAAAGACAAGTCAGTACACCATCATTGGATCCATTTCTTTCTTTTGCTAGCTCTTCTATAGGACTATTGTTGCTTTTATGTTCTTCACCCTGATGAGGGTTCTTCACCCAGTGAGGCTCAACTGTGATTAGAGGTAAACAATAACCCTGAAGACTTCACGTTGTGGGTTAAAAAATTGCCAATTGCCACCAAAAAAAATCACTCACCCCCCATGTTTTCAGTCTATTCTTCACTTTTGATTTGCTCTCAGTATATAGGATGTGATGACAAGATTACTCCCAGCTTCAAATATGGTGTACAGTTTTTTTGTTTTCTACTTTTACTTTCTGAAGATTGATAAATATCTTGGTCTATCTTTCAAGAAAGCATTTTATTTGATTTATTTGATATTTGATTTGATAGGGCTACGAAGATGATAAAGGGCCTGGAGCATCTCCCCTATGAGGAAAGGCTGAGAAAATTGGGACTGTTCAGCCTTGAGAAGAGAAGACTAAGGGGGGACCTAATTAATGTTTATAATTATCTTAAGCAGGGGATGCAGGGGAATCAGCCAGCCCCTTTTCAGTGGTCTGTGGAGACAGGACAAGGGGCAATGGCTGCAAGTTGTAGCACAGGAAGTTCCACACCAACATGCGGAAAAACTTTTTCCCAGTGAGGGTGACAGAGCCCTGGGACAGGCTGCCCAGGGAGGTGGTGGAGTCTCCTTCTCTGGAGAGATTCAAGACCTGTCTGGACGCCTATCTGAGTGAAATGTCCTAGGGAGCTGCTTTGGCAGGGGGTTGGACCCGATGATCTCTCGAGGTCCCTTCCAACCCCTACAATTCTATGATTTAGAACTGTCTTAGTTTCACATTTATAACTGTAGTTAATCAAATTCTCTTGCACCTTAATGAGGTTATGAATTTTTAAGATGTGGACATTCAGAAGAACCTTTTTGAACCAGTTGCAGTTTTAAAAGAAAACATTGTCTGGATCGTGGGCATACTTCTTAGTACTCAACCACATAATTAAAATGAGAACAAATGGTATGCAGACTTCTTTGATGCAGTGTTGTAGGATAAAAGAAGTAATGGTGTCCTTTTGTGTAAATGTATCCACAATTAAATTATTTTACTTGTTGTTACAATTCTGTCAGTTCTGTGGAGGGCCATGGCTGGACAGACTGTAACAACTGCTGCATCATACTTTTTGTTTCCTATTGTAAAACATGCCAAACTCCACTGAAATCACAGTTTGAAAACTAGATGTAAATTGCTGTAATAAAAGTATGGCAAAAAGAAACACACCCATTGGTTCTTATTAAACTTTTGAATGAATGTCCTAGCTAAGAGAGCTTGTTTGTAGACAAGCTCCTTTTCACCGTGGGGCAGGCATTGTGTACTGCTGAATCAACGTACCATTTCATTCGTGGTCCATTCTACCTACATTTTCTGGGAGGCTGTCCATCTAAATTCTGATCCAGACATTCCTGACTGGCATTGTGAAATCCGAGAACTTCACAGGCATATGTGCAAAGGCTTTTTGTATGTAAATGTGCCATAGTTATTCTGCTTAAATCTAGTTTTGAAGTCTGAATTGGTGACAAAATGTAGATCTTAAAACGTATTTCTAAATGGAATACTTAGGGAAGTGTTCAAGAGAAGTATGTGGTCACAGAAATTGCCCTAGGTGTCCTCAATTTAGCTTACTCAAGGGAATTTAAACATTGCATTTTAGGCATTAGATTTATAGAATGTCTTACATTTTTAAGCAATGCTCGTATCAGTAGATTGGATTAGAAAGAGAAGAATGTAGGGACAAGATTATGTTTGCAGCCAGGCTCGAGTTGAAGGGAAGAAAGGCAATATTCAAATTCATGAAAGATTGTCCTTAAAAGAAATCATTGTCAAAATTAGTAAGAAACCACTAATGTAGCATGCAGTGTAATACCCAGGATGGAGAGATCAGAGAGACTAGAATGCTGGGGGGTGGAGCCTGTGGGCTCAATAAAAATGCCCACCAAAAAACCCGGAACCAAAACCAATCAAAAAACCACAAAAAAGCCCCATCTGCTCTTGGGAGAGGAATAATAACTAAAAGGTGACCTGAATAATGTGTTCTATTAAAAGGTTTTAATTTGGTGGCATGAGAAGGCCAAACTCCCAATTTTCAAACGGTGGTTACCATTTGGTGTTTTACAAATGGTGGGTTTTTTAGTATTTGAATTACTTGTATAAAGTGTTGTGACTCCTAGATTTGCATAGGATTGGTATCTCTGAAATAGGTATCAGAAAATATATCTGAAATTATTACTCTTATTCTCCTGAACCAGAAGTGCTTCAGCTGTTTATAGAGTAATTAACAAGTATTAAGATGTTAAGAAATACATAGAAGTGGGATGAAGAATTGCAAGTGCTTGGGAAGTTCCCAAGAGAGTAAACTCAACACCTCAAATAGAAAGACCCTTTGATATTGCCTCTACTTCTGCTGCTCCAAGCTGCCACTGTATTTTTGACACGACTCATTTACTAAAAATAAAAATAAATCTATGATTAAAAATAAGTCAATACCTCCCCAAACCCCAATAAATAATTTCCAGTACTGGACTTTGCTCTTTTTAATTTGTGAGAGATTAATTCAGGTTCTCTGAATGCTGTCTCCCTGAAAAGCTGCCTATTCCACATTCCCCATGCAGACAGTCCATATTTATCCCCTGCCTGTTCTTGTACCAAATTTGTCAGTTTCCATTCCTCAGGGAGAAACTCCAGGTTGTGCCCGTGGTCTTTGGAAAGCTCTCTAAAATATTTAGGAGTCTGAAAAAGACTGACAATCTCTCCTTTCCTAACAGTCCAAACAGAGAATATCAGCTTGGTAGGGAATATATGGAATACTTTTTTATTGTGTCTGTGTTTAGTCTCTACATATTTTTTTAATGTATATTTTTGCCATAACTGTGTGGTAAGGAGAAAACGTTCTAGTATAATGATAATTTCAAACTTGCCACAGCTACAGTAACATATACTACAATATACTATGAAAGTTACAACCCCTGAAAAAAAATCTGTGGAAATATTGCAGCTGGAGAAATAAGACAAAATATTGCAACTACCTTGTAGTAAGTGAAGCTATAATATAGCAAGAATGGCATTTGTTAAAAAAAATTTGCCTACTGAGAAAAAGCAATAATGGCAGTGAGTGAGTGTGAAGGCCTGGACACCGTTGAATATTTTAGTCTTGACCTCCCTCTTTTTCTATAAAATGAGTGGGGTTTTTTTCTTTCAGAGGCTTAAAGGGAAAATGGATTCTGAACCCTGAGGCAAGAATACCAAAGGAGGGCTCATTGCATGTGGAATAGCTTGTTGGTGTGTTTTCAGAAGTTGTCTCTTCCTCTGAGAAGGTGGTGTATCCCTCTGAGCTCCAGCTTTGCAACACAAGGACTGTGACAGGCTGATTTTAAAAACCACTGTTACAGTCCATGTTGAAAGGCTAAGCTGTTGTCAGAAATTGGGAAAGACTTCCAAAGCGATTTCTGAAGCAATTACAGGTATTTTGCCTTTATTCTCTGTTGAATTTGGGAGCAGGTATCCTAATTTTTTTCCTAAATTGAGAGACATTGTGTTGACTTGGGCTGTGCCTGGTGGTTTGTTTCTGAAGGAGTCCAATGGTCCCTTGCCTTCTGCCATCGTGACCCTAGTGCTCTTCAGAGCTGGGAACATTAAGTGTGGCTGATGAGGTTGAGGAATGATAAAGGGCAGCTGTTGCCAGTCTTCCTTCTCCTCTTTCAGGCTAACAGAACATCACAGCTGATTGCTGCTGGTGAAATCTGCTGAGTTTTGGTGGAGCCTGTCACCACGTCTGGTAGACTAGGTACCCTGTAATCCGTATCTAGGAGGGCCTCTAACCATGTGAATTACAGAAGTCTTTTGCACAAAACTTTTTGCCAGAATTTGCAAGGCTGCAATGGATTGAAGTGGCTTATTGATCTCATGTCTCTGCACTGTGGTTACCAACCTAGGGAGCAATGGCAGGCAAGTTGACAGCTGCCTTATTTATTATGGGAATGTGGTTGTTGACTTCTGAGGGTTTGTCATTACACTGTTGTCGTTCTTCTCTTGTTTTTTTGCTGTCAGTCTTCACTGTGTGTGGAAAACAGGAGGCTCATAGAGGATCAAATAATCTTTGAATTGCATAATTTTTCTCTCTGATAATGTTGTGAGATAATTTAATGTTTAACAGTGTAACTAACACACCAAACCCCAGACTGTGGCCATTCAGACTTCCCTTTCTCTGTATAATACTCTGTAAAGGATAGCTGCTCAGGTACAACACCATGCTGACATCTGTAGTTGAGTGGATTGTTTAGTCCAGCTGGATGAAAGATGCCAGACTGGAGAGCCTGTCTCTTTCTTCAAGGACAGTATAGTTTGATCTGCAGCCATCTGTGTAGTTTTGCCATGGCAGGCTTGATTTGTTTGCTCCCTGCTCTTCTTTTCACCCACAGAGACAAAACTGCGTACAATTATCTCTGCTGAAATTAATTGAATTGTATCTCTCCAGAAGCACTTTTGAGATCAGAAATTTATCTACTGTGGTTTATGGCTAAATTCAGAGGTCTAACAGAGAAACTATTGTTTTAAGCCATAATGCACGTTTCTTCACATTATATATCAGCTTGCATCAATAGCTACTGATGAACCAATTCCTTTATGCCTTCAAAATGTGTCTGGGCCTTTTGGGTTCGTTGTAAGACATCAACTATCAGTATTTACTTACATGGACACCAGATAAAATGGCATGTGAAAATAAGATTGATAAATTGCAACACTGCAAAAGTATAAACCAGTGAGATTTTGTACTCAGGAATAGGAACAGTTTTCTCATCAGAGAAACAGCAAGAGAACTCAAAAAAAAAAAACCCCAAACCAAACAGAAGAAAAAGAGGGGCAGCAATTGAGAGATGCTGTGGGTGGAGGAAGAATTTATTTTTTGCAAGGTAGTAACAAGTTGCTATACCTAAAGGAAATTTGGTAAGGAATAACAATTCACTTTGGTCACCTCGGAAACAAGCTGTTCATCTGCCAGTAGATATCTGAATTATTATTAAAATATTTTATTATTGTTATATCAACAACATGGCTAATCAGATGTTTTAATATGTGTTACTGCAACAAATGAATTCACTGACATAGAACCAAATATGGATTTTAGCATATGGGCAATAATATCCTGGATGTACTCTTAGTATTTACTAGCTCAGTCTTAAAAACTCCCTGTGACTGAATGAAGATGGATGTTTTTGAATTTTTATCTGCTGTGTGTTAGTGCTTATCTTTTGTTAATGATTCCCAAACAAATTGCAGTGTGTGATGCCCCTATAATTACATGCCTATGCTTAGGATGCCCAGATAGAGACTTCAGGGGTTTAAAGTGTGAAAAGATGCATTTATTTAAGATGAGCACAGCATGCACAGGCAACAGCCCCTCCTGCATCTGCCTGGGGGAGTTGTGGATTGTTTTAATTCACATTGTGTACCCTATTTTTAAAAACTTTTTTTTTTTTTTAAACCAGCTGATGATTTGGCATGTAGACATTCCAGTGCACCTCATGAGCTGAATCTTGACCTGGAGCCAAAGAGAAACATCCTCAGCCCATCATCTTTGGGATGATCTGTCCTCCTTGTATTTTAAGTAATAGCCGATTTATGGGGCATTTATCAATGTACAAGAATCTAGTACCTAGTTGAAAAACAGCAAGAGAATTTGTATAACCTAGAATCAGTGGAAATTATATGTTATGTAACTATATTTATAACAAATTCTTACCAATCATCCTTTGGTTAGGAGTTCTTTATGATATTTTGTAAATCTCAGAATGGTTTAGCAGTGATTTTACTTTTCTTGTGGGATTTTTTATGTCATGTCTTAGCTAAAACTTTTTTAAGAGAATCTGGTTCTGTAATAATTTCCCAATGTCAAAGCAGTATCTGATTTTACCCTTCCAAAATCTTTGTGAAGATTCAGAAGCAGAGTTCAGACCATGTGACACGTTGAGGCAAATGACACATGCAGTTAGATAATTTAAAATTAATAAATAGAAAGCTATTCAGAAAGGTCTGTAAAAATGATGAAGGGATTGTAGGAACTGATTTATGAGGCAAGACCAGAAGTTAGATATGTATGGCTTGGTTGAGGAGACTGAATGAACAGAACTGTCTTCAAATCTGTGTGTGAACAGTCAGAGAGCAGCTTTTTGTGAATTCAGGTTTGTGGACAAGACAAAGGAAGTGTTTTAGGGCTGCAAGGTAATTAGAAGGTAGAGCTAAAGAACAAAGTTACGAGGGTTTTTGAAACACCGGAAGGTAAATAGAAACTGATTGCTAAGAAGAAATTTCTATATAAATTGATCGTTCTATTGTGTTGTTAGATTATTTCACGGATTTATATTTGGATTTGTGAAAGTACTACAGGATGACAAGAAGCTGTTCGTTGTTGGAAGAAGTTAGATGAGTTTTAAAAAAGAAATCTTGAATATCAATGTTTGTGAGAAAGCAGCATGTGCTCAGTGTACAGATCTTGTTATTCTGCATAACTAATTTTTCCTTGATATTTATTATACCCTGAAATACGGATGCAGCTGAGATACAGTAGTCACACCTTTCCTTTGATTTAATAGAATGTCAAGTGAATTGCCTCAAGAAGGCTGTGAGTTTTGTTAAGTGGTGGGTTTATGACTTAATAGGGTTTCAGTACATCAATCACCTTAATAAAAACCAATGCCTAACTAATTAAAATTGCATCTATCAGTTGTTAAAATTATAGTTATTAGCATCATTCTTAGAGGACTTAAGTAGAGTGGAAACTTGAAGAAATTTGATTTTGCCTTCCCATGTTAAATGGGTCTCTGACTCTTCATTCTTTACTGCTTGGGAGATACCAAACGTGACATAATTGCTTACATTATTTTTTCACAGGCTACAGGAAATAAAATTCTTAGTTTAAAGTGATAAGTAAATTAAGTGGGTTGACCTTGGCTAACTGCTAAATGCACACCAAGCTGCTCCTCTGTAACAAGATGGGGAGAAAATACACTGAAAAGCTTCTGGGTTGAGATAAGGACAGAAGATCACTTGTTAGTTACCATCTTGAGGAAAACAGACTTGACTTGAGGAAAATTAATTTATTGACAATAAAATCAGAGTAAGATAAGGAGAAACAAATCTAAACCTCACTTTCCTCCACCCCTCCCTTCTTCACTCATGACCCTTCTACCTTCTCCTCCAGAACAGCACAGGGGGGATGGGGAATGGGACATACAGTCCATCATGTGTTGTCTCTGCCTCTCCTTCCTCCCCATACTCCTCCCCTGCTCCAGTGTGTCGTACCTTCCACGAGAGGCAGTCTTTCATGAACTTCTCCAGTTTGGGTCCTTCCCATGAACTGCAGTTCTTCATGAACTGCTCCAGTGTGGGCCTTTTCCTACCCTTCCTTCTTCACTGACTTTGGTATCTGAGACCAGCTGTTACAGTGTTTTTTTACCCTTTCATAAATATGTTATCACAGAGGCATTACTGATGTCACTTGACTCAGTTTCAGCCAGTGACAGGTCCTTCTTGGAGCTACTTGGCATTGGCTCTGTCAGACAAGGAGGAAACTCCTGGCATCTTCTCACAGAAGCCATTCCTACAGCTCTCAAGCTACCAAAACCTTGCCACACAAACATAATAAGGTAAGGGTTTATTTTCTGCAGGAAGTCATGTGGGTCTCAGTGATCATGACACACCTTTTCAAACTGTTCTCTTTCTACACTTTCTCAGCAGAGGGAGCTGTTATATTTATGGTTTATAGGAGGGAAAACACCCTTGCATGGTGGTACAGGGGCTTTGGCTGTTGTGGAAATGGAATGTTTTGTGTTTGTCATCTTTCAGTTTTATAGCTATCTCAGTCTTGTTTTCCGGCCCATCATCAGGACCTTTAGCCTGACCCCTTTGTTTCCTAACCATATGTACTCCTTGGACTGTTATCCTAACATCTAGACTCTTACTTCCCTCTCTAGCTCAGTTTCATATCTTTTTTTTTTTTTTTTTTTTTCTTGTGCCTTTCCCCAAACGTTAAAGTTCTCCTTCTCTATGAACATTGTTATTCTGAACCTGTTTTGAGCTGCTTTGCTCTGCTTTCCATCCAGAGACACACATTAAAGATGGAAATACAGGCAGGGACTTCTCCCCTCGCTTCTCTTTACACCAATCCTGAAAGTGCTGTTATTTCTCTTGTAAAGAGGAGGTTTTCATGGTCTTTGTCTTCATGGAAGCTGTTCTGTGCTGCTGTCCAGGGTTGCCCATCTGTGAGAGGTGGTGTCCTCTACCCCTGTGTCTGCCATTCTGCTCATTTTTGGAAGATGCTGGTGAATGAACCAGATGTCAGTCTGTTACACTTTTACTGAAAAGATATTGCATGTACAGGTTCTCCTGTAGACTGGCTGATAAGAGTAATTTTTGGCAGCCATTATCCTAGCAATAGCAGCTAGACAAGATTACAGTTTAGGAAAGCAAAGGAGTCACAAGATTGAGACATGTGAACAGAGCACAGATGAGTGGAACAGTGTAGCATAATCCAGGAATTTTAGGTAAGAAGCGATACTTTTTTTAAAAAACAACTTTTGTTTAAACATCTATTTTGTTAAACATCTTTTGTCCAGGATTCAAGGGTCATGTAGTAATCTGCAGCAGCCAGGCCTGTTGGGGAACAAGTCCCAGTGGTCCCTGCAAGCTCTCTTCACCAGCAGCTACAAATTTTGCCACCATTTGGCAGCTACAAGTTGGCATTCAGTATTATATACTGGTCTCAATGTGTTGATATGCACTGATGTGGGCTTTGTGTTCTCAATGTTGTTTTTTTTCAATAACAAAATCCAGAAACTTTGTTTTAAGAAAACAAATCTCAGAGACACTTCAAAGTAGGGTCTTTGTAATCACATGAGTTCTATGTGAGGTAGCTTTACTTTGACAGTCATCACCCGTCGTGTTTTTAGAAGTCTCTGGTGATGGTAGCATGTTTTCATAAAGCAGGTGGTGTCCTGTCTGGCTGTGATACATGGATGACTTCATGCTGTGTGCTACAATGTGAATTGATTACATTGCTGGTAATAAAAGAACAGTAGCTTGCAATGTATATGAAGAGAAAGTTTTGGAAACATTTGGATATGGCCTTTTGCACTGAATTTGGTTTTTTTTTTTTCCTGTAGTTTATTTACAACAAATGTAGAATGACCACTGAGATTAAGCAAGAATTTTGCATCTTAGAGCTGGTGAAAATGCATTTTAGACCTATATAGAAGTCTCAATCTTAATATTGATAATGGAAGCTTGTACTGTTTTTATAATATTTCTCTCCAGGAACAAAAAAAAATATGAAGTTTTCATCAATAGCAATTGAAGAGTTACTAGTTTGTTTTTAAATAAAACTTAATCTACCTTAAAAAATTGAGATGGAGCACAGCAGTTGAATGCAGTAATGTTGGCTCAACTCTCCTTTTCTTCTCATTCAGCGTGAGGTCTTTGATTCAGGACTCAGGTTGGAGAAGTTTGTGAAGGACTGTCTCCAGTGGGTGGGACTCCACGTTGCAGCAGGGGAAGGGTGTGAGCTATGTGCCCCCCTCCCACCTAAATCCCTAAGCATACAGTTATGAAGGGAAACAACTTGTGAGGAACTGACTGAAGCCCCCATTCCCTGCGCCTCCATGTACCCCATTGAATTCAGAGTCTTTCTCTTCACTTTCATGAGGATTACTGCAACCTTCTGCCACTGCCCTGCTCTACCAGGTCTGTGTTTCATAGAATTTTGCTGGGTTTTGAGAGAACTGCTTATAGTTGGTAAAGGCCTTTCTTAGTCATGCTGGAATCTGGACTTATTGCTAATAACATGCTATGAAATATGCATAATGATGTTGGCAAGAAAATAGTAATTTAGTATCACAAATAATAACGCAATGCTGCCTCTGTTCCTGACCTCCACTCCCAAAGGTCAGGGTGCTGTGTACTACACATTAAAACCCTGTTTCTGGAAGAGTCTCAGAAAGCTGGTTTGCAGTATGGCCTATTGCAGGAAGGCACATGCTCATTCAAGATCTGTTAAAATGTCAACCAAGCAACAGCCGTGTTTGCAGTTTGCTTTCATGGCCAGGAAGGATTTGGTGGTCAGCATCTCTGTTCCATCCTTTCTCTGTGCTCTGACCACTGGTCTTGGTGGAACTCAAGGGAATCCATGTGAATGAATTCCTCGGTAGTTGATACCGATAAAGGAAACGTGAGATATCAGTGACTCACTGTGATGATAATGGATATAGTAATTCGGATGTGGAGTGATTAGAAATTACATAATAAAGACCTGAGTGTCCCAATTTATTTTAACTGCAGCTAAACATTGAGTATGTTGTGAAAAGGGAAAGTGTTAAACCACCAGTTCATTTTCATAGCCAAAAGCAAAACGCTTAAAACTTCATACTAAGTGTTGAGGCAGGAATTAGGATTGCAGATAGACTATTTTTACCATCGGCTGCTGGATTCTCCCCTACTCCCTTTAAGTGTTCCTCCTGCTTGCCTCATCTCAAGTTATGCCGAAGGAATGCAGTATTGTTGCAATCTCCAAACCAGAAATGCCTCTCTCAGTAACTCATGCTATAAATCACACCTGATTACCATATTTGCTTAGATGAGAAATGCATCTTGCACTTTTCAGTTATGTCAATTAAGGTTATGTTTCTAGGGAAAAAATATTTATAATATTGAAAATTAGGTGTTTTTTCTTTGCTGATGTTTGCTTATTTATTTATTTTTACATTAGAGATTAAATTAAATTAAAGACAGCACAAACAATAACGCTAGATCGTGTGGCAATAATGTAGACTAAAAAACGATGTTTAGCATGGTTTAGGGGAATATTAAGAAAGGAACTGTTTCACAGCCATCTATAATTTTCTCATCTGAATAAGATATTTGTCTCTAACCCTGTGTGGACCTGATTAACAGGCAATAGTCTGGCCCCATGAAAGAAAAATCAGTAAATCCTCTATCATGTGAAACTGCCTGGTTTGGCTTGTGTGGTGTTGAAGAGGCATAGTTGCCAATTTTGCAATGATGATGAGTTCAATGTTTCCACATGGATTTTTCAGCAGAGTTGGTTGGAGGAACAAGATGTGATGGAAACAGATGAATAATGAATGGTTGAAAAAACGTTGAGAGAGAACATTTAGGAAAATGCAAATAGTGTTGTGAAGGCCATCAACATAGAAGATAGGGCACAGTGAGTGTTTACAACATGGGACAGCATTTTTCCATTAACTGTGTGCTGCTGTGCACTGCACAAATGGTCACTGAGTGAATAAATTTAGTGTGAAAATTAATGTTGTATTATTTGTTGCTTTAGGGTTGGGTTGTTTTTTTTTTTAAGAAACGGAAAAAGCAACACCCCCTCCCACTTCCAACCCCCATCTCCCCCCAAATCCCTAAGCATACGGTTTTCACCAGCATTTAATTTTTCAGAGAGATACAATGTCCTTCAAAATGCCACAGTGAAAGGTTGCCGTGGGCACAGGGATTCTAGATCAATTATATGGGTAGCCTTCTACAATTTATCATTTGAAGATAGCATCTGTGTGGATTTGAAAGAGTAAGCCAGTCAATATCACGGGACATAGAAGACGACAAACTGGGTAAGAGAATTAGGGATAAAAATAGAACAGTGAAACAAAAATTGTGGGCGACGATATGCTGAAACCAGGTATTTAATGTAACTGCTCTCAGTAGAGGGGTATGAAGAAAGAACTGCTCATTTTGATACAGTAATCCATTGTTCACCCTCAGCCATTAGTAAAATCAGATAGAAGGGACTGAAAAGGTAAGGTATTAGCTGAATGAAAATGGATATGGTTATTTCAGCATCGTATGGCTTTGCTAACGTGGATGAACAGAAGATTAGAGGACAAACAATGCTCGTCTCACCTTTTCCCTTCCTCTCTTGTCCCCATATAAGCATCACTGGTTTCTTTGAGAATGCTTAGATTAAAAAATAACCATTAATAAATAGGGGAATCTGTAACAGAAACCTGACATTCCTTTTTCAACAGCAGTATTTATTTCATCAGTGCTTACTGAGATAACTCCAAAAGGAGTTTGTTTCATAAGTGAAATCAAAGCCAAAGCAAGCAGGGCTTTGGGGACTATGTTTATGTAATCAGTAAACTAGAAGCAATCTTTCTAGGGACACAGAGCTGTTTTGGTAGGAGTGAAGTGCTTATATGGCTTTGTTTTCTAATGGGCTATAATATGTTTGGGAGCAGTAGTAGCATAACCTTTCATTTGACGTAGACTTATGTAATGGTAACTCTTACAGCCAAGCATGAAGTAGTTAGATTTGGAATGAATTCTTGTGCATTAAGAGCCTTTGAAGAAGAAGAATGGTGGTACTAAATACTAAGGGAGAGTAGTCCAGTTAGATTTATTATATATAACTCTTCCTACTGCAAATTCCTGTAGTAATTGAAGTTTGTGTCGTGGGTTCTAGCCTGGGGAAGGCAGTTTAACTCCCTCTGTGTCCCAGATAGGTAAATTGCATCACACTGCTGAGCACCATTTATGTAGGGGAATAGACTTTACAGATACTCATATTTTAGTTGCCCTGTACAGATTCATTGTGTCAGACACGTATTCCTGTACAGAGAATGGTGCAGATCAGACCTGTGTCATCCTACTCCGCGTTTTAGCAAAGAAGGAATGGAGAACAGGGTCAAGTTGCTGATTCCAAACTTTAAAGCTCATAGTTGCCCAGAGTTGTGCGGTGCTGACAGCCTGTGAGAGTATAGCTCACAGCTTACAGTTTGGCTTATCAAATTATCCTTGGTGGCAAGAATTTGTCCCACAAGCCTTATGATAAACTTTGGGGTTTTTTTACCATCTTCTCCTCAACAGCTAGGAGATTCCCAAAGCACCTCCTGCTTTAGGGAAAGATATATAGGATGCCTAGGGAGGAATGCCATTATTTTTTCACAGTCTGTTGCCTACTGCAGGATGGAGAGAGTCAGTGGCTTTTTGTGTTTTGTGTACTGTTTCTTCTCCGATGAGCTGGCAAACATGATTACTGTGGTGAAGTCAAGCAGTGTTTTCTTTATTGGGATACATGTTCCTACACCTGTGTAGGCATTTATTACATTTATAAGGATGAACGTCAGGTACCCCAAGATCTTAACACATCTGTGGGCATTTTTATTTGTTCCAGAAATGGAATTTTAACATTTGGAGTGAAGCCTTAAAAAAACTTCTATTCTGAGAAAGGTAGAATGTATGATTACTTCCTAACTTTGACTAAGTATGGGTGATGGATGAAAGAGTTGATAATGTGAATTACTGAACATGCCACCTCTAAAAATGAATAAAAAAAGAACAGCAAACAGATTTTGGAGCTGTTTTTTAGATAATATGAAAGAACAAGCTAATGCTATGTGGGACTTACAGCTACAGGGGCTTTTTTCTAATTTCACATTTTTATAAAAGAAGATTTTGAAATGCGTTGTATTCATATTGCATGCCTTTCCCTGAGTTTGCATTTTATCTTTCTCTGAATGTAACCCTCACTGCAGTGTCACTGGCAATATTGTTAGCAGCATTACTGTGGCTAGAGATTGAGGTAGCTCAGATCCCTACTGGTTCATTGTATAGCCCTGTTCTCAAGGGGTACAGTGATAGTTCCTGTGATAGTAATCTGTGAAAACCCCTGTGTACCTTCAGCCAAAGGGTGGAAAACTTCTGTTGCGTGCTTCTTCCTGCAAAGTTCCCAGAGCCACCATCTTCCGCAGAGCTAGCACCAGCTTACTTGGGCTGGTCTCATTATAATCATCATCAGTTGCATCTTACATTTGACTGTTAAGAGGGCTTAATACAACTCAAGAGGACCTAAGTGTTTGGGTTTTCTTCTGATAGATACCAGGCGATTTCCCTGATACATAGAATTCTTTCTTGATGTAGCTGCTGGTATTCCTGAGTATGCTGAAATCCCTGGGGCTGATGAAACACCTCTCTACTGTAGTGTCCTTGAGAGGACATAATGAATGTTCCTCAGAATCCATGAATAGCACAGAGGCCTCAAAGAAATGGAGACATTTGATTGAGTCCAAGAGGCCAGAGAGTAGCTGAAGAGTGGGGACGGTGGCACTGATTTGGGTAAGCGTTCTGAATGCGGCTGGCCAGGCAGACCCTGAAACTGAGAAGTAGCTTGCTCCTTCCATAGCCTCTCATAAGCCACTTAGTAGAAGAGTAAACTAAGCACCATCTTTAAGGAAAAGTCTTTACACCCACTCAGGCGCAGCGCTCAGTAGCCTGTTTTGCTGCCTTGCATTTTAAGACAATTATCAGTATATTTTCAAAGAGGAATTAGAAAGAGAAAATTAAAAGGCTTGAATAATCCTGGATAAAGTAATCTTTCCTAACTTCAGTTAAGTTCTAAGCATCATAGCGGCTGCTATTATACAAGAAGAATCTTGACTTGTTTTTGCTAGTTGCTTTGGCATGTTTGAGCAAATGACTGAGCTGCTGCCGTTAGCCAAAACCTGTTCCCCCAAATGTTTCATTCTGCTTTTTGTGATTATTTTTAATCTGTGTTCTCTAAGCTGCATTATCATATATGAATTCTGGCTGCGTATTTTCAAAAATAACTTATTTGCAACTGTCATAGATACCTTCTGAATAAGTTATCAACCATCCCTAAGAGCTTATAGCTACAAATGTTTTAGAAGAAATAATATTTATAAGTCTGGGAACATTTTCTATTAATGTATTTATCAAACGAATGCAGTTGTTCACTTAGGGTTAAGGCAACAGCTCCTTTCTGTTAAAAACGCTGCCACATTACTTGTATTTTCTTTAATGCTAACACATCAGTGGCAGCTTTCTAATGGATTTAAATGATCTTTTACAAAAAGTGCAGTTTAAATAAACCAGTTTTATCCTAACAGATTTCAAGGCTCTTGAGGACGATCTGCCCCAAAACAACCACACAGACATTTAATAATGCATCCTAAATTGCCAGTGTAATGATGGGAAGCACAAGGGAGAGTGGAACCGCAAATTTTCAGTTTTCCTTTGAGAGCAGCAGAGTTTAGTGGAGTAATAAAAGGGAAATCTTTTCACTTAGAGGGACACAGGGTAGTCTGGACAGCAAGCTTTACGGAGTCCGGTGCTGTCATTCATAATAGGACGGTGATATTTTGAGGCATGGTGACCAAAATGACCGTAGCTGAAATATGCTGGTTCCAAAGAGTTGATCAGATCATTGGAGGCTCAGGTTATGGAAAGCTTTATTTATTTATTTTTTTAATTTTCATTTTTTTAAGGCAAAATATTGTACCCTGTTGTGATTCTTTTTTTTTTTTGAGAATGACCATTTGCTTTCCTGAGTGTGATTAGTGAAATAATTTAAACTTAACAGTATTGAAATAAAGAGGAGGAAGATAACTTCATTTGAATTCTTATTTTTGTCCTTCCTGGGAATGTTACATTAATTCAGGGCTGGACTGTGCATTGCATGTGCCTGTATGTTTTAAATTATTTGTTTAACCTGATATTTACATAGTTGCCATCTTTAGAGGGACAGTTGAATTGCTAGAAAGTAGATTTGGAATATTGATATTCTTGTCTTGATCATAAAATAGGTATATATCAATGTAAAGCGCTTTTACACAGTGCCCAGAGGAAGAGGCTGCACCATTTTAATGATGCTCTAAAAGCCAAAGTGATAGTATTTCCTGATGTTATTATACTGGTAGTTATTTTATTGCTTATGAATTCCCAGGTGATTCTACACCAGCCCTAATTTATGAAGGCATTTTTAGTTAGTTGGTTACTTAACGACGTTAGGGTAATATTTCTCAGCTTTATTGATAGTGAAATTTTCCTTTGGTTGATCTGCTTTGGGTTGTTTCCCTGCCTCTGAAAGGGCTGCAGCTCTGTCCCTCAAAGAGGAATGGTGAGGGCCCGCTGTGTTTGCTCTGCTGCCCTGCCTTGGAGGAGATGAATTGCTATCAAAGCGTACAAGCTGGTAAACAGTTTTTAAGGGTAGCCTAAACATTTGCAGCCAATAATTAGTCTTTTCTTACTTAGACAACTGAGGGAAGCTGAGCTGCTGCCAGCTCACAGGGAGCTGCTGACTGCTGCTGTCTAATGCTTTATGGCTCCCTGAGGGTTATGTTGCAGAATTCGAGAAAGCAATCCTGTGTTAAAAGTCAAATCCAGGTATGGGGTATGTTAGACATATGCAGAAGAAGACAGGCAGTGGGAGGATAAAAAAAAGGTAAGCAGAGCTGAAGACAAGTGAGTCTGGCAGTGGAAAGATGAGAGAAGGAGGAGAGAATCAGGGAGAATTTGGAGAAGAAATAGTAAATATAATGAACAAGGAGCTTCTGAGTCAGTGGAGTGAAAATAGTGTGTGTGTGTTTTTGCATAAGCACAGGGTGACTGAAATTTTAGGACCTCTCTTATGCTACTGCTCTTGAGGTCTACTGTTTTGGAAACTTTCATAGAATCATAGAATTGTAGGGGTTGGAAGGGACCTCGAGAGATCATCGGGTCCAACCCCCTGCCAAAGCAGCTCCCTAGGACATTTCACTCAGATAGGCGTCCAGACAGGTCTTGAATATCTCCAGTGAGGGAGACTCCACCACCTCCCTGGGCAGCCTGTCCCAGGGCTCCCTCACCCTCACTGGGAAAAGTTCTTCTGCATGTTGGTGCGGAACTTCCTGTGCTCCAACTTGCAGCCATTGCCCCTTGTCCTGTCCCCACAGACCACTGAAAAGGGGCTGGCTGATTCCCCCTGCATCCCCTGCTTAAGATAATTATAAACATTAATTAGGTCCCCCCTTAGTCTTCTCTTCTCAAGGCTGAACAGTCCCAATCTTCTCAGCCTTTCCTCATAGGGGAGATGCTCCAGGCCCTTTATCATCTTCGTAGCCCTTCTTTGGCCTCTCTCCAGGAGATCCCTGTCCTTTTTATACCAAGGCGCCCAGAACTGGACACAATACTGCAGGTGGGGCCTGACCAGGGCAGAGTAGAGGGGAGGATCACCTGCTTTGACCTGCTGGCCACACTCCTCCGGATGCACCCCAGGATCCCATTGGCTCTCTTAGCCACCGAGGCACACTGCTGGCTCATGGCCAACCTGTCATCCACCAGGACCCCCAGGTCCTTCTCCACTGAGCTCTTCTCCAGCAGCTCATCCCCCAGCCTGTACTGATAGAAACGGTTGTACCTTCCCAAGTGCAAGACTTTACACTTGCTTTTGTTGAACCTCATCTGGTTTCTCCCTGCCCAGAAGGGAGAAAAAGTTTCATATAAGTTCCATCATATAAACAAAGAAAACTTTTATATGATTCCATCAACTTTTGTATATAAGATTCTATAAAATTTAAATAAGAACACAGATTGATTTTGCATTTTTAAAAATCCAGATTATTTAGACCAGGGTTAATAAAGTTCAAGTTAAGGCATAATATTATCTTGAATAAAAAGAAGGGAGGGAAATTCATGCACCCCCCACTCCCTCCCCATAAATAATGTTTTCTAGTTGGGAGTAATGAATTAGAGAACAGAACTTTCTCCAAAGTTCTGTCTCCCGGCAAAGATCTTATGTCTTTGCTTCCTTACAGAGTGCTTGAAAATTAGAATTAAGTTTGGGAAAATATGCTCTCCAACCTGAAAGCAAGTAATTGGGTGACAGTTGCAAATGGAGTAATTGATTCTGATACTTAGCAGATTTCCAAATACATCATTGTTGGTGCTCTGGAACCATTTTGTTTTGCTTTCAACATTAGTGTCTTCCAGGAGTTAAACTACGAAGCCCCAAACAACTGGTGATGATACTGCTAATGTCCAAGTGGATTATTATTAAACGCATGCAAACGGTGGTCTGTAATTCCAGAGGCAGGGTGTGTTTTGTTTCAAGATTGCTCACTTGTGATTTTTATAGGGCTAACAGTTTAAAAAATAGTAGGTCCATTTCACCTTTTGGGTGAATGGACAAAACTCCCCTTGCCATTAAGAGGAACTGTGCCCTCTTTACAGCAGAGATTCATTAGGTTTGATGTGACTTGGTGGGTACAAACAATAGAAAGATCCTCTAGCTGTGATTTGATGTCTCATTGTCATCTGTAAGTATTCTCTCTATTTAGCAATAGAATTCCAAGTCAGGACTGGAAAAAGTGGTTTGTAAAAGTACATTTTTCAGATGAGAAAACCTCTTTCACTGGCCATGGCTTGAACACCATGTGTATTGTCTTTCCATCCCATCTTGTTTCTCTCAGTTTGAGATGAGTGCCTGCTGTGCAGCAAAAAGCATGTCAGGTACTAAGCAGGTATCTCCACTGAGATACTCTTCTTGTGCTCTGTCCCAGTGTGCATTGCTGGGTGCAGTGGCACAACTAATAAAAGATAGTAAGTGTGTATTTCCCTGTAAGTTTCTAAAAACTTCTCAGAAGTGTTGTAAGGAGTAATGGTGGTAACTGATAAGCTGTAGAGTAGGTGAGTACTGTGCTAAAGGTAGCTCTGCATAGGGAATGAACCCTGTTTTGTCAACTGTTAAGGAAAGGCTTGAACACAATAGAACAACAGTCGCTAATGTGATGGTCCTTACTGAGAAGCTGAAGCCCAAATGTCTTTGTTGTTGCAAAGACCTAGCTTATGTAGATGGAAGCTGGTGATACATGAATGATCATTATGCTGTGTCAAGTCTCATTTTAAAGACCATAAATATACCTTTTTAAAAGAAAAACAAACTACTTTGCCAGTCTAGAGGGAAACATAAATCATGTATTTTTATCACCTCAAAAGACCACTAGAAGATGGGCTCTAATATTTCAAATGCGACAAGCAATCTATACACATGAATCACAATTTGAGTTCCATTACAACTGAGCTGATATATACCACTGTGTGCTTTATGGATTTTGCTCTAACAATATTAAGTAAAAACCCAAAGCTTTTTGTGATGAATACCTAACCTTTCACCAGAATTTGTAGAAGTGTGGCCCAGAACAACAGCTTTAGCATTGCCCTACAGGCTTTAATAAGAAAATGCTCCTGCCAGTTTTGACCTCTCAATATTATTCTCTGGAAAGGAAATGCATGTGTTGGTAGAAGGCTAATACTGCAAAAGTAAAAGCAAATGTGAAATACTGAAATGTCTTATGGAAAATGCACCAGGAAAGATTGAGAAGAGAGTTAAATAAATGAGCAAACTTGGAAGAGAGGGATCTTTTGTTCCTGCTGCTTCCTTTGTTATGGACCTGTCTTTTTCTTCCCGTACTCAAGGACTTCTGCAGCAACTGAGTGTCAGTTGTTCTCAGTTTCCCTATTTATAGCCAAGCCATCACTTGAAGTCCTTAGCCTCTTTTTGAGAAATTCTCCCACTGCTGTGAATTTTCTTTTTATCTCTGGGTATTCTCGTATTTTGTGTTACAGTAATGCGGACCTTGCTTGCAATGAATCAAAGTTCAAACATCTTCACCTTTGAGACTTTCAATCCTCTCACTTCTCTTGGGGGAAGGAAGAGGAGTGTTGTCCAGTGAATTCCACGAGGAAGCGGGAGACAGAGGATAGCATATAAGGTTAATTTTCAGGCGGATTGGTTGCTGTTTTGACATTCTTGCTTTCTTTTCAGACATCTTTTCGTTCCTTTCCCTTTTATGCTAGGAAATTATTAGATATGCAAGAACAAAACTCCTCAAAGCTATGCTCCAAAAGCCTATTAAAAAGAGGCTGCAAGCAGAACAGTGTGAACACACGTCAACACCTGAGTGTTTCCCAAGTGGCTCTAGCACTCAGTAGTGTGATAACAAGACATGTGGGAGGATTTTTCTTGGCTTTTATCTTCCATATATTGATGCTCCTGACTTTTTAAAATTCATTTCATCAAGTGCCACTGTAACAGAAACAATAGAAATGCAGGAAAGAGATAGTTCAAGGTGTTTGCAGTGGTATACAAAGTCTTTTGTCTCCAGGCCATCATTTCTAATTCAGCCCAAGTTGGCAGCAGTCAGAAATCACTGCCAACAGACAGCTGTTTGGTGGCCAACACGAAGTGATTTAGCTAGTCATTCCTACTGGACAGATGTCTGTAGTATAGGAAGTGTGAGCACAGCTGGCATGTGTTTCATTTTTAGAGACTGGAAAGTGTGTGTGTTTCTCAACTGCAGCTACTTCACTTTAGGGAGGTTAAACAGAATACCTGAATTTATGCAACCAAGAGCTTGGTATGTGCACAGTTCAACTCCTCCACCTTCTGCCCTGAGATCCTGATGTTCTGGCAGTAACTCCTTGTAGCTCTTCCATTGTGTCTCCATAAGCACTGAGTGGTAAGGCAGATGGGAGACTGTAGCTTGACTTCTGCAAGTGGCTGTGCAGAGGGATGTGGTAGGAGGCCACGCTTGCGGGGTTACTAACACATCTGTACCCCACCAGCTGAGGAAGTTCTTCAGTTGTGTTGTCAGTTAATACCTTTCCTGCATGTGAGCAAGCAATAACAAGGAGAAAGTAATAGGAGGAAAAAAATGAGTCTGATTCATTTTCCTTTGTGTGGACCAATGTAACACTAGAATTAATCTTTTGAAAACCATGAATTACTTTATGTAAAATCTGTGCTACTAAGCAGAAAATCCATCCTGCTGAGAAGAAAACCAAAGAGAATTCTTCAGTATAATGGCTGGGTTTCTGGGGAAGGATGGGGGAAGATATTACAGTTTACAATAACACAGAGCTTTGGGATATTTAAACAGGCAAGTAAATGATAGGTTTGATTCACTATTGTGAAAAGTTTTGAACTTTGGATTTGCAGCAGCAGTTGAGATTGCTCGAGCAAACAGACATATGAGGTCAAGTTTCTACTGCTTCTTAGTCATCTCTTTTTTTTTTTTTTTTTTTCTTTCTCCTCCCATTGGTATGATGTAGAGATGGCTAAAATGGGCTTAGGTGACTGCTTCAATCTTCTGCTTGTGCAGGAAGTGGAATCAGCAGTGTGTTGTTCAGTAGGTCCTGCAATAGAAGCATGTTTTCAGGGACAGGGCACTGTCAGAGCACTCGGGTGAGTCTGGAGGGCTGGAGTACTCTCTGAGAACTCAGCAGTTGAATCTGCTACATCGCTCTGACAAACGTTGTCGTGCCATATCTATCCAGAACTGCAACTGATACCATGCTGTGCAGTTGTTATGCCTTCATGGTTTAGTTTACTGATGAGACAGAATTAGGATTTTCTGTGTTGCAGGCTTCAAACACTATTTTATGTTTTGAAAATTCTGCTTTGGCTTTTTGCATTTTAATGCTGTAATTGGAAAAAAAAAGAATGTGTGTGTCATTTTTCCAGAGTTTAAAAAAACTAAAATCACGAAGAGTTTAAAAAAAACTAAAATCATGAAGAACTCATTATTATAATATAGGAATTTTAGCTCTCCTAAGGAATACTTTTCTACTGAATTTGCCTTGTTCTTTAATGTTAGAGTTAAGCCAGATTGCCTTTGCAGTGGTAAACGAAATTTATTTTCTCTTATTCTAATACTGTGTCGTGTTAGTCATTTTGCTAAGCCTGACTGTAACTTTCCTTGCTGATTCTTTCCCTGCAGATATTGACGAGTGTGCTGCCAAGATGCATTACTGTCATGCCAATACGGTGTGCGTTAACTTGCCTGGATCCTACCGCTGTGACTGTGTCATGGGATATGTACGTGTGGATGATTTCTCCTGTACAGGTGAGCTCTTCAGTGTACAGCAGTACTGGGTGGTGCGCTTTGTGTGTCGTATGTGTGTGTTACCGCGCTGCCATACTGAATCCCACATGCTACCGGGCCCTCCGCTGGCATAACGCTTAGGCACAGGCAAGGTAGGTAGGTGTGGTATGAGAGCTACCTTTCCTATGTCTTGGCCCTTAGGGCTTAGCTTGAAATGTGGCTCAAGAAGCCCTGTGGTGCACATGCTGAGTGATGTTGTCAACCAGAACACGGCCCCTTCGTGTCCCACTGTGGCTTGCATATGAGGTGCAAAGGCTCGGGTCAGATCGAATGTGTAGTAAGAAGCAGCAGCATTTTATTACCTGTGGTTTGAAGCTGGTCAGTGGATTGAAATGTGAAAAATTATCCAGGAAGAGAAGCTTTCTGAACAGGGCTGACACAAGTATATAAAAGCAAAAGTGAAAATGCATAAGGTCCTCAAAACCATTTCCTGTTAGGTGGCTTGGAAATTGTTATTGATATTGCTGAGAATTAATGTCTCCAGGACTACAACACATTATTTAGAAGGGAGAAACAAGTGTGATAGCATTAGACAATAAATCCAGTGATTCTTTTTTAATACTGGTCAGGAAAATGAAATCTGATATCTTAAAGTCTTAGCAGAAAGTGGGTATGTCTCCTTTCCATATAGAGGTTTTTAAGGAACTTCCCTGGCAATCTCTGGGAAACATGGAGAAGCTGTTGAAGTGCTTGGCCCAACAGTACCTAACATCTTTCAATCACAACCCTCCAGAAAGGCTGATTTTAGGATTATTTTGATGGTGCACCTGTCTGGCAAAGGAGGAAAATACAAGGCAAATTTATTGAAATGGAAATAAGTTATCTTGACACTACACTATGCTTAGAATTGTGTTGGGTGAGCTATTTTCTCAA
This sequence comes from Hypotaenidia okinawae, assembly GCA_027925045.1. Lineage (NCBI taxonomy): Eukaryota > Metazoa > Chordata > Aves > Gruiformes > Rallidae > Hypotaenidia > Hypotaenidia okinawae. The sequence continues at coordinate 10,871,821 of BSDF01000006.1, forward strand.
GTGGAAGGATGGCACAGGAGTATTCAATATGAGAATGATTTCCAGTCTGGAATAATTACGTTGTAATGCACATGTTATCCTTAGGGGAGGTCATAGGGAGTCTTGACTTTTATAATGACAGGATATTTTCTAGCTAAGATTATGTAATTTTTAAAATTGTAGCACTACCCACCTCCTGAGAGAGGCTGATAGTACATAGCTGTCTGTAAACAGATTTTTATTTTGCCCTGAGAGTCGTCATTTCTGTATCATCTGTACCTTTTGAGTAAACTTCTGAATTTTCCCTGATCTTTTACAGTCTGCCATGTCAGAAAAGTTTCAGACCTTAAATCTTGTTCTAAATGAGTGTGCTGTGGGTGAGGTAGTGGCCTTTGCAGTGATGAGGAAATGTTTTTGATAATCTGGCACTTGCTTTCCATATGTGCTCTTCTCATTTCCTAATGTTCCTTTCATTCCAGCAAGGCAGTACTGTTGGGCATGGAAATGATTTAGAAAGCTGAGTGTTTGTGATTTACAGAAAAAGTGTGAAGTAGTAAGACAAGTTGCTTGACAGTAATGGGTGAACATTCATTTAAAGTGCATGCACAAAAAAAATCCAGAACAGGTATAATAACAAAATAACAGAACAAGATAACTATTTCTTGCAGGTTTATTATCTTGCTAAAAGGGCTTGCTTTTAGACATCAAAGTTAAAAAGCACAGATGAGGAGAAACTTGATTCATTGCCTCCTGTATCTAGAAATGATACTACATAATAATAATGTATATATTTAAAATAAGTACTGTGCAGTAGAAGCACTAATCCTTCTTTTGTACACTGCTTTATATTTATACACACTTGTCCTCTCAATAATAGTAGTAATAATAATAATAATATCAGGCAGCAAATACTTAACTAGTTCTCCCTCATGCTGTCACTGACGCATAGCAGGCACAAGCCAAACAGATTGTAGCTATTACTCAGTTTTTAAAATTTATTTTTCTTTAATGAAACAAAACAAATAAGAAATTAGCTTGGTGTTGAACCATGCATCTGGGGACAAATCTGAAAGCCTGAGACGGGTTGGCGTTCTGATGACAACTGAATTTTGTGTCTGTGGGGTCAGGCTCTAATGAGTTCAAGGTAAGGGTTAACAAGTTTCAGATGTGAAACGCTGAGGGCACGTGCCCAGCATTGCATGTATTATCTACACTGTGAAGCTAAAAGCAGAGTTATTCTATAGAGCAGGACATAGCACATCTTTGGAAATCTGAGTCTACTTCATTGAGGTACAAAGTGATCTGCTGTGGAGCAGACGCTCTCTGCTGCTGCAAAGGCCTGTGCTTGGTGGCCTTGGTGGCTGGTGCTCCAAGTGAGATATTTCAATCTGATGTTGGGTGGTTTTATCTTTACAAAAAGAAATGAAGTGAATATTGAAATGCTAGGTCAGTTTGAAATGAGCAAAATGAAATCCATTTGGATATTGCTGAATTTTTAAAATTCAGCAATATCCAAATGGATTTCATTTTGCTTTAAATATTCAGCTTCCATTGTGTTTTCTTGTAATTTTGCATCTTTCTTAAGTTAAACTATATATGCAGTGTTTTGTTCTTGATGAAACTTTGTTTGCCAAAACATTTTTTGAATAATATTTCCTATTTCTGATCATGAGAACTGTGGAATAGAAACTTCAGTAAGAAGCTGAAGTTTCAGTGGTTATCAGTAAGAAGCTACTGTGATGGAAGCTGTGCTAATTGCACAGAAAATGCAGTTACAGAGGCAGAGAGACAAAAATAATATTTTAGATTAAGTGTAAAACTATGTTGCTTTCTGAACTGTTTAAAATTTAGTGGCAATCTTAATAGATAATCAGTATTCAGTCTCATGCATACCTGGTGTGCTGAGGTTCATCCCATGGCATTCTGCAACAGGTTAGTCAGCCTAGCAAGGCTTTAACCTACATTCACCAAGAATGATACATTTAGTGTTTTTCTGCTCATCTATTCCTAGAGCTTTGAACTCTGAATATTAATTAAGTTGTTGAGTGAAAGGCAGTTTTATTAAGAAAAGTTACCCTTGAGTAGGAAGCTGCTTTCAGTCTCTTCCTGTGACACTGGCAGGTTGTTTATCTCTTCTCAGGTAAATCACAGTCTGCCCATTTTGAAGCTGGCAGCAAGATTTGCTGCTCCAGATGCTTTTATTTACTGGAATCTAGTGATTTAAAGCATTTTATCGACTTCCACAGGTTTTTACCCTGCTTACTTGTTGAAAAATAAGTTCTCCTGGGTTGCTTTCTTCTAACATAGGTGTTTGGGGGTTTGCTTCAAAAGTGCTTTATTTATGTTAATGAAGTATTTTTGAAACATTATAAATAATATAATTAAAATATCATAATTTTGAAAATACACATACATGTTTTTCTGTACTTTCTATATCCCACTGCCATTCAATCAAGTAAACAAATGCTGTTTCATTTTAATAGGCTGTAAATTATTTGGGTTAATTATATATATCATGCTGATATGAAGAGGAAACTGTGTAGGTGGGTCTGACTTGTTTTTGCATAATGTTGGCATTTGCTGTGAAGACAATTGTGATAATCATGATAAAGATTCCTGGCCTTTAATATCTGTGATAATCACTGAAAAAAACATCCTTCGTTTAGCAATGTTTTCCTTGGGGCTGCCTGGGATGCTTCCTAAAACCATCCTAAAATCTTGCAGTCATTCAGTGCATTTTGTGTAGGGACTACTGGGGCTGAATGCTCTATTTTGGGGGGTTAATTTTTTTATTTCTGACAACTGTTCACTAATTATATTAGAGCTTGACAAAAGGGCCTTTAAAATGAGAGTGATGAGATTTTTATTCCCCTCTTTGCACACACTCATGGCCCTTTTGTAAAATGAAGAAACTTCCTTTGGACTTGGGAATGACCCAGCTCATTTTGATGTGGGAGACACCAATTCAGGAAATGGTATGGAAAGTTATCTGGTCACCCAACATGTATCAGCAGAAAATTCTGCCAAGATGTAGTACAACCTATATGCAAACATCCTCCTCTTTATGCATCCGGCTATGCTGACAGATGTTACTCTGTGAAAGGAATTAATCTCCAGATTTTACCATGGAGTTGTGCAGTTCTGCCTGGTATTTGAGTATTGGACTTTTAACACCTTTTCAATCCTCATTTTGTGAAGTTTACAGAACTTCTTTTACCTTTAGCTTCTCTAAGCAATGAATTGCTAAAATAATTGCATGTAATAAAATCATTACATATAATAATTACTTGTATAAAGCAAACCCATATCTACCATAGCAACAGGAAGTATTTACTGAATGATGTATTTTGAATTTTAATTCTGTGGAATAATTTATGGTATATAGAAATACATTGTTTAGAAGTGGTCTTGGAATTTAAATGCTAGTCTGCAGTTTATATGCTAATTTGATTTACAGCGTGGGTAGAGGGAGAAGTAAGAAAATCGAATGGTTTTGACAGGTTATTGCATCAGACCCTTTACTTCTATCCTGTGATGTTTCTGGATTTGAATCTGATGCAGCTTTCAGAAAAAGCCCTTCTGTAGCATGTTATTGGAAAAGTTGTGCCTAAAGCATAAAAAAGTGTAGTCTTCTGAGAAATCTCAATTTCAAGGGAAAACCCCAACTCCTTCTCCTGCTCTCTCCTTCTCACCCTCCCCTGTCTGTGAGAGACAACTCAACCGCAGATATTTCCTGCTATGGTTAGAACAAATGTTCAAATTGTTTGCTATCACTAAAATTGATGCCTTGAGATTTTTTGTTGCTGCAGTTTACCTGTCAGGTTCAAGGTGGTGTAGTTGACCCCGTAATAATACTAATAATGCAGCAAGTTTCACAGTGGTGAAGTGGCAATCTCAAAGGGCAGGTTACTGGCCTCTCATCCAGAACCACTGTATGTGTTTGAAGAAGACTTGAATAGAAGCTTTTAGGCAGCCAATTGATAATACAGTCACTCTTTTAGAGGCAGCGCTATTCCTGCCACCTAATCTACTGACCTACTCTTTGCTGCCTTTTCCTTTTCAGTGAACTAAATTAGCATTCCAGAAAGAAACATTAATATTTTTGGTGTGGCACTTGAACTTCCAAAGTACTGTGCAGGGTCTTGGATGTTCACAGAGGTCAGTGAACAAATTTTACCACTGCTCACATCGTGGCCCAGAGCCACGGAGAATTGATAGATGTGTCTGCTAGCTGAAAACCAACCCCAGTCTGAGTCAGTAAGGAGTGAAGGTTTATAGGGGGATGGTTTTTCAGGTATTTTGGGAGGAAAGAGCCCTCTTTAGATCTTGCTGTTCTAACTCTCATTAGCAAGTTATCTTGCCTAACACTACATAACTTTTAAAGAACCATGAAAATATTGATTGTGTTGGGGTCATAGTTATGTGTCACCATTTATGGATTAGATAGCAGATATCCATCACAATGCGTATGACTGTGGGTAAGGACCTCGGGCAGATTTGGACCCTCTGGATTTTACTTGGCACTGACATGTCGATAGTCCTCTGAAGCATTCCTTGATTTTGGAGTCCACTCTGTTCTCTACGTGCTGAGGACAGCACATTGTGCTGCTACAAGTTGCATCTCAAATTGCATGCTCATCTTCTCACTGCAATTTATCCTTCAGGGCAACACTGGGGCATTTCCAAATGCATTCGGAACTTGGTCTTAAGACAACCTGAATCAACAGCACCATGATTGTATTAACTCAGTAGGCACAAAATACTCTTACACTGGTCTCTCTTTTCCTGAAATCCTTAAGTGGCAGGTGCTAAATGTAAGACAGGGCTTAGCTTCTAGTATTAAGTAGTACTCTTTGTTTGAACTGCAGTCAACAGCATCTCTGTGCCCAGAACAGCGAAGGGAAATGTTGCTTAGTTCCAGGTGCCTTGAAATGCAGAAACATGTTTCAAGTCCCTTAGTGGGCTGTTGGCCAAGTTCAGCAGCAGGTAATCTATGCACCAGTGAGTATTGCGTGCATCAGAGAGCATTTCTTTGCTCTGCAGGACAAGTCAGGGGAAGAGTATTGAGCCAATCCAGCAAAGCAAAAAAGGAGCAACTCCACCTCAGGTGACTCATTCTCACCCAGGTCTTAACTCAACACCCATTAACTCAATAGAAAGCTTTTGGTTGCATTCATTTCGGCTTTAGATAAGTCCCACAGAGAGATAACTAGTGCACTCTTGCCGTAGGGAAGCTCTGTTTATAATAATACTAAAAAGAATGGTTCTTTTGTGTTGCCAGAGAATGCTGTACTAACATGGATAAGGTAGCTTCTCAATGTACCCCTAGAAGGCTGATAAGTATTTAATTGCTGTTTTGGAAAAGGGGAAGCTGAGGCACAAAGGAGTGGAACATCTTGCCACAATTCATGCTGAGAGAGTAGAAGCCTTGAGGAGTCTAATAAACAGTCACAACAATTAGATGTGGGAAAACCACAGACTTCATACCAACAAGGATCCAACGAAGAGTGTGATTTATTTTTATGGGTATTGATATTTTCACAAGAAACAATAGTGGTTCACTGAAGCACAGTGTGTGTGGGCCCTGAGTGACCACACATTATAAATCTTCTCCTTCCTCTTTCTGTGCAGTTTTGTAACATCTTTTGTTACTTTGAACTTGAATAATTCCCCAGTTCTCTAATTTTAAATGCCATGTTACATTCTTTTGTTCCTGACTTCACCTTCACTTACTGGATTTAACTGCAACATTTTTTACATCCCTCCCTTTAAAAAAGAATGCCTTTGGGAAACTGCGTATTATTTGCTCCTAACTGCTTTCAATCGGAGGGAAAAATGTACTAAAAAATGTAATATTTACAGTGATTTAAAATTCCTCACTGGTAAATAGTTTAATTAAACATCTTTGTGCTTTCCTGTGCTCTAGGCATGGAAGTGTTGCTAATTTGTCCAGTGTAGTTCGTAATCCTTTCAAGTCCTTTTGACACATTGATTTTCTGTAACTTTATTAATACTAAAATTAATTAGAAGGCTGACCGCAAATCATGCTGATAGCTGTATTTCTTGACTTAGGCATAATTAGCATTTTTACACAATTTCTTAGCTGCAGCCTTTTGTACTGGTGTATATGCTATCACAGAAACGTAGTGCTTCAAATAGTTTTGCACAGGCATGGTTATGGTTATGTGTAAACTTAAACCTTAAGCTCCTGCTTCAATATTATTACTACTACTATTATTATTATTTAATACTCACTCAAGACTGGTGAATGAAGCTGTCTGTCTAAAGAACAAACAAGGGCAAGGCTTTCCATGTCACCTAAGCTCTCTTATGGCAGGATTTAAATTCTTTACTATGAGGTGGTGAGACACTGGCACAGGTTGCCCAGAGAGGTGGTGGAGGCCCCATCCCTGGGGACATTCAAGGTCAGGCTTGATGAGGCTCTGAGCAACCTGATCTAGTTACAGGTGTCCCTGCTCACTGCAGGGGCGTTGGACTAGATGACCTTTAAAGGTCGCTTTCAACCTAATGCACTATGGTGCAAAAGGACTAAATCCATTTCTATGCTTCCCTAGTAAGTGCTGATGGAAATATAACTTGCTTTTGGGAAAGAGTTTATTCAACTAAGTTCCGATCTTTTTGGAGGTCTAACAGCCAGGGTTTATCATCATCTCTGTCCAAACAAGCAAAAAAATTTCATCATGCTGTCTTCTCTTACTAGAAACCGTTTTGTAACAATCTCTCTGTTCTTCAGACACAGAATTGAACTCTTCTACTCAATCATGGAGGCAAGTGAATCATAGAGAAGGGCATCTGGTTCACCACTTCTCCTCATGGCAGGATCCACTGTCTCACCTGCTCTTAGAAACACCCAAATAACTTCAGCGAGGGAAAATCCTTCATACCCTTTTTGTCCCTTCCCCTCTCCCAGTACTTACTCAGCCATTTAGAAAGAATTGCTCAATGACTACCCTAAATTTCTCTCACCGCAGTTTGAGCCGATCACCTCGTGTTGTACTCTCAGTGAACATGGAGAACACTTTGACTTTTCTGTTTGCAGTCCTTTTTAACATTTAAAGTATATTTTCACAAATATGCTTATGCCTAAAAAGCCTAATTTTAAGTTTATGGCTGGACAGTACCAAAACATTCTAAGGGCCTTTTCATCATAGCTTGATGTTTTCCCTTCAGAAAATTCTGGGCCTCTGCCCCCAAACTTTTGGTATCTCAGAAAAATCCTGGTTTGTGTTCAGCTGCAAGTTTGTTGGTGTGTGCCAAGAAGATGCTCTAAAGAATGGTTCCAGGTAAGAGGTGCAGTGTGCATGGGGTCAGCAAGTCAGAGATAGATGTGGTCTAAACATCCTGTCTTGATTCTCAGAGTGGTGGCTTGCATTAATGTCTTTAGCCAAAGGCTGGTTGTTATGACATTGCCCATGGTAGCTAGGAATTCTCTGTTTACCATGCTATATCATCTTTTTTTGTCCCAATGCATTGTTGAGCTAGACAAAGGAGAAATGTCAGGTGGGTGACTAATGGCCAGATACAGACTCCCTATAGTGTGTTTGCTTTTTGGTGCTTGAATGGGTTATATGGTTTGTCTCCTTTCAGTAACAGCAAGCACTGAAGTTGCCCTTGAGAAATACCAGGAAAAAAGGCTCAAATGCTCCTCAATTGCATATGTTGCAATGTATAGTATCTAGAGTCTGCTGCCACCAAAACCTGTACAGCTTATGGCACATGCAGATACATTTCTTCCAGAGAAATCCCATACAGAGGAAGAGGAGCCCATTCACATTGGAACATGGAAATGCCAAATACCTACCACATTGATTTAAGGAATGGTAGAAATGATCAGGAGTGCGGTCACTGGACCTCTAGAAACTTGTTGAGCTAGACAAAGGAGAAACTTTCCTGCCAGAAACTTGCAGGGTATTAACTTGGATTTGACAAGTGTGTAACAGGGATTTCCTCCTGGAAGGCAGCGTGTCATGGTGGATGAGATTAGTTTGTCAGGAAACAACTGGCATATCTGTGGAGTGTACAGCACTTCGCTGCTTTGCTGTTGTATCTTTGTATTTTCTGCTTGGATTTAAGATTTCCAGAGTAAGGCCTTTATTTTGAAAACAAAGGAATTATACAAGCTTCTTAAGCTCAACAAAAATTTTTCCATGAAGTTCATGGTGCTTATGGCTGATGGGCTTTTCTGACAGTGAGAAATATGTATGACTAAGGCTGTTGCAGGCATTGGTTTTAACTTTTTAATCTAAAGGTATATTTTATGCACAATATTTTTTCCTTTGCAGTGATCTCCTTTTTATACCTGTGCTGACTGTTTCTTAGAAGTGTGCATATTGATTGAAAGCTAATATTTTATTAAAAACTGTTGATTCTTAAGTATCAATTACAGTATGCAGGTGATCAAAGAATCACTTTCTGAGCAACCTTTGATACTGAAAAGACCTCAGGACCCTGATGCAGAGATAGGCATTTGATATCTGTTTGAAGTAGCTGGGGGTTTGTGTAAGCCCAGTTTATGCATGCTTTGCAGATTGTCCAGCTCTTGCTTTGCTGGTCCTGTAGCTTCCCATATAACCCAAGAAATGGTTTTGGTTTTCAGCAGAAATGTGTGCCCTAGGGGGTGGGGGACACAGGTGAGTGTTTATCCTATTGGGTAGTCTTGTTCTTGTTCTGGAGGACCTTTATGTTCTGCCTATGAATAAGAATATAAAGATATATCATGGGTTATATTTGCAGGTGAATGCTGGTGTGTCTGGTAACCTAGCTATCCCAAATTTATTTCTGGATTTGTAACCACCAGTGAATAACCATAAATCTCATGATGTTGCCTTCCTGCAATGTTTGTGAAATAATTTTAAAAGGTGTAGAGGAGCTGCCACTGGCAAGCAGACTTGCTTGGTCCTTAAGAAATACAGCCTTTGGGAACAGCGCAGGGAGGGGGAAGAAAGAAGCCCTTTGATCTATCACTTTGTAGTTAATATTTTCATGCTTCCTACTGTAGGCTTTTTGCCTCCTAGTATGAAACTTCCTATTTAGGTACATGATTGCATGTAATAATTGCTCAAACTGGGGATTTTTCTGATTCTCTCAGAAATAGCTCTTATTCGTCATTGTCAGAGAAGTGGGACAGAGCTAGGCAAATGAGTGATCTAGTCTTGCTAATCGTGCTCCTGTTAGAATATAGTCTACTGTCATTTTTGTGTGCTGAGTTTTTTGGTTTTCTTTTCAGAATTTACAAAAAAAAACCTTCATTTTTAGAAAACACAGTTAATGCTGCTAGACTGAGATTATCAGGTGTTTTGGGGGAACATTTCCTGTTACGACAGATGATGGCAGAAGGGGACAGAAAACAGGGCTGCCAAGCAAAGGATAAACACGGCCACGTAATGACCTGTAAGGGAAAAATCTTTTTTTCCTATTTGTTGTGAAGAAGTATTTCTGTGTTTTCAGGATCCTAGGGGTTTTATTTAGTCTGCTTTGTGCTTCTTACGGAGGGTTCTGTTTCACAAACCTTAATGTATATAAGCTTTTGTAATGCTGAACCATTTACTGACGCTTGTCTTTTAAGCTAGATTTTGACTTGCTTTTTGTTGGTGGTGTTTTGCTTTAAAAACAGCCCAACTGTTGAAAGCAGTATTCTGTGAAATATCTTGACATGCAAAGTCTCCTTCAGACAGGAAATTAAGAATGCATATATCTAGGCACACGTGCAGTGCACAAAGGGGTAAAGCAACCCTCTGATCTTTGGAGCTGTGCTTCCAGACACGTTCCTTGTTTCCTATTCAGTTCTGAACTGCCTCCTGTATTTTACTTAGACCATAAATGTGGCTTTGCAATAAAGCAAAGACATTCCAAATGTAATCACACTTCACCACAACATAAAATGTTATTGTCTTTTTTGCATGTACTAGTAATATCTCCCAGTGCAAAGCTAAACAAATGCTCTGTCATTTTACTTCAGTCTTTACATGCTTTTAGGAGTTCTACAAACTCCGGGATGCATTATGTAAAGCCATCAATTACAAATGATTTAGGAACAGAAAAGGTAAATAGTTATCCCAGCTGGCTTTGGAGTATGTAGATGCAGCATAACAGAGTGGGGAAAAGCAAGAAGGTAGACTCCATCTAATCTTGCTCTACTGGTGCACATCCTTCTGTGTAGGTCCTTTCACTCCTTGCCTTCATTACATCATCAGTACTCTTTCTCCTATGGGAAAAAGCTTGCACATGCAGAGTGCTGCAATGGAAACGTCTTGCAGGCCTTCTGTGAATGGATGGAGCTGTGTTCTGACTGGCAGCCCTGCAACAGCCCTGCTCTGTGAATGGTAGCATGCTGTACCTGCTTCTGGGGTGCTGGAAGTCTCAGGGGATTTGTGGCATCTTCAGCCACAGTGCAGGGAACCTCCTATTTCTGGGACTGTGATGAAATCCCAGAGAAAATCACACTTATGATCTGAGCTTGGACCAGCGCGTGCCTTTTGAGGAATGTGGCACTGTGGTGTGGATGCCAGTAAGCTCGATGTCTTTCATTAGTGTCACAGCCCCACCTATCTTGGGGGTTGTCTTAGGCATGGGCGCAACTCCTCCCTCTCTAGGAACAGGGTAGCTAAATATATTAAAAGCATAAACAGTTCCCAGTTTCTCTGCCTGGCATGCTAAAGACACTTGCTTACAGTATTTCGATCACTTCACACTTAGGAAACTAGGCTTATTCTGCTTATCAGTGAAGATTCAGAACCCACAGTGCAAGTGATTCTGCTCAGGTCTGGTGTTTCTAATTGTTACAAGCTCAGGTAAGGTGCATATGGCATCTGATGATGCATGTTCCTTTCCATTCTTTTGTTGTTGCCGTTGAACCACTGACTGGGATTATTAAAATTATTCAATTAAAACATTACAGATGAAAATGAGAAAAAAAGTTAAATAAAATTCCTAGCTGATGCTGAACGTGTGACAGTACCAGAAATGGCAGACCTTACAGAGTTGTTTGCCTAGGGCACCAGGCAGAGTGAAGCATGCAAACACATATGCTGTCTTTCATGGTTGATGCTTCCAGAAGAAGCAGAAAGGACTGGTTATAAGGGCAACAGAGCAGCCTTGTGCCATCTGGATTGCTGAAGTTTTGCATGATTGACCACTTTTGAGTTATTGAGTATCCACAGCTGAGCATCACTGATGGTGCTTTTAAAGACAGCAAGAGGCTTCTTTATTGCACAGAAACTGAAGTAGTTGCACAAAGTCAGCTGAAAAGTCTTAATCTGAGGCGTTGATGGATTTTCAAATGTAACTTTCTTTAAAGGAACTTTGGAAACAAAAAGCTATCATGAGATTGCAGAATTTATTCTTACATCTAATATATGCCAGGCTTTTCTGTATGTTTTACCGATAAATAGTCATGTAAGCATTTTTGACTTGGAAGAAACTCAGCTGTGAATATCAGCAGGGAGGGTTGGGGGAATTTTGTTTCTTTTTTGCTCGTTTGTTTGTTTGTTTTTTGCTTACATGTGGCTTCATATAGTAAAGTAACATGGTGACATAGTCAGGTAACAGCCAATGCTGAAAGTGAGGTTATCTGCAATTCACAAACTCGAAAGGCTGGGTTTACACCTGATAGAAATCAAGCTATAAATGGTATTTAGGTCTACTGTCAAACCGGATTCTGAAGTTTCTTAAGTTGCTGCTGCTTTTGATTTATTGCTCTGAGATTATTGATTTATTAAAAATCATCTGTGCCGTTAGACTGCATGTCAGGATCCGTAAATTGGATTGGGGACCAAGAGCAGTTATTACCCTACATGGATTTTGTTATTGCACTGCAGAAAAGAGGCTAATTAATTCACTGACAGAATGAATTCATGCTGCTTTTGAAATACAAAGCCCTTACCTGATATTTTTTTTCTAGTATCTGTAAAGATAATTTCCTTAAATTATTTAAGTGCGTTAACTTCCTTTATAGTCCAAATTTCTGTTCCAGCAGAAAGCTTAGTGTTCTTAACACAGTTAACTTGAGATGTTGAGTTCTTAACACAGTTAACTTGAGATGCTGAGTTTAAAATAGATGACAAAATACAGAGAGCTATAGAAATTAACGCTGTATTAAGGTTAACTGCTTACTGTGCTTGGCATATGTGTATATTCAGATGGCTCTTGAAGGTTGTTTGTAGGACAAGAGGTTAACAGATAAATTGTGAATCCTGTGCTGTAGTCCCACTTACATAGGTTTTCCAGCAACAGAAGTTTTAAGGATAAGCTACTACCAAAATGAAAAGCTGTTATTCCTGCTTTATTAGTATGGCACAACTCTTAACAGTTCACAATTTGTGTACTAAACAGATCAAATCACTATGTCAATCTGCCTTACAGGAAGTCAGGGTAAGCCTTAAGAACTACTCAAGTAATTATAAAGATTTTTGCAAGATGCTAAGCTGCTGGATGCTACCGCAGGCATGTGTTGGCTTTTCAGTCAACAGTAAAACTTGTTGAGCTGGATCTGAGCCTCTAAAGTGTTAAGCTTGTGCTGCAAATTTTTAAGTTCCTTTCCTTTGTGAATGTTTATGAGGGTAATGGGTTGTCAACAAATCCCTGTAAGGACTCCATAATATATATATTTTGGACTCTGATGATTTTTTTCTATGTGCTTCATGGGAATAGAAATTCAGCAAGATTAGGTAGTGACTGAGGGCATCAACTCTGTAAACAGATGGACCACCAGCTATTATTATTTTAGTCTTTTAATATCTCAGACTTTTATATCTCTAAATGGGTTTAAGTTAAGAGTGTAAGCTACTTTCTGAACAGAGGTTGCTTATAAAAAAAGTGCCATATCTCTCTTAGAGTGTTTGTTTGGGTTTTTTTTTAAAGAAAAGTAAATCGCTAGCATGGACTCTTTAATGAATCCTGCTTGTGTTCCTCCTTGCTGACAGCTCTATGACCACAGTAATTCTGTGCAGAGAAAGGTCTTCTATCCTTATCTTTTGTATCTTGTGAAAATAGCTCTTTGGGTGGATGTCTCAGAATAATTTTTTTTTTTAATTATTATTCAATTACATCTTAGGAATATAAAGCTAGAGTCCCTTTTTAAAACTATGATTTACACAGGTGGTGTTTCTTACCTTATTTCTATTATTATCTAGAACTAGATAAGCATTTTTACAGAAATTAGATTTGAGATATAAACAACGCTGGTCTAAAGATCCTGTGACAGGTTTTTTTCCTCTCTTATCCACAATTCAATAAGATGTTACCTTTTAGAAAGAAACATTGTAAAGATAAAAAATAATAAGTATTGTAGCAGGAGTAAACCCAAGCTACTGTCCACAGGGTTGTCTAAAAATGATAGAGGAGTCCAGGACCATACCCAAGCAAACTTACATTGCTTCTCAAAAACTTTTGTGTAAGCTGTTTTAAGATTGGTATTCAGAAACCAAAATTAAAAGTCCTCTCCATAATTTTAATTTATTAAATTAAAAGAATTTAATAATTTGTGCCCAATTGCTTGCTTTGCCTAAAATGAAAGATTATCATTTTTGTTCATTGAGTATGTTAAATCTTCACATTGTGTGACTGAACACATTAGCCTTTTCTAATGCAAAGCAATCAGAAAATTCCTCTTAGTGAATGCTTCCTGATAAAACAAAAAGGCAAATTAATCTTCAAAGTGCATGCTGTCCTTTTGCCTTCAATGATGTTTATATTTGCATGATTCGTAGGTAACCACACTGTCCATCCATTCTATGTCAGCTAAAAATCATCAGGAAGAAGAATCATATAATCATAGAATGGCATGGGTTGGAAGGGACCCCAAGGATCATAGAGCTCCAACCCCCTGCCACAGGCAGGGACACCAACCTCCAGGCCTGGATCTACACAAGGTTGCCCAGGGCCCCATCCAACCTGTCCTTGAACGCCTCCAGGGACGGGGCATCCACCCCCTCTCTGGGCAGTCTGTTCCAGCACCTCACCACTCTCTCTGTCAAAAACTTCCCCCTAATATCTAATTTAAACCTTCCTCTCATGTAACACCCGCTTTAATTAATTTGAGTAGTCCTATGCTGCTGCACGATGTGGTTCAGCTAGCTTCAGAAGGTCAACTTCCCACTCTTCCCCCTTCCCACAACCAAGCTGAGTGTAAACTTGGTCTTCTGTTATCTGGCTAACAAAGAACAAATAATTATCGTGGTGTAACCTGGAAGAACCATTGTTGTATATAGTGGTACTGGATACCCTCCTAGCTGAGATCCCTTCGGACAGCAGCCTAAAATCCATGGCTACTGCTTCTTTTCAGTTAAAATTAACTGCCTTTTTATTAGAACCTGCTGTCCTGACCTGCACTTGACCTAGTATTTATTCTCTGACACCAAAGTTGGTTGTCTCAGACGAAATGTAGGCCTCCCTGTAATTATAGCATATCATAGAAAGAATCTCTTGCCGTGCCTTGAACCATAACAATCAATAGTTTCATAATTAAATCCCAGCTATCAAAACTATTCACGCTGTTCACATACTTTAAAGGGCTACTATTGTGAATATTGTTGGACTTAATGCTTTTTAAAGTCTTTATCAGTTATATCTATTCCACAGAATGACTGTTATCTGTCCACCCTTATTTTTTCCCCTTTAATTTTACAAAGCAAGAGAGCCTTTCTTATTAATGTTGGGTAAGAGAGTTTTCTACATTCTGTGACTCATTTTACATACCATTGTCGTAGCTGCTATTCATTTTCTCCTAAGTACTGAGTAATCATAATCTTTTAAATCTTTTTATTCATTTCCTTAAAGAAAACAAATGGGACCTTCCAAGGTAGTAAGTTAAGTAGATACATGAATATTATAGTGATCTTGGAAAAATAATAATTTTTATCACTTTCATGCTCCACAAAGAGGAGGATAATTGCTGCTATCTGCTTAAATCCTTCAAATGCTATCTGTTGGTATAATTTCATTTGGCCACAATACGTTATTTTTCAATGTCCTTGCATTTTAAACTTTAATATAAAATGTGATTACTTAACAGATGATAAAAGTAAAATTGTGTCTGGAAAGGCAGTCAGGTTAATATGAAATATCTAATTAAATCAATAAGCTAGAAGCAACAGTCAAAGGACAATAACAGCCAGATAGTATTTAACAACAACAATAATAGTACTAAAATAGTTCCATTTGAATTCTTATAGATCTTTCAAAATAAGAGTGTGTTGAGTATCTTAGTAATTTTGTGAATCAGTTACCTCAGTTTTACAATGAAGCACACATTGCACAAAAAATCCTGTTGCAGGGAATTTGGTAGGCTTATTTTTTCTTTTTTATATATATTTTTTTATTTTTCTGATTGTTACTGTTCAAATGACAACCCTTAAACTGCAGTGGGAGGGCATGAAAGTTTAGTCCTAGAGAAATGACAATTTCAGATATTGTATAATGATGAATTGGTGCAGACAAAACCTCTTGTAATCCTCCTTCTGCTTTCTAAATGGTATCTAATCTTCCTTTTATAATAATTGGAAAGAATATGCAAAACTTTGAAAGAATTACATTTGTAGAAATGCATTCTTGCATTTTTTGATGTTTCCAGTTAGCATATGAAGTATACACTTTTGTTTTTCTTTACAGAGAATACCGTTAAATATTCTGTTCTAGTTCATCTCCTGTCATTTTCATTTGAGTTTATTGTTTCTGAGCCTAATATTACCTCTTTGTTTCTTTTTAGGTCTTTTTTTCAGTACTGAGTTTGGTTTGTTACTCATTAGCTCTTTCTTTCCTCAGAGAATCTAAAGCTATTTGCATTCTATTATATTGCATTTCATACCTTTGTCCTCCTATATCTTTTCTTGCTGGCAAATGGAACTAATTTGTGTATTATTCTCATCCCAGCTCCCCTTTCTGTGTACAGCTGACAGAAATCTGAGCTATGAGCTTTCCTCCTTTGCACATGTAGTTCAGGACCACCCCATTTTCAGGTATTTTCCTTTAAAGCTGTTTATTGTATTTTAATCCTGTTGTATTTCTGTGGCTGACCTGATGATTATCATACCAGCATCGATCAGAGATGTGGTGATCCCTTCCACCCACACAGAAAATGAGAGACGCCTGCCCCAAGATGAGATAATCCTGCTGTAGTTAATGATCTTTTTTTGATAGCTCCATTATTATTATACAACCTATACTCTGCCTTCTCAAGCAAGAAATGGTGCTCAGCGAGCATCACAGAATAATAAATATTTCTTTTTGAAAACCTTACAGCACAAAGTCACAGGCTGTAATAATGCAAACTAAGTATTTCAAAGAGAATAAACCTAAAATATGAATCTTCCCCGTGAATAGTTGAGAAAAAAGAATGAAAAATAAGATCATGAGCCAGAAACTGTCACTGTTCTTTTAGTTAAAAACAAAAGATGGAAATTAATTTGGGTCCAGAACTGTCCATTTGTTCACCCAGTCCAAATTTACCATTTCCCCACTGGTGCTTGGGCTAGTGAAGTTTCAAAGAAACATCAAAGTTAGAAGATACCTTGTGAAGCAGAATCTTCACTAGCATCCTACAGGCTAATCTCTGCTTAGCTGTGTCAGCTTTTTCTGAAGGCCCATGCTTAGACAAAACCAGAAACAGGTCTCTGTTGGCAGTAAGGATTAAACACTAGACTGCACTATGCACTGTTGTTCAGGTCTCTCTTAGGGTTAACTCAGGAGAACTTTTCTTAATTTGCCTGGCTGTGTTTTATAAGCTCGTTGAAAATGCAGCATTGGTTTGGGTTGGAAGGGACTATAAAGATGATGTAGTCCCACTCCCCTGCCATAGGCAGGGGACACCTTCCACTAGATCAGGTTTCCCAAAGCCCCATACAGCCTGGCCTTGAACACTGCCAGGGAGGGGGCTTCCATAGCTTCTCTGAGTAACCTTTGCCAGGGTCTTATCACCCAAATTCTTTCCAAATATCTAATCTAAATCTACCCTCCTTCAGCTTAAAACCATTACCCCTTGTCCTATCACTATGTGCCCTTGTAAACAGCTTTCTTGTAGGCCCTTTCAGGTACTGGAAGGCTGCTGTGACATCCCCCTAGTGCCTCCTCCAGGCTGAACAAGCCCAATTCTCAGCCTGACCTCGTATGAGAGGTGCTCCAGCCCTCCGAGCATTTCTGTGGCCTCCTTTGTGTGCGCTCCAACAGGTCCATGTCTGTCTTGTATGCTTGGAAATCCTGCCTCTTGTTCAATATTTGAAACACATTTTTATCTTATTAATTTTCTAAATGGCACGCAAACCCAGTGAGGTGTGCCCCACAAGATGACTCCCTTGCGTTGTAGCAGTGTGAGGTACCCTATTGAAATTCAATTTGTGGTTCCAGGCAATTGCTTTACTAATTTGTTTCACCTGTCATCTTCCTTGTGAGGTCACCCAGGATGCAGGGTCAAATTACTATCAAAAGAAAACCTTTTATCTCCTTCTAGATTAAACTATTAATATTTAACTATTCAAATGACTCTTAATTTTTAACATCTTAATTCGCTGATCTCTTTCTTTGGCATCGGTGTGGGTGTGACTGTTATGCATAAGGATCCTGCTTCTGTCGCTGTAAGATGGAGGTGAGATGGAGGGCTCTTAGCTGACATCTGATCCGTATGTATGGGAGCATGTGGCAGGAGATTTCCTCTGGGGGATTTATTCTGCAGGTCCTGGCTGTGTGTTCAGGCTTTCTGAGGAGTAGACAAAATCAAAAGCACCATAGTCTTCTATGTGAAAAGTTACTTAATTACTCCAATGCTAATTTAGTGCTGATTTCAGCTCTTATGCAACATAGCTCTGGAATTCTTTGGAAAGGTGTATGCCTCTCCTCTGCAACAGTATTTTCCGTTGTTTGCAGATATTTGTTGCATGTCACCAAAGTGGCATGAGATACTGATAGTTAATGATTGTAATTGGGTTTAAGCCCCTTAGGTGGAAGATGTAAAAGCACTTTATGATAACTATGTTCAAGTGGTACTTACATTGCGTCCTTTTCCTTTCCCTGCCTGTGGGATATGGGGGGTGAGAGGAGGGGAATCAGGAACCTTGTCTTTTCCTCTCCGTGGAGGAGTGTTCTAGGAAATAGTCAGTGAAGACACAAAATGCCTTTGCAGGTCTTAGAGATAGTATCTAGAGCAGTAATACTGTTTGATGTGTAAAGTATGTCTTAATTTAAATAATAAAAGCATTTGATCTTTTTATTTCTTAAAATTCTGTGAAGCTAATGTCTGAGTAGGTACCTCCTGACACCTTCCTCTAAATAATTGTATGGTGATTGCGTCTCTGATGCTTAACCCATGACAATAAATTTACATCTATCACTTTCCCAGGGGGCTTTTGTCAGACTTGTTTCAGCCATTACTTGTCTCATTACGTGACTACCAGTAACCCTTTTACATTGTCTCTTGATTTTTAACTAGCTCTTGCACATACAGGCTAACCCTGTGTGGTGGTTTGACCCTGGCTGGAGGCCAGATGCCTACCAAAGTCCCTCTGTCACTCCCCTTTTCAGCTGAACAGGGGAGAAAATATATATTGAGAGACTTAGGAGTCGAGATAAGGACAGTGAGAAGTCCGTTCCACAAACGGACTCAAAACAGAATAAAGGAAAGAAAACACGGTCTGCGGGGGAATCTCTCTGTCTGGCACCTGGCATGCCTCATTCTTCCCCCTCCCTCTTTCTTCCCTGGCCTTGGTGTCTGTGTGGCTTCTTGCATCTTCTCACTTCCTCCTCTGGTGGCAATATGCACCTGCCTGCCTTTTTTTCTCCTAAATGTGATTCACAGAGGCACTGTGACCACCAGTGACTGGCTTGGCCTTGGTCAGCAGCAACTCTGGCCCTGAATTGGCCAATGTTTACTCTCTGGGGCCTGCAGTGAGCTTCTAGCTGCTTCCTGCAGCATCCATCTTTGCAGCCCCCTCCCCCTTCTCTACCAGCACCCAGCTATGCAAAACTGCGACACCATTCTTGTCTGTTAGCAAAGAGTTTCAAGATATTAGGTGAGTTTTGCATTGACATCACACCTTTCTAACCATTGCTTTATCAAAAAGGTGGCAAAAGTATCTCAGTCACCAAGTCATGTAGTTGGTTAATGAGAGAAAAGGGTGGAATTCAGACTGCGCCAGATGTTCTCACTCCTGGATTACGCTTTATCCTCTGGGCATGTTCTGTGGAGAGATCTGTGCTGACTTTAGCTGTCAGCATCATTGCTCCCTTTTCTGATCTGAATTGCTCTTTATAATCCTGCTTTTCTTCCTTGGAATATATGCCAGAATTAATTTTTAAGCTGCACAGCAGCATGCAATAGGTACAGCTACACATGTTGTGTGGAGGTTTTTTCTTCTGAACAAGAAATGTGTTCTTTCCAAATTCACTATTTCTCAATTCTCATTTCTGATTTTCTCTCTTCTTTGACTTTTCTCACGTTTTCTAGTTAAACATTCCAATCCTCTACCTGAAATGTCATACCTCCTTCATGATTTGTGTCCATTTAACCTCAGTTTCTCTGTCTCATCAGGTGCATGTATATGGATTTCTCTTGTCAGCATTAGGTACTCAAGCTAGATACAACTCCACTGTGCCTCATAAATTTCTTTTTGCAAACATTCTTCATACCTCGTGTTTATCTATCTTTCCTAATTAGCCCATGTTTCGCTAAAGGCTGAATGCAGTGCCCTGGTACACATGGCAGAGAGACTTTGGGTGGCGCTTTGTGACTCAGCCACTGGTTAACACTGAAAAAGGACCCAGCAAATTAATGTGACTTGCTCTGAATCTCCAGTGTATTTCTGCAATCACTTCTGTGGTGGTTGATGATTTTAGGTACTTTGTGTTACTGCATCTATCCTTAAAATTATGTTCCAAGTTGTTTTTGAGAGAAGACACCTTTCTTGGATCATAGTTTTCTTGGATAATCCTCTACTTAAATCCCCATTTTTCTTGGACACTAATACATGCTGCTCGTTAGCACCTTCTGTGACTGACTGTGGCTGCTCTTAATGCATTTCGAGCAGAACTCTTTTAGAGAATTCCCTGACTGAATCAACATCAACTCACCATGTATTTCTTTCAGCCTTGTGGGTGGTATGCTTGCATATCTAAGATTTTTTTATTAATTTTTACGTAAGTGATGAAATTGCAAAATAAAGTTGTACTGTCATTATCCTTTAAGTAACTTAGATCTGAAAGCCTGAGCAATGCACAGCATATAAATTCTGTTTGATCTGTTTTATCTCAGCTGTGGGATCTTCATACTGTGTGATGTTTTGCTGATATAAGTAGATATAGTTGCAGCCCAAGGAACTCAGGTTGCGATCATCAGGTCTCCTAAATCAAGAGTAGTCCCTTGCAATTACTGTTATGGTAGGATACCTCTAGGGAAACTTACGTGCCTTAGGAAAAGGTGATGCACCAGTTGCCACTTGTGCTTTCAAATAAGAGTTGAATCTGTCTCTTGAGAGTAAATACAGTGCTGAAGTTGCACTCTGAGGGGTAGAATGATTTGATTGCTTGGTTCCTTGTAAAAATTCCACAGTATTTTAGTGAGACTAAGGAGTAAACTAGAGACAAGTACACAGGAGCGACACTAAGAACTGGACTTGTTTTTTCTTTACGTGCTGAGAACCCATTTGCCCTAGTTAAACACATTGGGTGAAGCTAGGTTTTCAGCACTCTGAACAAGCAAACCTTTTAGGAATTTAGCTGCCTGAAATGCTCTCTTAGTAACCAGTTTTTAGACATCCATTTTTAAGAATCGCAGTCAGCGCTCACCTGCCTTGTTTAGTGAGCTGCAACTAGGCAGATATTCTGTTTACTTTCAGTAAGAGGCAAGAGTCCATCTCTACTCTGTCAAAAGCTTAAAATATTTTGGAGCCCATCCTTTTTGCAGCACTTGCTTAAATGGAAACTTGTACACAAAATGTAAAGGTGCAAAGTCTACAGGGGGACCTAATGGCTCAGCTCTGCCTGACTTTGAAAAGAGGCAATTGAGAAATGTATGCTAAGCCTTTGGGACTTCTGTATCACCTGTAATACATGCTCTAACACTCTGCAAGCCTTTTCATTACATCTCTAATAGGCGCAAGGAATAACACGTGTTCTGTCCTCATTATACTGAACTCTGCTGCAAGGCTGAACTGTGATTTTTATGTGGTTTTGTATCAGTAGTTTGACACAGCTGTCATACATGTGGGTTCATGTAGAAACAATTGCACCTTACCACACTGCAGTAGCACTTGGGTGGAAGTTTGAAGTAGTCTATGTATTGCTTTTTGTATTTTTATGTGGAAGTTAAAGCATCGTAAAGCACTGAAACCTGAAACTCTTTTCAACTCCTATCACCAATATAAGTTTGTCAAGCAGTGATGAAAAGTTGGCTAAAACTTTCACCCAAAGGTCTATTTCGTAGTTTTTGTATTAGTGGTTTTTGAGATTTCTACAAAATAAAGCTTGCAGCTGTTGTTGAACTGAAAGTAGCTGAAAGATGAGGTTCTGATATCAACTTCATCAAATATGCAGCTTTCACAATTTTATGGATAAAAAGCAGCCTGTCCTTTCAGATTAAGTTATATTGCTATATAAATAAATCAGTACCATATTGCTCTAGGGTTTCTATTCTGATATGATGCAGGTACTTGGACCACAGTCAACTTCTAGCAACACAGAGGCAAAATAAAACTCTGTCTTAAGATGTAATGGGAACAGGCATCACTCCAAAAATCTAAACTAGGCAGTGGCAACTGTTTGACAAACTCAATTTTTCGGGTGATGTCACTTTGTGTGATTTCCTAAGTGACTGTCCTATGATTTAGAGAAGCTAACTCCACAGAACTGTGTTTTTACTGTTCTTCTATCAGTGTTGCTGTATTGCTCCAGTGTAGCTGGAACTGTGCAGTTGCTCTCCTTCAGTGTGGTGCATCACACTGAATTCAAGGCTTTGCTTTCTGTGTGACATTCTCTCCTTTGTAGCTACATCAAGACAAGCAACAGCTATGTAGAAAAATATAGAATACCTAATGGCTTGTAAATATACAACTCTACATACATCAGTCTAGGGGCCTGGGCCTGGGATTTTGGTTTTGATGGGCTGACTCCTGATTCCATTGGAGTCATTGGTAAAGAAAGTCATCTTTGACCTATTCAGATGGGGCCAAAGGTCATGGGAGGTGCCTCATAAAAGTCCAATGTCTTGATGCCTAACTGGTTTGTGGGGCCTGGAACAGGCTGCCCAGGGAGGTGGTTGAGTCACCTTCCCTGGATGTGTTTAAAAAACGGGTAGATGAGGTACTTGGGGATATGGTTTAGCTTGGGATGGGAATGGTTGGACTTGATGATCTTAAAGGTCTTTTCCAACCTTGTGCTTCTGTAGAAGATAGGTATTCTATTAGAAGCTTAATATCCCATAATAATAATAATCAAGATGACCATATTGTTTAGTGAGTTCCCATTTAAAAACGTTGGTGTGCAGTACAGTTCAGGCATGATAATGAGACTTGTGTGAGGTGCTGTGTGCGTGACAGCTCAGAGCAGAAGGAGCTTCCAGCACAGGGACCTGGATTCTGACACATCTCCGGGCCACACTGCATCTCTTCCCACATCTGGAATTTCTCCTGGCTTCCTTGAGTGAATGAATCCCTAAGAGACTGCACACAGTCTGGGTTCCTGCAAACTTCCAGCCACCCAGTCATCAACTGTTTGTTCTGCTTTATAAATCCAGTCAGGGGAAATGCTTTCAAGAGGTTTTGGTTCTTGCAGAGAAGCATGAAGCTATTTGCTCTTCAACACTGCATGTGTTTCCCTTGTGTACATCATCACATTTTTGATAACTTCGTGAACCATTTCTTGTTCCTCTCAGACTTTGGTTTAGTCATTAATACCCCCCAGTCTTCAAAAATGGGCTTGTGTTGGGCTGTTTCTTTAGTAATTCGCTGTGTGCTCCTTTCACCCTGGGCAGAAGTTTGCTTAATGAGAGATTCATTCTGAGGTCTAGGGCCAGAAATGGAGCTCTGATGCACTCTGTTATCATTAAATTAGGAATTCTTTTCAGTCTGTAAAATGGAAGATGGGCAATCCTTACTACTTAGTTGTAGTTCTGAAGGGTCATCTGGTCTTCATGGAGTTCAGCATCAGCTCTGAAGACTGAGAGTGGTGTGGATACGCCAGCTCTTTGCTCAGAGAGAAACTGTACTTGCAAGAGAGATCTTTCTTTTGATGGTGTGAATTTCCAGCTCTTCAAAGTGCAAGGAGAACAAGAGAGCTTTTTTGACAATGAAGTGTGGTTTCTTCTTTAGTGGAATTTTCCGTTGCGATCTCTAAATCTGCAATATGCAGAAGTCTCCAAATCCCTGTAACAAGTCTCTTGTCTAGATCTGGCCTGAATCTGACACCGGTCTCCACAATTGTGCTCCAAGTGTGTCAGCAAATTGTAGAATGAAAGATGCCTCACATATTTTATAGAATCATAGA
Source organism: Hypotaenidia okinawae (assembly GCA_027925045.1). Classification (NCBI taxonomy): domain Eukaryota; kingdom Metazoa; phylum Chordata; class Aves; order Gruiformes; family Rallidae; genus Hypotaenidia; species Hypotaenidia okinawae. The sequence continues at coordinate 10,895,281 of BSDF01000006.1, forward strand.
AGATCCTGAGTTGGAAGGGACCCATAAGGATCATCGTGTCCAACTCCTGGCTCCACACAGGGACAGCCAAGTCAGAGCTGTCCACATGCTTCTTGAACCCAGGCAGGCTGGGTGCTGTGACCACATCTTTGTTAAGTGAGAAACACCTGGAGATGGAACATGTGAAAACTGTACTGGATTATTGTTAATCCTCTGCTGCATTCGTACAAGCTGTCCTGCTCTGTGGTGTTTACATACTGAGTTTTTTCTCAACACCACTTTTCAGCATTAGGAAATAAGGCAATACTGTATCCAGACAGGAATAATCTGGCTTTCAAAGCAAAGCCCCCAAACTGCACCAAAATGACTGGTTTAAACTGAGAGTGTGCCAGGTGGATTGCTGTTGTATGGTCAGCCTGCTTGCTTGTTAAGGACACATTCTGGAATGTCTCTATGTGTCACCATTGCTAATATCTCCCTGGTATATATGACATGGAAATTCAATGTCAAAACCCCCTGATACTGTGACTATTCTCACCAATAATCTAGCAGCTCTTCGTATATATTAAGAAAATATTTTAATATTTTAATATTCTTTATTTTAATATTTTAAATATTTTAATATTCTTTATTGATTTGTCTCCTGAGACACTTCAAAATATTAGGAGAATAGAATTTAAATGTAAAGAAAAAAAAGGTGTACAGTTCCAGTGATTCTTGAATTTTCAAACATTTGACCTATTTTGGTGCATGCTGTTTTTCTTTAACCTTGGGGAGCTTTTTATGAGGGTGCAATGTGCTCCAGTTTTTCAGGATTTAACTTTTTCACATTTTCCTCTTGTTCATTCTCCTTCTTGTTTCTCTTTTAGTATTGTATTCAGAAAGCAATAAAACCAAAAACTCTTTGTCTTCCCACTTCCTAACAAATGGTATATAGGCATTTAAGATATATGTGCAAATATTTTCTTTTGTGCTTGCAAGAGGTCCACTTCTCTTTTTATTTGCCTCTCACAGAAAACAAATGCAGTGTTACTGTTGGGAAGGCTACCTATTACTCATCTTGATTTAGCCAAAAAGAAACCTTTTTTTATTGCAAGAATTTAGAATTTGCTGCTCAGTGAACTCTACCCATGGAAGTCCAAACAGGTACTCTTGAGAGTTGTTTTTGTAAAGTAGTGAGGCAGAACAGGGATCAGGGTTTTAAGTACCTTTCCTTTAGATTAAAAAGAAAAAAGGAAAAGACAAGTATATCTACAAATGCTCTAAATTAGCCATTACCACTCAGGGAAAATATATTGGAATTCCTGAAGATAGTTCTCTGAAAATGTTAGCTCACTGCTCAGCCGTGGTCAAGGACAAGCAGAAGAGTGAGATACTTTGGGAAAGGCATTGACAACAGAAGGAAAAATATGATTATGCTCTTGTGCAAATCCATGATTTTCTGGCGTCTTGAATCCTGTGTGCACTGCTGGTCCCTCCATCTCAAAAACTGAGGGGGTGACACAGAGACCTGCAGTGCAAGAGGGGATTTGGCAAAGCACAACTCCTGCAGATTGTAGAACTAGACACACCATAGGCATCCTTGCACACGTGCTCTCTAGGATGCTTATGCTGTGAATAGCTGCCAGCAAAGCAGGAAAACAGAGGAAAAGGATCTGGGGGTGTTGGTTGACACTCACCTGAACATGAGCCATCCGTGTGCCCTGGTGGCCAAGAAGGCCAATGGCATCCTGGCCTGCATCAGGAATAGTGTAGTCAGCAGGACCAGAAAGGTGATCATCACCCTGGACTCGGCCCTGGTGAGGCTGCACCTCAAATACTGTGTTGAGTTTTGGGCCTCTCACTACAAGAAAGACATCGAGGTCCTGGAGTGTGTCCAGAGAAGGGTGATGAGGCTGGTGAAGGGTCTGGAACACAAGTCTGATGAGGAGCAGCTGAGGGAACTGGGACTGTTTAGCCTGGAGAAGAGGAGGCTCAGGGGAGACCTTATTGCTCTCTGCAAGGAGGCTGTGGTGAGCTGGGCATCAGCAGCTTCTCACAGATAAGTAGCAACAGGATGAGAGGGAATGGCTGCAAGTTGCATCAGGGGAGGTTCAGGTTAGAAATTGAGGAAAAATTTCTTCTCAGAAGAGTGGTTGGGCATTGGAACGGGCTGCCCAGGGAGGTGGTGGAGTCACCGTCCCTCAGGGTGTTCAAGGAAAGGTTGGATGAGGTACTTAGGGACTTGGGTTAGTTAGTAGTAGAGGTGGTAGGGGGACGGTTGGACTAGATGATCTTGAAGGTCTTTTCCAACCTTCATGATTCTGTGATTCTGTGAAAAGGTCTTGTGTTGATGTCAAAGGAAATGCAAATTGTGTCTGATATCTTATTAATTTCAAACAGAACCTGAGCTTTGCTTTTATGCATTAGGTTTATTCATATAATTTAGAGTATAATATGAAAAATGGATTTAACAGGACTGAGTAGAGTCAAAGATGGAAAGTGTCAACTAACTGAACAGTAAAGAGGACAGATCATGCAAACTTATTAGCAAATTCTTTTCCCTTGACTATTCAAAAATACTTTCAACTCAATATAGTTTAGATTTCTGTATTTTAAACTCAGGTATGCATAAAAGGGAAAACAAAAGCCCCCTATGAAAACAATTGGATTATGAAATGCTTTGTGTGCTACAAATGTTCCTGGAAAAAAATGCCCTCTTACACTCTATGTTTTTGTCATCCACAGTGCTTATTATTTCTATCCATATATATATATAACTTAAGAGTGGAACTTACAGGATTCATATGAATAAGAATCGTTAATAAGGTCAGTATTTTTGCACCAAACAATAAAGTCTTTATCTGCTGGAACAGAATAGAGACCTTTGCATTCATGTCTTGTTGCTCTGTGCTTCTGGCTGAGGGAAATGAAGACGGCCAAGCACCTCAGTGCAGAAGCAGAAATAGCAAAGGCTTCACCCCCAGAACACCGAAATCCTCTCGACTCTCCTACCGGTGCCATTATTGCCCACATTGGCATATTGTCCTCCTTAGGATGAGAGAGGAGTTTTAGTCCATTTTCCTCTTGATACATCCATATATTGTGTTAGTTGTGATACACATGAAGTGCCTGAATAACATTAATTGGGTTTGGGGATGATCATGCAATACAAAGAAGGTTTCTTTGTGCTGTGAAAATCTAAACTAAACCAACTAATAATGGAAGCTGAAACTGAATCACTGAGACAAATCTCAGGGATTCTTTCTAAATACTAGTTTAGGAACATGAGTAACTATTTTGTTACATTTGTTTCTAGGCTTATTGGTTTTATAATAAATTAGAACAAAATAGAACAAGCATGGCTTACGTTAGTAGTTTATAAAATAAACTTGTTTGTAGGTAGTCAAGTGTGGCTAAAATCTAACCAGGTACCAGCAAACTGAAGAAAGAGTTTTAGTTTATAACTCAAGAGGAAACATTCAGGAGATTTTTATTCCATTGGACAACTGTGTGCATATTCAGAATTTTATATTAAAATAAATCCTGCTATTTCCTCCTAATTATCTCTGCTCTTTTAGAATGCAGACTAAATAATTTCATGTGAGACACCAGAAGCTGCTTGTTGTGTCAGAAATTACAATAGCATTTTGGTTTCTTACTGGGAGAACTGGAAATCTGGTATTTCTGCTGGTGTGTTTAACTGCTCCTACGGATAAAGTTGCAGCATATTCTTGTCTCAAGGAGCAGTGGGGCTTTTCCTTACTGTGTCCTGTTCCTTCTTCCCATTTCTTTGTGTAAATGGACAGGGTAAACTTGGAGGACTGATGTTCAGAATGGGCATAGATAAACTTTGCTTGCTTTCTTTCAGTCTTGTGAGCAGAGGAAAACACAGGGGCTTTTTTCCCCCAGGTTTGTCAGGATTCATGATGAGCTATTATCTTTCACCTGCTTACCATCTGTGATGTCATTCCTTGTTTGATGTCTGCATCTTGTTTCTGATTGCCCTGGCTTTCTGGGGGAGATTCTTCCTGTGTGTTCAGCTAATGCTTCCTTTTACTTGGTGTCCTTAAAAGGTATCCCTTGTGTGTCATCAGAAATACTTGTGAGCTGAAATTCTGCTTCCACTAATTCCATTATTATTACTAAATTCAATTTTTAATCTTTCATTTTTAAAGCCTCAGTTATTGCACAGACATTTGAATCCCAAAGCCGTGCAACAAAGCTTTGCTGCTTCTTAAAAGTACTTGGAGAGATGGCTTTCTCCTTTCTGAGTTTTCAAAGGCCATCACTTACTTTTGCCACTGAGCTAATTAATTTTACATTAGGGCCTGTATTCTATACAAATGGCCTCTGTATTAATCACAGCGGCAGCATCTGGTGACCTTGCTGTTCCATAAGTGAATTGTGTCTCTATTGTGAGTCTCTTGGTCTATAGAAATGTTTGCTGCATTTGTGGTTACGTCCACAAATGTCATGTCCACAATTGAGAGAACAGCTAAGACTTCCTTTAAATGCTGTAAAAATAAGAAGAAATAGAAATAGTCAGATTCTTTACACAGATGAATGTTTTATTATGAAGGCTTTGGGGAAGGAAATTGTTTCCATCTTGTAAGCAGGTTTAAATTGGGCCCTTTCCTTGTAATGAGGAGAGCAGCTCCAGTGAAAGACCATTCAGTGGAGTATGTCTCCAGTTACTGCATTCCAGTGTCAATCCTTTTTCAAAGACCATCCTTATTTAAAGAAAATAAAGATGATGAGGTCAGCACTGAAAAATATCTCCTGTGTCAAATGCACTTTTAGAAATTAGAAGCTTGAAATCCATTGTGGGCTTTGGAACTGTGCAAGAGGAAGCTATGCTGATGGTACAGTTAGTTAGGTCTCGATCCAAGGGGTTCTTAGCCTTACTCTGTGGTGTTTGCTCTGTACTTCCTATGCTTCCAATTTTCTATTAAATATTTTAGACAAGGTGTACAACAATACAAATACTTGAATTACTCCAGGCACAGACAGGAAAAGGAGAAAAGACAGAGCTAAAGCAAAGCAGCTCCTGCCTTTAGAGCCCAATGCAAATCTAGGAAGTCAAACATTGTTGTCTTTTTCAGCATGGGAAAGCAGAAGCATCCTAGAAATTCTGTAGTACCTCTGAAGAATGCATTTAAAAAAAAAACCCCAAACATGCAAAATACCAGCAGAGGCCGTTGTCCTCTTATATAATGAAAAAAAAAAGTTCTCTCCCTCTTCTGCTTCTCTGCCCAGTCCCAATGGTGAGCAAGCAGCTGAGGGTGCTGAATTGTTGGCTGGGGCTGAACCACAACAGTGTGGAATAGAGACAGTGAGAACAGGGATGGAATAGAGACAGTGAGAACAAGGATGGAATAGAGACAGTGAGAACAAGGACTCCTGAGTAACAGAAACACAGATGCTGAAGAGAGCTCAGAGAGATCATTAACTGACTTGTCTGTGAGGAGAGAACGGTGCTGCTGTTGTAACTGTTCTGAAATGTCACCTGTCTCTTGAAATGGATGCTGATAATCCAGGGGAGTGAGTGTTGGGTCAGGGAACTGCACCCTTACAGCACTGTCCTTCTCAATGAACCTGCCAGTTATTTTTGTCACAGAATCACAGGGGTTGGAAGGGACCTCCAGAGATCATTGGGTCCAACCCCCTGCCAAAGCAGGGTCCCTAGGACAGGTCACACAGGGAGGTGTTGAGGCAGGTCTTGAACGTCTCCAGAGAAGGAGACTCCACACCCCCCTGGGCAGCCTGTCCCAGGGCTCCCTCACCCTCACTGTGAAGAAGTTCTGCATACTGGTGCAGAACTTCCTGTGCTCCAACTTGAGGCCATCGCCCCTTGTCCTGTCCCCACAGACTACTGAGAAGAGGCTGGCCAATTCTCCTGTGTCCCACACTTCAGATATTTATAACCATTGATCAGATCCCCGCTCAGGCTTCTTTTCTTCAGACTGAACAGCCCCAGGTCACTCAGCCTTTCCTTATAGGGGAGATGCTCCAGGCCTTTAATGATCTTTGTAGCCTCCTCTGGACTCTCTCCAGGAGCTCCCTGTCCCTTTTATACCAGGGAGCCCAGAACTGGACACAACACTCCAGGTGGGGCCTGACCAGGGCAGAGCAGAGGGGGAGGATCCCCTCCTTTGACTTGCTGGCCACGCTCCTTTTGATGCACCCTCAGATCATGTGTTTGATCGTAATGTCTTTGATCATAAGCTCCTTTTGTGTGTGCTAGGTAACAGATAGAAGTCAGAGAGAGATGGATGACTTCAAGCAAACTTAATGATGAGAGTTTAATTCCTGAGCATGACAGTGTATTTCTTTGTATCTATGTACATATCTGTGTGTGTGTGTGAAAGAAGAAGAAAAATATGAAAACTTTTTCAGAATCCTCTTTCTTCTCCCTCTAATTTTCAGCTGAAAGGGAAATTGTTGAGATATAAGAGATGACTGAGATTTTTGTCTCGGCTCTCACCTCTCTGGTGCTTTGGAATGAGAGTGTTTTGATTCCTTTCCCTTGTTTCTCAGTGCCATTCTCTTCCAGTGCTTGATTGCTATCTAGTCAGATAGACTGGGACTGAGATACACTGAAGGAAAAGCAGGTTCTGTCTGTTGTGCTCAAATGGCAGACTTTGGAAAATGATGTGTGTAAGAAAGCAATATTCTTTGCAAATCAGTCCTAATCTCCTTTAATTAGTCATAATCTCCTTTTAGTTTAAACAAAAGAGGAGCTCACCTTCCATGCTCGTTTCCCAGTGTGAACACCAAGCTCCCAGAGGATGAAGAGAGGGAGAAGGAAACTCCCTACTGACAGAATTTTAAGGGTTTTTCCATCTGGAATAAAAGATTTTTGTAGCTTGACAGGAAGTCAATACTTCCTCGTTCTTATTAGGCTTGTAGGGACATCATCTATAGGCATCTCTACACCAGGGAAAATCTAATGTGAAGTTCCTGTTATTGCAGCCACACTGCTGCTAAGGAATCTTGGGGTTCCTCATGCAGATGAGATTGCCTCTGTCCTCCTTGTGCCAGCAGCATCAGAATGCCTCATGGAGGGCAAGTCCCCATGGTCAGATTTGTTGTTAACTCTTCAAAGGATATGTCCTTAGAGAAAAATGACCTCTGTTTTGACTGTGGGAATGCAGCTTTGTCAGTGTTCAACCTTTCAGCGTTGCCAGCACAGGCACATCTGCAGGAATGGTGAATATAGTAATGGACATTGTCAAAGCCCTAGCACAACATAGCAGAGTATAATATCATGTGTGTTTTGGCAAAGCACGTTGCCACAGGGAAATCTTTTGCTTGTGCTTGAAGTGCTGAGAAAGTAATTGAGTAATTTTGGCAATTCTTTGAGCAGGAGTGCTCTTGTGTGCACATGACCCTATCAGAAAGGCTTTCTCATTGTAGTTGACTATGAACACATGAAAGCTAATGGCAAGAACTAATAAAAGGCAGAGGAGTGAGAGATGATGGAGACGATGTGTCTTTTTAAACAGAAATCATCGTTCAACTTCAGCTGCCTGCTGAGCCCTTCCTTGGTGAGGGCACCTCTGTGCTTCTTGTGTCTGACCCAGCAGCCTCCACCCCAGGAGCCCAGAGCGGCAGGAATAAGCTGCAGTAGAGTTTCTTAAAGGCTGAAGCAGGGAGCAGGCAGCCCTTGGAGAAGTCTTGCATTCAGAGTGTGTGAGGCGTCTGGACATTGGGAAGGAGCTGCAGAGCCAGGGACCAACATGAACGAACAAGTGTAAATGTAAGCCTGCATTTATCAGCTGCAGCCAGGCACGTTGGAGTGTGTGTTTGTGTGAGTTTCCTGCTAAAAGCCAAGGGTTAGTGAGGGATACATTGCTTTGATGCTCTTTAGAAGAAAATGCTTACCATCCATATCATTTTGCTGTGAGATGTGTTTGAAAAATAGAAAACATGTCAGGTCTGTGTTCTGCACATAGTTCTCAGTGGTGTTTCAGGAGTATTTGGTTTAGAGGGTTCCTTGGGATCCACCATTCAACCTACATGTAGCTTGGAATTGGCTGTCATTCGGTACTCCTGTAAAGTGAGGGCATTGCAGAGGTGAACTTGGTGTCGCCTGGGATCCTGTTGCTCTCAGTGGAGAGGATCTTCCAAAGGGTCCAAATTCAGAGTCTGTAAAAGTGAGTATTTTGCTCATGCTTTAGAGACCTCTTTCTGTGGTCTGTAGAAGGCTAAATTGAGTCTGTGGTCCTTTGAACACCCCTTATTCACTGGTATATCTGAGCAAACCCCTGGTTCCAGAAAGGGGGATACCTTTTAGCTCGAGTGTATGGATACTAGCCTGATGAATGCAGCTGCATACTGAGAAGGGTTCCAGATTCTGGGTTTTTATGTCTGTTGCCCTTTCTGTGGTTTAAAGAAATCTCATGGCATCCTCTTGACTCCCCTGACCAAAACTGTCAATCCACCAGTGGAAGGGTGTAAAATATTCAGGTTTTCTTTTTGCAATCCTCCTGTGTGAGGGAAGCTGCTAGTAATTGCATGAAGAAGTGAGAAACTTCAGGGTCAGGTAGCTTGCCAGCTCTAACTGATGCTTCACTAGGACAAAACGTAGCAGGAGAGTGAAGTGCAGGAGCTGCAGCAAATCGGGTTCAGTGGCAGCAGTTGGAGTTGCAGGATGAAAGCAAAATATGGCCCGTTTGTCTGGAAGTCTCTTTGGGGTTCGGGGGTGCGAACTGGTACTCTAAACATGCAAGATGTTATCACACTGTATTAGAGAGAGTCAGCTGAGCATGCATTAGAGCAAGTGGCTGTGACAACGGAACTGTGTGTTTAAAGGGCGTGCTGTTAGGGCCCCTCTCTTGTGTTCACTGACCTTGTACTTACACTTGTTGCTGGTGGTGATGGGCAGCGATGGAAAGGTCACTCTTCACAGCAGGGATTTGCCTGTTACTTGTCCTAGCTGGACTTTCCTTTCACCAGTTGTTGTTTTTGTATCTGAATAACCTGCTGTCCCCAGGCACACGTTGCTGAGTCTTGCAATTGCAGCAGCCCCAGAGCTGACTCCCCACCCAACTCCCAGCGTTCAGCCGCTGCGGCAGCCTCGTGATTCCACTTGCTTGTCTCCAGATGCCCCTCATCCCTCCGAAAAGCTCAGGGTCTCTCTTGTCACTTCTTTCATTTTCCTTCCCTCCCCCTTGTAGAGCAGGATGCGTGTGGCAGCGGGCAGCACAGCTGTGATGAGAATGCCATCTGTGCCAGCACTGCCAGGGGACACGGCTGCACCTGCCAACCCGGAGACGTGGGGAATGGGCCCATCTGCCGCGGTGAGGCTCTGGCTCCAGCCACGCTGGAGAAGCGGCAGACTAGTCATGTCTTGTGACAGTCACCCGCGTGCTGGTCACTTGTGGTGGCTGGGTTCTGTCGAGGGCTCAGTGTAAGATGTATCACGCAGACAATGCAGTGTGCATGGAGATGATGGGCAGTGATTTAAGCGTGAAGTTCTCGGCAAGGAGACACTTAGCGTCCCCCAACACCGTCAGTGGAGCTGGTACCATTCAACTGGTCAGTGATGTTCACAGTTTTACAGGCCTTGGGTGGCATGTGCTGTGGTCTTTGGCTTTTAACATTTAATCAGATGCTTTTTAAATTAGGGTAATTGTTTTCATTCTAACATCATGTGGTTGTTATTTGACTACTGCCATCAGAATGGGGATTTTTTTTTTAATCTTTACCTTTAAATGTGTATTTTGAAGATTTCTCCCTTGTGTAAACAAGAAATAGTGATAGTCAGCCATGCTTTCTGTGGAGTGGTGGATCATTTATTTAGGGTGGGTTTTGGGTTCTGTTTCTGTAGAGAAAGTAAAGCAAATACGTTGTATAAAAACAGAGAGGAGGGGATGTATGAACTAGTTGGCTTAGTGAGGGCTGTGTCATGAAGTACTATTGAGTTGTGACTCGTGTCCGTGAACTGTATTTGTCTCATGAAAAGCTCTTTTTTGCCTTGTCTGGCACTGCATACTTACTGCAAGTCTGTTTAGAAAGTCAGAAATGGCAAACAAATGTTTTTTTGAAATGGCAACTATTGAAATTGGGGAATGTCCAGGGTCAAATATTTGGTACTTAGTTTGGGGGCACAAAAGGTTGGATAGGAATTTTCCAGAATGTTGCAAATTGGCCAAGCAGTTTCTTGAAAGGAGAAGGAAGATTGATGACTGCAGTTATTTACCCAGATTAGCCTGTCAGCTGCTGCATTAGCATCTGCCACCTGACTGCCTTTTGCTGTGACTTTCTTTGGGTACTGTGCATCCCCACAAGAGCATCACTGTGCTGGGAAATGTCAAATGGTTTGTAAAGGTTCAAGAAGGAATACAAAAATGTGATGAAAATGGTAGGCAAGTTATCCTTGTCCTGTCTCTACTGAAGATCAAGTAGTGATGCTGGGGAGAATTCCTTATGGTATGTTTCCAGTCTTTGCTTAGAGAGAATGTGAACTGAAGTGCAGGCAACTATAGTTTGTGCACTGCGGTTCGCATTCTCTTAGTTTAGTGAGCAGCCTGTCCTTTTGACTGACTTTGTTTTGTTTTGTGGGTTTTTGTTTGTTTGGGTTTTGTTGTTGTTTTTAAATATCTTCCCCCTTCCCAGGTATAATGCAACAAACCAAACCCTTGATCATTTTTCTTTGTAACAGGAATATTTGGATTATTTCATAACCAAACATGTGTTCACATTGGTTTTCTTTATTTGCACACCTGGACATTTGGTTTAATGTGCCAAAACCTCAAAGCCAAGCTCCCACTGCATATTTATTACATCTGGTAGTGTTGGAGTCCTGAAGTGGCACTGGAGCAAAGTAGTGATGTTTTTCCCCTTTCAGATCTGTTGCAGTCTGAGCTGTGGATAAAACACGTGTTGCATGTGTGTGTGTCTGTGCTTTGAGTTGCACACGTGGGTGCAGCCAGAGTTGCCTTTTTCAGGTAGGTGTATGTGGGAATAGAGGAAATGAATTATGGTCTTATAGTCTGACTGGGAAGAATAAACTGAAGACAGGAGATTGTAGAAAGGGGGTTGCAGTCTAATGCTTGTTGAAGTCCTTAGGGCTAAGAATAATCTGGCACTGCATGGAGTAGGTGCTGCTGCCAGCCAGCTGGTATTAGTGGGGTGTATTTCAGTCAATAGCAAAACACTCAATGTGCAGTGGTGATGTGAGTGGGTCTGTGGCCACTCGAGGTCTCTGTAAGTTTGGGCTGCTAATCTAAGACATGTTCCCATTCTGTTCCTGGTAGCACCAGAAACACCACTTTAATCCTTTGGAAAGGTTAATGGTGATATGTTATCAGCTCCTGTTCACAGAGGTTTCCTTGCACAAGCCTGAGGGTTGGCACAAGGAAAGAGGCATGAGAACGTGTCAGGACAACTCTAATCTGCTTAGGATGCTTTGTACTAATTCTGGGGCTTTATCTTCAGATGACATAAACTGGAAAAAATAGTTATTGGCCAAGGTGATAAATTTAATGTAAAACACCATAACTCAAGATAGGGTAAACATTTATCATCTTCAGTCATCTAGAAGTGCTGTATAAATGTTTACATGTTACAGGTATCTACATACAGAAAACAGTTCTTCCAACTAATACTGAAACAGCCTATTTCTGTAGTTCAATAAATCTTATTAATATTGGCCAACAAACCTGTAAATAGAAAACTTGTAATTTTTATGATAGGAGCAAGGGACTTGCTTTGTGCCTGATGCTACTATCTATTTCAGAAATGTTATAAACCCCTAATGTTCCTCTTTGACTTTACTGGATAATACTGTGAGAGTGTTTGTAAAAAACCCCACCAAGCCAGAATACTGTTATTTGTATTTTAGAAAAGAAAATGTGTGTGTAAATTAAATTGCATTGTGAACTCCTGGTAAATACAGTGAAATGACTCTGGCAGGAATTGGTGCTGTTTGCATTTTTCTGTGGAAAGTACAGAGCAATGCAAAGGACAGAGATAATCTGGGTATGAATATTGTGATTGCTGGGGGTTTAGAAATCAAAACAAAAAACAAATATTGAAGGGGGAAGCAAATAGTCATCAGGCTGTCAGACTTCTTGAGTAGAAAAATAAATCTAATGCATAAGGAATTGCTCTAGTGTAAGTGTGGTAGGCTGGACTATGTAATTAAGGACTGGATTGTGTCAAACCAGATGTGGAAAGAAGGTTGGGGAAAAGGGTGCAGACAGAGCCCAAGTGCACTTCTGTGTTAAATAGATACTGCCACAGTGGAAGTGACCTCAACCTGGGAAAACAAGTGGAGGTCAACACAAGGAAATCTTCATGAAAACAGAGTTACAACTATACAGGGGGTGAGACCATAGAATAGAGCCACATGGATTTTATTTCCTAGGGATGCTTTCAGTATCCCTGTGAGAAGGGGTCTTTAGTGCTGCTGGAAAGGCACTGACACTTTGGCAACAGATGGGAACAGGCTGAGGGGAGCTGAAGTGACAAGACAGGACAGTGCTGGGCCATCACTCACCGTTAGTAAATGTGACCAAGTTCTGGACCCAGAATCAGATAGAATCTATGTCAGGGTTTCTTCAGAAGATGCAAAGTGAACTAGGGAGATCTTTGCTGGAAGAAATAACACCATTGCAAGTAAAGGACAGAGGTAAAACTGGTTGAATAGGAGGAGATTTCAGATCTACAGAGTTTTTCAAGTTGCTCTTTTCTGTGAAGGAGACTTTGACAAAGCACAAAGGAGTTATGAGTGTTTCAGGAAACAGGAGAAGTTGTAAGAGGGTGATGGAAGACACATGCCATGCCCGTTTCCTTGAGCTCTGTAAAAGAATGATACCACTCAGTTGAGGGTGGGATAAGGACAAGGGGAGCAATGTCACTAAACCTTGGGATAGGAAAGGCAATTAACTTAGTGTGGAAAGGAAAGGTGATAAAAACTGGGTTAGCAGCTGAATGTACTAGTTCAAAGGTGCTGTGGGCAAAGAAACACCTGGTACACAGCACACTTTACAGGGTGTCTGTCAGAAGGGGCCTGGTAGGAAATCAGTGTCTAGTGGCAATGGTTAGATGGAAGAAGTCTGAAGCCGGGACAGCCAGGTGTGTGGATAACCTGTCAACTTTAGCCAGGGCTCTGTGTGTGTGAGAGGAAAACTGTCAGGTACAAAATGAGTGAAACTCACTGTTGTGACTCCAGCTGAAGAACCAGGGATATGAATATAGAGGTAAATACTGTATTCAGACTGTAGAGGCTGTTGGTCTGTGCACTGCTGCAGTCTGTGTGAAACCTTGGCAAGGCTGGAATCTGGCAGGCTGGGTATTGGATACAGGGAAAATGCCTTTCTCTGCCTTCTGTCATGGTAAGTTCTAGCTCCCGTTCCACTTAGCAGCCTTGCACCACACGCTGTGGAAGTGAGATGTTGCAGAGGGATGTCCTTTGTTAAAACACCAAGAACCTGATGCTCCGCCACCTCCTTTCCCTTGGTGAGATGGTATGAGCAGAAGTTCCCTGCAGACCTTGTGCCTCGTACCCCTGAGGGGAGTCAAGGGAAGGAGCTGTGGTATATTGGAACATCAGCAAGTTTCATAAATAATGGGTGGGGTTTGGGATGAAATACCTTAAAGCAAACAAAGAACCCCCCACCTTCCAGATCTGGTAGTGGCTGTAGATGTGACTTGTCAGCACGAGCAACGTGCAGATCCCCATCGAGGTTCTGTTGCCGTCAGTTGTGGTGTTTGGTACAAGGAGACCTACGGTGTCCAAGCCTTGTCCTGGCTCCCAGTGTTTTGTTCCAAATGTTTGAAGTATAGGTAAATTCTGCCCTTAGAAGTCCTTCTATATTATCAGAAAAATAGAAGTGGCCTTGAATAGACTCAGTTGGTAAGAGGGGCAGTTCTGAAACATGGTCAAGATGTGTTTGCTGATCGCTTTTTCATGTTTCTGTGTAATGGGGAATGAACAGAAGTCTGGTACTTAAACAAGTGCAAATATTGTTCATTGTACTTCCATATTTTCCTTGTAGAGCCTGTCTAACAGGTATATTTAGTGTGCTATTAATATCTCATTTAGTCATTGCTACTGAGGTGTAGGTTTATTAGAGTGATTAAATGAGGTGGATTTAGAGTCATAAACCTTAAAGCAAATGTGTGCAATGTGACTGATGCCTGGGCAGAGAAAGGCCAGGTACTGTGAAATCAAAATCAAAACAGTGTTTATTCTAATTAGTATTCAGGCTGCAGAATGGTTTGTTCCTGCCAGGGAATAGAATATGGCTTTTCTTTTTTCCTCCCTGTGATACTCTGCAGCATTTCACAGGAGACACTGAAGGGATTACAACTCGGTGTACGGTGGAGTCCTAAAGATGAAAGGCATTATTTTTAAGTGGCTCAGTTGTGATGTAATCTAGAAGTCCAGATTAGTTTCTTAATTGCAGTGTGGTTCTTCGTATGTATTTGCCTTGGAAGGTGTGTTTGAAAGCGTGGTTGTTACTGATGAACTTGCTGGTCACTTTTCATGAATATCTTATTTGGAACCCCCTATGAACAAGTGACCAGTTTTTGAAGAGATACTCTTCTCTTTTAGGAGATAATGGGAATCATCATATGGAGTATTCAAAACATAGAATGTATACTGATGACCACAGCACTTCACAGGCCTGAGGATTTTGATGTATGTCAGAAAGTTGTCTGTCTTTGCACTGGTTTAACCATACATTCTTGTTGGATGCTCTAGGAAACGGCAGCCTGAGAGCTTTCTTTCATTGCAGTTTTCTTTGTTTCTGAGCAGGTATTTTTAAAAGTAATTCTTGGTCTGAAATACATTTCATAACCTGAAGGATATGTCCATGGAAGAAGTCATGTATCTTCCAATGTGTAGGCAGGATAGTGATGGTGCAGTAAATAGATGACTTCAGTTGTGACATTTCACCTGCTATGAAAAAACCCTCAAGAGAACTTTTAATAAGAGAGAAATGAGGGGGAAAAAAATCATTCTCTTTGGTTATTTCTGTGGTGGTTTGTCTGCTTTTTTTGTGTCCCTTTTACACTGATACAAGCATTAACTTGAAATGCCAGCACTGTGAGACACCCCGAGGTAGCAGCATCTGTGGCTTAAAGCTGATCAGGTCACTGAAGGTGAGTACCTGCCCCTGAGGTTTATGTTTCTGGCACGTGCCTATGTCTGTTGGAGGAGGAGTTGAAAGCCTTTATGGAGCATTGGGGTGTGTTAGGAACAACAGGGAGGCCAAAACTGAAGTAGAAAAGAAAGAACAAGTCTTTCCCCATAGCCCCTGATGTTTGTAGCTGTGTAAGGCTTTGAGGGATTGCTAGGCCCTATCGTGGCTTGAATTGCTGCTTTGGTGTAATAGTCACAAGTCTTCTTCAGGAATATAGATATTTTGATTCATACTGAGATCCTCCTCTTCGTTCTCACTGGAGCTTTGCATAGTTTTTTGAACCTAATAGATAGTGAATAAATCACTGCAGGAGCAAGTAGGTGCATTCACATGCATTCTGGTGTCATGGCTTGTGTTGAAGATGTCATGGAAAGTGTAAGACACTGATTAGTCCTATTTTTTGGGTGAAACATGCTAGATGTAACCGATGTAACAGTTTAAAACTGATACACAACAGTGCCATGAATTCTGACAGATTTTTCATTCTAAAACTAACACACTTGGACTCAGAATCAAGACAGCCTGATTGAAGCCAATAAATTTTCTATAGTCTTAAATCCACTGTCTTCATAAAAATGAAAATTTGACCTCTTAATGTAAGATATTTTTTTTTGTAGTTTTGTTTGTGATTAGATAGTTCTCAAGTGTGGTACATTAATAATAATGGCTATGGTTGGGTGTAGGGTTTTGAGTTACACAAGCTCTCTTTGTAAGTTGTCATGCACTTTTTAAGCTTCTTTAGTTCTAATGTTGTTCTTGATTTGGTTTTGGACTGTAACAATTTAAAAGTATTTTGATGATATTGAAGTGATTTATGATGATGTTTTAAAGGCAAGAAAAAATTATCTCCTGGATATAGCTGTGTGAGATGTTGAAATTCAGGCCTAATTATTTTTGTGTGAAGAGCTGAGCTCTGCACAGACCCACTCTCCGGTCTGGTTCTAGAGCCTCTCCAAAGGCTCAGTATTTCCTGTTGGTTGGATCCTGTTCTGTGTGTGAGATTGTTGAAGATGATTTAGGATGCACATGGTTATGGAAATGGATCATTTAAAAACCATGATTAATTTAACTGGTCAGGATCCAGACCTTGATCTCTTTGCTGTCACAGGCTGTCTCCCTGCTCTGGATTTGCAGCCGGTTTGAAAAGGGTGCAGCACTGCTCTGTGCTTGCTGAGGAAATGGTCCAGTCCAGGACAACTGCTCTGCCTGTCTGAAAGGAAGGGAATGCTGTAGTTACCTGCAAGGGAAATGGTTTAGAACTTGATCTGACAGGTTTGTCTGCTTATCTGAGTAGGTCCAAGGGGCTCACCAGACCCATTCCAAAATGTTTATGAGGGTTCCTAGATTCTGATTCTAGGCTGGAGATTCTCTTGTTGACTCAGTTGCTTATTGTCTCCTGTCTCTTTGATTCACCTTGGTTTGTTTAGAATCAGCAGTTTGCTGTAGGATCAAGGTACTTTATGACCTGTACAAAAGGATTACAGAGTTGAGGACAACTTCACAGGTATGTTCCTTGTGATCTCCAAAGCAGTGAAACTGGGTTGTCTGAGAATATGGGACTCCTTTGATATTCATTGTTTTCTCTTTTTAAAAAGTAGTTAGTAAAACCAAAATGTGAAGTTTTTACTTGGTATTTAATGTCTGCACCATACATGGTGTTTATTTTCTACATTCTGAGACAGTCTCAATCGGTAACTCCTGTTGGCAGTGGGTGTGTCACCCCCTGGTCTGTGTCACAGAAACCCTTCAGGAGCCAAATCCAGAGTCTCCTGAAGAGTCAAGATGAAGCTTTTCAGAGCTCCTGGAACGGTTCATTCATGTTACCCAAACCAGTACTTTTTTATTTCTTCCTGTGGTATTAAAAGCTAAAATCTGAACAGAAATGACCAAGTCCCAAACCACACCCTTCATTCAGAGCAGCTGTGCTCTGCTGGGTGTTTTGGCAGGAGAGCACTGGGCATCGTGGGTCAGTCCTTTGGTTTGCTTTCAGCTTCTGATCCGTATGATGTGTTAAACTGAGTCTACATGGATCTGTCACCTTCCTGGCCTCCCTGGGAGCTTGCCATGCAATTATTTGGAACAAGGACTTACTTTGTCACGTCAGGTGAGAACAATGGATTCAGTAAGAGCATCTTGAACTATATAGAATCACAGACTGATTCTCTCACTGCCCGGAGCCTGTTGCAGTGTGGGCTTGACTCTGAGCTGCAGTAGGAGCACAAGAGCAATAGCAGTACAGAACCTGTGCTCTCTGGTGAGATCACTTGGAGTGTGCAACCCTTTCAGGTTTAATATGTATGGAACAGACATGTCAGAAAGCAAGAGGATGCCAAAGCCATAAAATTCTTTCTATTCCCTGTAGAACATAACCAAACAATGCTGAAACCTGGGTATCAGTATCTAGCCCAAATGTAAAAGAGCAGCATTGCAGTTACTGGTTTTGTCAGCAGTGTTGTTGCTGGGCTGTCAGCCCGGTGTGGAAGGAAGTCCTTTTTCACACAGCACCTGATGAATCTGGAGAACCTTTGGTACCAGGCTGGTGAGGAGACCAGGCATGGGGAGAAAGCTGCTGTGTCAGAAGAAAATCCCAACTGGTGGGTGCACAATATTGGGTTTAAGGAAGGTCATGGGGGATTGTTAAGAAATGTGACCAGATCCTTGTCCTGGTCTTTCCCTTGACATTCATTATGGGCTGGAGTCACAGAGAGGATGCTGGGCTAGTAGGCCCTCTGGAGCGCCCTAGTTGATTTACATTTATGTTGTTCTGGCTGAGATGATGATTAGAGCAATCCCTTCTGTGTAAGGATGATACTACCCATTTACTTATGGGTGTGTTTTCATTTCTACAGAAGGGTCACTGAATTTTCAAAGGGGGTTGTGGTGCTGTTCTTTACCATAGCACTGGAATAGAATCCAGCCAGAAACCTTCTTTCAGCCTCCTGTTCCCATGGATTTCTCACACCATGGTAGACCAAGGTAAAAACATGAAGTGATTTGTCAAAAGTGACACACTCAGTCAGTACCTGAGCCAGGATTCAGGCTGTTCTCAGACTGACAGCTCTGCTCCTAAACCGTTGTGCTGCGATTTCTCCACGGAAACTGTCAGAGGTATTTTAAAAATACCTAAGGAATCCAACCAAAAGAAACACTAAGACTCCAAACTGGAGCATTTTGAGACGTTTAAAATTTAGGTCACCTATTCAATCTTAAGTCGCTTGCATCCACTGCTGAAATACCATTCTTACTGATGAAAACCCAGGTGTTGTGGGTTTCTTTTGATCCCTCTGCCTCATTCAGGACCAATTAATTTACCAGGACCCATCAATCAGTGAAGGAGATGAAGCCCTGGAAGTAGGTGTTGGGTGTTTATTATTTTTGCCATTCTTTGTGTGACCCTGTTATTATTAACTACTGTCCCAATGTCTGTACTGAATTTGAGATGTTAGCAGGTCCTTCAGAAAACAATCTATCTTGTTCTTATCAAATGATTGCAATGGGGTGGAAATGTACCTTAGCTGCCTTGACTGTAGCTCCCTGGTGTCAGTGTAATGTGGCAATTTAATGGTTCAAGCATTTGCCCAGGTTTTCAGGAAGGGTCTGTAACTCGCTCTCTTCTCTGTTTTTCCATGACCTGAAGAGCACGATGTTGCTCGTTGTGGTCTTGCCATTGCAGGAGGAGGTGGGGAAAGGGTTCAGTTCCAGGCTTGTAGGAAAGTGTGTTACAATTGCCTTTCCTCTCTGCAGCTCCTCAGTCGTCACTGTCTTCTCGTTCCCTCTGCTCCGTGGCCTTGTCCCCTCCTGCCTTGGACTGGCTCGTGCACCACTGTGAAATGTGGTGAATGGTGGGAGAAGGTGAAGAGGGTGACATTAAACCTTTACAAACCGAGCTGATTCAGAGACTTGGCAAAAGGCACAGTCTTGAAATCTCTGTGTCAAAGTGGGGACCTAAGGACAGGGGAGAGTGAAAAACCAAAACAAACCCAACCCACTGGTTACTTACTTTGAGAAATAGATTTTTTCCACAGTGCAGCTTCTGGTAGATACCCAGCATAGGAAAAAATGTAATTATGAATAATTTACTTGTCCATGTTACTGAAAAAGATACTTTATAGCAAGGAAAATGTGGATTGCTCTGCATGTTGGAGTTGCTGACTTTGTATGCATGAGTGATGTGGGTTGGCTTACTCATTTACCCATTTATTTTTTGAGCACTGGGGAGGGGCAAATCTGGAAGCCATGAGGGATGTTTGATGGGACAATTTGCATATTTTTCTCTGGAAAGATTCTCCAGTTCAACTGTTTCCCAGTGGTGCTGGTGCTTCAGCCTTGGCAACACGCTGACAAGTTGAGGCACCCCTGTGTGTGTCTGCAGTTCTTATCTAAAGTGTTCAGCGATAAAGATAATAAATGTGGCTGTGCTGAAGGGAGCATATGCTAAGTACAAGGCTAATGGCAAGCTGGAACAGTATCCTGTGAATAGCACCTGAAAGAAATGTTGCTGTGGAAGAGTCTGTTCCAGAACCTACTAAAAACCCCAAATGGTGCTTTGAAGATTGTATCATCAAAATGAATGATGAGGGGAATTCAGTACAGGAACCGAAAGAAGAATGTGAATTAAAATAACTAAGAACACATTAAGTGCAGAGGGAATGAGAAGTTAAAGGAAACCAAGTAGAGGTGGGAATTGAAGGGGTCCTGCTTTTCAACGTGGTTTGAAATTCAGTCATTCAAGAGTGAAAATGAACAATTTGTGTGCCATAAGAACCTAAGAGTTGTTATTCAGGTATTCCTGGAGGGCCAGAGCTGCGTGCCCTACGTTGCTGTTCTGCTGATAAATACTCAGACGTCTCAGTGTGTCACCTTGATGGTGTTTGCAGTTTTCTCTTTTTTTCCTTTTTTTTTTTTTTTTTCTGTCTGTGTGCCTAAAGATGGGAATTGTCAGGTTGGATTTTTGAAGCTAAACTTCAAAACAGCCTATTTATGTGAAGGGTACATGCTACACAGGCACATCAAGCAGGGCTTGAAATTCTAAAATGATGTAAAACTCACAGCTCTACCTCGGTTGTTGGAAAAAATAAAAGCACTGCACGTCCATATCTTTGCGTGTCCATTTTCTCCATCTTCCTCTGTAGCCTGTTAATTATGTTGTAGCCTCAAGGGTATGAGTGTATGCCTCCCGTAGATTATGGGATGCATTTGCTGCCACTGCTGAACAGGCTGGATAGCTGTTCTGGACTGTCACTGGGACTATTAACATGTATTCACCCGTTCCCTGGAGCATCTGATTCCACAGTGTCTGATGACTTTGCCAAGGAGCTGCTGTGAGGGGAAAGCCCTGGGATGGAATAAAATGGCAGTTGGGTGTGGAGCTGCTAGAACACTTGCAGAGTTTAAGTAGGCAATATCCATTCCCCTGCATTAATTATAATGGTTTAGGGATGCTCATTAATATGCCACTTTTATTACTGAGACACATGGTTGGGCTGCTTTCCTGACACCTATTATTTCCTCCCTCTGAACAGAACAAAGGAAACAATAGTCATCTGACATTGCCATGACACAAGTTATTTCCCAATAAAAGATGGAGGTAATCAAATCAGTCCTGCCTGCACAGCACAGGATTCCCACAGCCCTGGGAGAGAGGCAAGTGAGGAAATCCTTAATGTGGTAATTTCAGACCTGAGTGAGCAAGGTGTGTGTCTAGCTGGAAGTCAGTGATTGGCTCCAACGAGATGGCTCACATAATTAGGCACTTGGTTTTTAGTTCCATGCTAAATGGGCTCTGCTCTGTGCCACATGGGTTGGAATCAACACAGACAGTGAGTTGTGGGTATCAAGGGGAGGTTGGATTCATCGCCTCTGAGGAAAGGATAACTGAATGGCCAAATCCACCTCTCACTTCTCTCTGACTCCTCAGCATATAGAGGGGGCTTAGAAGAAGATTTAGGAACTCATTTTCAGTGGCATCACAAAGAAGTAGTCGGAGACAATAAAAATGAGTGGGAATCTCTAAGTGGTTGCTAATGGTTATTGCCAAGTGATTTTGAGTGCTCCATTATTTTTTTGTTCTTTTGCCGTAGAAAAAGCACTGGAATTCAGAAATAGCTCAGCTGTTAAGGTTTGATCTGCTGAGTACTTGTACCCATTGCATGAAATGTTCATCAGGTGGAAGAAAAAGAAAGAAGAAAGCACCTGCTCTCAGCTGGAGTAGAAGACAGGCAATAGACTTTCCAGCTCATGGCTGCTCGCTGTAACCACTAACGTGGGGAGTTAGGCGTCCCTGCTCTTGCTTTTCTGCTCCTGTGTTTCCCACGTGTTCAGTTGTGAGATGGAAGAGAGAAAGATGGGAAACCTCTCCTGCTTCCTTTGTCACGGTGCACCCTGGGCAGTTGCTTCAGCAGCAGGCGGTTCTCAGGGCTGATGGTGACACATCCCCCTTGCCTTGACTCGCACAGAGCTGTGTGGCTTCAGGCCTGAGGCTCTTTCAAAGTCAGTGCTTTCTGTGGAACTCTGTGGCAGGCCCTCAGGGCGCTTGGGCATGAGGACAGTGGGGTTGGGAGTCCCACATGGACTGAGGCAGCTTGTTTTCCACTTATACCAGCTCTGACAGCACCTTGTTTGGTGCCAAAAGTTTGTGTATTGTCTCAAGATTTCTGTGCAAAACACAGGTGCCTGATCAGAGTTTAAGGAGCACCTGGAAGATGCTCTTTGTCACACGGTTTAGTTTTAGCTGGTCCTGCAAGGGGCAGGGAGTTGAACTCAATGATCCTTGTGCATCCCTTCCAATCTGAGCTATTCTGTGATCTCTAATGGGGCTCAGTGAGTAGGCTGGGGAAAAGAGTCAAGGAAGAGTACTGAATGGCCTTTTTAGATGTTGTTACCTAAATTCTGTCTACATGGGATTTGAGAACATGAGTGGTTTTTATTTTTTTTGACCTTTTCCTATGTGCTTTCCCTTTATGTGTTGCTTACATTACTGTTCCTGTTGGGTCTGGATGTCTACTGGGAGAGCTACAGCCAGTCATACAGTAAATTATACCCAATGCGTAAAATCAGATGCATAAACCCAAATGTAATTAACTGTCACTGATCAAGGTAGACACCAGAAATTTGTAAGCACTTTCTTTGTGCTGAGTGCTTAAAACTGAAGATTGCACATTAAACAGAAGCATGATATGCATCTTGAAATATAATTTCAGGTGCTTTTATGATGTGTTTGGAAGCTCTGAACTGTGATTTTTGTATAGGCTTCAAAAATCTCTTCTATTGCTCTGTTCTAGCAGTCAGGGAGAAATACACTGGCCTTCAGAGCAAATAAACTGTGCTGTAGAACGCGACCCAGCTTAATGTTAGGAAACCTGGCATACTGTATTTGCATCTAAATATAGTCATTTAATTGTGATATAAACCTGAACGTTCTCTCTGACACTGCGGCTCTGCTAAGCCTCGTAAACTGTCTCCTAGGTCATACCAGACAGGTCCAGTCAGGCTCCCATCTGTTCTAGGTAGGCATGCTAGGCACATGCTAATGAGGTGATGTTTAAGAGGACAGGTAGTCTATTCTTGCCATGAAAATTGCATTTGGCAGATGATATTTCAAACTGCCGTGAGAGCTGAAGCTGTTACTTCTCATCAGATTCTGCAGGTGTGGTGGGAAAAAGCATTTTCACTAAGAATTTGTTTAATGCTTATAGAATACCTGCGTTCTTCTGACACTGAGCACCTAGTTTGTAGCATGCTGCAGTGCTGAAATGCTCCCCAGGACCGATGGCTCTGAAGTGTCCCAGGTTGTGTCCATGTGTCTCATATGGGCGACTTCAGTGCACTGCACAGGCACCATTTATCTCCACTTAGCTGAGCCACTGAAGCGCTTCTCTCACCCACAGACTGACTCTGCTGCACCAGGATGGAGAGACTTCTCCTGGAGGGGAAATGTTTTTAGCCCTGCAGCTGGTAACGGGCTGGTTTATAGACTGTGCAGTAGATGGAGGGTGTGAAGCTGGCGCTTTGGCGGGCAGTTCCTCACGTTCCTGTGGCCACTGCCATTTGTTCCTGAGGCCTGTGGAACACAGGTTCAGAGGCTGTCATGCGGCCTCTGTAGGGTGTGCAGTGATCAATGGCTGTAGGTGTGGAAGCGGAATGAATGGCTGTCAGGGAAGGAAGCGGAACCTTTCCTGAGGTGAGATTAGAATCCCACTTGCACTTGCAAAGGGAGAGGCCGGAGACTCTCCCATCCAGCGAAACCTGGACAGGCTGGAGAGCTGGGCAGGGAGAAACCAGATGAGGTTCAACAAAAGCAAGTGTAAAGTCTTGCACTTGGGAAGGAACAACCATTTCTATCAGTACAGGCTGGGGGATGAGCTGCTGGAGAAGAGCTCAGTGGAGAAGGACCTGGGGGTCCTGGTGGATGACAGGTTGGCCATGAGCCAGCAGTGTGCCTCGGTGGCTAAGAGAGCCAATGGGATCCTGGGGGGCATCTGGAGGAGTGTGGCCAGCAGGTCAAAGGAGGTGATCCTCCCCCTCTACTCTGCCCTGGTCAGGCCCCACCTGGAGTATTGTGTCCAGTTCTGGGCTCCCTGGGATAAAAAGGACAGGGATCTCCTGGAAAGAGTCCAAAGAAGAGCTACGAAGATGATTAAGGGCCTGGAGCATCTCCCCTATGAGGAAAGGCTGAGAAAATTGGGACTGTTCAGTCTTGAGAAGAGAAGACTAAGGGGAGACCTAATTAATGTTTATAATTATCTTAAGCAGGGGATGCAGGGGGAATCACCCAGCCCTTTTTCAGTGGTCTGTGGAGACAGGACAAGGGGCAATGGCTGCAAGTTGGAGCATAGGAAGTTCCGCACCAACATGCGGAGGAACTTTTTCACAGTGAGGGTGACAGAGCACTGGGACAGGCTGCCCAGGGAGGTGGTGGAGTCTCCTTCTCTGGAGATATTCAAGACCCGTCTGGATGCCTATCTGAGTGAAATGTCCTAGGGAGCTGCTTTGGCAGGGGGTTGGACCCGATGATCTCTCGAGGTCCCTTCCAACCCCTACAATTCTATGATTCTATGATTCTCTCCACGCTGCGCAGGGGAGCGTGGACCGAGCCTGTTGGCAGCTGGGATGGTGCCGTGATGGCCTGAGCAGGCAGAGGGCACCGAGTGCCGAAAGCCGGGGCTTTGCTGAGCCCCGCACACGGTGAGTGGTGCTGAGCTGGGGGAGCTGTGCCTACGGAGCCACCTGCGGCGGCTGCTCCCCTGATGTGCCTTGCTGCTTGCTCAGTGCTCCCTCAGGGCCCTGGAGAACTGTGCCAGGCCAGATTTCTTTCTTTTCTTCTTTGTATGTAGTAACCTGAAGTCAATTTAATATTGTCCATCCTGTTTCCACTATTATTTTTATGTAATTAAGATGCTAATATAATTACCAGAGTTACTGTTGAACCCAGCCTACCCTCCTTTCCATGAAAGTACCTGGTTAGATAATCAACCTTACTCAGTCATGTTAGGTATTTCTCATTAAACTAATAATTTGAGAAGTCTTCCAGTAAGTCAGGTGAGACTTTCTCATGAATGTATGATAATTCTATTGGTGATGGATCATATTAAATATATCTTCTTCTAGTAGAGGTATTTGCATTTCACATGTGATGTCAACTGGCTGACATGAAATCTCTCTACCTTTTATTGTGTTATTTCAAGGATGCAGGGGAGTGAGTACTGGGTATAAAATGAAAAAGTTAATGAAGTAAATGAAATTTAAATGAATTAATTAAATGAAAAATCTATATGGATCTTTTAAATTTGAACTGATGTAAAACCGAATGTGATTTTTGGTTTGCAAGCCCCTAAGCAGTGCAGAGATGGGGAAGGTTCAGCTTTGACCCTCAGTTGCAGATGCTATTTAGTAGCGGCAGCGTGTACCTGTGCACTTAAACAGTGCCCAGAGAAGGGTCTGCCACACAGTGGGGATGTTCTCAGTGTCTTTGAGCTGTGGCTGCTGCGTTGCCAAAATACAGTTTCATTGCAAGTCTGCCCCTCCAAAAATGTCTGGTAGAAGCCAGAATTTGTAGTGTTAAATGAAATGTTGGAAACTCAAGTACATTTCAGTGCAAAACAGTGATAATTTGTTGAGCTGGTCAATTGCTTTAAAAGAAATGAGAACTATAAAACCCACACATCAAAAAGAGAGCTGGCTCTGGCTGTTTTGACATGAAGCTGCTTTCGTTATGTGGTTAAATACATCCTGTGATCAGTTTTGAAGATGTGGAGCAACTTTTGTGACTTGTGTCCCTTGACTAGCTTCCACTTTGCCTGTAGGTATAAGGACAAATCCCAAGATGACAGGAAGCCCTATAAGGCCCAGTACTGCAGTCCTGTTGCACGGAGTTGTACATGATTCTGACAGAAGTTACTTGGTTTTGAGGACAAAGGAAAAGCATGATTTATGAATGTTTCCTTTTTTTGCCTGAGGCGCTTGCTGTGCTGTATGGATTTGATGTGTTGATAATGTATCGTATGGAACTTCTGCCTTCGGACGGATCTTCTGAAACCAACAACATCTTTGGTGACGTTTCCTGTGGGTGGGGGTGATCAGATGACGGTGATGCTAAATGGGGGTGATGCTAAATGGCCTGTTCAGTTTGGGCAGTGTGGATGGGCTGTCCTTGCTTTCATCAGCCCTTCTCCTGCCATGCATTCGAATCCAGGTTGTGCAGGTGCTGCGCTGCCGTGGAGCTGTGGAGCCGCTCGGTCCCTTACCTGCTCTGGTGCAATGTGATCAGCAGTGATATCACAAATATGCAGGGGGAGGGAAAATCCAGCAAGTTCAGTAACTCTGCCAGACAGGTAGGGGAACCTCGTCCACGCTCTGCTCAGTGCTCATCGAGTCAATCAGATTGGTCAGGTCAGAACCGCCTCCTCTTCCCCATGGGAGCCCCAGTTTATCCAGTTGCTCAATGCTTCTGTACACAGAGCAAATGGAGACTCTATTTTGTAGACATTATTGTTGGTGTCTTAGAACACCAGTTAATAAGGGCATGGAAACACTGCCTGCAGCCATCGCTGCAGTGAGCAGACTGGTAAGAAACAGAAGATGGGATAATCAAAGGAAGCAACATAATGCAATTGTTTGTTTCCCTCCTTGTCTCCTATTTTCCTTTCTGGTTTTAATGACACAGTGGACTCTAGCCCTTGGAGTTGTTTTCGATTGCCTTTGATTATTTTTTTTTCTTTTTTTTTTTTCCTTTTTTTTTTTCCCCTTTCTTTCTGACTTCCAAATTGCTGCCATCGTTGCCCAGGAGCCTCTGCTGAAAGGGCAGGACCTCTGGGCTGTCCTGAGGGTGTCTTTTATAATTGGTTCACAGAACAACCAGCTGAGTTGTAGTGCAAGTGCTTTAGGTTGGCTGTTCCACAGAATGAAGCATATTAACTGTTTCAATGCATCTATTTTCCCCTGGCTCCAGTAAAGGAGTATATTAAGGGCACTTCTTCTCCCAAGTCTCTCAGCTGGCAACATAAAACATTCCTTCACCACCAGGACAGCATTTCTTTAGCTGTCATATGATGCTGGGGGTTAGTGTTGCTCTGTAGCTGATTGGGTAGAAGGATATCCCTGTGTACGTGGTTTATTGATTTTTGAAATATACATGCTGTAAAATTAAATGAATAGTTAAATACTAAACTGTCAAGAGGAAATGCCCCTTTAGTGTCCCTTAGGTTAGAATTTCTGAAGACAAATACTTCCCTTTTTAAGTTCAGCATACCACCACAGACTAAATATACAACTATTCTTTTTCTTCATTGCTACTTGCTTTAGTGTGACTATAAGGCAGTAGTCTATAGTGTAGACTACTATAGTAGTATAGACTACTTTAGTAGTCCTATAAGGCAGAAATCTGCAACTCAGTTTGTACATAGTATAACACTCACAGCAAGAAGGAAAGCTGACATTCCCATGGCAAGGGGACGGCTATAAACCCCAGGAGCATTAGTCTTCAATGACTGTCAGCAAACTGCTAAAATATGGACAATTATTTTTATTAGGCTTTGTTAGTGGGCCACCACAATTCGTTTCAGGGTTGGAATCTTCATCTTCCTATCTGCATGAGCCTGTCTGTCTCTCTTCTGCATCTTCATCTTTAGTTCCTTACCTTCCCTTTCCTCTCCCCAAGCATGAACTTGTGAGTGTTCTGGTTGAAACTCGTCCTTCAGAGATCTTTGCTTCAAAAAGTTGGCCAGAGAATGTCAATTTTCCACATTTGAAGGCAGATATTTTTCTCTTACGCTGATTATTTCTTTTCCAACGTGAGAAGTATCTCTAATTGTGAACTTTAAATAGGAATACAAGTGTGGCCAGCTTGTACAGCGAGAAAATGTTTAATTTCCAGTGAAGTATTGGGGCAGCAATGCCTTGAGGGCAGAAAGTCGAGAGGGGGAGGAATTAGTCAGTGGTATTTGCTGACTGGGTGATTATTAGTGATAGGCAATACTGAAACTTAATTAGAGTTTCTGATCTGGAACAGTGTATTAGGTTTAATTATGTCTGGAAGTCTAATATTTTACACTTTTCCTTTTAATTAAAATGTATGATTTTAAGAAGCAAAATTTCTAAATCTTGCAGTCAGGGCAGAACAAGAGGGAGAAGAAACAACACTGTCTGCATTATGCCTTCCTAAAAAAGTAAGTGGTGGAACCTGAGGAAGGAGGAAAAAAGGAGGACTTGGATGTCTGAGTTGTAAGAAATGAATTGTAATAGGGTACAGTGCCTGGCTTCTTGGCAGAACTCCACTCCGTGCCTATAGGATCCTGTACGTAGCTGTTCATCTTATTCTGTGTTGTCATGGGGTCACTCTGTGCTGCTGATTGTCCCATCTTTGACATGAAGCATTGCATCTTTGCTGTTTAGCTGGAGACAGTTTAGAATCATGCAGATGTGATCCCCGAGCGTCCTGGGGAAATCCCAGTTGCTGTTCAGCATCGCTGAGCTCCAGAGATCCGTATCTCAGCCATGGCTGAAACAATTCCTCTGCTCCAGCCATGGGGTCGTGTTCCAGAGTGTTCCCCAGTGAGATGCTGTGTGAGACAAAGCACACATTTTGAAGCACACAAGTTAAAAACTAAAAGCATGAAGTCATCTAGGGCAATTGACACTTCTCTTGATGAAAGCACCACTGAGGTTACTCTAATTACTCCCGATAACAAAACACAGTCATAGGAATGATATCCTCTACAGTAGGAACTGAAGTGTTCAGCATCTGAGCCACTTGGTACCTTTTAATCTCTCCTGAGAGGGAGTGAGCCACCAGTGAGCTGTAGCTGAGGGTGGTGATGGATGCAGACCATTTGGCCATTCTCTCTGCCTTGACAGCTCTCCTCACTCACCGGTGGTGCTCTGAGCGCTGGGATGGATCTCCCTAAGGTTTGTTTTGTGTCTCAGCAGATTTTCTCTTTCAAGTGACACTTTTTTTTTATGATGTGAGTGAGTGTGTTTATTCCTCCTTGGAGTCTGGGTGGAAACGGCACAAATAGAGTAACTCCTCACAGCAACCAGGTTCAGCTTGTTCTTTGTTCTGCTTCTGACCTTCAAGTGATGGAAGGTCTATATTTAGCACAGGTCAGGATATGAAGTTGAACACAGGTGCTAATACATCTTTCATTGAGCAAAAGGATGGAGAAACAGGGCGTGAGGTGGGGTGCAAGCATTTTAGCTGCATTAATATACGTTGTGGAGTCAGACAGGAAACTGAAGCACGGAGGAGGCAAGCAAATACAAGCTAGAAGCAGGTTATGAGGAAGAGTTGATGTTCTCACTGGGTGATGAGGGACTTTCTTCAGTTGCAGGAAACATGGAAGAAAACCATGCACCATTGGGGGAAACTGGTAAGCCCTTATGCCCTGCTGTATCTTTGTGCTGCTGCTGAAATCGGTGCATGATTACTGTCATTATATCCCTCTCCCCAAGGTCACGCAATGCTATTCTTAATTGCAAGTACCTAGGAGTGCTTCAATATACTCCACAGAGGCACTATGCTGTTAAAGTACGTGTTGGATTAGAAACCTCCATGTTACAGGAACATATGGGAAGAGAATAAATGGAGGACGACAACAGTAAGATCCCCCTAGGTGGCAGTGATTTGGCAGCTTTGTTCTCTTCAGTCTCTCTTTGGGTTTGGCCATGGGGATGGGCAGTCTGTGTAGGTCTGGAGAGCAGGGCAGGTGTGGGGAAGCAAGGGTGGGTGGGTGGAGGTGCAGGTATTGTTTTATAGATGAGTGTTGAAAAAGAAGTAGACCCAAGTTCTGTAGACTCAGGATTTTAGTGGTAATGGCATAAATTGCAACTTTGAGACCTTACTGCTTCCTGTGTTGTCTTGCTTTAAATTGCACAGTTGAACACCATAGTGCAGCAAACAGCAGTGCAGAAGCTTGTGTGACCCCGTGGAGGACCAGGCTGGAGCAGTCTGGGCCTGAGAGACATTCTGGACTTGTGACTGTACCCCATAGCAGTGACCCACACTGGGGCAGCTGGGGAAGTCCAGCTGGTGAAGTTCCCTGTGGGAAAGGACTCATGTTGGAGAAGTTTGTGGAGGACTGTCTCCCAGGGGTGGGACCCCATGCTGGAGCAGGGGAAGGGTGTGAGGAAATGTGCACACACACAAACACACACACCAACCCCAAGAAGGTAAAACTTGTGAGGAGCTGACCGAAACCCCCATTCCCCCCACCCCACCACCCTGGGTTTGGGGGGAAAGGGGAGAGAAATGATGACTCAAGTGAAGGTCTGGCCATACTTTTCATCACCGGACTCTGGGGGTGCAGGGCAGGGCCACCAATGAGAGAGTTTTCTGTCCTTTATTCCGTGCTGAGTCTGTTCTGCCCGTGATGCTGGTTGTGGTATGATCTCTCCCTGTCCTCATATCCACTCCTGAGCCTCTCAATATATATTTCCTCCCATGTCCAGCTGAAAAGAAGAGTGATAAACTGACTTTGGGCATCTGGTCTCCAGCCAGGGTCAAACCACCACAGCTTGTGAACAAGCTAATTAGTGCAATGACATAATGGCAGATCTAGGAGCCAGAATTGTAGTTCAGGAACATTTCAGTTCTATTCTACCTTACTACAACTGGAATTTTTTGGTTTTGTTTTTCTTGACTTGAAGTCTCAGTCTTTTGGAACTTTCCAGCTGAACTCCCCCTGTTCTCTGCTGTCTTTACAATGCCTGCTTTTCTTGGACACCCATTATGGTGGTTCTCCATGGTGGTAGCTATGTTTATTGGAGATTATAAAATGCAAAGAATTGAGTATTTATTAAATTTCTGTCTTGAAACTTCCTTAGGTACTGCTGCATGCTGGAACACATGAATTGGAAAGATTGATTTTTGAAAGACTGCAGCATTTTGTTGTTGGTGGCAAATTGCATGTGGAATTGAAAAAGAAGAGTAGACTTGTGTTGTCTGTAGGCAGCATGGCACTCATCTTAAAAAGCAATCTCTGCCCACAAACGATGCTGTGGGAACAAGACCTTGCACTCAGTAGGCTTCTTCATGACTGCAGCTTCTGCATCAAATAACTAAGCACAGAGAGCTTTGTTACAGAAGCTCGAATGTTGCTGAGCTCTGAGGCGGGGCCTTGCAGCATGACAGCCTGTGGCCTTGTTTCAGAGCTCTGCTTACAGGGGCCTGTATAAACTCTCTGTGCATTTTGCACTGGGAAAACGCCCGTACTCGGTATCTGCTGCTGGTGTTTCAGCTGCCTGGCTCCCAGGAGGTTTTACAGGTATCTTGTGTTCTGGCACCTGTTACCCTGCAAACACTTGTCTTTGGGTAGTTCTTTGCTGTGGCTGTTGGAATGACCATGGAGCAGAGTCTGTGGAGGCCTGTGAAATTATTGGTCCTTGTAGGTCCAAGCAGTCTCTAAGGGCAAAGTGCTTCTTGGGGATGTTGATACTTCTATACACCAAAATGCAGAGTGCTTCTTTCAGCAGTGTGAGCTGTGCCACAGCTGCTGTGGGCCCCCTTCAGGTCTTGGAAATTTGGGAGGAGCCTTTGCACTGAAGTCTTGAGGATGGGTCTAGGTCTCTTGCAGGGTGTTACTTGATCAGAGGGTAATCCTGGTCTGAAAGCTAGTAGATAGCATGAAAGGTCACCATTCAGAATATCAAAACTGGCTCATTAATCTTAATTAATATATTAATGATGACTTATGGGGGTTTTGTGCAGACTTTCACCCCTAGTTCTCCTCCAGGAAGAGTGATATGACCTTGTGAATTAGGGAAATCATCTACAATTAGGGGGATTATCTCTACAACTGGGGCTTCTCATTTTGAAGTAGCATGGAAAGTGAGGTGGGATTGGTCTACTGCTTGATCAGGAGTGAGTGAACTGCTACTGTGATGCAGTTGAGAGAAAAGTGAGGTACTTTTGCTAGAAACAAAGAAGCTTCAAGAATGTACAAGAAATCATGTAAGAGCTGGTTGGAGACATCGTGTGTGGCTCTGTCGTGGCAGCTCCAAACAGCTGGTTCTAACCTGGGGATCTGTTAAGCGTAGTTGCAGGGACATGTGCAGGAATGCAGGATCCATCTGAGAAAAAGGGATTAAGGAGAGTTGCTCTTTTTAGCTGAGCAGAATGAAGCTTGTAAAGAGCTGGTACCATGGACAAATTCAGTGAGAAGGAAACATCAAGGAAGAAGAAGGTTTTAAAGGACACTGTTGGTAAATCGAATAAATTCAAATAGAATAAATTCAGCTTGAAAATTAGAGGAAAGTTTCTGACCCTTCAAGGAGTAAAGGTGCTAGAAGTTTGTTAATGACTGATTCCACAGACAGTTCTTTCACTGACAGATCTGAAGGGCTGATAGCTTTGGGACAGAAAAGGGCAGCCGTAGGGGCTGCAAGGATTTGGTAGCTTACGCTGCCACAGTTGCAGCTGGGGCAGCACTTCTGGGCAGAACTGTACATACTTTATGTCACTGTTAGTTGTCTGTGTGTGATGAGAGGAGGGTAATTACCATTAAAAGTCACTGTGGTGATGTTTGAGACCTGTTTATGGGCATGGTCTTAGTGGTTCACTACTTCTGTGTGCACTGTAAAGAGTGGTGAGACGTTATTTATGTGAGGGATGAGGTCTCCTGATGTCATACACCAAGCAGCTTCCCCAGCCCACAGGTCCAACTGCATCCCCTGGCACCACAGGAGGAGTGAAACCAGTTCAGTGTCATCCCACTTGTTGATGTTCTTGCTTGGTGGCAGCAGTTGGGGAAGTTTGGGAATGGGAATGGTCTCTGGTCCTGTTCATAGGTGTGTGTCTGGATTCAGCCCCATGGAAGGTCTCCAGGATCAGTACAGGGTATTTTCTACTCCATGACAACTAACATGATGGGGTGGTTGATCTGCCAGACCAAGGCAATGCCAAGTATCTATCACACCAAGCACCTGAGTCCCCAGTACAGGGAAGAGGGGGTTTTCTGACAGTGATAAGTGATGATTTACTAGGTCAAGGTGTTTTGCTAATGAGGTGCAAAACGACAGGGGCTTTTAAGGTGTTAAAAAAGACCTAAGACAGATGTGGTTTGCATTTAGATGAAAGGATCAAAAAGAGAAAATCTCTATGTATGTTTAACAATTGAATAAGAAATCTAACCTAATTGCTAAATGCACTGAGCCCAAAATGTGAATGAAACTATTTGGAGGAAGCAGTAAATGAAGAGATGAGAACACTTCTCTCTTGTTCAAGTCAGAAACTAGAATTTTAGAGAAACAGGAGGTTTGTTTCCTGTGGCACAAAAAGCTGTGTGGCAGGAGGATGCATGTCACAGAAACCTGACTCCCTCATCAGAGCATGTTCCATGTGTGAACTTAGATGTGATGTGATGGTAGTGGTTTAGGGTGCTGGTTTATCTTGCTGTTTTACATGGCTGGTACCATTCATGTATCTGTGGTACCCACATGGATCTTGGTATGTCAGTAGATACAGTTTAAAGCAAGAAAAGATTTCCAGAAAATGCTTATCTGTTTCTTTCATTAAAAGAAACAATCTCTATGAACAATGCTTCACTTCCCCTAAAGCTGAACAAGGGCTGTGATGGGCAATGTCACATGCAACTGTCTGTAGAGAGAGAAATGAGGGCAAGTGGCCTGAGGTGGAGCAAAGTATCTGCCCACCTCCATCCTGCTCCCACCTGGAAACAATCCTGCTGTGTGAAGAGATGTTTGTTCATGGCTCTGTGTGCTCTGAAAGAGAAGCAGAACCCAGCAGTCAAAGTCAGTTTCCTGACCTGGATGAGGAAAAATGAAACTCATGAGATAAAACTCAGTGAAAAAATTCCCATCTCCCCAGCACATGTGCAAATGTTTAGAAATCAATCCAGCTCAGCCAGATCAGTAAATAAAGCTGAGGGCTGCAGTCAGCTCTTGGATCATTTAAGCATCTGGTCTGCTACAGTTAATGCCAAATTTAGTTCATGTAAAATAGATGTAAATGAATGTCTGTTGCAAAAGAGACTAAAAAGTGAATATCTGCTAAATAGAATGTTGCTGTGGCAGAGTGACAAGAAAAGAGATTTCAGAATTATTGTGTAGAAATCCCACAAGCCAACAGCATTTTCTGCAGCTGCAGGAGGGTTAACAGAGAGTATTCCAGCAGCTTTTTGGAAGAAATGCAGCCAGGATTTCAGGAAAATGCATTTTTGCTATTTAAGAGACCAGCTAAGCCCTATCTCTTCTATTTTGTCTTATTCCAGTCAGCATTCTACATCCACAATTTCTCTCCCACACCTAGAGATGTGCTAACACAGTCTCTGTCTCAGAGAAATATTGCCCTTTCTGCTCCACTCAATGTCGTGTCAGCCCCAACCTGGATCTGGGCAGAAGGGATACGAGCACCGGAGCACCTGGTGCTCTCAAGCAGATGGACAGAGGAGCTGCAGAAAGAGCAGGACTGAGCTTGGGGGCACAAGAGAATTGGCCAGTACCTGTAAAGACTGTAGGAATTCCTCCCTTCTTCCCCAGGACCAACCCTGCAGAGAGGTCACCGCTTTGGAACTTCAGCAGTCTCACTTCCTCTCTGCAGTTTCTCCTTGGAGAAGGTTAGTTTGCCTCCTCTCTGGACTTGGATGTTCATACCTGTTTCTTGTTGTACTAAAGGAACAGGGCAGCGTGGATGTGGGTGCAAGGGCACGAGGGGTCACGTGTGAGAAACAGCAAATCCTGGGGACTGCCCACACATCATTAGCTTCTTAGATATCCAGGGATTATTTTCCCAAAGGATTCAAACATAGTCAAGGCTGACAACCATAGAAGTGAAATGTGGATGTTCTTCAGACACCTCTTCAGCAAGGGTGCCCTGTAAAAAATGCTGTAGACTCAGTGATTACACTCTCCTTTATTCCACTTCCATTCTGCAGCAGTAAGATCAAGCCTTATATCCATCTTGACTATTTCTGAAGCTGCCTGTGCACTTTCTGTACTGCTTTGGTAAAGAAAATGTAGCTGCCTGAAAGACTTCAAAGCAGCAAATGAGTAGGATCTTAGGAAAAAAACAAATTTGTTTTGAAGCCCATTTTTAATATGCTTGTTGATTGTCTTGGTCAATATGAAGATAGAAAGCTTCTGTTGGAGAGGTGTTGCCTGCCCAGAGGTGTTGCTGGATATTTTGGTCTCAGGAACTGAAACATCCAGTTTCTTCTGAGGTTTATGTATTTTGACACTGAAGAAGACAATCTCTGAGCAGCCAGAGGTGTATCATGTGCCTTTCTCACCTATCCACAGGATGGGTGACTTCATGTGCAAGGTTGCCCGCTGGTTACTGACCGACTTGCTGGGCAGACAGGCAAGGCTGGTTAGTCTGGGTGCGCCCTTAACAGTCCTTAATAAGCAGGTTTCTGTGCAAGCCTTTTTTTCCTCACTTGTAATGATTCTTCTCCAATAGCTTGTGACTTTTTTTTAAGTTGTTCTAGGAGAGAAGGTGGACTGGATTTCTGTAGATAGTATTTAACCTTTCTCCTTTCTACTTAAATATTTTGTAGTTTGTATCTCACTCAAAACTTAATTTAGAGGTTAAATTGTTTCTCTCAGTGATACGTGTACTTATCAAAGCTGCAGGAGGCTGTGGGGAAAACCCATGATGCATATTAGAAATATATGATGTTAGCTTTATTATGGAGCTGAACCACTCAAATTGCCTCCCCTGACATCTGTGGCCATCATGAAACGTGCAAAAGACCAAGCTGGAGCTGAACAGTCCTGTATCTGTGTTGGGGATGTGCCAGTGGCACAAACAGGGAAGACAACAGCATGGAACAGCCTGCTGGACTGGAAAGCATTATGCCTTAGGCTGATCTGCCAATTCAGATGCTTATTTGGGAGAGCAGTTGTTGAAGCTTCAGTCACTGGAGCTGATACTTCTTATTTTCACCAGACCTGCAGAATGTCCTTTTTCAGTGACTTGTAGTCCATCTGCACTGACAGTTCCTGGATTTTGTGTGCATGAAACCTCTTTGCTACAAGATGCCTTGAAGAGCTGTAATCACTGGAGTGAAGGGTCAGGTGGAAGTGCCGTTAGTAGGGCACTATCTTTACCCTTAATTTGACAGGTGAAGCCCTGTCATAATCTGGACAGTGGAAAATCATAATTCTAAACTGGTTCAGGACCATTGGTTTGTATTAGTTCTTGGTCACTGTTTAGTCACCAGAATCTGCTTTCAGACATGCTTTACTCTTCTGTGCATCATGTGCATCATTACACAGGGACTTTGTCCTTGGTGCCTTCTCCAAAGATAAATGCTTTTCATTTTAAACTGCAGGGTTTAGGTGTGGCAGGTTGGTTCTTTGCTGTTTGTGATTCATCTGCCTTCCAAAGTCAGCAGGCGCTTCTCTTTGATTATTAAAGTGTAAATATCCAAAGATGTGGCCAGAATTCCTGTGTGGCCAACAGATTTCCCTTTCTGTGGTGATCTCTTGTGATTCAAATTTAAAGCATCTAGGGTTGCTCTTGTTTTCCTATGTGTATTTTAATTTTCTCACTTCTCACACTTCCACACCTCTGCTTTTTTTGGCTTCATTTGCTTTCTTCTGCCTCTGCTCCCTGCTGCTTTGTGTTACTTGCCAAACGTTTGGGAAGGAGGAAATACAATGCCTTTGTCCCCTTCCTTGCCCAGAGTTGGAGCAAAGCTCCAAGTACCCTGCTGGAGATTCTTACTCCTCTGGAAGCCCAGCTGGCATTCCTTCTCCACAGAAACAGCTCAAGAGATTGTATTCAAAATGCAGTTCCAAGAGGCCCCTTGGCTATTTCTCACGTGGGTCTGGGGCTCTTTGTCTTCTCCCATCTCATTTGCCCTGTGCTTACCAAACAGAGCTCTACTCAGCCCCATCCCTTGCAACACCAGCCCATGCTGATGGATCCTTTTCAGCAACAGAGAAGAAAGGTGGAATCAGTGCCTTGCTGCCAGCTGAGAACTTCCACAATCCATTCATATAAAGCAAAAAACCCTCTTTCTAATGAGGTTTGATTCCTTCTTGTTCCTTTAGGTGCATCCTTCCTTTTGTGTGGGTAGCTCACTGCCTGGAAGATGGGTCAGCAGCCTTCCATTCTTGAGATAAAGGTTTAGATTGAATTTGCAGCTCAGGATTGCAGCTCACTTGCTCTCAGGATATTAGCATGACTGTGCCATAGTGATGGTTTTTATAGGGATTGGCAGCAGCTTTTACAGGCAGGCTGAACTTCCTAGAAACCTAACTTAAAATGCACAGAATGAGAAAAATGCCTCTCTTGTAAGGCTCCTGCTGAGCTGATAACAGTCTACAGGAAGACATCTATTTCAACAGAAATAAACATGCCTTAGGATGCTTGGATCCTATTTTCAGCTTTATTAAGCTATTTTCAGCTTTATTAAGAATGCTGTGTTTAATTTTTCCAGCATTTCCAGCCCCATTAATTTAGTTTACACTGCATTTGGATCAATTAGTGCACTTGATGATAATGCACTATTTGCCTCTGCCTATTTAAAACAAGAGAAACAACAGGATGGATTTTCAGTGTATTAAAGAATCTGGAGTTCCTCCAAAGACTCTGATTAGTCCAAATGGCAAATCTGAAATGCTGGCCAAGTGGAAACAGAAATTTCATGTTGGGTAACTGTCCAGTGGATCTATCTGCTCACTCCAGTGACTTCTCAAACCATTTCTTCTAGTGGCACCTTTGCTTCAGGAGACAGCACCCCCCATATTCTTATGATGACTATATTTAACAGGAACACACACAAGTTAATAATAATAATAGGCAGAGATCCAGAGAAGTAGCCAGCAAAAAAGATAAAAGGGGGTTGGAAAAACCACTTCAAAACTGTAAGGATTTACAGACTTCCTGATGTGATGGTGGTGCTGTTACCAACCAGTTGAAATCACATTCAGCTTTCCCCGTTTTCCTCTTGGAGATGAAAATACGTGGGAAGGAGGCCAGTCTAGAAGGCCACCTCTCCAAACCTGAGCTGCCTAGTCTGACTTGGTGCATCATCAGAATGCTGATATGTTCCACTTCTGCTTCATGGGATCTCTGCCACCTGCTGGATGGCATAAAAGGGGGTCAAAGTTGTGCTAGATTTTCATGTTTCATTTTTATTTTAGTGAAGTGCTTGCTGTAAAAAGCAATTCTAAGGCATGAATTTTATTACAATGCTTTTCAAATACAGTAGGGTATGTTTAGCATTGTTTCAGGTCCTAATACCAGCTGTGCCTGCCCTCTACTCAGGATTATTGGCAGCATCAAATTCTGGTTATTAATGGAAAGCAGTGCTTGCTGCAGTTTTATTTGGGGCATATACATTGCTGAGGTACCAATGTGCAGCATGTGAATTGTGTCTGGCAGAGAATATGATTAAGATGATGCAACTTGGAAAAAGTACCTCTGTTTATCTTTGCTGCAAAATTATTTTGGAGGTTGTTACATTGCGTTATTACACTGTGATCTTTTGCTTTTTCATGAGTGAATAGTATCACATTTTGCCTGGGAGTTTGGAGTGTTTATTGTACCCATGGGATACCTTGTTTATTTGTCTTGCTTCTGGCCTGTCACAACATTTTCAGTTTGAGGCAGATTGCTTACAAGTTTGCACATGGTGAGTCTTGTAATCTCATTTGCTTCAGCAAACTTCATATGCAGCTCTGAGAAACATTCCCATTTCACTGAAGTACCTCCTCAGCGGCACAATACAGATAAAGGTAGATATAAGTTACTGTAGAAATTGTATTGTGGTGCTGGATTTGTTGATTTATTCAGCAATAACAAAATACAAAGCAATAGGTAAATGACCCAGGCTGAATTCCCTTGAGTATCTAACTGACACAGAAGTATTTTATTCCTTTATGCTGCTTTTGGAAAAAACAAAACTCAGTTCTTCCTTAGGTATCTCTGTTCAGCTTCTTGATGTCTGAAATGTGTATTTAAATGCCCTGATGCTGGTCAATTCAGTAAAGGTGGCTGTGGATCCAGAAGCAGCAGAGCTGTTTAATGGCAATACTAATAGCACTGGGGTTTGGCTATCTGGTACTCCACGGTAAGAAACGTGCTGTCTCTATCTTGCCCCATAGCTTTTGGTGTTCTGCCAGCCCCTTGAGCTTGAGAAGCCCTGTGCTGGCCAACGTGCCCTGGAGACCATGATTTCAAAGGTTGGTTTCAGAGCGATGCGATGGTCTGTGGTAGTGTGCTGTGGGCATGGCACTCTGCAGGATCTTGCCCTGCTGCTGGCATGAAACAGCCTGTGGATGAAAGAGATGACTTCAGACTCCGGGTTGCCTTTTAGAAGAGAGAAACCACCAGCCTGTCAGGCTGTGCTCTCGCTCCTGTGCGGTGGGTTTCTCTCTGTCAGGGTTTGGTGCTGCTGACCGTTACTTTCCTGAAGTTCACTTGGTGCCTGTATGGTCACAGGGTCTCTGGCTTCGTAATGACATGTGTGTCACCTCCTGCAGTCTCGACACGCCAGCTGCAGTGTGCACAGGGATGGTGCTCGCTTTAACTGGCAGCTTGCCTTCTGCCCAGAACACCCTTACTCTGATGCTGCCCAACTATTAATGCTATTAATGACTGATTATCTGCACTGTAACCTTAGTTGCCTTTGGTTGTGCAGTGTTATTCACAGTGTAGAACAAACAGAGTCCTTGTACTGAGATTTTTTTGTGGGGATAAAAAAGAGAAACCAGCAACACGACACTAGAAAGCTTCACAGAGGCCTGGAGAGAGCATCTTGTCCCCACAATGTGGCTTGTTCTGAGAGTGTACGTTAGAGATGGCCACTTGATTGCTGCTCAATGGACACATAATTTTTTTTTAAGAGGTCAAGTGTCTTGAAAGAGAAAAGGCTTCAGTACTCAGCCAATTGTGTAAGAACATTCTAAGTTTAAGATTTCAGGACTTTTATTTTTGCATGAATAGAGATGAAGTGATTTTAAAGGTTTCTTCACTCTGCTGGAGTTGGTATTAGTGAGGCAATAGAACATTTAACTACTTGTGGTGCTATTTCTTTGACTTCTTTTCTACCTGGCATTATTAAGTATGTTTTCAGCTTAGCACAGGTATAATTTGAAACACAAATGTCTTTAAAACCAACAAAACCGTTGTGTCTGATGTATGTCTCCGTGCTACACATCTACCTCTCAGGCTTGGCTTGAGTAATGTGCTTTGGTGTTGAGTCAGCTGTCACCTAGAATTATGCTTTGGATACGCTGATTTCCAGCGAGAGATATGAAGAGTAGGCAGTACAGGAGAGAATAGGCTGCAGTGTGCCCTGTTTACGATGATTTCTGAATCACAGTGTAGCATGGCTGTGTTTCTCATACCTGATGAGTGGCGTTTTAATGTGGATGTGAGTATGAAACTGTTGCATCGTTACATTGGGAAGGACTTGAGCTGAAGCAGTTTCCGTTCTAGTCCAGGTTCTGCTTGCTTACAGTGTTGAAATGTTTGAAGATGCCTTTGTATCAATGCATAAATCTAATAATTTTCTCTTTGTCTTCACCTATTTCCCTGGAGCTGTCTGTTGGTGCTTGAACCCCGGTATTTTAAGCGAGGTAATCCTCTCAGAAGTCACTCCTACTGCTTGTGACTAGTTTTGCAGAACACAGGCTTTGTGCAGGTCATTTGCTGCTCCTTTTTAAACTGATACTTGTAAATGTATTTCAGAATGTATTTTCTGAAAGGAGTTTTAGAACAAAGATTTTAGTGAAACCTGTCAAAGCTCCAGTGTGCTGCATTTAAGAACGTGACAAGAGGGGGTAAAGAGAGCTTGTGTTTTATAAAGTCATGAGCTCCTCATCTGCCAGAGCTGCTGTTACAGGTTGCAGAAACCCTCCCTGTGAGGGATATTGAGAACAGAAACGTGAGTGTATGGGAAGAGTATCTGTCTCCAAAACTGGCTCTCTCATTTATAGAAGCTGGTTACAGCAGGCAGCTAGAAAAGCTAAGGGTTAAATGAATCTTACCAGTTTCCATGTTACAATGTATATAGGGAAGAATTTCCACAAATCAAATCATGTACCCATGATTTTGCCTTTTTCCAGATCGCTGCTTAAGCCTGTCAGTGCCATGTCTGCGTGGGACTGCACAGTGGCACAACTGCTGTGTGGCTGTGGTGTATCCCCAAAGCCATTCTTCTCAAAGAACTGAAACATATGCACATGGTTTTCCCTGAATTTAGTCAGGGAAAATTGCAATTGAATTTTGTTCCCTTTGTTTTAAAATTTTCCAACACAGAGCAATTTTTTGTTTGTCAGGATGTGATTCAATGGGATGTTTAACTCAGACCTGGCAAGGAAGCTCACCTCTGTGAAGCCAAAGGCTGAATTTCATTTTGTGAAAATTGTCTTAATCCTATTTATTTATTTACCAGTAATGTCTTATCTGTGAACATTTCTGTAATTCTTATGCCCTTCAGGATGTGCAGCTGGGATGCCTTTAGTGCGTAACCACCACATGTGTGAGAGTATATGTATGGTATACACACGATCAAGCCTGCTAAGAGCAGGCAAAGCTGTTTGTTGCTATTCAGGGAAGCACGATGTTAAGAGCCAAGTAGAAGTGTGTACTACAACAACAAAAATAAACTCCACAGCTTTGCTAGTTCCCCACACAGCATTTAATGGGTATGAAGCAGTTTAGTCATGATATCAGGGAACTGATACATCTGTTAAGAGAAATGCATTTTATGCACCATAAAATGAAATGATGCATTGCCAAGCAATATAGCAAGTATTCCTGCAGTCATTTTTTGCAAACTAAACATTGTAAAATTATATCATAAGAAGGTGGTACTGGAAATCTGTTTTGAAAACATATTCCATTAGGAGCACACACTGTACTTGACAGAAGGATTACAGCTGCCATTTATGGTGGTTTATTTTTTCTGCACTAAGAATATACTGCATGCCATTAGCAGACTAAAGCATAAGAAGGGTATTTCACATTTATGCTGAACCTTATCGTTCTAAATGAATCCAGAGTACTAAAACAATCTACAGGGCATATGTTCTGTGGTGCTACTGAAGGGCTGTTATCAGGATGTGAGGCAAACAAACTCTGTCTGGAATGTTCTGTGTGCATCGCGGGGGGAAAGCTTTGGTTAGACACACCAAGCTTCATGTACTGTGCTGCTGAAAAGTTCCAGCCCCTTCAAGGAAGGCATGCTCGAGCCTGGTGTAGAGATTTTCATGACTCTGATTTCTTGAAGCACGTGACATTGTGATGGGGCCCATAACAGCGTGATACAGGGTGCTCTGAGGCAGGAGCATTGAGGTGGGATTTGTGACCAAGCTGGCATTGCTCTGTAAGAAGCAACCCAGGATCTGTATTTCATCTGCCTTTGCCTTCACCATTCCCCAACATGTTACCACCCAGCGAGTTTTCTACAGAGAAAATAGCAGAGAGGGGGAACAGGTGGCAGCAACTCAAGTGAATGCTGTGCCTACTCTCAGATATTAACGAAAGGGTTTGTGTGATTGTGTGAGTAAGGACCCAAGTCAGCAGCCTGGGTTTATAAATTGTGACAGAGAGGTACTCCTCGGGGTGTTGTAGCTTAAGAATTTAGGGGATAAATTCTTAGTCACTGTGTAAATTGATATAGATTTACTAATTGACACTAGCAGAGAGTGTGGCCCCTTGGGTTTCTAAAATACTCTCGGCTCAGTCAAAGATTATACACACAAAGCTTATATTCCCTTTTCTGCTCTGACTTGTTAAATGCGTTTTTTATTAAATTATATTTCTGTAGTTAACTCTCTTCTGCAAAAGTGCCTGGCAGGTTCAGGTTCTTAATGCGTCTCCCTCGCTGGGGGGTTGTAAGTCTTAATTGTTCCTAATGTGTAAAAGCTGGAGATGAAAGGATTTATGTAAAAGCAACGTATTATGATGATTAGAAAGCTGATGGTGATGCATATCACACCTGCTGTCACACCAGCTTGAGCAAAAGCAATCTCTGCCTTCAGATTGAAATTTCTGTAACAGTGGGAACAATATCACTTCTCAGTGTTTCTTTTCCCCTATTGAAAAATCTGGTGGCACTCTCAGTTTAGTTAAAACATTTCTGGTTATTCTCTCTTCTAGATGAGCCTTGCACATCAGGATAAAACATATTTGGTCAGATAATTTTAGGTAAATCCAGATGTGGAGATGAAGGTATATTATGCCACTGAGAAAATTAAGATAATTGCTAAAAATCTCCTTTCCTTTCCTTTTTTTGAGAAAACTCTGTGTTTTGTAGTATTTTAGCTACTGTAGAACTTTCTGATTTAAAATGCAGATAAGAACTGCCCTTAACTGTGTCCTATTAATAGTTGTTTGCATTTTTAATTTAGTGATTGCAAAGGTCATATGTGTTGAGGAGTGCAAAAGTTACCTAGACCTAAGAGAATCCATTATTTAGTGCGGTATGTTTTACCAGCGTGTCTGAATCTTTCCAACCCCCTCCATTGTTTTCTTTGTTGTTCTTTCTTTTCCTTATATAAACTTGATCTGAATGAGACAGAATACCCTGGGGTTTTGCTGATGGGATATAGGGCTTTTCATCTCTTGATTGCCTTCTTGGAGGTGTCTTCAGTGAATTCAAACCTTTATCTGTTAGAGATTGCAAGGTAAACTGGATTCTGGAAATTGAGATTAACTTTTAATTCTGTTCCTTCATGGAGAAACGTCTATATCTAACATGGCATCTTCCTCGATAAAGAGTGAAGGCTGGATGGGTATTGTGGATGAGCTCTGAAAGCTTCGTGTACTGCAGCCTGCGGTGTAGCCAGAGCACTGATCTCTGGAGCTGACAATTCCCATCCTTCTGGTGTTGGTCAGTAGAATGCAATCGGCTTTGAAAGAAGCATTTTATTTTGGGTGGAGTGTTTTGGCAGATTGAGTGAGATTTAAAAGACGATGCAAAAGCTCATTAGAAAGTGTTTCTAGAGATGCATCCTGCTGTAGCTGTTACTTGCAGCATACCAGAAGGATGTTAAGACAATGAGAGAAAGCACTTAAATTTTACCATTTTTAAAGATACACTGTTGATGTCTTATTTGTCTTTACACATCCTTGATCTGGACCAGAAAATCCCCTTGCCATTTTATTTCCTATTTTCTTCTTCTCCCTCCAGTAATGTCACCTTCAGATAGCTACCATAATGCTATCAATAATTCCTTGATTTAATGTTGCATGATTTGTGCAGCTATTGAAACAAGGGTTTGGGTTTTTTTCAGTTTCAATTGTTATGGTTGCAATAAGGTACTCGCAACCTCTAGAAAAGTCTCTGAATGTAACACTGTAGAGGGTGTGATTGCACCCAAGCAACACGCTTCCTTCCAGCCACAACTGAAAGTGCTTTCTTGAAGTTTCTTTCCAATTTCAAAAGTGTTGCTTGTTTAGAGAATTACCATAAAATAATATTTTAGCAAAACTTTAGGCATTTTTTAAAGCAGTTTATTCAACATTTGATGTTTTTAATAACCTGTGTTGCAGTTTTGTGTAGCTGGATGATGGTATAGAAGGGGGCTGCAGAGATGGTGCCTGCAAGCAGCAGCTAGAAGCTCTCTGCAGGCCCCGGAGAGTAAACATTGGCCAATTCAAGGCCAGAGTCATTGCTGACCAAGGTCAAGCCAATCAGAGATGGTCACAGCACTTCTGGGAATCACATTTAAAGGGGGAAAAAAAGAAAAGGCAGGCAGGTGCATATTGCCAGCAGAGTGAGATGTAAGAAGCCGTGCAGACACAAAGGCCTGGGAAGAAGGAAGCGGCAGGGAAGAATGAGGCGCACCAGGTGCCGCAGCAGGTTTGCTGGGGAACTTGTGACCCTGGGGGGGACCAGGCCGGAGCAGTCTAGGCCCTAAGGTCAGTCCCCCCTGGAAGGGAGCCACACTGAGGCAATTGGTGAGGAGATGGCTACCTGATAGAAAGGATTCATGCTGGAGAAGTTCGTGGAGGACTGTCTCCTGTGGATGGGACCCCACAGTGCCTTAGGGGAAAGGTGTGTG
Source organism: Hypotaenidia okinawae (assembly GCA_027925045.1). NCBI lineage: Eukaryota > Metazoa > Chordata > Aves > Gruiformes > Rallidae > Hypotaenidia > Hypotaenidia okinawae. The sequence continues at coordinate 10,939,872 of BSDF01000006.1, forward strand.
TGTGGAATGCCCCACCCCCCCAGCTAAGAAGGAAGGCAACTTGGGACTGAAACCCCCTTTTCCCATTCCCTGCCCCTCCCTGTGCTGCGATGGGGAAGGGGAGGGGTGGAGTGGGGGGAAGAAGGGACTGAATTTATGACTAAAGTCTGTGAAGAAGGGAGGGGTGGGAGGAAGTGAAGTAGAAGCATTAAGATCTGGAAGAGGAAAGCAGCTTGTGAGGAGTTGACCGGAACCACTCCCCATTCCCTGCCTCTTCCTGCACCATGTTGGGGTGGGACAAAGAAAGTAAAATCGTGAATAAGTCTGATAAGAAGGGAGGGGTAAAGGGAAGGTGCTTTAAGACCTGGCCACACTTCTCATTACCTGACTCTGGGTGTGTAGTTGTAGTGAGAGAATTCAGAGAATTGTGAAACATACAGAGCTAGGAAACTGTTTTTATGATGTCTAAATATTCTGTAACCTGTAGTAAGGTCAAACAGGCTGGGATTCCATCCGCTGTTTGTTGAGTTCTGTTTTTTTAATAAGATCAATGGGATTTGAATCAAGGTCTTTCTAAAGTTGTAATAGTAGCTCAGGCAAGGGAAAATGCTTCTGCTGTGCTTCTGGAACATGCTGCTGTATCCTTAAATTTGGATTGATTAAGCATAACTTGTTTCTAAAGAAACTGAACCACAGTATAGCAGCCAACATGGAAGCAGGTCAGAAGTTTCACATTCTCTCTTCCTTGTTAGAAATACTGCCTAGTTTTTAGTAGTGTTCTTCTGTCAGATTTGTTTTGGTTGTTCCACTGTATATATAAAATTATAATTTGTGCTATGTTTATCTATTGCTCTATACCCATTTGCTCAAAAGGAAAAAACCCAGAGTATAAGCAGTACATTAATGTGGCACAAAGAAAAACACCAATAATGTATGCCATGTCATTCACTTCAGTTTGCTTTTACAGTTTTAACAGAGGAGTTGAATTTTGAAAGGTGATGCTCAGTTGGTTTGTAGCAGTATTCTGCCCTATTTTGTCATGCTTAGTATTAGGTGCCGAGACAGACAGCTGCGGCTGGCTTAAAATGGTGCACTAAAAATATGGAGCAGCCTAGCCTTGAGGAAGCAAGGCAGTAAAATGGCAGCGAGAATGTTTATTTAGCACGGAATCATCTGGGGATGGGAGAGATGCTTTCCAAAGTGTAATATATCACAGGACAAATTTTATTATATTACTTTTGTCTCTTGCTGCTTCTATTGATCTTTTGCACATACAGTTTAGAAAATTGCCACATATCTGTCCTCAGAGCCATAAAATAAGTTATAAGTGTTTCTGTGTGACTTTTCAGCAGTGAAGTAGAATGGTCAGATTCTGTCCATTCAGTATGCTTTCTGAATGAATTTAATTAAATACAGCTTGCTTGTTCATTAGAAAAGATTTTAGGTGAAAATGTATTGATTGAGGTGGATGACTTCCACATTCAAAACTAAGTTCTGTTATTTTGGTACTATAATGAAATTATTATTATTTATCACTATGATTCCTTGTACTAATTTTAAGGAGCTGATGCTTCATTTTTTCCAAAAAAAATCCAGTATCTCCAGCACTTGAGCCCATCCTGAGAGCATTCAGATGAACCTCCTGCTTCTTGAGTACAAATGGCCACAGCTTAACTACATATCAGTCAAGCAAAGCACTAGGCACCAAGAGGATTTAACATCATATAGCAGCAACAAAGGGCCCACTGCAAAGAGTTCAGTGCTTTCTGAGAGAGATGCTCAGCCTTCCAAAGTCACCTTAATCTTAATTTTGCAAGTGCCATGTGACAGAGCACTGGGTACTTGGAAAGATTCACTGCTGCATCAGCTAAAATAACCTAGTGACAAACTCTACAATATTAATTCACCATTTTGATAAATACTACATAGTAAACAAATCTATAGACGTGTACAGACTCAGGCACACTGCGTATGTATGCCTGTACCTGGTATCTTTCACATAACAACTTCCCAGTATAATCTTTATAAACCTTCCAGGTACTTTTCTGCTTTGCCTTTTTTCCTTCTTTACTCTCACTGTGCATCACCTCCCAGATTTGAAACAAGCCTTTCAGGCTTTTCTGAGTGCTTTGAAAAAAAACCCTCTCTGTAACTAAAATCCAAAATCATTAATCTCTGTTCAGATTTAGCTCTAACTAGTTTTACTACCAGGATTTGGAATTTTGACTATGGGAGGCAGCCATTTATGCAAATCATGTTTGTAAAGTACCTCTTCTATGTGAAATCTCTAGCAATATAAATCAGGAATAACAACTTTACAGTCGGCTGTTAGAAGACCTGAGATTTGTAGGGTCTTCCTGAACTGCACTAACCCTCATACATACCACACATAAAATCTGAAGCATAAATTAGGTTGGAAGCCACTCAGGAAGGTGATGAACTGCCCAGCTAAGGGTTTGTCTTCAAGTCTCAGATAGATTCACATCCTGATTTCCAGACTGACCTGTTCTCCCCTTCTTGCTCCAACAGGTGGGATGAAATGTTTCCAGGACAATTCTTTAGCCCAAAGTTCATTCCTGACAGACTTGTCCTTCTCTGACTCCAGCCAGCTGTAAAAGTCCTCCAGTGGTATTTGGCAGGCTGTGTGTTAAATAAGTCCCACCCTGTATCCAGTGGATGTAGTTCACTGAACCAAGAAGAGTTTTGTACTTTTATAGATGATCTGGTCACACTTGAGTACAGGGGAAAAGAGCAGAACCTCTGCTGCTCCCTTATTTTGTGTGCTTTCTCCTTGCTTTTCCAGCTGTCCTCTAAACCTGCCTCAGCAACTTGCTACCATCTGATTATTCTGGTATTTGGCTTCCAGAGTTGGGTTGTTACCAAGGGCGACCTTGTGCGTACTTGGCTGAGTAAATTCAATCAGCTGATGAAACTCTGCTCTTCCCAGCAGTTGGTTATCAAATCGCTTGTGCAGTTCAGCTGGCCCATCTCTTCTCCAGAGCTGCACGTGTCTGTTCACCCCAGCAGTCTCTGCCTGACCCTTCCTTGCCTTTCTTGAATGTCCCTGTTTTCACTTTGCATGCATACAGCCTATGAGCCTGGGCAAATACCAGTGGACTTCATGGTCATTGTACTGACCACTGTGTTGAAAATGAAGGAGTAGAAAAGCATTTCAGAAGTGCAAGAGGAGTTAGTATGACTTCCTCTCTCATGCTGCCCTGTGTAGCAGTCCCAGGTGCCTGTTGATGTACAAGGTCAACAACTGTGATGGCAAGAAAGGATGGTGCTTGCTGAGGCCATTACCAGGAGGAGCTGTGGTTTGAATTTTGGGAAGGGAACAGAGCAAAGAACCAGCAGTAAGCACCTGTAAAGGAAGTATTTGCCAACCTTCTTATTCCTCCCCCAGCTCCCTGTGCTAGTGCATAACCTTTGAACAAGTAAAGGTGACAGGTTGAAGTCCCTTAGAATTCCAGTCTTCTAGAAACTGCTGTAGGTTTAAATGTAGGGCAGCACTGGCAGTATACCTGCTGCTGTATTTGATCTTGAAGTACAATTTATACTCTTCATCATATCTATTTAGCGCCTGCTAAAGCTGATGCATACATATGATGCCAGCCACCAGCTAGTTTGGGGAAGCATGTGAGAACACAGTACTGCCAACATGCAGAAAGGCTGCAGGTTGCTCTATCGCTACTACACAAGAGCAGCTTCTATGTAAAACGTGACCAGCAGGTCAAAGGAGGTGATTCTGTCCCTCTGCTCTGGTGAGACCCCACCTAGAGCACTGCACTTAGTTCTGGGGTCCCCAGAACCAGACAGATGTGGACCTGTTGAAGCAAGTCATGGGTGGCCTCAAAGGTGATCAGAGCAATGGAGTGCCTCTCCTGTGAGGAGAGGCTGAGAGAGTTGGGCTTGTTCAGCCTGGAGAAGGGAAGGCTCTGGGGACACCTCAGAGCAGCCTTCCAGTACCTGAAGGGGGCCTGCAGGAAAGCTGGAGAGAGGGTTTAGGAGGGCATGGAGTGATAGGACAAGGGGTGATGGGTTTAAACTGAAAGAAAGGAGATCTAGATTAGCTGTTAGGAAAGAAATTCTTCCCTGTGAGGGTGGTGAGGCCCTGGCACAGGCTGCCCAGAGAAGCTGAGGACGCTCCCTCCCTGGCAGTATTCCTGGCCAGGTTGGATAAGGCTTTGGGCAACCTGATCTAGTGGAGAGTGTCCCTGCCCGTGGCAGGGGGTGGAACCAGATGCTCTTTAAGGTCCTTTCCAACCCAACCCTCTGTATAATCTTGTATGCTTTCTGAAGGATGTCTCCTCACCTTGGGTTTTGTTGCAGTTGCCACTGCAGCATGGTCTGGTGTCTCCTCTGCATTGCAAATGTCCTGACAAGCTGTGCAGCACCTTGCTTAGGGAATAAGCTGGTGGTTGCCTTTATCTGTGATCAACCCAACAATGCAGGAGTCGGGGTGGGTGTAGCCCATGTCACTGCATACAGAGTGTATACCCTGTGGAACAAAACTGGATCTTCTTTCTTTAATCAAGAGCTTCTCTTCCCTGTCCTGTGGGGGAAAGAGTTGTTTGTGGGTTTGGTATTGATATATTCCTTCCTTTTATACAAGCTGTGGTGGATTTTATCTTTTCCTGCAGTGGGGTTTGTTTTGGAACTAATGGAACTATGTTTTTCAACACTTTTTTCATGACTAAAGAAGAAATGAGGAAAATGACAAGGGAGAGAACAGCATTAGAAGAAGCCAAAAGTACCTGCTGCTCAGGCACTCACTTTTGAACCTCTTCCATCTCCTTGTGCTATCAAGTTGAAGAGGTCACTTACTTGGTAAACAAACCGTACTAATGTTCTTAAAACATTGGTGTTTGTTACTTATGGGTGATGTTGAGATGAAGAGGAACTAGGGATTACTCTAGTCAGTTGCTTCTGAGTTGGAATTCTCAGAATTTGGGAATTTGCTTGTTCTCAAATGGGAGATGAACTGAACTGGAAATAAATTAGGTGCTTCTATTCCAATGGAGTTTACTTTTTTTTTTGAAAACTAATGGGCAGATAGGATAAAAAAAGGACAGGAGTGTACAGTATATTGTACCTATGGTTGCATTACAGCAGGTCATGTTATATGTCTACAGTAACAATGTCTTGGGTGATATATTTAACTCTGAAGGCAGAGATTATGCTGTACCAGGGCAACATAAAGAAATTGGTCTGTTAAAAGGTGAATTTAATAACTGTATCTCAGTATATGAAGCTTTAAAAATAGAAATTCAACATATTATTATTGCTGTGTTTTATTATGGCTTTCTAGAACAATTAATTTTTGTGTAGATCAAGAAATAATATTTAATATAGAACCAGTTTGTTTGGGCAGGTGACTCTTATGTGTCTTAAGCGACTTTAAGTTTGTAGAATCATTGCTACTTTTTCTGTTCCTACAATATTTTTATATATTTATGAGTACAAATATTTATATTTTATTTTCTAATAATTACAGTGTTGCACTGGGAAGTGAGACACATTTGCTTAGCGTGAGGGTTCCAGGCTGCAGCTCCTGGGCTGGGCAGCCCAGCGAAGGGTTGTACTGTGCTACCACACCAAACAATTGGAGAAATCAGGCAATTCCTTCTGCTCTGAAGGAAAGGAGGGTGGAACCCCAATTCTCCTGCTTTGCCTGAGCCTTGTAAGCAGAGGGACTGGAAAGAGCCGCCAGGTTTCAGTAACAGACAACACAAAGTATTTGAAGCTGGTGTTGGTGTACCTGCCTCACACAGGTGCTCTTGCCTGTTGCTGCCTAGATCTAGGGAAGAACAAGAGGAACTTCAAAGATGTCAGATTCCATGCCTTCCATTCAAAGAGTCTCTAGCTGTGCAAACTTCTTCTTTTCCTTCCCAGGAATGCCCATAATGGCCTCACTGGGAAAGGGGTGTATTTAACTGAATGAGGGAAAAGAAACTGTGCTCCATGAAAATATGTAGGCAGTGGGGATGCAGCTTGTGCGTGTCCTGAAGCGTGGGGCCGAGTCGTGGGTACTTCCATGGTGCTCTTTGTGGAGCTCCACAGTGAGATTCTCCTGTCCCTGTAACATTATCACAGAAATGACAAACCCAGCACATTTATCATTTTGACTGTTTCCATTCTCCTCACCAAGGAGGACATACATCAAAACTAAAGCTCTTGCTCTGCAGAGAAACTCTGTCTATTTAGGAAAGATCTTTATATGACAAAGGCTTTTCCTTTTGAAGGAGGAATCTGTTAGCATTACAGAGATCTGTTCACTTTGGCTGAAGCCTTCTGAAATCAAGAGATTCCTTTGCTTTTACAGGTGGGATACTGAATAAGACTCTGAACGATACAGGTTTGCCCTCATAGACTTTACCCTAATGACATCTTCACTTAATTTTCCTGATAAAACCTTTCCTGGGAATTCAGAAACCATTCTCCTTTTTAACAAGTTTGGCAGCCTGCAGATCATTTCAGAGGCAGGGTCTATTCATGGGAGTGCATTTGCAAAATACAGTCCAGCTGTGATTTATATTTCTTGGGTTAACTTTCTCTGAGGAGGGAGGGAGTTTGCAGTCGAAGTTTTTAACTGCTAGTTCTGTGGTAGTGGTGGGTCCCACCCCAAACAGAGTGTTGATTTGGCAGGCTCTAAACCACAGTGGAATCTGTCTTAGATCCCACAGCCCATAAGGTGTGCAACAAAGCACAAGCCCCAAAGCAAGTAGTTTCATGAGAAGCACTCTAGTTGATTTCCTATTCAGCCACAGAGCAGCTCCCTGTTGGGTCCTCTTGTCCATAAAGCATAGGTGCAGAGTGATGTAAAGATTTGCCTTAATTAATCTCTTCTGCTGAAGGCAAAAAAGGAACAATCTGACTGTTGGAAGTGAATGAATTTTGATAAAATATTCTAAAAGCCTTCTGACAGAGACCAAACTATTAGAGAAAATAGTTCAAATCAGTGAAGTTTGGTAAAATTGCCAGCAATTGAAACCGAGTTCCTATTATTAGACGTGTTGAACAGTCTTAAAATTCCGAGTAGTGCTACCAGTACTGCATACAATCCTGTGAGCTCTTTTGCTAGCAGTTAAGGAAAGTAGCCTTTAGACAAGCATGCTGATTTTGTAAATAAATTCTGAGATCTGTGGTTTTGATGTACCCATAAGCCTGTGATGCAGAAATGAAAGGGTTTGTAGGAGAGCCACGTGGGGAACAGCAGTATAGTTCTGTCACTCTTCCTTGGGCTTTTCTTTTCTTGCATAGAAATATAAAACTGAACCATCTCTCCCCAGTTTATCAAAGGCAGCACAGTCAGTCCATATTGCAGAGGACCTTCCGGCTTCTGCAGAAATTGAAAAGCAGAGTTGGATTCTTTCCTTCAGCAGCCATTGCCCAGCTTCTTCCCCAGCTCCATCCCCTGCCCGACATCCATAGAAGGAGCTGGTGCCTGGGGGACTCCTCGTGCACTGGGCAGCACAGGGCTTTGTACGTTGCTGAGATGGGGCACCTGAAGGGTGGGGGAAGTTCAGAATGCCCAACAAGTAGGTGCTGGCACATCTGGAGGCACGTTTTGATACACGTGTGTAGGAAGGAATGGAAGGACAGAGAGTGAGTTCTAGCTGCTGGCAGGCACCCCAGTCTCTCTCCCAGGTGTGAATAGCGTGCTTGGCTCTGTCTGTAGGTGTCAAGACCCCGCTGCTGCTCTGGCATAACACAGCTTTTGCACTAATGGGAAAACCTTTTACATCACCAGCCCTGTCTCATAAGCCTTTTCTCTGTCAGTAATCTTAAGAGAGGACAGAATGAAACACCCCCTTACTGTGCAGACCTGGGAATACGATTTAAGAAGCACAGATTTCAATTTAGCAAGTTGGCAGCATTGGTTATGGTGGCAAAGTGTGTGACAACACTAATTGAAGCCCTCTTACCTACCTGTCCCCATCAGCTCTAATGACTTTCAGTGACCGTGCATGATTGCCTTAGGGAACAAACTTTTTTCTTTTTAAGTCCTTTATAAGTTAAGAGCTCTGTGTAGTGCTTTCCTAGTGCAATGTGGCACGTATTGTTAACAAACTATTTGCTTTCTTTGCCTACATTTTTCTCCTTTTGCCTTTTTATCTGCTCTGCCACAAATTCTGGTTCTTTTGGTGTCATGCAGAAATCACAGAATCATGACTCTGTGAGGTATTCCTACTTCAGCAAAGTCTCTGCTCTCAGTTTCAAACCATAAAATATAGGGATGGAGACTTCAGCTTGCAGCTTCTCTGTGAATGCTGAGACTATAAATGAGGAAATTAATTTTTTTAAGAACTCTGGAGGGAATCTTTTTGGTCTCCTCATGTTTTTCCTCTGTTTTCCCAGCTGTATTTCACACTGGCACTTTGAGCTTTCTGCACAGTTACGCTTTTCTACAAGCATTTCTATGCAGAATAGCACAGAATGCTCCTCTCAAGCCATCTTTCTCTTTTTCCCATACAGGAGAATTTCACTGGTTTCAAAAGAGGTTTTGGAAGGCTCCCATATGGAGAGCATGCATTAATGGGCAGGAAGCATTGCTGGGTGGGAGCCATGCTTTCTCCAGGCCGCTGCCTTGCGCAGTCGCAGTCACACTTACAATGTTCTACTGCCATCTTCTCTAAACCACTTCAGTCTTGTTCTTCCCAGGTTATCCTCCATAAAAGAGTGTGACAGGCTACAAATGATACATTAGAGCAAGGCAGATCCATCTATCAGTTCAGTCAAAAGAGAAGATGATGTGCTGCTTTGCCTGGAAGTGGTTAACAATTGCAAAAGATCCTTTTTAATGCTTAGTACTTCATTCACTTTGTTTTTCTTTTTAGTGTATTGGGAAATAAATCTAAACCATTTCTTCTGTTCTCTAGCACTTTAAGCCTTTTCATAGCATTAGTAACATCTCTTTGCCAACACTCCATCTGTGATTTTAGCTTGCAGGAAACACTTTACAATTCTGTTATTAGCTTAGATGCAGGGAGCTGCTGTTTAAATATTAATTGTAACTTCCCTCATAAGTGCAGTCAAACCCTCTGAGTAACTTGTGAAGTTCAATATATATCTAGGAGAGGGCGTGTGTGTTTGGGGGGGGGTGTTGTGGGTAGGGTCTGCTCTTAGTCTTAGTAAAGGTCTTGCTGGAGTGAACAGTGCAAAATAGATCGTGTCCTGATGCTTGTGCTTTCCTTTTCTCCTCTCACATCAGTCATTCTTGTACACAAATAACATAAAGAAAGAAAAAGGGACAATCCTGAACTGCAAGCATACTTCTTGCTCAGCTAGCAGGCTTTGTGCTAAACCTGCTGTAAGTGAGAGGACTGCCACACGGTGCTTGCAAGACAAGCTGTGGGATCAATCGTTTTATTTGGAAGCCCAGTTACTGGACAAATGCATTTGTTAAATACTCGTGTAGGGCTCTGTCAAGGATCACTCCTCAGCAGAGGCATGATCTTGTGGCTCCTCTCTTCTCAGTCATGAGCCTCACCCTGTTTCATCTCTTGATTCCACAAAATGTACTTTACGCTTCAAGCAATAAAAAGGAGAGGAAAATGTGGTGTGGTTACAGACATTTCAGTCAAGTGTCTGTGATGGGAGTGAGAAACAAAGCAGTTAACACCACTCTGCCCGGCCTGTTTCTGTGGATCACCAGAGGATTCTAATTGTAAGAGTTAACACTGGGTATAATTGAAAGAGAATCAGCCCCCATTAAAATGATACATTGTATTTTTACCTCTCTCCTTCTTCCAGATGGTTATTAATCTTTTATTGGTGAGGTGCTTTGCCTACGGTGTAATGGGAGGTTTTTCCTTGTGCCATTCCAGTGAGTTCTCTTTGTGTTTGCAGGTGGGCTGAATTTTAATATGCTGAGTTCTGTTAATTGCTTATAATTTAGATGTTTTTCTTATTATCTTGCAAATGTGTAATAAAATGTCTACAAAGTTGTACAGACATATTCCTTTTATTTTTCAGCATTCTGTGAAGAGGGGTGCAGGTATGGTGGAACTTGTGTAGCCCCTAACAAATGTGTCTGCCCTTCTGGATTCACAGGAAGTCATTGTGAGAAAGGTAAAGCTTTACTGAAACATACCTCCTTCTTTCATAATGAGAAATATGCTGAATTAAGAAATAATTACTTTCCATTCATTCTGCTTGATGTTTTCTCTTAATCAAAGATGTGACTGTTCCATAGTTGACTTTTCTTAACTGAAAGATTAAACTAAATTAAATGTGTAAAGTTTTGGACAAGCAGGGATGTATCTGCTTTTGCTTCCTGTGGACACTGTTAGTTAATTAGAGGGGAGGGATGGCAAATGAAAAGTATTTACTCCTCCTGTCTTCTGTGGTGTAAACTCAAGATCACCTGCTTTTTCCGGATGGATTGTCCAAATTAGACCACAATTTGGATGCTTGCTTTTCACTTAAATGTATTGAATTCTTAAAATTCGATTTGTTTCTAAGTCACTGAGGCCACCAACCTCCACAGAATCACAGCCTGATGAAAGAGGTCTCACTGGGGATGAACTGGTTCTGCTTTTTCCCAGATATTCTTCCATTTCAAAATTTGCTTCTGGCAGCCTCATAGGTCCACCTGTGTTCATTTCACAAGGATCTGGTTTCTTGTTTACCTTAAATGAGAAGGAAGGGATCTTGTGGATTGCCCTGAAGAGTTCTCATGAGATTATTTATACAGTAGGTTTGGGATTTTCTTTTGGTCAGTATTTATCAGGGTTGTATTTCACTTAACCCAGTGATTGAGTGGGTTTTATATCACATGCTTGTTCCCAGACTTTTTACGCTTGTCTTTGCTGGTGAAAATATTGTTTGAACTGTTAATGCAGGTGGCATGATGCTGGTTTGGGTGAGATTATAGCTGATGAAGTTTCTTTAAGGCAGGAAAAAAAGAAAACCAAGAAATAACTGTTGGGTTAAATCACTGGAACCTCTTGTTACCCAGAGATTGTTCAGTAATTCATATATACCAGTATCTGGTTAATACATGGCTGTTCTAATATAATACAAAATAATTTAAACCCAGTTGTCAACAAATCTGCTTTGAGTAGCATCTGAAAACTGCTAAAGCTTTTTATGGACACACTCAAATCACTGCATATTAAAATCCCACAGTTTCTAGCTGTCAGTGTTGTTTCTAACTATTTGGGAATGAACCAGGATGTTAATGTTTTCATATAATTTTGAATTAATTTGAGTGCTTCAGTCTTTTTTGCCTGCAGTCTTTGGGTTGTTCCTGTTAAATAGAAATAAGCTCCCAAACCTCCTGGCATTCAGCAATTAGTACTGGTGATGCACACAGGGGAGTAATACAAGAAGTCCCTGCCCTAGAGCCCCACCTACCATAGCTCCCCAGCTTCTAATCCTTCTTGTTACCCATTACCCTTTTCCAGGGATGGTTTCTAAACCATTTGTTGCTCAGAAGGATGCAGAATACCAGAGGTGACTTCTGTCTTTGTGAAAATGCAGCGCTGCAAAGCAAGTACCTGCACTGCTGTCTTGGTTTCAGTCAGGATAGAGTTAACTTCATTTGTAGCAGCTGATGGAATGCTGTGTTTGGGAGTTACAATGAAAGCAGTGCTGATAACACCCTGATGTTCTTAGTTGCAGTCAGACAGTCAAGGACTTTCTCAGCTTCTTCGTATTTCTCTATTCATGAGAAAGGAGGGGCGAAGCCAGGACAGGTGACCCAGATGGGCCAAAGAGAGTATTCCATGCCAATTACGTCCTGCCCAGGATAACGGGGGGCTGAGGGGAGGAAGAAGAGGGGCGGTGGCGGGACGCGTGCTTCTTGGGGGGACGGTCGGGTTGCGGGACAGCTCTGGGTGGTACGGCCTGAGTTGTGTGGGTCGGGGAGAAACTGCATTGGGGATCAAGAGTTTCATATTCTTTTGCTCTAAAGTCCTGTTAGCATTGTTATATTTTATCTTTCTGTTATCTTAGTAAACTATCCTTATCCCAACCCACGGGCCTCTTAGTTTCTTGGTTTTGGAGTTATTTGCCCCTTCCTTTTCCCTTCCCTTGTTTCCCCCCATTTTTCCCTCTTCCCCTGCTCTTTCACTTTAAGGAGCAGGCAGCTGCGTGGATCTCGGCCCACAGCCGGGGTGAAACCACGACAACTGCCCAGAGGTGCCCTCCTGCCCCCAGAGGTGGTGGCTTCAGGACAGCTCTCAGCTTGCCTGCCTTGTGGGGTTTTCCACCCAGGAATCTCAGAACTGTCTTTTGTGGCTGTAAAGGGACCTTCCTAACTAGAACACAGAGTCTTTAAAGTGTTGAGGCGATGATTTAAAATTGATAAATGGATGACACAACCATTGTTGACTCCTGTGCTATTCATGTCTTTTGTACTGGTTTGGTCTAAAATCTGAGTTAGCACACCAAGTAAAGGAAATATGGGAGGCATGGTTCTCTCATTTTATCAGGAAATTTGGAGGTAGATGTCAGAAGAAGCTGGCTTCTGTGTATAAAATCTATATGACTTGAGCCAAAGGAAGTTTATTGTTTTCTTTTGGAAATGTAAAGGATTTGCCAGTATGCTCCAAGTCAAGCTAAGGATGCTGATTTTGAGAAAACAGATATACAAACTGACTTGAGAAGGAACAGGTCCTTGCATAGGAGAAGCTGTCACATTTTAGTTGTGTTAGAGGGCTTGAAAACTTCAGCACTTCCACCTTATGTCATATGGATGTTGGGTGGCTAAGTGCATATCAGATCTATGTGAGAACAGCCTCAGCCATCTTGAAGGTGCACGTCCTGGAAAAACTAAATATTCAGAGCAGAAAGGTGATGAACTACCTTGGAAGCAGGCTTCCCTTTACCTACCCACTTATTCCTCGAAGCTGTGGTGCTGTCAGGAAGAGGAGGCAGCTCAGTAAAGACTTCCCTCATAGTCCCACTGCAGTTGTCTGCAGTGTGAATTCCAAACCCACGTTTGTTTGTTTTCCTTCTGTCTGTAATGTCACAAATAAGCACTTTGTTGTATTCAAGGTATAGCAGCACACTCTCAATCATTCTGACACAGTCCAAGGGTAGTGAAATTCTGGGACATCAATTTAAATCACACCTTAATTGTTCCTGGTAAAATCTTGTTGGGTGGAAGCTTGTGGTGAACTGCTGCAGGTCAGAGGCAAAAAGATGTGTTTTGGTAATGTGTTCTGCTGGCCATGGTGCATTTCAAAATGTCCTTCAAACCCACAGCACTGCAACTCCTAACACATCATTTGTGAGCTGAAAGGACTCGTACCTGGCTGCAACCAGCAGGACCCAATTGGCTTCAAGGGTAAAACGAACCAGTGATTAGACATGATGTTGGAAAGCAGGTGTGTTGACTTCTGCATAGGAACCATATGTTACTCGTGGTTTCTGACTGCCTGGTTGAAACGATGATATTAGGTTAATTAAAAATTCAGAGATATTTGAGGAGGGTGGGATTTATGTTGGTAATTTACTCAGGTGGAATTAAAACAGACATTGAAGACTACATAATTCAACAGGCTGCTGAGAAGAATTTCCTCTTGCCAGTTGCTTTGCCTGAAATCAGGGATCATTGTCACACAGTTGTGGGGCTGTCTTTTCTTTTTGCATCCAAGGTGAAGTGCAGATGAATATTCAGAGATCCTGTCAAGGAATTCCTCCTTCCATCTGCTCTTTATGATGCTGTTTCTTTATGTACTTGGTGCTTCTCACAGGATTTTTGTTGGTTTCTATTCAGGATCTGATTGTGTCTTCTAATCACTTCTTCTGTTTGCTGGCCAGGACTTGAAATCAGTGATCTCTGTGACCCTCACCATTTGGGATCACATCTCTCACAGGTGGGATTCCTGTGCTGGGAAGTTTCTCTGTTGGCAGCTTTGCTGCCAGTGTGTTTCTAGTTGCAGTGTGCACGTGCCTGACGCCCGAGCTGGAGAGACACATCCTGACCTGGATGCAACACGCTGGGCTTCAGCCCAGAGGCAGCCTTGGCAGGGAGCCCTAGGAAAGGTATCCCAGAGGCATTTGGCTGCCCAGAGAGCAATGCACACACAGTGCTTTGTGGGACTTGGAAGCATGGATTAAAATGCCCTAGTTTTTCATCCAGTGATTTTTTTTTTCTCCATTTTATTCCTTTCAACATTAAAAAAAAAAAATCCTGTTGTTCCTTGAGCTGCTTTCTTCTCTGTGGATGAGCTGCAGGTCAGGGGAGTTTTAATGCTGGGATTGTAGACAGGATTTGTCATCTGGAGTCCTGTGTCCAGATCTGGACCCCCCAATACAAGCAAGATGTGGAACTGTTGGAGAGGGTTCAGAGGAGGCCACAAAGATGCTCAGAGGGCTGGACCACCTCCCCTATGAAGAGAGGCTGAGGGAGTTGGGCTTGTTCAGCCTGGAGAAGAGAAGGCTGAGGGGGTCCTCATTGCAGCCTTCCAGTCCCTGAAGGGAGCAGAGAAACAGGAGAGGAATCAACTTTTAAAAAGGGCAGACAATGGCAGGAAATGGATTGAAGCTAAAGAAGGGAAGATTTAGGTTATATATGAGGGGGAAGCTTTTTACAGAGTGGTGAGGTGCTGGAACGGGCTGCCCAGAGATGTGGTGGATGCCCCATCCCTGGAGGTGTTCAAGGCCAGGTTGGATGGGGCCCTGGGCAACCTTGTGTAGATGCAGGCCTGGAGGTTGGTGTCCCTGCCTGTGGCAGGGGGTTGGAACTCTGTGATCCTTGTGGCCCCCTCCAACGCAGACCATTCTATGATTATTCTGTATTTGTAGTCACTACTGCTACTCATGATTTAGGCCAATCTTACAATATCAAAGGCAGTAGTAAACAGATGGTTGAGTGCCTAGAAGTTGCAGGTATTCCTTCCAAACCTATCTGCATGTGGTAGAGGCCTGTGTGTGGGCTTAAGAAATGCATACCATCCACAGCATGACCAGTGGTGGCAGAAATTTCAGCTAATGAATTACAGTACCTGTCTGTACAAATGGTAACTTTGGGCAATGACCAGAAAACTGCAGAAGGGTTTGAAGTGGGTTCCTAACTAGGGGCAAGTCAAAGAAGGTGCAGGATTTTTCCAAAAGCTGCAGGAAGACTTTTGGTAGTGGTGGGGCATCACCTCCAAAAGGGATTCAGAACAACTGCACCGAATCTGCGTTCCCCCAGGTCATGAAAGCTGCTGTCTGAGTTGGAGCACAAGGGTTGGGGGATGTGATTCTGGTAGATTAGAAGGCTCTTGTGTAGGCAGGAGCTCAGAGAGGTAAATATGTTTGTAGTAGCTACATGTGTATTCATAGTCTTTGTAAAGCAGAGGAGAACAGTCTCTGAGGATGGTAGAACGTGGTCAGAGTGTCACCTGCTGCTTGTAATCAGTCAGAAGTGAGGGGAAGACATGGCAGGGAAGCATGGAGATGTGCTAATGGCTGGGGTCATTCTTTGTGTTGCTTTGGACTGTGTGTACAAAAGATTGTCTGGTGTTGGGGAGTGAGGTTACTTTTCACTGTGTACCATGGCTGAGAAATGGGCTTTGAATCCAAATAATTATATTGGGGGGAGAGGGGGAGCCCCAACCAAACAGCAAATGGCCACTTGCAGTGTTGCATCAGTTCCACGTGGATGCTTCAGTGCAGCTGTAGATCTCAGGGGAGTGCAATGAAATGTTGCTGGGCTTATATCTTTGAGATGTATGTGTCATGTAGATGTTAGGAAAATGAGGAAGCCTTTAGCTGACTTGTTTCATAATAGTTGTCAGCATCTGGAGTTGTTGGCTAAGAAGCTGCGTGCTGCTCTGTGTACTTGTCTCTCAAATTGCCTCCTCTGGAATATATTGTCTCCTACAGTCCTTTGGGTAAAACTCCCTATAGTCTGTATTACTTTGGACTGTGGAAATAGAGAGGGGAAAAGAAGTGAGGATTTTATTTCCCTGTGCTATTCATTGATTCTTGAGCTGGATCAATCTTTAGGTATGTATCTATCAAAGAGATTTCAGTTGAGGAACCAGGTTTTAAAAAAAACCAAAATCACAAACAAAGCCCATAGTGAAGCAGAGAAAGAAATTTTTTTTTTTTTGCAGTGAGTACAGTAAAATAAATATCAAAACTCTCTACCTTTCTCTAAGATCTGTCTGTAAAATATGAAGCCAGGTTTATTTGGGGAAACAGCCGAGCTGTGTGGCTGTGGGCACAAGGCTGCATGAGCCTCTTTCGGATGCTTCTTATTCCAAGGGGAGGTAAAGCCAGTACAGTGCCAGAGAGAAGTTGTGAAGTGACTGATGCTGAACTTATTGGAGAAGATGGTGGTTGTGGTTGATGTGACACTCTGAGGGTGTGGCAGATCCAGGGGAGGCAGGTGTTCCAGGCAGCTGAGGTTACCCTGCTCCGTTTGCTGCCCAGCTGTTTTACAGCAGTTGCCCTTGCCCGGGGGATGCTTATCACAATATGGGAGGGGTGATGTCTTCATGTGATAGAAGCAGCAAAGCTCTCATTTGTGAAGATATCAGGGAATAGATCAAAGAGAAATCTGATTAAGACTGTCTCTGAGGATCCAGGGGACATCTGTCTGCAGATCAACAAATTACTCTCAATGGAAGAAAAAAGTTACTCTCTCTCTTGATGCCAAGCCAAAGAAAAGTAAAATCTCCCAGACCAAGAACACCATCCATCCCCCTAACTGAGCAGACCCGTTTTTGTAGTGCTTACACTGCTTCATATGCTGAGCAAGTTTAATTTTAAAAGCCAGGAAAAGTACTAAGCAGACCCTGCTTTGGGGGTTGGTTTTTTTTGCAAGGGATATTTTATGTTGCTGTATGTTTTGTTACATTCACATGTCTGGGTCTATATATCTCTGAGTTTTTGTAATGAAGGGAATATCTGCTTTGTTAATAATCTTTTACACTAGCTGAGATGATACCTTGTCATTCCAGCTAACAAATGGTTCTACTGTTTTGTTACTTGTATGACTTGTGAACATAAGGTGTCTATTTCGTAGTCTTCTGAGCTGGTGAGGGACATTGGTCATGCTTTGAGTTGTTGGTTGGTTGGGTTTGGGGTTTTTTTTTTTCCCCTCTCCCCCTTTGGTTCCAAATCTTGCATTGAGGACTTGGGTAGCATTACATTGCTTACCCTGACTGGGGTTATGTGTGTTACTCTGGCATCCTAAAATTTGGATTTCTCCACTCCAGTTCCACTCTATTCACACCAATCAGTGTCTATATACCAGTGGACATGTCGGGTATTACTTAAGGAAGCAGTTTGATTTAGACAAGAGAAAGGCAAGATTTAGCTATTGACATGTAATTTCCATTTGGCTCCATGCAAAACAAGAGGCAATTTCCATTGATCAAACTTGATAACGCAGACAAGTTCCAAACCCAGATTCTAAAATCTTTATTCTCTTGCCTTCGATATTAAAGTAGCTTTAGGCTGTGTTTTGGCATGCCCTCTTTCTTTGTGTCCCAGTTCCTGTTCTGGATTTTCCTCAATTAATATCTTGTGAAGATCCACTATAGAACTCATTATTAAGCTTAGAAAAATAGCTGCTGTGTTTTATTATTCCTTATTACCTTAGTAATGAAATGAAAATATGTGTGATATTTACAGTAATGAATGGATGTAACCCCGTGAAGCCAGTGGCTTTGCATCTTCCTTGTGTAATGGAGGAACAGATTTGACCTCGTCACTGTGTCTTTTTAGCTGCAAAGCAGGCAGTGCAACATCTCCAAAGGAAAGGACACAAAGCCCTTTGGAAGGGAAGGAGAAGAGGGGAAACTTAGAGGGAGCTTGATGGTTCCCTCAGACCTCTGGTGATGAAGGAATAATAAACAAAAGGAGAAACGACAAACAAGACGATGCCATTTGCTTTAGATGCAGGTACCCTGCCAAAGGGTTGGATGGGAACCTGTGTTCAACCTCTTAAAAAGCTGTTAACAATTCTCTTGAGATTAGAGGTGAGTGGTCCTTGTTAGCAGTATGAGGTGAACTGAAATTACATTGCAGATTGACTTCTTGTTGTGGTGAGGGCTAATAAACATAGCGTTCAGATAACCATTTCAAAGCAAAATGGCTCTTCAGTGCATCAGCATTTAGTGACCCGTTCAGTTGAGTTCCATGAGAAACGTCCTCTGCCACAGTTGAGCTGAGCTTTCCAAAGGCCCTTCACAGAACAAGGCTGCACAAGTGTAAGGAAAGCAGGAGTGTAAGAGCACCTTTCCAGTGAATGCTGACGCGAGCTGCAGCAGCTGGAGTGTCTCTGCAAGCACCTTCCTGGAACCTGGCCCATGAGCCCCCCTGTGTCCCTATTCCCTTGTCACCAGCTGCATGTGGCACCCAGTGGAGCCAGCCAGCCGTGATCTGGCTTGGAGTAATTCCAGAGCCAAGCCAAGGGGGAAGTAAAGTGAGAGACCTTGTGTTTCCCTAGGGCCCGGCTGGCTGCAGGTCCTGCTCTTTAGGGAGCCTCTCAGCACAGACACTGGCTCCTGGAGTTGTGCCTGGCTCTGCCTGGGAGCTGGCACACATCGACAGGACTCTGTGGAGGAGAACTCTTCTGGTGCTGGGGACATGTCAGAGGGACACGGTGCAGAGGGAACTGTGCAGATAGAGGGATGCTTGTATGATTTGTCTCCATGTGCCTGGAAGATGCAGACCTTGGCTCAGGGGGTGAAGATGGTATTCACAGGCTGAAAGAAGGTCCCTGTCTTTCCTAGGTGAGAGGAAAGCACGCTCTGAGGAGTATGAGCTATTATACTGTAATTGGTAGGGCTTCCCTTTGCCCTCTCTTGAACACCTGGAAATCACTGGGGGAAAGGGAGGGAGGTTTGCTCCTGTTTTCTTTCTTTCGGCTGCTACTACACCCGGAGTGTTAGATGTTCATTCATCCATAAGTTCTAATTATGTACTACAGGAGGAACATGGTGTTTAGAAAGATACAGGTAAACTAAGCAGTACCAAACTCCTAAGCTCTAAATATAAAAGCCTTATATTCCCTCTGAACTTCTCAGAGCCCTCAGCTGAATTTTGTGCAAAAGCCTTGCTCGAACTGAGCCGTTGGGATTCGTTCCCTGCTGCAGACCAAGTTGCTTTGGCCCTTTCTTGAAGTGCTCAGTCCTTGACTAAGGGTTCATCCAGTTTTATCACCAGGAATATCTCCAGCACCTTCTGTGCAGTCTTACCTGCTTTGGTTTCCTCATGGATTCTGGGGACCAGGCAATGGTATTTGTTTCAAGTGGCAGAATCACCACTTAAATGATATGAAAGAATATAGACCACTACAAAGCCACTCAGCAGTGTGAGCAAACATTTATATTTGAGCCAATAGATATGTTCACATATTGGTGAGATTTCCATTTTCCAGCTAAGAAGTGTCCATGTATGAAGCGTGTCTTGTGATGTGAGCTGTAACAGAGAAGACAGTTGCTTTAACCTCCATCCTTCACTGATGTAACCACAAGCCTCGTGTCTCATTTTACTATGGTTAATTAAAATATGCCAAGAAGTCTGCTTTGAGTGCAGCACAGTAATGCTAATTTTATAACCTAGTTCATCAGGGCATTCTGACCCCCTTTTTTGGTTCTTCCAGGCAGACGCCTACATCAGTGAAAACCAGACTATTTCTCAGGAGAAACAGCAGAATAGGTAGTGGGCTAATTAAATATTAACTAAAAAACTACCTAAGTCTGTCCAAGTACAGGCAGTATTTAGGGAACATTACTGAGTTTAATAAGCTCTTTGCCACCTTCCTTTTTCTTATTAATAGCCTGCTCTGGACTGGAGAATCAACCATGAATATTTAAATTTGCTGATAACCTAGAAAGAGAGAGATGTAAGAGCAGGCACAGAGAAGTACTTAGATTTTTTAAGGCAGAAATCCTCCTGGTTTCAGTGGGAATTTCACCTGAGTGGAAGCCTTAGGATCTGGTGCAATTGAATTAGGTGAAATGAAAAATAAATGGCTGTAGTGGAATAAAAGAGCATTTAGAGTAGGGGTTTTATGTGGCAGAAGCTGTGTTAGTTGCAGTTACCAATGATACATATGCCATCTTTAACTCATTGATCTATGGCACAAATCTAGCTAATCTAGAAGTAAGAGCCTATTCCAACTGGGTAGCGAATTCAGTCTCTTTAGAAAAGTTCTACTACTCTGAAAATTTCTTTATAAAGAGCCCCATTTCTGGTGAGGTTTAATCCAGGGAATGCCAGCATATTTCAGGAGTGATCTCATTGAGAGAAAATGGGCCTCAGTCATCAGCACTAGGATCAGAAAACCATTTCTGCTGAGAAATGTGACAAGTGAAAGGAATGGAGCAAAACAGCAACAAGCTGAGGTGGTAGAGGTTATTCTGTATTTAATTCTGACAAAAAGTCAGCTTTTCTGCATTATTTCTTTAAGATTTTTTTTTTCCCCCTGAAAAGGTATGGTATCAGAACAAGACTTTTAAGCTGGTGGAAGTGATACAGTGGGAAGAGGGAGTAGGTGTAACTGGCAAGATCTTTTCCCATGTTGGTAGGAATTCATCACCAGAAAGCAGCAGCCACCTCTACTTGTTGCTTTCATTGGGCTGACAGAGGAAGAGATCCCACCCCCATTCACATAGTGCCTGGAAGCAAATACACCAGCATAAATCACTTGGGATCTGCGTAGGCCATGTAAGAGAGTAGCTTGTGTACAATGTGGATATTAATTGTTTGGCTTTAGGAGTCAGGGTGCAAATGTGAGTTAATCCCTTCTTGTAAGGCACTGTGAGCCTTCCTTTAACTGAGGCAGCCTCTGCAGCATCTGCAGTTGGGTTGAGTTTCAGCCCTTTTGAGTACCTGCTATACTCTAGTTTGCCCCAGGGAGGCTACTGAATGGGGTCAGTTCTATCCAAGGCAGCAGTGAAGAAAAGCCTACAACAGGAGCTGGCCCTTTGCTGAATTCAAGTCAGTGTGTGGACCCAAGGAAACAAGTCTGTCTTCTTTAGGATTGTACTTCTGTGTGTGTGTGTATAGGAGAAATGAAACAGGAGGTTTTGCTGACCTTACAAACTTTCTTTTCCGCTTCCAAGGCTTTTCCTGTGTCTGTGAAACATTGTCACTGTCTGCAGTCTGATAGTGCTGCAGAGAGGATATGATGTACCTGAAGACTATCTTTGACAGTGGATTTCTTTCTGGATAATCCAGCATGCCATGCCTGGTAAAATACCAAAAACTCAAGAGAGTAATACCTGTTGGGTGGGAAAAAGGCCTGTGAATCCATCTCCTAGAAACTGTGGCATTAAAACCTATTCCAGACTGAGAGCCAGCTAACTCACTGTGCAGATTCCTGTTGCTTTTGTGAGGCTTTTGTTCATGCCTGTAGTCCTCAGAGACAGAATCTGCAAGTGGTTAAAATAGTGCTGTGCTTAGTGTAAGGTGCATATGAAGCATAAAAGTAACTTGGATTGTTCTGGTTGAATGTTTTCTTTGCTCCTTCCTTTATGATTGAAGTAGCTTTAAGAGAACAGCCATCCTCAACCTCAAGGAACTATGTGTCAATGTTATTTTCAAACTTTTCATAATGTTATGATAAAAATCTGTTCAGCCATTCACATTTGCAGAAATAGAGTTTGTCCTAAATACATCAGTCATATTTTTCTTTTAAAAAGAGAACCTCTGATTTTGCAGCTCAGGCAGTTCAATAGCTGGAGTTTTCTACTACTTAAGCTGTGTAGCATCTGAATTACTTCTTTCAACATGTAATATCTACTAAGTAGATCAGTCATTTCTGAGACAAACATAAATGATGGAGTTTTTAGGTGAAAGAGTGAAATCCCCTTTCTTATTTTTTTTTTTTTTCTTCTTTTTTCTGAAGAGACATTCTCAGTGGCTGGCAATCTAATCTTTGGAATGGGACTCATTTATCTTTTGAATGAGATGTGAAATGAAAGCCCTAAACACTTCTGGTCATTAAAGATCCAGTTGAACCTGTATCCTATTCCAGCCCAGGTAATTACATTCTGCCTTCTTTAGCTGTGTCAGTCAGAGAAATGACTCCTTTGCAGTAGCTGTCTGGCTAGCATGGAGTGGCACCCATACCTTACCTTCAGCCACGGCTACATTTCAGTGGTAGGTTACAGATCCTTACACCTTTTGATGGCAGTTACATGGTTTTAAATGTGACTGACTCTTAGGTGGAGTACAAGCATGGAGGCCTGTGAGGATGACCTTAACTTGCCCACTGTCCTCATGGCACTGATGCAGCAGCAGTGACATCTCCAGTCTGGATGGCAGAGTTCTCCAGGGTCAGTTAGTGGTTCTTGCACGCCTGCTGCATCTTCTTGTTGTGAGCTGGCAGGCAGTGGGGCTTTGAGCTGAGGAGACTGGAGTGCCACTCCAACCCTGCTTAGGAACCCGTGCATCACACTCGTGTGCTGCAGTCACCTGGCTGTCATTGCAACAGACTGCTGGTGTATTGCCAGCTTGGACTATAGGCTCTCCTCAGTTTGAGAGATCAAATAGAGGCTGCTCGTTTCCAAGATAGTATTTCCACAAGGGGTGAGGATGGGTCTGTCCTTCCTTGTACAGTTGAGCCACTGACCATGAAAACCAGTCAAAGCTTTCAGACTCAGAAGGAAATAGCTTTGTAGCCATCAGAAGGTTTGTTCTCTTGAGTGTTACCAAAATACTGAAACAGCTTTGCTGTTGCCCAGTCAGAAGTATGGCAAGTGCAGGTATTTTACTTGCTTATACGACAGGTCATGAAGACTTATTCTTATGAAGAGATGCTTTCTGAAGATCCCCTAGGTGCCCATTTGATGCTTTGCCACACAGGTGGTACTACAGCCTGGGAAAGATGTTTTGCTATTGGTAATGTTTCAGTAAGGAAAAGAATCTGTCAGTTCCTTGTTTCATAGAATCCTGGAAGGGTTTATGTTAGAAGGGAACTGAAAGCCCATGTACTTCCACCCCCTGCCATGGGCAGGGACATCCTCCACTAGACCAGGTTGCCCAAAGTCTCATCCAACCTGTCCAGGAATACTGCCAGGGAGGGAGCGTCCTCAGCTTCTCTGGGCAGCCTGTGCCAGGGCCTCACCACCCTCATAGGGAAGAATTTCTTTCCTAACAGCTAAGCTAGATCTCTTTTCTTTCAGTTTAAATCCATCACCCCTTGTCCTATCACTCCATGCCCTCCTAAACCCTCTCTCCAGCTTTCTTGCAGGCCTCCTTCGGGGTACTGGAAGGCTGCTCTGAGGTGTCCCCAGAGCCTTCTCTTCTCCAGGCTGAACAAGCCCAACTCTCTCAGCCTCTCCTCACAGGAGAGGCACTCCATTGCTCTGATCACCTTTGTGGCCACCTGTGACTTGCTTCAACAGGTCCACGTCTGTCTTGTACTGGGACCACAGAGCCAAGCGCTGTGCTCCAGGTGAGGTTTCATGACAGCAGTTTCCTAGAAAGGGACAGAGTAATTCCTGGGTTTATATTCTTTGTTGGTCTGTAAACAGCTGAGTCAGCCCCTGCAGAAAGCACCTTCAGTAGTGTGACAGGACAGGGTTGGGGTTTTTTTATTATGTGCCAAAAACTTGTCCTTTCTACAACATCTGTACTGTCCACCTCTTCCCACAGCCCTAGTTCTGGAAAGCCAATCAATCTGTCCAAAATTAATTAAAGGTGGGGAAAAAGTCCCCCGTGAATAACAGAAGGGATCTTTGTTTTGTCTCTGCTGCAAGCCAGGGAGACTAAATGCTACAATTAAGAGAAAACTCTTTTTTGGGTTGGGACTTTGATTGCCTGCTAAAACCTGTATTTCTGCCCTCCACTTTTCTTTGGTTTGTTTCTCACCCTTGCCATGTCCAACACAAATATTTTCAATTCTTTCTCTGAACTGGATGGTGAAAGTAGAGATTTAATTCAGACCTCAGAAAATGTCTTCTGTTTTCTCATCCGAAAT
Source organism: Hypotaenidia okinawae (assembly GCA_027925045.1). Lineage (NCBI taxonomy): Eukaryota > Metazoa > Chordata > Aves > Gruiformes > Rallidae > Hypotaenidia > Hypotaenidia okinawae. The sequence goes on from BSDF01000006.1 coordinate 10,963,735, forward strand.
CTTGTTTCTTCTCTGACTTTTGTAGAGTTCCCAGCTGGTGCAGTTTGTGAGATGTGTGTGCTGATGGCAATAACGGCTCCCTCTGTTGTCCCATTGATCCTTTACAGGCTAGGGAGTCAGATACCATGTGGTAGCCTGGCTTTCCTTAGGCTTCCCTTTTGAGGTGATTGAGTCATACGTTTCTTTTTGAAGAGAGCTTAGATGCAATTTTATTTTGCTATCTCCCCTCCCCGTATTTTTACACCCATATTATTAGGTATAATAATTACTGAATAAGATGAAAGGAATTTGGATGTGTAGATGGACGGTGGTAGGTCACTGAGGATACAGAATCTGATCAGTAATGTCCTGATACTTAATGCTTGTCTGTATGGTTTTACTGGGGAGGGGGGGGGGGATTTATTCAGAACCCTCCATGATAGTTTACAACTGTAAAAAGAATTAAATACAAAATTCCAAAGGAAGAGGCAGCCCACTGTTCCCTTATCCAGCCACTGCAAAAATCTCTCTCTATGTTAAGGTTGTAGGTTGGCCTGGTACCTGTTTCTTAGTGAGTATTAAATAAAGTAACTGGTGTGTTAAATGCAATGTTCTATCTTTTTGCTACAATCAGCACAATGAAATTGGTGGCTTATTAGTCAATTTGCTGAGCAGTTTGAGCAGAGAGCTCAGTCCCTGTGCAGATGAATTGCTGTGGTTCCTTTGGAGGAAATTCTTCCAGGGGGAAGGAACATCCAAACTAGGCAGTGTAATACCTTTGAAATTGCTGCTCTATTGACTCATGTGGAAACGTGCAAGACACCTCACTTCACTGCATTTAATGTGGTATTTGCCATGAATGCTAAATTCAGTCTAGCTGAAGGAATTTATACATAATACAGTCACATTTCTAGATTTCATGTTCTACTCTTCTTTCCATTACTGTATATTAGGTGCCAGACTTCAAGGGCATCGGTGGTTTTTCTAAGCCAAGTTGAGATATAAAATTAGGAAAGAAATAAGTGTCTATCAAAGCTAAACATGACAAATTTTGTAGTCTGCCTTTATGAGCAACAACAAATTTCAGTTTTGTGCTGAAGGAAAGATAGCATGAAGATAGATGTGGGAAAAAAGGAGTCCAACTGTTCCAGGAAATAACTCCTTAATTTTTTTTCATTCTGCTATTAAAATCTCTCTCCTGTGAGTATATAAACCAGGCGTGATACCTAAGCTGAGGGTGACCATATCTGAACCATAATGTGGAACCCAAAATACTTTGTGAAGATAGAAAGCTTTACAGGGCTTCTGGCTTCCATAATTGTTTGGTTTATACTTTATTGTATTGAAACAGGCTGAGAATCTTGACCACTTACATTTGGTGCAGAGGGATTTTATAAAAAAACCCCTAATTTATCTGTCAGAGTCATAAGAGGCTTTGTCAGTCTGTACTCCCCTGGGTTGTGTCACACTACAAGTAGTCATATTGATTTCAGTTGTCTAGTAATGATATAAAGTACAGCTTGGTGTGAGACCACGTGGCTGAAAATGCTAACCAAGGAAAAATTAATCCAAAAAGCATAATTAATAGAAGGAATATAAAGTGGAAATAGCTGTTCAAAGCAATGTTTTGAAAGTAGTATTTTATTTGGAATGTCAGAGTCATCTATGTGACATTATAAACATCAAGCTCTATAAATGTGGGAGTATATTTTAAGGTTTGGTCAGCGGCTGTTTGGTATTGTGGGGCTTTTTGGGGTTTTGGGGCTCTTTTTTGTTTGTTTGGTGGGGTTTCTTTGGTTTTTTTTTAACAATTCCTATAGTACTTAAGAATTATACTTGGCTCCTTCCCAGAGCAGTAGATGATTCTAAATTTCTGGACTCAAGAATAAGCACTGACTGGAACTAGGACGCACTGAATATCTTTTTTCTTGGCTCTGAATATTTTGGCTGGATGAATTTTAGTCTTTACAGGAAAAAAAATCCCAAACTTGTATGAGTGTACAGTGCTGTAAAGGCTTTAAGGTGGAGATGTGAGGAGAGAATGAGTACTCTGTAATGTTGGCATTCTGACAGATCACAGAAAGCAACTTGTGCTTGTTGAGGAATGTAAGCACAGAAGCAAAACCTAGTAATGGAGGGTCTAATTCCAGTCTTTTTGTCTTGTGTATATCATATATATTGGCATATTATGTGAGTCTTTGTACTGTTTGGGAATGCCACCAGAAGCTTACCAGGCAGAAGCTTACCTAGCACAGAGCATTTTTTTCTCTAGATTATGTAGAAAAGCAAATGTTTGGAGTGATAGTTTATTTTTAAAGCCTAGGAGAGAGGATGGAAAAGGGGGGGGGGGGGCTTTTTGACATTCCTGAAAGTTGATAGAAGAGTTAGTGTCAACCATATCTTACAAAGTGATCATCTCAGAGATGACTAGATAGTCTGTTTATAATCCCATTTATATCCCATTATAAAAAAGAAAAAAATATATCGGCCAATTTTATATTTCAAACAGACGTTAGGAGTGGATTCCAATTGTAAGCAGGTCAGCCAGAACAGTGGAACTCAATTGTCAGGCTGTTCATTTCAAGCAGTATCTCTTTGTTGCTTATAAAATAGCACTAATATGAGGGACCGTGGCAATTTAAGGACATAGAGATTATTTCCTCTTTGGAAAAGCTCTTAATGAATTTGTCATATTAAAAGGGTGGAGATTGTGATTGTTTATTGATCTTAATAATAAGCTATTTTATGAAATTCCTTGCAGCTCTTCCTCTAAGACACCAGGCACACACACTGAAAGGCAAGGCCTGGTATAAAGTCATCACAAGTACTAGGTTCCCTTCCATGAGTAAAGGTCCTGAGAATTTTGTGAGGTCCTCTTCAAGGACACAGGTGTCTTAAGACAGCCAGGCAGAAGATTTTGTTTTCCACTGGGTTTTTAAAAGCCAAGGTAAAGCCTCCTTAAAAGAAAAGTACGTAGTGGAAGGATGAATTGGCTGCTCTGCTATTAAGGGCCAACTTGGCTGTCCATGGTTCCTCCTACTTTCAGAAAGAAAATCACAAGCAGCCCCTTTAGTTGCACCTCTGTATTTTGTGGCTGTGTAATGTATGTATAATGCAGCTTGTATTTGACTGAAGCAATGTGTCTTTTAAGAACTCCTGAGAAAGGAGTGCAAAAATTGCCTGTAAATGTTGGCAGATAATCACAGTATTCATGAATTCTCATTTATTTTTCTTCTGCTTCCATCTCGAAAATACCCAGTGTTGTGTGAGCATTCTGTTACTTCCATAAATTAAGTTGAAAGTGAGATCATCTAATCTAAATTCAGTGTAAATGTAAGTACTGCTAAAATATGCTTTCAAGACTCATGTAGGATTATGTGTGTGCTGTGGGGTGTAGGTCATTGCTTGTTTTCAGAAAACAAGGATTTTGGTGTCTGAGTTGTACATTACTAATTCTAAACCATAAGGTATGATTTTTGTACATGTTTTCTCTATGGGGATCAGTATAAACAAAATACTCTGTAGTTAATAATTTCTGCTCTATTTTTTTGGTGTGTTTTAATAATCAATACCTGTGCTGAAACACCATACCCTAGATGTGTAGAATGAAGCATGCAAGATTGGCCAGCCTTCATGGAGTGGAATTCTCATCTATTGATGAAGAAGTGGAAGAAATGTTATTTTCCTTATTCTAGATCTGTATTTTATCTGCAGTGTAGCTTTATGCATATGTAAATGTATACATTTAGAATGGCTTAGGTGGGAGAGGATGGCTTGTGAAGGGCTGTACCCTCAAGTGGAAATAACTGAGGAGAAGAGAGCTCGCTGTATTTTTCACCTGGTCATTCTGTGTGTGGAGCTGTCAGAGGCAGCAGCACCCTTAGTTACAGGATTCCTGTGTCGTGATTTTTCCAAGACCAAATGTTGTTTCTCTAGTACCACCTCCATAGCTGTAAAGTCAGCTCCACAAGAAAGCAACTTGCTGATGTGGTGCAAAACAGTTTCCAGTTCTCTATCTAACCATCTGTCCATGATTTATTGTTTTACCCAGATGTGGAAAGTGAGAATATAAAATCCCTTCAGATGATTGTGTGAATGGCTGAACAGGCACGCTGAGTAGGCTTATGTTTAGGAAGGACTAAGAGTTCTTTTTACTTGGAGCTGAGGAGGGAGTCTACAATACTTGAAGAGTAGTAACTGAGTGGTAAAAAGAATTAAGATGCTCATGAATTATGATTATTTTTTTTTTAAGATTTTTTCCTCTTTGGTGAGATGGATTATGTGGCCATGTGGGTAGATAATGTGGCATAGATAATTCTATCCTTGTGGTGCTTCCTAGATAGTGTTTTTGATTTCGTTGTTCATTTGCTCTGAGCAGTGATAGAGCGTTACAGCATTTAGATGTGAAGATTTGGGAAATGATCAACTACAATTCAGACTGTAAACATTTATTGTAACCATGTAAGAATTCTCAAGTGAATAATACTGTGAATTATAGTATTTTGAATTAAAAAAACTCAAATAAGTCATATATTAGGCTTCTTACTGTAATTTAGAATTCAGTATAATCCCCAGCTTATTAATATTTAAAAGGAGAGCCTTTTCTCTGAAATCAATGTGTAGATGTAATTATTTGTTTTAGCAAAGAGGTTTAAAAATGAGAAATTGTCTATTGGTGTGGAACTGTCCTACTGCCGCTGGCTATGAATATATTACAGAGCTGTATCTTTATAGAAAACATTTCTGCCCTGTCATCTGCATTTAATACAGTCATTTTCTGCTTTATTCATTTCACCTTGGTTAAATTTTGTTTACACTGTAATGCAATTCATGCTCTTGAATATGATTCTCACAGGCCCCCCGTGTGGAGAGAGAGAGACAGCATTAGCCTAAAACTTGCCCTTGTTTTAGGTGTCTTTATTACTGAAATCTGCTTACATCAAAAGCCTGGATAAATAATGAAGCTGGTAAGAATTTAATATCATGGGAAATAATCTCAGAACACGAGCCATTAATTTTGTGCACATGGATCTTTGTGTGACTTTTTAGGCCCGTGTATGACACCACCCAAGTTACTTGTTTGCACTAAACCCAGAGAGGACTATTTTGCTGAAGATATTTCTGCAATGAGCGTTCAAGTTCTGAAACTTAAAAGATGGGTTTTCCTTTGTTTAGCCTTTTGTTAACTTCAAGCTGTTTTGACATTCCTACTCAATGTAATTTGCTCATGGCCTTTAATCATGCTTTCAAATGCTATATAGTTTTTCTAATCTTAAATTGTAGAACTGGCTTCCAAGACTTGAATAGGTTTTTGCACAGAAAGCAATGGAATTTTGTGACCCATGTTTTTGAGGGAAAAAACGAACCCCCCTTTGTTTTACATCTCTTATTTGAGAGAATGCTGGCAGGTGCATAGATGTATTTTCCTTTCTCATTCAGTATTCTGGAGACTTTTTGTTGTACGGTGTTGAGTAGATCTGAGATTTCTGACAGCAGGGTACCCACAGAAATGGTCGGGACTCAATAGGACGCACACAAGTGGCAGGCAAGCGTCCTGCAAGGTCTTGTTCTGTGAGCCAGCAGGCTTCCTTGAGGCTCCTTCCTGCCATGTTCTGCACCGGGCGTTTCTGTGCCCTGGGGCTGAAGCCTGGCTGCAGCTTGCCCCTGCGCTGCACGGGGTGAGCGCCACACTCCACACACAGGGCAGAGCGAGCTGTCGGATTACCAATGTGCATTGTGATCTTTAACTTCTCTCCAGAAGAGAAGAAAACTCTTGTCACGATCTTGTGACCTCTTGTTTCCACCATATTGGTCAGGAAAGATCTTCATTGGTCGTTCAGTTAGTCCAGTATACCAGGTAGGTGAGTGATACCGTGTTAAGGGCAGTACAAGCCAGACATGTTCATTGTCATCCCTTCTGTTCTTTGACACTGATTGTGATCTGGTCTGGGGTTTGTGTGTGTAAGTGAGAAGCCTCCTCCTACAAAATAGCAGTGAGAGTGCTGGAGTGTGTCCTTGAAACTGAAGCTCTGGGACGTATTTCTCTAACGACAAGTACTACTGTCTGGCCTCTATTTTATTGTTTGAAAGATAGGTGTTAGTATCAGTTCTTCCCTTGCAACAGGAAGTTGAGGAAGAAAGTATAGGGGATCTATCACCAGTTTGACTGCTGGAAGTCTGAGCAAGAGCAGTATGAAACTGTCCTCAGTCTCAATTCTTTGAAACCAGATTGTTTCGCCTCCATGAGTCCTCTGGAAGCTCCTCCTCTAAATTCATTGCTATCTGCTACAAAAGCCATGCAAAATGAAGAGCTGTCGTATCCCACATTTGATATTTCTTTTCCTGGCTTCCAATTAAACTCACTCAACTTTATATATTTAGCTGCTTTATTCAATCCTCCCCCTCCTTTTTTTTTTGGTGGCTTGAAAGAAAAACAATGCTGAAATATGGATTATACAAAAGCCTTTGGTAGGAGCTATAAACTATAATTGTTTTTTCTTCTTCGCCTCATTCTTCTTTCCTCTGCAAAAATGAAGATGAAAAATGGTCCCATAATTGAAAAGAGACTGTGCAATTTGCTTTGTCAACAAAGGTCTCAATGTTCCTTGTTTCTTCCTGCTGCAAACTTTGTGTTACATTTTGCAAAACGTATCTGGAACTAGGGCATCTTGTACCCCCGTTGATAGTCAGCTTCTGTGTTCCTGCCATGGAAACCTGTGACTTCTGTGGCTGCTGCTGTTTGAAACTGTTCTCTTCACTGGAGGAGGCTGTTAGTCATTAGACATGGCTCTTCCCCGTGCTGACCAGAACGTCACTCCCATTGGGGCTCACTCTCCTGCGGGCTGTTGTCTCGGTGTGAAAAGACTGATTTGTTTGCCCCAAGCAGTAAGAAGAGAGATGCTTTCTCCAGGCTTAGAAAAAGGATTGGCTGTGTTGGCGTGTAACTGATAAAAGGGAGGCAGCCTCATCAGTTTTAAGCACTGTGTGATTGACAGCTTTCAACTGTAGCAAAGCCTGCTTGGGTCTGGATTAAGAATGGTGTGATGATGACACTTACTTACTGATCTTGTTGCTTGGTTTTATGTGTGCTTCATTCTTGGTGAGCCTGGGCATTCGAGCTATTTTTGATTCTCTTGCCCATCTCCTCTGCCCTTGCCTGTTGTTAATCTCTGCAGCTACAGTGGATTTCTTTGGCATTTGTCTTACCCTACAGAATCAACGTAGGAGAAAGGGTAAGAAGGGAGAGAGACCTTAAATATTTTTAACTTTTAATGACAGGTGGATGAGAGGCTTAAATTGTTTCAGATCCATATAACCCTCTGGGTAGGCTGCACACACTTCAGCAAATACTCATTAGATAGGATCCTCCGTGTGTATTTGTGTGCCCGTCCTTAACATGCAGCGAGTCGTCTGTCTGTGGATGGGTGGGAAGAGGCTGCTTTGTGAAGACAGCTTCTTGTGGTCTGTGACTCAAATAAAATATGGTCCTTTTGGGCTCGGAGTACACATTATTTTGGTTGCTCATAGATCTCCTGCTGCTCAAGCACGCTGGGAAACAAATGCACTACTTCTATAAGGAAATAAAGCCCAGAGTGAGTTTTCACAAAGCTTGTTTTGATCCTCAGCTGAAAACAAGATTATTGTCTGTTTCCTTGGCTGCCCCAGGTTGTCTGTTGATCTTTTCTCATCTGGTCTGAGACCACGTAACAGAGAAATAATGAAAAAGGATGGCCATAGCAAGGAGATTTGTATGTCTTGTTTCAGAAAGCACTCTCCTCCTTGTTGATTTAGGATTACAAATGAATTCTTTTCTTCCAAAGACAAGGTGGCTGTATTTTGCCGTTCCATATTACTCTATCATTGTCAGTTACATATGTATTTTTTAGAAAGGAGGATAATCTCAGATTTATGGAAGGCTGAAACTTGAAAATATCTATATAATGTATAAATATATAAAAATATATTAAAAAAACCCACACAATGTATGTACCCTATAAAATGATGATGCTTATTTGGCCTTTCTAGTCAAGGATACGGAATAAGAGTACTGGCTGTGCTAATCAAGAGCCATCTGTAATCTCCTGAATATCAGAGCACGTCTCCTGGTGCTTTGGATGAGACTCTTTTGGATGCTAAAGTGTTGTTATTCAGTTATTAGCTTGTGTGTGTTCAGAGCAGGTATGGCTAGAGCTGTTCTCGCACAGTTTTCTCACCCAGAACACTGAACACACAGGGTGATTTAACCTTTTCTCTGAGTTACTGTATTTTTCTAATTCGGGGGGATTGTTCAGTCTAGTGGAGTCTAAACAAGCCACTTGAGCACCAGGGGAGCTAAAGAAATGGTATAAAATATGCAGCCTTTACATGAGCTGTGCAGTTTTACGTTCTGTATCTTCTTTCCATCTGACCCACCAATTTGAAGAAAACCTGGTAGCAGCTCAGAATGGGTGAGCTGCTGAAGAAATAACCCAGAGGGCGACGTGTGGAGTGGGCATATCAGTACCAGCTTAGGTTCAAACCTCATCCACCCTGGTGCTAGACACCTGGCACAAATACTCCCTTAGAAAATCACGGTCAACATAAGAAGTTTAGCTGGATGATAGGATGTTAAATACACTAATAATAGTAGGGACTTGGCAAGTACATTTTGTCACTGTTCAGTATGTGATCTGTGTATTTTTAGCTTAAATTCTACAGTAATGTTGCTTTATGCAGAATACACAGCCAGTAACTAATGGAAGCTTTGTTCCTAAGACCTCCCTGCTTCTGCTTCCAAGTTCCGTTCAGGCTCTGTGTGTGTGTGTGTATGTGTGTGTGTGTGTGTGAGTGAGCAAGCTGGCAGTCTCTGGGGGAGAGGAATTTGGTCCCAGAGCAAGCAGTGGGGGAAGGCAGAGCTGCTTTCTGGGCAGGTTCCACAGGTTCTGATCTGCTCTGAGGCTTGGAAACAGGATGGTGCTGGACCACATTTTTTCCTGAATTTAGTCACAAGAATTGGGTCAGTTCTGATTTTGTATCTAAAAACTACCTTTCTTGAACATGGTGCTGGCGCATTTTAGATGTCAGGAGGAGCAAGATTAGAAGTCCTTCCTTACAGTACAGAAGATACAGTAGTATCATTACTGCTGTTAAAAATTAGTATCTCTGCAAGGTACCCTACAACCAATTTTGTTATTGCAAAATCTAGTATGACCAGTTACCCATGGAAACAATTAATGAGAGGCAACCTTTGCAGCCCTTTGATCTTGCCAGAGCCCTGGGGAAAATCAGGATTCTTTTGCTCTCATTTAGGGTTAGGTATGGGCTGGAGAAAAATGTAGTTCTATTGACAAAATGTACACAGAGTGATGTGATAGGATTCCATCTGTTAGTTCATATGAGAGCATTGTTCTTTCACATGAAAAAGCTTCTTAAAAATACCTCGTAAATAAAGGGCAATTATGATTTTCCAATGCCAAATATTTCCCCCAGGTGTATTAATTTTGACAGGGTTTATGAGTTATTAGTCTCATTCCTGAAAGAACACCAGTGGCTAACAGTGACAGGCGATTTGTCACAATCTTTAGGAGATTAGGTAACGCTGTACAAGTCTGAGGTGAGGCGAGAACCATATCCAATGTAGAAGTAATTAAAATAAGTCCAAATAAGAGTGTAGCTTGCAGTAGGTTCAGCTGACCTCATGAACAGTTGGAGGCTGGAATGGTGGGAATGTGCAAAGTTCCTGACTGAAGTTTCTTGGTTCTAGTAACCTGTAATTAGCTGCCTCATATCACTGGATATGTTGCTGTAAAAATCTCACTAAGCACCAATGTCATAATTGTGCATGGAAGTAGTAACAGACTGTGACTGACACTTCTCTTAAACCCCTGTTTTTCAGGGTCTGTTTCATAGCCAGAAAAATCACTTGACATTCAAGGTCTCTGCCTGAGAACCCTCTTTTCCTTTCCCCAGTACGAATGTTCAAAAGATATGCTTTACTATTTTTTATCTTCATAATAAAAGGAGAAAAGTCATTGTTTCTTTAGCCATCCCCTTCTCATATCTAAACCACTGCTCAGTTTTAACCATAAGTTTCTTCTTTCATAGGAGCAGCCCAAATGGCTGGTTATGCTTCAGGCTGGGTTTAGCCTGAATTTTATCTCTGCTAGGGACTGCCTGTGTACCTGCCCCGAAGGCCAGGCCAAGTTGGAGGGGATCCCTCATCAGGGGGGACTTCCTCTGTGGGTTCACCGGTCTGGGTGCTGCGCTGGGGAGGTGGGAGTGCTCCTCCTGTTCCCTTCCCAGGAATGGGATCTTGGCCCTGCTGCAGCTGGGCCCTGTGGAGCTGTGCTGCTGGCTGGTGCTGTGAGCCTGGCCTCTGGGTTGGGCCTCCCCACATTTCCCCTGCTGAGATACAGTGGGCTTGCACAGCCAGGCGGGTTATCTGTTGTCTCTCAGAGATGGGGGAGACTTTTCATTCCTCTCCTGGCACAACTCAGAGGTCAAATAATAGGACAGAAGCAGCAAGAGGCATTTCCTAAACCAGCTCTCAGAAATGGCCTTCCTCTTCAGACAGCCTCCCGCTGCTCGGCAAGGCCTGTCATTGCTTAAATGCTGTGACTGGGAAATGAGATGGGAAAAGGCATAAACTCAGGCTTAACACCACCTTTACGGACAGTATCACTCTGCTCAAAACCTCAAGTTGCTGTGACTGGGAAATGAGATGGGAAAAGGCATAAACTCAGGCTTAACACCACCTTTACGGACGGTATCACTCTGCTCAAAACCTCAAGTTGCCTCCTAGCAGTGGAGAAATGTGTGTGGTGGTGTGGGGGTGGGTTTGCTCTTGACCTTGTTCCACTGTGCCTCCCTGTTGGCCAGGTTTGTGGTTAAAATTGCCTTAGTTCACTTCTGACTATTGCCTCTTGTTGCTACTCATGTAAAGAAGCTTGTATTTCTTTCCACCCATAATATCTATTGACTTGCTAGTGATATTACTTGCTCAAACTATTTTTGGAAAGTCATAAAAACTGTAAATGGAATAGACTTGTAATATTTTCATTAAGGGTATTATCTCAGAGTTAACAGGCATGGTTCTAGACAGTAAAAGAGCAGGTGAAAAAGTCATGGTGATATCCATCAATAACTTGGAATGTAATTTATATATTCCATTTTATGTGTTTATGGTTTGTGGCACTTGGCATCTGACACTCTTAAAATTGATATTTACCAAATAAAGAATGCAGATAATTGCCTTACAGTATGATCAAATGTATTGCTGTCTTTGAGGAAAAGAATCTTATTTTATTCTGACTTGAACTGTTTTTATACTGCTGTAACTTCTGTCGAGTTAGTTGGCAGTAATGAATCATAGTGGAGTAAATTTTCTTGGAATTTGTTACTTCAGGTTTTTTACCCTTCTATTGGTGTTTCTCCTGGACACAATGTGTGACACTTCATCTGTGAACCTGGCTGAACAGAAGTGCCATCCTCTGCTCAGGAGGTTGTTAAATCCCAGCTCTAGGGAGCTGGCAAACTCCAGTTCTGTGAGGTAAAACTCTTTAATGGGAACGTTCTTCTGCAAACTCCCAGACACTTTGTCATCTGTGAGAGGCTATAGGAAGACCAAGGTAAAAACCTGAAATAGAAAATAATCCTGCCAGGTTGGATTTGAGGGGCCAGTAACAAAGGCAAGCTACTGAGTTCATTCTATTGAGGGAGGCTACAAGAAGGAGGGTTAGGAGGGCTTTTAGAAATGCCAGGCTGTGCTTAAGTTCATAGTTGAATATATAAATGTATCTCTTAATGGGCCAGAGAGAATTTTAAACACAAAGTCTGGGACATTTGGCTGCTTCTTTGCTTTGGTGACAAGATCTGATTTCAGGAATCTGTCTTGCTGCTTGTTCTTCCTACCTAGTTATCAGCATTTAGCAGAACTCTAAATAATGCAGCTGGCATAAGGAAATGAGTATTTTCTCACTCCTTGCTGTTGAGTTTGCTGAAGTCAGTAACCGGCTAAGGAGAACTTAAGAGAATGACTTAGAGCCAAGTGTGCTCCTCAAAAGACAAAATTAAGCTCAGGAAATAAGCTTGGAAAGGACCTTAGGTCTTTTTGCTCTCTGGCAGGATGAGCTGCACCTTTTCTTCACACAACTATGTAATGTGTTTTTAAAAACCTTCATGGATGGAGATTGCACAGCTGCCCACGTGTCTCTGCCTTCACCAGCATTTTCTTAATGTCTTAAATCTATCTTCTTGTAATTTAAGCATACTACTTCAGTCCTCTTCAGAATTAAGACCTATTTTCATACTTCCAATTTCTATTAGTCTGCATGTTATTTTAATATCATATCCCCCCCCCCACCAGGATTCCATTGAAGTCACATTTTCTAGACCCCTGGTTATTCTCATTATCCTCTCCTCTGGATCTTTAATTGGCCCATATCTGCCATTAAGCTCCTTGTCTGCCCTTTGGCTGTACTGCTGCAGCTAAGGCCCTGTCAGGAACGCTGAAGGGAAGGACACACAGTACTTTTGCCTGTTCTTTCCAGTCTGGTGGTGGCTTAGATTTTAGTTTGGTCTGGCATCATGATTAGGTCATGATCTGCTCGAGGTTTTGTTCTGCTGTGCAGTTCCCCTTCCAAGAGTGGTCAGGGAAGAGGGGTTGGGCCAGCAGCAGCATTCAAAGCAGAAACAGCCTGAATGCAATGACTCACCTCCATGTTATTGCCATTAATTTCCTGAAAATTGGCCTGCTTCATTTACACATTTTCTGCTAAGGAAATGTGCAAGTTTCTGTATGACATTGCTGCTTAGCAGCACTTCTAATGAGCACTGCAAGGTGATATTTCATAACCCTGAGCCTTTGACTTCCAGTTATTTCAGTAGTCAGAGGGACCTATGTTTGGTTAAATGAACTGTTTAGATTTTCCAGCAGAATTATCTTTATTCTCTCTATGTATATAGAGCATAATTAAGGACACACCAAGATTTCATGTATGGTTGTTTCAGGTGTAAAGGTCCAGTGTAGTTTTGTATCTGTTTGTCAGCTTATTACCAGCATTGAAAATCTCTGTGAACGTTTCCAATGTTAAATGTGAAATGGCTTTTACAACTTGAAAACATTAAAATAATGCTAAAAAATAAATGAAGCATTCTTTGACCTGAAGCCTGATTGTTTCACTTGCCAGTGTTGCAAACAAGTAAAAAGCCTAGTTATTTTAACCCACTCTACTTAAAATGTTAATTGTGTAATATAAAGTTTAGAGATCTTCTGCCATTGCTAATCTCAATCTTCATTTCTCTTCTTAATTGCACATTTGAACAAGAAATGGTCATGGTTTTGAATTAGCTCCTACAATCTATTGGGTCTTATGTGCAGAAGACAGTTCCTTGTAGTTTATAGACAGACAGACTTGGCTGATTCCCAGGAACACTGCAGCAGAAGTTGCAAATGTAACAAATTTTTGAAGAGTGTATATTGAAGCACCAATAACTTTCCTTTCCCTGGCCCTTCCTGTCTCTTCCTGTTTTAAAGAAACCCATCTTTTGTTTGCCCAGTGCTGTTAGGCTGGTCTAGGAACAAACAAGTGTCCTTAGTGTGTGATGGCTCGTTCTTGACAGAACTACATTATAATGGAGATCAGGGGAGTTCTGATTACAGAGAGAAGGGAAAGTGGGTCCCAGGGTTTGCCTTGTGGCATCTGGTATTATGAAGAATAAACAATGGTGTCTTCTTCAGAATTTTATCCTGTATTAACTATTATTATGAACAAAATAGTACTCTCTAGCATTTTATACACATAAAGGGCTTTCAGATGATCTAATGTAGTTCCCACTTGCTATAGGTGACTGTGTCACATAATCCTTCTTATGGATTTGTCAGGTCTTCCCTAAAATCAGCTGTTTCTTAAAAAGGGAAGTAAAGATCTTGCTACTCAGCCTGCAGAGATATTCCAGACATTGCTGGTCCCATGACTAGGATTCTTCCCCTGAGTTCCAGCCTAGACTTACATCTGACAGGTCATACTCATGTGCATTGGCATTCTGCCACTTGTCATTCTTTGTATTAAATAAAAAACCCTGCTACTCTTTGCTCCTAATGAACTTACACAAAGGAACATTATCTCCTCTTGGCTTTGAATGTGCTAGTCGAAATAAGTGAGGAAAACTACATTTTATAGAACAGGCTGTTGATTTGCTTGTATGTCCTAGTGGCTCTGGATTTTGGGGGGTATTTTGGTTGTTTTGTCGAGATTTTGGGGAATAGGGAACATTTTGAGCAGTGTTGGGGGGAGGGGGGAAAGAAGTATTTAGGTAAGTGTCACTTTGCCACGTTTTCTGGCATTAATACTTTTGTGTTTGTTCCAAATGCTTCAGTTGATAAATTCTAGGTAGCTCTTGCCTTTTTCAACAAAGCTAAGCCTCCTTATCCTGTGATCCTCTGATTAATTCATATGGTCTTTATTCTCCCCAGTCATTTCTCACTGGTAATTTCCCATCTTATAGCAAAATGCTTATTACTGCACTCTCAAGGCAAAACCACAAGGCGCTTTATTTATGTCAATACTTTTCATTCCATTCCTGTTAAGCAAGTCCTTATGGCCTTCCCCTTACTTCAGAATGGAATTTTGGTATTCCCTGGCACTGGCAGTGCTTTCCAAAGTTGTACCAGTCATACTGACTAAAGTTGTCCCCCCTTTTTAATGTCTGAAAATAGCACATGGGCTTCAAGACAAATGCTTGAAGAAATTACCTTCTCCAGTTCTCAGTTGGAAAAGCCCAGATCTCCAAGGTAATTTGGTCACCTGTAATGGGGCTGTGACAAAATAAAATTAGATATCCTACTGTGCAATCCTTCATTAGACTCTGTAATTAGATGTCTATGAACACTCCTATCTTCCCAGGTAAAATGTCCTAGAGGCTGTAAGTTCTGCTTCTGCATGTATCCTATTTGTTCTGTCAGGGTTGCCCAGACCTGCACTTCAGGCTAAAGCCATTGTAATGACGAGACCAAACACGCTAACCCAAAGCGCTCCAAGTATCCACGCCTGGGGTTGGGTTCTTGTCCAAAAGCATCCTTGACCCAACAGTAGCTGCTGCTTTTGGTTGGAGACATTAGGCAGAGCATTTTGTGGGTGTACATGGCTCATAGAGTGGCCTGATGATAGTTTTTAACCTCAAATATTTGATTCAGGAGAACTCCCTTCACTTGAGGTGTTGCACATCTCACTTACTTCCCAGGGCAGTGTCTGCAGGAGGGTCCCTTGTGCTGTGGTCTGCTGGTGACACATCCCCTGCTGCAGAAACCAATAAAGACTGACTTGCCCAGGGCAATAAACCTGGATGTAGTTTCCTGGGAGAATGGTGATGTGACTCTGCTGTCCTCCAGTAGCAACAACTGTTTAACCTGGGGATGCTGGTGTGTCCATGTGTCGACCTTTGCTCCCCTCTCCCTGTCTCTCTGCCTCAGGATTGAGAGCAATCCTCCAGTTTGTACCCTGGGTCTGCCTCTGCCCATCCCCAAATAGTCTTTGGGGATATAAATGCAAATAACTCGATATGCCTGTCACTACCCAGCAGGTCAGTGATACAGCCAGTAGTAGAGCACCCCTCCTCCCCCACTTTTTTTTAAGTTGGCTGGGAAGGATTGCATAGGATGTTCCTTGTTACTTTGAAGGATCCCTCTTCCTTTGTAGATGGATTAGCTAGCTGTTGCTGTAGCTGAAGGACTGAGGCATGGAGCAGTCTTTAAGCAAAGTTTTACAATTAGGCTCATTTAAGGGTAGAGTCTGTCTTTATTGCAAGTAATAATTCATGGAAATAGATCTGTATAATGAGAGGGTATTTGGGGCTGATCTGAACTGTCACCATAATTTCAAACATAATTTATGTAACTTCACCATTTATGCTGATTTCCTTTTGATTTCTTTCTCTGGCCATCCTGCTTCCATCTCTTTGCTTCTCAAAAGATTAAAGGGCCAAAGTGCTGCACCTGAAACTTCTTTTCTTGTTCACAGAAAGTGCCACATTTTAATTATAATGCAACTAGGAAACATTTTGTATCTGGAAAAGACCAGGCATTTAATTTAGTATCAAATAGCAGCAATGAAAATGACTCTATTTTCTGTCTCTGAACCTGCAGTTGTTTCTGGATTGCATATTTTGTTTGGGATGCTTAATCTAGTTTAAAGTTCTGTATTAAATATGAAGTGGGATCCAAACTATCACATTTATGAAGTGTTGTTGCAAGCAGGGGTATAATTTAGTGTCTACTGTCCAGAAATAAATTCATAGACTATAGATCTTATTCCTGACCAGGCCACTAACTTGAGTGGAGGTGCTTCCCTCATCTCCCCAGGCTCGTTTTTCTCTCTCTGTGGGACATACATCATGACAAGAATGACTTAACTCAGGTTGTTAAGCAACTAAGAAGTTGGAATTTGCTTTCAGAGACAACGCTGATGTGTCAAAAATGAAGTCTTGCTATGATTTGAAGTATTTTGCCCTGTGAATCTGAAAACATTCCTGGAATCTCTTCAGGAGTGGGAACATTGAATTTCATTCTCAGTATTACTGTTTGGTTATTGCATGTCATTTTTCTTGTTGGCTTTTCATGGCTTGCCAGTGATACTGGTGTGTATACTCATGTTAAACCATTGAATTATGGTACAACTTGAAGAAGTTACAAGCAGCAACTGCCCAAATTCTCCTAAAAATCTCAAATCAAAATATTTGTCAGCACTAGGACTGCATACTGTGTTATGAAGTCCTATGACAAGAAAAATCCTGAAGCGTTAAATCCTCGTGAAATAAAATTTCAAATGGCTTTTCAAAGTGCAATGATGGGATATATGATTTATTAAAACTTTCTGATGTAAGAGAAAGCAGTATTTGACAACCTGTACTACAGCTTATTTTCAATAAGCGATTGAGTTTGGTGTCCTCTTGCTAATGCGTATCAGTAAATAGCCCCTAATTGTCAACAGAATAATTGTTTATAAATCCATGAAGGCCACAAGCTTTAGAGATGAGCTCTGCAGTGGTAGAGAAACAGACAAAATAATAACATGCTGCTCAAGAGGTGGAATTTTATGGATCTGGAGCTGAAGGGGACTTTAAAATCAAAAGGAAAAGAAGTATAGTGTTCTCATGCCAAAACGGGTAGCATAGCCAAGTTAAGAAGGTGGTGAAAAATAAGCAGGATAATTAATGTGAATCTGAGCAATCCAACTGGTTGTTTGCACATGAAAGTCTTTTTAATTTTCTTGGAAACGACAAAAAACTGTTTTCAACTGAAAAAGGAGCAACTGGCAGCACGATCTGTGTTTCTCAGCAGTTTTGGAGCTCAGTCTCCTGTAGAGCCAAACCCGTGCTGTGCTCTGCTCTCTTTGCTGAGTGTCATTGTAGGGGAACTATGAAGCAGCAGTAAAACAATTGGGGAATTATTATCACGTTGGATTTCTTTTTAATTAAATTTTCCAGAGTGTAAACGTGCTGCCTGAAATTGGCTTTCTAACATTCTGCACACGTGCAAAAGAGAGATTGCAAAGGTGTCTGACTGCATCTCTCTGGTAATTGCTCTCCCTGGAGATGACAGGCTGTCTGGTGGTCAGGTGAACATTTTGGTTTCCCTTTCTGCACCCTGCTGCAAGTAGGATACCTGTGCTTTCTCTGAGCCCTGGGGGAAGGCTGATTGTGTTCTGGAGCCGGGGAGGGCTGGGAAGTGGGATGCTCCAAGGGGAATGTGCTCTCTTTCCTTAGGGGTGCAGGATTTGCTCTCTGTGCTGGGAAGTAGAGGCTCTGCCAAGAGGCAGGTCTCTGCTCTCCACTGAGGCAACTGGGGATCTGCATTTTTGTAATTAGCTTTTCTAAGTATATACTTTGGAATGAGATCAGATGTAAGTAGGTGTTAACCTGTGGAGACACTGTTTACCACAGGCAGAAGACAGCACTGTGGAGTTGTTCTGATGGATGCATCTGGAGACAGGTTCCAGGCTAAATCTTTTCACTCTTTTCCTTGTCTTCATTGATGTTTGGCTCAGGATGTGCATGTCCCTTGACTATCAGAGGATAAACCTGAGTGATGTTCTTAAGCCTTGTCATCGTTCCCTTGCCCAGCATTTGCTGACAGAGGTACCAGATACCCTTCCACAGGAGATGTCTACTTTTAAAAAACTTGCCATAATGTTCATTTCCATCTTGCTTAACAGTAACTGCAGTGATAGGGGTTACTGCTAGTGATGCACTGCAACATGAAATTACAGTTTGGGTAACCTGTTTCTAAAATATTATGGGCAGCTGAGTAATGACTCAAGTGCTTTACAGACAGACAGGTACATCAAAGCATTTCTTCTTCTTGTTGCAGTCAAAGAGTTTGACACTTGGGTTTCAATGTCACACAGCCAGGAGATGGTTTGATCTACCTGCTGAAATGCTTCTGTGCAACAAACAGGATGCACTTTAGTGTAGAAAAAAAAAACCTATGTAAATTTCATTCAGAGTTAAGTTTCCTATCCTCTTTTTAAAATAATTAATTTTTCTGACATGAAAGTTGGAAGATAATTTTACATCTATATTATCACCCTGTTCATCAGGGAGTGCAGTGACAGGACAAGGGGCAATGGCTTCAAGCTGAAAGAGGGCAGGGTTAGGTTAGATGTTAGGAAGAAATTCTTTACTATGAGAGTGGTGAGGCCCTGGCACAGGTTGCCCAGAGAGGCTGTGGGAGCCCCATCCCTGGAGGCATTTAAGGCCAGGTTGGATGGGGCTTTGGGCAACCTGCTCTGTTGAGGGGTCCCTGCCCCTGGCAGAGGGGTTGGAACTAGATGATCTTTAAGGTCCCTTCCAACCCAAGGCATCTAAGGGTCTATAATCTCTTGCCTGAAAGTGCAGTCCATGAAGCTCAAGCATGGTCCTGTGTCTCCACCTCAGGATGGGAACTGCATTAGGGACCCAATAGCGTAAGAGTTGTTATGCTGAGGTGAAAGCGCTGCAGGTTTGGGATGAGAAGCTGAACTTTTCCTCACCATGATATGGTCTATGATATTGACACAGCCAGGGCTGAGGTCTTGAAAATTCCTCTCCAGAAAATGACTCTTCACACAGTAAATCTAATGTCTGTGGTCAAGGACACTTTCTCTTTATAACCGTATGCCACAGAATGGCTGCTGTAGGTCGCTCCAGGCCTGGGTAAAAAGATTTCTTTGTAAACTGTCTACTATTTGTAATGGCTTTTAATGGAGGAAGTTATTTTTTTAAAAGATTTTTGAGTTAAAGAGTCAGAGTTAACCTGAAAAATAAATACATACATATTCAGTTCTTCCCAGGAAGCCCAATTCTTACCTCATGGCTTTGGTATTGTTCTAACAACTTAAAAATAAGTGGTTTTGACTCTAAAGCAATATAAGTGAAGGTAAAAATTTAAACTTTGATGAGAAAGGATATAAAATGTGACAGCTTTTCAAGAAGTTCAGAAGATTCTAGTCCCACCTCAGAAATGGAGAAAAGTTCTGCGTGCTTACACCAAAACCTCTCTGTTGCAGAGGTCTTCCAAAGCAAAGAATTCACATGAAGAATGAATGATCACTGGCACTGTGCAAGAAGGCACAGAGCTTGTTCATTTGCCAGCAGAGCATCTGTGGGTTGTTTAGCTTTGAAAGGGCAGGAATACTTTTCTGGAATAGTCAGAACAACCAGAAACCAACTAGCCTAGGACAGCCTCAAAGCATGTCCAGCAAAAAGAAAGCTGTTGTGTTGCTCAGGGAATCAAGTACTTCCTTGTGCAGATTGGCAGCTTTCTAAACTTTTCTTTGTACTGTCACCTGAACTTTGGATTCTATGCCAGAAATGGAAAAAAGGAAAGAAAAAGAAGAAGGTATAAAAATGGATAAAAGAACAATAAAAAGCAGGCAAGGGCTTATTGTAAAATCTATCTCCCTGAAAGCATTGTTAGAAGTGCTGTTTTCATATCTTTCAAATTGTTTCCTCCATCCCATCTCTCCCACTGGACCATTAAAGAGACTGAAGCAGCCCCAGTAGCTCACTTGCCTACATGCCAGCCAAACAACACTGCCTTGAAGATGATCTCTTCTAATTTATCTTCAGCTTGCTGAGCAAATGACCTCGCATGGGTCCCGTGGAGCCTTTCCTCACAGCTGATGTGCTCTGTTACAGCTGTTATCGCTGCTGGGGCAGAAGTGCATCAGCTGACAAGATGATGTCTCTGGAGGGCATATTTAAACAGCAGACCAGTGCCTACAGAGCAACAAGCAGAGGAAGAGTGAAAGAAGCATGAAAGAGGCCTTTAAAATACTTGTGGTGGCCAGGGAGGAGAGAGCTGCCTGAGGAAGATCAATCAGGGGAGAGGGAGACAGCCTGCTCCATGGGTAACTGCAGCAGATACACAAGGAGGAATTTCTCAGGCCAGGGCTATATTAACATGGCCAGGGGACTGAGGGCAGTGATTGTCCTCCTTTACTCAATACTCATAAGGCCATATCTGGAATATTGAGTCCTGTTTTGCCCCTCCCCAAGAGAAGAAAAACATAGAGAATGGTTTGTATTGGAAGGGGCCTTAAAGATCATCTTGTTCCAACCCGCTGCTATGGGCAAGGGCCTCTCCCACTAGACCAGGCTGCTCAAAGCCTTATCCAACCAGGCCTTAAACACTGCCACGGAAGGGGAAGCCACAGCTGAAACATCAGTAACCTGCAGCTTGGTTAGCAGAAAGCCATCAGGATATCAGCATTGGAGTGCTTGCCCTGTGTGGGGAGGCTGAGGAATGGGGCTAGGTCAGCCTGGAGAGGACACAGCTTTATGGGGACCTACCAACAGCCCCCCAGCACTTACAGGAAGTTACTAAGAAGGAGTTGGGCTTTTTACAGGGATGCAGGGAGGGGAGGCCAAAGGTAATGGATAAAATGGAACAAGAGAGATTCCAACCTTTTCCCGTGGGGAACGTCCCCAGGGCTGCTGTGCAGTCTCTGCCCTTGGAGGTGTTCAAGCCTTGTGCGGATGGAGTTCTGAGCAGGCAAGTTTGCCTTCATGGTGGGCCCTGCTAGGTGCAGCAACCTGGACCAGAAATCTTCTGACTCCTTATCCAGCCTTGATTTCTCTGAGATTTAGAACCAGTTCTGTGTAATTTAGACTTACAGACCCTTTCCACACACTTGTCACTGATTTGGTTTTGTGTAGATGCTTGCATTGCCACGAGAACTAGAATTGTCTTACCCTGGTTTTAATGGGAGAGACTGTGGCTGGCTGCCTTTGAGGTAGTCAGCTAAATCATAGAATCATAGAATTGTAGGGGTTGGAAGGGACCTCGAGAGATCATCGGGTCCAACCCCCCTGCCAAAGCAGCTCCCTAGGACATTTCACTGAGATAGGCATCCAGACGGGTCTTGAATCTCTCCAGAGAAGGAGACTCCACCACCTCCCTGGGCAGCCTGTCCCAGGGCTCCCTCACCCTCACTGGGAAAAAGTTTCTCCACATGTTGGTGCGGAACTTCCTATGCTCCAACTTGCAGCCATTGCCCCTTGTCCTGTCTCCACAGACCACTGAAAAGGGGCTGGCTGATTCCCCCTGCATCCCCTGCTTAAGATAATTGTAAACATTAATTAGGTCCCCCCTTAGTCTTCTCTTCTCAAGGCTGAACAGTCCCAATCTTCTCAGCCTTTGCTCATAGGGGAGATGCTCCAGGCCCTTTATCATCTTCGTAGCTCTTCTTTGGACTCTCTCCAGGAGATCCCTGTCCTTTTTATCCCAGGGAGCCCAGAACTGGACACAATACTCCAGGTGGGGCCTGACCAGGGCAGAGCAGAGGGGGAGGATCACCTCCCTTGACCTGCTGGCTACACTCCTCCTGATGCACCCCAGGATCCCATTGGCTCTCTTAGCCACCGAGGCACACTGCTGGCTTATGGCCAACCTGTCATCCACCAGGACCCCCAGGTCCTTCTCCACTGAAACTAAACTTCTTCTTACAGTCAGTGAAGAGAAATGGGTATTTCTAGTGCACGATGCAGCTTCTCCTGAGGAGGCATCTGAAGTAGGTGTTAGGTGATTTGTAGCCTGAAAGCACCTAACTCTCCATTGGTGATAAATGGGGACCAGATAACGTTCTGTAATACACATACATCTGGAGATTCTAGATATGTGAAGCCAGGTGAGATGTGCACACATGGGCTTTTCTGAAGTATTTCCCAGAAATACACTTGGAGAGTTTTGCCCAGTAATGTTGGTTCTTTCCTAGCTACGCTTCAGAGGCAGAGCTGGGTAAAGTGGCAGAGGACTGTAAATGCTCCCTTATTATTCCAGCTTGCTAGTAGCTTTCACCTTGCTTGGTACCCTCTGTTTGTCAATCCAGTAAGATGATTCTGCAGGAGCTTCTTGTTAAAATAAGGGTGTATGTGACTGGTTTAAACCAAATGAAGACATCTTAATGGCAGTAACTTTTTATCAGCAGTTGAGGTGACTGTATTGGATAACTTAGGTGTACCTTTGGATGCATTTCTGAAACAGCTGTATGCAGGCTATAATATGTTTTGTACTAAAATTATTTGATGACTGAAAATCCTTGAGGCCAGATGCTGAATTTTCAATGACTGAAAAATGAGGTAGTTTTACCAGGAAAATATCCCAGGCAGCACAAAAAATAACCTCTTCCTAAGGAAAAAACCAAAGTAGATAGTTCAACTTTAGATTAAAGAAAATAATAGATCTGAAAAGACTGGTGAATTTTGGGGGCGGCATTTTATATAACTGAAAGATAAGTAATGAAGGCATCTTCTTTATTGTATGTAATCAATGAAAAGAGAGTCTGTAGGATTTCAAAGTTGGCCCAGGTTAAGAACCCAATGAAATAAACATCTCTCAATTTGCCTTTTCTCTGCTCTATTTCACAAGCAGTATATCTGAAACCCTTGTTTCAGAAAGCCAGATGTTTTATACTCTGATTTGGTGGTCCCAAGTCCCTTGGCAGTGGCGTGCTGCATGCTTTACTAGTATTTAGTGTTCCTCTGCTTCAGAGCAGCCATTGGCCTGAGTCGCTCTCGGGCAGGAAGTGTTTGTTTTACCGACTCTTACAGACTGCAACGTATCAAGTGCTTCCATGTGGCCCTAAGAATCATTTCCACTGCCTGTTACCATTTTTTTGGGGAGGCTTAGGTCCTACTTTCTACTGTGGAAAAGCTTCCCTTGGAACCCTTTCCTTGTTCATATCCTCTGATGTCCGTGGCTACAGCACCACTGCTGTTGTCCATTTCTGACACAAGTTACAGTCATCATATGGTCTGGGGCAGCTCCCCTCACCCCATCTTTGATCTGGATCTATGTGCATGATGGAGACCCCAGTCCTTGTAGAACAATTATATGGTCCTCGTGTGAGAAAGAACATACCCACTGCAATGAGGGGGAGAAGTCTCAAGGGTCAGTATGAGAGCTCTGTTCTCAGCAATTCCACCCCCAAAGTAGTTTTCCTTCTGAATGTACGAATACAGGTAGGGTGGCTTTTTTCAGAGGTGCTCACTTTTTGGGTTCTTGATGTTCTGGTATCCTGTGTGCTGTAAGTTGAACTCATTTCACAGGTAATGAAGCTCTGAAACAGACTCTGCATACACATATGAAACTCTTGGTAAAGTTACGACATGCTGTATGTTCCTTTATTAATCTCCACAGCATTTGAAGTCTGTACTGAAGAACTGCTAACTGTTTCTGTAGTATCCAAAACCATGTTGCTTACAAATAAACAGAAAGGCAGAGAAATTGTTTGAGATCAAGCTCAGGGACAGTAGTGGCACAAGTGTTAAACCTCAGGCTGGACTCACTGAGTCTTTGGAACCCCCAAAAAACCCCAAAGCAATAATATTAGATCACGTTGCTGTTTAAGGTTCTACAGTCCAAACTGACCCTTCCAGTGCTATAGAATCTGGTTGATGTGCCAGCTTTTGCAGATAGGGTTTTGCAGAGCAGTTGGTACGTTGGTGGTCTTCAAATCCTAATATCAGCTGTTGTGAGAAACTCCTCACTTTGGGAATGCTGTTGAACAGCAATTCCATTCAACTTAGATATAATAAAACTTAATTGAATCAATGAAATGGGGGCACACACAGCAATTTGGATAAATGTGCTCTTTTAATGAGCAGAGGTCCTGTTAATGCAATAAGCAGTGAGGACTGTATCTTCAGCCTGAATAATCAACCTCTTTCAGATAAGCAAGCAAAGTTTTAAAATATTTCTTACTTTCTACAAAATATTGTAGCATTGTATAACACTGAGGAAGTATTTTGAGATCACAGGATGAAAGGTGCTATAGGAGTGCAGCGTAATAGTATTATTATTATTACTACTACTACTACTGTTAGTTTGGCTTTTCTTTCAGGAGTTTTTACTTATTTCAGCTGCAGATTTTTAATTGCTTAGTGACATGATGTAGTCATATCTCAGAGTTGGTTTAATTGGAACTATTGATGTCTGAAGCAGCACCCAGGCTGGGAAAACTGGGGTCTGATCAAAGTCTGCAACTAATGGTTTAGTGAAGTTAAAAATTCAATCTGTAATTAAAAAATGAAAGAGAGAATGGGTGCTTTCAAAGTGCAGGTTTTATGCTAAGGAAACAGTCACTACTTATTTATTTGGAAAACCTCATTGTAGTATTTAAAAGGAGGGTAACAGTAATGACTGAAGTTTTTAATCTTGAATAATTTTTGAGGTTTTCACATGGAAGATTTTAGTGGCTGCAACGTTGCTTTCATACGTGTTTGTATACTTTATTCTCTTTTGTAGTATTTGGAACTGCATGTAAAATAGGCAAATCACTTTAAGATGGGTTTTAAATTACTTTTTTTTTAATGGAAACCAAGAATTTTTAATTTTCCAGGGGGATTTTTTTAGCTTGATTAAAAGTATACATAAATGTTTACAATTTGAAAATATGTTATAAATACAGAACAAAAAAGTTTAACATTAAAATGAATTCTGATTCAAGTTGATCAAAACCCAGAAGATATTAAGAAGTCATTATTACCTTTTGAAAGTCTGTATCATGGCTCATTGGCTTTTGAGGATGCACAGGAGAGTCACTGAACATCTCTAGTCAAGTGGGATGAATTGTCCATTTTGTTCTGAGTGAGGTGCCTGGACTTTTGTGTTGTAGTAAATTTTACTAGATTTACTTTTCGACATTTTGATTCTGATTATTTGGTGCATTATGCATGGGAAATCCCATCAGCAAACTGCTTTTTATGACTCTGTATGTGGCATGATGGAGTTTGGAGCTGGGTAAATGTAACTGCACTGGAAGAGCAGGGACCAGATGGCAGGTGGTGGAACTGGAGAAGGTTCAAGCTGACCACAATAGAGAATGTTTTTTACTTGCATTAGGCTAAGAGATCCAGGAGTCTTGATTTCTCTTCTTAAACATCCCTTCCAGTCTCTTTATTATTTGTTATCTTTTGTGTAGGGTCTTTTTGTGTATCCTTCCTATTGTCAGGAATGAACATATATATTCCAGAGTGGATGGGGATCTTCCATTGAAGGAGAGCAGGTTGAGTCTAGTGCACTGTGTGGAACACCCACCACAAATTTCACCCTTTTTATGGAACTGTGTCCATGTGTTCTCCAAAGATATGCATTTTTATCACTTGCACTGTATCGATCAACACTTCCTGAACCGTTTTCTTCCCTAATTAAGGATGCAGAGAGCTTTGTGTTATTCTGCTTACGGTCTCAAGAGCTCTTTTTACACTGCTTGTGTGGGGATTTGCTTCCTTGGGAGAGTTTATTACTGTTTGAATGAAAATGCTTTTCTGAAGCTGCTAATCATTTCAAGATTTTAAAAAAAACAACTAATTGAGCATGTTTCCCATTATTATTAAACTCTCAGGGGTGCGATAGGGCATGCACACTATTATAATCTAAACCTGCAATTGGGCTTTGCTGCTTCTGCCCTTTGGCACAGTGGTAATCCATGGGAATTTTAAGGAGAACGGCTGACACTCCCTCACCCCAACCACAGAGAAGAAAGTGTGCTTTTTATTATCTCCTCATCAGCTGCTGCCTCCTGATAGCAGTGAAATTGTTTTGACAAGTGTTATTTTCTCTGAACCATATTTGATTATGGAAGGGCTCAAAATAACCAAAAGAACTTCCTAACCTTGTGGACTCTCAGGCTGCAATATCATCTTCCCAATGAAGTGGAGGAGGACTCATCATGTGAGTCATTTTAAAATTGGTTTGAGGCAAACCACCAAAGAAGGGGTGGTAGGGAGCATTTATTCTCTGTCACAGGATGTGCTAGATAAGCTGATAGGCTGTTTCTGTGCCTGTTTGATGTTGAACTTTAGCATTTCAAGTGCTGGATAGAATGATATGTGGGTTATGCATTGTACCTAAACACTGTGCACGAAGCGATCTGCCGGCACTGGATGACAATGCTCAGGCTCCTCAACGAAGCTTTATACACAGAGCCCGTGTCATTGGAATGGTTCTGTGTGTGCCACAGGCTGGATTGCAGACAGCTGGTGCACTGGGTGGAGAATGCTCCTTGTCAGGGTCCTTTTCTGTAAGAGTTCACATTCATCTCTTGTAGCTCTGATGAACCAGTTTGCAGCCTGCATCTGGTTTGCTTTAGGAGTTTTCTTTGGAGTGAGCATACCTTCTGAGACAGAATCCTAGAGGGATAGATTAGTTGAATTTGGAAGGGACCTCTGGACCTCGTCTTGTCCAACCCCACTACTCAGGTAAGGCCATCTAGCACCAGTTGCCCAGGGCCACATCCAGATGCTTTTAACTTTCTCCGAGGATGGAGGCTCCACAGCTTCTCTGGGCAACCTGTGCCAGTGCTCAGTCACTCTTAGGGTAAAAAGTTGTTTCCTGGTGTTCAGAGGATACCCTCTAGATGCTCCAGTTTGCA
Source organism: Hypotaenidia okinawae (assembly GCA_027925045.1). Lineage (NCBI taxonomy): Eukaryota > Metazoa > Chordata > Aves > Gruiformes > Rallidae > Hypotaenidia > Hypotaenidia okinawae. The sequence goes on from BSDF01000006.1 coordinate 10,990,602, forward strand.
CTTGTTGCCTCTGCTCCTGTCATTGGGAACCACTGGAAAGAACCTGGCTGCATCCTCTTTGCAGCCGCCCTTCAGATATTTATATGCATTGGTGAGGTTCCTCCCCAGAGCCTGCTCTTCTCCAGGCTGAATAGTCCCAGCTCTTTCATCCTTTCCTTAACGTGCCATGCTCCAGTCCTAATAATCCTTCATTGAGCTTTCTTCAGTGTGACCATGTCTTTCCTGGTGCTGGGCAGGCCAGAACTGGACACAGTATTCTCGGTGTGGCCTTACCAGTGCTGAGTAGAGGGGAAAGATCACTTCCCTCCGCCTTCTGGCAATACTGTGTCTAATACAGCCAAAGTTACCATTCACCGCCTTTGCAGCAGGGTCACCTTGCTGGTTCATGTTCCACTTGGTGTCCATCAGGACCCCCAGCTCCTTTGCTACCAAGCTGCTTTTCAGCTGGTTGTCCCCCATTAACTGTTTTGCTTTAACATATGTCTGTATTGGTAATTCTTCTTAAATTCTGTGATCTTGGCAAAGAACTCTTTAACTGCAGCATGTCAAAATCAATTGTCAAAACCATTTATTATTCTCATATAGATACTAATATTTTATCAGTTATTTCATGTGTTTTCCCATGCAGATTTTCTGTAATGTAATTCTACAATCTGTAATGTGCCTTTAGTCTGGTCTTAACAGTCATTGTAAATGAAAAGAATTTGAATTTACAGTGGTTGTGCCTTGAACTGGCTTAAAGCAGCTTTGTGCATAAGAATGCACTGCTGTTAGGGATGGATTTCAACTTTTTTTAATCTCTATAATCCTAGCTGTGTAGCATACCTCTGTGTGCTGAGGGCTTCATGATTATAGGCTGTTGACATCACAGACCTCTCCTGTTGATCTTGTTCTCTCATTTCATAGTAGTAGGTGTATCTAATATTCTGAATAGCTCCTCATGTATAACATATGCAGATGCAACTCCAGCATCACAGCTCAATTGAATTAGTAATCAGGGATGAAGATACCCAACAGTGTTCAAAAATAAGGCCCGTCTTCATGAGTCATGCAGGGAGTGGAGGCTGGCCTTGCCTCTCCCTGGTTATTTTAGAAGATTTTTGTAAGGAATAGACCAATAGTGACCTGAGCAACAGGGCGGTGGATTGGAGTTACAGAATTGAGGAGCTTCATTGGCTTTGGGCAACATTGGGCAATCTGCTGTATCTCTCTGCCTTAGTTACCTCACATGTAAACTGCACGTGGTGTATCTCTAGTCTGTGACACAAACAAATCAAATACTACTTTACCAATGGCTTCAGTTGAATTTCTGCACCAGAAATGCTACCAGAGTGATTTCTGTGGGTAACCTTATCATGGAGACCACACACAATTTCTCCCTAATTAGGTAGGGAATTTTAAATTCAGGGTCCTGACAAAGTGCTCTGGTACGTTTAAGAACAGCACAATGTCAAAAGAGCAGGAGAGGAGCATTCCTGGAGAAGTGAGGGATGTTGCCAGCAGGTACAGGGTGTTAGTAGGCAAGAGGCTAAACTTCTGTCCTGGAGCTGTGAGTCATCAGTCCCAGCAGTGGTTGGAGTTGGCCAACAGGCTCTTTGGAAGGATGCATCTGCCGCATCTCCCTCCAAGCCAGCTACATCAAGTGTGATGGCAGTATCCTTCCAAGACATGGGAAGAGCTGAAATACAGTAAACATTGGGCTAATGGCCCTGCTGTTTGCAGGATTAGGTAATTAGAGAGACTTGTTGACCACAAGCCTCAAATCTGACAAAGTCTCTGTCTCAGTTTGAAAATTAACCTATTAATAGTGAAGTCAGTCTGTTTCTGGCTTGCAGGGTGATAACTAAAATCCTGTTTGCAGCAGAAGCTCCAATGCCATACTAAACATGAAATAGTTCTTCACCCAGCCTAGTGTACTCCTGCTCTGCTTTCCACTGAGCAGTCTGTTTGCAGTTCTGATTTCCTACATCACCCCACGATCTCTAAATAGGAGAATAAACCACTTGTTTCAGCTCAGTGCTGTGAAGTGACATTTACTTGGACCATCCAGGACCGTTAGGTTACACACTCCCAGTGTGCTGCATATTTTGCATACAATTAGATGAACATGAGGGTGTGAGAGACATGAGCTAAACTGATAAAGACATGCTCTTTTAGTATGTATTAAAAATGAATTTCAGTAAATTAGATGTTATATATTAAAAGAATTAATCTTAAAAACTGCTGGTACAACTACTCTGTGTTATTATTCTGATACCAATTTAATTCCATTTATTCTTGTGAAACTCATCATTCTAAATTTGCACATGAGCTTCAGATGATTAAAAATCTTGATAACACCAATCCAGAATTCTACCCTAAAGTGTATTACAGCTGCTCTCTAGTTACAATGAGTGGTGGGCACACCTTTCCTCCCTGAAAGCCATTAAGCCCTTGCGTGGGTTTGATTATTCCCAAATGGGAATTGTATTCTCTATCTCCACAAATTTAAAGTTTTATGGTTTACTGCTGTGTCCTCAAAATAGAAAAATGGACTGAAACCTGTACCATTTCTTAAGACAAAACAGTTCTTGCCTGTGAAGGAAATGCAAAGGCCATAGAAATACAATGCAATTAACATCAGGCTGTGAAAAGAGCCATGACTGCCGAGGAGAGAGGAATATGTAGTTTGGTGCTCATTGTTTGCTCAAATTCTTCTAATGAGTTAAAATGAAAGTAATTTAAAAAGAGGCTAAATGTCAAGGAGACATTTTCAGAGTAACCATTCCAGAGCCTGCTAGGGGCTTCAGTCAGAGGGAGTGGAAATCTTTGTCACCCAAGACACCTAAAGCTATGAGACAAGAAACTGATGGTTAGAAATGCCAATAGATAGGGCTGATGTCTTCTCTGTCCTTTCTGATTTTTAGTGTCTTAGGAATGAACTGGTCCCATGGGGTTGAGCAGCAGACACGAGTCATTATTCAAATGGAACTAAATGATACAGTTACCTGTGTTCTTTTATCTTACAATGTGTTTAAGAGCTGAATTGCTGCCCCGTTGCTGTGTCATTGGTATTCCAGGCGTGCTGGAATGTAAACCTGTGACAAGGTTGGACTCCAACCTCTTCTACTTTGCACTGGGAAAATGCAGCAGACTTTAAGGGTGACCGTTATGGCTGTGTTCCTGCTTTGTATTGCCCATGTTTTAAAATAAACACAGGCCCTTCTTGCTAATGGTAGCGAAATGTCAGAGCTAATGTAGAGATTTATTAGTATAGCTAGTATCAGAGTTAATAATAAAGGATAAAATCCAGCCTTTGTCTAAGTTTATGCAGAACAATAGAATGATGATTTGTTTACATCAACTGAATTTGCTGTAAAGGGAGGCAGGTGGGATCTTTCTTTTTTTTTGAGAGAGAGAATTTCTCATCTCTGCTCAGCCAAAGTGGTTGTCTTTGCTTTCAGGGTTTATTTGAAGTAGTTGAAGGACTCCTTTGCAGCAGGGAAGCTGTTTGCATAGTGCTGTCAGTGACATCCCTTTCTTGCTCTCTCTGTCTCGTGGAAGTGAGACTCAGGTGAGAGCAGGAGATGAGAAGAGGCTGCATTTTACAGAGCAGTTGTGCCTTGCTTGGCTGGGTGATATTTTTTCTGGTGTTTTTTATGTGGAAGAAAAGTACTCCAAGGTGGAAAGCAAAGCTGTAATGCTCTGGAACTAACGGAGTTAACTGCCCAGGATACGATCAGTCTGAAGACAGGCTGAGAGAGAGTCGGGCTTGTTCAGCATGAAGAAGAAAAGGTCTAAGGGACACCTTAGACCAGCCTTGCAGTACCTAAAGGGGCTACAGGAAAGCTGGAGAGGGGCTGTTTACAAAAGGGCTGTAGTGATAGGACAAGGGGTGGTGGCCGTAAACTGAAGGAGGGGAGATTTAGATTGGATATTGGGAAGAAATTCTTCCCTGTGAGGGTGGTGAGGCCCTGGCACAGGCTGCCCAGGGAAGCTGTGGCTGGGTGCCACTTCCCTGGCAGTGTTCCAGGCCAGGTTGGATGGGGCTTTGGGTGGCCTGGGCTGGTGGAGGGTGTCCCTGTCCATGGCAGGGGTTGTGAAGCTGGATGGTTGTTGAGGTCCCTTCCAACCCAAACCAGTCTGTGATGCTGTGATTGTAATTCAGGAAGCTTGAGACCTGTGTGATCCTTTCTTGTTAGCACCTGCTTTTCCTGCTTCCAGGTCTCCTGATCAACAGAAGCTGAAGATAAGTCTTATAATTTTTGCATGAGAAAGAGCACAGTGAGAGTTTGGTGAACAGACACTTTTATAATAAAACTCTTCTGTCTCATTGAGACTGTAGATTGCTAGCTATTACATGATCCTGAAGAGTTTTCCTTTCAGTATTATCATACAGTGACTTAAATGTGATGAAGCATTAGAAAAGATCGAATTATTTTAATTTTACTTTTTCATTGGACTCTGAAGCCATTGTGTTTTATTTGGAGGTAAATTATCCTATTTATCTTGTCTGCATCAACACTTTTATGAATAATGCAAGAAGCTGGGATGCTAAAAGTAAAAATTACAGACCTGTCCTTTAAGGACAGGATTAACATCCTGCAAGAGCTTATTCAAAACCAACTGGTGCCTTTATTCTACAATACAAAAATGTGCCATTTTTAAGCTTTTGCAAAGCCATTACAGTGGAGTGTTGCCAGGTCCATTAACAATTCTCTCCTAATGACAGTTAAATAACTGAATGGGGTAAAAGCAGGCAATGGACCGGTCTGTGCAGGATCTCCTTTCACGTGGATGTTGTAAGAGGCTTGAATGAAAAAGCTGCAAAAACAGTTCCTTTAACAGGGGTAGGAGCAGCAGTGTCTTAGGTTGAATTACAGCTAGAAATGAAAAATACTGCACGTAATGTAAAGTTAGTGGAGGTAATCTAGCCAAAGACTGCAGAGGTAAATTAGGGTTATGGAAAAATTTCCCTTCTCAAGGAAATAGTAAATTGGCCGTTTCTCACAAGCATTCTGTTTGAGGCTGTCTGGCTGTTAATGCAGGTGCACAGAAAGTCTCTATGAATTTGGGAGCCAGTGATTGTGTTTTCACTGACTTGTGTGTGAGCATGGCTTAGCCATGTGGGAGGACAAGGTGAAGATGGGCACATAAAGACTGGGCTCCTCTGTGCATGGCAGGATGCTGCAAGAAGGCAGAGCCTGGAGTCCTGAGAGTGGTGTGCTGGCTCTGCTGCAGAAGCACCAGGGGCAGGCAGGCCCTGAACCATAGGAACACACCCAAATAAATGTCCACCCATTGTTTCTGTCACCTGTATTATTGCACAATCTCTGAACGGGTTTTTCTGTGCTCCTTTGAAAAATGATTATCATTTTTGTACTGTTTTCCCTCTCAGGTCAGAGGTATAAACTTTCAGCTTAACATAACTTTATGAAGAAAGTAACTATAGTAAATTCTGGAAAGCATCTGCACACAGAAACACAAATAGCACCTATGTAGCTGAAATCCTGTAGCAAAACCCAGACCCAGACTTAGATGGGAAGATATTCATCCTGAGGAGAGTATGCAAAGTGCTAGGATCTAAAGATGGAAAAGTAAAGATCAAGGAAGGTGAATTGATACCAATTCCCTCAACTGGCCATTATACATAGCAACATCTTCCTAGGCAGAGCAAAAATCCTCAAAAAAGTGTTTTCAAAAGCCATAATGCATGCAGAAGGAAATGGTCTGTTAAGTGAACTAAGTAATGTCGTGGTATATGACACACCATGTTACAAAGCTGTTACTTGCTGTTCCCTCTTGGTACTATGGGCATCTTAAATCATTCTGAATTTCCAACCCAAATCCCTAATATTATCCTTTAGCTGCAGAGATGTGTTTATACACGTGCTACAGGTAATGCACAGGATGGCAGGAGAAGCTCATGGCCCTGATCATAATATTTTCTCTCCCTTGTAAGCACAGAAATAAGAAACTGCAATGTTGTAGGCAAATGAAGAAGCTGCTCACAGTTTTTCCTGTTTCTACTGCTCTTCATGAATATTGTATTACATCATGCTGCTAATGAGGTGTTGCCAAAAGAATACTTACCGGCCCCCTCACCCCACCGCCCCCTTCCCCCAATCTCCAGCCCACCCATGCGTGTGTGCAGGAGAAGGCTGGGCCTGAGGAGCTGGCAGAGTGCTGAGTTTAACCTGGGGAGGAGCACGGTGCCTCCTGTAAGCTGGAAATGGCTCTGGGAGAGGGGAGGCAGTGGTAGGGAGCAGAGATTGAAGGATTTTTGTAGTAGTGGCTTCTGCACCAATAGTGTCTTTCATGGCAGACAGCATGGAGCCTCCTGTTCTCTTGCTTTCTGTCCCTGGCACGGGTCGGGCAGTGCTGCTGCAGCTCCACTTATTTAAGGAGACCATGGAAGTAAAGCAAGAACCTAGGGGGAAGTTTTTTACAGAGAGAGTGGTGAGGGGCTGGAACAGGCTGCCCAGAAAGGTGGTGGATGCCCTGTCCCTGGAGGTGTTCAAGGCCAGGTTGGATGGGGCCCTGGGCAACCTTGTGTAGCTCCAGGCCTGGAGGTTGGTGGCCCTGTCTGTGGCAGGGGGTTGGAGCTCTATGATCCTTGGGGTCCCTTCCAACCCAGACCATTCTATGAACCTATACAGCTGAAAGCAAGTCCTGTTTTCCCAGCTTCCAGCTTGAAAGAAATTGGTTTGTGTCTCCCTAAACATCAGTGGACAAAAGCTATAGACAGATACAGTGCTGCCTTAAGAAAGTCATCTCCTCTTGAAATAGTTCTATGCACTGCCTTAATTTTCTGAATTAATGGAGAGAGAGACTCGTGCACTGAGACTCCTTCCACTGAGGCTGCTGCTGCTTAATTGTGGTGTCCTGGCAGACAGGCTTTCTGAGAAGTCATCTACCAGTCAATTCGTGTCCTACTCCGTGAACCTGAATCAAATACACTTTCAAAGGGGCTTAAGTTTAGGAAGGAACTTTGGGAAAAATGTTGATTTTGTAAATTAAAAATGTAAAATTGAGTGGACAGAGGTCAGGACAGGACTGACCCGAGGAAGCCATCCTTAAACAGGAACATTCAGCACTGGGAAAGAAAAGAAAGTGAGAACAAGGATTCATTTGCAATTGACCTGCAACAGCAAAGTAATTCACTTTCCAAATAGGATTAAACTTGTTCCATCAGCCATGACATGTGAAAAGATCATGGTTATAAATTCCATTTGCTGTAATGAATTGAAAGTGTCTGAGTTTGCAAGCAGCACTCATCGTTGATGGACAGCTAGATTTGTGCAGTGTTTTAACACTAAAATTAGCTTCTACAAAATCAAAAGTACAGACAAGGTGGCAGCAGTGACAGATTTTAAAGCATAAAAAAATTGACTTTATTGCTATATGGAAGCTGAATAAAGTTAGAAACAAATAGTGGTTGTAACCCTGGAATGTAGATAACACTTCATTTTTGAGTGAGGGTGAACACAGAACTAGAAAAAGGCATTGTTTAGGTTTCTCAGCCATATTTCAACAAGAATACCTGTTGTTACTTAAATGAGGACAAATCGAACTTTTTTATGGCATTGTTTGTAAGATGTAAGAAAATGGGATTGTATTGAAGCATATGTCACTCAAATCAATTTCATCATCCATCAAGATGACTCCACTGCAGCCCATGAAGCCATCTTGGTTTTGTGTATTTTGTAAATTGAGATAAAAGCTACACTCTGTGGTTACTTAATAACCTGAACTCAGCCTTGCATCAGTATCACCAGACATTGGTACTTTGATGCTTGCAGAACTAAATGCAGCTTCAGAATCTGTTTTCCCCCAAACGATGTGTTTGTTGTGCACGACTCTGGGCATATATTAAATGTGCCAATTGCCAAGGGAAGAATCTCCGCGGATGGAAACAGCTAATATTTGTGGATAATTTGAGATTCATTTTAATTGATAAAGTACCCAGCTGAAAACTGTCCAAGATGAAAAAGAAGAAAAAAAAAAAAAGAAAAGAAAAATAGCTTGAGCTAAACACGGGAATGAAAATATAATAGCTTCTTAAATTACCGCAAGGTTAACATATAATTAATTTGCTAATTTTAATTACAACCCTGGAAAATGTGCTGGAAAATGCTCAAAGGGGAGAAGCAGCCAGGTGCCAGCCGTGATTAACCAAGGTTACTAGCAATTATGAGGTCTCTATTAACCACGTTACAGAGATTTTTAAAACTCCTTTATAAACCCAGCCCATTTCTTGCAGCTCAGCAGGGCATTCATCTCCGGGCACCTTCCCATTGCTGCAGACTTGCTGTCACTGCCCTGCGCTTTTCCAGCTGAATGTTTCATTGCAGCTGAAGCAGGCACTGCTTTTTCTGCTCCTCACACACTGTTATACATGTACTAGGTGTTGATTTTGATCATGTTTAAAAAACAAAGGCAAAAACAGAGATTACTTGTTGGTTGCAAACTGCTCTGAGCACCTGAAGTGCCAGAGAGCTGCAAATTTCGCTGCTGAACGCTAGAAACAAATCCTGAAGGAAATGCTCTTTCTTTCCAAGTGTCCTGGGCCGTGCAGCTTGAAAAGCAGGAATACTGCTGAAAGGGGCGTTCCAGGGAGGATCCTGCCCTGCAGTGCTTTATCTGACACAGACAAATGTAACTGCTGAGTTAAAAACAAACGACAGAAAACAATCTGCCTTTGCTTTGCATTTTGAACAAGTCGTGGTGTAAATGAATGTCTTGTGTGTACCAAATTCCATGATGTATTACTGTTTTTTCATGCTGTTGTTATGTTAGTCATGTTTTAAGTGTCTGTTCTTTGGAACTGTAATAAACCTTGATCCATCCATCTATTTAAAGAAGATTTTAAAAAAAAGAAAAAAAAATAGCAAAGCAAACCTAACGAGTTGGTGTGAAAGGAAATTAATTTCCTGGCTGGCTTGTGTTTTTCTCTGAGGCAGATATTGATGAGTGTGCAGAGGGGATCATTGAGTGTCACAACCATTCACGCTGTGTTAACCTCCCAGGGTGGTACCACTGTGAGTGCAGAAGCGGTTTCCATGACAATGGAAGCTATTCTCTTTCCGGGGAGTCCTGTGTTGGTAAGCAATGATCAGCAGAGCACTTTTTTCCCCTCCTCCTGCATGGTGTTACAAAGTGACTATTGAGACACTGTCCTGAGCGGTTCCTGTGTTTTGAGGCTGAAAGGAGAATGCAAGCGAGTGTGTGTGTGTGTGTGTGTGTGTGTGTGTGTGTGAGCATCCCCAGCCGCTCAGCGTGGGTACTGGGTCAGGAGGCGTCACATTTTGGAATAGTTACTACAGGATCCAAAGTCTGACTTAGGGTGCCTTCCTGTTTATCCTAAGCTGCTGTAGAGCCTGAAGGGAAAGTAGGCTTTCTGGGGAGCAGGATAGGCCAGGGAAGGAGAAGAGCTGGTTTTCCATTTTCAGATGTCAGCTGGGTGAAGAACACCTTTGGGCTATGTCTTTGTTGTTTGGATTTGTTTGTTTTTCATTGTTTGGCATCTTCATCGCTTTATTTTTAGCATTATGCAAACAGCACCGGGCTCTTTATGCATCGTACTTGCAGAATAAAGCCCTGAGATCATGAAGGGAGAGAGGAATCTTTCAAGGGTGCAGAGGAGTTTATCAGTTGTTTCTAGGGGGCGCAAAGGCTCCTTGAGGAGCCTATCACATAATTTCTATGTGATATTTTATCAGGTGAGGTTAAAGCTATTTAGAAAGGATCCCATTTTAACTTCCAGAGAGATATAGATCAATTTCTCATAGTTCTGTGTCCTCTCTTTGGAAATTTCTGTTACTTCATCTGTGTTCAGTTCTATGAATTTTCTATAAAAGCTTTTCTGCTGCTTCTGTGAAAGACTTGGGGTTTTTTTTTAAGGCTGTAAATTTCCTTTATCATGACCATAAGTGCAAAATGCTCTTTCTAAGAGTTAAAGTATACAATTAAAAGTTAAAGTAAAAATTTGTAATAAAGTCGAATTTACAACAAACATTCCCATCTTTTACAAGTTTTGGCTATCAGAAGTCCTTGAGATGAGATAGCATCATGATTTAAAAATGCAGAGGAACGATACTTATTTTCAAACCCAGTGTTTTGTAGGTTGTCCAGGTATATTTGCTTTTTACACGTTGTCTTAAGCAGACAAGGAGCTCAATAAAATCACAGCAGTGACCTTGATTTGCCGGGGGGGGGGGGGGGAAGGCAAAAAGCAAACTTTATAGCATATTGTGACTTAATAGATAAAGCACCCTGTGAAACTCATATATTTCTAAACAGATTCTCAAGTGCTGAGAGCAATATTGAAAATACTTGCTCTCTGAGAAGTCAAAGCAACGTGACATAACCTTCAAAAAGCCCTGAAGCACCTGGGGATAAGGGGCATTTGTAGCATTCCCGATGCCTGGTACTGCTTGCACGGGGGAACCCCATCCATTGTCTGGCGGGTTTGGGACAAAGAAGATGGAAGGGTCAGGGTGCTCTCAGGAGAAAAGGCAGACATGTAGACAAGGCTGTGCTTTCCAATGGCCCGTGGCTGGGCTTGGTTGCTGAAAAGGTCAGTGCTGCTTGCAGTGCATGGCTGTTAAAGGGAAGGGCACTTGGCTACCTCACGGCAAAAAGGAGCCCGAAATGTTGTGTGTTCTCTGGAGATGGAAGGGCTGAGTGTTTGTGCAAACAAACTGCCCTCGTCTCGACCTGCACAGCACGCCGGGAGTTCCTAAGGTGAGGTGCTCATCTTACCATATGCAAGTTGTAAACACAATGTGACATTAGTGGGGTTATGTTAACTGAATCGCTTTTCTGAACCATCTGCTGCAGTCTGCCAGTGAGGAAGAGAATAAACCAGTTCATTTCCTTATGCTGGTTAACCAGCTACAAACTGAAGGACGCTGCTAACCCGTGCTGACAAATTTCTGACCGTGGCATTTATTTGAAAGTGAAAGAAAGAACTGGGTGAAGTGCCAGCTCGATAACAGTCTGCATTCTAGCTACCCCTCAACACACGCTTTCATTGTGTTCCAGAGCTTCTTTGCAGTGGAGCATTTAGAGTCAGGGCCAGAGCCATTCACTCTCCTGCTGATGAAAGTGGGTTCATCTGCTCAGCAGCAGCGTTGCCCTCTGGCGTGTCTTAGGGACTGAACTGTCAGCGTGCACCTGAGGTGGGTTTGGGCTGCTGCCCTTCACTGCGCTTTGACATGTTCCTCCTTCGTCCCTCAAGGACAAAACGTGGAGAACAATACATAGGCTGAGACCATGAGGAAAAAGAGTAACTCCTGCCCCCCCCCAAAATACTGCTAATAACAACATCTGCAAGTCCTGAGGCAGTGGGAGGGAGCGCTCAGCTCTGACAGGTTGCCCAAAGTCCAGGCAGCCTGTTGCTTTTGCTGGGTGTGTTTGTGTGTCTGTCAGTTAACCTCCTTTCCCTCCAGTCACACGTGTGTGGTCCTGGAGCTGAGTCATTGCTTGCAGGGGCTCTGCAGTGCTTGCACAACGTTTCAAAAAATAACATCCATTTGTGAAGTGGTGTGAGATCTGAGTGCTTCTAAAAGCTTTCTTTTTTCCTCATTGGCTATGAGAAAACAGTGGAATTTGTCACCTGGCAAGGGACAAATGTGTAAATCAATGAATGTGACAGGGAAGGTCATAATGTTGCACCAGAGCTTGGGTAATAAGGATGTATGACTTACCCAGGCCACTTCAAGCTTGGGAAAATTCTTTTATTGCTCCAAATATCAAGCAAAGGCAGTTTTGGAAAAGGAATGTATTTCCACAGCGATGCTTTTATAAAAGATGTCAGCTTCATAAGGTGATGGTGAGCAGGCTCAAATTAAGAGAATGTAATTTAATTTCTAGCAGTAGTGTTTTTATGAGGCACTGGCCTTTCACAATATGTTATTAAGAATACTGCTTGCAGACAAAAGACAATTGCTATACCAGGTTGCTACCAAAGTTTGCTTGGCAATTAAAGCATGTAGCCTGTAGTTGCTGGGTTGTCAGGCTATAGTTTCTGGGTTGATTTTTTTTTGTTTTGTTTTTTCCTTTTTTAATAGGAACTTTGCTGTGCTTTGAGGTAAACAAACCAAATATAGAGAACTATGAGTTGTCATATGATATGTACTCCAGTATTAACTACTCTCTTCTGATACCATCTTGAAGCAACTGGCATACCTTTTTTTAACCTACACTATGTACCTTTTGCCAAATACTGTTACCTCCTAATAATCTTTGAATAAACCCTCACTACTGAATTTTCAGTGATAACCTTTAAGATTATCAGAAAAAGATAAGGCAAGAACTGGCAAAGAAATGCTGCATCCTGGGAAGTTAACGATGTCTCACAAAACTTGCTCTTATCTACCTCAGAAAAATAAAAGCAAATTAAATTATACTTTTTTAATCACCTTCTCTATTGAAGTGAGATGCTTCTGATCTGTAGAGAGGTGTTCAGATCCTGGAGTGCAGAATTCCCAAATTCAGTTTTTCATGATGTTTTAAGTTTCCAAGTCTCTGTATTATGACTTGCAAGCACAGAAGGAAGAACAAGACAGCAGTCTCTGTCAGTTGTTGGGGTTTTTAAAATTATTATTATTTTAAGAATCAGTGCAAATTTTGTAGGGAACCCTAACATGGATCCTTCTCCTACCAAAAACCCACAGGATTTGCCATGTATTTCATCCTCAAAAGTTGTGTAGCTCGAGCTCACTGCAGGTTAGAGTAGGTGTGGGGAATTGAAAGGTAGGAGTCAGCTGCTTCTGAGAGAAAACGCCACGTGTGTTACACTCCCACAGAAGTTGTGTGCAGATATGCTTGAGGGTCGAGTCTGAATAGGTTTAAAATCAATTCCTGTTTGTTGTTTATTGATTTTGCCCCCTTTCTGTGTCAAACAGAAAGCTAGACCCATCCTTTGAAAATCTTCTTATATGCCTGAGAATGGCTTTTCTACCGTTAGCAAAGTGTTATAGAGACAGAAGGGTTTGTGTATGGTACAGTGTATCCAAGACCAACTCTAGAACATGCTGCTTTATGAATATTCTGTTCTGCTCACAGAGTTCTTAAAGCTCCCAATATCAGTCTGTTGATTTTATCCTGCAAAACAAAAATTATCTTGCTTACTTTCCATTTAGTAAGTTCTGCATTCTGAGAGAAAGTTGCATTACAGTTCTTGGAGGTAATTGTGTTTAGTCATTTCTGTATTTCTAGAAAGCATTAGTAAATCCTGTATTCACAGTCTAATTTACTATGCAATGTTTTTTAATAGAGCATTATGTCTCTATAGAATAAAAGTACCATCATCAAATATTTTCTAACTAAAAATGAATCTGTGTAGTGATTTATGTTTTTCAAAGATGGGTCCAAATCACTTTGTTGGATGGAGAAAGAAGGCAAATACTGTGACAGGTTGCCTGTGAAAAATGATATGTCAAAACAGTGTTTAGTTAACTTGTACATACATTGATTTGGGAACCTAGCATTCATTTTTCACATTAGCATTCTACTGTAATGGTTTAATGTACCATAACAGTTAAAATTAGCACATTAGTAGGGTTCTTTCTTCTGCAATAGCTTATCATGATATTACAGAGCACCACCCCGCATGACTTGCTTGCACACATTTATTAAGATGCTATAGAAAAGTCATACCATTAAAACCTGAATAGCCTTGAAAACTAAGAAATAAAGTGGCTAGGGATTGGTTTAACATTTCAGTGAAACCAAATTAATGAACTTGTATTGATATGTACAGTCATGCTCATCTTCTAGCCCATTCAGATACAGTGGTCATGGGACCTCTCATAATATCCGAGGCAAATTACTTCTTGTTACAGCCAGAAAGGATGGAGAAGGAAAGTGCCTCTCGGGATTCTCCTGTTCCATTTGGATTCTTATTTCTTGTGTGCCCACGTTACTGAGCTGGCTTTATGTACTTTGAGAGCATAGTGGGGAATGAGCACATCTTGGATGGTTTGTTGCCTTTCATTTCCCATCTACATAACATAACTAGTTTCACTGCAGCTAAAACACTGACACATATGACTGAGTGCTTGTTGCTGTACATTGGATTAAAGCAGCACAGACTGGGTGTGTTTGAAGAGTGAAGAACTTGATTAGTTTTATCATAGCCTTGTGTGATGTTTGAGGTGGCATGTCTGTCGCTTTGCTGTTGACTACATGTTGGTGATAGAAAACAGACTGGCATCACCAGCAAGCCTCTGAGCATGGTCATTCCCCCATATCCTCACATGTTTTTGAAAAGGACCTGTGTGGAGCGGGGAAGTAAAGCTCTGCCACTTTTACTTGGGTTAATTAGTAGTTTATTCCATGGATTATATCAATATAATGATTAAGATTGCAAGGTCCTGTTTCAGGCCTGAAGATGAGATTTATTCCGCAGGTTGACAGCGTGCATGAAAGAGCTAATCCCCTGGAGGTCAAGACAGGGACCTTGTTCTTGTGTTAAATATAGGGAAAGACTATGCTGTAGGGAAAGGCCATGGAATCTCCTTACTATTTCACGTAGGGACTTGTACATTGTTCTTAGAAGTTGCTTAATTTAAAAATGAGTATCTCCTCTTCTTCCTGCCTAGTGTTGTTATCATGGGAAATAGTACCCGTGTGCAGTTCTGCCTTGCCCATCATTACATGTTGTAGCTTTTGGCCTGCCCCTTCTGAGAGCAGTTGTGGAAAAGCAAACGAAACCTGAGGAGAGTGTGGGAAATTTGAGCTGAGCAAGAATTTGAATAATATAAAAATAATCTCTATGCAAGAGTCTTATCCTACAGTTTTCATATTCATTAGAAGATTGTTTTGGACATGTTCAGAATTTTAAACTAGGCTAATTTTTCAGCACCTAAGTAGACACATGATTCCTGTTGCTAAGAGAGATTTCACACTACAGAGAAGTACTTTCTTCCATGCTTTGCATAGCCATCTCCATGCTGATCTCATGTCCATACGAGCAAGTCCATCTGATTTCTCTGAAGCTGCAATGCTTTCTTGAGCTGACAGTGTGGGAGCATTTCTCTGGGGTTTTTTCCTCCCCGCTCCCCCACCCCCAAATCTGATTTGAAGCTGAAGGATGAAGGAGGAAAAAACCCTGTTAGGCTTATAACTTCGTTTCCTCGAGTTGTTGGGAACTTTGGCTGTTTGTTCTGACTTCTACATGCATCAGCGACGAGACAAACTGCCAAAGGGATGTGCTCAGAGAATTAGCTCTATTAAAAGTTTGACTGGAAATGAGTACAGTGTCCAAGCCTTTTATATTTGATTAATGACTAAAACTTGTAAATAATAAATGCCATAAAATAATAAGAAACCTTCATTTGCATAAAGAATGACAAAATTTGGAGAAACTGAGTAGCAATTAGGAATTTATGTTCACGCCGTGTTCCTCAGCTTTGCTTGATTGGTTTCTTTGTCAAGACTGTCCCATTTACCAGTTCAGGCTGCTCTTAATGGAAGCATCCTTTTTATGTGTGCTAAACAGAGGGCAGCAGCAGCAGCATGTAAATAGGGTGTTCTTCCCTTTTGGATATGTGTAGCAGTGGGAACAGGTCTGTACTACCGAGAGTATGAATGCTGTTAGTTTCTATAATTGCTAACATCTGGCTTTCCATAAATCTGTTAAATTACATGGAAACAGAATTAAATTTCTGTGTCATAAGTAAAGCAATTACATGGAACTCTGTAGGCAATATGGCTTTATATTAATCTGTGAAATCCTTTTAGTTCTGAACTATGAAAGCTATCCTTCTAATCTGCACTGTGATCCTGCTGCATTTTATATATGACACACTATTCAAGGAGTCCTTAACGTGGAGGGGAAGAAGATATTGATGATTCTTGGTGAAATTGCCAAAGACAAAGCGAAAGCTTCATTTATACATCTGTCTTCAACATAAAATGCAAGCCAAAGTCTGTTGAAAGGGAAATGGGATATTCTAAATAATATTTTAAGTCTTGCAGCAGCCGTTTGGGTATCATTCATTTCATACCAGCTCATCCATAGCTGTCTTCATGTTACTCTTTATGGTTTTTCTACCTTCTGTGATACTCTGGCACTTGTTAACCAGTGAACTGCAGGTTTTAATTTCTCTTAGTGCAGCACCTTTTCCACCAGTAGCAGTGGAGCTTTCAGGTGCTCAGTAGTGCTGAGCTCTGCGTTAGAGCAACAGTGTTACTTTATGGCAATTAGGACTGTCAGGGCAGCAAAATACACTATTTTTTTGGAAATTCTGAGTGATGAGCAACTGAATTGTCCTATCAGGCCACTGGGAACCTTTCTGGAAAAGGACTGGCCCACAGGTCAGCCCAGGAATGAAGCCTTCCTGCAGTGTAACTGCCTCCAGCTTCCCTTTGGGTCTGTAATCTGAAAGAACAGTCATTTTCTGGCAGCCCAGGCCCCTGACTCAGTTGTGCATGCTGATTTTGCATTGCTCAAATCCAGGGGCACCACCGTGTTTCCACTTGTTCCTGGACTATTTATGAACTGAAAGCAGAAATTTTCCTGACCTCCTCAGAGGGAATTGTAGTGACTCGATTGCTGTAGAGAATTTCCTTCAGCAGCTTGAGAGAACATTCAAGCTCTGCCTTTCTGAGATGACTTGTGAACACATGGCAGCTGTCCCAAAGTAGGGCATCCCTCCTAAAGTAGACTTCAGGTAATTTTCTTTGTAAACTCTACAGAATGTTTGAATTTGTTGTTTTAGAAAGCAATTAAACAGTTATAAATTTCATGCTAGCAATTAGGTAGTTTTAAAGGGTGTGAGGATTCTTTCTTGTAACTTCTTAATTAATATAATAGCATTCTGGAAGTTTTGTGATGGAAACCATCACATATTTCTAAAGAATTTTCTTCTCCAGTTTCTTCCTCCTGCTGTTGCTTAGTTTTTTATTGTTCATGTTGGAGCAAGAGAGTCCCACCGGTTTGGTGGTATTTTATCTGGGTTAGCTGTCAATATATTGTTTTAGAACAGCCCAATGTTATTTTCTTAAAGAAATCCCTGGTTTTCACAATCTGCTTAGAAATCTCATGGCTTTCACTGCGAGAAAAAGAATCCCTAGATAAATTCATATTGCATAATTACGTTTTACCCTCTGAAAGGATTGTTAATGGGATACTGTAGTTCACTTTTCTCCAGTGTATAACAATTTTTCCTTGCTTATTTCTTTGTTTCATTGTTAAATCATACTTTTCCCATATAGCTTTGTTCTAAGACTTTTTGACTTTTGTTCCTATATAAGGTGCTTCTGATGTCTGTCTTTTTTTTTGGTTGGTTGGTTGGGTTGGGTTTGTTTTTTGGTTCAAATTCAGTTATATCTTCTAGCAATGGGAACAGGATACAATTCCACTTTTAGTATGGGAATTGTTGATCATGCAAGGAACTTAAGTATGGTACCTTTCTATTTTAGTGTCAAATCCAGAACAGAAAGTGGTCTGACTGACAGAAAGTCACTCTGATTGTTCACTGGTTTCCAGTCACTCTGAAATCACTATACACCCTTGTTTGAAGGTTCAAGCTCATCACTGATATATAGTTCCACTTGATAGGTCAGACTCAACACTTACAATAAAGCCCACTGGAGATAGTTTAGGAATCAAAACAGACACTGAAGAATAACTGAAAAAAACCCAGTGCCCAATGTCTCTAGCAAGTAAATATGGGAGATACCAGAAAGAAGGTGCCCTCTTCCTCCAGTAAGGCAGATAAGGAGTAAATAATACAGAGATAAAATCTGCACCATGAAACAAAAAGATGTCCAAAGCATGAATCTGTTTTGCAGATATCGATGAGTGTGCCTTAAAGACCCACAGCTGTTGGAATGACTCAGCCTGTGTGAACCTGGCAGGAGGCTTTGATTGCCTGTGTCCATCCGGACCATCCTGCACTGGAGACTGTCCCCATGAAGGCGGCTTCAAGCGGAACGGGCAGGTGTGGACCCTGAGGGAGGACAGGTGCTCCGTTTGTTCCTGCAAGGTGAGATCCAGCTGGTCTGAGTTTCAGGAGTCCTTTGATTCTCTGGGCTCTTGTCAGAAGCCCAATATTGCATTGCTGCCGCAGTTGGAAAAATACTAGCCTCAGTCCAAGGCACTGAGGCCAAAGGTGAGCTCTGCTGTGGGTACGGAGGCCATGGCGGGGAAATTCTTCTGGGAAGTCACCTTTTGTCTTAGTTTGTACCACCACAGACACAGCTGAATAATGGTTTATGCTGCTGAGCTTCTCCCATGTCCAGTCACCCTGTGGGCCAGAGCCGCTTGTAGGGTGTCTTGATTGAGGGCCTTCAACAGAACATTAACAGGCGATCAGTGCTGAGGTGGTTTGGCCCTGGCTGGAGGCCAGGCACCCACCAAAGTCCCTCTGTGACTCCCCTTTTCAGCTGGACAGGGGAGAAGATATATATTGAGAGGAGATAAGGACAGGGAGAGATCATTCCACAGTCAGTGTCACAGGCAGAACAGACTCAACATGGAATAAAAAACTGTGTCATTTCTGACCCTGCTCACACAGAGGCAGAGAAACCAGTTGGGTGATGAGAAGTGCAGCCAGATCCTAACATACCTTTGCTGGCAATTTCTGTTTTACATGGACATGCATCTTCCAGTGCAAGTACTATAGCCAACTGTGTTCCTGCTGGTGGCATTTTCCTTGGAATACATATCAGTTAACTGGGTGAGAAGGAAGTGCTGAGTGTGAGTCAAAGTTCAGAGGACCTAGCAGCAGGCATTTAATTTGCTCAAGTGAACGAGGGTTAAGGCCAGCTTTCTCTTGCTCATCCCAGCCTTCTCTTGCTCATCCCAGCCTGGCTGTTTGACAACACTCTCACTTGAGCTGTGCAGCTCTCTCTGAACCTTTGGAGATGCCAGGCATAGTATAAGTAAATATAATTTAGAACTAACATTTAGATCAGTTGTTGTTTTTTCTCCCCTGGAAATTACCAGTTCTTTTCAGAGCGTGATAACGAAGTTAAAAGTATGCTGGACTCTATGGTCTTCATTTCCAGCAGTTGAAAGAGGAGTGCTGTTCCTGAAATTTGAAGAATTTTCAAAATCTAGTCTGAGAAATGATTCCTCTTTTGTGACCACTTATGACCTGATGTGTTCATAGCACTGGTAAAGCTGTCCTTAGACACAGCAGAACACTATTGACCTCTCCATAAGTCTAAAAAAAATGAGGTTTTGGCCTCTGTGAAAAGCTGAACATAGAGCCTGTGAAGTGGCCTGTCAGTCCACGTGTCTCAATGCTGATGAGCCAGAGAAGCATTTGAGGGTTTGGGAGAGGACGTGAGGGAAGAGTTGTTTTGAAGGTGCGAGATGCTGAAAGCCTCAGAATTGCTGTACTGCAAAAGAACAGCAGAAGGGAAAATCCAGCCTTTAGAGTGTCTGGAGCCCACCAAGTACATTGCTGGTTTGGGCTCAAAAGGGAATACTGCTTGGTAGTTGCTGTATTTTTTACTTCAAGTAGCCTCAAGCTCCCTAAAACTCCTCCCTTCAGAAGCTGAAGTGTACAACTCCACTGAATATATATCAAGCTTTTATTGTAATCTTTGGGAGCTGGCTGGCTTATGAAAGGATTTCCAGTCAATAGAATAAACAGTTTAATATATGTGAAGACATCTGGTCTGCCTTTGCAGAATCATAACTATTAGTATTCCCATTTTAGCTTGCTTGTAATTTATTTTATTTGCCATTTCTCATTGCACATATTTATGTTGAATGTTCTTATTAGTATATGAAAATAGACAAAATCATTAACTAGTGCATAGATATTTTAAACTATGCCTGGCCCTTTTTGTTGCCGTGACTCTTCCTTTATATCTTTCCTCAGTTTCCAGTCTTTCCTTCTGTGAAGTAACATTTGCATTTCATTTCACTCCAGTAGCTGCCTTGTTTCAAGAACCAAACTTGTCTATAGAATGAGATGAAAAGGAAGAACTCCTCCTCTGTCATATCCCAGGCCAGATGTAAAATCAGTGGTTATTGAAATATGTTACTGACACAGATTTTATACATTGTGATGGCTTCCAATATGCCAGCCTACTTTTCCAACCGGCTGCAGGGCTTCATCCTTCTCATGCAGGTGCACAGGGAGCTGGCCCTGCTTGACCTTTTTGCAGCCTGCTCAATTTTCAGTGAGGAAAAGGGCAGTGTAACTTACACTGCCCTTAGACAACTTAAACTTTGAAATGATCCTCCTCTCTTGTTCTATCTGGGAGACAAATCAGCATTTCAGATTTAAAATAATACATTTTCTGTCGGGTTTTCCTTTGTTCTGATTATTTTAGGAAAGGTCAGATGGATATATTTTGTGCAGTGGCTGAAATACAAAGATCCCATCTTGAAAATACTCTGACTTAAAATCTGGTGCAAAGGAAATTAAAAACCTTACTTTGAAGTTCATCAAGTAAGGTTATTTGTGGAGTAGGATACTATGAAGTATGAGAAATTATATTAATTCCTTTATATACTGAAGCAACGTGTCATTATTGAAGCACAGGACTATTTCAGTGTTTCATTAGACCCAGTCTCTTCAAGCCATCCTTGTTCATCTGAGTAAATACAAAGTTTACCAGAACAAATTCTCAAATTCTATGAATAAACGCAGTGCTTTAAGTATATTCTACAGGCATCTTCCTGAACTGTTGATGGTGGGTGGTAAGCTGTTTCTCTCTCCCACGGAAAAAACTAAGCCTGGCTGTACACTCTGGCTGTACAGTCTTGAATGTGTCTGGGCTTTGGAGTCTGTCCTCTAATTGGACAACCCTCCAGTCGCTGTATGAAAAAGCCTGGGGGATAAGCACAGCACTGGGAACAGGGCGATGTGCCAAGGTGAAGCCTGCTCCTGATGGTGAGGATGGTCTGTGGTTTGGTTCCTGCAGGGTCTGATTTCTGCCCAAAGTGCCTGTGGGGCCCCATGGAAACTTGAGTCGCCCTTTACAGCGACTCCCTTGTGTGTCAGTTGTTCCTTTGGTAAGAGCAATATTGTGTTCATAGCACTGCTGCTTATGGAGCATGTAGAACTGATTGGAGAGTGGGGAGGGAGAGCACTAATAAGATGCTATATATTCTTACCCACTGAAAGAAAAGAAGTTGCTTTCTCTGGATTTCTCAATTTTCTGTGTAGCTCTCAGTGCTACTACAGAGCTGCAAAGGTGCAAGTGAGATGTTGTAGCTTAAGAGGATTTGTGTCACCCTAGTGTAGGGATAAAGCTATTTTCCAAAAGGCGTGGAGCTAATGAGGTTGTAGATAAAACACAGATGCTTAAAGAATAAAGAGAGCAGCAGTGTATTATGATTACCAAAAGGTCTCTGGCAAAATCATCAGGCTTTGTCAGTGTTCTGAGACACAGAGAGTAAAGGCAACATAAAAGGTTAGCTGCTCCCCAGAGGTACCGGCACGGGAGCTCAGAGAAGCACAGAACTACCAGCACTGTCACCATCTGAAAGGGGAATTTGAAAATTAATCTTGAAAGCTTGGGAGCTCGGTTGGAGCTAAGCAGATAGGTTATTTTAAGCCAGTAATTATCAGCACTCCATTGTGGAGAGGAGCGAGACTGCCATTGTTGAGGGCATTGGGTTGCCCGGACGCCTGGCGCAACCCCACGTGCCTGGAGCTGCTGCTTCATGTCCACCCTCAGCAAGGGGGGAAGATGGCTGTGCTTTCCCACTTGCAGGAATGGAGATTCAGTTGTAACTCTTGTCAAGGAAGGCTGTTGGCTGTCTTCTTTCACCATGTGCTGAATGGAGGGGAAGACTTTTTTCTTTGATTTTTGTGGAAAGGGTTTCTTCCCAGCACTGCATCTGTACCTGGCCAGACCTGTGGCTAAGGAAATGGGCTACTGCCAGTCTTCCTTACCTTAGGATTTACTCAAACTGCTGAGTAAGGAAAAAAACCCTGTTTATTCCTTCTCCCACAGCTAAAGCAGCAAACTAGTCACAAGTAGAGAACCTTCAGTTACCTGAATTCACAAACCTGAATAAAGACCATAGGGCCCTCTAATCCTGCAAAAGCAGTTCAGATCCACCCTGACCTGGATGTGTTCTACATTGCCAGAGTTCTGTGTTCTCTTCAGCTTTTCTTCTAAAGCCTAAGAAATAGTTTTCATTACTCTTAAAACAGAAGGTAGTATTCTATTCAATTCAAAATGATGAAGGAATACATTGTTATATATGTACATATGTAGAGAGAGATACATGGGGTATTGTGATTCCCTCATGCTGATTTTGTACATTTTGCATTGTGTCCAAGGCTGGTTTTGCTTAAAAACAAGAGCCAACTACATATTCTTACATGAAAATGCAAACAAAACATCTTCCTGTTGCTTACAGCTATTTTGTCGACCCGTGGAAAAGACATTGTGGGCTGTTGTCACTCTTTTTAGTAATTACTTTTTAAAAGGATCAAGAAGAAATAAATTCCCTTGCTTTGATAGGTATCCCTTTATTTGGTGGCAATGAAAACCCCTTTTCTTTCTTACATTAGATAGAGTTTTATAAAATCACAAGGTTCTATTAGGATCTGAGGAAACTGCAGATAAATATGCGGGGTTGTTTCAGGCTGTAGAGTTGTGATCCAGAGCAGAATACAGCTGCATTCCACTCACAGCTCTACCTTCAAACTGGCTGCAGGGGGTGTTTTGTTTGGATAAGGGCTAATCCAATAACGAGCATTGGATGCAAAAGAAGATCATGTCAAAACTTTTCACTAAGCTCCTCGTTGTTAACTCTGATTTATTTCAGTTCCCAGGCTACATGTGGCATATCAGTGTGTTGGCTCACCTACAGTGAGGGGTATAACTTCAGCCACGATCATCTGTCCAATTTTCATAACTAGAATTAGAGTCAATTTGTTTTCCTGTGATGCAAAGAGAATACATCCCTTTCTCTTCACATGCAGAAGCAGTTCTTCTGTTTATCTCAAACATTTCTGTTTAATGGTCTTTAACAAAGTGGGCCATCCAATACTGTAAGCAAATATTTAGCAAAGTCATGTTTTGGAGAGCCTGTGGAATACAGGCCCTCTTTAACACGTGAACTGAATTCTAATGGATGCTCAGTCCATTTAGCTATAAGCTGATGCATTGTAGGTCCAGAAGTGGAACAGAACCAGAGGTGAATTCAGAGTGAAGAGTGTTTAGAGCTGCTGCGATTTTGCCATCCTGTGCTCCTGTGAAGGTAAAGGGACCACCTTCATAATTGCAAATTATTTATTCAAGTTCTTCTCTTTACAGTGATGCAGTCAGTCAAAATAGTGCTAAACAAATATTATATATATATTAGAGTGGCAGCTGCTTGAAGAGTTTGTTGATGTGACCAATGAGATACGAAATTGCTTCACTGTATTTCTTCTGAGATGCTGATTTCTTTTAAATTAAATGAGCTGGAATCAGGAAAACAGTATTCTCAGACAGTATTGGATCCGTGCCCTGATAGAAACTGGGCCAATACCTGTATTTCAGCTCTTGCAGCCAGCTGTATCCAGTCCTTGGTGGTGGTAACATCAAATGCATTAAGATCTTAATGTTTCCTGATAGACCAGAGACGTGCCCTTTGAGATAGATATCTCTGCCCCCCACCCTTTCCCCCGTGACCTGACCTGTGCTGCCGTGGGGTGGGTTGTGGCTGGCACCCAGCGATGTGCTGCTGTTGCAGGACGGGAGGATTTTCTGCCGGAGGACAGCCTGCGACTGTCAGAACCCCAGCGCCGATCTCTTCTGCTGCCCAGAGTGTGACACCCGTGTCACCAGCCAGTGCCTCGACCAGAGCGGGCACAAGCTCTACCGCAGCGGAGACAACTGGACCTACAGCTGCCAGCAGTGCCGGTGCCTGGTATGGTAAAGCGTTTCGGAGGGGAGCAAGAATAATAAGGCCTGTGATGTTTAGCAGAGCGTATCTGGAAGCCTTGGCTCTCTTCACCCGCTTTTCAGACTGGGAGCGATGATAAAGCACTTGCAGAGCACCAGAGAACTGAAAGCTACACCATCACTTTTCCTCTTCCTGCTGAATAAGTACAGCTAATAAACTAAATTAAGAGCTTGACAAAAGCTTGGAAGCCCTGACACTGTATTAACTTCAGCACTAGTCTACTTCTGAGAACTTTTATAAGGTCATCTGACCTTAAATTACTTAATTTTTTTTTCCACATGCAGTGGATTTGTTTGGAGGAGTTTCAGCTTTTAATTCCATCAGCTGATACACCTGTCTTGTCAAAATGGAAAATGCAATCTTACAAATTTGTTTTCCCTTCATTCAACAAATGCTGGAAAAATGGTGTGCTGGTGCCATGTGGTGAATTAGTAAAAATTAGCCAAAAAAGGAGGATAAAAACTGAAGTTACTAGACAAACATGCAAAATAAAGACAGCTTCTTTTCTCATTAGGCACTGTAGATTATTTCCCTAAAGCTTTAATTTTTGCACAGATATACTAATTAGTGCAGAAATGAACTTCATTAAAATGATCAGTTTTCCATTTATAGCTGTCTGTATCACATTGTCTTTATATATGATATTAATCAAGAGGTGTCTGAGCATCAGGAAACAAATTACATTCAAAGCTAAGTTACTATTAAGAGATAATTATCCATAATGTACAGCAGTAAGTGTTGTGTTTTATATTCTCCTAAGGTTTGGGGCTTTTTCTAAATGCTTGCAAAAGAACAGCAAGAAGCATTTGCAGCCAGCAGCAATGGCAAATGCTGGGTGTGAGGTGTTTTACAAGGGACCCTGAGTTTGTGGTCAGCAGTTCTTTGCGTGGCTTTGTGGCTGGGCTAACCAACATCAGAGCTCAGAGGACAGTGATGCCTCACTCAGCGCCACACGTACGGTTCTGTGCGGTGTGTGGTGTTAGCAACACGTGCAGGTCTTACAGAGTGGCATTATGCAAGTTACTGGAGCCCTTTGCAGGTTGAGTTTAGGCACGTGGATCCTACAACAATGCTCTGCAGAAGTGCCCTGATGATTGTCTCTGCTCTATGTTTCTATCTACTACTGCTTTTTTCCCCAAGTGAAAGAACAAAGTGACTCGGTGGGACATGATGGGCATCGTTCTAACGGTTCCTGTGGGAGCTGACAGTAAAATCAATTGGGGCTGTTGCTAGTTAGATCAAAGTTTAGTGCTTCCCAAACATACTGTCCTGATTTTCAGCTGGGATAGAGTTAATTTTTACAAGAACTTGGGAGAGGACACAGCCTCTCTGTCTGGGGAGGAGGAGTCACCGTGTAGAGATGGGCTGGGAATTGGGTTCCAGGGGTGAGCAAGTTGCAGTGTGTATCACCTGCTTTGTTTACTCTTTTATCAGTAATGTTGTTGTTTTCCTCTGCCTTTGCTGGTAAACTGTCCTTATCCCAGCCCACAAGTTTTACCTTTTCCATCCTATTCTCCTCCCCATTCCCTTGGGGAGGGTGGGAGGGAGGCAGCAAGTGGCCGTGTTCTGCTAAACCACAGCAGCACCAACTGTCTGTCTGCAGCATTGATTTTCTATTTAAACAGCTGCTCTGACCCCACAGAGATGTTTGCGTGATCATAAAGGGAAGGATTCTGCAAGGTGATCACTGCAAAAATGATAGTTTATGAAGAATACTGGATCCCATTATTTAATGCTGCCTTTAAAAACATGGCAGGACTCATGTTCTGCTCTAACAATGATGACAGCGGTGGTGTTGAGCCAAGAAACAACCGAGTGAAATCCTGCTGCATTGAGGAAACTTCAGCTCAGCATTCAAACATGCATTTATATGATCAACCAAACTGAAGGCTGATCCATTAAGTTTGTTTCAATTTTGGCAATATAAAACTGTTCAACAGGATTGAAAGTTTCTTGGTAGCTAGTAAATGAGATTTGCTTCTGTTTTTACAGGAAGGAGAGGTGGATTGTTGGCCCCTTCTGTGCCCAAACCTAAACTGCGAGTACACAGCCATCTCCGAAGGAGAGTGCTGTCCCCACTGTGTCAGCGATCCCTGTCTGGCTGACAACATCACCTATGACATCAGGAAAACCTGTCTAGACGGTTATGGGATTACAAGACTCAGCGGTGCTGTATGGACAATGGTGGGATCTCCTTGTACAACCTGCAAATGCAAGGTACGATGGGCAAGGGAGAATGGTAATGCAAATGTCTGTTGCTGAATAAAATCAAGGTCGCTTTCGGCCCTTGGAAGCTTACATTCAGGTCTCAGGGGAGTGAATGAGACCTGAGGGCAGAGGTCTACAGAAAACCCATACCTTTTGTACTTTAAAGGGTGGAAACAAAACAATTCTGTGCTGCTTGAAAATGTTGAGGACAGATATGTAATATCCTAGTGCAACTTTCTGTAGGAGAAGCCGTCAGGCATTCTCAGTAAGAATCTAGGCTAATATATTAATAATTGCTTAATGTGGATGTTCATGCAAATGTGTTTTACAGAGCTAGGAAGCAGAGGCAAAAACCACTAATAAATGTTTCCCCAGCAAGTGCACAATTGTGCTTCTCAGTGGAAGCACATTGATAGTCAGAGATGAAGGCACTCCCACAACAAAAGTGGGAAGGGGATGTCCCAGTTTCTGCTCCCTGATCTCATCAAGAGGCATTTAATCTAATGGCTCTGATGCAACAGTGCAGTCTGTCTCCCTTGCTCTGCTCAGTGATGACCCCACTGTGCCAGTACCAGAATTAGGAAAATGTTGGGGTGGGTTCTATAAAATGTTCTTCTGCTGGCTGTGGGAAGCCAAGCTGTTACTCCAGGGCATTAAATTATTGAAGGTAGCTTTTCTGCCATTCTTCAGAGGTTTTTCCCATTGGTTTTGGTTTGTGTTGGATTTAAAGAAAAGGAAGAAAAAAATGCTCATTTGGGGGTTTCAGTGGTTGCTGTAGTGTTTTTGTTACAAAGGACAGTTTTGTAAATGACTGGATTTTGCAGAAAGATATTTAACAGTGGATTAAACTCCAAAGCAGTATGATTTCCCCTCCCCCCATACATCTCTCTCATGATTCAAGAATCTGACCTGTCTGCTTATTGCAGCCAAGCAGAAAGCTTCCGTGTGTGGATCCCATCAAAACTCTCTCCATTAACTTTCCTACATGGGAAAAACCAAATCAAATCGTCTCTGTCACCATTGCTGTGCTGTATTTTATTATGGGGACCGCTGAGCCTTTCACATCCAGGGTTTGTGTGGAGTTCGGGCCAGTTCGGTTAGTTGGCAAAGCCCACCTCCTCAGAAAGCCACCACAGCTGAGCCCGGTGAGGACACCTGGGGCTGATGGCTTCAGCAGGTGTTTGTATGCGGTCAGTGTGTCAGGGGTGACATCTGTCTCTGGGTGCCACCGACCCCCTTGTTCTTTGTCACTTGTTCTGCGGAGGTGACTGACACCTGCTTCTTTGTCTGTGCAGAATGGGAACGTCTGCTGCTGGGTGGATTGAGAGTGTCTCAACAATAACTGACGTGGTCAGACTGGACTGTGCCGGGGGAGGAAACTGCTGAAGTTCCCACCTGGAATGAAGTCGGATGCGTTGGCGTTTTATCCAACAGACAATTGCCAAAGTCTCCGCAGGAGGAAGGTGTTTGGGAGTTGCCTTTGGGACCTCTCACTATGCTCACCCTTGCTGGCCTTGTCTGGGTGACCTACTGCACAGCGCATCCAAGTCAATGGTTGTCACAAGTTTTCAGTGTTGTAAATCACACACTCTTCCTGTCCAGACATTTGCAAATACGTTTACATTACTTCATGGGTCAACTAATGCTGTATTTTTGTTTTCATTTGTGTATCGACCACATGAGAGAATTCAGCTCTTCTTGCTTTGCACCTAGATTTTACAAATAGGACAGCCTGTTGTGGCTTTGCCCCACGATATCACAAACTTAATTCCGAGGCCCCTGTCAGATGTATTTATGGAAATATGTATGTATGTACAGTCAAATTGCATAGTACTTATATTTCACAGCTGTCCAACATTTGAAAACATTCAAAGGTAGATTTGATTGGACAGAATGGAAGTAATCAAAATAAGTCTGTCTTAAAACTATATAAAATGCCGTGAACATAATGAAATGGCAAGAAAAAGCACTTTCTTCTCCCAACACGTGGAGCTGCAGCAAGGCTCCCAGAGTCAGAAATGGAACTAAACGCCCGTCCCAGCGCCAGTTCGGCGCGTGTTCAGGAAGGAACCACCGGTCATTCTCAGTGTTCAGTTCTGCAAGAGGAACTGCAAGTGCTGGAAAAGGGTGTAAGCCCTCTGGATTGTGCAGTGAGAAAGCAGTCAGAGAGCCTTCAGATGATATCATTTCAATTGCCTGGGTTAGAATTTGCTTTGAATTATAACATCGTGGATGAGTTGAGAATTTTTTCCTTCTTTGTATTTACAGTGGTCAGGATGTCTGCCACTCTCAGTTATTGCCATGGTAGTGACAAAGTGCAGAAGCACCTGTACCAGCAACATGAGGGACAGGAGACCTTAACACTTGGTAACTGTCATTACCCAGTTAACAGCTCAGAAACAGATTTTCTCTTTTCATATTTTATAGTGTTCAGAAAAATTGAGTTTTACATTTTCCACGCAAACAGTGTTGTTTAGCACCTCAGTTTAGACAGAAACACAAATTAAAACTCTCAGCTCTACATCGAGCTCGGAGTTCAGATACTCTCCAGCTAATGTCTGTTTTTCTTATGAGGCAAGAAAGTTTGTGGCATTAGAACAAGAATCTATTTCTACAACGATGGCATCTACAGCTTAAATGTCACCTTCTTAACGTGCTGTTGTGTTTTGTTCTGCTCATTTGTGTAGTGTTTTTGGCTTTTTATTTAATTAAAGACACTGAGTGTATGGAAAAGAGTGCAGAAATAAGTATAGTGGCTACAGTTTGGAAAGTCTACATTTGTGAGGTTTTTTCATAGTTTCATGCAGAAAATGTGAAACTGGTTAATAAGATTGAAGTGTGACTACAGTGAACAATAGTTGTCTTTTAAAGTCCTGTTATGTTTCTTATAAGGGGAAAGTGGCAAAACAACATAAAAACTACTTGCAGTCATTCAACTTTATTCCTTTTTTTGTTTTTTCAACAGGATTTGTTTTATCTAACAGGTCTGTGTGGTAAAGTGAAATTTATTTTCTTAAAATGCCCCATCGTTTTCAGCTACTAATGTATTGATTGTATTTGCATTGCCCTAATGCTTGTATAGTAAGGGGAACAGTTGTGTTTTATATGATACTCAAAGGATGTTTGTAAATCTTAATGTCAGCTCATTTTGTATATCACATTGTAAAACCCAATGGTAATTCAGTTGGATGAGATATCCAGTGGGCTGAGATATACAGGGGAACGATTTAAAACTTGTGGGCATCTAAATAAACTCCTATGTACAGATTGCTTTCCGTTAGTTTTATTAGCAGAGCTTTCAAACACTGATCACTGTCCTTTCCAGCCTTGAACTTGTGATGTTGCTGGAAGGGGAGAGTGTTTGCCTGGAGAGGGAGCACCAGAGTTGTAAGAAATACTTTGTTTCTACTTCCTAGGACGAAGTGGTGTGTTCCAGTCTGTCACACACCCCAATTCCTGAAGCTCTGGGAGTGGCACTGAAGACAGCCCAGGTCAGAGAAATGTTCTTTCCCCGGGTACTTTGCAGTAGTGACACCCTTTCCCAGGACACTTGCTGGAAGCTCCAGCCCTGTTAGGTCCATGTTTGAGGGGAGCCCAGAAGTTCACGTTTTTCTGCAGCACAGACCAGTGTTATCTTCCAGAACTCAAATGCAGATTAACTCAGTAAAACCCTTTCAGAGCATTTTATACAGCATTGTGTGTCATTATCTCCAGAGTGATACAGCTTGAATTGTTTACACAGAGTCAAAATATTGACACAGACCTGTTTGTTTATGCTGCATTTTAAGCAGTTACCCTGACTGGGATGAACTTTTCCTCATGAAGCAATTTGATCACCAGTCACATCACATTTCCCTTCAGAGCACTTGGAAGCCTCAGCCCCAGCTCAAAGAGCACACTGAGGAGGAATGAGAATTGAATTCCTTCTATTCCTCTGCATCCAAGGTAAGAACTTTCAAAACCCCTGTCTTGATGAAATTCCCTATTCCCTATAAATTTATGAGCACTACAGTGAAAATGCTGGGGGGAAAAGAGTCATCAAAGGTATTATAATAATTTCTGAAAATTTTCCTCTTTGTGAGATGGACCTTCTCACTGCTCAGAATAGAAGAACAATAGAATTAACATAAGGAGGACTACCAATAGATCTGTGAAAGGAAACTTAGCTGCTAGTTTAAGGGACTTGGTCAAACCTCTCACTACAGGCAGTTGGAAATTTGCAACTGTTTCTACTTACTTATCCAGCAAAGGAATATTTTCTCTGCATGAAACACTTGGAATGGCAAGAAATAAATGAGTGAGAAACAGAAAACAAAAATTCCAGCTCTGGGTCAATTTCTTTCCCCCTACTTGTAGCAAAAAGCTGAGCCTAGGTACTAAACCAGAGTGTTGTATTGTGTCTTGGGAGGGAAGTGACACAGTTCTGCTCCCTGTGTATTTGCAGACTTACCTAGAGAGATGAAGCAGGGACAGGTGTGCCTTTGTAGTGGCTCCCAGAGCCATGGGCCACCCTGGGCCACGCTCCTCACTGTTTTAAAGAAAATCCAAACTATTCTTCACAAATGTTGACTAATGTCTGCCTAATTCACAGGAATGTCTGGGAGGTTTATTAGTGTGTCTCTCTTGCCTCAGAGACCTAAATAACAACTGTCTTCCAGTAATACATCTTCTCCCAAGAGCTGCCCGTTGGTTTTCAAGTATAACTCTGCATAGCATTTAATTAATAACACCTTTCCAATCAGATTGTAATGACAAACAAGAGATTGTCCGGGTTTGTTCCTCTGGCAGACAATAATGTTTTACAAAGCAAAAGGTAAAATGTCAGGAGTGATGACACAAACAGGGGAGTAAATTGTGATAGAATTAAATCATAACTCCTGTGAGCAGAATGGGAATGTCTCACATCTAATGGTACTTACATAATCATTAATGAGGGGATTTTAAAAGGGCCCCAGGATACATTCCGATGTAGCATTTTAAGTGAGTGCTGTGATGAGGCAAAATGGTTTGAGGAATATATTCTGCCATCAGAAATACATACCTGCCAACAAGATACTGCTCCTCTTAAGGCAGATCTTTGGTGCCCACTGAAGTTTAAACTGGTGTAAAGTAGTCTCATAAATTTAAAAATAAAATTTAAAATACTAAATTCCAACCTGGGGTGTCTGAATGCTTCATAGTCACTCTTATTGGAATAAATGGGCAATAATTCTGTTTCAGCTGGTCATTAACCTCAGAGACATGTTGGTGAAGTGTTGGTATTGCTTGTCATCTGCAAATATTACTTGCAAGTGCTAACAGGATTATTTCTTGTTCCTAGCTGCTGCTGAACAGTCCCCTATAAGTATGTTTAGATGTGTCTGAGAAGGGTGAATATCAAAAAGCTGATAAAAAGGATCAAATTCAGGTTTTAATGATGCCATCACCAGGGCATCCACGACACATGAGCACGTCATATCACAAATCATGGCCAGTCAAAAAAGAAAACAAATGACACAATTCGCTTTGGATAATATGGTAAATGTGTCATTGAAACTCTTTCCTGTTACTTGAGCTGTGCAAAGTGAGGGGTGTCCTGCATTCTGAGGAGTGGGTTTCTGGCTGGGAGACAAAGCTTTGCTTCAGCAGTACCTCCCACTGGAATTCTTTTCCTTGTGGATTTGTATAGAAGATTGTTGTATTGAAGTGGTTTGATTGGAATTGAGTGGTGGTGGGAAGCCAGCTGTATGGTGTTCTCTTTGAGACAGAGGTGGGTACAACAGGATCTGGAGCAATTCCAGCTGCTTTCTTGTACGTTCCCCTGTCCCGACAGGGTGAAACCGCTGTGGGAAAAGGCCCTGAGCTGCCTGGCCAGCTCACCTGACCGTGGCTGGTACTGTGCTTGCAGCCAGAGGTTTGACAGGGCTGTGGTAGTATTTACCCTGGGTACAGCAGCAGGCAGACAGACGAGACGTCTTGGTAACTCTCTGGTTCCCATTCTCTCTCTGCAGTTTCATTCAAGCGACTGCTCGTGTCATCCCCAGGCCATTTCCCTGCCCCCAGCTCTGTGTCACTGGGTGCCTGTGTGGGTACCTGTGCACACGCACAGCTGCACCAGCCCCTGCAGTGAAGAGGCGCTGAGCGGGGCTGCAGCAGGTCACGCCATCACCCAGACACAAAGCAGAGACCAGAGGCTGACATTAAACCAGCCTTGAAAAATCCCATTTTCTAATAATGCTGTTGATTGATTGCTGTTTGATTAACTCTAAAGGTACTTTTTCTGTCACCAGAATTGCAAATGCATCTGATTTAATCCAGTGCTGCTTTAAACTAGTTTGGATGGATTCCCTTTCACGTCAGTATTAAACATGCAGATTTGTTTTCCTACCTGAATATTATGCAGAATTCTCAGCTGGGTGTTGGTATGTGTGGGCTTTGCTACTGCTGTGCTTCTAGACTCCAAGTAGGGGTTTCTTGACTTGATGCCTAGGACATCAGAATCAGGGAATCACCAAAGTATGTTCTGGTAAGTGCTGACATAATGGCAAACTCTTACCTGTTAAAATAGGGTTAAGGAAAATTCAATATGTATTTTTAAAGTATATTTGAAGCTGTAGATGTGATCTTTCAGTCTGACTGCAGGTTTGGCCATTTACACACCTTTGTATTAAATCACTAGCTGATTAGTTCACTCTCTAGCCACACACAGTTATTTTCTGATTTGCAGGGTAGAAGACAGCTTTGTGAACTAGGTAACTACTGCATGAAGCCATCCCAGCAAACAGGTTTTCATGCAAAAATAGTAGTTAGAAACTGCCATGGAAACACCACGAGCCCCTTCTGACAGTCAGCAGCTTACGTCTCTTGTGTGGTCCTGACGATGCCCTTCCACCATATTCATCTTTTTTCTTCTCCTGGCACGGAATAACAAGTCTTTGGAGCTCGTTAGGGCTGCTGAGCCAAAATGATTTGACTCTTCTGTTATGCATGAGCTACTGCTGCCTGCCTGCAAGCACTGTGGTGGGAGGAAGTAGGTGCTGCTGAGGCCAGCGAAGGAAGTGCTGCGGTGGTTGGTGAGATGGAGGGTCTGGAGGAGCCCCTCATAAAGCTGTTAGCAGCAGTATGGCAGCAATCACGTGCAGTTTCTTCTCAATGGGTAAAGCAAAGAGAGCAGTAATTTTGATTTCCATCCCCCCTTGCCACCCTCCACCAAAATCAGGAAAATCTTTGGCAGATGTTTTCTGCTGGTGCCTTGGAAATGTCAGAAATGCCAGGAGTTGATAGGTTTTTCTTAGTTGGGGGATGGTTAAGGAAGAGCTTCCCAGGACTGGATGGAGGATCTGAACTGGGTGGAAAGGGTGGAAACATTGAAACGCTTAACCAAGCTATCCCTATCTCAGTGTGCTAATTAGTGACATCAACAGGTATTACTCATTTGTCTTTTGAATTTGGGAGTATTGTAATTCTACTTTACAAAGGAAAAAAGGTGAATGTTCTCTTTATAGTTCATTCTTCACTTTTCTTGATTCTTTTGCTGACGTCTCAGGCCTTCCATCCCTGCAGTCTGAAGAGGGAGTCAGCCAGTAATATGAAAACCAAGCAAAAGCAATGTTTGCTTTCATGCCTGTAGTAAAAGGACATTTGGAACCAGAAATGATTCTGTTTCATTCAGATGTCACTATTTGATACTAGTCATAGCTACAATTAATGTGTAGGCTGGACCTCAGTTTCAAAAAAGCTCATTATTATTATTATTATTAAAGGAAGCCAGACCAATTCAGTTACCTAACTTGCATGGATAGCACCTCCCCCTTTTTTTTAATGACCTAAATATTTACTCTTTCAGGGAAGGAGGGAACTATAACTCCTCCTTTTGGAAGAATGACTCCAGCAGCCTCCAAAATTGCATTTGGTAAACCAAGAACACGGCTGTATCTTGAAACCGAGTCACTAGACTGAGAGAAGGGAAGACAGGTGATCCTGTAATAGAGAGCAGTCTCACATCAAGCCTTAACAGATCTTCAGGCATCACCAGAAAGTGTTTAGGGACATGCAGGATGGTGTAAATCACGAATGCTGGCCGCAAAGTTCAGAGGCATTAAGCTGAAGGTTTTCCTTGTCTAAGTGCTGCTCAGCACAAAGGTTCAAAGCTATTTCTCTTCCTGAGTTAAAGCATTATTGTAAGCTCTCTGGGATTATGGTGTGCACATATATATATCCTCTACAATTGGGAAAAAAAGAAATTATCCCTGATGACCTTTTCCCCTCTGAGCAGCCACCTCATTCTGTGTCACTTGTCAATGTTTGTGATACTATTTGCAGAGCAAGCTGGTCTAGAGTAAGTAATGCTGCTTCACAGAATCCCAGGATGGTTTGGACTGGAAGGGACCTTAAAGATCACCAAGTTTCCAACCCCCCTGCCACGGTCAGGGACATCTCTCACTAGACCAGGCTGCTCTAGGCTGGTTCCATCCAACCTGGCTTTGAACACTGCCAGGGAGGGGGCATCCCCCACTTCCCTGGGCAACATGTTTCAGTGCCTCACCACCCTCACAGTGAAGAACTTGTTCTTAATATCCAATTTAAATCCACCCCCTTCCAATTTAAAACCATTCCCCCTCTTCCTATCACTACATGCCCTTCTAAAAAGTCCCTCTCCAGCTTTCTTGTAGGCCCCCTTCAGGTACTGGAAGGCTGCTGTAACATCTCACCAGAACCTTCTCTTCTTCAGGCTGAACAAGCCCAACTCTCTCAGCCTGTCTTCACAAGAGAGGTGCTCTAGGCCTCTAATTATCTTTGTGGCCCTTCTCTGGACTCTCTCCAGGAGATCCATGTCCTTCTTATGTTGTGCCTTCAAGTGAAAATAAAGGTATGCCATCTGTTTCAGGTGAGTTGATCCATTATGAGGGAAGCAGTGAGAAATGTCAGTCCCACACTTTCAAAAATTGTCCCCCAGCTGTGCTAAAATCAAGAGATAAGCTTTAGAGAAGTATGTGTTTTGAAAATGTACCAGTGATCTGGAGGTTTCAGTGCTGAACATGTATGATTACTGTTGCTAAGACTCCAGCCTGCCCCAGGCCACAGAGGCCACTAGAAAGGCAGATGCCCAAGTAACTAAAATTTCTGCAGTGAGAGGCTAGGCCAAGGAAAGTAGCTGATGTCTGGCGTGTGCATTCCCTTGTGTGTCTGCAGGGTGGGTTGAAGAGAGCCCCAGGCTTTGGGGCAGGCTGAGCTGGGGCCCGTGAGCCCAGATGCCCTATGAGGAAAGCAGCATTTGGGCAGCTTCAGCGGGGGGCATAGTCCAGTTGCTGGTCTAAAAGATTGATGCTTCTGGTACAGGCCAAGCTCAGTGGGCCAAGACTGAATGTGCATCTGAGCCTTCGCTGAAAATAATGGGCTAGAGATTGCTGACTCCCTTTATGGGAGTTTGAGAGCTTCTGGGAGGCAGCTGATGCCAGAGATGGGTCTGTGTTTGGAAAGGAATGGAACGTGGTGCTCATGCTGACCTATTTTCAATGTTTTTTACTGCAAATTTATGCCAAAAGGTGTCCAACTCTTGTGACAGAGTAGAAACAGAAAAAAGCTGTAAGGGAAAACCCTCCCCCCAAATCCCCTAGAAATGGAGAGAGAGCCCAAGAAGAAACACTTTGTCACTGAGCAGACAAGTGCAAAAGTGTATCCTTTAGCAGTTTTACTTCCTAGTGGGAATGCCACAGTATCCCAGCAGTGCCAAATCCATAGTACCAGCTTTCACAGGAAAGCCAGTCATCTAGCACCATGCCAGTATGTCATGGCATGGTCTGACTGTGCAGCAGGGACTATCATGACAGTGCATGCAGAAACTTCTTTGACTCAGAAAATACATCCTATCCAAAGAGTATCTTCCAGCTAGTGTAATCAAAGGGAAATAAATTCATCGCTAAAACGGTAAATTTCAAAAGTTATCATGTGTGATTGGCTTGTGTGATCATTGCATCTTAATTTAAAATAGCTGAATGGTTTCTAATAGCCTAAAAATAAAAGGGTTAAGAGGTAGAATGAAGCCAGTTCAGAGGTGGACAAAAGAATTCGAGAGTAGCATAGTCCAAAAGATCCTGGTGAATGGAATTTTCTCTACATATAGGGTGATGTTCAGTAATCGAGGCCAAAAGAAATCATTGTGTCAAAGCCTGTAAATGGGAGAGAACCAACAGGGAAGTAAAGCATTATGTCAAAGTGAGCAGTAACTCCACAATGAGATTTCTGCATTTTGTAGGAGGTGAGGGCACTGCCTACAGCAAAAGTAGCTCGGGCTAGCACCAGATGCAAAGAAGAGGAAACAGTTCACAAACTGGAAAGCCATTATCAAATACATGATGGGACATCACTGAATATTCTTGGTTACAAACATTTTGGTTTTCTGCATGAGGTGAAAGTGGCACTGAGATCAAGCAAGTGAAACAAGTATTATTTAGTGTTGGAATGCGATGTCTTTGGGGGCAGTTTAAATTACAAGAGGAGTGTGCAAGAGAAGCACGTGGGTTGAAGAGCTGGGTAACGCAAACCCAAGCAATGATGCTTTTAGCAAAGACAAATGAATTAATGAAGTTGGTGACACTAAATGTGGAGGTGTTTTATGGGAAAGACTCCTCAGCCAAGGAAACAAAAAAAGTAGTCAAAAGGAGTAATACACTAAAAGATTATCAGAGAGTTTTTTTCCTTTAGCTTTAGGATGTGGACACTCAAGTTTTGAAACTGATTCAACCTTCTATCCTGTGTTTTTCATTTAAAAGCAGATCCTGACAACACCTGGTGGTTGTGGCAAGTGGGCGCCGACCCTGGCCAGGAGGCGAAGGTCCGAGAGCAGCGCCAGCCTGGGTCCTGCCCTCACAGCTGCTCCGTGCTGGGGAGAAGGCACTGGGGGTAGACATGGCCCATGGGTGCCTTCTGCTCCTCCATGGCCGGGCACGGTGGGAGCAGGAGGCTGGACCAAGGTGCTGCTGTGTGTTAATTTAGATCTGTGGGTAGCATTATTTATTGACAGAAGATAAGAGGGGAAAAAAATCTGTTGGTTTATAAGATGAATGAAGTCTGAGTTTTAGTTGCCTGGAATGAGTGTGGTATGAGTGGGGCTGGTTCTGAGGCAGGGACACAGGAAGGCAGAGCAGGCAGCCAGCAGCCTGGCATTTCCTAGCTGCCTGGCTGGAGTTGCAAAGGCAGGAGGTAGGGATTTATTGTTGAAGCAAAGGGCTGTGTGTAAAATAGAGCAGGACTGGGATCTCTGCATTGCTCATTTCTTCCTAATGAGCAGTCAGCTTGCTAAGGAAGCCAGTGGCTATTGGCAACTTAAAAGTGATTACTGTAGGCTTGAAGGTTTGTAAATCTCCAAATGAAGTTCTGCCCTCCCCATCCCACATCCCTACGTCCATCCCTGGTAGAACATTTCTTACGTATTCTATGGGATGCCTATGACTCTGCAATGACTACACAGCTCTTCCCAAGTTGTTTTTAGATGTTAGATACTTAATGAAATGGTACCTTGAAATGAGTGCTGAGCTCCCTAGATGATGAGTGAAGAGTAGTTGATACCTTTGAGAGCCTCCACAAGGATCTCCAACCTGAGGAGGTGCACAGGTGAGCTGAGCGGTCACCTCTGGTCAGACCTGTGCTTTGTGGAGCAAGGCTGGTGCACGGGGCTGTCAGCTGTGCACCTTGGGCCTGCTCCCATCAGAGGATAAATGGCAATCATAAAATTGCCCTGTGGGACTTAATAAGGTGATAGAGCTTATAACCACACACTCTGAGTCTGAAAGGTAAACAAAGCGTTTTCTGATGAGGGTGAACTTTCACAGGGAGTTACAGTTTATCTCTTTCTGCAGAATTTCTGTATGACCAATTTCACTTATTTAAATGGTAAGGCAATTAAAAAGTTTTTGATGTGGCATTGTCTTAGACTCTTTAAAGGAAATTGTGTGTTAGCATGGCAGTAAAGGCTTTTGCTGCAGCAGAGCATGCTTTGCAATGATAGAAGCAGATGGTTTACGAAGTTACTGAATAAGAACTGATTATTGATTTGCTATCCTCTAACAACATCAATGTTGAGTGATAATGTACTGTACTGCTTGTTACAGAGTAAATAGCTATTTTTATATTACTTGCTTTCTTGCAAATTGGCTACTAGCAGGGAAAAGAAAATATATGGCTGTCTAATATCTTGAAGCAGTGAACAAATTGCACAGGGGGAACATCAGTGAAGCACTGCAGAACACTTGCTGATATTTATAACCTCTCCCACAAAACTCCAAAAGTTCCCAGTTCTCCTGATACCAGAAACAGTCGGAGCCCTGTTCTACCATTTGCTTTCAGTGCACAGAGTTAGTTTAGCAAAACACTGAGTATGTTCAGTTGGAGCAGAACTGAAGAGCACACAGGATTTTTAGCAGCCACCAAGCATACGGCGAATTATTATGCTCAGTGTTGTTTCCCTGCCTAACTTATTCACACGGCTTGAAGAAAACAAAATTCCAGAAGGTTGAAAATGCAGCTAGATGCAGGAGTGATATTATAATTCAAGGTGACTGTGCAGTATTTTAAAATAAACCCCTGGTAAATATTTTGCCTCTTGTATTCTGGTAGCTCTTAACAGCTGCCTAGTTCAGGCTTGGGGAAGTGAGACCATTAGCTCTTGACAAGGTTGTTTTCACTCAAGCTGTTGTTCTTCCAAGAAAACAGACTTCTTGCAAGTCAGTGACGTGTACCTGCTGTGAGTTACACACCCGGACTGCAGCGGCCATGGGGACGCTGGTGGGTTCTTCGCTCTCAGTTTCATTCAGGGTTTGTTCAGGCCTCTCTTGCAGCTTGCTCTCTCCAACTCGCTGGGTGCTGATCCAGCCGCTGAGGTGACGGTGTTATCCCCGTGCATATCCCTGGGGCTGCCAGTGGTCTGGGAAGCAGCCGGGTCTGGTAGGTGGAGGTGATTCGGTAGCCAGAGAACTGGGTCCATCGGTCCCTCTGCCCCAGCCTGCAAAGCCCCTCCAAGCCCCTCCCCAACTGTGGGTCCTAAGTCCGAGAGGCAGATGGCTTGTTCTGCCTGGTGCAGGCATTGGAAAGGTTAACGTGGCACTGAGTAGATAGTGGGGAGAGAAGGAAAGAACCGGTTTTGCAAAAGAAGAAAGGATCTGTCTTTTCATGAGACTGATCTAGGATGAGGAGCAGGGTCTTTGGACCTTGCTGTGTGATTTCTTCCTTAGCTTTTAAATAGGGTGTTTTTATTTACAGCTGGCTTGGGAAGGCACAGTAACCGAGCCACTGCTCATGTAGCAACGTGAACACTTACAAGTTATTAGGACATAATACACTTACTGATTGGGTAATAACATGGCAAGGCAAATAAAAGATTTTATGACAAATTTAAATAGCAGTGGATTAGAGTTCAGGAGGACTGGGGATTAAGAAAAGGCACTTCATCTGGTCAAGGAAGATAGTGGCCATTAACCTGTCCTCTGGGAGATTTGCAGAGCTATGAATAATAGGAGCATCTTTGAGTGTGTATGAATTGCCCTACCTTGTTTTTCTTCATCAAATGCAGTCCTAAGCAATTCCTAAATTGTGCCTGCCTCAGTTCCCCACCATGGGCTTCCTTTATCCTGTTTATGGGTTTATAAGTGAGAAATAGAGCTTAATTGACTGCTTATGCTATATTTAAAATGGTGACATACCTAAATTCAATTATGCAGGGGAAAATAATGAATGCCACTTCATCAGTAGGGTGTGTTGCCATCAGCAATGTCCATCCTGTTTCCCTTTCTTTGTATTGCTACAGTGATTGCAGCGTAGGCAGGTGATGGGAAAGCTATTCCACAATAAATAACATAAAAATACTTTGTGCATAAGCCCATCTCTTTCTGTTGTTGTGAATCTGGAGTGCTGGAGTTGGTAGAAGATCTGGTTGTGCTAATTAGAATGCTGCAGCCAAACCTTCCCTGCTCCCAGTACCGCACTGATAAATCCCACTGCAATTTAAACAAAAAAAAAAAGGTGTTGCTCCATTCCTTAAGTGCATCTTTTTAAGCCATGCATTTTTTTTTGAAAATGCACTGGAATTGACTTGAAGCACATCTTGACTTTTAATAAATATATCAAAAGTGCTTTAAAATACATCATAGCTAATTTTGCTCTCCCACAAATCCATCGCTTTTTATTACCTTTTAACTAACCTTTTACTGGAAGAGAGTGGAGATGGTTCAAATCTCTCCATGGTGTGTTTTGCTTTAAGTTTGCCTGGCTGTCAATGTTTAGGGGAATAAGTTACCCAGAGAAAAAAAAAATCCCCCAATATATCAATCTAAAAGGAAAGGAGGACAGAAATGTGTTCCTGCATGATACTCGAGCTAAGTGGAATAGGAGACCCCTAAAGAGACCAGGTAAAGTGGCAGTACTGGAGCATTTTAGGAAACCAGCTTCATATGTCTTGCTGGTTCCCAGGAGGGATTGCTCCAGGACCAAAAACCAGCCCAGACAAATACTGGGAGCTCACCTGGGGTCTGTTTGCATTCAGCCTCTTGCATTTCTGCTGTTGCCTGTGGGCTCCTCAACGCTGTTTGTGGAGGAAGAGAAATACCTGCAATTCCAGCTCAAGATGCTTGGACCTTTAATGGCTTTCAGTTAATGCTTGGCAAGCGTGATATGATTTATAAAAATCATGCTGTTGCTTAATCCTCTTCAGTGCCAAGGGTTATTAGGCAGGGATTGCAAACAAGATGAGAAATTGGCACATTTGTGTGTTACGGACTGAATGGGAGAATCTTTAAGTGGCTTAAAAATCATTGAAGGGTTGGGTGTCTTTTTTTTAACCTGCAGTAAAATTGTGATTATCAAAACAAGTATCATAAAAATATTAAGATGACCTCTAGCTTTTCACTTAAATCTTGAGAAAAATCACTGGCAAATGACAGCATGAGTTGACTGCTGCCCGTTGCCACAGCACCGAGCTGGATGCACAGAGCTGTGATGGGGTTTAAGAGACAATCTGAGTAAGTTTCTTTTCCTATATGCACCTAAGGAGCATCTTCAAGGCACATGTGTGGCATTTCCCACTTTTTGCCTTCTGAAAGCTCTGTGAGCAGTTACATAGTTCAAAAGAGGAGAAGAAGAAAATTCGTGGAGA
Organism: Hypotaenidia okinawae; assembly: GCA_027925045.1. Classification (NCBI taxonomy): domain Eukaryota; kingdom Metazoa; phylum Chordata; class Aves; order Gruiformes; family Rallidae; genus Hypotaenidia; species Hypotaenidia okinawae. The sequence continues at coordinate 11,031,797 of BSDF01000006.1, forward strand.
GGAATGAGGCAATGGGTTTAGAGCTGTCATTTTGGGCTTGCCATCTTTGCTCTTGCTGCCCGGGCTGAGTAGCAGCAGGGTTTCCGAGCTGCTGGAAGCAGCATTTGCAGCTGGATGTGAACTGTGACAGGCAGCCAGTAGGTATTCCAGGAACGAGCTGCTTCTGCACAGTGCTTTTCCAGATGCAGGATCCACGAGCCCGGTTCCCACGTGTGGGAGCGCGCCTGCGAGAGGGGAAGGGACCATGCCACTGGGAATTCTTGGAGGAAGCTGGATGCCCGTGTTAGTTTGTACCAACCAGTTTGGGGGGAGCTCAGCCAGCAGCCTCAGAGCTCGTGATCCACAGTGAGAAAGCTGCTTTATCAGGTGTGGAGCCGCGCGGTGCCTGGCTGTGTCTCAGTGTCATCCCACTGATGAGACCCTGGTTTCCACACATGGAACAGACAGCAGCTGTAATGAAAGAGATTTGCTGTCAGGGAGCTTTACAAGTGATTCCCTTATCCTGCAGTTATAAACTGATGGTATTCTGTAACATGCAGCATGAGACAGTTGTGATGACCGTCGTGCACTCTTCCTTTAGCTTATAGATAAGATGTAGCAGGAACCGAGATTTCCAGGTCTCAGCTGCGCTTCTGAAATACTCATGGATTACCAAAATTGCTTGATATACAAGGAAATCAGAGCAAGTGTGGGATACCTGGGCTCATTACCTGGAAATGGCAGCCTGAGGCTGGCTAAAGCCTGATCCCATTGGCATTCAGTGTCAGTGCTGGCAAGTGAGGAAGAACAGACACTAAGGGAGCAAGGGAAAGGTGGAAGTGTGGTGCTTCCTGCCTGTCCTTCCAACTCTCCTCCCTAATGTAACTCCTCTGCAGCGTTCACGCCTGTTCACGAGAGAGCTCGGTGAGGAGACGTTTTGCTGGGGTGATGGGTGATTTTGGGGTGTAGGTCAGGGACCCTGTGGGGCACGTGGAAGCCAATCGTGTCAGAGTCTTGTATCCAGTGGGCTCCAATGCCCATCCCCTCCTTTGGGAGGTAAGGAGAGCATGAGGGATGGTGGGACACATCCCAGGCTGGCATCACAGCCAGCAAGGTCGCAGCACGCTTGGTTAAAGGTGGTGTAGGGAATGGAAGAGGCCAAGTGCTGAATGTGTGGCCAGCCAAAATGAGGGTAGAGCTGTTGAAGCAGCAGGGCTTCCCCAGTTGCTGCGGTGCCCCACTCTGTCTGGAGGAGGGTTTCTCAAGGAAAACAAGTGCTCTCTGCCCTACATGTGAAGGCAAAAAAATGTGGTGTCTTTTTTGAACTATAAAGTCATTTTTCACCCTTAGTTTTTAAATGGAATAACTGCAGCAGTGATTTGCTGGTAGCAAACAGAGGCTTGTGCTGTGTGCAGAATTATTATTTATTTATTTTAAAAACAGAATCAAAGCTGCCTGTGATTTGGATCTAATTTCACATTTATTTTTCATAGTTTGTTTGCTTAGTAGCTCTACAGTAAGACAGTGATTAGTTAAATCAGTTATACATAAATTCAAAGACTCGTTCTTCATTTTAGATGCTCAGACTTAATTGGATTTAAATCAGATTAAAAAGTGACTTCTGAGGGAAAAACACCCCCAAGCATGAAAAGATGGGGTTTTTTTTTAACTTATCACTTAAATGGCATTAGAGATTTCTATCTCTATAACATTTATTCCCTGTTACAGCTTACAATTCTATTTAACTTTTAAAGAAAATGCTTAAACATGAAAATGTTCATAGGGCAGAGTAGGAGGAAACTACCAACTCCTCTTCCTCAGAATAACCTGTTTTCTAGTCCAGAGTATTTTCTGCAGGTTGTAACGAAATTTAAACTTGAGCATTGTGAAAGGAGGTCATTGTATGAGTTTCTTCAAGACATTAATTGCTGTGAAAATCATATCATGCAAGCTGTATTAAAAGCATGGGAGAGACTCTGTCCCTCAGGAGATGCCCATGTAGATGATAGTTTCTCCCTTGGGATTTAAAGGGCCATAAGAGATTCCTTGGCAGGCTTGGGACACATAGGTAAGTAGGACTTACTGACTGAAGCAAACCAGGGTTGGGAGAGTTTGGATGAAGGTGCAGCAGTTTTTCCAGTGCTCTGGCATTCCTTTGGGGTCTCCAGAAACACCATCTGTGAATCCAGCAGCAGAAGATGCTTGTAAAGGAGCAGAGCATGACTCAATCTTGACTGTCAGAGCACAGATGATGCTGTGGGGCAGTAGCACTTGGCTGCCTGGCCTTTTGCCTGGTTTACTAAATTTGAGCATTTTTAGATGGGCATTTGGACAAACAGGCCAGCTGCAGGATCAGCTGTCTGTGGCTTTCCAGGCTCCTCGTGATGCACAAGATTGAGGACTTTATGCAAAATCAGGTAGTTAACCATATGGGAGGCAGGAAGAATGTATAGATTTTGGAGGGCAGAGGAGAGATTTGCAGTCAGATAATTCCCCATCTGGTGTGTTACGAGGCTGGGGAATTGAAGCCGTCTCCTCCCCCCAAAAGGTCTGTTCTCTGGGGGGCTTGACAGAGAGTGCTCCTGCAAAGGTAAGGAAAAGCAGAAGGAATAGCAGCCACTGGCTCCAAATGCCTCTGCTCATCTTCCCCATCAATTATTTAGACAAGAAAGATTTACATGAAAATTAATTATTAAATTTTGAATTGCTTCTTTACATCAATAATGAACTAGCTGTGCCAAATACAAACACACAGAGAGAACAGGATAAGAAATCATCCTTAATACACAAAAGGAGAAGTAATATTTTAATGAAACTATAAAGCTCATTACTGCTTTACAATGAAAGGTTTCTGTCAGTGACCTAGAATAGAGAGCTTTAGATGCTGCACATGAAACCTCTTGTTTAATCTATGATATTTCATGCTGGCATATTAAAAAGTGGGGGCTGGATGCTTCTATATTCCATAAACCAATAATTTTAGTGCTAAAATACTTTTCATACGGTCAGGGGGCTGTCTTTCAACTCTGTGCATCCAGCAGTAGTAGGGTAGACACTAAATTTCAATATCTTAACTTTTAAAGTTGTTTAAACTGATTTTGTAGAGTGCATTTCAGTTTGAGACTAAGCCAGCAAACCCCAGTTTAACTGGTAATTTTCAAATGAATGTCCAATCTGTGTTTGTATCCTTAACCAAACAATGCTGGGGCTTTCCTGCAGATTGATGTTCCACCTGCAATACAGTGACCTAAAACTTTACCTTCTTTCACCCCCGTCCCCCAACTAAATTTGTAATGCTCCTGTGTGGAGAACATACAACCTGTGTGCATAAGAATCTGCAAGGAAATAAACCAGCCTCATTATTTATTTAAGTAGACTCGCTGTTGGTGTTATATTTAGGATTTCTGGATGCTTGGAGAAAACTGCAAACTCAGTCAGATCCAGCCCTGCCCTAGAAAGCTTTGGGACCCTGCAGTGTATTTGGGAAGTACAAATGCTTTTCTAGATTCAATTATTTTCAACTTGCTGGTGGAGCTTTTCAAAGCCTTGTGTGTGTGATAGAATCACCTCCAAAGGCATACTGTGTCCTATATCTGTGAGTATAAAGCACTGAAGACAGGGTAAGCGTAGCTGTAACAAAAGAACTTCCCCAATATGCAAAGTTAGGCCCTGGTCCCTGACCTCCCCCAACTCCTCTGTTTAATGCTGATTCCATTTTGATACAGATTTGTCTCACCATTTCCCTTCTCCATCTCACCAGGCTCCTGGAGTGAGTGCTGTGTAATTCCCCAGATTTTGAAAGGGGGAGACACTTGCTTGATTTGCTTTGCATCCTGTGAGATGAGGTTCATTAGTTTCTAGGGTAGTAAATAAGTTCTGGTGTTTTGTTCTCAGATTTATCACTTTTTGTCTCTTTCCATTTTAGCTGGTGATTCAACCTCTGCCTCTTGCTGGGGTGAAGCCTGTGAGAGACCATACCTGGGCTTTTTCAGCAGAAAATGGTGTAAACAAAAACAGAGGTATTTTTTGCATAGTTACTCTTGTATTTGGCACGACCTGGCTTCAGGAGCACAGGTGGCCCGTGGGTGTGGGCTGTGTTTGGGGGCACCCCACTGAGCAGTGCACTGACACAGGCCAATACGCCTCTTCTGCTGACACCAGCACCAGCTCCTGGGGCACGGGTGTCACTGGCCTTGGCGTCTCCCACCCCGTGGCATGAGGAGCGCTCATGGGCACGCCGGCCAGACAGGCGTTGTGGCCATGGAGGGAGACCTGTAGTCTGTGTGTCTGCTGCCTTTGAGCAGAAGGGAAACACAATCAGGTAAGGAACTTTCATTCATGAGAACAGAAGTTCTCTTGAGGCCACTTCGTTAGCAGCTTTTGGTGGGGTGGCATGTGGAAATGTTAGATGTAGAAGATAACCAGCCTGCATTTTTATCTCCACTTCAAATAGTAGAATGGTGAATTATCTTATCTCCATAAACGGCTATTTTTTTCACTTAGTAAATTATTTCACCACCCAAAGCAGGTGCCACACAAAGAGTTGTGGTTGGGAGGCATGCAGTTATTTATCTCAGTCAAAGTGTCTCAGTTAAAAAGCTATCAGGAGGAGATAATAGTAATAATAAATACATGTGGTATTTGGCTAGATGAATACAAGATTATACTGAACAGAACACGTTTCTGAAAAGAATGATTGTAACTAATTAGAAATCTCCAGTTATGCTTAGAGTTGTAGGAAAGTGAAATCAAATTTAATTATGCAAGGTCCCAGTTGTGCCAAAGGTGTTATAAAGAATATCTTTATGGAGACATTCAGCACAAGAAACTGGCTGATGCTGTTATTAGCATGCTGGGTTGCACATGTCTTTGTTAATTTTAGTGTAAAGTTTAGTGATGGTATTAGTAGGGCTAATTGCCAAGAATCTGCACGGCACTCGTTGGGGTAGTTACCCAAGAGGCACCCATCCACCCGCCTTCTGCAGTGGGGAGCCATCGGTAACTCCAAAGCCGTGCCTCAGTTCTTTAGATGAAGTGAGTGTCCAAACAGGTGTCAGAGGGGGAGGTACCTGTGGTGGTGCCCACAGCTCCCTGGGGAGCAGGAGCAGGAAGCGCTGCTCCTGGGTCCCTGCGTGCGAGCAGAGGTCTGCGGGCCAACGCCAGGAGCTCCTGCGGCAAGTCCAGCGCTGTGCTGGGAGCCGCTCTCCACAGGGCGCTCTCAGCTGATAGGGATGGGTCCGGAGGCTGGGAGCAGGGAAGCGGGAGTGGGAAGGCAGCAAACAGCCAAGGGCTGTGTGCGTTCCCTGACAGCCTAGGAGTGCTGTGAAGGAAAGTTCGCTACTCACAGCAAGCAAAGAACAAATCTTAGCAGACAGCAAGAATCTCCTGCGTCTCCTGGCTGAGGAGAAGTGTTTGGGCTGGGCAGCGCAGAGCGTGCACTGAGGGCTTTTCCACGGGCACTCTGCTGATCTCTGGGGGGTCCTGGGCTCCCAAGGTGAAAGCAGGACTTAGTGTGGTCATGGAGGAGCACGGATGGTGAGAAACAAGCTGTGATAGTAGAGGGATGAGGGAAGAAGGTTTGATGGGAAAAATGCCTGTCCTTTTTGGAACTGACACAGAACTCAGGTATGGTTTCTGGTTTGGACTGTGCTGCCCAAACCACTTTCCCATCTTTTCCTGGCAGCTCTGCCACACGTAATGAATTCTGTCGCCTCTCTACAGCCTCTCTGTAGGTGAGGGATTAAATGGATACATTAGGCTTTCAAATCCATGCAAGCCTTCCCAGCGATATATCGTAGGGCCCTGTGAGGGGAAGCTTCTACTTCTCACTGATAAGAGCTTTTCTTTCCAAGAGCACTATGTGATTCTCAGCCCCAAAGGTGACTTTGCTGCCAGTAACACTCCTTACAGGTCACAGCTAGGCGGTTTTGTCTTTAAACCCTTCTGGCCTGACACACAGGGACCCTCTGGCTGCTTGCCCACCATCTCTCTCGCTGCCGCCCCTCTCCTCTGCTTCCCCAGATCCCATTTCCCAGGAGCTGCCTGCGGGGCTGATCCCTGATAACTGGCAGGGCGGCTGCCCGCTGCAGCAGGAGGGGGCTGGCCGGGGAGGGATGTATCCCACTCCTCTGATACATGGCACTTTGTCCTTCCATGCTGCTGTGGATACAGAGCCAGGGCTGAATGCCTCATTTTTCAGTACCTCTGATCTTCAGGAGTGGCATATACCTCAAATATACCTCAGAGAGGGGCTGTGCTGTGGATCTCAGCCTTGACTGGCAGGGTCTTGGGCTTTGCTCTCAAGTATCTGGGAGGGGGAGGCAGCCAGAGAAAGGCAGCAAAGCACAGCACAAGTATTTCTACCAGCTGAGCTGCAGGCAGTGTTGGAAAAGCCGGGGCTGTTCCTGCTACTGAGAGTGACTGACAGGAACCCGGGCAGGGATTCACCACCTCAGAAACCTGGGACTTACTTACATCTGCAGCTGAACTGGGCACTCCAGACTTCCCTTCTTCATTGAGGTGATTAGGTATTTTTAGGCGTGACTCACCTGTCCTATTTTAGCTCTCTCTTTTAGCACATGATGAATTGCACCCTGTCCATTAACTTTAAACAGTCTAACCCCAGTAGCTCAGATGCAGACCTCTTCAGTTATTCAGGCCAGTTGTACCCATCTACCAAGGTCTGTCAAGCACCAGGCACCTCCCAAGGCTGAAGCTGAGGCAAACAGCAAGGGAGAAGCACTGCAGAAAGCTGTCTCTTGCTTTGCTTTTCCCAGATAGCAACGTCTGTTTGGGTGTGACTCTGGCAGCCGAATGCTTGAGCTGGCTGTGGTCATTTTGTACTGCCATCAGGGATGGTTGGTTCTAGTCTAGAAGCAATGCAGTCTCCATCTGTACAACCTCCATCCCGCTGGAAAAAGAAAAGGATTTTTAGTTGCCTTCCCCCTTGGGCATCTGCTTTTCTGTTGACAAATTCCTCCCTCTCTCATCCCCTGTCCCTGCCCTCCTTTTCCTTATCGCCCCCCTCCTGATGCAGCCAAACTTGCTAATTCTCTGTAGCCCCATCAGGGCTTCTGATCTGCCTAACCTTTTGCTGACACTAAGCAGAGGCTCACTGGCATAAAGGGAGAAATATCAGCTGCATCTCAGTAGGGCAGCCACGGCGAGACCTGCAGCCACACGGCCTCCCAGGAGCCCCACACCCCCTTCCACCCTCTGCGTCACAGGCAGAGCTGGCTGTGACCTGGGAGAGGCAGCAGGAGGGAACGCTGGGGCATGCTGAGTGTTCCTAAGCTGAGTCCTTTCCCACAGGGCTTCAGCTCTTCCCCAGCTGCCCCGGCGTGGGTCACTGCTATGGGTGCAGTCATAAATCATAGGGTTTCCTCTTGCTCTCTTCCCAGCTAATTCAGTGAATCCTGGTGGGACTGAGCACGCTGTGGCCTCCTTTGTTCTGCTCCCCATTTGCATTCTGTTTTCAGGCTGCCATTCCAAGAGAGGTGAAGAACTTGGCCCGTAGAGGCTCTTTCAAGGTGTTGGGATCAGCGTTTTGATGAATTGCAGAGTCTTTGGATGAAGGTTGAACGCTGATCTTCATGGAAAGGATCTCTTCTCTACAGGGGAAGCACAAGTGTTAACAGATGTTTCGGATGCAGAGAACTCACCTTGTGTAACACATACTTTGTAAACCCCAGTTTGGAATGCATGTGCAGCTGTTGTGTCAGAGCAGAGCAATGATGCAACTTCCAGAAGGCTCTGTCTCCCTTCCACTGGGATCTTTCCCCAACAGGTCACCTCCTGCCACCACCTTAGCTTCTGCAAGCCTTCCTGTTCCAGTGCAAGATGATCCTGTAGGATGTCAGGTAATAGGGAGTGCTGATACATGTACAGGACCCTGAGTCCCAGTAATCATCTTCAGCGTGAGGAGAGAAGGGCACACACACGGCAGGTCCTGGCTGTTATCAGTTTGAAATGTGTCCAGATACTAGAAGAAATACCAGAAGATAGAAAAAATATGTCAAATACACGTCTTTTGGCACACTTCGGGAGCTCTGTCCTGCAATTCTTTCCCCTTCTGCTTCTCCTGTTGCTAATGAAACAGCTGCACTTTGGTTTCAGGCTTTAACCTATTTTTAGATTCCTTTTATGCTGTTGGCCCTTTGAAATGCATGAATGGCTGTGGCAGAAAGCCAGTGTCATTGCTGTGAGGCAAGAGGAAGGCCTAGAGGTGAAGTCATGTCTGGTAATGAGAGACTGTCTCACCTCTTCCTCTCCTCCCTTTATTTCTGTACAGCCCCTCTCCTCCCTTGGGCACACGGTTGGTTCCTTCTCTGCTTGTCCTGAGGCATTTCACTGGTACCAGCCACAGCCCTTCACTGGCACAGCCCCGGCGGCTGGCTCCCTCCTCTGGGGGGGCTGTTTCCTTCATGTCACGGGGCTGTGGAGCCAGTGTGCTCTGCTGAGGCCTTGGCACAGGGTCCTGTTCCCACCACAGGGAACGTGCTGCCTCAAAGGGGAAGGGGAGGTGGAGGGGCCCAGGTTTGAAGAAGAGAAGCTGGAGAAGAGCGCAGAAAGGAGGAAGCTGTGAGTAACGCCATGGACAAGCAGAAGGGAGGATTTATTTGATAGATGAGCAGTTCAGAGACCCTGTGCCTGTGAGCTCCTGGGTGCTAACTGGGATGTCAAGCTCAGCCTTTGTGCAGCAGGTTTTCACAGGAAGGGGTGTGGGTGGGTAAGAAGGGTACCATCGTCTAAATAGGCGATCCCAGTGACGGTGGGTACCAACGGATCCCAAATCCAGACTCAGGGAATCGGGCTGGACTCTGCTCTGACCAGTATGACCAGCGGTGTCTGCACTGCTGTGGTTTTAGAGGCGATGTCAATCACAGCCTTGCTTCTCCCAGGTGTTTGCTACCTACAGCTGATGAGTTCAGCACTAAGCTAACTGAAGCAGAGGTTCCTCCTGGGATTTACACTCTGTAGGCTGCAGGCCCGGCTGTGTCTCAGCTGACACCGGTGGGCACGCTGTGGCTGGCGTGGGAAGGATCATACCTGGTGTCTGAGCTGCCTGGGTGTTTGGTAACTTGCTCGTTTCTGTATAAACCCCAGTCAGGCTCAGCACATTTTGATTGATTAAAAAAAATAAACTTCTATTTTTTTTTTCTCCTGCTTTCTGAGCTTTTTGGCTCCTACAGAATGTTTCTGAACTGAGCAGATGCTGATCTCCTCCCAGACAGACCTGTACCCTCACTGCTGCAGCTGTTACTGCCTTGGGGCAGGAGGACTCTGTTTGCTCTGCATCCCTGCACTGACACACAGTGTCACTGACATTGAGTCATCTCCAATGTGTTTGCTAAATCCAGGCTGAGGACAGGGAGATCTCAGCAGCAGGGGTTGGTTTTCTTTTTAGAGCTGGAAACTGTGGTTTGAATCCTGTGCCACAGAGAAGATCTGCAACACAATGTGTGTGCCTGAGCTGCAACGGAGATGACAGGAGCTGGGTTACATCTGGGGAAGGTTGTCTCGGGGAAATCATAGAATCGTAGGGGTTGGAAGGGACCCTGAGAGATCATTGGGTCCAACCCCCCTGCCAAAGCAGGGTCCCTAGGACAGGTTACACAGGGAGGCATCCAGACGGGTCTTGAATCTCTCCAGAGAAGGAGACTCCACACCCCCTGGGCAGCCTGTCCCAGGGCTCCCTCACCCTCACTGGGAAAAAGTTCTTCCCCATGTTGGTGCAGAACTTCCTGTGCTCCAACTTGCAGCCATTGCCCCTTGTCCTGTCCCCACAGACCACTGAAAAGGGGCTGGCTGATTCCCCTGCATCCCCTGCTTAAGATAATTATAAACATTAATTAGGTCCCCCCTTAGTCTTCTCTTCTCAAGACTGAACAGTCCCAGCTTATTCAGCCTTTCCTCATAGGGGAGATGCTCCAGGCCCTTAATCATCTTCGTAGCCTCCGCTGGACTCTCTCCAGGAGATCCCTGTCTCTTTTATACCAGGGAGCCCAGAACTGGACACAATACTCCAGGTGGGGCCTGACCAGGGCAGAGCAGAGGGGGAGGATCACCTCCTTTGACCGGCTGGCCACACTCCTCCGGATGCACCCCAGGATCCCATTGGCTCTCTCAGCTACCAGGACCCACCACTGCTGGCTCATGGCCAACCTGTCATCCACCAGGACCCCCAGGTCCTTCTCCACTGAGCTCTTCTCCAGCAGGTCATCCCCCAGCCTGTACTGACACAAACGGTTGTTCCTTCCCAGGTGCAAGACTCTACACTTGCTTTTGTTGAACTTCATTAGGTTTCTCCCTGCCCAGCTCTCCAGCCTGTCCAGGTCTCTCTGGATGGCAGCACAGTGCTCCTGTGTGTCAGCCATTCCTCCCAGCTTTGTATCATCAGTTGAGGGTGGATGCTGTTCCCTCATCAAGGTCGTCAATGAAGATGTTAAACAGGACTGGACCCAACACCGAGCCCTGGGGAACACCGCTAGTCACAGGCCTCCAGTCAGACTCTGCTCCACTGATCACCATCCTCTGGGCTCGGTCCGACAGCCAATTCCCAACCCACCTCACTGTCCACTCATCAATCCCATGCTTTCTCAGCTTTGCTATCAGGATGTCATGGGAGACAGTATCAAAAGCCTTGCAGAAGTCAAGGTAGATGACATCCACTGCTCTCCCTCCATCCACCCAGCCGGTGATGAGAAGGCTATGAGATTGGTGGAGCACAATTTCCCCTTGGTGAATCCATGCTGACTACTCCTCATGACCTTCTTCTCTTCCAATTGCTTGGAGATGGCATCCAGAACAAGCTGTTCCATCACCTGTCCAGGGACAGACATGAGGCTGACTGGCCTGTAGTTACTAGGTTCCTCCTTCTTGCCCTTTTTAAAGACTGGAGTGACATTGGCTATCCTCCAGTCCTCAGGCACTTCTCCTGTTCTCCAGGACCTGTTGAAGATGATAGAGAGCGGCTCAGCAATCACCTCCGCCAGCTCCCTCAGCACACGTGGATGTATCCCATCCGGTCCCATGGATTTGTGTGCATTTATCCCTTTGAGCCGCTCCTGGACCACCCCCACCTCAACCAAATGGCCACCAGTCTGTGACACTGGGCTTTCCCTTGGCACTGCAGAGGTTCCCACGCTGACAGAAGGTGGGTTCTTCAGGATCTGTGTGTGCAGCATGATCTGCTGGCCCTGCCTGCCCCTGCTCAGAATAAAACTCTGTGTGACACCTGGATGAACAGCGGTGGGCTTCTTTCTACAGCAGGGACAAAGTCTAGAAAGGCAGAGGTCGTTAGGGAGCTTGATGTGTTGGGAAGAGTCACCTTCCCTACTAATATCAGTACTGGTGCTCTTAGTGCTGATTCTGAGGCTGCTCCTGCCCTCACCCTCCCCATTTTAGGAAAGCACCAAGGCATTTGCTTTTCCCCCACTGCAATTGAAAATACACAGAGAGCGTTAGAACAGTGGTAGATGGATGGGAGGGGAAGGCCTCACAAAGGGGTTTGTGGGAGCAGCTGGAGAGCCAGCAGCCCTGTCTGTGACTTTGGAAATGAATAAAATAAATGTGTGATTTTTATAAGGGGGGTGTGTGTCCCCAGCACTGTGTCTGTCCCCCAGAGCTTTATGGCTTTGCCTAACACTCAGCGCACACTTTGGGGTTTAGAAATGAGTCAAGGGCGTAGTGCCTCACATTGCTGAAGACGCCATGGGCGCGTGAGGAGAAATACTCATGTTCCTTGGTTTGACATCATCTAAGATCACAGCAACCCCATGAAGGGTTCTTCACTCCTCTTTGGCCAGAGAGATCAGTTTCTTAATTGCATGACCCTGCCTGTTTGGGGTATAAGTGTTCCTCCCAGGCTTCTCTAAAGGCCACCTGTCAGTTCCTGAGCAGGATTGGCTTCCTCTCCTGTCCCTGGGCACCATCCCCATCCCTGTGCATCTCATGCAGTAGCCAAGGAAGGGCTGGGACCTGCCAGCACCAGGCAAAAGCACCAGGACAGCCCTGGCTGGGGAGTAGAGCTGAAGGAAAGGCACGGTGACCCCTGACAGGCAGGAGAACTGGGGCACTGACAGGTGGGAGGAAAGCAGCCCTGGGCTGGGGGTTCCTGAGGTGTCACTGAAAGCAGAGCGACCGGGGGCTGTGCCTGGGCACCCACAGCACCTTTTCCCCTTGGACAACCCTAAGCACAAGGAGAGAGGTGACAGGAACAGAGATGGATCTCAGCAAAAAAAAAACGGACACTGGGGGAGGCTTTGACCTTGGGACACAAATTCCTCACCCCACAGGACAGATACCTGGAACTTTGAATCAGCAAACATGAATCTGTGACCATGAGTAACCCCTAGGGCTGAATTTGGGCGTTGTAAATTCCAGTAACCCCAACTGCTACTTGATGACCTCAAGTAACCCCTAGGGCTGAATTCTGGGGCAGTTTGACCTCTAGTAACCCCAGACTGCTACTTGATGACCTCAAGTAACCCCAAAGGGCTGAATTCTGGGGCAGTTTGACCTCTAGTAACCCCAACTGCTACTTGATGACCTCAAGTAACCCCAAAGGGCTGAATTCTGGGGCAGTTTGACCTCTAGTAACCCCAACTGCTACTTGATGACCTCAAGTAACCCCAAAGGGCTGAATTCTGGGGCAGTTTGACCTCTAGTAACCCCAACTGCTACTTGATGACCTCAAGTAACCCCAAAGGGCTGAATTCTGGGGCAGTTTGACCTCTAGTAACCCCAACTGCTACTTGATGACCTCAAGTAACCCCAAAGGGCTGAATCCTGGGGCAGTTTGACCTCTAGTAACCCCAACTGCTACTTGATGACCTCAAGTAACCCCAAAGGGCTGAATTCTGGGGCAGTTTGACCTCTAGTAACCCCAACTGCTACTTGATGACCTCAAGTAACGCCAAAGGGCTGAATTCTGGGGCAGTTTGACCTCTAGTAACCCCAACTGCTACTTGATGACCTCAAGTAACACCAAACAGAGCTGAATTCTGGGGCAGTTTGACCTCTAGTAACCCCAACTGCTACTTGATGACCTCAAGTAACCCCAAAGGGCTGAATTCTGGGGCAGTTTGACCTCTAGTAACCCCAACTGCTACTTGATGACCTGAAGTAACCCCAAAGGGCTGAATCTTGGGACAGTTTGACCTCTAGTAACCCCAACTCCTGACTTGATGACCTCAAGTAACCCCAAAGGGCTGAATTCTGGGGCAGTTTGACCTCTAGTAACCCCAACTGCTAATTGATGACCTCAAGTAACCCCTAGGGCTGAATTCTGGGGCAGTTTGACCTCTAGTAACCCCAGCTGCTACTTGATGACTCCAAGTATCCCCAAAGGGCTGAATTCTGGGGTAGTTTGACCTCTAGTAACCTCAACTCCTACTTCATGACCTCAAGTAACCCCAAACAGAGGAATTCTGGGGCAGTTTGACCTCTAGTAACCCCAACTGCTAATTGATGACCTCAAGTAACCCCTAATGGCTGAATTCTGGGGCAGTTTGACCTCTAGTAACCCCAACTGCTACTTGATGACCTCAGGTAACCCCAAAGGGCTGAATTCTGGGGCAGTTTGACCTCTAGTAACCCCAACTGCTAATTGATGACCTGAAGTAACCCCAAAAAGAGGAATCTTGGGACAGTTTGACCTCTAGTAACCCCAACTGCTAATTGATGACCTCAGGTAACCCCAAAGGGCTGAATTCTGGGGCAGTTTGACCTCTAGTAACCCCAACTGATAATTGATGACCTGAAGTAACCCCAAAAAGAGGAATCCTGGGGCAGTTTGACCTCTAGTAACCCCAACTGCTACTTGATGACCTCAAGTAACCCCAAAGAGCTGAATTCTGGGGCAGTTTGACCTCTAGTAACCCCAACTGCTACTTGATGACCTCAAGTAACCCCAAAGGGCTGAATTCTGGGGCAGTTTGACCTCTAGTAACCCCAACTGCTACTTGATGACCTCAAGTAACCCCAAAAAGAGGAATCTTGGGACAGTTTGACCTCTAGTAACCCCAACTGCTACTTGATGACCTCAGGTAACCCCAAAGGGCTGAATCCTGGGGCAGTTTGACCTCTAGTAACCCCAACTGCTACTTGATGACCTGAAGTAACCCCAAAGAGAGGAATTCTGGGGCAGTTTGACCTCTAGTAACCCCAACTGCTACTTGATGACCTCAGGTAACCCCAAAGGGCTGAATTCTGGGGCAGTTTGACCTCTAGTAACCCCAACTGCTACTTGATGACCTCAAGTAACCCCAAAGGGCTGAATTCTGGGGCAGTTTGACCTCTAGTAACCCCAACTGCTACTTGATGACCTCAAGTAACCCCAAAGGGCTGAATTCTGGGGCAGTTTGACCTCTAGTAACCCCAACTGCTACTTGATGACCTCAAGTAACCCCAAAGGGCTGAATTCTGGGGCAGTTTGACCTCTAGTAACCCCAACTGCTACTTGATGACCTCAAGTAACCCCAAAGGGCTGAATTCTGGGGCAGTTTGACCTCTAGTAACCCCAACTGCTACTTGATGACCTCAAGTAACCCCAAAGGGCTGAATTCTGGGGCAGTTTGACCTCTAGTAACCCCAACTGCTACTTGATGACCTCAAGTAACCCCAAAGAGAGGAATTCTGGGACAGTTTGACCTCTAGTAACCCCAACTGCTACTTGATGACCTCAGGTAACCCCAAAGGGCTGAATTCTGGGGCAGTTTGACCTCTAGTAACCCCAACTGCTACTTGATGACCTCAAGTAACCCCAAAGGGCTGAATTCTGGGGCAGTTTGACCTCTAGTAACCCCAACTGCTACTTGATGACCTCAAGTAACCCCAAAGGGCTGAATTCTGGGGCAGTTTGACCTCTAGTAACCCCAACTGCTACTTGATGACCTCAAGTAACCCCAAAGAGCTGAATTCTGGGGCAGTTTGACCTCTAGTAACCCCAACTGCTACTTGATGACCTCAGGTAACCCCAAAGGGCTGAATCCTGGGGCAGTTTGACCTCTAGTAACCCCAACTGCTACTTGATGACCTGAAGTAACCCCAAAGGGCTGAATTCTGGGGCAGTTTGACCTCTAGTAACCCCAACTGCTAATTGATGACCTCAAGTAACCCCAAAAAGAGGAATTCTGGGGCAGTTTGACCTCTAGTAACCCCAACTGCTACTTGATGACCTCAAGTAACCCCAAAGAGCTGAATTCTGGGGCAGTTTGACCTCTAGTAACCCCAACTGCTACTTGATGACCTCAAGTAACCCCAAAGGGCTGAATTCTGGGGCAGTTTGACCTCTAGTAACCCCAACTGCTACTTGATGACCTCAAGTAACCCCAAAAGAGGAATCTTGGGACAGTTTGACCTCTAGTAACCCCAACTGCTACTTGATGACCTCAGGTAACCCCAAAGGGCTGAATCCTGGGGCAGTTTGACCTCTAGTAACCCCAACTGCTACTTGATGACCTGAAGTAACCCCAAAGGGCTGAATTCTGGGGCAGTTTGACCTCTAGTAACCCCAACTGCTAATTGATGACCTCAGGTAACCCCTAGGGCTGAATTCTGGGGCAGTTTGACCTCTAGTAACCCCAACTGCTACTTGATGACCTCAAGTAACCCCAAACAGAGGAATTCTGGGGAAGTTTGACCTCTAGTAACCCCAACTGCTACTTGATGACCTCAGGTAACCCCAAAGGGCTGAATTCTGGGGCAGTTTGACCTCTAGTAACCCCAACTGCTACTTGATGACCTCAGGTAACCCCAAAGGGCTGAATCCTGGGGCAGTTTGACCTCTAGTAACCCCAACTGCTAATTGATGACCTGAAGTAACCCCAAAAAGAGGAATTCTGGGGCAGTTTGACCTCTAGTAACCCCAACTGCTACTTGATGACCTGAAGTAACCCCAAAGGGCTGAATTCTGGGGCAGTTTGACCTCTAGTAACCCCAACTGCTACTTGATGACCTCAAGTAACCCCAAAGGGCTGAATTCTGGGGCAGTTTGACCTCTAGTAACCCCAACTGCTACTTGATGACCTCAAGTAACCCCAAAGGGCTGAATTCTGGGGCAGTTTGACCTCTGGTAACCCCAACTGCTAATTGATGACCTCAAGTAACCCCAAAAGAGGAATTCTGGGGCAGTTTGACCTCTAGTAACCCCAACTGCTACTTGATGACCTCAAGTAACCCCAAAGGGCTGAATTCTGGGGCAGTTTGACCTCTAGTAACCCCAACTGCTACTTGATGACCTCAAGTAACCCCAAACAGAGGAATTCTGGGGAAGTTTGACCTCTAGTAACCCCAACTGCTACTTGATGACCTCAGGTAACCCCAAAGGGCTGAATTCTGGGGCAGTTTGACCTCTAGTAACCCCAACTGCTACTTGATGACCTCAAGTAACCCCAAAGGGCTGAATTCTGGGGCAGTTTGACCTCTAGTAACCCCAACTGCTACTTGATGACCTCAAGTAACCCCAAAGGGCTGAATTCTGGGGCAGTTTGACCTCTAGTAACCCCAACTGCTACTTGATGACCTCAAGTAACCCCAAAGGGCTGAATTCTGGGGCAGTTTGACCTCTAGTAACCCCAACTGCTACTTGATGACCTCAAGTAACCCCAAAGGGCTGAATTCTGGGGCAGTTTGACCTCTAGTAACCCCAACTGCTACTTGATGACCTCAGGTAACCCCAAAGGGCTGAATTCTGGGGCAGTTTGACCTCTAGTAACCCCAACTGCTACTTGATGACCTCAAGTAACCCCAAACAGAGGTACCTCAAGTAACCCCAGGTCATCAAGTAGCAGTTGGGGTTACTAGAGGTCAAACTGCCCCAGAATTCCTCTTTTTGGGGTTACTTCAGGTCATCAAGTAGCAGTTGGGGTTACTAGAGGTCAAACTGCCCCAGAATTCAGCCCTTTGGGGTTACTTCAGGTCATCAATTAGCATCTGGGGTTACTAGAGGTCAAACTGCCCAGGGATTCAGCCCTTTGGGGTTACTTGAGGTCATCAAGTAGCAGTTGGGGTTACTAGAGGTCAAACTGCCCCAGAATTCCTCTGTTTGGGGTTACTTGAGGTCATCAAGTAGCAGTTGGGGTTACTAGAGGTCAAACTGCCCCAGAATTCCTCTGTTTGGGGTTACTTGAGGTCATCAAGTAGCAGTTGGGGTTACTAGAGGTCAAAATGCCCCAGAATTCCTCTGTTTGGGGTTACTTGAGGTCATCAAGTAGCAGTTGGGGTTACTAGAGGTCAAACTGCCCCAGAATTCAGCCCTTTGGGGTTACCTGAGGTCATCAAGTAGCAGTTGGGGTTACTAGAGGTCAAACTGCCCCAGAATTCAGCCCTTTGGGGTTACTTGAGGTCATCAAGTAGCAGTTGGGGTTACTAGAGGTCAAAGTGCCCCATAATGCAGCCCTTTGGGGTTACTTGAGGTCATCAATTAGCATCTGGGGTTACTAGAGGTCAAACTGCCCCAGAATTCAGCCCTTTGGGGTTACTTCAGGTCATCAAGTAGCAGTTGGGGTTACTAGAGGTCAAACTGCCCCAGGATTCAGCCCTTTGGGGTTACCTGAGGTCATCAAGTAGCAGTTGGGGTTACTAGAGGTCAAACTGCCCCAGAATTCAGCCCTTTGGGGTTACTTGAGGTCATCAAGTAGCAGTTGGGGTTACTAGAGGTCAAACTGCCCCAGAATTCAGCCCTTTGGGGTTACTTGAGGTCATCAAGTAGCAGTTGGGGTTACTGGAGGTCAAACATCCCCAGAATTCCTCTGTTTGGGGTTACTTGAGGTCATCAAGTAGCAGTTGGGGTTACTAGAGGTCAAACTGCCCCAGAATTCAGCTCTTTGGGGTTACCTGAGGTCATCAAGTAGCAGTTGGGGTTACTAGAGGTCAAACTGCCCCAGAATTCAGCCCTTTGGGGTTACTTGAGGTCATCAAGTAGCAGTTGGGGTTACTAGAGGTCAAACTGCCCCAGAATTCAGCCCTTTGGGGTTACTTGAGGTCATCAAGTAGCAGTTGGGGTTACTAGAGGTCAAACTGCCCCAGGATTCAGCCCTTTGGGGTTACTTGAGGTCATCAAGTAGCAGTTGGGGTTACTAGAGGTCAAAGTGCCCCAGAATTCCTCTGTTTGGGGTTACTTGAGGTCATCAAGTAGCAGTTGGGGTTACTAGAGGTCAAACTGCCCCAGGATTCAGCCCTTTGGGGTTACTTGAGGTCATCAAGTAGCAGTTGGGGTTACTAGAGGTCAAACTGCCCCAGAATTCAGCCCTTTGGGGTTACTTGAGGTCATCAAGTAGCAGTTGGGGTTACTAGAGGTCAAACTGCCCCAGAATTCAGCCCTTTGGGGTTACCTGAGGTCATCAAGTAGCAGTTGGGGTTACTAGAGGTCAAACTGCCCCAGGATTCAGCCCTTTGGGGTTACTTGAGGTCATCAAGTAGCAGTTGGGGTTACTAGAGGTCAAAGTGCCCCATAATGCAGCCCTTTGGGGTTACTTGAGGTCATCAATTAGCATCTGGGGTTACTAGAGGTCAAACTGCCCCAGAATTCAGCCCTTTGGGGTTACTTGAGGTCATCAAGTAGCAGTTGGGGTTACTAGAGGTCAAACTGCCCCAGAATTCAGCCCTTTGGGGTTACTTGAGGTCATCAAGTAGCAGTTGGGGTTACTAGAGGTCAAACTGCCCCAGGATTCAGCCCTTTGGGGTTACTTCAGGTCATCAAGTAGCAGTTGGGGTTACTAGAGGTCAAACTGCCCCAGAATTCCTCTGTTTGGGGTTACTTGAGGTCATCAAGTAGCAGTTGGGGTTACTAGAGGTCAAACTGCCCCAGAATTCAGCCCTTTGGGGTTACTTGAGGTCATCAAGTAGCAGTTGGGGTTACTAGAGGTCAAACAACCCCAGAATTCAGCCCTTTGGGGTTACCTGAGGTCATCAATTAGTAATCTGGGGTTACTAGAGTTCAAACTGCCCCAGAATTCAGCTCTGTCTGGGGTTACTTGAGGTCATCAAGTAGCAGTTGGGGTTACTAGAGGTCAAACTGCCCCAGAATTCCTCTGTTTGGGGTTACTTGAGGTCATCAAGTAGCAGTTGGGGTTACTAGAGGTCAAACTGCCCCAGATTTCAGCCCTTTGGGGTTACTTGAGGTCATCAAGTAGCAGTTGGGGTTACTAGAGGTCAAACTGCCCCAGAATTCAGCTCTTTGGGGTTACCTGAGGTCATCAAGTAGCAGTTGGGGTTACTAGAGGTCAAACTGCCCCAGAATTCAGCCCTTTGGGGTTACTTGAGGTCATCAAGTAGCAGTTGGGGTTACTAGAGGTCAAACTGCCCCAGGATTCAGCCCTTTGGGGTTACTTGAGGTCATCAAGTAGCAGTTGGGGTTACTAGAGGTCAAACTGCCCCAGAATTCAGCCCTTTGGGGTTACTTGAGGTCATCAAGTAGCAGTTGGGGTTACTAGAGGTCAAACTTCCCCAGAATTCCTCTGTTTGGGGTTACTTGAGGTCATCAAGTAGCAGTTGGGGTTACTAGAGGTCAAACTGCCCCAGAATTCAGCCCTTTGGGGTTACTTCAGGTCATCAAGTAGCAGTTGGGGTTACTAGAGGTCAAACTTCCCCAGAATTCCTCTGTTTGGGGTTACTTGAGGTCATCAAGTAGCAGTTGGGGTTACTAGAGGTCAAACTGCCCCAGAATTCAGCCCTTTGGGGTTACTTGAGGTCATCAAGTAGCAGTTGGGGTTACTAGAGGTCAAACTGCCCCAGAATTCCTCTGTTTGGGGTTACTTGAGGTCATCAAGTAGCAGTTGGGGTTACTAGAGGTCAAACTGCCCCAGATTTCAGCCCTTTGGGGTTACTTGAGGTCATCAAGTAGCAGTTGGGGTTACTAGAGGTCAAACTGCCCCAGAATTCAGCCCTTTGGGGTTACTTCAGGTCATCAAGTAGCAGTTGGGGTTACTAGAGGTCAAACTGCCCCAGAATTCAGCTCTTTGGGGTTACTTGAGGTCATCAAGTAGCAGTTGGGGTTACTAGAGGTCAAACTGCCCCAGAATTCAGCCCTTTGGGGTTACTTGAGGTCATCAAGTAGCAGTTGGGGTTACTAGAGGTCAAACTGCCCCAGAATTCAGCCCTTTGGGGTTACTTGAGGTCATCAAGTAGCAGTTGGGGTTACTAGAGGTCAAACTGCCCCAGAATTCAGCCCTTTGGGGTTACTTGAGGTCATCAAGTAGCAGTTGGGGTTACTAGAGGTCAAACTGCCCCAGAATTCCTCTGTTTGGGGTTACTTGAGGTCATCAAGTAGCAGTTGGGGTTACTAGAGGTCAAACTGCCCCAGAATTCCTCTTTTTGGGGTTACTTGAGGTCATCAAGTAGCAGTTGGGGTTACTAGAGGTCAAACTGCCCCAGAATTCAGCCCTTTGGGGTTACTTGAGGTCATCAAGTAGCAGTTGGGGTTACTAGAGGTCAAACTGCCCCAGGATTCAGCCCTTTGGGGTTACTTGAGGTCATCAAGTAGCAGTTGGGGTTACTAGAGGTCAAAGTGCCCCAGAATTCAGCTCTGTTTGGGGTTACTTGAGGTCATCAAGTAGCAGTTGGGGTTACTAGAGGTCAAACTGCCCCAGAATTCAGCCCTTTGGGGTTACTTCAGGTCATCAAGTAGCAGTTGGGGTTACTAGAGGTCAAACTGCCCCAGAATTCAGCCCTTTGGGGTTACTTCAGGTCATCAAGTAGCAGTTGGGGTTACTAGAGGTCAAACTGCCCCAGAATTCCTCTGTTTGGGGTTACTTGAGGTCATCAATTAGCAGTTGGGGTTACTAGAGGTCAAACTGCCCCAGAATTCAGCCCTTTGGGGTTACTTCAGGTCATCAAGTAGCAGTTGGGGTTACTAGAGGTCAAACTGCCCCAGAATTCAGCCTTTTGGGGTTACTTGAGGTCATCAATTAGCAGTTGGGGTTACTAGAGGTCAAACTGCCCCAGAATTCAGCCCTTTGGGGTTACTTCAGGTCATCAAGTAGCAGTTGGGGTTACTAGAGGTCAAACTGCCCCAGATTTCAGCCCTTTGGGGTTACTTGAGGTCATCACGGAGCAGTTAGGGGTTACTAGAGGTCAAACTGCCCCAGAATTCCTCTGTTTGGGGTTACTTGAGGTCATCAAGTAGCAGTTGGGGTTACTAGAGGTCAAACTGCCCCAGAATTCAGCCCTTTGGGGTTACTTCAGGTCATCAAGTAGCAGTTGGGGTTACTAGAGGTCAAACTGCCCCAGAATTCCTCTGTTTGGGGTTACTTGAGGTCATCAAGTAGCAGTTGGGGTTACTAGAGGTCAAACTGCCCCAGAATTCCTCTGTTTGGGGTTACTTGAGGTCATCAATTAGCAGTTGGGGTTACTAGAGGTCAAACTGCCCCAGAATTCAGCCCTTTGGGGTTACTTCAGGTCATCAAGTAGCAGTTGGGGTTACTAGAGGTCAAACTGCCCCAGATTTCAGCCCTTTGGGGTTACTTGAGGTCATCACGGAGCAGTTAGGGGTTACTAGAGGTCAAACTGCCCCAGAATTCCTCTGTTTGGGGTTACTTGAGGTCATCAAGTAGCAGTTGGGGTTACTAGAGGTCAAACTGCCCCAGAATTCAGCCCTTTGGGGTTACTTGAGGTCATCAAGTAGCAATTGGGGTTACTAGAGGTCAAACTGCCCCAGAATTCAGCCCTTTGGGGTTACTTGAGGTCATCAAGTAGCAGTTGGGGTTACTAGAGGTCAAACTGCCCCAGATTTCAGCCCTTTGGGGTTACTTGAGGTCATCAAGTAGCAGTTGGGGTTACTAGAGGTCAAACTGCCCCAGAATTCAGCCCTTTGGGGTTACTTGAGGTCATCAAGTAGCAGTTGGGGTTACTAGAGGTCAAACTGCCCCAGATTTCAGCCCTTTGGGGTTACTTGAGGTCATCAAGTAGCAGTTGGGGTTACTAGAGGTCAAACTGCCCCAGAATTCAGCCCTTTGGGGTTACTTGAGGTCATCAAGTAGCAGTTGGGGTTACTAGAGGTCAAACTGCCCCAGAATTCAGCCCTTTGGGGTTACTTGAGGTCATCAAGTAGCAGTTGGGGTTACTAGAGGTCAAACTGCCCCAGAATTCAGCCCTTTGGGGTTACTTGAGGTCATCAAGTAGCAGTTGGGGTTACTAGAGGTCAAACTGCCCCAGAATTCAGCCCTTTGGGGTTACTTGAGGTCATCAAGTAGCAGTTGGGGTTACTAGAGGTCAAACTGCCCCAGAATTCCTCTTTTTGGGGTTACTTGAGGTCATCAAGTAGCAGTTGGGGTTACTAGAGGTCAAACTGCCCCAGATTTCAGCCCTTTGGGGTTACTTGAGGTCATCAAGTAGCAGTTGGGGTTACTAGAGGTCAAACTGCCCCAGAATTCAGCCCTTTGGGGTTACTTCAGGTCATCAAGTAGCAGTTGGGGTTACTAGAGGTCAAACTGCCCCAGAATTCCTCTGTTTGGGGTTACTTGAGGTCATCAAGTAGCAGTTGGGGTTACTAGAGGTCAAACTGCCCCAGAATTCAGCCCTTTGGGGTTACTTCAGGTCATCAAGTAGCAGTTGGGGTTACTAGAGGTCAAACTGCCCCAGGATTCAGCCCTTTGGGGTTACTTGAGGTCATCAAGTAGCAGTTGGGGTTACTAGAGGTCAAACTGCCCCAGAATTCAGCCCTTTGGGGTTACTTGAGGTCATCAAGTAGCAGTTGGGGTTACTAGAGGTCAAACTTCCCCAGAATTCCTCTGTTTGGGGTTACTTGAGGTCATCAAGTAGCAGTTGGGGTTACTAGAGGTCAAACTGCCTTAGAATTCAGCCCTTTGGGGTTACTTCAGGTCATCAAGTAGCAGTTGGGGTTACTAGAGGTCAAACTGCCCCAGAATTCAGCCCTTTGGGGTTACTTGAGGTCATCAAGTAGCAGTTGGGGTTACTAGAGGTCAAACTTCCCCAGAATTCCTCTGTTTGGGGTTACTTGAGGTCATCAAGTAGCAGTTGGGGTTACTAGAGGTCAAACTGCCCCAGAATTCAGCCCTTTGGGGTTACTTCAGGTCATCAAGTAGCAGTTGGGGTTACTAGAGGTCAAACTGCCCCAGAATTCCTCTGTTTGGGGTTACTTGAGGTCATCAAGTAGCAGTTGGGGTTACTAGAGGTCAAACTGCCCCAGAATTCAGCCTTTTGGGGTTACTTGAGGTCATCAATTAGCAGTTGGGGTTACTAGAGGTCAAACTGCCCCAGAATTCAGCCCTTTGGGGTTACTTGAGGTCATCAAGTAGCAGTTGGGGTTACTAGAGGTCAAACTGCCCCAGGATTCAGCCCTTTGGGGTTACTTGAGGTCATCAAGTAGCAATTGGGGTTACTAGAGGTCAAACTGCCCCAGAATTCAGCCCTTTGGGGTTACTTGAGGTCATCAAGTAGCAGTTGGGGTTACTAGAGGTCAAACTGCCCCAGAATTCAGCTCTTTGGGGTTACCTGAGGTCATCAAGTAGCAGTTGGGGTTACTAGAGGTCAAACTGCCCCAGGATTCAGCCCTTTGGGGTTACTTGAGGTCATCAAGTAGCAGTTGGGGTTACTAGAGGTCAAACTGCCCCAGGATTCAGCCCTTTGGGGTTACTTGAGGTCATCAAGTAGCAGTTGGGGTTACTAGAGGTCAAACTGCCCCAGAATTCAGCCCTTTGGGGTTACTTGAGGTCATCAAGTAGCAGTTGGGGTTACTAGAGGTCAAACTGCCCCAGAATTCCTCTGTTTGGGGTTACTTGAGGTCATCAAGTAGCAGTTGGGGTTACTAGAGGTCAAACTGCCCCAGAATTCAGCCCTTTGGGGTTACTTCAGGTCATCAAGTAGCAGTTGGGGTTACTAGAGGTCAAACTGCCCCAGAATTCAGCCCTTTGGGGTTACTTGAGGTCATCAAGTAGCAGTTGGGGTTACTAGAGGTCAAACTGCCCCAGAATTCAGCCTTTTGGGGTTACTTGAGGTCATCAATTAGCAGTTGGGGTTACTAGAGGTCAAACTGCCCCAGGATTCAGCCCTTTGGGGTTACTTGAGGTCATCAAGTAGCAGTTGGGGTTACTAGAGGTCAAACTGCCCCAGGATTCAGCCCTTTGGGGTTACTTGAGGTCATCAAGTAGCAGTTGGGGTTACTAGAGGTCAAACTGCCCCAGAATTCAGCTCTTTGGGGTTACCTGAGGTCATCAAGTAGCAGTTGGGGTTACTAGAGGTCAAACTGCCCCAGAATTCAGCTCTTTGGGGTTACCTGAGGTCATCAAGTAGCAATTGGGGTTACTAGAGGTCAAACTGCCCCAGAATTCAGCCCTTTGGGGTTACTTGAGGTCATCAAGTAGCAGTTGGGGTTACTAGAGGTCAAAGTGCCCCAGAATTCCTCTTTTTGGGGTTACTTGAGGTCATCAAGTAGCAGTTGGGGTTACTAGAGGTCAAACTGCCTTAGAATTCAGCCCTTTGGGGTTACTTCAGGTCATCAAGTAGCAGTTGGGGTTACTAGAGGTCAAACTGCCCCAGAATTCAGCCCTTTGGGGTTACCTGTAGTCATCAATTAGAATCTGGGGTTACTAGAGTTCAAACCGCCCCAGAATTCCTCTGTTTGGGGTTACTTGAGGTCATCAAGTAGCAGTTGGGGTTACTAGAGGTCAAACTGCCCCAGAATTCCTCTGTTTGGGGTTACTTGAGGTCATCAAGTAGCAGTTGGGGTTACTAGAGGTCAAACTGCCCCAGAATTCAGCCCTTTGGGGTTACTTGAGGTCATCAAGTAGCAGTTGGGGTTACTAGAGGTCAAACTGCCCCAGATTTCAGCCCTTTGGGGTTACTTGAGGTCATCAAGTAGCAGTTGGGGTTACTAGAGGTCAAACTGCCCCAGAATTCAGCCCTTTGGGGTTACTTCAGGTCATCAAGTAGCAGTTGGGGTTACTAGAGGTCAAACTGCCCCAGAATTCAGCCCTTTGGGGTTACTTGAGGTCATCAAGTAGCAGTTGGGGTTACTAGAGGTCAAACTGCCCCAGAATTCAGCCCTAGGGGTTACTTGAGGTCATCACGGAGCAGTTAGGGGTTACTAGAGGTCAAACTGCCCCAGAATTCCTCTGTTTGGGGTTACTTGAGGTCATCAAGTAGCAGTTGGGGTTACTAGAGGTCAAACTGCCCCAGAATTCAGCCCTTAGGGGTTTCTTGAGGTCATCAAGGAGCAATTGGGGTTACTAGAGGTCAAACTGCCCCAGAATTCAGCCCTTTGGGGTTACTTGAGGTCATCAAGTAGCAGTTGGGGTTACTAGAGGTCAAACTGCCCCAGAATTCAGCCCTTTGGGGTTACTTGAGGTCATCAAGTAGCAGTTGGGGTTACTAGAGGTCAAACTGCCCCAGGATTCAGCCCTTTGGGGTTACTTGAGGTCATCAAGTAGCAGTTGGGGTTACTAGAGGTCAAACTGCCCCAGAATTCAGCCCTTTGGGGTTACTTGAGGTCATCAAGTAGCAGTTGGGGTTACTAGAGGTCAAACTGCCCCAGAATTCAGCCCTTTGGGGTTACTTGAGGTCATCAAGTAGCAGTTGGGGTTACTAGAGGTCAAACTGCCCCAGGATTCAGCCCTTTGGGGTTACTTGAGGTCATCAAGTAGCAGTTGGGGTTACTAGAGGTCAAACTGCCCAAGAATTCAGCCCTTTGGGGTTACCTGAGGTCATCAAGTAGCAGTTGGGGTTACTAGAGGTCAAACTGCCCCAGAATTCCTCTGTTTGGGGTTACTTGAGGTCATCAAGTAGCAGTTGGGGTTACTAGAGGTCAAACTGCCCCAGAATTCAGCCCTAGGGGTTACTTGAGGTCATCAAGTAGCAGTTGGGGTTACTAGAGGTCAAACTGCCCCAGATTTCAGCCCTTTGGGGTTACTTGAGGTCATCAAGTAGCAGTTGGGGTTACTAGAGGTCAAACTGCCCCAGAATTCAGCCCTTTGGGGTTACCTGAGGTCATCAATTAGCATCTGGGGTTACTAGAGGTCAAACTGCCCCAGGATTCAGCCCTTTGGGGTTACTTGAGGTCATCAAGTAGCAGTTGGGGTTACTAGAGGTCAAACTGCCCCAGAATTCCTCTGTTTGGGGTTACTTGAGGTCATCAAGTAGCAGTTGGGGTTACTAGAGGTCAAACTGCCCCAGAATTCAGCCCTTTGGGGTTACTTGAGGTCATCAAGTAGCAATTGGGGTTACTAGAGGTCAAACTGCCCCAGAATTCAGCCCTTTGGGGTTACTTGAGGTCATCAAGTAGCAGTTGGGGTTACTAGAGGTCAAACTGGCCCAGATTTCAGCCCTTTGGGGTTACTTGAGGTCATCAAGTAGCAGTTGGGGTTACTAGAGGTCAAACTGCCCCAGAATTCAGCCCTTTGGGGTTACTTGAGGTCATCAAGTAGCAGTTGGGGTTACTAGAGGTCAAACTGCCCCAGGATTCAGCCCTTTGGGGTTACTTGAGGTCATCAAGTAGCAGTTGGGGTTACTAGAGGTCAAACTGCCCCAGGATTCAGCCCTTTGGGGTTACTTCAGGTCATCAAGTAGCAGTTGGGGTTACTAGAGGTCAAACTGCCCCAGGATTCAGCCCTTTGGGGTTACTTGAGGTCATCAAGTAGCAATTGGGGTTACTAGAATTCAAACTGCCCCAGAATTCAGCCCTTTGGGGTTACTTGAGGTCATCAAGTAGCAGTTGGGGTTACTAGAGGTCAAACTTCCCCAGAATTCCTCTGTTTGGGGTTACTTCAGGTCATCAATTAGCATCTGGGGTTACTAGAGGTCAAACTGCCCCAGATTTCAGCCCTAGGGGTTACTTGAGGTCATCAATTAGCAGTTGGGGTTACTAGAGGTCAAACTGCCCCAGAATTCAGCCCTTTGGGGTTACTTGAGGTCATCAAGTAGCAGTTGGGGTTACTAGAGGTCAAACTGCCCCAGAATTCCTCTGTTTGGGGTTACTTCAGGTCATCAAGTAGCAGTTGGGGTTACTAGAGGTCAAACTGCCCCAGAATTCAGCCCTTTGGGGTTACTTGAGGTCATCAATTAGCATGTGGGGTTACTAGAGTGTCAAACTGCCTCAGAATTCAGCCCTTTGGGGTTACTTGAGGTCATCAAGTAGCAATTGGGGTTACTAGAGCTTAAACTGCCCCAGAATTCAGCCTTTTGGGGTAACTTGAGGTCATCAATTAGCATCTGGGGTTACTAGAGGTCAAACTGCCCCAGAATTCCTCTGTTTGGGGTTACTTCAGGTCATGAATTAGCATCTGGGGTTACTAGATGTCAAACTACCCCAGAATTCAGCCATAGGGTTTACTTGAGGTCATCAAGTAGCAGTTGGGGTTACTAGAGGTCAAACTGCCCCAGAATTCAGCCCTAGGGGTTACTTGAGGTCATCAAGTGGCTTTTTTGTTATCCAGCTGCTCCTTCGGGACTCTGGGCTCAGTTTGTGTCACTCTCTTCGCTTGCAGGAGCTGGGGCCCAACATGAGTTCCTCAGAGAAACCCCATAGCAGTTGCAAGGCTGAAGGAAGAAGCCTGGAAGTAAGAGGTGATGGAAGAGACGTGGAAAAGCCAATTCAGTGGGTTACTTGTAGGGAAGTTGTAGCTAATGAAGCTTGTGAAAGGAAAAGCATTCCCTGAAGCAGAAGAGTGCAGCTCTCTTGTTTAAATGGATTGGTTGGCTGAAGGGGGAATTTTCACAGCAGATTTTTCTCCTGTTGAGCAAGTACCAGCTGCCCCATCAGAAAGAAGTGCAGGCAAGCTGATGCAGGCAGTTCCCTTCCTTGCTATGGCCTTGGCCTGGGCCTGGTCTCAGAGCACCCCAAAAAGGCTGCTCTAGGCTCTGCCTTCTAGTAAAAGATCTTAAACGCAGGCCACACTTAATCTCTTTCCCTGCCATTCATTTCCTTATGGGTGTATAATGCCTTTCAGATCTATCAAGAGTATTTTAATATATGGAAAATTCAGTCACACCATGGCATCTCCAACTGGAAAAATAGCTGGTTCTCCTCTGTCACTTCTGCATCAGGAAAGATGCTACTGAACCTTTTATTCAAGAGCAGCAAAACCTGTTGGGTTATTAAAAGATAAAGGGCTCAACAGAATGAATGTGACAAAGCAAGGTTTAAATGTGATAGTAGCAGCTAAAGCCACAAACACCAAAGAGAGAAGATCAGAAACAACTGAATCACATCAAAAACCAGCAAAGCATCAGTTTCACAGCAGAAAACCTTTCTGGCAAACAGCTACAGGCCTGTACAGAACTGATTCCTAGAGGAGACGCTGGCAGCCAATGGATGGAGCAGTCACAGCAGCAATTCCATGCAAGGCAGAAACAACATCCACTGACAGTCACCTGAGAAGCACCGCCAGTTCTGACTCCTGCCAGTGCTGGGTGCTGCGGGACTGCAAGGTCTGAGCAAGCTGTAACTAGACAGCAACACGGGCCTCAGAATTCATTCCTACTTCAGCTATTTCTAAGGGCACTTCTAATTGGCATCATTCAAATACAAACTACCTCAGACAGAAGTGATGACAGAGTCTTCTACTCTCTCCTCAATTATTCCAAGTTTCTCAGGGAGTGATTATTTAGCAGGCGCTCGTTATCCATTGATAATGAGCCATTTAAAATAATGAATGCTCTGGTAGATGCTGAGATACCCCTTCTCTGAAATGGTTTGTGGTGAAAGAGAGAGAGAAGTGGCTCAGGAGGAGAATCAGTGAGTCAGCGTCAGAAAGACTGCTGGAAGGGACAGCTTCCATGTGTTCAGAAGACTCTGAGCGCTGAGATACATGTATATATACAGTTATATCCCTCCATCCACAACTCAGAAGAAAATGAAGAACCACCCTCAGGTTTGGCAGTCTGGCTGAAGAAAGGGTTTGCAGCCATGAGCAGAGACTTGTGTTTGTATCCCTCTCACATTTGAAACAACACAAAATTCATCAAGGATGTCGGACTCCATCACCAGTTTCTACGCTTAATCAAAATATACCCTTCTTTCATTAGTCACTTGCATCAAAAGGGTAAGAATACAAATTCCTTATTTTCCAGGGAACTCACCATTAGACAGGTCTTAATATGACTTCTCAGGATGCAGTGACTTTGAGCAATGACTCTCTCTTACCGTGTATTTGTGAAGCAAAACTCTTTCCCGATGTAAATGAGTAGCAGTGGCCAGCACGAAGCACAAATCCTGGGCACGTGTTTCACTCTGAAACATGCCACAAAGTATTTATTTGATGAAAAACCCTGCAAGACACATGGAATAACTAACAGCAAGGCAGGGAGGGGGTAGAAAAAAGTGCTACAGACTCCTGGCACGTCCCATTTCACAGAGCTGCTGTGGGGAAAACAAAAATGTGTGAGGCAGGTAAGGCTGTGTTCCAATTCCTACCCCATCAGAGTTGAATGAACAGATTGGCTGATGTGCTCCAACTCTCTGAAAACGTCCTGACGGGACAGCAGCAGTGCACGTGGGGCAAGCTCCAAACAGCATGCACCACCAAAGGGCATCCACCTATTTGTGTTTCCAGGAGACATCCCAACCTCTAACAGCTTGAAAGAAAGGCCCCTT
This sequence comes from Hypotaenidia okinawae, assembly GCA_027925045.1. NCBI lineage: Eukaryota > Metazoa > Chordata > Aves > Gruiformes > Rallidae > Hypotaenidia > Hypotaenidia okinawae. The sequence goes on from BSDF01000006.1 coordinate 11,061,324, forward strand.
GGGGGCTTTACTGGCGGCAGACAAACTTCTTGCACTTTCAAAGCCAGCTATGGAATTTCTGACAGGGAGGAACAGACGTTGTCAGACCTGCAGGAGCCACCAAGGAAAACCCAGGGCCGTGCTGCTGCTTCGGGCCTTTGTCAACACAACAGGGTCACAAGGACCCAATCGCAGCTCTTTTCCCTTCATTTGCTTTTCCTTTCACCCTGGGATAAGGCCCTCTTCTGAGCAGCTTGCTCTAACAAGGCCCTCTCAAGCAAACTGACAACAGGCCCTTGACAGGCAGCAACTCCACGCTCTCTCAGCAGGGTATGTCCAGCACAGCGCTTGTAGGGCAGGTGATTTGTCCTTCTAAAGGCTGAGAAAACCAGGATAAATTCTATGAAAAAATGCACAGCCCTGGCATTAGGCTCTGGCAGCATCTTTAGGAAACCTCTGAAATTCTGAATAAACCCCCCCAAGCCAACAATACCTTACATACTTAGCTCAGACAGACGTCCAACTCCCTGAGCCCCCAGGGAGTTTAGAAATCCTGTCACGGGCAGGCGGGAGTCACATCCACCCCTGGGAGCCACATCCTCCTGACTGACCTGGCTCTGCTGCCTTTCCCCTGGAAGGCTTCGGGACTCGAGGAAGCATAGGCTGGGGTCCCTCCCGTGTTCCCTCCCCGAAGACGCTGCTTTGCTCTGCCCTGTCAGCTGCCACAGACGCTCCTACGGAAAGAATGAGGTCTGGATTACAATGCATCACACAGAGCAAGGAGCGCGAATCGGCATCCTTCATCCCAGGCCAGCACAGCACCCCACACGGTGAAACCGACAAGTGACAATTTTGGCTCCAGATTAGAAGAATTACTGAAATGTCAAGGAAGTTAAGCCTAAACTTTAGGTTTCATTAATTAGGAAGGCAATTATTCCATGCAAATGTTGTTTTCAGCTCCAGACTTGAGTATCTCCAAAATATCTGAAGCTGTGACTTTCGTTAAGGTGTGCTTCTAGTGATAATTCACATGTTGTAAACACAAAAGATTACAAAATCATAGGAGAAAGAAGCACATATAAAATAGGTGTTTATTCTCAGCATTTTCTCTCTGCAATGAGGTACGATACTCAAGGTCAGATCTTTGATTCAGCAGTGTCAAGTGCCTTTACCTAGGCACATTTATCAATAAAAAACAGCGATTTGTATTAAGCCCTTTCCACAGTAGATAGCCCTGTCATCATGCAAAGTGAGGTCACAGGTAACAGGGTGCCAATCATGCCTGTACTCATGTCTTCCGCTCAGTTAAAAGACTGCTGCATTTCTAAGTCATTTCATTTAAAATACAAATGAATTTCACAAATCAGAGTGAAATCCACAAGCAATTAAAAAAAATAAATTGTGAGTTAAGCACTGTTATCAGTGACTGGACTAGAGCATCATTGCTTTGGTAGCATGGCAAAAATGGTGCAGTAATTGACACAGGATAGATAGCTGGAAAGGAAAATAATGAAGTTGCCCAGGGTGAATTTGAAGCAGTGAAGTCTTTTAACTAAAGACAAAATAATTGGAAAGTTTTAGCTAAGAAATAATGGGAAAATGAACAGAAGACTATCATAGAAATAGCTTGTGTAGGCTTAGATACAAAATAGAGCAATTGAGACTTGAAGACAGCATTGGCAGTGATTGGAAAAGTAGAGACAGAAAATTAGAGAAAATGTCAAAATGTTCTGCACAGATGCCACCCTCTTTTAAGTCATCGTTTTCTACAGAGCTGTTCAGAAAGTCAGGTACCAGTTGGGAAAGGGGGTGAAGAAAGGAGACCACAGGGTTGCAGAGGCAATCTTCCTTTAACGAGGAGCAAATCGCCTCTGGGTTGATGGCTCCCTGGGCGCTGGGGTGCACAATGCATCACCTGCACTCTCCTGTTCCTCACCTGTCAGAACCTGGAGATAACAGTGCCAGAGCCCTGTGCAGAGGCATTGCCAGTGCTCACTGCGTCCCCCAGCGCTGGGCTTGGCACCACTGCAGAGCAGTGCTACTTGGCCACAGATGTGCAAGTGAACCGCCGATGGCTGCAGAGGTGCAGCTCAATGGAGCAGCTGATCTGAGTACAGGCTGTGGTATTTCTCTCCAACCCTCAGTTGAAACTACTGTCTCAAGTCCCCAGCATGCAGAAGAAATGGGGACAGTGCTAAATTAACCTTTTTTTCTTTTTTTTTCTGGACAAATTTCTGAGAAATTGAAGTGAGAGTACGGGACAGCACGTGTGGCAGTTCTGAGCTTGTTAACTGGGACCTGCAGGTTTCATTCATTCATCACCACTGTTTTGCTTACAGCATCCCAATCTTTCAGCCAGCTAAACCCTTGAAGCAAACTAGGGAAGAGAAACAGAGTCAGTAAGCCAAGTATTTTGCAGCACTCTGTGACCATTTTGCAAATGATTCACACCAATTTCAGTGCCAAACCTGGGTGAGATCTATAACCAGGGGGCTCTGCTGTGGTCCCACCTGACAGTAAAGGGGTTTGGGCACAGCCCTCGTGCCTGGCTCAGTTTCATCCAGGCTGTGATCTGAGCAGAACGCAAAGGTGACTCCTTCTTCTCAACCAGCACTCCTTATTCAGGAGTAAATCATCACCTGCTGTGACAGAAAACTGCTTCAGAGATTCCCTGTTCTTTCCTGCCAAAGGGTGGGAAGATGCTCCAGATGCCCGTTTCTGGGTACCCTTCACCAGGAGGATGAAGTGGCCTGGAGCTGCAGCACTGTCCTGTACCTGCCCCCTTATCTCCCCCAGGCAAGGTACACTAACTACACTGGCATTTTCCCAGTGCTGCCCGGAGCAGTGTGCATGGGCACGCAGGGAAAAGTATCAGGGGCTCCCACTTCAGCAGAATAAAGGAGGTAAACTTCCAGAAACTGCTGTTTTCCTGGAGCTGTTACTAAGTATTTCAGGGAAGGAAGAAAACCTTTAATTCTGCTGTCACCTCCCTCGTGCCCCTTCACAACGGCAAGCTATAAACTGCAAGAACATGAAGGGCAACACTGAAAAGAATCAGTGGTGTTGGCACATGATGAATGATGAGAAACATCACACCTAACCTCCTCATGAAGTACACACACAGCAGTAATAATTTCTTAATCAGCTAGTCCCACCGGTTCCAATCTCCTGCAGACTATCCAGTCTTTGCTTAGTTTTTTCCTTTGCTTTAGATTTTATTTTCTATGAATTGCTGCAGATGTGCTCTCAGTGGGATTTTCCATCAATATCTGCTGCTAGCTCCCGACTAAAAAGTTGTCAGGAGCACTCTACCCTTTTTAATAGATGATCCTTTCATAAAAGATACATTTGAAACCACCAGCAATACCCACGACCAAATAGATCTAATATATACACATAATAGAAATAGCCTTTCCTACAGAATTCAGGGAAGATCTCAGGTAAAAGATTCCAAACTTTTACCTTGAGAATCTGCATATGTATTGGCATCTTCCAGTATCTGTTCTTTCAGTGTTAAAATTGATTGAAGATGGTTACTAACAACCACACCATTCCATCTTCTTCCTCTCTCCACTGTTTTTAATATCCTTTCAATCTTTAGTATAAGGTTTTTCCTTCACTGTTTCTACCCCAAGGTTAAAGCTTTTTATTTCCACCCAGTAGCTGAAAAGGGACTTTTGAAATAAGCAGTGGTGGCTGCAAGGATTGCAACAAGGTTGGATGAACAATTAAGAGAATGGTGGGACTATTCAGCTGAAGAATCATTTAGGTAATGATTGCTGCCTTGGAACGTCGTATGAGGTATGGGCTAAAGGAAAATCAAAAGGAATTCCCTTTGAATAGATGTTTGGCATGGCTGAGTGCTGCAGCAGCATATCTGAGTGCTAAAGGATGTTCGCTAAGACAAAAGCAGGATTCTTTGCTAGAGAAGGGGAGGATTTCATTTGTTGCTTTCCCCCACCCCCTCCCCAACTTATATTTCAAAGGCAAAACATTGCTTTCTTGGATGCTCTGTTGTTTTTTAAAAGATACACTCCAGAAGAAAAAAGGGGGAAATGCTCTTACTTTGCCAGAGCAGAGAGAAACTATCCGCAGAGAGGATGCTCTTGGGATGCTCTTGGAAGGAGGAACCGATCTTGGTGCTGATTCTCTCCAAGGTAACAAATAACAGCTTGAGGCAGAAGGAATATGGGCTCTAAACTGAGTTTGATTAGTTGGCTAGCTGGGCATACAGCTTCCTTGAGGCAGGCACAATACTTCTGCATCCCTTGATTCCAGTTTGTTAATCCAGGGGATTTACATTCTGTGAAGGTGGGACTCCAGGCACATTAACTACAGCTTCTTCTCAGGGAGCCAGATAACACTCTTTGTGCTTCACCTACAGCTGCAGAGTCACTGAGGTCACCGGCACGAATGCATTGGGATCCTTAAGCATCTATTACTGTGGCTCCATCTTTTGCAACCCAACAGTCATCCCAACTAAATCTGTAGATTTTTATTACTTGAAGTAAGTTTCCATATATTTATATTTATAAAAATGTATTTATATTACTAATATATCCTATTTACATATTGAATATATATTTTTATACTGTTATTGAGCTGGTCTTAATTTGTTGTCTGGTTCTGGTTGTTTGTTTTGTTTTTTTTTAAAGAGCAAGAGTTTACTAATCAAATTCCAGGATTATGCTTATCAATACAGTAGGTTCAAATTGTTTATGACTTAAAGATCTGCTATTTTGGACTGGTGGGGGAAAATGCCTTGTTTCAGTCTCCAGGAGAACTAACCCTTCCCTTTCCACCACCCTTAATGAGGCAGCAGTCTATCCCCAAAGCCCAAATGACATTTTTCTGAAGCAGCTCAGGCAGAATATATTGAACATGCACCCTTTGCAACATAGTTGCCAACCAAAGCAAATATTTCAAATGACCTTTGCAAGGCCCTGTGTTTACCAGGGGTATTAATTAAACTTCCATGGAAAAGTCCACAAGGATTACGTGAGCACCACGAATAACACCCCTCTGACATACCTGGCCTATTTTGGGTGTCGTTTAACTGACAGTACAAGCTGTTTGTGACCTGTAACCCTTTTCATTAGTCAATCTAAAAGCTCGATATTCTTGGCTTAAAACTCCAGACAGAATTATAGACCTCTAGTTTAGCAGTAGCAATTTTCCATTTCACTCAGCACGACACAAACCATCAGAGGCTCTGGAGGTGTTGGGATCTCTGCTATGGCTGGCTGACAATGCGTTCCTTGTGATCATAGGCAAGAGAAAAAGGAAAATCACTTACACCAAATGATCTATCAAGCCTAAGACTGATTTTTTTTCAAGTTTCATAAGTACAATCTTTAGCACTTGTCTATAACCTTCTGATTTTGGATGAGAGGTAAACCTTACACGCCTGAAAACATGCAGTCCTTTTCACTGAGAGAGGTGCATGCTTCTGCTCCACAAAGGAATAACTTAACCAATAAGCTCAACATCCTACCTTTACAATTCCAGGAGCACCAAAGGAGGAGAAACCAGCAGCAACGAGCTCTGGATCCTCATGCCCCAGGTTAGAAAGGTGAAAATGTCCTCTTCTATCCTCTGGAAGTGGTCTGACTTGGAAAGAGCAAGGAAAGACAAACTAAGCACAATTTGTCTCCAGAGTCAGTAAAACACAATGTAAGATGCTTCATGATTTACACTGAGGAGCCTTCCTTACCTTAAAGGACCAGCAACTTCCCTGTAGCTGTAAGAGTTTGTATTTGCTGATGCTTCATCCTGCAAGTCTCTCACACAAGGCTGCTTTTCTTACACTACACGTGGCCCCAGATCACGTTTGTGGAGAAAGTTTGCATTTCCACGTCTGTCTACAAAGTTTGGGAAATTAAGGTACAAGAAAGCATACGTCTGTTCTCTCCACAGTCTGAAATGAGACCTGCTTTTGGGAGCACCTTGCTCCTATCATGTGGCAGACCTGCCCTGCTGGACTTCAGAGCATCTTCTGCAAGAAGGAAGGATGATTCTGCACAAACTTCTTTAGGATCTCTATTTAATCCTGCACTCCCAAGAAAGTTATAAATTCACAACAGACTGGGGCATATAGTAAGCTGAACATTTCATCAAAACCATTAATCCAATGTTTTACATTTTTATTTGAAAGGGAGTGTCAAAACACACTAAAATTGGATGTAAAGAAAACAGAGGGTGAAAACAAAAGCTTAGAGAGACAGATAAGCTACTCCAAGATAGGAAGAAATGCAAATCTCCTGTGACTGCACTGGAAAGAAAAACACACTGGAGAATTTCTATGACTAACTGAACCTGATTTCTTTTGTTAACACTCTCAATAAGCAAAGAGGATTTTTTGTTTTTCTCTCCCTTCATGTATTTATGAATACACTTTGTGGGAATTTAAAGATACTCCTATCTTCTTCTAAGAAATCCGAATTCTTGGCCTCTCTACAATTAGCAAGTTTATAAGAGGGAAGTAGATTGAATCAGACCTCTACAGTAGAGAGAGACAGAGTTTTCTCCTAAAATGATGCCTTGTTGAATCTTGTTGCAATGAAATCATGATAAAGCCATAGCAAAGAGGAGGTAGATGTGTATGGGGACCACTATTCCCCATAAACCCAGCTACAACTCACTACATTTTATCTTGGTCACTAGTATAATATAAATGTTCTCCTGGATGACAGCTTGGATCCAATAAGGAGATAATTGGGGATAGGTGCTAATGTCTTGTCACAGTTATAGAGATTCTTTTTGAAAAAGACATCTGGTTTAAGTGCTCAATGCCAACTGAATCCTTATAACCAAAGGCAATAATTGCTGGCTGCCAATGTGTATCCATGAATAATTGAAGGACTTGCCTTTCTCTATCCTCACTTTGGCTCCCGGGATTAAAGGAACCCTGGCTTTGCATTTATTAAATAGATCTAATCTTATTTTTATTTAATTTCCATTTTTATTGCATTTCTGTCCTTATTCATGTTAACATTCTTCCCCCATTGTTACACACAGAGCGGTGTGTGTAACAGCACCAAAACAAGAAGCTGCCTGAAAGCATCCTTACTTTCTAGTGCTTGCATTTCTTTAAAAAACACAATTTGGTGGGTTTTCAGGGGAATCTGTTTGAAATTTCTAGAGAAGGGCTCTTAACATGACAAAAAAAGCATTGACAACAAATCATATTAGTCACTAGGCTTCCTTTCCTTCTAAAAGAAGAAAGTGCTCATAACAAGGCCTTGTGTTACACTTCACAGTATTTCATTTCTTTAAAGTCAGGAAGCTGCAATGATGATGATAAGTTAAGCTTCCTTTTCTTTATGCAGACTTAGAATATGCTACAGGCTGGTGAGCAGATGTTTTCCCTATGTTTATCAAATCCAGTGGCCAAAAAGGTATGTTTATTCTGGAGAGACAGCAGCAAAACCTCTGCATGGGAATGTTAAAACAGCATTCTACCTTGTCAGTCGGGCAGCACAGTCATCTTCCTATCTGAGAGAAAAGAGTCTGAAGAGACTTTTATTTACACACACAGCCCCCACCCCACCCCCCATATATATATATGCAAAATATTGGAATGCATCTGTTATATCTGTTCAAGCTCCAACAAGGGCTGTGAACAGGTATAGTCTACATGGCACATGTAGACCAGCTACAAATGCCAACAGTGGAAGGAATGTCACCCTTTTCTCAGCATATGGTACTAAACAAGTAACTACTTACTGGGGCCTTGCTCCTGCTTTAACTCAGAGACAAAAGTGTCAAGAGGAATAATATTAGATTCACTATATTCTTCAAAGAATATGCAAAGTGGGATATACTTCAGCTGTTGACCACTGCTAAATGCAATTTAATACACTAAATGAATCTGACATGCCAAATTTAATACATGTCCTTACAGGTCTTTAAGAATATGCTATGCAGTATTTAAAGAACAGTATCGTTAGACCCTTGCTAGTCATTCAGAATGAAGGATTCATTATCTGGGACTAGAAAATAGCTGAATATGCCCACATACTTAGTCACTCTTTTTAGGCAGTAACTTAGGAACAAACTTCCACCTTAATTTTGAAAGCCTAGTGTGTTTCTGCAAGTGCTCAGCACTCTCACAGAAATACAGGAAAGAAACAGCTCTAAAGCATGAACAGATGAAGACTGAAAAAGCAGGTTTCTGCCTCCAACTCACCCGCTCTTTTCATCTTAGAAATTACCAGTTCCACATATGAGAGATGGGCCGTTTCCCAGTTAAAGAGGGATGAAACACATGACATCTTTCCTACGTTCACATGCAATTTGCCACTGAAAAGAGAAGTTACTTCACTGGCTCGGGATATTGGAGTGAGCTTCCAGTGGCTACTTAGCTATATACTAAGAGTCATTTCTAAAGGAGATACCCAAAAAGACCTCTGCTCAAAATCATGTGTAACATCATGGCTGAGACATTTCTTTTAGTACTGAACCACCTGGCTCAAATCTCTGCTCCTGACTGAGCAGGGGTATCAAAATCTCAGATGAGCATTGTGGCCCATGGGTAGAGGGGTGACCACTGGCTTCTCTCTCACTTTTGAGGAGGGATGGGAGCCACTTACAGCCTGAACTGAATGCAGGAGTAAAATGGCATAGGCACAGAAACAGCTATTGTGGAATAACAGAAAAATTAAGTGTTCATAGCCCTGGTCAAATAGAGGCATAACAGCAGGAAAAAGAAACAAAATACCTTACATTCACTAATTTTACCACAGGAAAGACCAGGCATATGGAAGTTTATCACAAAAGCAGCTGCTCTACTACACTGGCAGCACGTTACCTCCCAGGAATTCCTCGTATCTCAACCCCCTCCTTAGGATTTAGGGGTAGGATTTAAGCCACAGTCTCTCCTTAAGCCCTTTTGAAGCTATCTCAGGTATAACTCTGCTCAATGCGATGGAGTTTTTATCGTGCACACTGGTCCTGCAAGTACATTTTTTTTTCTTGCCTTGTGTAGGAGAGCCCAGGCCCCTTTCAGAGAGGCCTGCTCGTGAAGCACGGCCCTCATGAGCAGCCACCCACGCCCTCCCTGCCTCTGAAGTACTGCACAGAGGCTCAGAGTTCCACCCCTCACACAAAGCCCAAAAGCCCATTCTCATTCTGCACACCGTGACTGCACAGGGACATTTGGCCACCTACTTTTAAAATGCCAACTGGAAACACATTACAGTAACAAAAGCAGAAAACAGTATTTTTGATGGAGCTTGTTTGGACTGGGCTACCCTTGCCTTGCAGATCTGGAGCCTGCTGATAAAAGCAGCCTGTCCTTGGGCTTAAAACTGAAGGCATGACACTTTTGTTAATGCTGTTAATCTCATCAGATATCTGCCCAGAAGTTTTTCTACAGCAAAATGAGTCAGAGTAGAATGATTATGGATTTTTTTGTTAACTTGTGAGACTTTTTCTCCAGCTTTAGAGCATTCACAGCTACCAAAATGAAACTGCTTAAAATCTGCAGAACCCTGTAAGCCCAGCATAACTCACATCACAAGGCAATTCCAGCTGATTCAATAACATGAAGGCTACTTTCAATTTGTTGGAATGGTGCATAGGCTGCTTTCTATAAAAGAACAGCTTAACAATTTAGGTTACTTCAATGGACTGTTCACATTCAACTAAGTTGTCACCATCTGTTCCACCTCAGAATTATAAATGCAAGCAAACACTGTTCACAGTTTCAGTTGGGGTACATTCCTTCTCCTGCACAGTGCAAGCCACGTATCTGTTTTCTGGTGGGGAATGTAGACCCAAACAGGGAAATTTTTCCTCTTTTAGTACTAGAAAATCTTTGAGAAGACCACAGCAGTTTTCAGATTATAAAGTGGTGCTTGTGATGAGCAACTGATAAAGTACAAAGACTATAGATGATGCTTGAGAGCACCAGTCCCTTTCACATTCTCTCCCACGTTCCTGCCTCTCTGCACGTCTGCCTCATACATCATAAAAACCACTAGCGAGGAAAACAATTGTCAGTCAAAGATCCTCAAAGGAGATACTGTGATAGATTTTCCTTGCCTTTTCTAAGTTTTTTGAAGGAAATGAGCACTATCTCACCATGCTAAGAACCAAAATAATGCTCATTCTCTTTCCAGGATTACAGATGTTGAAAGAAGGAACTTCAAAGCACCAGGGCAACTACATTTCAGCCCTTGAGTGCCAAGGAAACAGATGCACTGCAGAGTCCTCACCTGTGAAAACTGATACACTTTCTTCTCTAAAGGAGCTCCTCTTTTAAAAACTCAAAGTGAGCTGTCACAAGGAAGCCCAAGAAGATTTTTTCTGGTGTTTTTTTTTCCCTTTTCATTACCAAAGTATAGTATTAACCCCAGCTCACTCTGCTTGCAAAAGGCAGCCTTGCAAAATGGTGTGGGTCACAGAGTACTTACACTTACTGAACTGTCAATATTCAGCTGTTAATTAGTTCTAATGGTGCAATTTGCCCTGATGATGCTTTAGCAAAAGAAACTCTCCTGTATCAACATTCTTGACAACCTTATTTTCTTGACATATTAAGATCAATGAAGTCTGTTATTATTTCTGTCTTTATTTTTTCACCCAAAGATTTTCCTTTGAGACAGTGAGACAACAGGTAGTACCAAAGTCTCTCAACTGTAGGATTCCAGCTTGAATTCAAGACAGGGATGGCAATAACCAGAAAGCTAGTGTTCTACACTACTAGATTTCAGAGTGTTGTGCAGTGCATGGACATCCCTGGTAGAAGTTTATCCCAGCAATTGCTGTCTATCCTAGGCAGCCCAGCTGTGCTGAGCTACAGACCTCACAGCCTTGCCAGCCTTACAGACAAGAAATGACTGGTTAGCCCCATTTCTCTTTCAGACTTCTAGAGTGGACTAATTGCAGCTGGCTAGCAAGTAGAGTAGTCACCAACAGAACAGTTTTTCCATTAAGTGGTAAGAGCTAGAGCATCGTTCTGAGGTGGTGTTTACATTGGGTGTGACAAAATGTTAACTGGGAAAAAAAATACCACTTTTTAATTCATTTAGCCTTTCCTATAGGCTCTCTTTTAAATGGCTGCTAGGATAACGGGGAGATGAGCCACAACGTTGCTTAGACCTGTTTAGAAATAGTAGTAAGAGTTAGGAGTTACCAGGGTAGCAAATAAGCCATCTCACATTATCCTATGGGACATCCCACACAGCTGGTGAAATTAGAGACACCCCTGCTAGTCCTACCTACCTTGCTTGCTTCCCAGAGCAAACAAGCTCTGAGAATAAACACCATAGCTGTCTCTAGTTTGTCAGAGGAGATCACCAAAACATATGAAGACACTTCAGTCTCCTGCAGCAGAAGGCAAAAAAAAGGCTTAGACTAATAATGAACGTTACCATAGGCTTCTGAAAGAGCTAATGGGATGCGCTTGTTAATTAGGCATTTTGGCAGTTATGTGAACCAGATAAGTACCAGTAACCCTAAATCACACAGGGATAAGTGGAGAGGTCAAATCTCCTTGGCTAAGTTCTGGAGAGTCTGTATTTCTTTACCAGGATCTGGTTTACAGAGCAACTGGGTACACATGAAGCCACTGAAGACATTTAGGTGCTGTTCTGTGTACTGCTCAGCCCAAAGCTGCACGGTTTATATAAGAGTTGAGGCCATATCTTAAAAATTGAACAAGGTGTCTTGCCCTAAAAAACCCCAGATATTATGTCTCCTCATAAGTTTTTAAACCAATAAAAATACATACACCAAAAAAAGTGTACAAAGTTAATATGGGTTCTAAAGTTAAGAGAGGTGTGAATTATTTATCACATATAATATCTTGACCACGTGTAAAGGGATGTGGGTGGAAAGGAAGCTATAATCATGTTTTTGTGACCACTATCTGGGTGACAATTCATGTTCTAATATAAAGAGACAAAAAATCATTGGGTGATTAAAATGAAACCTTATTCACTGTTGAATATACTAACCATCAGGTCTTGGGCAACTGTGACAGCTTCAATCTCTTTGGAGGAGATCACATGCCAAAGACATCCAAACTCTAACAGCCACAGAGACACAGAGTTTGTGCACGAATAGACAGTTTGCCACTGTGTCCCAAGTAGCTTAATTTGACATTTTGTTCTCCCCCTTTCAACCTCTAGTTTATATTGGAAACATTTTCCTGTGTTTCCTGCTACAAGCCGTTGTAGAAGTAAAAACCGTTGAGACACCAACTGCATTTTTACTAAAGCAATCTCAGTGACTACGTCCATGTGAAAGTGCTGGGTCCAGCTTCACCACAGTTAACCCTAAGGGCCCTGCTATTGTCCACACCATAATCTTCCCAATATAAGTGCTAAAATTTTATTAATCCAGGCAAGCTGGACCTCACAATTATCTAAAGCCTTGGCAGGGAATCCTAAGGAGCTGGGTTTAAGCTTCACCTCCTAAGAAGGAAAGGGCTGCAGGAAGGCTTCAATAGCAGAGTTTTTAAGAACTTTATCTCAGAGCGTGCAAGCACATGCTCCTAGAAGCAGACTCCTGCTTTAAACAAACAATAGGAGGATTTGAAGCTCAGTTTCTCATCCTTTGGGTGGAAGCTATAACCACCAGGTTGTAAGTAAAAAGGAAGGGAAATACACAGCACGTTTCCTTTTCCTTTCCCCTGTGTTCGGTATGAAATCTCACCTGGCTTTCTGCTCTAAGAGTATTCATTTGATCAGTCTTTGCAGGTGTTATAGGGAAGGGAAAATTTAATTTCTGAATCCTGCTGGAGATTAAGCACCATGCTGCTCACTAAAGAAAAGACTCACATGTTGGCTCTGGGGATGAGTACTGAGGTAACCTCGCGAGTGGACAAGCAGGCCTCTGCAGGCTTAACCAGTCACTGGGAAGGCTTTGGAGAGTCTATGTTTTAGATTTAGCCACTTTAGAAGTCAGTTGAGCTTTGTGCATTCCGAGGTTACAGGAAAATGCACTAGACACTGTGGTTTCTGCAGTAGTGCAGTTTCCTTCGTGTGGGTACATCAAGAGCAGGCAACAGGGGTTCTCTAGTAATTGGGGTCTGTGTGCTGCTGAACGCTGACAGGGTGGTTTCCCATGCACAGACACTTACACACTGCATTTCTAGACTCAAGATGATTATTTGCAGTGATCTGGACTCCTGCCTACAGAGATACCTTTCTGAAAGTTATTTCATATATCATAATACATGTTGATAAACACTATAACCTGTACCCCAATTTTAAGGTAACACACTTTAGGAAAGTGAAGCCAGGTGGTTAGGGTGGTCTAGATCACACGTGTCTTGATGGAAAGGGATCAAAGAGGTGACTTGCTGGTGTTTTTTCAGTCATTTTATCATGTTGGCTGGTTTTGCCCCATGAAGCACATCACAGAAATTCTTCCCCTAACTAGTTCTACTGATTATCTGTTTGGCTATTCTTTGTAACTTGATTCTGGAAAGACATCAAGGAATTTCAGCATTGGGATCCAAACAGTCCCACTGGCATGCTCGTGGTCAGAAGTAAATGAAACATTTTGGGGCATAATCTGAAACATCAAAGCCTGAATTGCAGGTTTGCAGTCACAAAGCAGGAGGCAGTAGGTGACAAGAAATTAACTTTTTTTTCCCCATTGGAAATTTCCTTTTTTAACCCTAAAAACAATGTGAGGAGAAATGCAGGGTTTTGTTCTCATAGCTCTGTGAACAAGGATTGATAACTTTTAAGAGTTCACAAACACTAACAAACCTTGGTCCTTATATATGTTATTACAGCCATGCATATCTTAAAAAAGTAGCAAAAAAGGAAGCAAGAACATTTTTGGTGACATGGCTTTCATCTGCTGCAACCTGGCATAAAGACTTTTCATTTATTATTTTGGCCTGTCCAGAGTCTGTGCTTTCCAGACTTTAACAGACCATTTTAGTTAGGAATTCCATGTACCCCTTTTGTTGCTGGCAACTTTGCAGTCTTCCAGTCTTTTCAAATCACTTCACTCCTCCTTCACCTTTAATTTACAGACTTGATTACTTCTTAAAGTACTAGAATTAAAATATATTTTCAGCACTTTAACTTAGCTTAACTAAAACCATTTTAAAGAGTGCTCTGCCTTACTGTATGGTACCAGGTAGTATTTTTATTTTTATTCTATTTTGTACCCCAAATGTAATTCTGCACAGTTGTGGAAATGTAACTCTAAACTGATCTGGTTTTATTAAATCAATTTTGGGGTAAATTTTTGGCTTGATTATTAGTTGTGTACTACCTAGAACTCCTTGATGAGTAAATAAAAAAAGACCTACATTTTAAAAGGGAAAATGTTATTTGGTTTTTTTTTACCTACACATGATATGTTTGAACATACATGTTTGTGTGGTGCCACTCGAGGCCATCTGAAGCTTAATGAATTGATAGTAGTCAAGGAAAAAGCCCAGCTACATCCAAAACCCATCCCAAACTTTATGATCCAATCTCTCCTCCTCTTTCCTCAGGTGAACATTCTTTATGTGCATTCCATTGTGCTTCCATGTGCAAGAGTCAGTCTTTAATCCAACTTGGTTTATTCATTTACCAAACGGCGCTTTCTTGAAGAGAAACCAGTACATAACTGGTGGGGATGACTGTGCCACCTGTGGTAGGAAGTCATTCTGTCTATATAAATATATACACACACACACAGAGCTCAGACATAGGTATGAGAGGCACTAAAGTTAGAGACAGGGATTTATGAAGTTAGATGTTTAAAAATGCATGCACAGCGTCAATGAACAGGAATTGCCATATGTAACTACAGGCACAAACACCATTAGACACAGAGATCTGCATGTATAAATATTCTACTTGCTTATTCAGGAAGGGTTTCTCTAAATGAGTGTTAGTCAAATAATAGCACATTTGCTTTGCAAGTGCAATTATAGTATGGGTTTTGCCTTCCTGACTCATAAATAACCAGACTTTGTTCAGTGTTCCAAGTCCAACTGAATTCATATATAAACCCTTGGCCTAACACTGAACATACCAACTGATGTACTTTAAAACCGATTTATGAACCCACAAGCTTTGCTTTTATGTTGTCATCCTTTGTTTCCACTACTTGTTATAGGAGAAAACTTTGCATCCTGTAAACTAAAGGACACATTCATTCCCTTCTGGTTCTGGCACACAAAAAAGCAGGTCTTTCTGTGGAGCCCCAGGGGTAACGGTGCAAATGTGCAGTGTTTCCTTTGAGCCCACAAGTCCTCTGCACCTCCAGAAGCGAAGGCAGGCTTTCCAGTGCTCTGTGTCAGTCCTGGCAACGTGCACATCAGGCTTTAGAATGGCAACCCAGGGTAAAAAGGAAATCCAATCGGTTTTAATCTTCTTTATTTTCACTGTGTTCCTGATTTCAAAGTCACTGCTGTAAAGCATTATATTAAATCCAACTGAGCCAGGGTCATAACCCCATCGTTACAGGCAGGTGGCCACCATGTAGAAAATATCAACAGTTACATCCCAAATTCAGTTAATGAGGAGGAGGAAGAAAAACTCTGCTTGGTTTTACAAGCTATTTAGGAATCAGATTAGCTGCATGGGTACAACTGCATTTTGCAGGCAAAGGAGTATGTTGCCCATGTGAATATTAGATCAGATGAGGAGTATTTCAAAGGTGCATTCACAGAACCAGTAACTCCAACAAAGCACCTGTACCTTGTTCTTTTTACACATGTAATGCAATGGATCTGAGAAAACCAGCCCAACCCACACTGTGAGAATCTCAAAAAGGTCCAGTCTTATTCAGGCTGGGTTCAGGCCCAACCTAAGTCCAGTTTGGGAACAGAGGATGATTTTAAAAGGAAAAACTAGCTGAATATAGCTTTCTTGTCATTGCTGTAAAACCATCGTTTTGCTGCCTTCAGTCACCAGCTTCAATTGGAAGCCTGAGAAGAATGCAGAAGTCTGAAAAGGGGCCAGATACAATGGGGAATCTAGTTTAACAAACTGAGAACTTCACAAAAGGCAACAGCTTCCCTTTGCTCCCTCCTATCGCCCAAAATATTTAAAGAGGAGAATGGCTGGATGAGCTTTAGCAGTTCACTGACCTTGAAAAGCTGTGTCCTGGATGTCACCTGGGGAAAAAAAAAGCAATTTTGCTGAATTCAAAGATACCCTTGTATGCTGGGCAAGGCTCAAACATCTCGCAGACCTGCTGGCTTGGGTTTTCATTGTGGGCTTTCATTCTGAGGAATGAATCATTCTTGTATGTTTCTTCCATCTTTTAGTAGTGATGGGCATGAGCTGTGAAGGCAGAACTGTGAATAAGAACCTAAAACTCATCTTGCATTAATTTAAAATAGGAGTCTTACTACTGCACCCAGAGTTACCAAATAGACTTGAAATTACTCAAAGACAAATCAGAACAAAGCACTTTCTGACCTTCTCTTGACAGATTCAACATATGCAGCCAGTAACCCTGAACCACTGTGCTTCCCCATCCTGCTTTAATACTTTCTTGGTCCAGCCCTTTCTACAAAGAACAAAATAATTTTATTTCTCCTTACAAAACACCAAGTCCACTTACAAGCACAGCACTGAATCATGCCAGCAGCGGACATCACGCTGCTGCTCTTATGAATACCTTTCATCTTCATTGTCACAAACCAGCCAGCAGAACTTGCTTGGAAACCATATTTTCCCTGCCCTCTGCTATCAACAAGAGTTACTCACAGTAGCTTTTGGAGAAGCAACAACATGACATTTTGCACTTCAATGTGAAAGGTACAAGGAGCATCCACACAAAAAGATTAGGAGGCAGCTGGCTTTTCTCCTTCAGAGTGATAGAAATGATAATTGCTTGTACACAACTTGATGGGACCGAGTCGTGTGGTGAAGCAAATGCTGTGAAATGGAAACATCCCTCTGCATCCTTCTCTGAAGGAGAGGAGAACCTCTGTGTCTTTGTCCCTCCGCAAGGATGAGAACTAGAAGCACCATCGTTGCAAAGAGAGCATTTTGTCAGATTTAGCTCTGCAGGAAGGCACAAGATAGATGTGAAGAAACTTTGAGGTCTGTTTTAGAAAGCTCAGGGGAGAAGTCGCACAGTTACTGCTCTTCACAGACATGTTTAAGTTGTACAGTGCTACAATCAATTGCCATCTGAAGAGTCTGCTGCACGGCTGTCGGGACAATTTGGGTTGGAAATACAGCCCACATGCCTGCCTTGCTGTGCCAAAGATCAGTCAGAATAATGACAGTGGAAAATGAAGACTCAGAACAGACCCCTTAATCTGCTGGCTGTACTCTACTCAGATTGCTTTGCTCTGAGCTCTTGCTCTTCACTCCTGCGACTGTTTGAAGGAGAGAAAAAATAAAAGGCAAAGCAAAAAGCAGCACCTTCCCAACTGGATTCGAACATTTAGATCACCCTGACACACTGCATGAGAACACTGATATTTAAAAAATTGATTAGGGAGATCTGACAGGTTGAATGAAACATGAGATGGCCTAACACAGGATAAAACCCAGCTTTGAAACAGCACAAGATTGAGACGTGCCAGAAAGCAATCAAGGGAGCAAATGCTCTCCAGGAGGCTACTATAGCAACAAGCCCTTCTGGGGTTCTGAGCCCCGCAGCACTCGTGTCCCTCAAGAGCCCCCACCACACTGGATGCAACAGTTACATCTGATCTGGCAATTAGCAGGAGCATATGTGATTTCAAACCCAGGGTTCCAGCCTGCACAGTGCTGTGCTAGGATACAAGACTGGAAAACCGCATCAGAGTGGCAGCTCTCTAGAACCTGTTGTCACTCAAGGTTTTATTTGAAACCCACTGATTTTAATTGCAGCTTTTCATTGCTATTAACCTCAGAAGGACCACAGTAATAGAGTTGGAGCTGGGGAGTACCCTGGAAAGGAGATCCCTTTTATCTTAGATATCCCCACTTATGGCCAGAAGCATTTTAACCAGTGAAATAAACTCACATGAGAGTCAGCGGAGAGAAACGAGCAATTCTGGAGCCAAACTCATCTGCCTGTATTTACATATTCACCCCAAGAAGAAATGAATCATGCTCCATAAGCAGCTTTTTCTCTCCTCTGACTGTAAAGGAATGTAGACAATTAGCTCAGCTGCTGCTGCTAATAGATATATCAGCATTACATGATGAAAGTCCTTACCCAAGCCTTTTATTTGTACAGCTTTTCACCCGTCACGTTCTCCCCCTCTCCTCCCAGACTATTGTAGGAGATTTTCTTCTGCTAAGCATTCACGTCCTATGCATGCAGGAATGTAATACTTGGTTCCCTCATCACACATCATTTCCCAGCCCTGCCGCTTCAAGCCTCAGTTTTCACATTTGCTTGTGCTCTCATCTCTCTATTACTCTGGGTGCTGCCTTCTCTGCCACAGTCTATTCAAAACCTTTTATTGTGGGGAAAAAACAGAGTTTATTTCAAACAGCAAAGCTCAAAAGCCATTTAAGGATTTTATATCATCCAGAAATATCCTGCACTACAGTCATCCCTGTGCTTCCTTTACCTTTCCTAAACCAGAATGGAGCTGCATTGGTTGGTGTCTTTTGATTGTGGATAAAGATACCAACCGATGCATAAGATGAATGTATATTCATGAGTAGAATTATAGCTGTGAATGAAAGCACTAAATCAGTGCCTGGTAATCAACATCTCCTTTACTTTTTTTTTATTTTCAAGTTAGCACAGTCACTAATCAAAGATAATTATGCCACTGCCATTTGAAACGTTTATCAGGAGTTCTGGAGGAGGAAGAACAAGATGTGCAATTTTTTCTCTCCAGTGATGCACAGTGCTACCTACAGCTGGGCCAACAGCACTGATGTGGCTTTGCAAAGCTTTTTGGTAGAGTTTTGGCACAGAAGTAGTAATTGTAAAGAAGTAATGCTTTGTATCTGAATACAGCCTTCTACCCCAAAATCACAAGGTACCAGTAAATGTTAATAAAGCTTTCCCACCTGTATAGTGCAGTACAGAAGCACTGAACCCCCTCTTAACGGGCACAGAATAGAGTAAGCTGTCAAAGTAGAATAATACATCAGTGGCAAAATCAAGGACAGGTTCAGATCCCCTTGTTCTCACTACTCAGATGTAGACAACTCTCTGAAAATAAAAATGAAAAGGAAGACTAATTCCCACTCTCTCCAAACCACAGAGGAACAAGGCAGAAAAGTTTTCATTTTGGACTAATACATATTGCTCATGTAAGTAAGCTCTAACGAGGCCAGCTAAGCAATACTTCACATTAAAATACCAAATACCCAAGGTCCATGGAGGAGATGGTGTTTAAAACCATCTTCCAAATTTGGATTTGGTTTAGATGACATTTATGTTTCACAGAATCTGTGCAATAATTTCTTTACAAATCTGCTTTTCTCACCTTTCTTCACCCATCTCCCGAACTTCATAACTCATTATGCAGAAGACCTCACCACCCCAAAGCCTCCCAGTGTTTCACATGTCACCATTTGTTTTAGACTACTAATGCTCTTTTCTTCTATTCAGCATTTTCCTCAGCCTGTTGTGCAGTCTGATTCTTAGAGGAGGAAGACAAAGCGAATTGTCCTGATACTATGTGAAATGCAAGGAGACTACTTTTATTGTGGAACCAACATTGTGGGGTCATACTTCTTGTATGCCATAAGATAACCAGTAACACTGACTTTAGGAGGATGCCAGGAATATTTCCAAAGTCCCAAGCCTTCCTCTCCTGGAGACTTGTGGCATTGGGGGTGAGGGAGAAGGTGGGGAAGTGGAGAGGCTACTCAAGGGGAGAGGACAGAAGTCAAACAAATTTCCATTCTGCATTCCCCAAAGCTACAAAAGTGTGATTTGTTCAACCACCTTGAGACCTTATTAATATTTCTCTATTATAAGCAAAGGATAAAGCTATCAAAAGTATTGCAAAATAACTGAAGTACTTAATCCTAGAGTCAGGTAAAAAAATTTACTGGTTTCTAGGGTTACAAGAAGGAACATGAAGATGATTGTTCTACTGGTTCTTTGTTGGTTCTCACTTTAAAATCCCATTTTCCCAGAAATCCCAAAAATGTGTTCATTCTAACCAGAAGAGAAGTTACAGAGAATTTTTCAGCCATGCTGAGCACCACCCGACTCTCAGTCATTGGGTGGGAATGAATGCACAGCACAACACACAACAGTAACAGAAATCAGAGTTTTCCACTCTTAGGCATCGCCTCTCATCTCCATGCTCAAGGCACTCCTTGTTTGCTAAACAGCTTTATACAGAGAGTCCCCAGTTCATTCCAGGTGTGGTGAGGTAACACTGGAGCACCGCGCTCAGGACGGGACTGCCCGAAGCGGAACAGTTACACTGTACGAGCCACTCAGAGCAACTTCAGACAATCTTTTTCTTTCAAAGGTTATTATGCATTGTAAAGGTGGATCTATGTTTGCTCACCTATGCAAATTATTTAATTTGGCTTATAAAATCATAGAATCATAGAATTGTAGGGGTTGGAAGGGACCTCGAGAGATCATCGGGTCCAACCCCCTGCCAAAGCAGCTCCCTAGGACATTTCACTGAGATAGGCATCCAGACGGGTCTTGAATATCTCCAGAGAAGGAGACTCCACCACCTCCCTGGGCAGCCTGTCCCAGGGCTCCCTCACCCTCACTGGGGAAAAGTTTTTCCGCATGTTGGTGTGGAACTTCCTATGCTCCAACTTGCAGCCATTGCCCCTTGTCCTGTCCCCACAGACCACTGAAAAAGGGCTGGGTGATTCCCCCTGCATCCCCTGCTTAAGATAATTATAAACATTAATTAGGTCCCCCCTTAGTCTTCTCTTCTCAAGGCTGAACAGTCCCAATCTTCTCAGCCTTTCCTCATAGGGGAGATGCTCCAGGCCCTTAATCCCCTTTGTAGCCCTTCTTTGGCCTCTCTCCAGGAGATCCCTGTCCTTTTTATAACAGGGAGCCCAGAACTGGACACAATACTCCAGGTGGGGCCTGACCAGGGCAGAGTAGAGGGGGAGGATCACCTCCCTTGACCTGCTGGCCACACTCCTCCGGATGCACCCCAGGATCCCATTGGCTCTCTTAGCCACTGAGGCACACTGCTGGCTCATGGCCAACCTGTCATCCACCAGGACCCCCAGGTCCTTCTCCACTGAGCTCTTCTCCAGCAGGTCATCCCCCAGCCTGTACTGATACAAACGGTTGTTCCTTCCCAGGTGCAAGACTTTACACTTGCTTTTGTTAAACCTCATCCGGTTTCTCCCTGCCCAGCTCTCCAGCCTGTCCAGGTCTCGCTGGATGGCAGCGCAGTGTTCCTGCGTGTCAGCCACTCCTCCCAGCTCTGTATTATCGGGTACTTGCTGAGGGTGGATGCTATTCCCTCATCAAGGTCGTCAATGAAGATGTTAAACAGGACTGGACCCAACACCGAGCCCTGGGGAACACCGCTAGTCACAGGCCTCCAGTCAGATTCCGCTCCACGAATCAGGACCCTCTGGGCTCGGTCCGACAGCCAATTCTCAACCCACCTCACTGTCCACTCATCAATCCCATGCTTCCTCAGCTTTGCTATCAGGATGTCATGGGAGACAGTATCAAAAGCCTTGCTGAAGTCAAGGTAGATGACATCTACTGCTCTCCCTCCATCTACCCAGCCGGTGATGAGATCGTAGAAGGCTATGAGATTGGTCGAGCACAATTTCCCCTTGGTGAATCCATGCTGACTACTCCTCATGACCTTCTTCTCTTCCAATTGCTTGGAGATGGCATCCAGAACAAGCTGTTCCATTACCTTTCCAGGGACAGAGGTGAGGCTGACTGGCCTATAGTTGCTCGGATAAAATGATCCAAAGCATTATTGTATTTTTTTTTTTTAGCTTTTTAAAACTGAGAGCACAGTAATTTTTCATTTGTGTGTATAGACAATCCCAGAATGGGAATGTGTGATCATAATGGGCAAAACCAGTAAACATCTAATACTCCCTGCTGCCCCTGGAAAGCTTAAAGACAGACAAGCATCTAGATGGGATATGCTGCTTTGAAAGCCCTCCCACCCCTTCCTTTACCACTGAAATAACTTTGTCCCCCAAAACCATTGAGAGGTGTACAGTACCGAACAATGTCATTGTGGCTTGTGACTGCATCACCTGGTCCCCTGCCGAACTCTGGTTCAAGTCCTGGCAGAGCTGCCTCTGTCCTTTAGCCTGGCAAGAGCAGGGAGATAAGTTCTGTGCAGTTTACTTGGGAAGGATCATTCAGAATCAGTCTCTAAGCCCAAAATGCTATCAACAATCTGTGAATGGTAATGAACTCCTGGTACTTTTCAGATAAGTCCTGCTTGAACATCTAGCAAGAAAATTCATTTGTGAGAACTGTGCTCCAGCTCCGGCGCCTGACTCCACTTCCCATCCTGCCATTGTTCTTTTACTAGCTATTCCAACTCCAATAAAATCCCAGTGAAAGCCACAGCATCAAGTTTCTTCTAAAATCTCATGCGATGCTTGGGTTTCCTTTCAGAGTTCTCAGCTGCAGACCTTAGCTCTTTTTGTTTTGATCGTTAACAAAGAAGTGCAGGGTTAATACATCCCCTTGGAAATCCATGGCTACAGCCAGGAAAAGCTCAAGGTCTGTTCATGGGCACAACATGCTCTGCGATCTGCCTGATGGCCATCCTGATGGGTGCCCCGGGAACAGCCTGCACTCCTGCTGCTCTGATGGCAGAGGCAAGCAGCTGCCTCGGCGGCCAAGGGCAGGGACCCTGCTCTGCCATCCACAGAGGTACCCTGCTTTGCAGGGCCCCTGGATCTCCCCAGAGCAGCCTGGACTTAAGAGCAGCCTTTGCAAATCAAGGGTAGGCATCCTGCAGAGTCAATGTTTTCAAGCAAATTTTTCACTATGTGCTAATGTGGAAGATGGATGGAGGAGTCGGACATCCTATTGCAGCAGGACTAAGAGGCATCTGTGTATCAACCAGTTGCCATATGGTAGCAGTGGAGCTAGGCCAGGTCCTTCTGCCAACACCAGCAGAGAGATCTCTGCACCAGACAGACTCTAGCAGAAGGCAACGTAGCATTGCAGCAATGACAGAGTCCTGCACACCCGAGGCCTGCACAGAATCCCTGCTGGTTCAGAAGTGGCTAACGCTTGTTGGGAAATGAACCCAGAGGATGAATCAAATAGCTGGGAAATCAGTGAAGGGTTATAAGGGAGGTGGCACAATCCCTCTTCTCACTGCCACACCACAGTGTTTATTAGGATCAGCATCTCTCCCACATTTATGAGAACACTGGGAGCTCTCAGCCAGCCAGGGACACGACTGCAATATCTCCCAAAGAACATGCTGGTAAAGCAGAACCAGAAATCACTGAATCATCTTTAAACATTCTTAATATGAAGCTCAAATTCCATGATACAGCACTCACAGTAAGGTCTGAAAGACTCCAACTGCTTCAGGAATTAGTGACAGAGAAAGTTCCTTTGAACAGCAAGTTGATTTCAACAATTCTTCAGGCATCAGCTTCCTTGGGTCTTGGATAGGGCCTCAGCTTTGTTAGTGTACAGCCACTGAGGTGGTGATGAGCTCTGCAAAAAGATATGAGAAACAGCCCTGAACTCAACTGTGGAGTAATAAACACAGCAACATGCCACTTAGAAGCAGAAATTACTGCAATCTCAGTGCTTGAAAATTAATGATGGGGGGAGGTGACACATGCCCAGCATTCACTGAAAGCAGTGCAGGTTTTTTATTGGCAGTATACACCCATTTTGGCTGGAAGTTCATATCTCTCATATGCATGACAATTAGAGTCCATTAACTGGGAGGATGACAGAAGAAGAATTTTCATGAATTGTGACAGCACACTGAGAGGAGGGAGGGGGAAAATACACTATTTATTTATTTTCTAAGAACAAAACCTCTCATTTCCATGAAAATGGGCTTAATTTCCCCCTCCCCCCAATCTTTGCGTTCAGAATCAGACTATTCAGGATTTAACAGTACAGCTGCTCTGTGAATCTTCATGTCTCAAAAAAGACTAATGCAGCTGCCTGTAAAAACCAAAGTGGTGACCCACAGATGGGAAAATGCTGTTGATAGCTGCTGAGCAGGCTGGCTAACCTCATGGAGAGCGAGCCCCGAGGTGCTGTCTAACCTGAGTGATGGATAGAGCTATAGGAGATGCTGGGTGGTGTCTTGTTGGGAAGAGGAAGGAGAAAAATGGCATATAGCATCTCAGGAGCACCAGGCTGAGAAACAGCAGGTCTTGATTCCCAGGTACACTGTAACTTGACTAAGTCAATGCACCGGCTTCTCCAGTTTCATATTGGGAGTAGGAAAAATAATTATTTTAAGTGATTAATTGCACATTTAATTGTGTTAATTAATGCTGCATCACACATTGAAAATATGCTCCAAAGATTGACACTTCAAGACAAGAGTCTAACTGGCTCACAGTAAGTATGCTGATAAGTTTCAGTTCTCAGACTTCTACATAGATTCTAATTAATTAGTCACAGCAGCAAAGCTTCTGTGTCCTCTCTGTCTTTCCAGCTAGGCAGGAGAGAGGTGAATTTGATGGGCTGGAGGAAGCTTTGGTCAATCATGCAAATTTTCTCACATCACCTGCACATATGGTTTGGCCTCAGGTAAAAATAAGGTATCTGAGTCCAAACACTGCCAAATTTCTTTAAGAAAAAAAAAATACCAAAAACCCAGCCAAGAACAAAGAGCCTGGAAG
Source organism: Hypotaenidia okinawae (assembly GCA_027925045.1). Lineage (NCBI taxonomy): Eukaryota > Metazoa > Chordata > Aves > Gruiformes > Rallidae > Hypotaenidia > Hypotaenidia okinawae. The sequence goes on from BSDF01000006.1 coordinate 11,085,998, forward strand.
TGCAGGATGACATGCATACAGCTAAAAGCAGTTGTGAGCCAGAGAACAAAACACAGAACCAATCCAATTTGCTTATAAACTGAAAGGCTTCTTGCCAGATCTAATATGCCATTTATGATGATATAGTGATACAACCCTCATGCAATAATTACTCCTAATTTTAGGTACCTCCTGGAGTCATTTAGGTTGTACAGTTATCAAACATTTGCAAAGTTCCCAGAGTCTCAGAGAAACTACACTCAGTGCTAAATTTCTGGTTAGCTTAGTATGCATTTCAAAGTGCACTGAGCTGTTTCCATTTAGCCATTTTAATTATGCAAGGCCATAAGCTGCTTTATGAATTACATTATAAGAAACATTTTCATTCTTATATTGCAATTATGCAGCAAATGTGAAATCAAATGAGAATGCTGAGGTTTGAAGTCAGATTAGCAGAAATACATACATACATCTTTGAGATACCATCACCAGGGCCAAGAACTGCAAGAGGCTGCTCCTTGGAGCTGACTTCATGCCAGGAGTAAGTTCAGGCACTGTTTAGAAAGAGAGTTACTTGCTTTCTATCTGACAGACAAAGGTTTGTGGCTGCTCCCTTATTCACACACCAAGAATCCTTCATTCACCACCTCTTTCACACACAGACTAAATAAAATCATGCCCCACTTCTCTCTGAACTTAAAAGTTTGCTGCCTTTTGTGTGACACCTTCTCCAGATCTACTGGGGTGAGGAGAGAGCAGAGATGAGGGGTGAGCAGAATTACCAAAGCCTCAAAGCTCCCATCACCAAAAGGAGGGGGTCTCTTTCTAGTGGTCAGAGGTGCAGTGCAGAGAGGACAAGGGGCTCATTCTGAATGCAGAACAGCAGTAAGGACAAGATCTATTCAAGCTCCTCTCAGGATAGGAAAATCTTACACAGAGAATCCATGTCATGCCTCACTTGTGGGAGACTTATCTTCAGGGCTCTGAATAAAATGTTTTGGGTTTTTTTTTTTTTTTAATTATAAAAGCCTTACATTTTTTGAGGGTAACTCTCCACACCTGTCATCCCAGGTTCTGGCAGCAAAGTCTAAGATTCTCAGAATAATACATCAGAACACATTAAAGGAAGGAAATAGTATTAAGAAAATGCCCAGCAATAGCAGTGTCTGAAAAATGCAATTAAAATAAAGCCAGCACAAACCAGCAGTGTACAACAGTGCACTCTGATTCTCATGCTAAGTGCCTAGAGTTAGGTTGTGTCCATCCACCACAGACATGGACATGCTGCAGAACAGGACTAAGACCAACTGATATGAAAGAATATAGTCCCTGGTGTTTCCGTGCCCTAACACTTATAGAGATGAGCAGGATCAAGCCTAATGATTTCTTTCCATTTGTCCTCCTTATTTTACTTTGCAGAAGCAATAATAATAAACTTATACAGAAGGACAAAAGGAAAATGAAGAAAATTCTTTATTCCAACACACCAACATTCCTCCTTAGGCTGGTGCTAGGTTAATTCATTCCCTTGGCTTTGACCTTTCTGGGGGAAATTGTCTTGTTTTGTTACAACATTTATCACTGGGCCAGAATGTCAGCCCTGGAGCTGGTGGGTTTTAGCAGCACCTGTTACAATGGCCTGCATGGAATTCTGGAAATGGAGATTTGGCCTCTCCTCCAGAAGGGCACAAGCAGAATGGAATCTCACAATCCCTTTTCCCCAGTATAAAGACTCACAACTTGATTAGAAAAAAAGGTCAGGGAAGGGTGTTATTGCTAAATATGTTATGTCTATGAAGGCAACAAAGGTGGCAGTGAGAAAGCCTAAATAGGTTTTCTTTACCAGTACTGTGACTCTGACAGTTTTCCTGCCTTTTGTTCCTTTCACTTTGTACTGGTTTGTTCACTAACCTGAATGGCAGCATTCATCTGAACCGTGGCACGTTATGAAGACTGCTTTCTTCCTCTCCTGTGTCCTCCTCAATGATGCCATTTTCCAAGTCATTTTCAAAAGTCAATACCACAATGAATCAACATACCAAGTGTTCTGACTATGACAACAGAGACTGCATCGACCAAGAGAGGCATTTCCCCACATTATCAGTCACCTTGCACACCACCTGATGAGGCTCAAATAGTATTATAGCCAAAGTGCTTACCTGTTCTAATTCAGCTGTAAAAATACTATGCTTACTCTACATAGGGTTAGGTGGGTTTAGGGTCTATATAGGGTTAGGTGGGTTTAGGGTCTGTATAGGGTTAGGTGTGTTGGCAGCCTTGCCAGCATACTAGGGATGTGTCGTTTCTCTAAGGCAACAATGGCAAAGAGAATAATGAAGCAAAAGCCACTGCAAAGATTTAAAATATGTAACAATTTGTCCTTTGTTGATAAAAAAGGAAAATGGTTTAGAACATGGGGACAGTGAAAAAGATCAACTGGACTGCCCAAAGCCCCATCCAGCCTGGCCTTGAACACTGCCAGGGACAGGACATTCACAGCTTCCACAGTAACCCTGCAGTGATCTGTAATAATCCTGTAATTGATTACTGTCTCTTGAAGCAAGCGCGACACCAAAACACAATTCTACTAACTTGACACAGGCTTGGCTACAGCGACCCTCACTGGAGTCAGAGAAATTTGGTTTAGGACTTTTCAATCAGTTCTACATGGTTAACATAGGCCAAACCAAATGGTTCACAAACCTGCTGCCAGGCTCTGCGTCTCCAGTCACATCTTTTCAACATCAAGTATCATGATGACTAGGCTAAAAGATATTAGATATAAATCCTGTAAGCTCAAGTCCTACAATACTAAGCCCATTTTCAAGCCTCCTGAATCTCAGCTCTTCTCTGGGTAAAGCCTTAATTCTTCAATGTACACAGTCCTCTCAAGATTAAAATCTACTTTCAGGCTATCAGATGCCTGCTGACTGGCATGACTAAGGACAACAGGAATCGAAATAGTTAAAGCTTCTATCACAGTTTGTCACTTCCCCACTCACAGAGCAGCAATGTAGGAATTAGTTACATAAAGATCTTCACCTGTGGAGGAATACTACTTCTTTCAGTACTGTCTACAGGTTATCCTCTTGGTAGGAACATGCTTTAATCAATAACGTCTCAGAGTTACCAGGCACGACAATAAGATTCTGCAACATCTGTTTTTCTTAAGGCCCATAAGCATGTTAAAGAAAGCACCTCTGCACACCCAAAACCTGTCTTGGCTCTTCATCCCTTTGGTGCTGCTGTGACTTTATTAGGATGCCAACATCACCTTTCGGCTAGCAAGGTGTTCAAAGCAGAGCCAGGGCTTCTTTGTAGGAGTTAATAGTTCAGATCATGCACGCTAATGGTTCTCAGTAAATTGAGATGTTGTTATCGCTTCATTTTGGTAAACATTCTTAGCAGAAAGTGGTCTCTCAATTGCAGCCCATCTAAAATAAGCTCATTTATGCTAATTCCTTTCTCCTTGACACTCAGTAAATTCTTCCTAATGCATTAATTATGACTCCAGATAGACCAATGATTATTTCATATATGCTAATTAGGAATCATTTTATTCAGTCTGCCACACACATCAGTAAACAAGTGGAATGAATTCCCCACAGAGAGGATAAAAACACAATGATTCTCCTTCCAATGCAGCTTAGAGAATTTACCCCACAATCAAGATGTAATTAGAGAAGAAATGAGGAGTTAGAACATGTTCATGGTGGCTCTCACACCTGTAAGCGTATTCTATCACTGAATAAAGAGAATAAAGGCAGATTCTTAGCTAGTTCATCTTCATCTAAAACCTCATTCTTAGCTGATGAGTTTTTACTCTATATGATTAAGTGCAACCTCCTTCTCCAAAGGAAATAAAAATTACAGTTAAATTAGTTCCATTTGTAGTAGAACAACTTGATATGAAAAAAGTGTCATTTCAGCTCTGGGTCTGAAAAAGGTACAAGGTTGAAGGAAATTATGTGATACATTACTCACATTTCCACTCACTGAACACCAAGGTTAAGACATAGTGGAGAAAACTTTTTGCTCCTAACATTTGTGATCCTTAGTGCTGCTAAAGCCCACAGGTGTAAAACTGGATCATATGCCCACTTCTTGTTCATTACTCCACATAGCTAATAGGGATATCTCCATAAAAACAATTTTAGGCTTGGAACTAAATGAAATGTAAAATGAACATTAAAAAATGAAAATGTAAAATGGATGTTAAAAAAACCGTCATAGGGATATATGGTGTTAGACATGAACTCTTAGATCCTCATGACATAAATGATAATATATTTGGAGCATAAAAGCCAACAATATATATGTGCAGGCCAGATCCCTATTTTTAGGTTTGTACTTGGAGAAAAAGGTATTGCATATGGATATGACAATTTCTCCATTATCCCTTCATGTTTCAAATCAAGTTTACTCATTTCAGACAGTTACACACTCAGGGCCTAGAGTCCTTCTGGGTACTTTCTGAAAGCATGAACAGAAATGAGACCACCCTAAAATCTGAATTCAACTATCAATTCTGATGAGTGAACCAATCTACAAATTAAGTTCATCTTCCAAATCCTGACCTTTCTTTGTCTGAAGTTTGACTGGCTGAAATGGATGAGTTGGGCCAATAGTATCCAGTACAAGTAGAAAAACATCAGTAAGCCACTGCTGAATCATAGAATACACTGAGTTGGAAGGGACCCATAAGGACTATTGATTAGTCCAGCTCCTGAATGACCAGGATAAGTATGGTTCAGAATCAGAAAATCACTCTGAATATACTACTAGGGATATCCCATTTTTGGATAAGCTCCCTTTTGAGTGGAATTACAGGCCAATGTTTTGTTAAGTTTCTTCGGTTTGGGTTTGTTTGGGGTTTTTTAAAGCAACTGCCTGCAAGAAATTTTCACCCAGCACTATCATGAAGCCAATGACCAGAAAAAGGGGGTGAATGGCAAGGCTGAGTACCCTTGTGCCTGCACTGTCTTAAGAGACACATACTGCTGCCTGCATGGAAATGAAGTGTGATTTTTTACCTGAATCATTCTAGAGTCCAGGAATATGAGGCTGGAATCAGGGATCTATTGAAGTGAATTTCATACCAGAAAAAGATCCCAAGGAATATCAATCTTATAACTACCACATGTTGTCAGTAGGACTTTTTTTGTGCTACTCAGGCTGAAGAAAATGAAGCTACCTTTCTTTAGGCAGATTAATACAGATTTATAGTGACTACAAGTGAATGTAGCCCCTGTCCTTCAGATGTTAGTTATGGATCTTGTGTTTCACAGCAGTGACCAGTTTACAAAGCCTTCAAGTTTATCTTGCATATAAACCACAGTGTGTAATTTATTCATTTTTCTTGTTTAAGATTTAACTTTGGGAATTTGAAAAGGATTTTTGATTGACTGGGACACTGATCATACAGTACAGAAGAGCTGCCATTAAAAGCAAAAGTCCTTGTGTGAAATGATCTCTTCACATTTAGACTATCATCATATTTTTTTTTTCAAGCTAGATAACTCCTTGCCCTAAGGGTCAGCAGGTGTACAGTTATTCTTAGTGGAGGGGAAAAAAAAGGCTGAATTCTGCTAACAACTCTGAAACATTAGGGGGAAAAGTCTAGAAATATTAAAACTAACATCTGTCATCTTAGACAGAAAATCCTTAACTGTCCAGTTAGATTACTCAGCCATTCAAACTCCTTGGAGATAAGGGCTGCTTACAGGCTGTTTAAACTACACTACAGCTCTAATGAATGCAGGACAGATAAGCTTGGAAAGGAAGCACCTTGAAAAAAATACTAGAAAATGTAAATTTTCCTTTAATTCATGTACTTTTGTGTATGGAGGCTGATATTTGTTTGAGTGGTGGTTCGAGTTTATGGAAGAGGTAACAAAAGATCAGATGGATACTGTTGAAGAGCATTAGCCATAATGATCACATAGCAATAAGCTATTAGCAGTTTAAAATATATAAATATATAGATGCTAATGGGATATGTGTTCATGACACCATAGCAAGATTATTTTGCCACTAATGATTTTTTAAAGAGAAGAAACTAAAACCCCAAGTTATCTGCACACTGCCATATTTAAAAGGGAGACCAGTCCCTTAATGTTATTTTAAGCAAAGTTATGAAGAGCCAAGTTAAACTAACTCACACACAACATATTGAAAACTGATTAATAATGATGGTCCCTTGCTGGTAGTACAGCCATAGCATGCTTCACTTCTCTTTCAATACATTAGCCAAATATTCAGATATATCTGTCCTGCAAAACATCAAACACTGCCAGGTGGAAATTAAAATTCCAACTGAGTTTTAATAGAAAGTAGGGGAAATGTCAATGAATTTATTTTTGGTCTTTCATGGAATCCAAAAGCTTCATAATTTTATTTACATCTTCAACAACCATCTCCTCACTAGCAAACAGTTCCCATAATTTGGTTAATTTTCTACGTTTTTATTTATTTTTGAAACAAAGTAACAAAAGTAACTGAAGGTAGGTAACTAGTTACAGGGACACTGTGCTACCGACTGCACCCTTCTCTGCAGAACTTCACACCTTTGATGGTTTCTTTATTCCCTTGAGTTTGGATTCTGTGTTTAGAGGTAGACCATGATTAAATCAGCACAAACCCAGAAAGGTGGGTCACCTTAGGCAAGGTATACAAAGAGACAGCATAGCAGCAAAACCAATTTCAAAAAGCCTTTTGAGCGCATATCCTCTGAAAAGTCAACATGAACGTGGGTTCCAACCCCAGGCAGCATTCCTAAACACGGACACAAGAGCATCAGTGTCTTACAGCTCAATACAACACCTGGAAGACTACATTTGCTGTCTATGTTTTTTGGTTTGCAACTGGCAGTGAGTATCTTGCTACTTGGGATGTGTTTCCTGTGAATACAAAGAAGAAATTGATTTCTTGGTCACAACTTGCATTTCTATTCTGACATTCAACCCAGCTTCTTTCATTTGTTTATACAAATTCTTGTTCAGCACTGCTAGTGCTTTCATGAAAACAGTATGATTGTGCTCTCCCTCATATTACACAGGGACAGGATCTAGGAAGCACCATCCAAAAATGCTTTTCTGTACTCCAAGTTACATTTGTTAAAAGCACAGAATCGTGTTTCAAGCCATTTAGGATTTGAATACTTGCTTGAGGGGTGGGGAAGCAGTGCTGAGGGAAGAAGAGGACGCACTAAAAAACAGACACTTGATTTTCAAATCTGGGAATAATCTTCTTTTCCAGTGGAGACAAAAACCTACTCTCTGGACAAGACTGACACCAAGTATGTGAACATTTTTAGAGTATTCAGTGTAATGGATGAGAGTTTTAATTACTTTAAATACATAATTGCCTGACAACTAATCCAAATCATGATTGTAGTTGGGGGTTTTTGGTTTGGGTTTTTTTATCAGTACCAGACAGTAACTAAATGAACATTCAAGAATAATTGTTAATTTTAAAAAAGCCCATAACTAGAGTCTATGGGTAATTGCATTGTGTACTAATTATTGAGAGTTTTTAAAAGTACAAAAGAGCTTAAAATACACGGATTTAGCAGGGATTTGGAACACTGAGAGTAACTTATCAAGGTTATGGCATTAACTAAATCTGTGATTTACAGCAGTGCCCAGCTTTAAAAAATAAATTAAAAAAAAATCAAAACAATCGTAATGCCACATGAAATAGAAATGGAAGAGAGAAAAGTCTTTTTTGTGTGTTTTTAGCTGTGGCAGAAAATCCTTGCTATTCCCCATCTTTTTTACCTTAAGTCAGCACTGCTAGAGATGGTGCTTCTAGCATGACATTTCAGATGTTAAGAAACCCTTAATTATGTCACTGTAACCTCAAAAAACATCTTGCAGTTGATTAACAAAACATCTGAGTGCTTGAAATGCAAGCAGCAGAACAAAAGACAGTGGCAGTCACAAGGGAAAACTTCATGCCACAACTTCATACACTTTACATTCCATTCCACGTATCCATGACACAGAACATCTGATCTGAGCACCATGTGTGAGCTCCTCATGGCATAGAGAATATGGTTACTCTGCACCTAGAAGACTGCTTGAGTTTATAAATAACACATTCACCCTACTACTCTGACTGAAATTGCACATTGCTCAGTAAAGACTGCACACTTTTGCACAAGTTCCACATTTTAAAGTTTGGAAGGCTTCCTGATAACTCAGGGGAAAAAACAAAAATCCAAAAGAAAGAGGCAAATGCTACATTAATGTTTAAAAAAAGGCAAGAAGGAAGATCAAGAGAACCCCAGGCCTGTCAGACAAGAAGGTAGCTGGGGACAGACAGCTTGGATTTACTAGAGGCAACTTATGCCTGATCAATCTGATTGCCTTCTGTGATGAAACAACTTGCTTTGTTAGTGGAAAGAGATCCAAGGGTAACGTTCACCTTGACTAGAATACACTGCCAAGAAAGTTACAGTATGAAATAATGAAAAATCAAAGCAACACATTGTCCAGTTCAGATTGTACGTTGGCAAACTGTCCCAGTACAAGCAAAACATGTCCAATAGAAGGCTGTGAGGATGGTTAGGTGACTGGAGTGCATGAAGAACAAAGAGACCTGTGTTTGCTTGGCCTTAAAAAGAGAAGGCATGTCTTACTGGAGTCTTCCACTGCCAGAAGAAGGATTATAGGGACAAGGAAGGGCAAACTCTTCTTAGAGGCTCACGGGGAACAGACACGAGGCAACATCCATATTATAGCATAGGGAATCCAACTAGATATAAAGAGGTGAAGAGTGGGTTGCCCACTGCCACTGGAGACATTTAAAATCAGATGTGGACATGGCCCTAATCAACCTGCTCTAACTTCAGAGTTAGTCCTTCTCTCATCAAGATGTTGGACTCAACCACCTTCAGAGGTCCCCTCACAGCTTAAATTATTTAATGATCAATAAGGATATCAAGTTTCATGAGATGTGGCTAGACACATATAATGCAGAATGGAGGCAAAAAAAACCCCAAAATAAAATAGCAAGATGATTTTTCTTATGCACCTAAGCTCTACTAAGTCCTGGAAAAGACAGGATTAGCAGTACTAGGCTTTGCACATCTGGCCATAAACAGACTATCTAAGAAGAGATAAATGTCACACCCATTTACTCTAGTTCTAATAAAATGCCTTATATTTGTGATCATACAATCAAGAGATGCTGTGCTGGAGCAAGGTTCCTCTGACACTGAACTCACATCCATGATAAGGTTCACACCTGCAGGTGCCATGACACCCACATCTCTTTTCAGTCTATCACTTGGTCAACCACATGCTACTGCATTTCAACGTCCTAAAATATTCAGCATTTGAACTTTCCCATTCCACTAAGTTGATAAAATTATCTCTTATTTCTTTAACACAATATCTACTGATGCTACTTTGTTCTATTTAAAAAGCTTCAGGAAGTGGATTCTTAAAAATATGTTATTTGGAATGCTTTCTTTTCCATAATCCCACTTATACTTGGGATTCAAGAATATTCCTTGGCTGGAAAATTTGACCTTTCTTGGATGAACGGTCTCACTGGGAAAGAAAACTGAAATAAAACTAACAAAATAATTAAGCAAAATGAGTGAGAATAGAGTTCTACAATCTCCAAGTATGACAGTAAGAGCATTCAGCATTCATACAGAAGAAAATAAAAAAGGCAATATTCAGCAAAGTATTACATACCTTGTAGAGCAAAATCAAAAGCACACTGATTAGAAAGAGAATTTGCAGCAAACAGTAATCAAAGTTTTGATTTGGAGTTTTTCCTCCTTTGGCTGTTTCAAAGGCTTCTTCGTTCTCCACCATAAGATTAGAAAATTTAACAAAAGGAAGCTGAATGGGCACGAGGAACTTGGGAGTGTTCTTTACCTTCTCTATCATTGCAGTTCCTAGAATTTCAGGGAAACTCATCCAGCCTGAACACATCTTCAAACCGCTTGGCTGAAACGCTACAAATCACCACAAGGTACGTCTCTGAACAGAACTTCTTGAGGAAAGAGCCAAGCACAAATCATCCAACTTCCATCCAGACTGGAAAACACAGAAACAATTAGTACAACACAGAACTAATTGCAGTCAGTCATGTCTTCCACAGGTGTTAGTTGAGCATTCCCATTGCTCCACACCTGCCTTGATAATCCCCACAAAGTACGGCTGGAACATCACGCTGTGTTCTTCTAGGATTCAAAGGTAATTAGTTCTAATTTGTTGGTAATGATAAAAGAACCAGCCATGGGGGTTTCTTTAAAACTCTTCTTTACTGTGATTTTTAGTAAGCCCCATTTTTTATGATGATCTAAGACTACTGTTCTTGATTACATTACCCCTTCTTGTTCATACAGGCATTAATCTGTCACGGATAGCATGGCCTGCTTCTAATGAAAGCCTTAAGTCTTAGGCTAAAAGCACTCAATTTAGGTGCATGAGAAATAGTGTCTCATTGAAACTGCATAGGAGGTTGGTTAAATACCTTGCTGTCCAAATGACTTACACAAATTAATGGGCCCAACTGAAGTAAAAACCTCCGTGTTCTTTTCTTGTAACAAAATAAGGACAACCTAAACGTAAAAAATTGCCAAGGAGATTATAGAAGCAATCAGCTGCTAACAATGCTTTTCTAAGTGAGACAATATATCAACATTATTCAGAATTCAGGCTTTATTCAGGCTTCATTGGGAAGAACAATTATACCAGAGAAAAATAGTAGAATTGTCTCTCTTATTAATTAAAGGGTAGACTAGATTTTTAGAGATTATAAAGCTAGTGAGATATTAAGATTGGGTGTTTTCAGAACTGAAAATGTAATGTATCTACATTTTCTTGATTTTTCTACTTCACACCTCAAATATTTGGATGTTGGTTTCCAGACTGGTGGAGCAGCATCGTCCCCAGTTCTGAACTCTGTTCTGAAAGTGTCTAAAAATGTCTTTATGGAGATAACTTCCCTGCATTTTGTTCCAGCCAGAAAAGGCACCCATCACCTTAACTCAAGGATCAGTGGAAAACCCCATCAGGATGGCAATCTAGCCCTACCTGACTTCCTGTAGGCTTCCTTTACACTGTGTATTTTGGGGAGAAAAACTTGCCTTTGTGTTTATTCAGGCTCTGATGCAATGGAGGTCCCTCAGATATCCACTGATGTTACTGGACTACAAATAACTCAAAAGCCTCTAATAGAGCTGTCAGCGAGGGCAGCCGCTTGCAGAGAAGAGACTCACCTGAATCTGGGAGTAGGTTTGTGTACATTTTGCTCTGCTTTTGCATGCCTACGTCACAGGAAAAATCAGTAGCGCTGACAGTCAAAAAAAATGAAGCAATTAAAACATCAGGTTTTAAGTTGCTACCAACAGACCATGAAATTGCAGCAAAAGAATCTGAAATGTAAAAAAAATGGGATAAAAAAAATAAGTAACAACAGTGTGTTCTGAATCTGGCATTGATATTGAGTGCCCAAACATCAGCACTGAGGGCTCTCAGCAAAACACAGCATGTAAGGACAGTTATAGAAGATAAACCCAAAAGATATGCTGGAAGACCTGCTAGAATATCCACCTCAAGATGTGCCTATATTAAGTAACGGAAGACTGCTGTTGGGAAAAGAATACAAGCAGCTGACTGCACGTGGCTACGGACAGGAGATCTCCACAAACCAGGCAGTGGTACAGAGCTTTAAAACACAAAGCCCCAGGGTCCCTGGGGTCAGCAGAGCAGTGCAGGACCAGACTGAACAGAGAAACCAGCTGACTGGCTTTTGTTCCAAACATCCCTCAGCCACACGAGGCCCAGAGCAGCACAGACCAGCCGCAGAGCGGAGGCCTCACCACAACAGGCCTCCCCGCTGGCTTTTTACATCGTTACCTTTTGTCCCATTGCTAAAAATCAAACAACAGGCAGCACTTCCCCAAGGGCTGTTGTGCTTAATGACCGACCAGAGCTTTTCTCAGCCTTTGGGTTTTCATAAGAATTTCATCCTTAAGTTTTCCTTTAGTGAAATCAGTTGATAGAAAATGGAAATTTTCAAGTCACCTAACGCTGTCCAGTGAAGTGTCTGACCTTTCCCTCTTCCCTTGACAGAACACGTTAGTGCATTAAAACATTGCACTTTCTCTCACAGCCCATCTCTGACATCAAAGTGAATGTGCCCTGGCCTGAGAACCTCTGCAATCACCCCCAGTGCATGAAAAATTGCTTCCATTCTATTTGATCCTGAGTAGTTGGCTTTTACAGGTATAAAATGGCCATCCATAACTGCATTTTATCCATTTACATTCTTTATTACATTTTGCATAACAAAATTAATTCCCAGATGATTATCCAGTTAAATATTTTAGCAAATGATAAGATTTGAAGAAATGAAGAAAAAAAGGACTTCAAAACTTTGTAGCTTTGTGTTAGCTGCCAGAGCCATGTCAGTAGTGTGGCAAGGGTGGGGATTGAGTCTAAAATCAGAGAATCATAGAATGTGTTAGCTTGGAAGGGACCTTTAAAGGCCATCTAGTCCAACTCCCTGCAGTAAACTGGGACATCTCTAACTAGAGAAAGTTGCTCAGAGCTTCATCAAGCCTGACCTTGAATGTCTCCAGGGATGGGGTCTCCACCACCTCTCTCTGCAACCTGCTCCAGTGTCTCACCACCCTCACAGTGAAGAGCTTCCTCGTGCCTAATTGCGAACCTATCCTGCTCTAGTCATTCCCCTTCATACAATTGCTATAAGCCCTTACAAATAGTCCCTCCACAGCTTTCCTGTAGCCCCCCTTCAGGTACTGGAAGGCCGCTGTAAGGTTCCCCTGGAGCCTTCTCTTCTCCAGGCCTAACAAGCTAAACTCTCTCTACATTCTTAAGGCCAGTTAGGGCTCCTAGTGCATTCCTTTTCTGCACCCTCAATGTCTCCTAACATCTGCTGCTGAGCACAGGCTTAGACCTGAGCAGCAGGGATGCACGCTGAATCTACAGAATGGCTTTGGGCCTGAACACAGGCTCAGGATGGCACTCAAATGTAAACCCCACCAGACTTCAGAGACATGAATGAACTGTTCAACAATATACGGAGAAGCAATCAATCTGAACGCTCAGCAGCCGCTCACAGAATCAAATATCCAGAGAGGGTTTGAAGTACAACATCTGAGAAGATTTTGTAAATGAGGAGAGCACAACATCTACTTGCAAACACCAGCAAATCATTCCCAGCCCTTTGATTACATCAGATACTCTAGGAATGTTTCAAGCCTGACGCTCACAGAAGTGGATCTACTCTTCACGAGAACAAGAGAAATAATCTCAGTGTTATTTTTTCTGTTGTACTAAATCATTTTCAAATGGCATAGCACTTTTTCATGCTTAATCCTATCTGAATTTTCATATGCTTTGATTTATTTTAGCAAAATCAGTCCTGTGATAATAGTGTTGGTTTGGGGTTTTTTTTTTTGCTTTTACAAAACCAGTCTTAATGTACTCATTTACTTCAGAGCCTTGCAAAGCAAATTACTGAACAAATTAAATCTCTCAGCATCTGATCTACTTTGGAGTTGCCCATGGTGTGGCATTAAGTGACCTACTTAAGAGATAACTCCTCATTAGCTGGTTATGAAGGAGAACGGCCTCCCCACAGAATAAGAATAGTACAGTCTATGGAGGGTTTGCCTTTCTATTTGATGATTCCATTTGCACTATACTCATCTCTGAGACACACTGAGATTTTAAGGGACATGCCCTACTGCTCAAGTGCCACAGGAAATCATTCACAGGTGCAGTCTAACATCAGACTCTTGAAATACTCTGGAATAACGTGTCTGTTTCCTTCTGGCACATGTAAGGAACAGCAGATTATGTACAAAAAAGCACAGGTCCTTCTCTCTCCCAGAATGTCCCCCAAAAGCCATGAGGATAGTCTGACAAGAAACTACATGGTATTGATCTATTTTGTAACATGGGAAACTACTATTCAAATTCAGATTGCCTAATTTCTGTCTCATCCCATGTGCTTTGTGTGTGTTACCAACACCGTCCCTTCAACCAAAGTCATAAGGCACAGAGAGAAGGCAGCATTCAGACTACGGCCACCTAGATTGGGATTAGACAACAAACATCACAGAGAAACTCTAAATCCCTTTTGTAAGATTCAGGTGACCCACCACATTGGGCTCTGGCAATGAGCTCACTTCCCAGCAGCAGAACTCAAACAGCATGTACAAACATGAACTGCTCTCCCAGCCACCCTCCTGCAGTGACTCTCAAAGGAACAGGACAGCAGGGCTGGCACTGGACAGTCCGACAGCCAGAAAAGCTCCTACCTGGCATCACTGAGGGACTTCAATACACCATCCCAATCAAATATTATGATGCATGAACCTAATAAAGACCCTGCTTACAAGGAAGAATAAACCTGTGGCAGCAGTACAGCAGAATGACTGCAAGACACTGCAAAGACCAAGGGAGCCTGGCACAGCCCATCACAGAAGGCACACAGACACCAAAGCCAGTAGTGAAGAGGCACACTCCATCTGTCAAAGAGATGCACAAAGCAGTAGCCACAGACAGGAGTCCTAAGCACAGCAGGACACTCAATGGCCAGAGGCAGGCAGCACTTCAGAGACAACAGCAGAGTGACCATCACGCTCAGGGAGCTCCAAGTACCAACCATAACCAAACACTGGTGCCAAGTGACACACAACCAGCACACAGACAATAACAAAACAAGCAAGCTTACAAAGATCCCAGCTATCAAGTGGGTCAGTACAAAAAAACCCAAGAAAACCCCCCAAATCCCTGTGGCACAGTGAAAATGCTGCAACAAAAGCTGTGCAGTTCTGTAGTTTGTACTTACACAGAAGTTAAAGAATGATTGTATTTCAGGGCCTGCTTTTTATTATTACTTACTGACTCAGACAGGGAGGGTGCCAGGTCTGGATGATGAAGGGATGACCACTGCAGGGAATGTGGCAATGTAGGTCCAACTAGAAAGGACAACTCAGAAAGCTCCCAAAGAAGAAATACAGTCACAGTACTGAGGAAATTCTTCATCAAATTTAAAAGCCAGCAGACTGTAAGGACAATGAAGCCAGAGAGGATACAGTGGTCCAGCTGCAGAACCTTACAAGATAATCCTCTGGGTGAAGCAACCAAGCAGGCATGTTAAGCAAAAAGAAAGTATCTGTGTTTGTATTTAAAACAGAGAGGTTGCAACCAGAGTGGAATTTGGAGGGAGCCACACAGTAGCAAAGAGTTCAGACTGAGCATCATGAAGTCTATCTGCTGCCATTAGGCCTGACTGCTAGCTGCTGTTGACTAATTTATAAAAAACTTTCATCATTAAGTAGCTGGTTTAGATTTAGATACATGCAGTCCTCTCAGTTTATTATCTAATGCGAGATACACAGAGCAGCAGACACAAACAGCAATGTCATGCTTCCTACAGCTCACAAAATCAAATGCCTTTCAGTTCCAGGCTTTAATCTACAGTCCTTCTTCCAGGTGGTAGCAAGGCATAGATCCAAGATACAGTATGGCTTACACCAGATGTTGGCACTCATGCAAAGCCTAGTTTTGGCAAGCAGGGGAAAAGGCAGGGCATGAGATGCTGGGGCAACCACTCTGGTGTTGGCTGGTGCCTCGAGAGCATGGCAGCATTTCACATGTGTGTCAGGTCTGGCTACTTCTCCTGGTTACGTACGTTCTTTAAAGCAAAGCAAGTCTCCAGATGTTATGGTGTAGTGAAGCAAACTTTAGAAGCAACCACATGAGTGTGGCTGACAAAATATGCAGAAATGCTGGAATTTGCACAGAGCCTGAAACTATCTCTGCTCCCCTCACATCATGCGCTTCAGCCTGTATTTGCTCAGATGGGTAGTGATTTAGGTAAGAACAATGGCATTGTAAATACAACACTTTTTATTTTGGCTTCTGTTCAGAGCAGATTTAAGTCAAGATATAACTTAACTCAATTTTGTGGTACAAATGTTCAAGTGACTCCATAAACACCAAGTAGCTGGCCTATCAAAGATACATGAAACAAAGCTCAGGAAGTGTGGATGTTGGAATTAGCAGCACCGTGCAAAAGCTGCTGCAGATTACAAGCTGAAGGGAGCAAATTCAATTGCTGAGCACAGCTCAGAGGCTGGTTTATTATTTGGCTGCTGTCTCTTGAGCTGCCTGGATCGAACAGAGCAACTTCCAATTCATCAGCTGCTGCCAGGAAGCCAAACAGGATGCTGGTGCTTACAGTGGCCTGTGAAAAAGCAAGTGAAGAGCCATAAAATGAAGACCTGACCCAATGTTCCTCTGAGTCTGGGCTCAGACTGTGGAGGGTGAGAAATGAGAGACTCCCTGCTCCCCATGGACAGGGCAGGGAATGAAAGGCAGGCATTGTTGTTGACATGTGGCAAGGCCAGGTGACAAGGCATGCCTGAAGCCTGGGGAAACAGCCAGGTGGTGTGGTAACAAGGCAGGGAGACATCGATTGCTGATCTCTCTCCAATTTTGGTACTACAATCCTCCCTGAAACTCCTGTTCAGTCTCATTGATAGATATGCCTTGTAACTCTGATTTTAATAGGATTATGTGGGGATTGTCTGTCTTCAAGAAATGTGGAAGGGAATCAGGATACGTCTGAAAAACCCTCAGCTAATGGAACCCAGTCAGAAGAGCAGACACATCCCTTCTTGCAGCCATGCTCAAAGGCCTTATCCTGGGACCGATCCCGCAGTGATCCAGGAACAAAGACAAATCTTTCCATCTTTCTGGGCATGCCTTACATTTTAATCATTTGGCAGGGGAGAACACCAGCAGTCCAAAGACAAAAGGAAGCATGGAGCTGGGTGAGGTTGTGTTTGGCTCACTGGTCATGGATTAGGTACCCAAGATAAAAAAAATAAGAGATCACATAAGGTAACTAAGACCAGTTCTGTCTCTGGAGGTATCAGAATAACCTCAAATTAAGTCAGGAATATGGCTCCACATTTACTCTGGTCTAGTTTACAGCAGAAACTCATATCATTGGCTTTATTCCCAGGGAAACCGACTGCTGGAAAAGTGGTAAGGTTTAGGATGAATGTTCTCTGTTGCACACAAGACAGGAACATAAAGATATTTAATAGTGGAACAGCGTGGGGTGGGTGACAGCAGCTGACAGCTTTTTCTTTGAAGTAAACAAACCAAATTCAACTACCTGTTTGGCCATTGCTGAGATGATGATATGAACTCTCTAGCTAAGAGCCACCTGTGAACAATTGTACAAGCAAAGATACATGACTTCACGAAAGACCTTAGAAAAACACCAGTACCAGGAACTGCAGTGTTTCATCTGCAGTCATCATTACTGTGGGATGCTTGACTTGAAGCATCTTAGCTAGCAATTCTAAGAATAACTGAGTACTTTCTATTGATTGAAGAGTATGGCAGAGTTGAACACTTTTCCTACCAAAAAAACCCACAAACCACTGTTTATCCAGCATATTGGACATTCATTAATAGGTCTCTGAGCATTCAGCTGTCTTTTTTCCTCAAGATTTTTACCTTAAGGGACCTAGGGAATCCTCTAAGTAGAGCTTTGCCTGCAGAAACTCTGTGAACATTCCTCTTAGGAACAATTTCAAATGAGGTGATGGTGGCAGGTTGAAAGCAGGATGCATTCTTTCCATAGCTTCCTCTGCTTTTTCACTGCTGCTGACTTCTCACCAATAGGCACACTATTGCCTTCTGTAGACTCTCCCCTTGTCTATGATACACTGAACCAAATGACCCAAATGACCCAAAACACCTGACCTGAGGGGTCTCACTTAGTGGAGGTAATGAAAGCACATCTGTTGAACTGGTGAGTCAAAAAACCCAGAAGCTTAAAGATAGTGCTCTAGTAACCTTTAAGTAAACAATAGAAACCTATGGATATTTTAAATCCTACCTTGAAAGTCCATGAAGATGATTTTCAACCCAGGCTTATCAAGATCACTGGCTTCAGAGATGCAGTCACTGCTTTTTAGTAAGTAGCATTACATGAGCAAGGATTTTTGAAGAAGACTGAGGGATGTAGTAACCCAGTATATTAGGTTATTAGGTCACAAAGCGCATTGAAAAACATAGGTCACCAAGAGCACGGAGAAAACACTAATATTTCCAGCTGAATTCAAGTCATATTTGCCCAACTTGTTTCTTTTTTATCCTCACAAACTGCAGACACAGAGTAAAATAAGGTTTTGAAACTGTCATTTCAAACCACGCTGGTGGCTTTTTAAACAACACATTAAAAAGGAGTCTACAAAGCAGAGAGTTCCAATAAAACGTTTACCATCTCTCTATAAACAAGAAAAATAAAACAGCTTCTATAATTTTAGCCTCAGAACACAAAAGAAAATAACAGAAAGGAAGCAAACCCAAGCCTGTGTGCTAGGTACAGGAGTACATCTGTCTGGGCACGCTCCAACACACCCTGTGAAGCACCAACCTGGGTTTATTAGGTGGATGTCTCTACTAGAAAATCCTTTGTACCAGTTGGAATTACAGAAGCCAGCAAAGCTGGTTCCCAGCAAAGGGAGACAAACTAATGGCTAACCCAGACACCTCCCACACACTGTTCCATGCTTTCCAAGCCACGTACAAGGATGCCACTTCAAAAGGGAATATACACAGACTGCAGGAGGGAGAACTATGAAGGGTCCTCCTCAGAAGGCAGTTTGAGAACAGATGGCTCCCAGGGTGCTCGTAGCCTACCCAAAAGTTACAGACACCTCCCATGTGAAGTGTTCCCCTATGAATCTGGCAACGTGGCTTTGCCACATCCTCTAGAAATCAGTTCAACAGAAAAATCCAGGCCTTCATTTTTCTGTCCTCACTGCACTGAAAGTCATGTCTAGAGCTGGCAATTCTTATGTTCACAAGGTCAAGGTTCTTTAAAAACATGAATATGGCCACAGCACATCAGACTAAGGCCAAAATCCTGGCTGTACCAGATGCCAAAAGAGGATGCTAGGAAAGGATCTCAGAACAAGTCAATCACACAATTATATTCCAAGTACTTTCACTCTTGCCAGGACAAAAAGATCATCTTTACCTAGATAGAAACCCTCAGTGGATTGCTCTTACCTGAACCTCTCTAGCTTCCACTCGATCCCATATGGCTTTAGTATCCTCAAGCCAGTGAATTTGCCAGTTACCTCCCTGCAATGGCACCAACACAGGCATAAAAGAATTTATACTGACACTGCTGCTGAAGAGGACTGACAAAGAGAAGCTCTTCAGCTGCTGAAACAAGAACATGGAAAGAAGTTGATTTAAATAGATGTCTATCACATGCAACTGCAAAGCAATCCAGGGTTCTAAACAACAGCAGCTCTGACAGGAACGATTAAAAGTCAGGCTCAGCTTTACCTGCCAAAAAGTCACATGTCCAATCTAGATTATCCTTTTGTTATGCTACATGTATATATATGTAGGAAGGCAACTTGTTCCAGAAGACAACTGAAGTCCAGCCCATGACAGGTAGTTTCTGGAAGTGCCAAGGAAATTCAGAGGAGCAGATCTGTTCTTAGAGCAAGTCTTACTATTTGTTTTAATTAGTAAAAAAATCAAAACCTTGATTACTTAAAATAATTCTGTTTATAGCAAACTATCAAAATTGCTTCCTACTAAAACATTCCTTAAAATATTGCTGGAGGAGTCTCAAAAAAAGCTATGGGATAAACTACTGCTTCAGTGGAAAGGGGGGCTCAGACAAACCCACATAATTAGTGTTTATTTTGTTGCTAAAGAAATATCTGACATCAGAGATTCCCTTTAACAGGCCAATTCTCCTTAGCTACTAAAGGAGAGATTATATCACCAGAAACCCACTGCTGGAGTATTGTTTATGATGCCTTCACCCTTCAATGGGTTGCTTTGAGTAGCGCTACAGAGCAGCTGGCCTTCCAGAGATAGGATCCCATCTTTTGCTAGTTGAGTACCTGACCTTGGTGGAACGTTCAGGAGAGGAAGTTCAGGTGCAGCTTATGTGGATTTTTACACATCTACATCTACAGTTTTATACACTGAATTGGATTCTCCTAAACAGGCTTCTATGTCTTTATCCATCCCTTCTCCTTGACAGTTATTTGCAACTCTCATTACAGCAAGTTCTCAACAGGCCACATTACAGCTGAATGTAGATCACTGCACAAAGTCAGAATCCTGGATATTTCATACTAGAAACATTAATTTTGCTCATTTAAGCTAACACAGCACAATTCTCAGCACTTGGGGGTTTTTGTCTTTCAGAACTACAGCTATGAAAGTGTCTGAAAAATAATTCTTTTCTTCAATACATTCCATCAGGTTGTGACAAATGCATCTGTGTACAACACGAGTCACCTCAGTATGTGGTAGACACCAGGTCCTTTTGCTTTGTTTTTATGTGAAATTCACCAAAGATACTTTTCAGATGAACATGTACCTTAAAAAGAAGTGACTCATGCTTTCTATCTGCTCATATATTTGTAGTGACACCATCATTGCCACGTGCATATTAAAAAAGACTTTGTTGCTTAACACTGAGCAGTTGGAGTGAAGGCCTGTGTGTATTCTGACTTTAAACACCATTAATAAACAGTGTTTACATGGAAAACAGACTGCCTCATGAGACAGCAGGGAAGGCACTGCCACTAGGAAATTAAATGAAAGATTACACTGCAAGTGATATTCCATATACTTGCTATAACACTTTATGTCTATATGAAAAACCCCACCTATATTCATCCCAGCAGTGGGTGTGATTCAATTTGCAGTTTCACAGTTTTAAATTAGCATTTCTTGTACTGAAACCAGTGTGTTTCTACTATCAAACTGATGGGAGAGAGGAGTTCAGCTGACCCATCAGTCAGTCTAGATCCCTTTGCACTCTTGGCCTCTCTTTCCTCTGATGCGCTGGTCCCATGGACCAGATTATGTGTGTCCATGTCAGTCAGTTCCCAGGGGCCGAGTGGGAGCAAAGAAATCCAATGGTCTACTGCAGAAGTGGCACATCCTGGGTGATCACGGCCCCAGGCTTTCCCCTCCCCCCACAGCAGGCCTGCAGCCACCCCTCAAAGGCCAGAGCTGGAGAGATAAAAACGTTCCTCAGGCGAGTCTCGTCCTATGCCCCTCTCGGCTCTCAGGGTTCTATGGAGCAGACATCTCCCCCAGCTATCGTCCTCCAGGCTCGCCCACTCTAGATGGCAGCAGAGCCACAGACGGTTGACCTCAGTCCTCACATCTCCTTCCATCTGCTAAGGAAGGTCTGATAACACCAGGTGGCTCCTGTGCCACCGAGGATGGACCTCCTCTCCTCCCCCCAGGCCAGTAACCTGCACCAAGCTCTACATTAGGATCTCATGAGAGGTTCTTACAGTACTGAACACGTTTCCAAGATGTTTATATTTTTATATAAAATATATAAATCCCTCATCTTTTTACACCATGGTTTCCTCACTCCTGCTCTCCTTATCCAACAGACACACTACCTGTTCTTTCCAGATTCAAAACTGAGATGCAGAGAGAATCACCTACTCCATCCATCAGTTGGCCCCTAATTCCACTCCTTTTCCACGCTGGTGCTTTTTCTTCTGGAACTCATGAGAATTCCCACCTGAAGAGAGATTTCTTCACTGCTTTGCCCCAGAAATCATTCCATTTTTAAAATCAAGTCAGACATCCACCTCATCAGAATACATATTTTTCAGAGACACTGAAAGAGATTTCAACAAAACCAAAAGACATTTTAGGAAATAGAAAAAAGGGAGAAGTTCAATGTATTAGGATGCTTTCAATCTGGAAATTACTGCTATGCAAAGAATTCAGAAAGCTGAAACACAAGGATACCCGTGAAGCCATATTTTGCTTTAAAAACTGACAGAGTCTGAGTTATTTTCACATCCTACTAGAGTCCAGGTCTGAAAACTTTCATTTATACACACATGAAAAATATTGCCAAAGATCCTCATGTTAGGGACACATTATTTGGTCATGTGATAATAAAAAAACCCACTTAGGAAATACCATGGTGACAAAAAATGCCCAAAGGTTTGGAAAAAGCAATACACATCTAATGATCTCAGTTATATATTGTTTAAGACACATCACCACCTAAGCAGGTACTAAGCAAGCCCCATTTTCTGCACTTCCACCAAACACATGTCAGTGCCAGATAATCTTCCTGTGAAGAAGTTTAAAGCTCAGTGTCTTTAGCACCTTAGAATATGCCCTGCCCACAGCCCTTACAGCAGCCAAGCATGAAGCATGGGAAACATTCAACAGCACTGGCTGCTTATAGCACAAAATAAAGTCAGTTAAATCTTAAAGGCTGCTTAAGTGAAGTCACTCCAGAACCGGTTTATCTTCCAGAAAGTGCTCATTTGTAAAAAAAATAATTGAACCAACAACAGTTTTATGAGAAAAACTCACTTTGACTGAAAAAATACTTTATGTGAGAAACAACTGAGCAATTAAATCTCCATTTGCAAACGAATGGGCTCCCTAATGTTCTCTTGTGCTGAGCCATGGAAAATGACAGGTCCTGACCACAGTGCATCAGGAGAGATGTAGGCCTAGATCCCACACAGGACAAGGAGAACAAATAAAATCAGTCTTATCCCTAATGACCAGTGGCAGGTTTTTTAAGACATACAAACAACTAGAAACATAAATTATTAATTTCTCCTACTCATCACACCCAACATGATGAAGAACACCAGAGAGGCATTATATTGCACCTCTGCTTTCAGGCACTGGAGGAACGAAGCCTTGGAGCAATGCCTGTCCCATCTGGAAAGGTGGGGCAGGAGGGATTCTTCCCCAAACTGAAAAGCAAAAAGCCATCTGAAGTCTTAAAACTTCATATCACAGCTGTAAAAATGTTAAGTAAGATGCTTAAGAATCTACTACAGGGGATGTGACTGGTACCTGATTTAGAAGTCACCCAGAGACACCTCTGCGACAATACTAATGATCCCAGCCCTGTCAAAGGCATGCAGTTGTATGGCTTCAGCCTCAAATGGAATCCTTCTTGTAGCTAATGAGAACCCCATCCTGGTACCTTGGGGAATTGTAAAAGTCAACACTAAATGATCCATTTTATCTGTGATTCTGGAAGCACCAGTCAGGATTAAACTGTAATCATGACTTGTGATTAGCTCAGTATTTTTCTGACTAATGCTGGGCTAAGGGAGGATTTCTCACCAGTTCAGTTACAGCTCATGTTTCCCCACTTGGATTGCTCCCTGCAGAGCTCATCCCAGCTCCAGAGAATTTTATGGAAATTCAGCTACTAAAGTGACAGATGGACAAGTCTCAGCTGTCCCTTCTTTCTGACCTGTATTTTCTCCTTTTTTGCTTTTCCTCAAAAGAATCCTTTTATTTTAGGTTTACTTCTGTACTGCTTTTGGTTTCTACTGAGTTTTCTTTCTTGTCTCTTCTCCTCTTTCCCCCTGTTCTTCCTTTGTGTTTCATTGTTCCATTTTCTAAGCCAGCTAGCTCACTGTAGCACAAAGGGGAGGCAGATCATAGCTACACCATACCCCAGAAGAACATTCCCTCCATTTTATCAGGGGTCCATGTAATTGCCAAGGAGACACACTTTTACCATGATGCAAATCAAAGAAACCGAGATGGACTGGGAGAGGGCCAGTCTTCCAGGGGCCATGATACCCATGGGCTCCCACAGAGACACAGCAGGAACCAGGAGTGCTGGTTTCTAAATTTATGGGTAGTGCAAGCAACTGTCAGAAAACATCTGTGAAACAACCAGGCAGGATGTAGCATTGAAAAATAAGTATCCTTATTGGACCTAGATGGTTATCCCTGTGTGTTTTGGATGACTCCAGTTGAATAAATGAATGAGCAGGCAGCTGGGACAATTTTCTCTGAGACTGCAATCTGTGTGTTCCTGAATTTTTATAGACTCTGCACATTCAAGGCAGCCTGGAAAAAAACAGGCATTCAGTTCTGAAAGCCTGAGTATTCAAAATACATTTGAAATATAGAGCTACACTTGTGCCTACTGTAAATCACACCTCTCTGTTCGAAGTGAAGGTGTATTTCATCCAGCTGAGAATGAAAATGAACCAGGTTACAGACTGTCCCAACTCACTGCCTAGCAAGGACGCTGCTATTAGTGATCAAGATCTGAAAAGCAGGATTATTAGTATCCAGAGTCCCTATCAGGTCTGATATTAAACTATACCATGTCCTGATTCCCAGCAGTACAGTGAAGTTCCAAGCATGTACCTCAGCATATAAGAATTTATCCTATTACTGGAGAGATTAACTTGCTACTGATGCTGGACATGGAAATACTCACGTCCCCCCACGAATCCTGAAATATCAAGGATTCAGTTGGATCCAGCAGGTTTAACAGATGTGGAACCTTCCCACTCCACCCCATCAAATATACACAGCCAGGCTAGAGAAAGAGCAAAACAAAAGGAGCAGGCTGCCAAAACTGAATCAAAGCCCCAGCACTGAAAAGGTTCTAGAAGATGGGGATTTGCTGGGTTTGCTTTTTGATCAAGATGAAACATGGGGCAGACAGGAGGAGTTGAGAGGTGAAGCAGACAGCTGCAGACGAGGGACTTTTCTATTACTGAAGGATAAAAACTGTCTCAAGAAAAAAGGAAATGGAAGAAGCCAACTAAACAAGGAGCCCACCAAGAAACCGAGATTTGGGAGGGCATCTCCTGAAAAGGCTTTGAAGGCAGTGAGCAGTGAGTGTTGCAGTGGTAAAATTTACTAATGATAGAAAATTAGTGCAGATAATCAGATCTAAAAGCTGAGCATGAAGAGTTACAGAAGGGTCTCATGATACTTGAATGGCTGATAATAAAGTGGGAAATGAAACTGCTCATCAGTAAGTTTGGATTAGTAAATATGGGGAAAAATTACCAGAGGTTAACTCCACATACAGAATGACTGGCTCTACATGATTCTTTGTGGAAAAGAATTTTGAAGACATTTTGCATGAACCTCTAGATATGCAATCAAGGTTTGCAATCTGAATGCTTAGAAGAAATTGCAGAAGTGATGGATTTTTTAGGAAGTGATTAGACAACAACTGGAATATACTGTTAATGCTGCCTCCCAGGTAGATTCCCCGTTTCCTTCACACTGCATGCAGGCGTATGCTTTTCTTTCAAACATAAAATGACAACACAAATGATCAAAAGTAGGGAATGGCATTTCTCAGGGACAATTAAATTGATTTTTCAAGCTTCTGAGGAGATCTGTAGAATCATGAATGATCTGGAAAAGCTGACAGAGATACTTTTATCTGCCTTTTCTCATAGTACAGAATTCAGTAGATTCTGATTATCAGGAGGCAACTTGAACAACTAAATAATGCTTTCTTCCACACAACATCAATGAACTATCATGAAAAATAGCAAATAGAAATGTGCTTAAATTTTTTTAGCAACAAGGCAAATCCATGAAATTTAGGTCCAATTAGACATTGTAGCTCAGATGACATTTCTGGCTCAGGAGTTTCCTGAAACTCCAGTTTCTG
The DNA here is from genome assembly GCA_027925045.1 of Hypotaenidia okinawae. Classification (NCBI taxonomy): domain Eukaryota; kingdom Metazoa; phylum Chordata; class Aves; order Gruiformes; family Rallidae; genus Hypotaenidia; species Hypotaenidia okinawae. The sequence continues at coordinate 11,111,495 of BSDF01000006.1, forward strand.
GAAGCTGAGAAGCTGTACAAGGCACGAGCACTAGAGATTTGTTCTAAGTTTGACACACTTTTCTTAAGCATCTGCTGGTGGTCATCATCAGAGGCATTTTGGGAGCTAGCCCACCCTTTATTCTGACCCACTCAGGGACTGCTCACACCCATCAACATCTTCACAGCAATTCACACATTTGCACAGGTACAAAGCCCTGAGGATCAAGTCTGGTGCTACAAGGTGTAAGCAGGAAGCTCTGGTGCAGGAAGAGGAACAAGGAAACCCTCTGGTGACCCGGAGGCATCAACCCGGTTTTGCTCCCGAGCGAATCAATTGGTCCCCGTGTGCCCAACATCACCCTCGGCTCTGCGCTGCCATCAGCCCCTCGGCTGCACCAGCTCGGGGTCAGTGGCTTTATTTGGGGAGCTAGGGAGAGGGGGAAAGAAGGGGAGGATATCCTGAGAGGCAAATTAATGCTAATTATTGCAAAACTTCCAAGCCATCAGAAAACCTGCGCTTGCCAAGTAATGTATTTATTGAAGGGATGTGCACATGAAGCAGCAGGAATGTGCACAAGAGCTGTGCCAGTGATGCAGTGGCACTGAAACAGGGACTGGAGAATTTCACAGCTGTCCATGCAAACAGAACTTCTGAGCTGCTGCCAGTTGCTTCACCCCCACAGCTAACCTCTCCACCATGGTTTGTCTTTTCATCTCAGGCTTCTTCCACCTTTCTCATGCCATTTTGCCAGGGTTTATAGCCTAGAGCTGCTTCAGAAAATCCTTCCAGAATCAATTTCTAGTCCACTCTTCAAGAGAAAGACCCCAACTTCCTCCTGGGCAGCCCTAGGTATGCTTTTTTAGCATGGGATTTTCCAGTTTTCTTTTATTCCACATTGCATTGCCTGATTGAAGTCCCATTTAGACTGGAATTATTTGAAAAAGATCTCACCTGCCTTACTGTTTGCAAGCTGTGTAGCATAGTTTTGAGATTATCAAAAGAACAAATAGACAATTCTTTATGAATAATTTCTGGGGTTTTTTCCTCTGAGTCCAAAGACTGTAAAAATAATACCATCTTTTAGAATATGTGTATTTGCTAATGAACTCACAGCCATCTTTCTCTTTTGGGGTTTTTAGCTACCTGTCTTAGAACAAGCAGACTCAAGTATACTTTTGAAAATAGCTTTTAGCAGCTATTCCGGCAGAAATAAGTGTTTAAAATTTCAGAAACACCCAGCAATTTCTCCTTTTCCTTCCATATCCCCCATCCAGCAATCAAGAAGCAAACAGACTGGGTGACTCCACAGCACTACCACCCCCCTTGGCACACACCCCATCACGTGAGTAATCACACAGCAGTTCATCCTGGTTTAATTATTACATTGTCTCTTTGTAGAAGGGCAGAGCAGAAGAAACACCATCCCTGCTACAAGCTTTGAGGTTGTGGGTTACATGCATTTCAGGAGTCAGTTCCCAGCACTAAAATAAATGGGCCTGATCCTTAGCTCAGATAAGCCTTAAAGCCCTATTTGCTTCACCTAGAAGTGTACTGCTTCCAAACTGGTCATAAATAGAATACAGCAATCACTCTAAAGAGCCCAAATATTTGCTGCTGTAAATAAATTAAATCCAACTAATTCCTGACTTTAAAGAAACATGGTAAAAAGAATAGTGTAAGATGCATTAGAACATCATTCAAGAGGTTGCTTTCTTCCTTGAATGAGAACACGTATTTTAAGTCAGTTATGACTAGTATAAGGCTAAATGTTCAAAAGAGGATTATTTTAAAGTTAGGGCAAGATTTGAGACTTAGGCACCTGTGCAGAGTTCCCTACTGAAGGTGTTTACTTATATGAAACCAGATTCCTGCTTGCACTTTCTAGATGCTTGGTACCACCCAAATGGTGTGGAGCAGGGGGAGCAGAGGCCCATCTCACCAAATAGGAAGATGCTCCTTCTTCAGCAGAGAGAAATAACAAGCAATCTTTAGACCAGCTGCTCCTAGATCTCAAGCCATCACCTCAATGATGAGGGCAAATCAGCAGCAGAGCAAGTATTCTGTGAGTTCTCAGCAGGTTAAGGCTGAGCATAAACTAAAGGCCCAAAGCCACCGACTCCAGCAACTTGACAGGCCTCCTGTGCCAAGCACCTTGCAATACAGATCAAGATCTGGCTTAGCTACTTTGTGATAGTATCTCCAGATCTAGAATAGTAAGTAGTTTTGCAAAAAATTAAGGAGAGTTGTCTTTCTAATGACTGTATCACAGAAAGACAAGTGTCCAAATCTGGAAACAAGGAGAGGACTAGCAGCAACTGAAACCCCTGCTGACAGCCTCAACAGAACAGCAGTGATTAACTCAGGTCCCCTGGGACAGATTAAGGTATATTAGCAGAACAACATGAGGGAAAGGAGCACTGCTGATGACCTTACTGATTTCATGGAGAGAGAATGTCACTCTCCAGATCTTTCAGTTTCAGCATTTTTAAGTGATGGCAAACAGTCTCACTGCCAACAGAACTGCAGCTTTAGAATGGAAGAAATTAACAGGGAATTGCTTGACTCATTTTTAAGGGGTATTTCCATCTTCCCCCTCTTCTCTTCATACACTTAACAGCACATGGCCTTATAGACCATTAACTAACAGAAGCATAACACAGCACAGAATTAAGATCTACAAATATAGAAATGTTAGACCAAGTGCCAATGTAGCATTCTGCTGTTTTAAAATAAAATAAATGGAAACATCTCTGAAAATACTATTCTCTCTGCAGCATATTAGATTTACATATGTAGTGATCCATTTCAGAGTTGAACCATCAAATCCTAGGAGACTGATTTATCCAATAGAATGTTATAATCAACCATATCAAATGCTAAGATCCTTAAGAGACTACAGAAGTTAAAAAAAAAAAAAAGGTGTTCACACAATTTCTCTCTCCTGCCTGCTTAGAAAAAAAAAACAAAAAGGAGGATGATAGAATACAATGAAACAGGTAGAAGAGACTTGTCAACACAAGCATGTGCTGCTTTTCTAGTGTTGGATTCTTCCAGAAACAAAGCATTCAGAGTCCTTTGTTTAAGACATTATTTTTCATTAGATGAGGCACTGGTGTTATCCAAAAGTTAATAGCAGGAATATGTCTGTGGAGCAAAACAAATAGAGCCTGAATCCTGCAGTGGTTAATACCAGAAACAGTTTGCAATAGAGTGCCTGCCTGACACACACACATCACAAAGCCATACAGACCTGTGCTGCTGGGCTCTCCTTTTAATAGAGAAAATCCTCTGTTACCTGGGCCAGTCTTCATCTCTCCAGATTAGATTTTCAGAAATAAATGGAATCTTGGAGAGAGCTGTTAAAAACCCCCAAACAATAAAACCCAACCATCCCAACATCCACTCAACCCACCAACTTGCAGCCTGGTCTGACTCCTGTAGGTATTCACATTGCTGGCGGCATTGCCCCTTGACACAGGCAGATACTAGTAGTCTATTTAAATAGTCTCATACCTTGGCAAGCTCCTTTCTTTAGGCAGAACATAAGGTTTAAATAGAAGCCCAGATACCAAACAGGCACCAGAAACCAGTGTTAAACCAGATGCTTTTGTAAGCAGCAGTTCTAAGCCCCATTTAACAGCTGTGGGCATCAGCCAGTACCACCGATGCAGTTTCCTGTAGGGACTATAACACCCCTGCAAAATGGTGCTGCCCTTCCTTTGCCTTCTGCACCACAAGGAAATCATTTCTAACACCTATAAACTGAAAGCTCTGAGTGGGGAAGCAGTTAATGGGAGTTTTCAGTCTTGGGAGGTAACTTGTTTCTAACAGCTCCCATTGCTTCATCTGGTGATGATAACCAGCCACCTCCTTAAGCAGCACTAACTCTGCCTCAGGTGAGATCATTATTTTGAAAGAGATATTGACATTTATTGTATCAGTCGGTTAGCTCATGTGTCCTATCAAAAGACTCACTAATCAACCCCCAGAAGCCCCAACCAACCAACCCCCTATAAACGCACCCCTCCAAATGTTTGCTTTGTTTTACTTGCAAGATGCTCTTACTGTTCCTGGGTACAGGGTTCAAATGCTCAGCAACTCTTACATTTCACAGATTGTCTCTCAGTGCATCATGAGATCCTTCCTTGTCAGCCCAGCAGCAGTTATTCAGGAGCTGCTCATGACTCCTGTCAGTGTACCTGTAGATTTGTACAGATAATGTGTACGTGCTGCTTTCAGGCATTGCTTCCTCTCCAAAAGCCAATTCTTCCAACAGATTTCAACTGCACCGTTTCCTCTATAAAGATTCAGGAGAGAACCTCAGTTTGCCTGACACTGAGAACAGTCTCACCCCAGCCTGCCTGCAAACACCATTCCAGAAACATCTCAGAGCACCATTAGAGACTAGTTCTCATTTGTGGGGAAAAGGATGAAACATGAAAAACTGGCAGGCTGTTTTGTGAGCTGTGTGCCTTAGAGGGTTACAGAGTTCCAGAAGTTATCAGCACAGATATATTAGTGAACAGAGAACAGCTGACCTATTGAAAGATGCATGGCAATTACTTTTATCACACAGTTTTTGTTTTATTATAGACCTCAACTCTCATAAGCATTCAGTATTCTCCCTTGTAACTATTTCAGTTCATAGACAGTAGGTAGCCCATATTTGCAAGTAGAGTAATCATCCCAGAACACTGTTATGGTAAGGCTATGGAACTTACAAAACCAGAAAGCAATTGAAGGCAAGAAATAAGAACACTTAAAGAGGCTAAAGGAGGAGAACAGGATGGACACAGACTGCTGGAGAGATAGTGCATTTTTGAGTCCTGAGAATTTTTTTAGCTCAACACTCCCCCCACCCCCACCAACCCAAAACCTCACACACACACAAAGGGCTGTTAAGCTCTTGATTTTGCATGAAAATCTATGGTTACATCTTGCAATGACAGCAAGTCACCTTTGTCACAAAACTGACTCTGGAAAGAAGCCATCAGAATATGCTCCAGTGCAGAACACACCATTGTCAAGTCATTCTCAAATAACATCCTGTGATGCAACACTAATGTTAACTCTGTGGAGTGACTAATAAGGCCATACATATTTTCTATGGCGTACTTCTGTGTGCATAGGCAGTGCACTGGGCCATTTATAGCTGTATTACAAAAGCACAAGGATTTAAAGGTAAGTTGTAGAGCTTTTCTGAAAGCAGCATTACTTTTCTGTTGGAAAAAAAATCAGTTTTGGGTTTTGTCATCTCGTGTTTCTCATTAGCTTATGATCACACTGGGACAGAAGTGCAAGAGCTCTTAAGAAGAAAAAGGAAAACTACCCATCCTCTCACTGATTGTGCATTATATGCATCCTGTGGTGCCCAAAGGTGTCAGTCAAGATTGAAAGCTAATTGTACTTGGAGCTGTAAAAACATGAAATGAGAGAGCATTCATGACAAGAACCTCACCTGGGTCAGCTTTGGGACAGTTGGCTGAACTGAATCTTGAGGAGATTAAACAAGGTGAACGTCAGACCGGTGCAGTAAAGACAGCAAACCAACTCCAGGTATAAGGCACACCATGGCCTAGGAATAAAGGAGGAAAAAGGTTCAAGAGGAACACTGATCCAAGCTGTTCTGGGCCTTCACACTGAGGGACACAGAATATGAACCTGGCAGCAAGCCCACTATCAAGTAGAACGTACCCAGAAGAGGCCAGTGAAGCAGCTTGGAGGCAGAAGTGTTAATATAAAGAAAATAGTGTTAGGAGCTGAGCAACATGTATTTCAAGAGGGTTATAAAGAATTAGTAAGGTAAAATATAACCCACCCTGGTTAGACAACAGTTTTGTTTTTAACAAGCAAACTCACTCTCAATCTGGCTTTTTATGCATTATCTATATACACAGACAAGGTCTTTGTCTCCTCACTTTGTTATAACTCAATACCCAATAATCAGCCACTGAATTTAGAGAGCAGTTGGTTAAAAACCTTAGTTTAAAAACCTGTTTTCTTAGAATAGAGAATATCATTGGCAGCAGCATCCTTAGCACCAGGCTGGGCTGGTATCTTTAATTTACAAAGTTAAGCACCTTACAACATTAGGCCAGGACAAAATTAGTCAAATGAATTTAACAGAAGGCAAGTCTGTTATCTAAGATTCTTGAGTAATGGAGGGGCAATTACAGCAATTAAAATCCACTGAAACTCTACTGTCACAAGCATACAGTTATTGCATTTCTGAACATGGATGTGATTGCTCAAGCCATATGGACAAAAACCTCCACCAAAATTCTATTGAACTGACAGTTATTGATTCTTCTTAGATGCTATTAAATACTGTCTGTGAAATCTGTACTTCAAGAGTTTTCACTGAAGTGGTTTAGATGGGCACAACCAGAAATGGTGGGTGGTTTGTTGTTTGGGCTTTTTTCTTTTTGAGAAGACCACCTTCCTTTGTACTTTAATGTTACTCAGTGCCAGATCGATCACAGCCAGCCACATCTTTCATATGTTTGGATATGGAGTTAAAAATAGCAAGGAAAGGAGCACTTGTAAGGAGGGAGCACCACTGGACTATGTTGACCTTACGCTTCATTAGGAAACCTTATTCAACTCCTACCCGCTGTCCTGTAATACTATAAATCCCCAAGTTTCACCCTGAGGCACTTGCTCTGTCAAAGCTGTAAAACACTATTTCATTTTTAGACAGGAGGTCAAGCTCTGAAACAGCTTCCTCTCTCACCCATCCTGCTCTGAATCATGCCTGCATTGTACACCTTCTACACAAGAATGGCACAGAAGGATCCCAGTTCCCTGCTTCCATCCTCCTACCTAACACTGTCTCTAATGGGAAAAGCAGCACATCAGAGATCACTGCTGCTGCTTTGCATGGGCTGGCTTTGCTTGGCTGTCCTGGGCTGGCTTTGGTCCAAAGAAACTCTGCCCAGGGCACTGCTGCACTGCCTGGCACAGAGACACGGGGGGTGAGCTCAAGTTTGACCCTAAATATTCAGGGTAGACTCACTGTGTGTTCCAGACAGTCAGTTCCCTTGTCTTCCTTGGTTTTCTGTTGTGTGTGGCAGTGTCTGTTGATGTTTTCAGAACCATAATACAAGCACTGCAGAGTTTGCAGAGCTGGTTTCAAAGCCACACGTTACAAAGAGGCAAGAAGCAGTTGATGGAAGTGAGCCTTCTGGAATCAGAGCCCACCTGACACCCAGGGACACAACTGGCCTCTGCAAAAGGTTCCAAAGGCCAAGCAGCCCCCAGAAAGGTGTTTAACAGAGTAGTGCAGCTGACTTGCAGGCAGGGGCAGTTTCCTTTTGCCTTAACCAGAGAGAGGGAAGGAGAGCACCAGAGCCAGTAAGAGCCAGCACAGCTTCTGCTGTAGAGACTGAGGGTCATCAGGTTCTGTTGATCAGAAAGGCCTATGGTCCTGTCACACAGCACACCCAAGTGACAAAGCCATCTCAGTGTGCATCCTAAGAGGGACAGTGAGCACCAACAGCCCCTGCTCCCAGTTCATGACCCTTAGTGCTCAGACTGGGGGAAGGGAACGCTGGGGCCTCTGCAGCAGAGCGATTACTCAGGGAACCAGATGACATTGAAATCTCAGTTTTGTGTGCTGGTGGCCAGTAACTTCACACAAGAACATGTGTATCAAGTCCAATGTTTAGAGCATGACAGATTTTCTCAAGGCAGCAAAAATGAGGACCTCCAAGTGGAGATTCCCTGATGTTTCTTTAAATAGCCCTGCTTTAAAAGCTGCAAGTGCATAAAATTACCTGAAGCCACTGGTGCTCAGCTAACAGAAACTTTGGCTCAGTCATGCTTACTAAAAACATCAATCTGTAAGACACAAAGACAACAATTAATTTAATGAAAAGCATAATGTTAAATTAAGCACTGGGTTGCTTATTTTTAATTTAAAGAGAATAAATTTTGATAAATGCCTCAGCTTACTTTGGATTAGCTTTTTAAGCATAAGGCCCTACAAGCAACAGCCTAGCAGTCTCAGCACCTCAGCTCCGGGGGAGAAAGAGCAAGTTCCTTTCTGCACTAAGTAGTTTATGTATAATTATGTCATAAAGGAAAAGATATGTTCTCCAAGTGTGGCTCTTTCTTAAAATGGATCTTAATAAGAAATTGCTAGTGTAGAACAGCAGTGATGTATTGCATAGCATAGAATTAATCAGAAAAGGTGACTCTGTGGGATGAGGTACACAGCACAGACACAACCCATTAAGAAGAGTTGTGGCAGTAATTCCACTAGTTGCAAGCTGAGCTGAGTCTACTAAATTTCAGTGATATCTTGGGAAAAAATGGACAGAGACTTTTCTGTTAGGCTTCATCAAGGGGAAAGAGAGAGAAAACCCAAGAGATTGGTCATGAAGAAGGAAGTTCTAAGCAAAAAGTTTTCTGAGGAAGACTCATCTACCAGATTTACCCAAACATTTCCCTCTCATCTTGTTAACCTGGCCCAAGCAAAGCAATAGAGAACACACACTTCCAAATCTAGTAAACCTGTGCTGCTCTTTATGCCATTTATTCCTCAGAACCATCTCTGTGCCTGAGATACAGATAAAATACTGAAACTTGATCACAGACTGACCAACCCACAATTAGTTGCAAATCAGACACCACTTAGAGGCACCAGGTTACAGTCACTGAAAACCTGCCCTTACCACTGGGAATGCACAGAAGAAAAGCATTTCTTTTCACAGGAATGCTCAAAGTCCATTATGAAAGAAAAGAGCAACGCTGGCACCCAGCCCCTCTACAGATACTGGAGCATCAGTTGTTCCCAAGTGCCTGATACCAGCTCCATAAGCCCAGAAGACAGAATTTACTTACTCCATCCCTGCAGCTCTGGCAGTGCCAGCAATGCTCTGCTGTGCCTGGGTTCAAGATGGCCAGCAATTTAACAAGAGAAAGCAGCACTTAAACATGCATACAATCATTAATGGTATACTGCTATTATTAATTATCTAAAGCTTTGAATTAGGCATTAATTATTTATTATCTAAAGCTTTGAATGAACATGCCTTAGCACTGAAAACACAGGAAAACACAAACCCTCTCATCTGACTCCATGAGATGCTCTGGGAGCTTTACTGGAATAGCCTGGCAGTTGGCAACGTGCTCCTTCCAGGGATGCAACTACTCTCACAGCTACTGCCCTCAAGGTCTACTTGTACAGGTAATTTTCTTACATTAATTAGGAGTTTCTTTGGACATAAAGTAAAAAAATAAAATCCAGAAGGAACTAGCAGCAGTATGGAGCAAGAAAGACAAATCAAGAAAGAGACCCAACACAAACCCACACCTGAAGCCTCCAAGACAAGGAGGAGAATCCAGACTACATCCTGAGATATCTAATGGAGCCACAACAATATCATCAGCTGACACTTACTCAGGTTTAATACTGTACAGTATTACTAGTCAAAGAAAGCAGCAGATTGCTGGGCACAGCTTGCTTATGTGAATAGTCCTACTTAGGTCAGTGCTCTTCAGTAAGATGAGTAGCTTTTGTCCTAAGCATAAGAGCACTCTTCAAGGACCAGGATGTGAAATTCTGTTAGACTACATTATTCCTATGAAATGTAAACAGTCTTCCCATGGTGTTCCCACAGACCCTTCACCCTACACATACTACTGCTTACTTACCTTCCCCCCACTATCTCCTACCCTTTTTAGTTCCTCTGTGTTACACCCTGTAGTGTTTTGTCCATCACTTCCCTACTCCACGTTGTCTGCCCACTACTAGCATCAGGTTTGAGTCTTCTGTGTTAATAAATGGTCAAAAAGGATTCAGGGATCCTTACAAATGCATGCAATCACAGTTTCCATGATCTTGTCTTCTCTGGAGAAAAACCAACATACCCCATTACAGAGCTATTTTGGAGCAGTCATCCAGGACTTGGGATTCCAATGCCAGAAGCAGACCACAGACTTCAGAAGCAGCACAGCAAAACTGAAACATTCAGTTATTCAGAAATGGAAATTCAAACAGTTGGAAGGCAGAGGTCAATTCCTGACACCACTCAGATCCAAAAGACCCTTCCTTTTTCTGACCCTAATCAAGATACACGGCAAGAAAAGAGTCTTTTAAAGAAACCTTGGAGTGGATGATACCTGTCCACCTCCAGCCAATGTCAACAGGACAAGCCTGCTAAGCACACCTGCTGTATTTGCTGAGATGCCTCTGTGCCAGGTGGAATCCTGGGCTGGCCCCAAAAACTCACAAGCACCAGTGCAGCACAGGAAAAACTGCCCACGTCTGCCCACTGCTTAGGAAGCTCTGGGCTGGAGAGGGGCATTTTCTGGTTTACATGAAATTCATCCATTGTTAAGGAGATAATTATATCCCTACAAGCCACTGTGTTCTCAGTTCAAGGCTTACAACATATTCCTGCTGCCTGCTCCCTCTTCCCTGCCATGCTTCCCTGCTAAAACCTACTCCCTAACCTGGCAGGTGTTCAAAGCCATCTTACAAGCCTGAGGAGGAATAACCAAAACCAGGGGGCTGGTTTCCCAGCAGCAGCTTTACCATTGCCAGTAATTATGGAGGCATCCATCTCACAAGCATGACGACCTGCAAACAACCTGCAAGTGGTGAACAATGCACTTGTTGCTGTTTATACCCATGCTAACAGAGTTTACATTTTACTGGACTCCTCAGTTTGACTTCTAACTGCTTCAGTCACCAGGTACCAGTGGTCTCTTTTCTAGGAGGTCTACCAACCTCCTAGATCACTGAGGTACAAATAAAAGTCACCGTGAACATCTATCAAGGAAATCATTGGCAACAAAGCATCCAGACTTCAATCCTTAGCTACTCTCCTCTGTACTTTCAAGGGAAACCTGTGCTGCTCTTGCAGGAAGGGTTAGTGGCAGCCTGTGGGTATCAATCAACCTCCACTTGGTTCAGCACTTCATCAAAGGTCTCCTGATTTTTCTGTAATCATGGAAGGCAATGCTTGTGAAGTTTTCATGGGGCTGGAATCCCAGTCAGTCTATCAATGTAGCTGGTAGATCCATTTCTGGAAACCATTAGGCCCTTCTCTCTAATCCTCTCTTGTGTGTTCTCAGGTTCCTAAACATTTCCTCTCTCTATAGAGACCACTGGCAGAGCAAGCCTTGCCTGACACACCACAACCTGAGGCTATCTATAAACCACTGGCAGAGCAAGCCTTGCCTGACACACCACAACCTGATGCTCTTCTGATGCTTTCCATAACTCAGAACACAAGGTCAGGCCTCACGCTTCAAAACAGAGAAGAGATGTGAGCAGCCCATCCACTCAGAGCCATCCATCACTATTAACTAGCCCCTGTTCCACAACGGGCAGGGCAAGAACTGTCACCCAGCTTCTTCCCCAGTGCACAAGCAGCACCAGCCTTGGGCAGCACCAGCCGCTTACACTCTGTGTGCTCACAGAGCACAGCAGGGAGAAAGGCATGATGCCAGGTACCACTGGCAACAAATGCCACGCACAGGGAAACCCTGGATTTCTTCTGACTTTATAGGTGGATTTTTCTGGCATCTTGACTCCATGGTACTTGTTCTGTCCTGCTTAACACTTGTACAGTAACACACTGTGAAAGTGTAATGGCCAGTCCTTCTGTCATTGCTTCACTGCTGTTCCCCTTAAATCGTTACTGGAAACCATTACAAGGAAAAAGTAGGCATTTTCCTCTACTGAGGAGCCAGAGTTTCATCATGAACAATTTCCTTTCTGAAGTGGCAGCTGTTCTCCCTTTTCAGCCTTTTACTATATATAAAAACTAAATGACAAGCAAAAGACAAGGGGGAAACTCTCTCACACTTTCTTACAAGTGCTATTAAATCAGAGTGCTCCTACCAAAAGCAAGAACACTATTAAAAAAAATAGCCATTTTAGCGGGTATTTACATGTACTCCAGAATTTATGTTTACATTTAGGAGAAAGCAAAACCTGTAACTTGGCTATTCACAGGATCCAACACTTGCACAACTCTGCAATCAGAATATAACCCTCTAACACATCCAAACCCCAAGTATTAAATACTCTGAAGGTACTTTTTCAAACAGATCAATACTTATTCCAATGTCACAAGCAGTCTTTTCATGTAATGAAATGATCCCTGTTTCCAGTCAATTTATAAGCATAGAAAAAAAGCAAAATTCATTTTATGTTCAGCACCATGCACTTTTCAGCTTTTATTTTAAAAATAAAAAGGTGGTGCACTCCATAGTACTGGGTTAAAAAAGCTGTACTCAACAGAAACCTGCCCAGAGTTGAGAGTCAGGGGGTCCGGAGGAACTCCCTGACTTCGCCTGCACTGCTCCAGCTTCAATAGGCTTCAGACCAGTGTAAACCAGACCTTCCTCTCCCCCTTTGTGTTCCTGTGGAGCAGCAGCTGGAATGCCAGATACATTTGTCACTGGTACAGTGAGAGCAGAAGAACAAGCAAAAGCTATAAAAATCAAGTTAATCACTTTTTATCTCTGACAGGTCCAGCAGATTTGGAATCCATTTCATTCCCATTTTAGTGATGAGTAAACTTTTTATCCCATTGAACTTCTCATGTCAGGAATTCTGGAAACACTAATAACCTCTCATCATAAAGGTGCTATAATTAAAGGCCTTGTTTTGACAGAACTGTTACAACCCTGGCACCCTGCAACAGAAGCAAGGAAAGCCATCTCCTTGCAGACTGCAAGTTAAATATCTTCACCCTGAGACTAGAAGATGCACCACTACTTCATTAGGAGGTGTATTTTTACATATCTGAGTGATATGTCCTAGGGAGCCTGCTCTGGCAGGGGGTTGGACCCAATGATCTCGAGGTCCCTTCCAACACCTACAATTCTATGATTCTATGATATTTCTGTAATGGAAACACACAATACAATTAATCTCTTTTCAGACAGCAGGAAGAAAAAGCACACCAGCAAACAAGAACAGTCCTTTCCTGTCTGGATGAAAACGATGCCATTCAGAGTAAAGAGATGCCATTATGCATTTAGGGATTTATGCACCAACGTTACACACTGGGGGAAGATTGCACTAATACAGATAAAACAAGTAACACTACCAGTGTTACTATTTTGCTGAAGAAATACATAAGAAAGCTAGCCTGGAATTTTATTGACTTAATCTAGCTTTGGGGAGAGTATGAGCACATTGCCATGACACAGCAAAGTTTAGAGAATTCTGACACGAAGCGAGTACGAACTCCCTGCAGAACGTCTGGCAAGTGATGAGTAACAGGGAATAAATGCCTTTTCCATATGAGGAATTCTGGTCTGGAATACTAGAAAGCAAACTCAGAAACCAATTCTAATTCCTGAGGTTGCATTGTTCTGTCTGGCTGACAGTCATTTTCTGCATTTTATTTATGCTTTAAGAGTTTCCCTCAGCTCAGCCCTGAGCACTGAACTGAAGAGTATAATGAGAGCCTGTGTATTTGCAGCTACTGTCCAAACCTGTAGGCTGGATAGCAAAGGATGGCCTGAGACTTGTTTACTGAGTTTGTTTTTGTCTCCAGCCCACATACAAACCAGCAGACACACCAAACATAATAAGGAACAAGGCTGCAGACTCACATCAAGACACAATCTCATGAAAGATTAAGAGGCTATGAATGGAGATGCAGTGTTTATTAAGGACTTGGGATAATAGAATTACTCAAACACAAAAACAATCCATCAAAAGCTGGTTGAGGCTGAAACTGCATTTCAGTGGAGCCCAGCTCTTCTGTGCAAGGCTGATGAATACATCAGTGTGTTCAGTGTGGATTACAGTGGGAACTGACAGCCATAAACTGCACTGGGAGCGGGCTCAGCACCTCCTAAGGCGGCACCTGTCATGTTTTGCACAACCTCATTACAGAGGAGACTTCAGTTAGTAAGTTCATTCACAGATGATGTTTTGCCTTGTTCCAATAGGATTAAAAGCCTGGTTGCAAAATGAACCCCAGTGATGCAGTAACCACTTGACACAAACATTGTCCAAGGATTTAGCCTGGCTACGTGACCCAGGGGCTGCTTTTCCCTGGAGAGCAACCATATTCCTCAGTGCTCCTGAGGGCGATACCAGGCTTTCCTTATGTGCTCCCCTCTCCCCAACATCCTTGGTGCAGAGCTGGCAAGGGAAAACCACTAAATCAATGGTCTTAAAAGAGTAAAAGCACAGCAACCTACAAAGAGTACCAGTAAGGAAGAACAAGAAAGCCCCAGTTAAATGTACACATTCACAGACAGCTTAATGGCTGCTTCTAGGAGACAACATTAATTACTAAAATAGGGTTAAGGAAGGTTTTTATCTATATCTACCTCCAAGTCTGTTTCAAACTGACACAGCACTTCAAAGTCTTGTTCTCTTTTCAACTATTTCAGTGTGGTTTTGTCTACTGGTTTATTTAAAACACTTGAGTCTCATCACTGCAGCAACCCAAGAAGCAGCTGGCATCACTCCCTGATCACACACAATGCACTGAGCCTATGGAAGACGTGTACTCTCTGTGCATTGCAGTTCAACTGAGAGGATGAGGAGAAAACCTACTGTTACCTTCTCCTCTGTGAAATACCTCTGTTCCCTACTGAGACTTGAGGTTACAGGGACAAATGTTTGGGGAGAGTCACTACAGTTAAATGACCCTGGAAGGTCCTCTGTGTTTTGGGTTGTGGCTGCCTGAAGGGGAAGTCTGCAGGTGGGAGACTTGGAGGAGGTTTTGAGAAGGTCACAAGAGTGACTCATGCATTTTGGTGAGCTGTATAGGTACCATTTCTCAGCAAATCTAAGGTCCTCCATGTAAACAACATGTTTTTCTGTGAGGAAAATAAAATTAATAAGCCCCAAGAGCTTAATAAATGAGTTCTATAGGGATATGCCACCTTCCTGCAGGCCCACACCCTCCAGCTTGCTTTTTGCTCAAGCTTTACTCACTCAAGCTCCCAGGAGCAAACTCCTGAGCAGAGAGTCACCCGTCTGTCACGCTGCACTTGACAGTCCTTGACTGCACCACTTCCAGTGGCTTCTGCTGAAAAGCTGCTGCTGCTTCTCTGAGCAGAGACGGGGATTGCCCACAGAAGAACCAGAGCACCACACAAGCAGTAAAGCTCCTGACAGCTGGGTGAGCTCTTGTTCTCCAAAGCAGGGAATGTGTGACAGGATAAAACAGAAAGGAAGTAATCCTCCATTGCCAGAGTTCTGTGGCTGGGATAGAGCTGGATATCACCTGGATTGGTAGAAATTGTCCTCCTAGGCCAGTACAGCACCTGAGAGTTCAAGGACAATTTACAGCTGCTCCTGAAACACTGTTTTTAACTTGAGGGGAAAAAGTACAATTTTTTCAAACACCTTTGGCACACTTCCTCAAAAAAGTAGTGACTTTCCTTAAATTGATTTTCCTCCCTTTTGTTTCTGCTTATAAAACATCCATCAGAATTTCCACTTATTACTACATCTACAGTCATCACAACAGGGAGATGTGCTGGCAAACAGAGAAAATAGAAATATTTGGTTAATATCTTCTGAAAAAACATGTTTCACTTGCCCATTCCACCTTCTAGATTTGCTTTATTTTCTAGTAAAAAAATGATTTAATTGGATTTGCTAGTGGGAAGTTAGGCTATATTGTTATGATGCCTCATGGATTTTGTTGTATTTTTTTACCAGCAAATTGAGTTATTGATAGCAATGCCCATCAAGAATTTGTTGGGTAGGAAAATGCTGAACACACTAGTCTAACTTGAGTCTAGCAAGGCCTGACACTACATCATGTGTCTATACGGTTTCATGATCAGTAATAAAGTGCTGGGCCTGGGTAAATAGTACTTATCGAGAGTGCCTGGGGTTCTTGGTAAGTCTCAGGTGTTTCAGCCCTTCTACTGCATGCAGCATTGATGAGGCCTCACTTGCAATCCTACATCAAGACAGCACATCTTACTTGAAAAGGTGGGGGAATCTATTTCAGCAAATCCATGGAAGAGTACCAACAATAATCCAAATTCTAGGGGAGATGTAACACACAAGAAAACCAGGAAAAAGCCACAGTCCAGTCTAGACTACAGACTGGGGAGACAGAACCACTGATTCAAAGGTTGCCAGTAAGATGAAGGGAATAAACTGTTCTGTGGATTCAGCTGGACAGGGCCAGAAAGCCATGGACACAAATTGAAGCAGACACTTGGGTTACAGGCTAAGGTAAAGTCTGCCTAGCCATAAACAGAAGAAAAAGTTGAAATATTTCACTGAGAAGGGAGCCTGATTCCACCACTAGAAGTTTCAGAACAAGAAAAAGCCCATCCTAGAGAAACACCGTGCCATGAATAGTTCATGTCCAGCGGAGTAAGGACTAACCAGCTCCCCGTGGCCTTTTCTCAGTCACCACTTCTGTGGTTACAACTCAGTCATCAGAACAGTTAAAATGAGATGAGTCAGGGAAGGCAGGCTCAGGACACCAGCTGTGCAACTCTGGGCTTCCTTCAACAAAAGGGACAAACAGAAATAAGAAAAGATTAGGACAACAGCACAAAGGTGAAGAAGCAGCAAGATGGGTGGGGCTTTTCTGTCTGAAGATCCTTTGCCATGAACACAAAAACACCTTGCACCAAGAAGTTATTTACTACATTATTTCTTCATATTATCTGATATATTTATCACCCAAAAGTGTTCCCAGGAATGCCCCTAGAACAGTAAAAACACATTCATAACCAAAAGTAACACTGATGCACGTCCAAAGTGGTAGTGACAAGTGACATAACCTTCCTTTCCAGATGAAGTCTGGAAATTAGGGTCTTTTTCTTGTTCTACTACTACCCAAACCAGGGTAAACGCAGAAAGCAGCTCTAACCTCCTTGCTTCATGGGTTTCACAGCAGCAGATTTCACCACAATTGAAAGAGTCATAAAACTCCTGAAGTCTGAAAGATTTAAGCTCCTGCATTTCCTAGAAAATCAGTTTGCACGCTTCAACTCTTTGATTATTCAGGCACAATCCATCTTTGCCAAATCCTGGGGTCACTTCCTACAATTTTTTCTTTATCTCTGTTTCTTTAATTACAACTTGTCTGGTACACATCCTGCAACTACACCAACTAGAGCAAGCCTATTACTGCTTTCCTTATCTCTCCCTTCAAGATCTCTCTTCAATTCCTGCATTCTGTCGAGGTCAGACTAATGACACCACAGTTGTCCAGGTCACTCTTTTACAATGCCACATGTGGTTGGACAGGAGATGGATCAGAAACAGAACCAAAATTAAACATGCACAAAACCAGTGGGGAGAGCTGAAAGGGGAATAACGATCTACAAGGGAAGACCTGAAGTACTGGATTTACAAGACTAAAACTCTGAAAGGGAAATAAGTTCAAATATATGATGTGCAAGACCAACTTCCGGGCAAAAACCTCCTTTCATAAGCTGGGAACTCAATCTGAAATGACTAAGCAAGAGAAGGACTTCATCAAAAGTTACCAAGAAACGCAACAGTGGCTGTGACGGCTACAGAGACGATGAGGGACTGGAGTGTCTCTCGTGAGGAAAGGATGAGAGAGCTGAGTCTGTTCAGCCTGGAGCAGACTGAGAGGGAATCTGACCAATGCTTACAAACTGTCTCAAGGGTGGATGTCTAGAGAAGGGGACCAGACTCTTCTCAGTGGGGCCCAGTGACAGGACAAGAGGCAACAGGCACAAACTGGAACCCAGGCAGTTCCTTACTCCAGCAGTGACAGAGTGCTGGGACAGGCTGCCCAGAGAGGTTGTGCAGTCTCCTTCTCTGGAGATATTCAAGACCCCCCTGGACGCAATCCTGCTTTAGCAGGGGGTTGGACTAGATCTCCAGGGGTCCCTTCCAACCCCTACTGTTCTGTGACTCTGTGAAGACCAAGCCCCTCACAGGATAGCATGTCCTCTTCTTTTACATCACCGTTACCCTACGGGAGCTCTGGGAACATCAGGACAAACTTGTGCACTTGAAATTCTACCTGAAATGCTGCTTTGCCATAGATAAACTGAACCAAAACAAGTGGAAGGGTCTTAGGTGGGAAGGGGAATTGAAAGCCTATTTCATTTGTCAATAAAAATGAAGGAGTGAGGGTATTATTTTCACTGGCTTAAATGTATTTCTAATAGCTCCAAGGTAAATAGGTCCAGAACATTCATAATACAATGCAACAAAAAATCAGAAGTCTCTTCATTGTTAGTGGAGCCAAATTATGTCAAAGCCTCCCAGCAGAGAGGGGGATGGGGGACCCTGGGAACATGCTGCTTCAAAAAAGAAGAAAACAGAAGTCTAATTTAGAAGTATGGCAGTCAGCAGGGCAGGAGAAGACTCCAGGCCAGGTTTAGCACCACAGTTTTTCATAGCTTGAGGAAAATTGCCAGCCTCAGTGGAATGACCACAGGAAGGTACTGGAAATACGCCTAAAGGATCTCCAACAGAACCCTACCACTCTTTTCCTCTCACTTACCAAGCCTCATTCCCAAACCCTTTTCCTCTCACCCACCAAACCTCCCTCCTCTCCCCTGACCCACCAAACCTCATTCCTACCACACCACCTCACCACCACCCATCAGTCAGGAATCAACTGTCTCGTGCAAAGAACCTAATGACTATGCAAGGAACCACCCAAAAAGTATCAGGGGAGACATCAGGGGCCATTCCCACAGCCAGGTGGAAGGTGGTGGCTATGCCAGGGATGACACCAAGGCGGCCCCCCCAGCAACCACAAAGAACACACATAGCTCCTCTCTCTCCCTCTCTTCCTTCCTCTTTTCCACTCTCTCCTTCTCTCTCTCTTCTGTTTTCCACCCTTTTCTCTTTCTTCCCCCCTTCCCCTGCATGTTTGTTTTGGGTCAAATTAAGGAACTTGAACCTTGACTCCCCCTGGAGCCTTAATTCTGTTCTGAGAACTGTGAAAAACTGATCATGATAAAACACCTGATAACTGGGCATCACTTGGGGGTTGAGCCCAGCTGCCCCTAGCCACCCAGAGCCATCTGAGGGTCAAATGGAACACAAGGGGGTTTAACCTCTGCCAAATGAAGCCTTGTCTAGCTTGTGGATGGCTAATTTAAAAGTATGGCAGTCAGCTGGGCAGGAGACACAACATCACCCACTCTGACAGCAAAATATATGCTACAAAAAGGAAACAAGCAGGAAATCCAGAGCAGGGAGAAAATAAAATTCATCCAAATCCTTTACACCTACATAGCAGCTTTGAAGATCTACATTAAACAAGCATGCATTGGCAGCTCCTTGCAACTTTAGCACGTTTCCCCAGGGTAACAGTAATGAAAGGTAGGCTACTCTGATACTATTTTCACTGAAATTATTATCAAGATATTGTGATTTAGAGACACAAGGCTCACCTGCAGCACTACAATGAAATAAATGTTAAGTTGCACTTAAGTAGAGATTGACTGCTAAGACTAAGTCATTGCATTTTCTTTTTTCTCCCAATAAAGCACTTAATACCCTAGAAAGGAAGGATGGGGGATAATGAAACTCCAGAACAACCTGAGAAGACTGAGTTTCAAAAAACTGGCAAGCCTAAGACAGGCTGTGAACAGGAGACTACTAAAATGGATGAATCCTGTGTTTATCAAAGGTGTGGAGGAGAGACAGGGATGAGGAAAGCAATGAATAAGCCATGGAAACACAGTGCAAAGACTCCTGAGCAACCTTAATATGAATGAAGTTTTCTGCAGGTAACATGCACGTGCTGATGCAAGTGACTAAGAGACCAGGGAGGGACATCCTCAAGGGATTCTGAACAGAAGCATGCATTAGCCACAGCACATGAAGAGAGGAGTATAAACCATAGAGCAAAAATTCCAAGCGCATCTCAAAATAATCTGGCATAACACTGGCACAATCTGTCATGGATCCCATCCTGTAGCTCTTCTACAATTTGATGCAGTTGGTGATTATAATATTGAAATTATAGTTCTATGGTACATGTACCACAGCACTATGAACATGTCCTATGGTACTACGCACCACAGCACTTGGCTCTTGACCAAGAGTCAGCCTGTAATAACAAGTGCCATTTGATTTCATTTTCAGAACCCTGCTGGAACACCACAATTTACAACCTTCCCTTCCTTGGTGACCCCCTGCCCCACACAGCAAAGCAGGTACTGGCCTAAATCTGGTAAAATGACAGACTGCACCAAAATGGAAAATGAAATAAAACATTCTTTCTTCAGATGTCTTGGACATGGAAACTGCCAACTCAAGTTTATGTATAAAGAGAAGCGATGGGGAAGAGGGATTAATGCTCAAAAAGTAAAAATACCATTTGCCCATTCTTACTGGTATTTGTGACCATTCACATCTGAGTCATGGGACAAACCACTCAAATATGCATGAGGCTGAGCCTGTGTTTAAATGCTGTTCACAGGATGGATTAATCATTTGTTTCAGTGCTGCTCATAATAAGAGGACAGTATTAAGTCACTGGGTACAAATCAGTATAAACACAGCAGTGCTAATTGAGGAACATGAGCTTTTACACAAGCAAAGAACCCAAGCCTTTACTCTTTACATTTTTCAAGGGCATTTCCAAGCATGAGACTCAGGGAGCAGAGAGTGATCGTACACATGTATGTTGTTGGCAGATTAGTTTTCACCTTGTTTTACTGGGAAACAAATGTAAAAACATTAACCTTTTAGTTCATGTTTTCATGGTGGAGTCCAATTATTTTTGGAAAATGAGATTTCATGTTATGCATATTTAAAGATGTCATGCAAGAATGCATTTTCCCAAACAATCCAATGTTCTCGCTGGAACTGTAGTGAATTGACAAATAATTGAGCCTTAGAATATTAACTTAGTAACATCCACTCTCTGCTCTTTTAATAAATATGCAGAATTCTGTTGATTGAGGGAACGTTTGGTTTTCAGGGTTTCCTTGTCTAGGACTTGCAAACCCCCTGGCTCCTTGGTCCATAATTCAGAGCACAGCCCCTGCACACAGAAATAGAGTTGTCGTGCTGATGACAGGAACCACACACGTTTAATAGGAAAACCCTTTCCAATTTAGCTTCTGTGCACAAATACAAGTCATCATTTCACATACACTAAGCACATGTTTAGAGAACAGCTTTGTGTGTGGAAGAAAAATTGCATTTTATAATTAAGAAAATGTACATAATTTAAGAAGTAATTGACCAACAAATGTTGCCTGTGAGTCTGTTTAACCCAATTACAAACGTCATTTATAAAGGGGGAATATAGCCAAGATCATCATTTGCAGAGGCAGTAGAAATAGTCATTAAGAACAGTTTAGATGTTTGCCTGCTTTCCTATAGTCTTCCCTTACAGATGCCATAGGGAAACAGGAGGGGGAGAAACCAAGGCCTGCAAAGAAACTTAAGCATGAAGTTGTTTTATAGATTTTAAGCGTACACTTCTGAAGGAAGCTCCGAGCACTGCCCAGAAAGATTCAACTGCTGAACCAGGTCCTTGGTGAACAGTCTCCCTACCAAAATCCCCAAACAAAAAAAGCAGCTCTTCTTCCTTCAGCACTGTGCCAGTTGTATACAGGGTGCTAATGCTGACACCATTCCCCTGGAGAAAGAAACACAGAGTCCTACAAATCCGGAGGTTAAGAATGCCTGGCAGTGTCACAGTGCCTCAACACCCCCAGGGGCTTTATTTGCCAACCACAAAACCAGCTTCATCAGCAAACTCCCATTTTCTGGTCTGGAACACAGCAGGAGGGTTCAAAGCTACAGCCTTCAACTCCATAAGCAAGAGAGAACACACCAGGAACAAACCCCTCCTATTTAACTGATGCCTTTTGGAAATACTATCAAACTCACAGGATTATTAGGACAGTCCCAAAATGTCCTATAACCAATAGAATGCAGGAGTGGAATGTCCACAGCAGACCTCTCCTCTAAGTGCTCTTATCACTCTCATTTTGGTTCTCTGGCCCAAGGAATATCAGGTTTCAGTAAGTGGAAAGCCTGCAAGAAGGTAGATAAAAGCGTAAGTGCATCCAAAAAGTCAAATTCAAGTCCAACCTGAACGTGACTTTGACTTGGATATCTGACATCATAAGGGGGTGTCTTTACCACCAGGCACTCCTGTCATCTCATCTCCCAGAGAAAGCTTTGAAAAGCCTCAGACTTATCCCACAGGCGAACAAAATCATTAATGAAATCTCAGGAGAGAAATAGCACATGTGGAAACCCCCTCCTTAGACAGAGCTTGGCAAGAGGCTCGATTCAATGCTGCACTTGCAGGGACTGTGGCTCTGACTCTGCACAGCTTCCCCTGCTCAGCAGCTGTGTGTAGCTGAGCCCTGTGCACTCCCTGACTGCCAGCCCACTGAGGCCTGCTCAGGGACCAATCCAGATGCTGTTACTCTGGTGGAGCTGGAAAGCTCCTGAACAGAAACTCTGTGGGGCTGCTTTTCTTTTGTGCCTTTCCAAGACTATGACAAGCAATCCATAGTAATTCCCAGGAATTCAGCCGCACTTAGAGCTGGGTCCAGAGCTCTGCTATGCTTTGCTCTGGCACACGTGCTGCATGGCAGCTGCACCTACAAGGTGCCCGATAACATTTAGACAATAAGCATTTTTCATGCTGTTTGCTAGTTTGAACTCTCCTCCCTGACACTTAGATATTGCAGCTGAACTGTTATGTACAAGCCTGTACTGCAGGATAAAGAACTATCTTCCTTAAGAAGGACAAACTGATAAAAAAAAAATCATTTTAAGGAAACATAATTGGCTGGGGTGGTGGGAACTGGGAGGGAAATTCAGGCCTCAGAGAAACCACTGTGCAAGAACTTAAGCCAACCCATTTGCATCCTTGTAATAGAGAGGGAAGTTCTGCAGGTGAGTAAGAAACAAGATGCTCACATGGTATGGGGTTGTTCAGATGAAGAACCATTACTCCATCCTCAGCAGGGCAGCGTTACAAATCCCTATTTATCTTTTCCCACCACACAAATCCTGCCCATGTGTTAGCACTGGTTGCCAATATGTACCCCCCACCCCCCAAGGGAAAAGGCACTTTGTGCAAGTCTTTAGTCAGATCTGAACACCAAGTCAAGGACAAGGTAAAAACTCTGAGTTTCCCTCTGGAAAAACTCTGGTAACATTTCAAATGTAATTGCTTTTGCAAACTGACAACTAATTATCCAAAAGCAAAATGCACATTAGGCATTTAAATAATGACATGTCAGTCAGTATAATACAAGTGCCACTTTACTTTTTGCTTTTGGAAATTGTTTTAGTCTATCTGCATCTACACAGGCACATGTATTTTGCAGTTATGGTTATTCACAGGAATTAAAACCTTACTGAACTGTATTATTTCCACCCACAGGCTTCTTGCTGGTGTCCTTCAACTACCACTGCTACTTGGAAGGGTACAAATACCACCAGTACTACAACCTGTTTTGGACCCACAGTTGTTTCTGAGTGCTCTCCACATTATCTTGCTGCTTGCCAGGGGAATTTTCTCCCCACTGCTGATCACTAGAACATACTTGTTTCACTGAGCTAGGAGTCAGACATGACACAGGAATGAACCATGTTAACATTAGCACTGTGGGGGGCTGGAAGGGGTCCACTGTGATGCTACCAGAATTACTTATCTGAACAGAGTGCCCCATTTCCCTGACTAGTCACATGCATATTTTGTATGAGACAAGATTGCAGAGGAATACTTCTTTACCTAAACCTGCAGTTTTTAACAGTTGTGATAAGCTAACAACAGGATTCCTGTTCATCCCTGGACACAGCATTCTGTCAGATTCTTCAACACTTCATCTCAGCTGTGAGGCTAACACAGCTAGGGAGGGGAGGGTCTTCCCATTACAGCCCCTTGTCCCAGTTGCTTACCACACCAGGGGCTCACTGAAAGCAGATGCTCAGGGCTTCCTGTTCCTTGCCTCTTCAGGGCAGAAAGATTGCTTCTTCCCCTTGTAGTTCTCCTCACTCACCCCCTCCCTGTGCTAGGCTGTGGCCACATCACATGGCAATGTACAGGACTTTGTTTCCTCCACTTAAAATTATCAAAACAATGCAATTAGTGAAACTGAGAAAGCCACCACAGTACAAGTGCCTGTGTCACACAGCTCTAAGCATCTCCCATACACACATGTAGGCTGCAGATGTACACATATGGCCCACATACATCCAGGCACATTAAAACAATGACATTATTTCTCAAGCATTTTGTGTACTTCACAGGCACAGACCCACATACCTGCCTCTGCTCTCTGAAGGTGCAGGCACAGGGGGTGCATACATACACACAGCAGGTACATCAGGACTGAAGTTCTCCATTAAAAACCACAAGAGCCTCCCCACAGACAGGCACAGTGATCTGTGCGGAAAACTACACTGCCTTGATGCTCAACTGCGCTGAGCATCATATTCTAGAGAAACAGAGCAGGAGTCAGTGTGAGCAGGAGACCGACATTCCTCATCAGAATGCACCTGGAACTGTTCCACAGGAGCCAGAGTGGCCAGCCTGCCACTGGGACTCACACTGCAAGAGCATTTTAACAAAACCATTTGCAAGTATGAAATCAAATATAGGGTATTTTAATAAATTCAGCAACCCAGCCCTGTGCCACACACATCCCTAATTTTACCTGCCAGAGTCATTCTGTTGAAGCAGGGGCCTTACTTAGATGTAGCACTATCAATGGGCATGAAAATCTCTTACATAAGTTTGCTCTAATAGGGTAACAGTAGTTAGTGTAACTGAGGTTGCCAAAGTGATTCCTCCAAATTGTCACAGCTCAGTCCAAAATTTTCTATTTCCTGTCTCCACCCAAGAACAATTTCTACTTAATAATTTACCATTATCTGTTCTGTAGCTTGAGCAAGATACTCCACTCATTTTTGTTGTGATGAGAATAAAAATCATGCTTTCTACAGCACAAGAAAAAAGCAGAGATTTTTCTGGGCAACATTTTAACCTCCTAAGGAGTTCCAATTTGTGCCCATGATAGTCCCTACTGAGAAACAGGCAGAGCATTACAGAAAAAAGGCCTTGATTGGACTAAATGATGAGCTTCTGGGAAACGGTGTGCAGGTTTCTTGTTCAGCTTGCTAGGTGGGCACTGCATATCCACCTGTAGCTTCACAGCACACCACCTAATTCAGACACTCTAATTTAGTCACATATGTTACAGGAAACCCAAGATCAGCAATAGGTATTTCAACTCCTTTTGCTTATTCCTTGTCCACTGCAATACCCCTTCAGTCAATTAAAAACCAAGAATTACTAATTGCCCCATCTCCACAAATATGCAAATGATGCAACTTCTTTGTTCAGTGCACAGCTCTCATGAGGCCCAAGTGATGCTCTGACCCAGCTCCTAACTCACAAGTATCAACAGTTGCCCTGCAGTGAGAACTGGCACTGTGGGCTCACACAAGGTCCCCTGCAGATGCAGCCACCCCCTCAGTCGCTCTAAGACTTCTCTGAGGCGCTCTCCCTCCCCGATTGCCCACGGGTGCTGAGGGACACCAGGTGGCACAGTGAGGGGCCTGATGGCATCTTGAGGTCTAGAAGGTGTACATCTGAGCTGTCATCAGATGTTAGAAGCATACAATGTGTGCAATTTACAGGTCATGGGTGTAGAAATGTGGCATTTTTATGTTCTCAAGGACAAGATTTGGAATTGCCTTCAACTTGAATATTTCCCAATTTGTTTTGGTGTTTAAACATGCACCCTTCCTTCAATTGCAATTGGGCAGATAAATCAGTTATGGGGTTTTTTTTTCATTAATGGAAGCTTCAGTTATTTCCAGAAAACATTTACACAAGGAAATGCAATATTAATATTAATAATGATGAAGGCTTAGAACTATTTTGATGACTGTGCTGCACTACCCAGCAAGGCAAGTGTCTGTTATCACTAACACAAGGCAGGTAAAAGGATGACTGCTTTGTACACAAGGCAGGGATTTTAACAGCTGATTTGAGCTCTTCATCAAGGGGTTTTGCAATAGAGTTTTAGGAAGATGAAGAATGGCTGTACGAACATCCCCTCTCTGCTCCTTCTGTAGGGAGACCAAGCAAGCTCACACATTTGACACTCACAGAACCAGTCATTATGAAGTCCCTATGCTTTGATGCCAGATATCACTGATCATTGGAGTCATTTGCAGGGCAAAGGAAAGAGCAGGGAACATTGCCTTCATTATTTCCATGGGCAAATGGGGAGGTGGAGCAGACACAAAAAAAGATGTCCTCACTGCACAGCTTCACCTTCCCCCTCACCTTCCCAGACTCAGGCTATGGAATAGCATAGTCTCTTCTCTGGAGAGGAGTGAGCTGTGACTAATTGATAGCAGCTCTCAGTAAACCCATTTTCATTTTGAGTCACACTAAGCAGAACCATCATAAACAGAATCATTTGATGATGACAGCTCTGAGTTCCTTGCCATTTCCTCTATCACAGTGAGAAAATGGGAAACATATCCCAGTATCATTTCCTTCTGCAGACTGATCATCACTAGATTGTACTTTATTGCTATTATATGCACACTGTGTTTAGATACTTGTGCTCAGGGAACACCTTCTCCTCTGTGGCAATTTCTCTTTTATTATAACTCTTCAATTCCAGCTAATTTCTGCCTCGTTACTTTAACTCCTCACTGATGAGGATCTTAGAAGGGACATGCTTTACAACAACAGTGCCTCTTCATGAAAAGAGAATGTAAAAATAAGTCAGAAAGCAATTGAGTCCAGAAGAAAAAGGACAGGCATTAGATCCCCAACCCAGATCTATTTAAAAACAATTTTCCCCCTTATGCTACTGAGGGACTAAAAAGAAGAAAATAGGAAGTCTGTATGTTAGCAAAGAGTTTTAATAAAAGAAGATCATGAGAGATTCATTTTGATTTAGAAGCACACCAGCTCCTCCTAGGGATTAAAAAACTGAAGCCCAGGAGATAGAGTTCAAACTAACCTGATAAGAGACTCAAATGATTAGCCACAGGTAGTGATAGCACTAGTTTCAGACTCAAGAGATTTAAGTGGCACCACCACACCCCAAGTAAACTAAAGGAAAATTAACATCGCTACATCCTGACAGCCATGCAGAAACCATTTTTGAACATCACAGTCCTCCCTCATTCTCATTGTGGAATTAATCCTTTCCTGGTATTTCTATCCCTAACATAATCCCCTACTGAGCATCCTCAGCACAGAGTCACTTAGAAAGTACCAATGAGCATTTAACTACACGTGTCTCAAAAGCCCACATGCCTTGTGTTTTCATACTCATGAGCAAGAGCTGTCAGATCCACCTTTCAGTAGCTTCACAAGCACCTAGATCTTCTCTCCAAGTTCAGCAGCTGCTCACAGTAAGGCTGCTTTCAATCCAGTCAGGGGGTTGGACTCTTGCTTCTTCCCCAGCAGTAGCCTTGCAAAATTCCCTCAGCTGCAAGTCAGTCACTGCTGCCTAATTTTCCCCCTCTGCCTTTCAGTAATGGATTTGGTGGGAAAAGTTTGCAGGAATTCCTGAAAACGATTCTGCATTTTCATCTCACAATGTTCACGGGCAATTCATGGTCTCTAACTTCCCAGAGAGCTGAGGAATATCAGGGGTCATTCATGTGTTACCAGCAACAACTTCAGCACTACCACCCCGCAACTGACAGTGACAATACTACTTAAGATATGACCTGAACAGAAGCACTGCAATGGCTAAACGCTTTCATGGGTCAGGAAAAAGAAGAGGGAGTAAGAAGACAAGAGATCACAAGTTTGACAGTAGCTTTCATGAGAGACTCTCACAACAATGCAGTGAAAAGCACACAACGGTGGATGAATCCTGGCAACAATAAGCAAAGTGGGATCTTACAGCAGGTCTGCTCATCACCTACTCACCCAAAATACTGGGAAAGCAGCACCTTGGCAGATGAATTCAGCTGGTTATAGAAAAAAGGAATCAGTTCTAGTAGTTTGCACTGCCTGTTCAAAAATGCTGCTCACATGCAGTGACCCTGTGGGTCTTCTGGCCCTCCCAGCAAGCGTCACCCTTAGAAGTCTGTAAGGAGGAACACAGGGATTCCCCAGTGAGCACCTTCCCAAGAGAACCACCGCAAAGAAACCACCACTCCAGGTCTCACAATAAAGCCTAACTTCTCAACTTCCACTACTGGAATTCTTTTCCCAGCACCCTGTGATCTGCATGCCCCTCCAGTTCAACTGTTGATTTCAGAGCAATAAAAAGGAGGCAAAGGTAAGGAATCAAGCCTCCAGTTCACCACCACAAACCAACTGGTTTTAACACTCAATGTATTAAAAGTGGTCAGCAGCTGAGCCAACACCTCCAACATAAGGAGAACAAGCCTTTAGTTTATACAGCCTTCTAAGCCATTTTCAAGTGTAGACCCTGGCCCCTGGGTAGAGAGAAGAGTAGTGGTGAGTCTTTCTCTTGGAAACGGTACTGCTAAAATAAAGCTGCTGGGGCTTCCTGATACAGGCCAACTTGTTTCTTACATAAAACACTGTCATGAAATCAAACCCTGCCATTGGAGCAGACAGCATGCCAAGCAGCCTCCACTGATCTGAAATGCATCCAAACTGTCTAAGCCTCTCCAGTCCCTAAACTCTGGCTGGAAATTCCATGACAATAAACACTTCCCAGCACGGACACTCTGGCATCTGGAAAGTCATCTTTTCTCATGGTCTTGTTAATGCCTTGATCTATATTCACTTGTGTGCAGCCCAAA
Source organism: Hypotaenidia okinawae (assembly GCA_027925045.1). Classification (NCBI taxonomy): domain Eukaryota; kingdom Metazoa; phylum Chordata; class Aves; order Gruiformes; family Rallidae; genus Hypotaenidia; species Hypotaenidia okinawae. Next base: position 11,140,179 of record BSDF01000006.1, read on the forward strand.
ATAAGTCCAATTATTCTCTAGTTCAGAGTGTGAGTCCATTTCCCCACTCAGTTGCACAGTGAAATAAAAGAAAAACCTGCAGAAAGGCAGCACAGGGGATACAAAGCACCCCCCAAAATTAAGACCTTTTTCATTTCTCCTTTTTTTCCCAGACCATACTTCCATTATTAGCATGTAAACAGAAAACCACTACTAATTCCATGCCCATCTGTGGTAACTCTTCCCACAAAGAAGAAACACACCAGATTTAAGACTTAAAAACAGAGAGAGACACATCCACAGCAGTAAATCCTACAGATGAACCTGTTCAGACACTGGTACAATAGGGAGCACAATTGTTTCAAACAAAACACTAGAGCACAGTTGATCTTTCATACTGAAATGAAGTTGCACTAGTTGGCCTGGAAAACCATTCATAGCATTGCAGTAAAGGAATCCCATTCTAATAGCAAAGTAGGAACAACTTTGTACTTGTGGTCAAAGTCTTAGACAAGTCCCTCAATATTTACTAGCTCAAATTTACTCCTCATTTTCTTGTCCAGCAAAGAAGTCACAGCCATGCTTTAGAAACCTATCACTGCCTTCCTTCTCAAAGATGCTGAGTCCTAAGTTCATCTACCAGTTCAATTCTTTTCTCAAAAGGCCAGTGTCAGATTCCTCTGTTCTTATGTAGCCTTTCCCCCACTGTTACTTTCCATTTGGAAATCAATTACAACAGCAGGTATTTCAAGAGTACAGACCTTGGCAGCCTGACAGTCAGGGAAGAATCAAGCTTCTTCAATGAACCAAGAAAGCACCAAGGTCTGTCTTGGGCTTAGAGAAGGAAGACACTGTGAGGCATAAGAAGAAAGTGAATTTTGTAAAGATTCCCCAAGTACAGAGAAGAGAAGTATACTCCTCTGAAACCACCAAGATTCTTTCAGACACATTGCATAGCAAGGACTGCAGTATTTGGGGAATATTGCTTGAGTAGAAGTTGGGTGAGGCACGTTCTTACCAACATTTCTCAGAAGGGAAGTCCCAGGCTCCTACATCTACCCTTTCCTGAAGTGGAAGCCTCCCCAGTGAGAGGCAGGGCATCATCAGAAGCTGGGACATGGGAACCACCATTCTCTCCAACCTTTGCAATCTCAATACTGTCACATGCTGAAAGATCAATATCAACAGCAGGGGGTTTTTAGAAGTAGCAAGAACAGTATGAGCTAGGAGAAAGTATCATCTGGTAAACTGATTAAAGTCATTAACTCCTCCAGAATATAATGAGAGAAGTTTCCCATCAATCCCCAATAACAGCTCTTTCACTTATTTTGCCAGCAGGGACGATGTTCCACTTCTTGGAGCATTAATTATCACCAGTAAGATTCCTGGTTAAAGGGAAAACTGGTACTCCTTCCATGTGTTTACTCAAGGTTAAGAGCTAAGCTAGCTCACTGAAATAAGGTGTTTGTTACATTTCATACAGTGGCTTGGTTATTTTTTCACAGTAGATATTTTGAATGCCATGGTAGGAAGTTCATTTGATCTACTCTTCATCAGCCTTGGGAAGCCACAGTAATTCAGTGTCACTGACACTTCACTCCTTATTTTAATAAGGTCTTGGCCCTTGAGCCTGTTGCCTCAGGGCAAAGGCAATTTCACTGCAGAGTTTGAGAAACGTGGCTCAGTTTCTCCCCTCAGCCCCTTGTCCTTCCCAATGCAAACAGACCCATTTTTAGCAAAATACAGGACCAAGGGGTGAGAAAACACCTTGTCCAGGTGCCCATTTCAAATTCCTATTGACTGCTGAAGGCTGACAGACAGTTTTCACACTGAACTTCTACCCTGCAAAATCCTACCCTGCCCAGCCTCGGGTGAAGCCTGTGAGCAGAGGAGCACAGCCCCACAGCACAGGATGCCCTGAGCAAGCGTGTTCTCTCCCAGGGTTACACACTGCTGCCGTGCTCCTCTCAAGCTTGCACCCCACACTCAGCTATGTAGCTACAGCCAAGCTGGTGACTTACAGCACAAAGGGCATCACTGTGTCACTCAAGTTTGCACAAGCTGAATATCATGCTGCCAGAAAAGCCTCACAGGCATCATGGGAACAGACATGTGAGAACTGGAATAGTTGTCCACACAGTTTCCATTCAAAGATGACATCACTCAACTCTGATTTCTATTGCTTTGAGATCTGGCACCCTTAATTATTACAAGAAAGACTCTTTAGGACACAGCCCCAGGCTGGTTATTTTCAGTTTTCCTCCAGATCCATCTCTCACAGGTCAGGAGACAGACTTTCATTTTCAAAACCTACCTGCACAACAGGTCCTTCACAAGTGCAGATTAAACTGCTGGATCTTCCAGTAGGCTCTCTGTTTCTTGGAGTGCCATAATCAGATGAGAGAAGGCTTCCCTAGAGAATAAGGCAGCAATTGTAAGACAATCGATATTGCTGAAGCACAAGGTTAAGCCTTGCTTCCCTTTGTCTTATGGAACCATTCCCCAGCTCAGCTGAGATGATGGAACACAGCCCAGAGTCCCATGCATTCTCTCAAACGTACAAACACTCAGAAGTTTCCACAGCATTCTTCTTGAGAGGAGTGACATGCAATAGATGGACCTTTATGTAAAATACTGGGCCTCATTCTCCAGGAAGCACAGACACACACGCACACTTCCCAGCAGGAAGGGAGGTAAGGAACAACAGGCATCTTCCCTGTGGCCACAGGCATCTCAAAACACTTTCTTGTGGCATCAAGTGGCATTGAGATCTCACCTCTATAAAAGGTTCAATACACTCTCTGGCTGCAGAAAAGGGAAAAGGAGTCTATTCCCCACTAAGGGTCACAGGAAGCCCAGCTCAGCTTCTGCTGCAGCCACATTTGGTCAGTTGACAGAAAACAGTTCCTTACAGGGGACCTTTTTGGGGACATGTGGTTTTGGTGAGTGGGGAGGGGATGAACCCCAGCAGAATTCGACTGGATTGCCCAACCTTGCAGCCTTCATAAACCAGGACAGGCATCAACAACATCACATCTGCACATGCCTTGTCAATTAGGCTGAAGTTTAATAAAACAGCATTCAGATGCCCATTTTAAAAGGCACACAGGATTTAGATTATATCTGCAGTCTGGGTAGGGATCTTGTAGAAGGGGTAGTAGCCCACTACAGAGCTCATACCAGGCAGCCTGAGAATTTCCTTGTTTTTCAAGCCCTCCATAGCTGCAGCTAGCACACTGTGCTGGCCAGAGCCAGGCTTAACATGGCCACAGACCAACACCTTACCCTCCACAATGAAACTTCAGTAAGTGTCTGAGGAGAGCTTTTCTTCAGATTAAATACAACTGGAAGGCAGAGTTATGTCACAAGATGCTGCAATCTTGCTCTCACTCCAGTGAAGGCTCCTGACTGCACACAAGCCAAGATCCACGCTTAGGCAACTGCCACCTATCTACATTTGTATTCCACCATCTCTTTTGCAATCCCTTCAGGCCACGGGATGCAGCTTCCTCCCCACCCCCCTGAAAGATACTCCCCATTACTGGTAGAAGCCCTTACATTAACCCCACATCCACAAGGGAAAGTGTTCATACAAATTTCTTCAGTATAAAAAAAAAATAATCGAAAAATAGGGGAAATCACTGCACCTGTGTAAGGGACTGGAAATCTGCCTTAATAATTGCCAACAGAACCGTCGTGTGTCCCCCCTTTTTTCCTCTCACCTATCCAAACCTCATTACATCACCACCACTGGCTAAGGCTTCCAAAGACCTAATGGCTATTCAAGGAGCCACCTTGATGTCAAGATAGACATCAGGAGCCCTTCACACACCAGGAGACCACTATCAGAAGAGACATCAGGCGCACACCAGAAAAGCATTCCACTATCAGGAGAAACATGGGGAGCCACTGACGTGTCAGACATTCCCTCATCCACCCTGAGGCCCACAAGCCGGGTGGAAGCTTGTGGCCACACAAAGGATGACTACAAAAAGAGGGCATTGTGCCATGAAAAGAGGCAAGCGGCCATGGAACAGGCAACAGGAGAGGCAAGCAACAGAAGGAAGCAAGCAACATGCATCGAGGGACATAGTGATGACAAGGGAACGCTCTCCCCTTCCATCGGACCCGGAGACACTGAAGAAGGCTCTGCCAGCAGACGGAATGCTGTAGCCTCATGATGGTAGATATAGCAGGCCCGTCCCCCGGCCCTTTCCCAGTTTCTCTCTCTTCCTCTTTCCTACCACTCTATCTCTCTTTCCCACCTTTTTCTCCTTTCCCCTCCTTGTTCTGCACGCTTGTTCCAAATAAAGCGACCTGAACCTTGACTCCATTTTGAGTCTGAATTCTGTTCTCCGAGAATTGAACTGAGCGCTGATCAGGATCAAACACCTGACAATTGGACGTCACTCAGGGGTTAAGCCCAGCCACCCCCAGCCACCCAGAGCGATCTGAGGGTCGGTTGGAATGCAAGGGGGTTTAATCCCTGCCAAACTAAGTCTCCTCCAGGTTGTGGATCCTGACATTAAAATGGCAGCGTCGGCAGGATGTGGATCATGACAACCTCCAAGCTTGATTACTTACGGGGAATGTAGTTTAAAATCATAGATGGGATATGATCCTTCATTTATTAGTTATTCAGCATACTCTGTTTAGAGACAGAAGCATTCCAAGGAGTGCTAGGAACTCTGCCTCACCTCTGGTTTGCTTCCACTTTTCCCTCTGCCATACCTGCATTTTTGTTTTAAGCTAGACTAATTGGTTCAAAGGCAGCAAGCCCATTAAGTCAACAACTTGTTCAGTTTAGCAACTCAACCTTAGAGTGCCTGCACTTGTAAATGCTTGGGGCATCATGTAAAACAATGCAGTGTTTTACTTACACACCAGTTGTTAGAATTTTGTTGGGCTTCCTTTCCTGGCAATGCTCTGTCAGCATGCCAGACAAAGTTTGCTTTGTCTACACAGACAAATGTAAGCAATGAAAGACATGGCAGAACATTCTGGCTGATCACAGCAAAGGCCTGGTGACCATTTTCAGACAAAGCCAGGAAAAACTCAGAGGAGTTTGCGGCTTGTTTGGGTTTTTTAAGTTTAAAACCAACACACAAAGTTCAGTCATTTGAGGAAATCATCTTAGGGCAATTGTCACACTCACACTATTTAGTATGCTCCTATCCCTCACTGAAATATGGATCAAGTAATTGCAGGCAATTAAACATATTCTTTCCAAAGCTCTGCCTTTGTTTCCTTTTTCAGTTCACTACAATCAGTGTGAACTTCCTTTTACTAATCACCTTGCTCTTTCCAAACAATTTTGCATGCATTTCACACATCAAAAGGGACAATACTGAATTTTGCTGCTATTTCAGAGCCATCACTCTTTACATCAGGAAGAAGCCAACCACAGAGCTATTTGCATGCCAATCTCTCAGCTGCTCTGTTTATTCTAAACATAACTTGGTCAGGGGCCTTTCAGAGAGAAGGATCTTCAGCCTGCCCCAAGGGAGGGCACATCCCAAATTTCTCCTGTGCCTCATCGGGAGTCTCACAAGAGGCCAGCAGAAAGAATGAAACAGTCAGAGTGCACTGTGAGCTGAACTCCTGGTTTTGCTGTCACTACACGTTCACATTGACATGAATCCTTGTCTACAAAAAGGAACTTTGGAAGCTGCAGAGTTGGAAACCAAACAGCTCCTTCCTTTGAGACAGGGACACAAGAAGGGACAAACCCTCTGCATTCTCCAGAACAACACAGCCAGTCTCTGCTACATTGAATCATTCAGCTTTCAGGCTCTTTGAGGCAAGGACTGCCTGTTAACAAGCTCTATGCTGAGCCCAAGGGGGCCTTAAGAGCCAGGACGCACAAATAATATCACAACTATAATAAACACACACAAGTCACCATTGATAGGCATAAAGGGCACAATCTCTGTCCTTTAGCAGTTCATAATTGCTGATATCCCCCTTGTGCCAAAGACTTTAAGAACACACATCCTTCCCAGCCTACATTAAATAGCACATTATTGACTCCTCTCTATACCAAAGACAATAGAAAGGCACTACAGCCTCAGCTAGAGGAGCTACAGCAATTCCCATTCCTAGTTTTCAGAGGTCACCTGCCCAATTAGTATTAAGCAAAACAAATTAGCAACTGTTACCCCAACCAAAACACACACAGAGAGACCAAGAGAACTGATACAAACCTTCACTTTATGGCTTCTTTCAGAGAACATCATAACAATTGCTGGTCCTTTCTGCAAGCCAGTCACCATCAAAAACACATCCGGAAACCACAGAGTTGCAAGTAACCCACTCCTCCACACACTGCCACCTTCTCACCACATAACAGGGTTGTGCAATTTTCTTTTAGCACACCAGAGTATGACAACAGTGCAAGTCAAACCTCTAGTCCTGCTTCAGGCTTAACTTGCAAACTAGCCAAATGGACAAATATACTTTAACACCAGCAGTCCTGAGCCCATGTAAACCACAACTAAACATACCTCAGAAACAAAAGGAGCCTCTGCAAGCTTCCTTCTTTATAGAGGAGCCTGACAAGCTGCCACTCCATCCAGAGTGTTGCATCCAATAGCTGCATCTCGGTAGTTTCATCTCACCTGTGGGACTTTCTGCTGCAATGAAAGGGGAGCTCCTTAGCAGAGGCTGTAACTAGAGGAAGGCAGCATCAGAATCAGCTGGGAACTCTGGCAGTTGGTAGCTCCCCACCTGGGAGCTTATGCTCCTCAGGTGCTTTTCACTTGTTTTGTTGTACATCTGATTTTCAGTCTGGGAAGAGGAATATTCTTGAGTCATTTTCAGCCCAGAAACAGCCACTAGAGCCACATTATAGCAAACCAAACTCTGTTACCTACACGTGGGGTGGGCCTTTGTGTCATAACTCTGAACAAAACAATCTAAAGATGTCCAGCTGGGGCACAGACCTCAGTTCAGGCTTGGGTTGGTGTGAATCTATCCTCAGGGAAGCCACAGATGTAAGGCAACTGCTGACACCAGGTCTGCCAAAACTCCTCTGCTCCCAGGCACACATGTTACAGAAACTCAGCTATTTCATCTCTTTGTCCCAGGATGGTCCTACCAATCCAGTAAGGACCATACAGCCAGTCAGAGGCAAGACATGAAAATCCATACCAGGCATTGTTTTGTTTTATAGAAACTCATGTCTACTGGCAACTCACTTGAGCTGTGTCACCTGTTGCAGGGAGACACACAAGCAGCATACCTGGGGTTACTTACCCACAGCTGAGAAAACTAGAGCAGCTGGGATAGTGTTTAGATTCTACATGTGCCACGAAATAGGGAAAAAGGATTATGTGAATAGATTGAACATCCTTCCCCCTCTAATTCCCTGGCCACTTTAAGGTCTGAAGGTCACTTTGCTGACGGCAACTCTTAGAGATGAAAGACAACAGGCATCTTAAGAGCTTGATTTTTACAAAACATGGACAATTAGAAAGAGGTCTCTTATCAACCATTTCTAATAACTTCTTTTTATTCTACTGCTTTCCTGATCTTCTGCCTATATTTAGAGTTAAAAATCAAGGTAGAGGTTAAACTTTAGGACTTCGGTGTAGACAATGATTGGTTGCAACAGGCTGAAGCACTGTGAAGAGTGTAGGTGTAACTTTCAGTACCCTGTTTTCTATTTCACTGCTGTTGATTTTGGTGTGGTTAGATTTGGGGTAGAAGAGGGGTGAATAAAAAGTTTGGGAAAGATAAAAGTTTTTGTTCTGAACACAGTTAAATTAGGAAGAGGCCTGGTAGTATTACAGGGTCTCTGATTATTCTACTATCTATACCATCTACTTCAGTCTAAATACTGGTTCCCAGCCTGAAGTTTAAATCATAGTGCTGTGGACAATGGAAGCTAAAACTTAAACTCGATAATAGAGGGATCCTGAAAATTCAGCAGAGTTGAACAGATGATTGGAGTCAAGAGGATCCAGTATCTTAGTTTCCATTTTAACCTAAAGAGTGATACCCTTGTGATATTTAAGGTGAAATGTGAGGTCAGGATCACAATCAGAATTTTAAAAAGTAAAATGTTGGAAGTTTTCTATATGTTGGGAATCTGCTTAGTCCACAAAGTTATGAAGAGGGTGATGTCAGCAGTAGACAGTTCCTAATGTTGTTATTTACTCTCGGGTATAATTAAGTTAGAGGGACCTAAATGCTCCAGTATCAAGTTTATGTTTGGGTTCTGCCAAAACACAAACTTGTAGGAATCAGTAATGCTTTACCTGTGCCTTTTGCTCAGAGAACTGCATTGAGTTCTAATTATGTTCAGGGTTAGGAGAACTGATCAGATCTTAAAAGCAAAACTGGTTAACTTCTACATGCTTACACAGCTAGGAGGAAGAATGGCATCAACACTGCTTAGTGCCCTGTCTTGGACTTTATTTTGGGATCGGTCACAAGCTACATCTGTGGTTGAGACCTGGATTAGGGCTTGAGTTCAGCGACCAAAACCCCAGCTTGCTCTTGCTGGATGCCAGTGCATCCTGCAGGTTTGGAGGTGGTTTTGTTTTGCAAGGGTGTAGCAGTAGTTTCCCCAGTTGGGCACACATAAAGGCAAACTGCCTTTCTATGCAGATTGTGATCTGGGTACACAGCAATTCCCAGAGGTGACTGAGGGCTGTTCTTGGGCACCCAAAGTCCTTTTGCCTCATGTCTGAGTGATCTATATGGGCTTGGTGGGCTTGGCCAAGTGGCTGCCTCTCGCTGTCGTCTCTACGATTCCTCACAGTCCTTCTCTCAGAAAGGATTTAACTCAGAACTGTTGCTCTCACCTTGTGTTTTGCTTTGAAAATGTATGCTTCTATCTTGCATTTAAAAAACTAATCAGTACCTCTAATGTATTAGAGAATGTATTTTCCCCCCAGAAACCTATGATACAGTCAAACAGCTTCATGAGGAAAAGTTTCCTCTGCCTTTCAGACATCAGGCACTGGCCAGTGTGCAAGGAAGCAGGATCCATACAGATGAACAACTGGCTCCTTTCAGTACTGGGCAGCCAAATTCCTCCCTGGAGTAACACCAACTGGTACCTGTACAGGAGATATGGCAGACGTGAATTCAGGCCGTTGGCAGAGGCGAAGTGCTGTGTCTGGAATATTCTGCCAGCGCACACCAGCAGGCTGTGTTCTACTGAAAAGGAGATGTGAAGCTGAGACATGCAGATTTTATTGTCACCATGTATTAAAAAGGCAACTGACACGGATCTATTCAGTGTAACTCTCCTCAAAACAAAAGTGCCAAAGTACCCACATGGAGTATCCCTCCTCACCTCACTCCAGGGGGCATATGGATGGACACATGTCACAGTTCTCTTGATATGGGATTGAGGAAAAAAGCATCCAGCCTCTCTGCCTTGCTTCACAAGTCTACTTTAGAACATTCCTCCACCTTCAGCTTTTGTTTAGAAGCAAATACTGAAGGCTGAATCTCTGCCCCTGAAGGCTGGATTGATCCTTTGTGGAGCCTTGTGATGACCCAGGGCTGCCCCGTGGGCAACCGAGCCACCGGGAATTCCACATGCTGGAGAGCACCCTCTCCCACGTCGGGGGAATCATCTTATTGGGAATAGGAAACTGTAGTGAAGGAACATGCCACCAAAAGGGAAATGCAGTTGTCACAGGACTGGCATCAAGGGGCTATTACAGCCACTGTAACTTACATCAGCCCTGAAATTGTGCTAAATGACCATCTGGATTTACTCTCTGGTTGACTTACTCTGAGTAGGAATATTATATTGTTTTAGGGATACTTGGTCACAACCTTAATGACATAAACTGTGCTTTCACACTTACTGGGAAAGGCAATATGAAAATGACCACTTTCTATCTCTTGCAATGGTGGGAAATAATTTCCCAAACTGGAAACTGAAATGACGTGCCCCAAAGACCACAGAATTTTTATTGTGCTTCAAACACAGAGAAGCAGTGAGGCACAGAGAATTTCTGCATCAGGCTGACAATCACCCACAATATCTTGGAGTCACAGAGACAGAACTTTCAGTTATGGTTACTGTCTGGAAAATATCAATAAAAGAGAGCTGAGGTAAATATCATTCAGAAGCCAGCTGGCACTAAGGAGGACACCCACAGAAACCCTTAGGATTTCAGTGCAAACTCTGACCCTGTCTCCAGCAGGAAGGCATTTGCTTGTTTGATAGGAGAGCCCATAAATGAGATTCCCAGGCACCAAAATTATAAAGCTTTGATAGTGACAAGTGGCATAATAGACCTGCTTCAATTACCCAGCTTTCCATATTGCTGACTACCAGACCAGAAAATACCATGCATGAAGCACCTGCATTATTGAAGTATCACCAAAATGAGGGATAACAGCTATAGGTTGCTATAAAATGCTATAAAGCACAGAACACTTTGATCTTTTAAGCATATGCCTCATTCTTGGCTGCAATAAAGAACTGCTGAGTTGCTGGTGTTGAACACAGGCAGCGTACAATGGACCAAGTCCTTTGGAGACCAATTTCTGGGCACAAGGGGAAAACAGGTGATCAGGAACAGCCAGGAGTCTGCCAAAGAGGTACCTCTTCAATAACTTTGTTGATGTTCACTCACCTCCTCCAGTGATGAAGATGACATAACGGAGCTCAGAAAATTTGCAGATGACTGTAAATGGGGGACCAGCTGTTACTCTCAACAGCAGGGTGGGCAGGGCTGCCCTTCAGAAGGACCTAGACATGGGATGGATCAACAAGACCATCATGAAATTCAACAAGGACAAATGCAAAGTCCTGTATCTCTGTATCTAAGGAGATACAACTCCCCGCAACAACGAAAGAGACTGGGTACTGACTGACTGGGGAGCACCTCCATGGGAAAGGACCTGAGGCTTGACATAAACAGCAAGCTGAGCATGTGTCAGTAGGGTGCTCTCACAGCAAAGAGAGCTAACAGCATCAGAAGCTGGACTAGCAGATCAAGGGAAGTGATTATCTCCCTTCACTCAGAACATTTTAGACTGCACATAGAATACCCTCTCTGGTTTCAGACCCCACAATACAGGAGAGAAGTTAGAAAAATGAAGAAAATCCATCAGAGGGCCATGAGGATACTCACGAGGCTGGACACTGGCCTTGCAAGGAGACACTGGGGAACAGAGCTTGCTCAGCCTGAAGAAGATCCAACTACTGAAGGACTGAACAGCAGCTTTCCAAAACCTCTGAAGAGGTTCCTCTTCCTTGTCAGGTCATCTGCAGGGCATAAAGTTTGTCTGTAGCTGAGGATATGATCCACAGATATTTTATACACCTCACTGTGTATAAACTACCAATGTTTAGCAAAATAATTGCTCGTCACAGTCATGTTCTATTTCATCAGTATAATATTTGAAAACAACCCCCATGTGTTAGAAATCATTCATCAATACACTTTCTCAGCAGAGGTTTACCTAAAAAGCCTGGTTTCTTATATCTATTTCTGGTTTGAGGAGGAAATCAGCTCTGAAGTCTCCAGGATTAGCATGCAAAATTATATTTTCACTTCCAAGTTTGGGTCCCTGCTTGCTCATGTTGTGATGTTTTCCAACTGTGAAGAGTCATTTCCTTTGTTTGCCAGCAAGATGAGAGAGTTCAGAAGCAAACTGTAACATCTGAGAAGAAAGCAGAATCATTTCAAAGCTCAGAGACTCTCTGACCCTTTCTCATGCCTGCAGTTTGGCAGGAAAAATACAGGCTTATTTTCAGTTTGTTTCTTAAGCTAGGGTCATGTCCACTGAGTCCAAAGAACTACCTATCTGAGATCAAGTCACAGTGGAATCAGCACCAGCAGAAAGAAAACACAAGCAGAGACTTTTCATTATGTGGAATTTAACAACAGTTCTGTGACAGCAAAAGGAGAGGCCAGGGAAAAACAAATCTAATGATTTTTACTGACCTCCTACAATTGCAACCAGACCAATTTGGTGAAGTGCGTGTTTAAATAAAGGACCATAATAGGCATTATATCTCCTAGATTCCACAGTCCTGAAATATAAGAGGGTTCTTTGATCAGATGTCTGAAATCCACTCTTTGCTTTGCAGACAGGAAACACAAATGGAGCTTAAGTGGGACAGTCCATTCTCTCTCTGCAGAGGAGAGGGATGTATCACAGGCAAGCATCTCTTCAGCAGATGCCCAAAACGCTGCTGTGGATACTTTTCTGTATAATACTGCTCTTTCTGTATGCTACACGTGTCATATGTCAGAATTGTTAGCTACTCCATAATTAATGTATGTCCATAATGACAAGGTTGCATCAATGCAGCATTGGAAGCAGATAAAGCCACAGATCATTCTAAAGCAAAAGGCTGCCTTTTAAAATCTTACACTTTCAAAAACACAGGTGGTTTTGCGTTAGTTTTCATCTTCCAAGATGACTGCTTTTGAAATCATGACCCTTGGATGCTTACAAGAAGCTGCACTGTTCTACTCCTGGTTAGAATCTCTCAGCTGGTGTTGCCTCACCTACACCAGTAAATAAAATGCAGGAGAATCTCCCTGGCACAGCGTGTCTCCTGTCTGTGTAGGTTATTTCTCCTACCTTCCAAACCAGACAGCTTGCAGCAGCAGCAACACCTGTTGTACGCAGTCCCTAACACATAGGCAGACTGGGTCTGGTGATTGCCTGGGACATTCCTTACTGGCACGAGACAAGATCATGCCCAGAGCTGTGCTTGTAACTCAGCAGCTGTGGGAAGAGGTCCAAGACCATACCTTGGCACTATTTTGTGCATCATAAAGAAGCAGCTGATGAGCTGAGGTGTGTGAACATAGAATAACAGAAGGAACAGGTCCCATTTCCTTAATCTTTCTGGAGAAAAAAAGTATTAATAAATATTGTGGCCTACATTATCAGGACAGAGCTGTGAACTTCCCACTGAGCTGGTGGGAACGGTCTGAAGGGGTCAAAGAACATATTATCTTCCTTTGAACTGAACTACGTTAATATGATTTCAATTACTTGAGGAAAGCTATGCTTAACCTGCTCTGATAATATAAAGAAAATAATCCTATCCAGTTATCCAGCCATTTATAGAGAACAATGTCTCACTTCTTCCCTTTCCATAGGATTCTGATGTTCAAGCCTGTCTTTCCCCTGTGAATATGCCTTTCTCTGCTCTGTTCCCAATGGATACTGTGGCACCTGCTTCTCCTTTCACTGGCTCCTACCACAGCCTGGTTACACACATCTGACCAACCTTCCCCACTGCCCAGCAATGTGTTACAAACTGCCAGGCCAGGAATGCAAAACATGTTTGCAGAGCATCAGGCAGCCTGTTCCTTGAGCTATACACATACAACATGTTAAGACATTTCTAAGCAATCATTTTGTCACTGGCATGCCAATAGCAGTAGAAATTCACCCCCTGTGAGATTTCCTAAACTCTAGAAAATTCTGCATTTCCAAGCAAGCCGTTGCCCATCGTGCAGCGTCCAAGCTGTGCACAAGGTGCCTCTGGGAAGCTACTGGCTCACACACTGCCAGGGGCTTTGCCTAAAAATTATTCTGATCCAGGCCTGCAGAATTCTGGTCCGTTGAGCTGATGCATGTTCAACATCTAAACCAGTGACATTTCTATAGCTTCACGCTGAACAAATCTTTTCAATGCCTTTTGCCTGAAACTCCTCTTAGCTGAACCTGTTGCCATCCTGCAATTTCCCTGCAGATCCCCCAGGTTTACACTGCCAGATGTGCAAAAGGGATTTGTCTGGCTCACTGGACCCCAGGTTCTTCTGTAGTCACTGAAATGTGGAACAGTAGACGTTGCTGAAAACTTTAACCTGTAACACTTCAAAATATATCTCATTATCTTATTGACAAAGCCTTATCTATAATTATAGTTCATAATTATTGCTAATTATAGAGTCAAGTGCAAAATTGGAGGAACATCTTTTCATGCAGAGAACAGTCCAGCTACAAAGTGCAAACCAGCTGCAGACCCATTAAACCAGACTGATTTCTGGTCTTCTAATGAGAGTCCAACCCTGCTGCTTCCTCCAGTCTCTATTCCCTGCAGTAGCTGGGACCTGGATCAATTGCCTCCTCCAGACCCAGGTGGACTTTATCAACTCTCCTACTCCAGTCTGCCAGACACTGCTAATCACATTAGTGATTTCCCATCATATTACATCAGTAATTATATTATTAGACTTGTGGTTTTTTTCTCCCAATCTAATATAAAATTACATCTGCATATTAATAACTTTTCTATCATGAGACTTTAATGAAGCAGAGTATCAATGAGATATGATGGGGTGGAAAACTGCTGGTGATATAAAAGATGTTCCCATTCTAGAACAGACATGTCGTTATGCACTGTTAGAAAAGACTCTTTATAATGAGCAAAGGTCTCTCTCTCTCTCCTTTTTCTTTCATTTCCCTGGATGTGGGGCAACTGTAAAACTTTATTTACAATTCATGTGGAGAATGATTAAATAGCTTTCATTCTCTGTGTGTTGAACAGCACTGCAAATCACAAAGGCATTCACTTGGTAGGAAGAAATTACAGTGATATTGTCTCATCCTCAGCATCATTTGTTACTTTAAAAACCAGAAGAAAGTATGTCAAATTGTGGCAGAGACTGTAGTTTTATCTAAAATAAACTTATTAAAGAAGACAGATTTTTTATTAACAAGTCAGAAACCAAATGATTAAACAGCTTTCTCTCTCTCTGAATACCAACTAGAAATCAATGTACATTAGACAGCAGTGGCAGCTGAGATTGCAGAAGATCCAGAGACGGCCTGAGACTGTGATTTACTGAAAATATTTCACCAGGGCAACAGCCAGAAGAGCAAGCCTGGTTTGCCCACAGTATAGGTTCCTTTGCTCTTTTCCATATGAACTTACTTGCACAAACTGTAAAAAAGTCGTGTTCTTGTTACAAATCCATAACTGTCGAGCTCAAAAGGATTGTTTCTGCATCCTAAGCAGAGGCTCTGGAAAGCCTTCTGGAACATTCTGTATTGCTGCTCAATGGCAGACAATATTAACAATTGGGTTTATTTCTCATTGTGACAATTACAGCAATAGAAAACAGAACTGCAGGACACTGTCTTTCTGTAACCTCCTTGCAACACTGAAGGAAAACATAAAAAGTCCATGTTGAGCCAGTAATTCACCCACAGCGACTCACCACATGCCAGCTTCATGGACAGAGAATAGGGAGAATCTGGATCTACACATCCAAATGCTTAAAGGATGATTATTCCCACTGACCATTCCTTTCAGTGGGGCTGTAACATAAACTAGCTCAAGTACCTCAATAAAGCACACAGGGTTTTGATTCTCTACGACTGTCTGTCTCAGAGATGGCAAACTGCACACAGGAATTCATTTTCTCAAAGGAAAAATGTCAGATTTTTACATGGTTTCACAAGTTATCCTTTGTCTACTTTTTCATCTGCTGGATTTAACCAGGCAGAACTGCAATGAACAGGAGAATGCAGCACACAGGGGCTGAAATTGAAAAAGGAAACAACAAAAAGGTGGTGATGATGTGTCATAGAAATAAAAATACTCTGGATATACTAATCACCATAAAATAAAATCAACCAATTATTACACATTATATTCATGCAATTATTTCAACCCTAGTGATGGCACTGGAAATCATTTACCTTTGTTTTTTAGCATACTACCTGACTAACAAATCAGTGTCACAGAGAAACCTTTACTTCCCTGAGCAGCTTGGGGAAAAGATTCCTGTCCATCATGCAGCCAATGGAACTTCCACCAGGCAGCACCATGTCTGTGAGTCTAACAAGAGGAAATCTAGAGAAGCCCTGGATAAAATCACTGTACTGCAGGTGACAATCAGGCAGGAAATATTACAGCTGTAGACAGACATAAAGACAAGTTCCATCCTGATTTATAGTGAGTAGAATTGTATCAGCCACAATTTGAGAGTAGTTACAATAAGTCAGTGCAGTTTATAGGTGATGCAAAGCAGAACAAATGCTTGCTGGGTCTAAGTGATGGATTTTATTGAGGTAAAAATGCAAATCCAGAGAGTATGCAAACACTCAAGAAAATGCATTTAAGCTGCAATTATTTCTAGTGTGCAAAGAAAAAAGTTTACTAGGTATGCCCCTCTCTCAACTCTTCTAAAACAACACATTCTCTACCTGAAGTCAGGTGGATGTTTCCAGGCTGCATCTTCACTAGTTTACAGAAAGGGGGCAGGGATTGCCCTCTGCCTCTGGGGTAACCCAGTACAGTGTGGATCGTGTCCGTGCAGCTGACTGCCTTACCCCCCAAAACAGGGTATTCACATCCCAACTGCACCCTGTGACAGGGCTCCGTGGTCTAAGACACCTCTGCTAGGAAACACATGAAGAGTTTAATGGTGTGGATGACCCGGGGCGGTTCCTCAGTCCCACTGTGGGTAACACCTCACAGCTCAGCTTTGCTGTCATTCTGCAGGAGTCTGGGTCACGCACTCTAACCAGTCACAATGGGGAAGAGTAAAGATGGTTTAAAACACAAGTGTCTTTCAGGCAGCAGGCAGACTTCACAGCTTTTCCTTGTGTCTAGGATCTAGCTGTTCTTCTCAAAAGTTTAGCAGGGTTCTCGTGGTGTATCAGAGTTTATCCTGCCCTTTCAGACATTATAGAGAGATATACATATATTACAGCATGGATATAATACCATTGCATAAATGGACATACCAGGTCTTGTTCTGTCATGGCAGCCCACCAGAATTCCCAGTAGTTGTCATGGAAATTGCATTCATATCCTGCAGTGGGAGAAGAGGGACTATGTCCAAAACCTGGAGACAGTTATCATAATCATGAAAAAGTCTGACACATTTCTAATGACAGTTTCAAATAAAAACATAAAGTCTTCTAGAAATGGGATTACCTGGTGCTAATTGTTGGGCTTGCACTGCATACATTATGTCTGCTCTGTGAAACCATACTGGAGGAAAGGCCAGATATCTGACTCATCCCTAGGAGAACATGCATGAGGACCACCTCATTTCATTTGATATTGGACTGAATAGGACTGTCAACAGCTAGAATTTCCCCCAAGGTAGATGATGACCCATGGAGACTTCATTCATAGAATTATATACAACAAAATCCTTAAACATTCAAAAAGATATTAGAACCTTCTATAAAGACCATTTGTAATGCAATAAATAGATTTATACTGTTTTAATATTATTTTAGGGTTAGGAATAGTGAAGGATTTGTTCACTTCAATCCTGTCAGGGAACTCTCTTTGCAGTTACACCAAAAGGCAGCTTTTAAGATCAAATGCTTGCAGTACCTATAACATCATTTATGTGGGGTTTGTATACATACATGTAAGAATATAGTTAACAGACAAATACAGAGGGGGTGAAATATTTTGGGGACACACATTAAGTGCATTTATATTGTATTGTAGAATCACAGAATGATTTGGATTGGAAGGGATCTCCAAGACCATGTAGTATCATTTTTACACATTCCAGGTAAAATAAAAATCCCATTAAACCTTTTGATGATCAAGTGAAAGAAAACAAAAAGTTAGTCTGAAACAGACAAAACAGGTAGAATGTGCATAGGAAAATGAGACTAAAGAACTCATCAGGAACACATTGCTTATCCAATGAAGCCAGTGGTAGCTGTTACTCGGGATGCCTAGAGTCCAGGTTAGGGAAATACTGACAGAAAATTTAAGTGGGAACCGTATGATTTCAGAATTTTGCATAATGCAGTAAATGTGCCTGGCTTAAGGACTCTGTATAGTGATGGGAGAAATCTGAGAAAGGAAGACTGCAGACATGGGAGGCACAACGGAGCCAAAGAACAACATTTTGAACAAGTTAAAAGAATTCCTGTTTGAGTCTGCCACATTCCAGTGTTCTGCCTCAACACCTTGAAAGCACTACTGACCTGGAGAATGTCAGTGCAACAAGAACATACCCAGGGAAGAGCACTGCACTGGGAAGGGGAACGGAGAGAAATCAGTGTACCAAGCCTGGCTAAGTGGTGACTGAAAGATGTGAGAAAACACAGTAACTGATTAGAGCAGACCAGCCACCTAGGAAACCCTGAACTAGTAAAGAAAAAAATAGCAGCTTAAAATGGAACAAACCTCAAAGTGTAAAGTGAGGCCTGTAACACTAAAACATCAGTCAGTTAATCTAAAAGTAAAAAAGTGCTCACCAAAATCCCAGTGGGTTTCACAGAGTCTGACGTGTCCGGTACTGGGATCTTTGCAGGAAAAAGTCCCTGTTCTCTAATAGTGTGTTACAGACTATTTTTTTGCCTATATGCTCAACAAAGGGCAGGGAACCAGTGTCTTTTACCCTGCTACCCAAACAGAGCAACAGGAAGCAGGGTGCTCTCAATTTAGTGTGATTGCTGTGACTCCAGCAGTGTCAGCAGGATGGAGGCACAAGGTGTGTCTGTACCCAAATGGCAGTGCAGGCCTGAGCTCACACTGCTAGCTAACTAGCAATTCAAACTGATTTGCTTGCCATATATTCTGCAATTTCATTTTTTTGGCTTTTCTCTTCATATCTTAAGAGCATTTTAAGATTTAAAGACCAGTTTGAGATGAACCTAGAATTCCCCAGGTAACAGCTCACTGGGATTTGTGTGTCATACTTCCATGCCAAACATAACACTAAAAGGCTTTCAGCAGTTATTCCCTCAGTGTCCAATACCCATATGGACTTCTAGCAAATACTTTGAAAGCCCCCTTTCTGGTACCCAAAATGTGGAAAAAAGTTGATTTATCAAGAGAAAGCAAGTCAATTAAAACAGTTCTTTAAGCTGGCAGTTAAAACTTGTTGGAACTCCTTTTTCTATATACTTCAGGGACACCATTTAACAAACAATGGGGGAAGAAAACAGAGATGTTGGCCCTCTTACCACCCACCTGGATCATGTTATCCTCTCTGTTAACATCTTCCATCCATTTGAAATAGGAACTTGAAGGTGACAATACACATGATGTTTCTGGTGACATTTCTCCAGTAAGTGATGAAATTTGGCTGTGAAGCCACTAAGAAGTTACTTTCAAGGTGTTATCAGGAATCTTCCAATCAGTGGAAGGCTGAAAAGTGAAGAATGCATGTTAAAATACTGTTTTAGCAATGTGCCAAGACGTCACACTGTACTACCATCCAGTAGTGATGCCCAGCAGATGGTCTCATAAACAGCCACTGCTCTTGGGCTCCTGTTTCTTTATATCCAACCTCCTGAAACAATGTTTAATATACACAACAGACACTTTGATGAGCAAGGATCAGCTACAACTGATACATTATTTTTCCAATAGAAGTGTGCAATTCAATAAATTAAAGCTGTTGCTGCTGCATAAACATTCATGTCAGGTGTAAAGGCTTTTTACAGATAAAGACTTTACAAAATCAGAATCACAGAGAGGCTGATTTTGAAAGCGACCTCCAGAGATCATCCGGTCCTCTCTGCCTGCTCAACCAAGACCACCTATAGCCAGTTGCCCAGGACCATGTCCAGAGGTTTTAGGAATATCACAAAGGATGGAGATTTCACAACCTCCCAGGGCAACCTGTTCCAGTACTTGGTTGCCCTCGCAGTAAGAAAGTATTTCTTCATGTTCAGATGCAACCCTCCTGTGTTTCAGTTTGGACAGGACCATCTGTCAGCACAAAGTCAATGCAACCAGTTCTCAAAAGACAGTAGATCCACATTTAGTCTTTTGTGTTGTTTACTGGGCTTTTTCCCCAATAGTAGAAAATATTCAGGACAAGGTTATGCTGTGCAGAACTGCATTTCCATAAGAAAAAGGAGAAAGGGGCTCTCCTGATTCTGATTCACAGGAAGCACTTCTCAGATCAATCTTCTGTCGTTCCAAATAACTATTAAGTTGTGAAGACTAATGCCTGTATTCAAATGCCCTACTTCTTGTGAGAAGGTGCTGCTGCTGCTGGTAGCTCCATGGACTGTGCTCTGTCAGACTAGAATTCATAGTGGAAAGCTGCAATGAGCTCTCCATTCTCCATAAGGTTCTTATGTGATCCTCCTGTGAGGTTAGAGCATGGCAAGCCCAGAGTAACACTCTTAGCTGCTGGGAAAGCCAACTGACTTAAGAGGTACACCCTTTGTTGCTGGTAAACCCCATGCCTATGTTTCCATAGACACTAAAGGTCTTGCTAAACAGGAAAAGACTTCCAGGATACTTATAGGAAGTTCAGACAATTTCAAACCAAAGGATCGAGGACTGAAACACATACCTGGCCTGAAACCTCCTCAGGGAGCAGACAAGCAGCCTCTCTGACCCTGGGCCTCAGCCCTTTCCTTTTCCAGGCAACCCTCCCAATACCACTTCCATACAGATTTGTCTCGGCCCCAGCAGCCTTCCAGTCAAAACGTGCTATGTTCTGGAGATGTAGTTACGTAGAGGAGCAGACAGAGAGAATACATCGCTGCAGCTGTCAAAAGAAAGTATATCCCACTGTTGATCCATCTTGAGACTCTGTCCTGTTTGCCTTGAGGATCCACAAAAGGAAAAGGGACATTTCAGGAACAGTTAAATAATTAAGAACAAAGCTTCTAGGTTTGTAAGACCTCAGGCAAGAAAGAAAATAATGCTATGCTGCTCTTAACATAGCTTAATCTTTAGTATACTGCCCTCTTGGCTTGTTCAGTCAACAGAGGTTACTATACATGAACTTGACACCAGGTACAATGATGTAACACAAATACCATGGTAATCTTGATGGACTCAGGAATCTACAGGAATAAGAGTAGCTGCTAGTCTTGGCTACAATCTTTGCTTATTTCTTGGATCAAAGTAAGTTTCAAGGGTTATGTACAATCACTTCTTCATTATTGCATTGATCATTTAATACAAATGCTTCTCCTAAAATTGAGCCACTTTCCAGGCATTGTACTTTCCTCTTCCAGCTCCACAATTAAAGACATCATGCTGATGGATGAGGTAGCAATGCTGATTTACATTCAGCAGTTATGTGACTCAAAGACACCATGTACAATATCTTTGCCTCCTCAGCAGATGCAGCAGTCTCTGAACACCATTGTCCACCAGGTTTCTTTGTTATCACTCTCACTGAATAACCTGTCATGCTTCAGATAGCAAGGGCTTTACTAATAATCCAAATAATTTCATTCTTTATTGCCTGTTGTAAAACCAGTGAAATGCTTGTTGATGACACCCAGCTGATGGTCTTGAAGACAAATAATTTGTTTTACTCAGAGGAGTGTCACACCAGAGGCAGAACTTGGAACAGGTGGTGTTACTGCTACAGCCAATCAGCCATGGCCAGAAAGAGCTGGTTTGCAAAGGATGGAATTCATTCATCTTCATCCCTATTCAGTTCTGGATCTAACTACAGCAACTGCCCACAAACATGTTCATTAGAGAGTTTCACTCTGTAGCTGGTGCTGCCATTGGAACACAGGCCTTAGAATTTGTCTGAACTTGACAAGTGACCATCATTTGAAACAAAAGGGTGGAAAAGCTCCAAGAACAGGCACATGAGACCCTATAAGGAGTGTGCAAGAGCCTCCAGCTGTGACTCCTCCTTTCAGGGTGAGCTTCTTTACCATTAAGAGTGGGGATCTGCTGCTTTTTAAAAATCATCTAGAAGCTTCCAGATTTGGATCAGAGTAGGTGGGGGGTGGTAGGAAGCATAATAAAGCTCCTGCTGACTTGAGCTCAGAGTGGGGGGTTCCCCAAGCCTTGGTGTGAGAGGATTTCAGAGACAGAAAAAACAGACAGATATCAGAACAAGTTGGAAAGGGATTTTTTCCCTGTTTCCCCTACCTGGGGCCAAGAACTTCCAGGTCCAAGTCTGTCTGAGTGGGAGTTGGGAGTGGCCAAGTTGGGATGATCCTGAAAAAAATGGGCAGCAGAATTGGGGAAAAAGGTGCAAGTGAGTCAAGGTTTCACAATCAGCTATGCTTTTAACAGCTTGTTCAAGCAAAAGCACTGCAAATGCCCCCACAGAAGAGAAAACTGCAAATCAAACCAGATAATCTGCTAATCTAAGCAACCTGATCTAGTCAAAGATACCTCTGCTTACTGCAGGAAGGGTGGACTAGCTGACCTTTAAAGATCCCTTACAACCCAAATCATTCTATGATTCTAGTGTATTCATTATTTCAAAAGCTTAGCTGCACAGCATTTCTCTTGTGTCTGCTCACATCCTCTTCAGGTCAGATAGTCAGCATTTATTTTCTGATAGCTGTGTTATGTGATTTATCAGCTAAGTTTATGGTCTTTCTAAACTTCCAAGACTAAATAGTGTTTCTTGAGACTAGGAAAGAGCAAAGAATAAATGTCTGGATTAGTAATTCTGTATGGTAGAACACAAAGAACTTCAAAGGGCTACAAACATTTTTAATTAATTCCTCAGAGTTATAAGAGTCCACAGGTAAAATCAGAACTCCCAGTGAAGGAACACTGTGGGCTCACTTGGAAAAAACCACCATTGCAATTGATACCTCAGTGAAATTAGACACATCCTAGGGTAACACTGAGCCTCAGGCTGTCCTGACACATGCAGCACCCCTTCGCAGCACCGTCCCTTGTGCTTCTGATCTTCTTCACCACAAGAAAGAAGGAAATAGGGAATAGATAAGGATTGTGGGCATTATAATACCAACATCACATTCTGAAGATTAAGCCTCTTCTTCACTGAGGTTGAAGATCCTGATGAATAGCTCAACTACTTGCCAGTAGTTAATATACAAAACGTGCACTTTGACATGATTTCAGAAAGGATAAGTGAAACTGGCACAGGGGGGTTGGTGCTTAAGAACAAGTATCAACATAATTGTCCTAAAAATACTGAAGAGAGAGCTGAAGGTCACTTACTGACCCTTCATATCTAAGAATATACTGCCGTTGGCCTCTGTCTCTTGACAGTAAACTGATCAAGCCTGTTGTAATATCCAAACACAATGCTGGCTGCCAATGCTGCTGGAGTTAGCGATTTATCACAGGATTTTCCTTATCACTCCTTGGGTTTTGGAGACTTATAACTCCATTAATCATCCTTTAATATTAATGCAGTAAATTTGCCATCATGTACAATGGCATTTAATTACTGGATCTTTTCCCCATTTGTGGAAGGAACAGGTCAGATTATTTTAAACTTTCAGCAAGTGCCTGCTTTTACATTAGAGGCCAACACACAACCTGCAGCAGGTGTCCAGCGTGCTGCTTTCTTCTATAAATGGAAGAGAAAAGAAACTCACAACAGCAAACAGTAAGTAGTCAGTGGACTACATGAAGCTTGGTGGTCTGTGTGACAACCCTGGCCCAAGCCCTCAGTGAGCAACACACCTCTCCAGAGGGTGTGTCAGCCTGGCAGATGGGTACCTCTGTGTCTCTCAGAAGAGTCACCTGCTGCCATCACCTGTCACCTTTTCTGAGCTGCTCATTGTTACACAGGGAACAGGCTGGGCTGCCTGACTCAGCATTTTGGGCGTTCTCCAGAGTCTTAGATCTCCCCATGGGAGAGCTGTGGTCACTGAGGCTGGAGAGAGGAGCCACCATTCTGAATGGGTGTCACATCAACAGTGCCCTTTCTGTCCCAGTCCATGAGGCTGCCACACGTGGCCCAGTGCAATGACACTTTGCAAACACAAGAAGACACATTTTAAACAGTGTTATATTTAGTTGTAAGAGAACAGAGGTCATGATGCCTTGCAGTTATTCCTTGCTTTGCATCTTCAAAGTACTTCAGAAGCAAACTAATTAATCTTCTAAGTAATTAATACTAACTATTTGGTAGATGCTAATTATGGTGTCTATTGCTTTAAACTAATTAGTTGTAAATGTTTTCATGATATACTCTAATATTTTCTATGCAACTGTTATGGTCTGCTGGGGTATAATGTGTATCTCATGGTGTTTATTCCACAATGGTTTGCTGTGCATCTCTAAAACAGGTCACAACCTTCTCATCAGATGGAAGCACACACAAGCTGAAGGGCTCAGTTCCCACCAGGACTCGTGTGCTGGGATTGCCATTACACCAACTGGAATCCAGAGCCAAGTAGTTAATCCTCCTTATACCATGCATGGAAACAGCAAGGACTGCAGAATTAGGGGCTCAAGTGAAGTGATAATGCACACTCAGGGCACAAGACACCTCAGCAGCTGTGCTAGGATGACTGAAAAAACTGCAGTGCTGGAGATGCTGTTTAGGAATGTGCAGGGCATAAACCAGCTTTAGGGCTTAAGGACAGACATTAGTGTGAATTTACTTGCTTTTTCCTAAATTCAGGAAGGGCAACTGACCTGAGTGCATCAGTCAAGAGAGACTCACAAGCCAGTAATGGGCATGAACAGTCACCTGAGACTGAGAAGAAACCAGAACATACCACACTGCAGTAGGACCCTCTCTTGGGTGACTGGAGATAAGGTCTACAACCCACTTCGACAAAGGGTTATCAACCTGGGTCTCCCACATGCAGCAGGAATGCTCTTACCCCCACGCCTTCCAGGTGTGCTTCTGGCAGATTTCTAGGGCTGAGGTGGGTATGGAAGTGCCTGGCTTGTGAGACCCTGCAAGGCCATGGGTTTGTTAGGGATGTTGGGCATGAGGAAGGCACTGAGCTGCTTAACTCTGCCAGACTGAAGGACGTCTACATGTGTGCTGGAGACACTGGCATCTTCCTGCCTTTGACTGTTGCTGTGACAGTAAACAGCTTAGCATCCTTTGAATGGCAGTAGCACTTCACCACCACAACAAAGCAAAGCTGTAGCTTTAAACTATGTTTCAAGTAAGGAAAGCACTGTGTCAGAAAAGACATCACAGGGCTCTGGGGTTTGTTCTCCCCCCAGTGACTACATCAATCCCACAGGCCTGCAAAATGTCATCTCCAGCATACAGAATCCCCAAGATCTGAAAGCCAGCTTCTGCTCACTGTACTCCTTGCACCATTGCAAGCAATAATTTTGCAGTCCAAACCTGACATTGCAGTTTTTGACAGAGTGGAATTTAGCTCAGCCCTCTACAAAATCACTGTTTCAGTACCAACTGTAATAAAGAAGTTGAATTCCCACTGAAAATTAAACATAAAAGACCACTGGGCTGCTTTTTTTGATGTGCACACATTTTGAGTATTCCACTTCAAACACAGACTTTTACCATTTAACTTATTGCAACATAAAAGAATTGCCATGAAAATAAATTGGTGTGAGGCTGAAGCCAGAGCTGTTGCTTACTCCAATATATACATATATATGAGAAAAAAGGGGACTGCTTCACTGAGCTCACAGTTGTGTCCAGCAGTGCTTCTCTTTCACATGTTACAGCCTTTTAAGTCCAGAAAAGCCCAATTTAACTCTGTGCTCTAACCTTCTGTTTAGCACCAGCTGATTTCTATGCATTAATTCCAGCTTCATGGTACAACAGTTAGGAATGAACAAGACATTTTATCTCAGAAATATGACCAGCCTTGATTTTAGTATTTCCCAGTAATGAAAAAGTGCATCAGAACTCTTTATAAAGAGCTCCCATTTTAAACTATGCTCACCATTTAAATATACACAGACTAGCATTCTCAAAATTCCCTTTTGACTTTTAACCTTTTGTTTTCTGCCAGATGAAAAGGGCTTTTCTTGGAAAATTATATGCTTTAACTACATTGCTGTCCTTTAAGTCTTCATAAACAGAGTCATGTGTCAATACATCCATTATTTTGCCAGGAACCATATTGTGAGATTGCTGGTTTTAACTTAAACAAACTGTCATGGCACTAGCTTGATTTCAATCCTTGAAATGTCTGTGTTTTTCCAATATGTATGAAAAAAATCAATGTTAACAGTCCAGAAAGCTCTTTTGCTACCTGTTTTAAGACTCATGTGATGGCTAGGATTTAAGAAGTTTAATTAATAAGGCTTGGACCTTACCTCCAGAGGTGCTTTTGGAAGGAGCATAAAGTGTACTGTTATGTCGACTGCATATTTAGGTCTCCAATGAGCTGCTGCACCCTGAGGAGAAAACAGCATTCAGAACATATCTGAAGTCTCATAACCATGCTTCTATGTGTCCTTCTGGACTTTTTCAGACTATCTCCCCATTACAGGAGGGCAGAGAACAGACTGGGCATTCTCAGTTTCTCTACTGAAGGAACACATTCTAGAGAAACTTGTTTTCCCTCTAGATCTTGACTGGCATTTGAACCAAGTGGTAATCAATTAGATGACCAAACCACAGGAAAGCAGGTGAAAGAGCCTGCAAAATATGCAAAGAATTGGGTTTTAAATAAACAAAAGTTATTTTCAAATAAATAATTAAAAACCTGAATAAGAGTGAATTATGCAGTTCATATTTTCATATTTAGGGAGAGATCATTTTCTTCAAGGAAGCCTTATGGAAAAGTAATTCAAAAACCATTCTGTAATAGTACCTTGAAGAAAAAAATCTACTGAACCTTATACTGATGAATCCAGTTGGATAATACACATTTTTAATAGTGTTCTATACTCATTCCTTAAAAAAGCCCTTCTATTTTATACAGAACAATGAGTTTTCACACAAGCTTTATTCTTGTTATTTTAGAGTTTCTCTTTGATTAGTTCACTTCTGCTGGATGCTCAGGTAGCAGTGGGAAGCCAAGAGAACATTTTCTCTCTTATCTAGGAAGAAAATTGAGACTGCCTTTCCAAAACAGTCCTTTATACAAGAAACCATATCTTCCTTGTCACAACAAGATTGAAGATTGCTGTGTTAATACTGCCTAATATATAGGAGGACTTTTCAGCAGGCAAATTCTTCTTCAGGCAGGGTGCAGTTTTGCCCTTGAATGTTCCTTCCCACACAGGCATTGTTTCCACCAAATCAACACTTTCATTGTTTTTAACAGTTTTATAAGTCATTTTTTCCTCTTCTTCCATGGACACATTGTATAATGGAGCTTAATCCTCTTGGACTCAGGTGCTGGAGCCTCTTGCCTTTACTACTTACTTTCCTTATTTTGTTCAAATTGCAGCTCTTCTGTTCCAATCAGACCATCCTTTCACCTTGACTTGCCTGAGTCTCTTCAAGGCTTTCTGACAGTTCCCAGATCAGTATCAAACTCCTCTTATAAGTTATATATAGACCTAGTGACATTAACATCTCAGCTTTCATGTCTTACTGCCATCTTCCACATTCTTTATCTCCACAGCCTTTTTCTCCACCCTTTGCCATCCCTGGTACTAGCTTCCTCACACTGAAGTATCAACCCTTTTCCTAGGAACAGGACTTTCATCTTTGTGCTTCCAAGACACTCACCAAATACACTTTTTTAAACGTTAAAGCACAGAAACTCCCTCAATAGACAGAGAGAAGTACTTAAAGGATTGTCTTCCCCTGCCTCACCATAAAAGGCATATGACAAACTTCATGATCTCTTTTCACTGGAAAGATTATCTTCCTTTAAGAGCAGTTTTCCTCTCTCTTCATGACCTCTCCCCACCACGTTCTAGTCCCACTCTCACGTAACAAGTTCATAAACATGAGCACAATGTTCTTAAAGATGAGGTACAAACCACTTGCTTTTTTATGACAGCAAAACTTGTCCTGAGAAGTATGGTTTTTATGACCAAAAGCCCAGCTGTGTTTCAGGACTATTTGGCTCTCTCCAATTTCAAGTTATTATAATTCACTGAGATATTAGTGCTCTTCAAAAGAAGCAAACCCAATTTTATAATAAAAAGTAGAGAGAAATTATATATAAGATTTCCTCCCATTTTTTATAATAAAGTGTCCTGAGCTACACTATTGCATTGCAAAGAGGAAGAACACCTGAAACACAGGCTGGGTTTAGCAAAAATACCTAACATTTTAACAATACCAAAAGTAGTGCTTGGCTTACATCCCACAAATAAAGCTTTCATTCTGTTCATTCCAAAGGAAAGTTCCAATTCTTTATAAATCTGAAAAAAAATTGTTTTGACAGTGCAACAAAAAATATGCTGACAATAAATTTGAACTGCTTTATACAGCTGCTGGTTTCTAATAAATATGAGGTCACAATCACCTTGTATCCAGCCCATGGAGCCTTCAGTTGGTATAGAAAAACACTAACAATGGAAAAAAGCCCCACAAATCTTGAACTGTTTTCATTATGAAAGGTTCCATTTCCATTCTTGGGTTACAACCTGGCAAGGTCAAGGAAGGACCTTGCAGGTGTGGACTGTAAATGCATGGATCATATATGGCTTTACCTGCAGCAATGGATTCCTATGCTGACTCCAGTAACTGCAGTAGAGATAGCCCATCTTCCCAGCATTCTGCAGCGTGGCTGGTGGAGTTTCTTCATTACAAACATTACCTTTTTAACCAATCTTTCAGCAATCCAGCTGAGCTGACCTCAACATCATGGTCCTCTACACTGAATGTCCTAATTTGTAAGAAATGAGTTGGAGAAACAAACACCTTTCAAGCAGGTTCCTAAAATGGACAGACTGAAATGAGATCATTTTTCTGACATGCAGACAGCTTCTCTTCCTAGTCTGGAGGTCTCATCAGTCTGCTCCTTCTGAGTCCTCCACAATCACACTCCATAAAAGCCAGTCTCACTCCAAAAGGCTGGGTCAGGAAAAGAGAATATTGTTTTGCAATCCTGGCTCTCTAGCTGGCTGCTTTTCACTCTTTTTCCCAT
The DNA here is from genome assembly GCA_027925045.1 of Hypotaenidia okinawae. Lineage (NCBI taxonomy): Eukaryota > Metazoa > Chordata > Aves > Gruiformes > Rallidae > Hypotaenidia > Hypotaenidia okinawae. The sequence goes on from BSDF01000006.1 coordinate 11,168,793, forward strand.
GGGCAGAAATACATTGCAAACCACTGTCTCTCTTTGCCACCTAGCGGGAAGCATGATTCTACACTTGTCTTTGAGCTACTTCCCTGCAAAGACATGAGCACGGCTTCCCACATCAACATACAACTTGAAAAGAGTCTCTGGTGGGCCTTCTGGAAGCATGGCCAGTGTATGAAGTATACCTACGGTCTAAGTAACAGGGAATGTTACACAGAGAAGGCTTTGAGGTATTGCACTGCTGCTCAAAGGGTAAGTGTAGCTTCTGAAATCAATCAGAGCCTTTTGTAAACTCTTACATAGCACATAGTATGAAAGTGTGACTTATTTCTGAAAGAAATACTTACTCACTTGCATTGTCAGTTTCTGTTTGCTTGTAGGGTGACCCTGTTCTGAAGTTAGGTTGGAATATGGTCAAGTCCATCCTTCCTCAATTACACTTGCAAAAGAAGAGAAAAAAAATGTTAGAATTTGTTTTAAATTCCTTGTCTTTATTATGGAAATTATGATACTTGCTGATCTATGCATTTAAAGAAAACAAAGTCTAATTCAGGTCTTTCCATGTATCTGTTACAGTCTTTTACTTTCCAAGTGGGCCAACACTAGAGATCAATTGGCACTGGCAATTGTCACCAGTGCTGTGAGAATGCAAACAGCAAGAACTCAAGTCCTGAGCAGTTGCATCTCCTGCTTGGGCTTTGTGGAGGCACAAGTTAGTCAAACAGTGGCCATGTTTGTTTTCCATATGGCTGGAATTAAACTGCTTGCAAATGGCCCAACATCACACCAACTGAATCTATGCTATCAGTGCTGCAGAATATATATATTTTAAAGAGTTTCACATGTATATGGACTTTAAGTCATGCTACCAAATCACTGCACAGCTAAAGAGACAGAATGTTAACAGCTGAGTGTTCTTTGCTTCTGGATGAGCTAAATATCCAACATGAGGTAAGTTAGACAAGATCTGAGAAGCCTGACTGCAGAGGTTGACCTGGCTGCTTGACCCTGGCCTTTGGCCTCAATGGCTTCAAGACACCTGTGCAGACTTGGGCAGTAGAGGTGTGAATGCAGTGGGATGTATAACTCCCTATGAGTCTCACAGCCAGAACGATGAGGACCAAGAGTGTCATATTTTTGGGCTCACAAGAGATTAAATAGATTTCTATTTAATTATTAAATCTATTAAATAGATTTTCCTGAAGTCAATCAGGAATTTGTGCTATTTTTTGAAACCACTACTCAAACTTGTAGTGTATCAATAAACAGCAAGTTTAAAGATGTGCAAAACCTCTCCAGTAAATCACACTTTGGTCTGTGCAAAGGTTCACCCACACAAGCCAGATAAAAGCAAGCACCTGCTGTCAAGTTGGTGACTATTCAATTGAGCGTGGATGTCAGAACCACAGTTATTTCTTACCAGTCTTCCTAAATCAAGTCCATAGAGTGTGGCACGTTCTATAAGATGTACTCCAATGTGCTGTGCTATTGCTTGCACTGTAACAGGTAACAGGGTACCACAGCACTCTCCTCTGTTGGCTACAGGAAGCACCACATTTCTCAGCCTGTTACACAGGAAAAAAATTACCCACGTCCTCATTTCCCCCTCCTACAGAACAGATGCATTAAACAGAAATCTCTTCTCCAAATTTCCATCCTGACTTCATCTCCTTCTGATGCTTCATTTTCTCTAGAAGAGGGGATCAAGCAGTCATTCTTAATTTTTAAAATAGAGATGGAAATGGTGATTCATTACTTTGTCAGCTCTGTATTAGCTCTTGGGTTGGGTATCTTTCCAGTATTCCAGTGAAGTTCAAGACAAGGGAAATCAAAGAAAATCCTTAATCGTGTCCCAGAATACCACAGTTGTTCTCAGCTTGGCATTCACTGAAATATTCCTGCCAGGAATTCATTGCCTGAAGATGCAACATGCAAGTGGAAATGGGTCAGGGAAAGACCCACGCTTGATTTGCCAAAGGAATGCTTTGATGAAAGACAGAAAAGGCATTTGATTCATCTTTCATTTCCCCAATGTCAGTTCAAGTCCATTACATCAGGGGAAGTGATTAGGAAAAAGAAAAAAGCCTAACAGCTTCTGGTGTTTCTGCTGAGCTCAAGAAATGTCTGTGTTCTGCTGAATGGTACTAACTTTTGGAGACTTTCCATTCACTGAAGACTCTTTTGAAAGCTCTTTGGCATTTGCAATAATTTCTCCTTCCTTAGCTTGCTTCCATTCCTCAGGCAGATATCCATATTTAGATCACACACAATATAAGAATCAATGTGTTTTTAAAAAATGCTAAGCAAAGAGTTTTTATCATCTCTGCAGTATTGGCCTGTGCCATTACTATGAGCTGTGGCATCTTCCAGTTGTGCAGAGCTCTAAACAAGGACATAGAGGACATGAGCAGTTATTGTGATTTATGGGGCACTTCTCCAGATTACAACCACCCAGCTGTGGCAGCTGAACATGGTGCATATTGGGAGCAGTGTTGGGCTGGCTTAACATGGACAGGTGAGGCACACTAGGGGAAGTCTGTGTGTACACAGCAGGGGCTCCTGCTACGGCCAGCAAGTAAAAGTAACTTGGTGGTATTATGTATCTCCAAGAAGTCACCGCCTCTTCCTTTTTTTCTTTTTTTAACATTTCCCTGATCAAGTAAACTCAGTTTTCATGCACATACATCACTCAATATTTTTTGCATACCAATCACAATTTGAATATTGTCTTTTTACAATTTATGGCAATTAGCACCCCACACATGAGAACTTAACATGCAGCCCTCAGTGAAGGGGTTTCAGGTTCTCAGGATGAAAGGGCAGCTGCATGCAGTTAGGCTAAAAACCTAACAATAGTAACAATAAATTGGTGAAGAAAGTCCTGAAGTGATCCTGCACTTCAGAGTTCCTTACCAGAGCTGTCCAGTGGGCTAACACTCAGAGGCTTCCTTGCTTCAACACAGCATATTGCAAGCGTTCTTAAGAAACTCAAATGTCAGTCTCACAGCTGCATTTCTGATCTCTCCACAGCAGTTTCTGACTAACAGCTGAATGAGATCCTAGTTTCTAGGACAGCTGTGAGTTTAGTTTACCAAACTACTCAAAGGACTGGAGTGAAAGTCCTAGCAATCCATTGCAGCTAAAGCAATAGAAGAATGCTTCTTCCAAAACACAAGCTTCATACATTGGGGTGTCCTACAGCTATCTGGAATATAACGTGGAACTGACTGTTAAAATTATCTTGAGATGCACTAATGTAAGAATATCAAGAAACAGTATGAAAACAAAGGAAATAGAGATTGAAATGTAAATTATAATAAAGTGAGTATTTCATCAGATTAACATGTTGGGTTCACTGGCACATCCTTGACCTTCCCATAAAGTTCAAATGTCTTTTCAAGTATTTACTGCTTGTATGGGACAGATGACTGAGGACAGGCTTGGAAACAGGACAGTAAAAAGCCATTAAGAAATCAGCATCAGTGCAGAACACACAACCATAACGCTGAAGAATTGTCTGACTAATGCTACCATTGCTGGACAAGGACAGTTCTTACTGCTGTCAATAACTGAGAAGATGTCTAAGGATGGAGAGCCAATCTAGAACCATAAAAAGCCTCAATGCTATAACATCTTGTAACAGAAGCTGTTTTTTTAAAGAATTAGTCCATTATAATTTCTGTATTTTGGAATTAAGCTGCTCCTTTCCCCCTGGACCACAGCATCTCACCTAACTTGGTACCTGAAATGATTTCTTATTCAGACACTCAGAACAGCTGATAGGTATTGTCACCCATACAGAAATAATTCTGTAAGAAGGTAGCATGAGCTATACATCCCATGTATCTATTTAGAGATGTCCCTGATAGGCAGCTAGCACTATGTATAAACAATGTTCCTATAGGAAATCATAAAGCACCATCTGATCATGTTGGGAAATCTGGGGACCCCAACTGCATAACAACACAAGTATAATTTAGGACAGGGAAGAGAGAAGCTTTACTAACTGATCACAGAGAGAGAACATTTGCACAGCAGTTCCTCCTCTGCTCCCCTATCCCCACACAAGTGACTGCTGAGACCTGGCCTATGTACCCCTACAGAACAGAAAGGGGGGAAGGAAAACAGTCCTGTCAGTGTCAGCAAAGCCAGGCATCCATCCTTGGAAAGGATGGACTCCTTAAGGAGCTTGCTAACTGCCAGGGATTCAACCAGTAACAGGACACCACGGAAAGGTGTCTCTTGATGGAGCCCACAGGAGCGAGTGGCACACCCAGCACTGGTTTAGCTCAGAAGTGGGGCTTTGGAAACTATCACAGACCCTGAGCTCAGAAATGAATGTTCTTTGAGCAAAGACAGCTGCTTAGCCAGACCATCAAATCTGAACTATTAGTAACTCTACTACCACACTTACAGAGCCTGCACTTGCATTTCCTTTCTACCCATACAACAAGTGGATAACCAAGACATGAGATGTCAGACTTTGAAGCCTTATGCCCATAGCAAGCACTAACCTTGGAGGCTGTAAACATGCACACACAATTACTCTAAGCATTACTGCACTAAAAGGACAGGGAGAATGGAACCACAACAAGGTTTCATTTCAAGCTAGAACGGTATAATTGAGGGAAAGTTGTATGATTATATTCACAAAGCACCACAGATTACTAAATGACAAGTTAATAAGTGCACCATTGTCAATGAAGAACATGGGTAAATTATTGGCCAGGGGAGGAAAGAAAAAGGGTCACAGCAAAATGATTCCTGTATTTGTACATAACCTTGTCAGCTGGAATCATCAGAAGGAAGGAGCAGGCATAGGGGTAACTGCACTTGCTAATGAGTCTAATACGAAGAGGAACAGTCAAAACAAAGCAGGAGGGAAATCAAATTTGGAATGGCTTAGATGGATTTGCAGCACGGGCACACTAAGCATTTCATCATGGAGAAGTGGAAGGGAATGAGCCTGTGGGGAAAAAATAGATGGGAAATTTATTTTTAAAGGCCACATGTTAGAAAAGTTGGAGCAGAAGTAGAATGTACCATGGTCATGGGTAAAACTAAACACTCTTGGCACCCTGCTTGAGACTGCTAAAAGAAAACCAAAAGAAGGCAAGATCAAATTTCAGAAGGTACCGGAACAATTTCAGCTCTGGTGTGAGAAGGTGAAACACCCCGGAGGAATAGTTCTCTGGTACAACATGACACCCTTTGGCTAAAGAGAGGCCAAGGAGATGTAGGCAGAATTTTAGGACATGTCAGGCTTTGTAACAGCACAAGAATTCCTGGCAGGTGTCCATGTAAAGGCTGCTGTTTTCTCCATTTTACTCAGGATTCATCAGCATTTCATGAGAAGTTCTTGGCCCAGACTGTGCAATTCATTAATTCACAGATCACATCACTTCTGCACAGGCTTCCATTCTCTGAGCAGAACAGAATTTTTAGAATCAGTTTTCTCACCAGGATACTTTGATCAAGCTTTTCATGTGCTCTGGGTAACTCCAAAATTCTTCCCATGATTATTGATACCACTGGGCTCACCCACCAGAACATTTCATGAAAGCACTTTTAAAAGAAGTGGGAGGGGAGCAGTGGGGACAGTCTCTTTTTCACACACAGGTCTTTTCCCTGCCATAAATTCAGCAAGGTCTGGAGATGGAATAGGTGATTTAGGGAATCAAGCTTTCTCCTTTACTTCATTTTCTCCACAGCACTTCAGAAGACTCCATTCCCACATAATATTTTTTTAAATGGTTGGAGCCATGTTCTGCATCAATCTCAGATGGTCTCCACCTGATTTGATCTGGCCTGGTTCTGTTCACATCCCTTCTCCACAGGTGCAGCTATGTGGCTACCAGTGTCCAACGTTTACAAGTGCTCAAAGGACAAAATGGGCTTCTGGGGCTTCTTTTGTCACCCCTTGGTAGCAATTTGGGCCACGACCTTTAAAACTTTCACCTTCAGCTACTGAGAGGTGTGAGGAAGAAAATGAAATAGGGATTTCTTATCATCAGTAGAGCAGCAGAACTCTCATGGAGTTCCCCCGGCAAGGCAAAGGGGGCACTTTGTTCCTGAGCTCCTGTCCCAGGATCATGGAGGCACCGTAAAGGTCACAGCAGAGGTTCCCCAAAGGATCCCAGTATTCTACCAACTGCAGGATTTTACATCTTACCTTTGTGTTCCTATTTCCTGTCACTGATTTGAGCACATTGCCAAAAGGAATTCGATTTTTATCTACCACTAGCTCCACAAAATGCTCCTGTTTAACTGGTCATTCAAGATACATAGAACTCTCTTGGCCTTGCTCTGCCCTTCCCTCAGTTTGATATGTTGTTAATATCTGAACACAAAGACATTAAACTGATCATACAATTCAAATAAATGAATATAAACCCACCAGAGTTCTCACTGATTATTGTTTCCAAGCCCTGCTGTTACTCTGCTTCATTTCCATTCTGGTTTAGGTAAAAACAGCTTGTACTGGACTATTTGTGAATATTGGTATGAAGTAAAAATCAATGGAACAGTTCTGATTTTCTTTTGATATAAGATTTCCTACACTTTAACTAATAAAAATACTACACCTTGCCCAATGCATCCCACTTTGGAGCAATCCAAGTGTCTCACAGCAATAAAAGGGATTCTGGATTTTCTCATGAGGAATGGCATGCACAAAGCTGAGAATGGAACAGCATTTCCTGAGCCCAGAAATAAATCCCAATCTCCATACCAGCTCTCAAGGCAAAGTGGCATCTTTTCCACGTGTCCCTATACTGAAAGATATAAAATGTGATACTATAACTTAAATAATAATTAATAGAGACACAAAGCAAGCCCTTTTGGAGACACTGTTCTGTTATTCAACTAGAGATTATAGAAGTCTAAAATTAAGAAATATGAGACTGATAAAAGCAGGATGAACGCCTACACTCCTCATGCTTCTCCGTATTAAGAATTATATCATAAGGCAACTCAGTGTATTTTTACAAGTTTTACACAACAAAGACAATGTGACAAATTCCATGAGGAATTATGGATACTGGAAGCACTCCACTGAAACGCTGTGGATTGTAGGTTGAGCTATTTTGATGTTTTCAGAGATGACTGAAATTCAAATCCAAACCTTTCCTCTTCAGACAACCTGCATGAAGCTCAAAGTGCAGTATCTGACTAGAGCCAGAGCACATTTTACCTAGAACTACCTATTGTAGTTCAAACCTGCTATTTGTGTACACAATGTTTAGTTATTGACCCAAAATAATCAAACATTGCCAAGAGAACTCATGTTTATCCTGAGCTCATCTCTTTGGGGAAATTAGCACTATAGATTTTCAACTGACAGACTTTTTCCTATCTGGTCTGTAGTTTTGTCACACATTTAATCCAAACTGCTTTTTTACATGAGTAGTATTCTGTTCACCTCAACAAACCATGCAGGAAATTTGTTAAGAGTTACCCATTCAGTAAATGTCATTTTATATCTCTAGCCAACTGTTTCTCATGCTAACACAAGGGTATTATCCAATTCCTCTACCTATTCTACCAGATTATTTTATTAATGAGAAACAGAGTTTTTTTTCCCTGTTACTTCTCATTCTTACCCTAATTTAAATGTACTGGAAGTGAGCAAGTCAGATCTTGCAGTAATCTTTTGCTTTATTATTATTAGCTATATTTTAACTCATCAGACATGGCTCCCTAAAAATACACTTAAATAACACATGCATCTTTGTTACTTTTCCCCCATTTTCATTCCTTATGCTGCTCCCACTTAAGATGCCCTTATTTTCCCCTAAGCTCATGGCAATTCAGAGCCACAATTCAGTTTTCTATATCTGCCATGACTGCGGTAATTGCAACTGAATAGGAAGACTTGTCATCACTTGGTACTTTCTTGAATGGGATTAGAAGCAAATACTATTTGCAAGTAATGTGTTCTCTGCTTTTATATACATATATATGTACACACACACAGAGCACCCCATTTGCTTACATTGATTGGTTGGTACAGTGTATTAAAATACTATAAAACCCAACTGAAAATAATCCTGGGATAATCATAGGCTTTTGCTAATTGGGAAGTCTGCAGGCTTCCTTTGAGGTGAAGGATGCATCAAACTAGATTCACTATTCATTGAAATCACAGTGGTTTGGTAAATGTGTAATACTATCATTTGGTACTAACAATAACAATGCAGAATATTTTGGGCTACTCACATTCTTTCTGAAGACAGGAAGGTGATGCTCAGAACTACAGTATTTTTGCTCAAGAGGTTTTTGAATAGGAAACCCTTCTGTCTCCAGGTGGTTAGACCCATTTCTTCCAAATGCCTTGGGGGGATCTGAGGTTCCTTGGCACTATCTTTCAGCAGTAATTGGCACCAACAGATCCACTTTCAGACAATGAAAACTATCAGTGGGTTGTACTTCCCAAAAGCCTAGGTCCCTGGGCTTGAGCACATCTCCAAAAATGAACTGATAAAGGACTATATGACAACAATTGTGTCTGCTTTCTAACTCAGTCTGATGAAAATGCTGGTTTGAAACATTTTGCCATTCTAAATCAGTTCATGTTGCCTAAGGTAATGACCTTCCAAGAAAGAGACCTTCAACACCAGAATAAAAGCCTCTACCTTGCAACCTAAGGAAACAACAGCTTTCTCTGCACCAACCAGCAGCACACTGCACTGGTTTAATTGGTGAAAAACATGTAACAAACAGGGCACCACAGCATTTTAGAGTACATTAGGAAAGCAGATTTGGTGTCCATCCGCTAAACATCCTCATTTGCTGCTCTCTCATTCTCACTGCAGTGTGGTTTTGTGCTGCGTGAATTGGTCCTTCTTCCAATGGAAATGAACCCAAAGCTGTACTCCAGGAGCACTGCCAGCAATGCTGAGCCACCATGTGCATCATCTCCAGAGGGCCCAGAAAAGAGACTGTGCAGTAAAACCTCCTGAAATTCCTACTGCACAGGCATTAGCTCCTCCATTCCACAGAGCTCCTGCCTGCTGTCTGCATCACTTGCTGACATAGATAAGGTCAGAGCTATTCTTAACATCTGTGAAAAACCTGTCAATCCTGGAAGTCTCATGAGGTACACAGAAAGAGAAGACATTTAAAACTTTGGTCTTCAATAACTGGGCTTAAACGTCTGCAAACAGGCTGAACTAGATCTGTACAGTCACCCTTCCCAGAACAGAACACTGACCAGTGGATAGCACCTCACTTCTCCCAGATAACAAAAAGTAATTGCTGATGCCCAATTTCAAGAAAAATATATTTGCTCTTTGACACCTTTATCAACAGAGAAAAAATCACTACTATAAATGAAAAGGCAATCAAAACAAGTTCTGTTTCCTGAAGTAAAGCAGCACAGGTAGCTCACAGGGAAAGAAGCAACAAAGTCAGTGCCTCAGCCCTTACTTCAGGCTCTGTTTGTGAATTGCTGTTGCAGAACACACTCCAGGTAATAGCTACAGTTAGATCTTAATTAAAAAATGTTCAGTTTCTTCCCTCAAATTAATTTCCATCACGCTATAGCATGATGTAGTAGAAGAACTGAGTAAATATATATAATCATTACATTTTAAAATACTTAATTATCAGGGGGCATTCAATCTATTAATTAGGGTACTGTGACAAGCAATTGGAAAGCACAGGTCTTAATGCAAGTACAGTAATTTACAAATGGAGAAATACTAGATTATCCTTTGCACAGACATTTTGATGTCTGCTGACTTGCAGCATTGTTTCCTAAACTCAATGATATATGGGGAGAAATTAGTATTTGAAAATGAAAATGTCCATATTTCATCCTAATGTGATACAGATCCTCTCTCTGACAGAGACATTACTGGCAGCGGCCTCGAGCCAATATCTGCCTGTTATCTTATTTGTACCAGTCTGCACTTGAAACTCAAGACCAAGAGCTGAGGAGGCATTCTTTTATCCAGCTCCATCCTCTCCCAGCACTGGGGTTGTGCAGCAGCTGCTCAGTAAGCTCACCAGAAAACTCACAAGGCCCCTACAACAACTTCAGTCTCATTCAAGCTTCGCTCTGGGACCTCAGGGGTGCATCAGCCCTACACACAGGGGTGACGTTCACCATCTAGAACGGCCCTTCTGGAGCAAGGTTCTCAACTCTAAGTAGAAAACAGTTTTGTTACTCTCCAAGAGGAAAGCTTCCTGCTGTCTCACTGGAGCACCCTTTTTGCTGCCCACAGTGGCAGTGGCTCTGAAACACATACACCTGCCTTTAGCCACAAGGGACAGATGGATGGGCTTACAATCCCTCACAAATTTTAAGCTCCTCACTCAGAAATACATGGAGTTTATCATTTGCAGGGAAAATGTTTTATTTTTATATTTTTTTCCATTTACCAGGAAGGATTCATTGTAAACTCTGGAAGTTTTGATGAGGCTGGCTGATTCCTCAGCATCTGTTTTCTGTGCTTCATCCTTTCTTAATGCCTTTCTCTACATGTTTACTTTTCAGGCTGCTCTCTGTAATACGCTCATTCTCTCCCCCTTCAAATCTACTGGCAAGAATAAGGGGATGTTTGAAGAAATTTTAAGCTTTACACAACTCCCTGACTGAGTCAGATTAGCCTTTCACTTGTGCAGTCTAAATTAATTCTGGAAAAGCCTGTCCTAGCAAACTACAACATCCTTCTCCAGCCATCCCATCCCCTCTCAGTACCATCCACTCACCAAGTGCTGCAGAGGTAGTGAGGCAGCTGATTCTATTGGAAATTAAACTAGTAACGTATTCAGAAATCCAATCCAAGACAGGATATCAGCATGTATGGAACATCTACAACAGCAGTTAAATTAGCAAGATATTAGAAGTGATGTCACAAGGAACAGAGTCATTCCTGGCCTTGCTGACTCACCTGCAGGCTGCAAAACTGTCACTGAACAAGAGTGGGAATCATGTTCACTGAGGAGCCTGGCTTCTCCATGTGAGGAACAGGCAGTTGTGCATAAATAGAAAGAATGATAATGGCTTTATGGAACGTGCAGGGAACTGAAGGGAAGGGTATACTCCCAACAGGAAACAGTCCCTTTGAGTCAGTACTAAACTTCCATAGCATTGTGCAATTCAGATTGATACTCTTCAACAAAGATGAATTCTGGGTTAAATCTTTAGAAAGCTGGTATAGCAACTAACCACTGTTTACTTTCTATAAGGAGTTTTATTTCCACAGACCTCTGAAATTATTGCTGCTATTGCCAGATTGTATGCTTGTCCCTATTTATTTGGGGCAGGAGGGAATCTGGAATTTGGGCTCTTTGAGTAATAAGTCTGTATTTCTAGAGAAACTATTCAATAAGCAGAATATTCTACATGACAGGAACACTACAAAGTTGTTCTCTTGCAACTGGCCTTTGACTTGTACCAACCTAGAGCTAAGCTTAGCATTTATTTCTCCTCTCCTTTTGTTCTCTATAGTTTAAGATATTATTTATCTTTAAGGAGAAATTCAAAAAAGCAAGATCCATGTATATGAGGCAGATGAAATTCAATGCTTTTGGTTTTGAACACTTTTCAGTTAAGCCTACCTTTTAAATAGGCCTTTCAAACTGTCCAAGGTTATGTGATGCACATGAAGGAAACAGATCTGTTTGCTGAGAAATAGGGTAGAGAATCAGCCTAAAGAATCTCCTGTTCTCATGGGAAAAGAAAGGGGAAAAAAAAAAAAAAAAAAGAGAGACAAAATTACTCTATTACAATGAGAAAAGCTACAAGATTTCACTCTATAAAACAAGGAGAGATTGTTGCCATGGTACCAGCAGAATTTCTCCATCACTCCTGTGCACACACACACGACCCTCTCTCAACAGATTAAAATTATAAATGAGCAAGGTAAAATACTTCCTATTCCACTCCTTCACACCATTTTAAATAGATATTTGCATTACATGTAGATGAAATCATACAGGTAATTGTCTCTTGCAGATCTCTGCCAAAGGAAAGCAACAAACACTGTGTTGACACTGAAATGCATGTCCTCAGCAGGCACTAGATAACTCAAGGCCCATAGAAGGGTTTATATTGACTCCTGAGCTGTTCTCTTGCACAGACAGATTTCTCAACAACTAGAGATTCTCTTCACCTGGACAAAGTCAGATTCAGCAAAGATGCAACTGGTTTAAAGTTTCTATTGAGGTGACTGGATGACTCAGAGTCACGTTCCTGGGGCTCTGTTCCTCATGTTCCTATCATTATTAGTCTGTAGCCTAAAATAGGAGAATCTTCTGTTCTGGTCTGTTTGTCTTTATAACACACCCAACATTTTGTGCCCATTTCCCCAAGGGCTCTGAGCACTTAAGCAGCAAACTTTTAGTCAAGAGTTCTCAGCCACACAATCAGAGAGCTATTCAGTGGCCTGAAGTGAAAGGCACTGCTGGATTTCCATGGCACTTTAAATAGTTGGGGGTCCATTCCATGCACAAAGATTTCACACCAGTCTTTAATGTCAGTACAAGCACTGATTTTATAGCATGATTTTATACCCCCTTGCACCTACAATTGGTCCTTGAAGAGACAGTAAATTTCATGACAGACATTTTGAAGACAAGAGGGACCACCTACTTGCACTCAAATAACTTGTGTTCCTGCATAATGCATGACACATAAGGGTCCCTCATGCCAAGCTCCAGTTAAGGAAGAAACGTGTCTTTTCAGAAAGATCACCAATTGACTGAAGATCACAGATCCCTAGAAAAATCACCAATCTTTGAATAAGGTCTTACAGGAGCCTTCTGAAGTCTATAAACTCATTTACACGTGTGAGCATGGTTTCTACCTGAGTTTTGTCTGTCCCCAACCTCAAGCCATTAGGTGACGCTGCACTTGCCAGCGGCTGAAGTCTTTCCCCATGTCACACACAGATGGGATCCAGCCACTTTATAAAGTCTCTGATAGACTCTGCCTTTTTAAGTGTCACCAAAGCAACTTCTGCAGCTTTCTGGACAACAGAACTGGACAGTAGAATAGCCCCACAGTAACTTCCCTAATGCCATACACACAGGTAATTTCCTAATTCCCAAAGGAACTAGGTACCTTCTTCATAAGCCCTCTCAATATTTGTGTTCTCACAGCCAGAGCTTTGCACAGGGAGTTCATGGTTGGCTGATGACACAGTAAGACCTGAAACTCTCTTCCAGAGGCAATACTGTCTTGAGCACTGTCCCTCAGTCTGACAACATGACCTGCATTCAGCATTCCTAGATACACAGTACTGCATCTCCTTGTGCTGAAATAGAAACAGGACATATGTGAATAGCAAAGTAAGATCATATTGTGTAACCGGCTTGGCCTTGAGTAAACACAATCTGAAGCTTCACATTCTTTCTGCAGGTGTGGTGGTTTGGCCCTGACTAGAGGCCAAATGCCCACCAAGCTGCTCGCTCACTCTCTATTCCCAGAAGGGAAACAGGCAGAGCCTCCACGGGTTGGGATACGGACAGTTCACTGCCAAATATCAAAGTGATACAGAACAACAATGGGTAGTTACACTTACACCCAGTGCTAACACAGAGTACCTGACTGACCCGACCATCACAGAGGACTGCCCAATGGGAAGGACTGACAGACCCAACATCCCAGCCACACTCCAACTGTCCTAGAGGCAAAACAGCCCCTACCCTTCCCCAACCAGCTGCTTTTATGGGGAAGGGGTGTCAGGTGGAGTGGAAAACAGCCCCGGCTAACTCAGCTCACCTGGGCTGACTGGGCTCACCTCTATTGGCTGACTGGGGAGGTTAACCCTGGCCTGGCCAGAGCCAGGACAGCAGGCTTTTTCTGTAAAGGAGAGACTTCATCCTCCAGTGCTCTCTACTGCACCTTTTTCACACCAGCATGGCACTCTTGGAAAAACTAATCAGAGGGAAGAAAGGTTAAAACTTCATATAGTCATATATTTAACCCTTTATTTTGCCAGTTATCAATCCATTCCTCACCATTTTATCTCTGCAGTGCTAAAGCCACCCTCTCTGGATGGATGAACCAGGCTGCACACAGATCTAGAACATCTATTGGCTGCAGCAACCCCCACTCCTCCCTTCTTTTTGTTTCAGTAAACAAGCAACAGTGAAAACAGAGGAGTGTTCTGCATCGCTTCTTCCCTTCTAACATGCTGCGTGCTACAGACTGGCCAGAAAGATTTTAAGTAGGACACAGCTTCTTTCTCATTACAGTGATTTTAGTGAGAATGATACATGGGTTCAAATAAAATAATTCAGGCTCCAGTGATAAGATACTCTCTCTTCCAGTGCTGTATCTAACCCAAGTTCATGATGTCATTATCATCCCTGAAATGGAATGGAATTCATTCCAGTTTAAAGGATCAATCTTAGTACGTTTGCTATATGCTGTGACTTCTCCAGCACAGGAAAACTCCTCTCACTGGATCTTCATTGTGACTGTACTTTCAGGTATTCCTGCCCACAGATGAGAACATTGCTAGCTGCAGATTAACACAGGCATCGACCTGTGCACGCATAGAACACCTGCCTCTTGGTTGTTGTGTACTCCTAAAAGATCAGAGACCTTCTGTTATGACTTGTCCTGAGATGCATAATGTCATTAAACAACACCCAGGAGAGAGAGGAATACAAAATGCCTGAGGAACAAACTCATTTGGCTTTCAGATTTTTTTCAGACTGCCAAATGTTCAGCAGACTACCTCAGAAGCAGCACAACAACCAGCCACACGAAGCTGCTAAGTGAAAGAGAGACAAATAATCCTGAAACTTCATCACAAAATTGTTTCTGTCGTAAGGTTAGAGAGGACTGGAGGTTCACTAGGTACATTACCAGCACAGGGAAGACAGAAGTCAAGGTGAAAGAGCAGGCTAAAACTGCAGCGACCAGGAGGTCAAGGCAAAGACTTTTGCCACAACAAAATTCAAAGCTATTGCTCCCTTTCATCATCCTCCCAGCAACTGTCCCTCTTGCTTCATGTTTTCCCTGGCCTCATGTAAGAAAAAAGAGGTAGAGTGATTTGCAAGGCTGTGTTGTCATCTTCCCACAACTGGAGTCCTCACTCAGCTTGGTGAGTTCTTGAAATTACACACTGCTTTGATACATCCCATGTTTTCATTCAGAGTTCCTTGTGGAAATGTTTATCTGAGAAAGTATAAAGAGTCTGAAATGTCACAAAATACATCTTCCTTGTCATCCCTCTTTTTGGGAGCCTGGTTTACCAGAGAGGTGGGCTATGCAACACTGCTGCCAGAATGCTGCTTCAGTGAGGGTTTTGTAGAACGTCCTTGCAGCCTTGGTAAATGCCAGAAACTGGCCCAAAAGTAAACAGAGCCTTACAGAGTTTCAGTGAAACCAGCAGGAATAAATGCTACTGCCATCAACAGAGGCATCTGAGCAGTTCACCTAGTATGTTCCATGTCATTGCTAAACCCTAGCAAGGGGGCTAGAACGTCTCTATTTCCCTCTCTCCCTCTCTCCCTCTGCCTGATTTTCAGGCTTACACTTTCCTGCTGAAAATCTTACTGCTGTAAGGTGACAGTGAGTATATTGTTTCCTGTGGTAGACAAGGAAGGCCTTTCCAGATTTAACATCTTAGCCACTGCTGAGAGACAGAGAGTCAGTAACATAGCTGTCCCTTTAGTCCTGGGTTCTTAGGGCTCTGAAACCTTATGTTTTATTATGTCTTAATCCTTATGTGCCAATGAAAATTCCCAGCAATACAAACACTCTTTGTACTTAACCCCTGACAGGACTTCTTGGCATTTTCATTTTGTTCTCCTCCCCTCTTCCTCCTGTCCTGTTGGTCAGTCTCATTACCCAAAACATGCAGAGAGACAGACAGTGAACACATGGGCATCTCTGCTGACCTTGTGGGCAAAACACTCGCTGAGTTTTCATGGAGACATGAGCCTGAATGTTTATTGCCATATTTCCCCAGCCCTTTGTTCCCTGTAGAATGAAGAAGTCTGTGTTGTGCACTGATATTTGGATCAGATTTCCCACTGCTGATTATCTAAATGTAAAATAAGAAAATAAACAACATGAACCAAAACCTTCTGATTTAAGCCCCCCACTAAGCACTCCCTTGAAGTAAGAAATGTCACAGCCTTTTTTATTAAGGCTGAAATTATGGAATGAAAATATCTCCTCTTCTCTGCACTCCAGGAAGACCCTCAACCACCTCTTTATTCCAGAGATGGCTAAGAATTCCTACATGCATCATGCACAAAGTGCTGCAGGATGCAAAGTGCTATATAAATGTAAGCTGCTATTAATTATGGCCCTTGAAGGAACATTCAGATAGCTCAGTGTTTGAAACTGAACCTACATTAACATTGTTGTACAGTCTAATTTTGATTTTCTCCACACCCCTCTAAAACCTACATACACTCTCCCTGCTGCTTCAGCTGCAACAACTGACATATATTCTTCTTAGAGCTGAGGCTGATGGGAGGCAAAGACTCAGAAAGATGAGAAAAAATCAGTTTGTTTTATACATACCCATAAATATATACATTTTACCACATGGGAGCTAGAGTAATGAGCAGGGAGATCGAGACTGAAGCTGCTGCACACAGATTTTCCTTACGTTGCCAAGTGATTACCTTAAAATGTACCAATTAAAAGGGAGGCAGAGGAGGATAAGGGTTCTAATCAATTTTGGTCTTCTGGAACACCTTGAAGCCGTTGTTCTCAAATAATGTCATTAAAGAATCAAATCTTATACGACATAACAAAAGTTTACTAAGGGATCACAAGGTATTTTCACCTGCCACCAAGACGACCACCTGGTGTTTAACCAGCAGTTAATACTCCCCACAAAGCTGTACAAGGCTCTCTGAATGCAGGAGGCTATACAACTCTTTTAGTTCCTATGATCCACAGCAGAGAAGTGATCTTGAATCCCAGCTGGTTTTTGATGAGCGTAACATAGCAGTGACCTCCTCATTTTATGGTCCCCCTCTTCAGCACTGCAAGTTCTCTTTTTGAACGTAACCCTGCTCACTCATCCAAAGTAGCTTGCTGGAACATATTTAGCATGGGGCTATCCTTTAAAGGCTTTCTAGATAAACCTGAATAACTCAGTTTGTTACCTTGACCATCTTGCTAGAACAGTGTGACTGCTACAGACTTTCACCTGACCTGCAGACACGTACATCCTCCATGCCAAACTCCCATTTGCTAGGAAACCTGCACAGTCTGGACCTTTCATGTCACAAACTGTGGGCTGCTCCCAGAATGCTTTTGACAAGGTCTCGTTACGGTCTTGGTCTGGCCCAAGTGGAAATGACACTGGGTTAGAAGCCTTTCAGTCTGAAGAGAGATTTTTTCACATGCTGAGACATGTGAAATGCTCCAAGGATTGATGACATTAATGCTTCAGAGATCTGAATGCTTTGTTACTGTGCATCACAGTACTAGGAACCCGGGCTGAGGAAACTGTCTTTTACCTGCAGGTAGGATCCACTTACTCCCCAAAAAACTGTCTCACCCAATGCTCATCTCAGAGAGGTAAGAAAGAGAGAAGGAAAGCATCACCTACTGAATTAACAGTAATCATCCAGCTACAGGTAGTTCCTGCCATCACCACTCTGAATGAAGTTTAATTTTCTCAGGTAGAAAGATGTGACAGGCCCCAAAAGAAGGCCCTGTGGCCGAGGTGTTACAGGATCTCTGGAGACAGGGACATGACTCTTCCCCAGTGATGCCGGGGAAGGTGCCCTCGGAACGCGGGTCCTGGAGATTCTCTAGACGGTCTGTGCTTAAGGACACTCAGATGCAGAAACCAGACTGAGCAAACCAGCAGCTACAGGCATCCTGTCCAATTCCCCATGGAGACTGGAAATGTCAAAACACAGTGTCCCACATGATGCCTGTTCACTGGGATTCCTCACCTCTGATCCTCAACAAAATAAAGCACTAAGGGCTGTGTTGAGCTTTCCTGAGGTGGGTATGACAGTGAGTGTAAAATGCTTTGGCAAGAGGAAAAAGGCACAGAAAGAACTGCTGGGACAGCACTGGGGGATTGCAGAGGGTAGAAAGTGCCAACACTGATTCCCTCCTGTGTATAACACCTTCAGGAAGCTAGGCCCTTACCTGAACCATACATGAACCATACTGAGAACCTTCCCACTTCCATCTCAGAGGGTTAATTTCTCTGGTAACAAGAGGCAATCTGGGCAATTTGGACAAGGAGCAAATTGGGACCCACACTGGGAATTCTCAAAATCTGTAACTGGGCAGGATCAGTAAGAGCACTCTAAGCTTGTAACATGAGAAGTGCAGGGCACACAGGAAAAGAACAACAAAAATATCCATCATCCATGCTTGGCCAAATGACTAACCAAAAGGAATTGTAAATTTGTGTCCTCTAATATTTTCCAAATTCACCTAAAGGAAATGAAACGTGGATATTACTTGCTGGCCCCCAAATGCTCTTCTTTTGAATTAATACAAGATGCAGTAACAAGATTGACTCATAATTATTTCTTATTGGGATGAAAAACAGTGGATTTATCAAAGTATAAGCCAAGGTTCAAAAAAGCCCTTTCTGAACCATTCTGTTATGAATAAATTATTTCTCTTCCTATTTAGGAGGACAATTCATTCTGCAGCCCAAACTAACAGAACTCGTAACTGACTGGGTAGCAGCCTGTGCTTTTACAGCTAAAGAACACATTTTGTTTCTGCTCTTCTGCCCAACACTGATGAATTGCAAAAATCCCCTTGTTACCTGTGCTAGTCTGCTCTCCCACAACAGTACACTTCAGACACCTACAACATTCTCTGGAGAACAAGCTTCTGCAGGTCAGGATGTCGCCTGTCGCTCTGGAGCATCAGAGAACGTGGTGTTCTCATGCAGTCTGAATGCCATGGATGGTCCAGGCTCCCTGTGGATTGGGAACTGCAAATAAACACCAAGAGATGGAGTTGCACTGTGTGCATAGTTTAAGTGGGCATAACTTCCCCAGGGTCTGACAGTGAGTGTGCAGCACCTCACCTGCAGTCCAGAGGAACCCACATGACAACAGTTTTCTACTATGATTGTTTAGCAAGTTCTATATCAAGCTGAACGACTCCCCCTGAAAGCCCAAAGCAGTGACTCTGTGCTGTTCCACCAGCAACTGCTGCCTGAAAGGGTACAAATCCCATCATACCAGCATTCCCTGCTTTCATTTGCACAGGATTAGTTTGTTTTGTCTTCTTAGACTCTCTAAGATTTTATGGGGCTTTAATGAGTAACTAAAAAGGATCCAGACTTGTTAAGCCTCTGACAGATGTTCTTTAATAATATCATCATTCTCGGTCTCTTTGGAGACTAGACAACTGGGATTATATTTTGTGGTCTGGTATGCAATCTTTATCAGAATTTAACTATTTCATTAGCTGTCTTATGAAGCTGCTGTGTTGATGTCTGCTATGCCAACTAAACTGTTGCTAATTATGGTTTTCATTTTGACAAGCACAGCCACACTGCCTGTACCCAGTATATCCAACAGCACCAACCTCTCACAGATTTCCTTCTCAAGAGTCCCACTGCTTTTCTCATTCCTTTTGAATAGTGAAAAACATTTCATTAATGACATTTAAGAGGGGCTTTCCCTTCCTCCCTCCCTCCTTCCCTCCCTCCCTCCCTTCCTCTCTCCCTCCCTCCCTTCCTTCCTCCCTCCCTTCCCCTTTTCCCATTCCTTTCCTCCTTTCCCGTTTTTGCAATAATTGCAGCTGACTTCAAGCTACTGCTCATAAGATTCACTGGGAGGACAGTTCCTTTCCCAGAATTCAATCAGGTTTTCTCATTAATCCAACTCCTTGAGAGTTGAATTTTTCATGTTCACTAATCACTTCTGTTAATCTCACATTAGGGAATATTTTTGGCAACTTTAACCACTTTCCCTTCTGAAAGTTTCCCTGGACTGAAAACAACATCTTTCCCATGTATTTTTTTACAGGACTTAAAATTAATTTCATGGAAAGGGGGAATAATTTTCTATTCCTTTCTTCTCCACATTGTGTGATGTGGTCATGCAGCCAAAGCCTCATCTACCCCAGAAGAGCAATGCTTTGCTGTCCACTTAAGTGCTATGTGGTTCCTACTTCCATACTTGGCTGCTATCTTTTCTTTTCTTTCCTTCTTCAACAGAGATAAGGGAGAAAAGCATCAAAGCTCAGCAGAAAGTTATGTGACTTACAAGTTGTGCAGCACAACGGGAACATATCTGTAGAGCAAAACAATTCATGCTGAAGAACTGGCATCCACACCATACTTCAAGAGTTTTACTTCAGAGGAACTCTAACCAGAACTCCCATTGGCAACTAGAGGACATTAGGTGCAATTCTGGAATGCATCTACCACTTGAATTTCACCTGCAAGGAAACCAGTCTCTGTGTTCAGATCCTACCCCATGGGACAGAACACAGCATGGCAAAAGGAGAGGTTATTGGAAGATTTGGTTTAAAAACAGGCTCCTGAGCTAAGTTATTCATACAGACATACCTTAACTTACTGAATAAGTAGTTCAGATCCTGAAGTTGGAATTTGCATACAGAAATCAAAAAACACACTTAAAAAGGATGCTGCACCTCAGTCAGTGAATGATCACATCAAGCATTTCTCCAGGAGGCAAGAAACCTGAGTACACTTCTGACTCCAACAGGACAGGCTTCAGTCAATAGCTACTGCTACACAGAGTACATAATCACTGGCTAATGCAGGAAGAAGAAAAAAGCAGACTTGATCCCTTCCATAGAAGATGAATTACTGTGAGGCCAGAAATTCAAGCATCAGAGGACCAAAACAAATGTAGACTAGAAGAGAGGTCGGTCAGCTAGAAAGAAAATCCAAAGGCTTGCATTTTGGTCCCACATTTTTTTGTGTATTTGAAATTGCCCAGTCACCAGCTAAAGAAAACAGAAACCACACTGTGAGCAAGCTTCAAATTCAAGGAAGGTGTACAGCTCCACCTCTGACAGAAAGTAGTCAATTGTCTATCAACCCTGAAGGAAACCTTGCACCTGAAGGACACTGATGCATGCCACTCAGACACTTAAGACACAGTTGGGGAACCTTTGCACTTTGCTTTTGGACCAAGCAGAGCAAGGCAGGTGTCCCACGCACCCACCTCTCCCTCTGATTTCTGCCTGCATGTTAGTGTTTATGTTCAACAATCTCAAGAACGCTGCAATTCAGAAAGTAAGCATTTCTAGGCTTTTCAGGGCACAGGGAAATGAATTCTATAGACTGCTTCTCAGACCTGGACATCTAAATTCCATCTATGTCCTACAGGGAATATCACGGAGGTGTCCTATGAGTCGATTTCTCCCCTGTGATGGTTTTGGGGTGATCAGCAACTTCCTCAGCTTAGTAGGAAAGTGGGGATCATCACTGCCAAAATATCCAACTTCCCCTTCTACTCCCCTCCCTGTTGTTTGGGTTTTTCAGGCACACGGAGAAACCATTAGTTTCTCTCACTCTGCTTTCAGCTGCCTTAACAGCTACAAGGCCCCATGACTCTAGAGAAGGCTTATAATGTCTGTCTGATTCTGAGTCCTAATGGGGAAAAGTAAATTGCAGAGAAGCTAGCAAACAGAGAGATGTTGGTATTTGCTTCATTTCTAAAAGAACTAACTCTTCTATTAATGGAGCTTCTTAATTAGCAAGAGATCCTTCAAAACATGAAGAAGTAAAAGTTTCATGACTACTCTTTTTAATGCCAAATATTTTTCTTCAGGGTAAAATGCTGGAATCAGAATTTCATGCAGTAAAACAAACACAAATATGAATTTAGCAGGAATTCATTGCCAGGTGTATTTGAAAAGGATTGCAGGCACCCAGGGAATGTTTGTTGGTTGGTTTCAAAGGCCTTTTAATCGGCATCCAATTTCCTTCTAAATCTTCAAGCATTGCAGCACAGTCTTTTCACACAAGGTAAAGTGGGATCCATGCCTTGCACATAATTTTTCCCTGGCTCAGGCTTTGAACTAGTTGCTGGTGGTAATGGAACGTGGAGCTGTCACAGGTTCTATTCAATCTCAAACTAGGAAATGAGAGACTGAAAACAGTTACTCTTCTGACTCTGTGTCCTGTCACTGCAGTTTGAGTGTCTCCTTTAGTATCAGAGAAAATCCTAGGAAGTAGCACCCTCTGCTCTGTCTTCATACTCTCCCCTGGCCACCCACTGCTGGCTGCTCTCAGGGACAAGATGCTGCACTGGATGGATCTGATGGTGGTTTTTATGCTTTTCAGAAAGGTTAGTAGATAATAACTCCCTCCCATTGCCACAGTCACCCTGACACTACACCTTTGGTTGACCTCCCTAGAAAGGCCCATCCTGAGCAGTTCTGCCCACCACAAGCAATGCAGCTGGTCTCGTTGCCTTCAGTGAAAGTTACATTAGATTTTAACCCAGAAAATTGTTGAATGAAAAACCTGGAGTGTTTTCTCCTTCTCCAAGGTTATCTTTTGGAGCAGATTCAGGTTTCTCAGAGTACAATAACCTTCTGTTCTCAACTACCCAAGAGGAACAGAATAATGCTGCTGCTACTCATATGAGCAACAACTCCTTGTGTACAAACATCGTTCCTGAGAGGCTGGCACAGAGATTAGCACACAGTTTCTGTGTCAGCTGAGCTACCCTAAGACACACGCAGCCAAAAACACCTGCAGGAATATATCCCTAATTTGTGTAAGAAGAGAACATCACTAACCAAACCCTGCACCTTGGCCTATATAAAGACATTACACTCCAGTCAGTCAGACCCATCCATCTAGATCCAAGGGGAGAACAAAGCTGCTGGGCAGCATTTCACTGTGGAGTCATATTCACCTTGTTTTTCTCAACATCATTTCAGATCAACATACTGTGAAACTGTGCAGTGGGTAGGGGAACTTCCACTTTCCAGCTGGAACAACTCCAGACTCAGATGCTTCCTGATCAATGGATAAGCCAGCTCTGCAGTCAATGGAACTGGGCATGATGCTGAAATATCAGACCAGAGTCCTTTGGACAGCACACAAAAGAAATGCAATGGGCTATTTACTGGGTGCTCAGTTCTCTTTTGTTGCAGAGATCATTTTGTATTTCTTGCCAATTAGCAGGAAGGGTCCATGCAAAGTCCATTCTGTGTCTAAATTACATTATCTACATATTCATGGACTTTTTTTTTCCATTTCTGATGTTAACTGCAGGTGTCAAAGATCCCTGGCTCTGGCATTCATCAGGAGTCAGCACACAAGAGACTAGTTGCTGAACTCAGCTGTACAGTACAAACCCAAAGGAGTATTATTACCTGTCTCAAAACCAAAACTTTCCCCTTCATAAGAAATGAGCAGCCTTTGCTCACCAGTGTTTGCCAGAATCTCTTAATCTGGCACTCAAAAGGATCAGCTGGTGGAAAACAGAAGAACTCCAGTGGTGTATACAAAATATCAGCTGGGCTTTAGGGCAAATCTTGGTCCTAATGAAGCTAATGGCAGAATTCCCACTGATTGCAATGAGACCTGACACAGAATGTGACAGCTGCATACCAACCAGAGCAGACTGCTAACAGCCTTTCAGCTCATTGTACCTCCTTGGAAACACACAGAGGCTCTCACAAGGCCTTTCAGCAGCTCCAGCAACTCGAAGGAGATTTAAAATCACCTCCAGGCTGATGCTGAGCAGAACAGATACAGTAGATTCTCGGTTCTCTGCTGTGTAAGAAAAATAAAAACAAACTGCTGGTTCAAGACTCTCTCAGATATATATTTCATTAATTCTCTACACAATTAAAATTCTAAAAATTACCAGCCAGGCCAAACCCTGCTCAATATAAAATGTTTTGTAATACAGTTGAAAATAAAGAAAAACATTCTGATCATTCCATTAAACAAAACAGTGCTATTTTCAATAACATTTTTGACATGAGCTAACTGGAACAATGCTTAGAGAAGTGTTGAAACTTCATTTCCCCAGAAAAGAGTTTGGGTAAAAATGTCCTAGCTCATTCTTTGAAGGTTTCGCCTTTGGATGGCAGAGTTTGGCAGAACGGTTCACAAGCTGCTTCTGCACTCCTTCCTGAAACAAGTGGCTTCTGGTGATCTCAAAACATCTCCAGACAAGAGAGAAGCGTGTTTAGTAACCCCAGCTAAAAGAATTGCTCTTCCTGTCATGCAGCTACTGCACCCTAACCTAAAGGGCAGTTCAGGACTCTGGGACAAAACAGAGATTGAAAATGGATTTGCCTCCACCAAGACTCTTCAGTGCTTGCTTCTCTACTGCACTTGTGTAGAGCAACATTCAGAATTTCTTCCTTGTCCTTTGATTCTTCCTACTAGCAAAGTAGTTTCATGTTGGTTTACTGAAGCCCACCGCTCCATAGGGTTGCCTAAGGAGGCCTGTGAAAAAGGAATTTTTCTGCATTTTTGCCTTTATAGCCCATATCACAGGTGTTTATTCAGCAGGAAGAATAAGGTCAGGGTCTTCTATTTTTCTCCGAAGGAGGTAACGCAAAGCTATGCTGTTTGTTCTTGATTTAATTACCAATTCTATGAGGAAAGCTCTCACACAGGTTCTGTTACTGTTACTTTGCTGCAGTTGCTACTTGGGGCCATGGCACTGTCTGTTTCAGATATGCCTCCAGGCAGTTTGGGGCTGCTGAGACCTTTTTCTGACACCCTGAGAACCACCGATGAGTTTTCACACCCCTGCGGCAATGCGACCTGTCTCCTTGGCAGCCAAAAATGACCCTGCACCGGTGGGGCTGCTCTCCAGCATGGCTCAGGGGTTCTTGCCTTGGCACACTATGTTCAACAGGTGTCATCATGCACCAAGAGGCCGGTGGCAGCAGCCTGTGCTACAGCAATTGCTTAAGGGAACTGCTCAGTTAGAAGAAATGAGGCTTGCGTTGTCATGCAGGCTGCTGATCACTACCTGGCACCTCTGCCCTCAAGGCAAGAGCCCAAACAACTTGTGAGGAGGCACTTTGCCACCTCAGCAGATGGACATGAGCATAAGCAGCTTAGGGACCAGGCCTGCATAACAAGCACAGGCACTGAGGGCATGATTCCTACCCAAGAATGCTGCAACTGCTGTTTATCTTCGGCTTCCCAACCCAGAGTTCAGGGGATGTGTCGTTGCTAATTAAGACCTGGGCTGGACTCAGTTGCAGAAGAATAAAACAGGACTGTGCAAAACAAGTGGCTGGCTGGCTGGAATCAAGCAGCCAGTCCTAAGAGGCGCCCAGGGAGCTGCCAGGGGGAAATCTGTGCTGAGGCTGACCAAAATGGTCTGAGCAGAAAAAGATGCCCCAAAATGTCACCATTTCATCAGGTTCAGGAAAAGAGGAAGGGAAGGGGGAACAGAGAAATCACTGTTTACATAGGGGGGATTAATATTGACTCCAAAGAAAAAATTTGCATAATAAACCTGTGGTTGAGCCAGGAAAAGAGGAGGTCCAATGTAAGAAAAAACCCTCACTGTGAATCGTATGAATTTCAGAATACTATCAGAAAGGAAGGCTCAGAGGTATTTTTGTTGGCAACTGGCATACCTGAAGGGAAAAACTTCTTCAAACTAAGAAGACAACACTTGATTCACTGTGAGAAAACCCAGATGACTGAAGGGTTTCTCTCCAGTTCCCTGGGTCAGAGATGATCCCGCTGCCTGAGGGTCAGTGGTACTACAAGGCCTGTAATGCCTCTGAAAAGCTGAACTAGATTTAAGTTGTTCACAGGCCTTGGCCTTGCACAGAAAAGAAATGAAGCAGAGGATCGGGCCACACGTCATTTAAACCATGGCATGACATGACATGCTTCTGCTCATTGGAGACAACTGCAGTGTCACCTAACAGGGTCAAGGACATGCTGGGAATGTATTGGAAACATGTTAAAAGGAGATTTTGATCTTGCCATTGTTATCTGAGTTTCAGGCCAAATATCATAAAAGTTTCATAAAATCTGTGTGTCCCCCAACAATTTTAGTACCAAAAATGGTCAGCAGTGAGGGTAAGAACAGAGGTCAGACGTTTGCTCTTCTGATAAAAAAGAAATTCTAAAAAGGCAGAAGAAAAGCAAGTGACCAGAAATATAAAACTAAAACTGAAAAGGATTTGCTACTTTGCACTTTACTGTATACTTGATATAAAGTACCCTGAAAGGAAAAGCTGGCCCCAAAAAATCATGAGTGAGGTGATCAAATTTCAGATCTGATGTTTCCTCATTCAGGTCACTAT
The DNA here is from genome assembly GCA_027925045.1 of Hypotaenidia okinawae. NCBI lineage: Eukaryota > Metazoa > Chordata > Aves > Gruiformes > Rallidae > Hypotaenidia > Hypotaenidia okinawae. Next base: position 11,194,990 of record BSDF01000006.1, read on the forward strand.
CCATACAGTAGGAACAGGACCCCATATTTCACATAATTTTATTGAAGGCATTTTTATTTACACCCATGAAACTCCCTTCCTCAAGCCAAAGACATCATGCCTGTATGGAAGCTGGGATACAAGGAACTTGTCAAAAGTTCTTCAAATCTTTACAAATACCTATATTCAGACAAAAAGTTTCTATAAATTGCATGTTTCTTTTACTGCACACTAAGAAGTTAGAAATATCCAGCTTCCTTTCCCACTGCCCTTCCTCTTTCCTGACCTCCAATATAAGAGGGTGAGCCTACAAGGGAGCAAAACTGAAGAACACACACAGCTCACACAAGCAGATGCACCACATTCCAACATCCTCCTCTAATGACACCACTACATGAACTGTATCACTTCAGGCTGTTCTCCAGCCCTGACCAATAAAGACAGATGGGAATGGATTGTCATCACCAAAATGTCTTCACCTCCACCAGCTTTCAAAACCAGTGTAGTCCTGACAGCTACTTTCATCGTCACTGTGCTTGTATCAATATCAATATTTGAATGTCTATATTTACACTGCTGAGGATCTTCATATAGAAGATTAAAATTAATGAGAAAATATCTTTGGTAGTATCATAAAAGTGTTGCAAGGCCATCACACCCCCTTGCATTGTTTCATGGGCTGATGCAAATATTTTGGGATAAAAAGTAAATTAGAAGAAATCTGCAGGTTGGTCCTTGTCTGTCACCATGCACTTGTTCCTGCTGTGACTATTTAAAGGCTAAATCAAAAGACACTGAAGTTAGAATTTGATCAATGAAATAATATCACACTTCAAATCAGTTTTCAGTGTGCTGATGACCTACAGAGTCACACATGAGCGTCAGCTGGGCTGTTCCACTCATCTTTCTCAGACTGCTCATACTACTTTGCGGTGCAGCCAGAGCCCCCCAGCAGAGCGAGCACCACCAGTATTCTTTGCTGACTAACGAGATGTAGGTCAGTTACCAGGCTGAAGATGACAAGTCAGCCTCAATCTCTCTGCTAGCTGGAAGGATATTAAGCTTGGGAGGGCTGGTTTGGAAACAAAAGAGAAGTTTTCTCTCTATCACAAATCAGAAGTTCAGGGTATTGTGACTGGGTTTTGTAAGGCTGGAGGATGAGGACTGGGCAGCATCTGAAGATCTTAAGGGAAAACAAACACCTGGAGAAAGTAACCAGGGTTTGAACAACTGCTAGCACTAGTGCTGTTTAGTCCTGGTTTACCTTGACTTGACCTTTTTTCTTCTCTGCTCTGGTATCAAAGCCAATGCTAACAAGGAGAGTAAGCAGGCATTACACAGTCAAACTTCAACTCACAAGTGTCTGGCTCCCCAAAAGGTCTCCAGGCATCTTCCCAAGGTGCCACTGCAACACAAGAAATGCACAAGGAGGGTGCAGTACCTCAAAATGGGCATCCAAAGATGCTTCAAATGCCTCTGTGGCACTAAAGCTAGACGTTACCATTACGGTTTTTCTAAAGGCAATTCAGTCCTTCTGGTCTCCAGCATCTCTCACAAACTCACACGCTTCTGTGGCTTGCTCTAGCTGTTCACCTCATTTCAGCAGCACCCTTCTAGCAGAACCATCCAGACTATTTCTGTCCTCCATAACAATTCCTATGCACCCAAGCTCCAGCAGAAGAGGTCTTGCACACCAGCTCTCACCTGGGACTCTCACTGCCTACCTGGAGACCAAGAGAGCTAAACTCCTGCCAAACTTGCTCTAAAAAGAGGACTCGTATGGCTTCCCATCACTACCCTCAAGCCTTGCATCCCCATCCACAGAGAGACGTCTCTTTGGAAGGAAAATGGCCTTTTTCTCGTGTAAACTGTTTTCTGCCAGTCCAGCTTCATTGCTACCAGACCTCACAGGGCAGAGAGAGATCTGCCAGCAGTGGGTGTGCAGCCAGCGCTCAGCCAGGCAGGCTGCAGAAGGGCAGGACAGACCGACAATCCTCCCCCAGCTGCAGCCACAAGGATAGGGAAGGCTGGAACCCTGACTCCTCCTCATGCCTTCTTCCTTCAGAATCAGCACCCCACAGCACCTAGCGAAGGCTTTTCACACGCTACCAGGGAGAAAGACAGAGGCAAAGGGGAGAAGTAGAGTCGATTATCTTTCCTTGGGCCTCCTCACACTCCTGAGAAATGTATTTCAAGAACTCATTCTGTGTCGTGGGGGAAGGTGGGGGAGGAGGTGCTTTCTGAAAGCAGCTGGTTTAGGAAACACTAAGCAAAAGGACGCATTTGAGATGTGACCCTGACCTACTCTGTGCTTCACATTTTGCAGGGAAGTGCTTTTATCTACTGCAGATCCACAGCTTTTAGCCCTTTCCTGAAAGAAGGGGTCTGTGACCTGTCTTGGAAACAGCTAAGCAGGGACTGTTCTTTTCCTTTTCAAACACAGTTGAAAGGGGAGATGATGAAACAGCCCCGAAGAAACTATGAATCCTTGGAGCAGAACTCGAGCTACCCACCTGCCATGTAGCGCCCTGCCCATGGAGCCATGTTCCTACTCCTATCATCTCACTGGCCCAGGGGGTCTGGAGTTCCTTTCTATACCACAATCCAGACGCTACAGGATGGCTGAAGAGCACTGCCCACGTGTACGTCCCATTAACCACAGACACCTGCACAAGGCAAGAAAGTGAGGCCCGTGGGTCTCAGCTCTGTCAGACAGGACAGAGAGGCAAGGGAAATTCTTCTGCAATTACAGGATGCTGCGTACAAGGGAAACGGGAGGGTGAGACCATCTTCCTTCTGAAGGAAAATGACATCTCCTCCTGCATTTGTTCAGTCTTTCCAGCCCCTAAGGCACTTAGCTAGGTGGAATCCTTTTTGGGATTTAATCACAAGATTATCTAATTACTGGATCTTGAAGGTGAAGCCCGTTAAACCCAAGTTGTGAATTCACTGTTACTTTACCTTGGTATCTGGACAAGGCTGAGTAAATAGGAACTCTGGCAGAAGAGGGAAAAAAGCACTGAAGTATGATCAGTTGCAGCTACTCTTTGAGAGCCAACAGCAGTCAAAGGGCCAGTGCCCAGATCCTGGCACGCAGGAGGAGAAACATGAGGTCATGGCACACTTAAACTCACAAAAAAACAGAGAACTGAAAAAGGGAAAATGTGTAATAACAATGGCATGAGCAGTCCAACATTTTAGGTTTCTTAGTGAGTCTGGTCCAGCAAAGCACGTACAATCTGAGGTGTGGGTTCACTCAAAATTCCACTGGGAACAATAGTCATGAGGTGCTGTCACCCACTGTAGACGGTCATGAGGGATCTGAATAGAGGAAAAAACTATTAAACATTTCATCCTAATAATACCAACCTCCTGTCTGGTGGTCTACAAAAAGAGACAGGAGAATTTTCCATGATAAATTTATCTCAGAGAAAAGGAAGAACTGCCACTTGCTACAGATTTTTGGCTGAATGTTTTTCCAGTTTTGGGTTTTTTTTGCCATTTTACTCCATACACTCTGGAAGCATTTGCTGCCAGAGAAAAAAATCTATATTATTTACTAAACCAAACCAACAGTTCATGTTTTATGCCCTGATGGTGGTCAGTATGAGTTACCTGATACAAAATAGGATGGAATAGGTAAAAGAAATTCTAACTAAAAATTATGAGTAACGGGCTCAAAAAAAAAAAAATCCAGTTTAAGCTCAGAATACATATACCCTGGAACATAATGATTTCTAATCAATTAAATATTGTATCCCATTAATATTTGCCAGTTCTTTCCAATTTTAATTCTGGTAGCTCGATAATATTGAGCCTGTTTCAAATCATATATCCCTAAACAACATTTCACTCCTGTACTGCATTCTCCTAGTTCACCAGCACACAAGTTAAACCAATCAAGAAACAGGCTGCTTTCCATCTGCTACCAGCAAATGTGATCTAATACATTAATTCCATTAAACCCCTATCTCTGAAGGGTCTTTAATAAAGTGCTAGAGAACCAGTACCTCCAGTTTTTTAGTTATTCTGGCTCACAGTCTGGTCTAATATTCCAAGTCGCCCTGACTGCAGTGAGCATTTGAAGAGCAAGTCATTAGCTTCCTGCTCACCAGCTGTCTGGTTAGATTCCCACAGTCAGATGCGAATCCCTCACGTGTCCTCCCTTCTTGACTGCTCAGCTCAGATGAATTTCCCCATGACCACCCCCTGCCTGATGTTCCCTACACCAAAACCCAAGCGTAACACAAGCACCAGGTCTTCATGCTGGTTGGCCCAACCCTGACAGCCACACAGATGCGTTCTGCATCCTGTCCAACAGCAGTGTGTGGGAGAAATGATTTCTCCCCACACTTCCTGACATTCTTCTGGAACTGTGAAAAATCAGTGGCCTTGATTAGGTGTTTTCTCAAATAGGTTTTGAGGAGATGAGTAGCTGGAAGGATATTTGACTAGTTCTGCACCTGTGCTCTCCAGCAGAAACAGCCCATCAGCTTAGCTCATGTATTTCAGCAGAAAGAGTAGGATGAAATGTCACCAGGCCCTACTGGATTAGGTGTGAGGTTTCCTGACCTAACTCACTTTCATTTTTCCTTCATTTTGCCCCTGCTAGTGCAGTATGCTCCAGCAAACCTAATATCCGACTTTCATAACTATTTTAAAAGATTATAAATACCTCTTCTGTGAAGCACCATGAAAAGTCACTGCATCACAAGCCTTACAAAGAGATGCTGAAAAAAATCCTTCATTAAAAGTGCATTAGGTGCTAAATGAATCTGCAAACCCATCCTCAGAGACCCCATATATTGCCCGGCTGGGGAACAAGATAGCTAAAGCTTGTGGCTGGCAATCTGTAACTTAAATGGAACACTAATGACATAGAAAGTATCTGCTTGGATCAGCAAGACTCCCATCATAAACTGTGCAGATTAATCTCTTGCTGTTAACAGCATTTCACAGGAGCCACCCCAGGCAGCACAGAAAACATCCCCGCTGCAGCAATACATGGCAATAGCCAGTGGACAGTCCTTTCTCTTCAACAAATTTGATACCAAGTAGAGAGGGCATTATTGTAAAAGGCCAGTGCTTGAATTTGGTCCTGGATCTCAGATCCCCAAAATTTGAGGGCAGGGTACCAATCTGCTTCATCTTTTCCAGTTTATCTACTAAAATCAAGAGCTCACCAACACTGAAATCTGGCACCAAGTATACAAGGAGGGAAGAAGTGTTCTCAGCTGTGGAGTGTGGTTTCTCCCCTTTCTGTTGATGATATGGAACTTAAGTTACACTTAGTAGATTCAAATGTGTCAATTCAATTGAAGTTTCTGAGCTAAATCCTTAACTGGAGTAACTCAGATATAGTTCAGGCTCAAATAACACCAAACTAACAACATGAACTACCAGAGAGTAAAAACAATCCCAGTAAGAAGGAACAAATGACTTAACTATGTCATTTCGCTGACTAAACAAAATACCAGGTTTCAGTAATTTTAGCAATAGCAAGTCTTCAAGTAGCAGTAAGATGCTTCTGAAAAAAATATTTGTTATTCTCTTGCTGTGTTAAATAATTCAAGATTATTTTGTCTTGATATTTTATCTTCTATCACTGCAACACCCACCCAGAAGGACATGTTATGTCTTTTGGGCTTCACCAGTGAATGGTGGATAAGGGCTTTTCCGACCACTCTGAGGTAGGAATTCCTTTCTCTTTTCCTGGCTCCATATTGCAGGACAAGACTTTGGACACATCCCACTTAAAAAACACTGTGACTCCTGACAGAGACATTCCTCTTCCTTTCTCACCGACAGGACCTAACCTCTATGTTCTGAGCACGTTAAACCCAGCGAAAGGGAGGAGAGAGGAACTCTCCATAAAGGCATTAGAAGATTTATTTAGGTACTGGACAATCCAGATCAAAAGTCCAGATCATCACGTTATAAAACTTGCACCTATTAACCCTACCAGCAGGATGGTATCCCACCGGCAACCACAGGACCTTAGTGGTTCTCAACCTTTCCTTGTGGACAGGTCATCTTCTCTGCATTGAACAATTTGTCATTGGTTTGAGATAGATTCTTGGAATTCATATGGGATAAAAGAAAAATGAATTAAAGTCCTTGAAGAAATTACTACTTGGTTCTTAAAAGTAGAGAGAAGCTGAGGAGGGCCATGAGGGACAGGGAGCTCCCCAAAGGCACCAACGTCCGGGCCATCCCCTCTGCTAGCCTTTCCCCATCACCCAGCTGTCTCAACATATCTGCACACTGACTTTTATAATCTGGTTTTAGGTAAATATTAGATCCAGAATTTATAATCTTATCTCTGGGTATGAAGAGTTAGGTTAGTCCTGCAGCAACAGAAACCCCTCGAGAATCTCCCCTCAGTGTCTGTTCTGTGTTGCCTGGAGAAGGGCAGGGGTCAGGTTGTTCTAGGGAACAAAACATAGTAAAAACAATCTCTCTTTCTGCCCTGTAAATCAGCACTGAGACAAGAAGCAAATTGGAATCTCTAATTGCAGGCTGCCAGAACCAAGTATTTTTCCCAGTTCAGTATAATGGGGAACAGTAACGACAAACTGATCCCGCATCTGAAAACATCACTTACTCTTTCCTTCTTCAGACTCTGAAGACAGAAAAGCCTTTGACTTACTAACAGGGCATACTTTTTTAGAAGTACAAAGTACATATTTGTCCAGAACATGTCTAGATGAGATTTCAGGACAGTCATAAATCCACATTAGAAAACACCTTGGCAAGCAGATAAGGTTTGATGGTACAAAATGCTTCCAAATAAGAGTTAGCAAATTAGGCTGCAAATTTTTAAAAGGCTAAAATCAAATCTAATCTAATCAAACCCAATTCAGACAAATGTCCTGGAGGAAAGGACAGGCACTTGGCCCACTTACATGACATCTTTACTTTTTTCTAGGATTTTCAGAAATAGGGATGTAACATAGAGATGCTTGTGCTCCAAAGCCACTGAGTGCTTGGAAAAGCCATTTATAGTCAAATTTTAATAAGCACATTGATGAGTTAGGAACCTAAATTCCCTTTCTGAAAGCGAGGTAGGCACTGACAGGCTTAACTCTTCTAAAAATATAAGTGACTCAACACCATAATTCCCAATTCTCATGCATATAGCCAGAGTGAATTAAGCTTTTTATCTTTTAAGGAACAGAATAATTGCAAATGGCAACTATTTTTCTACTGATATTCAAGCAAATAAGGAGACTATGTATACTTTACACATACTCTATTTTTACATCCAAATAGGAAATGATTTCTTCTTGGAGTTGGACAAGGGTAATATTTTTCCACCTCTCAATTTTAGCCAGATCAATCCCATAGCTGGGAGCAGTCTGTAATAGTCTTCTCAAAGAGCATCAAAACCAAACCAGAAAATACAAATGCTCATTGTGAAAATGTTTCTATTTAGAATGGGGGCAAATATTTTAAATAGCTACTTCCATGGGAAGGGATTGCCAGGAAAGGTAGGTGGCAATACCTGTGTTTGCACCTTTTGCTAGCTGGGGAAAAGAAAGGCAACTTTAGTTTCTCTGCACAGACCCACACCTAGGTCGTCTGCCCAAATCTTAGCACAGAAGGCCCATTCCCCTTCTGCCAAGCAAGGGGGCTGCAAGAGCAGCAGTGCACCCAAGCCCATACTAACCCCTATTTCCTTCCCTTGCCATGCTCCATGGTCCAACTTGCTGCTCCCTCAGCCTCACCTGTTGGGGAACTGGCCCTTCCATTCCCTTTGTCCTTGCATCCAGAAACATCTCCAAGTGCCTTCATTTCTCTAGAGTATTTCCCATCAGCTAAGGACTTTAAATCAATTCCTCAGACATTTCCCAACATTCAGCAATATGCTGAGTTTCGGAGCAGGGGTTACTTAGTGAGCACAGACGTTCCTTTTTCTTCAGTCTTCTCCAGGGCTTTGCACAACAGGGGCCTAATTACACTAATGGTCCTTTGCTTCTAAAGCCTGCAAGTCAAAAGAGTCATTGCAGGGACCTGGGCATTTCCATCTGTGCTGAGCCTCTAACAACCTATTGTTCTGGAAAAAAATTAATCCCCTAAAGCACAATGACACCTAAGAATTTAGCAGATCACTACAGATCTACCTGAGACAATAAGACAAATACCTTGACTTACAGAAACCCACCTGGTTCTGTGAATTCACATTTTGTTTCCAGGCAGCATCAGATATCTTGTCGGAAAGAACTGCATTCATCTGACCTGTTGATGATAATCTTTTCCCATTCCATATAACACATTCATTGTGATAAGCTAATTCAGACCTGAAATTGGGAGGCAGAAACTTTGGACACAGTGTTTGCAAACTCAAAAGGATCACTCAGAGCAAGCACTAAGGCATAAAAATACACAGTAAGGGGTCTTAAACTTGTAAATAAATGTTACTGAAGAACACTCCTGAGAGCAAGTGTGGAAAAAAGGTGGTTGTCAATAGTGTATTTTAAATCAATGACCTGCTATAGTATTGAAATTTAGTGATGCCTGTGCCCTTTCTGACATTACAGTGCTCGCTGTGCTTGCTTTGTCTGATCAGAGCCTGTAATCTTTGCTCTTGCTGTATTTCAAGCTGCTGATGAAACAGCCTGAGGAAGACTGGAAATACCTCTTTGAAATGCACAGCAGGATTCCTCAAAAACGAACCAACAAAACTTCAAGAAAACCCAGCTGCAGAACCAAAAGCAAGAGACAACTATGTGCATCACAAGCATAAAGATATCCTGACACCTGGGAAATGCCTGGATGGGATTAAAATGCAGGGCAAATCATTGCCTAAAAATAAGTGTGGGCAAGAGTCCGTGCACCAGGGTAAGATTCCCCCAACTAGAGGTGTTTGTCCTTTATTGTTTCCAGCCACCACGTGCATCCAGCTTCTACAATGGCAGAAGGACAACCGACCCTGATTCTTGTCCATGGTCTGTATTAGGAGATGGAGGGGTCACAGTAAATAATATCAATTGCAGGAAATCCCTGGGTGAAAGCACACAGAAAGTTGTTTCTGTCTCAGGGGACTGGTTGGAGGTTGGGGGAACAGAAACTGATGATTATCTCAAACTGATGATCTCAAGGAGACAAACGCAAAGTCTTCTGTAGCATCATGCTACCAGAAAACCAGGACATTCTTTCTCATGGGGTTTTGCTGATATTATTGGTGACAATTCTGCGAGGACGCTGCGTGCAAGAGCTGGAGCACTGCTCTGCAGAGCCTGGGGTGAAAAGCAACCCCAGCCAGTGGTGATTGCATTGAAAGGGAACGACACAGGGAAAAACAGAGAAGAAACCAAACACTCTCCTTGGCTATGTACAGAACCTTCTCTCCAAGAACAGTGCTAGAGAAGCTTTCCTCTCTTTCTGCTTTTGCTACTACCTGTAAAAGAAGATGACTGCCAGCACGCAGCAATCAGCACTGCTTTGTAAAACAGACGACAGATCTGCTTGTGACAGCAGATAGCTGGAACCAGTGATGTCAGGACTCTACTCCAGCCCTGCATTCCTACAGATAAAGTGTTTGAAGAGAAAACCTCAGTATGTTTTACTTATTTTCATATTTACTTAAACAGTAGTAGTTTAAAGTTCCAAGCCTTGTGACCCCCATCAAGAGAAACTTCAATAAAACAGGAGAACTTGTACATCCCATCCTGCATGATGGACATCACTAGTAGGTAAATTACAGCTTAGCACCTCAGAGCAGTACAAAGGCAACACGTTGTCAATGCCACCTACAGACGAGCTGAACTACCAAGCACCCAGGACAGGAGCTGCAGCATCCTTCTCTCAAGGGAGCTGGCTGGTCCTTACCCAGGGACGCAGCCCGCTCGGCACGCAGATGCTCCTGAGCTCTCTGGGGCTGAGACCATCCCGTTCCTCTGTGTGTTTTGATGACACCAGGCTGAGCAGAAGCCAGTCCCACTTCATGTCTGCGGCTCTGGGATTCTCTGGTGCCAACATAAACAAACAAGCCCACCAAACACTGCACACAGGGCTGGCACCTTCCACAGCCTCTTCTGGGCAGAGCAGCTCTGTCCATGATGGTCAGTGTTCATCTTTCTAAGCGTTTTCCTTCCTGCCCTGAGGAATGTGCCAGGATTAGAGGCTTTCTCCTGGAATTAGAAGGATCCACCACCCTTGGGCCGCCTCAGGCCTTTGGAAACCAAAAGAGGGGTGTTTCCTTGTACGCTGCAAAGCCCGAGCCTGACGGGCGCTGCATCAACAACCCCTCTTCAGAGCGCCCTTCAGCCCGACGCTGCCGGTACCGGGTACCGGGACCCACCGGCCGCCCCAGACTCCACCTGCCGAGGCGGCGCGGAGCGTCGCGTTGCGGCCGCTGCCCGGCGGGGCGCAGCGCGGGCTGCCAGCGCCCCCTGCCGCCACCGCGCAGCCCGAGCAGCCGCCCGGGCCCCGCCCCGCGGGGCAGCGCGGGGGCACCGGCGGCGCGGGGCGAGACCGCGACACGCCAAAGCACGGGGGTCCCTCCGGCCGAGGGGCGCCCGCCGCCGGGCTTTAGGCTGCGCGTCTGGACGCGGGAGCGTTTTCGCCCGGCACACGCACGCTGCGGGGCGTTTGCCGTGCCCCGTGATGCCGGGGTCGCTCCCCGCAGCAGCCGCCGGGCACCGCGTGCGTGACAGCGGATGGCCGCGCGAACCGCGGCAGCCGGTCTGTGCGGGAGAGGGACCTTCGCCCGTGCGGGAGAGACCCGCGCCGGCACCCAGGCTCTGCCCGGGGACGGGGACGGGGACGGGGGGCTTCGCTCAAGGTTCGCGCCTGCAAGGAGAGGGTTTTAAGCACCGCCCGCTTTCCCCGCACGGCTGCGCTGGGGGTGCGCGATGAGGTCCCCACACGGCAGGGAGGGGCGGGCAGCTGGCACAGTCTCACCGCCCCGGCCGGCAGCTGGGGAGCACCAGGGCAGCAACGAGCAACCGGCCACCTCCGTGGGGATGGAGATGGGCTGAGGCCAGGCTGGGACATCAGCCGGGCTCATCTCAGTGGGGCCAGGCAGAGCCCTGTTCAGTTTCTCTGGTTATCTTCTGGGTGCTCCTGCTTCAACGCTCCTCCCAACTTCTCCACCAGAGAAGGTCTCTCTTCTGTTTTTGCATTTACAAAGGGGAAGGGAACAGAGTTCCCAGGTCTAGACGTGGCAGAGGAGTGGGGCTCCCAGGCACCACAGAGGCAGGGCAGGTCGCATCGGGGTGAATTCAGGGCTGGTTCTTGATTATTAACGCTAACAGATAAAGACCATTAGATCTCCTTGCCTGCCTAGTATACAAGTTAGACACCTTCCCCTACCACCCACAAAGAGCTCGAACAAACCCTCAAGTGGACTAAGCAGATAAGAAAAGGGAAAAGTCCACATTTTTTCAGGATAAAACAAATGAAAGTTATTTAAAATATCATAGAATCATAGAATTGTAGGGGTTGGAAGGGACCTCGAGAGATCATCAGGTCCAACCCCCCTGCCAAAGCAGCTCCCTAGGACATATCACTCAGATAGGCGTCCAGACGGGTCTTGAATATCTCCAGAGAAGGAGACCCCACCACCTCCCTGGGCAGCCTGTCCCAGTGCTCTGTCACCCTCACTGGGAAAAAGTTCCTCCACATGTTGGTGCAGAACTTCCTGTGCTCCAACTTGCAGCCATTGCCCCTTGTCCTGTCTCCACAGACCACTGAAAAGGGGCTGGCTGATTCCCCCTGCATCCCCTGCTTAAGATAATTATAAACATTAATTAGGTCCCCCCTTAGTCTTCTCAAGGCTGAACAGTCCCAATTTTCTCAGCCTTTCCTCACAGGGGAGATGCTCCAGGCCCTTTATCATCTTCGTAGCCCTTCTTTGGACTCTCTCCAGGAGATCCCTGTCCTTTTTATAACAGGGAGCCCAGAACTGGACACAATACTCCAGGTGGGGCCTGACCAGGGCAGAGTAGAGGGGGAGGATCACCTCCTTTGACCTGCTGGCCACACTCCTCCGGATGCACCCCAGGATCTCAATACGAATAAGAAGCTCGAAGCAGCCACACAGGTCCCTAACTGTTCCATCTCTAAGCTGCTCTGGTGCCCAGCCAAAGCCCAGAAGCTACCACCCTGTAGTCAGAAATTTCTGGCATTTGTTACCTCATGTCACAAATTTGTACTGAAAACATATTTTAGTATTCATACTGAAAAGCTGCCATTGTATTTCCACTGCAGAGATATAAAAAAATAAAAGCATGGTCATATGGAGTAAGTATGCAATTGGGACTCAAAAAAAAGCCCCTTAATTAATTTCTTTAGGATAATATCAAGTACCTAAGAAATAACACAGGAAAATAGACATTTAAGTGGCTGGAAGGGTTGAGTTCTGGCAGGACTGCTTTCACTTTTTATAAAAAGAACAGAACAAATTTCCCACAATGTTGAATGTCAGTACTTGCAGTTCTCCTTTCACAAAAGCAGGAAGAAAAAAAATTGTCTAATGCCCAAAAATGACATCTGTGAAAAAAACCTGTGCCAAAAAGGATGAAAAGAACATCTAGTACAATTTATTCACATAAATGCCCTTAAGAGACTAAATCTACACCACGACCCCCTTCTCTACCCAGTCTGTATAATAAAAATGATGTTATCGACAGTAGTGTTAAACCAGCTTTGTGGGGTGTAGTAAATCAGACTCAAGCTCTGCTTAGCAGATGGACACATTTCTGCTCCGTGCTAGGGACTGTATCACTTAGCCATCCAAGAAAGTCTCAGCAGCACATCCATCCCTGTCACCTAACTTGGTTTAAAGGCATCGCTACAATCAGTAGCTGAGATTTAAAGGCTTGAGAAAGCAATGAGATCACCAGAACACTCTTTTGTTACACAGCCCATCTCAGCCAGCCCCTGCCACAGATTCAACACTGGTGCTGCAGGCAGAGAGCACCAGAGTGAATTCAAAGAGCAGCCATCTTCCCGGAGCAGCATCTCAAATTTCACTTGAGGAGGCACAGAGTCAACAGAATTAACATTTGCACCGCTATTGACACTACAAGATTTATTACTCCCTGTTCAATTTAAAAAGATTCCCTGGGGAAATTTTGAAGGGGTGCTTGCTTTATTAGTTGTTATTGAGTTGGACCATTTGACAGCTTGTGGGGAATGTCTGAATAGCAAAATCCTTGCTAGAAAGAGATCAAGGGACTCCTGGTGACTGATACTGATGACATGGATTTGATTTTAGCATGATGCATTTAGCTGCCATTGTTAAAAGAACAGAGCAGATTAATTTATAGAATGAATAGTAACTATATCAGCTGTATCCGCAAAGGAGCCTGACCAGGGCTGTGACAGAACCTGGAGCCCTACAGTGCACACAGCTCTTGCTCTGCCAGTAAGCCATACATTTTAGCAAGGTTGCTGCAGGGAGCTGGATTACTGTGGGGCTGAAGCCTACAACTCCTACACTTGGTATTCACAGAGTCACTCCACTGATGTATTACAGTGGCTGGGAGGTGAGGAGAGAAGGAAATATGGGAGAGGAATATTCCTATCCTCCTAAAGCTCATGAGTAACTTTCTTCCAGCATAAAGAAAGCGTGAAACATTCCTGTGTAAGCAGGCTGTTGAAACAACACAAGCACTCCAGCAGATACAAAAGTGGAGGATGAATAAGAGTCATGCAGTGGTGCAGTTTAAGAGGTATCCTGGGTATTAAAATACAAAACACAAGGTTAAGCACTGGTAAGACCAGAAGTATTTTGTCTGAGGGATGGTGAGAAAACCAGAGAGAGTTGAGGAACCCAGAGACAGGAAAGACTGTAAATCTATAATGAATTCACACACAGTTTGTGGAATTATGTACAAAACCACCAGCTTCCTCTAATATGCCGACAAGAAGAACTTTGAGAAGAGCAGGAGTGCATCATGTTTGCATGATGACATCACCAGCATTGTTTGCTAATTGCCAGAACCCCCAAGTCCCTCGTTTTAGATTCAGTCAGGAGCCAAAAGCTGTGTTGCCACTGTCAAAATGGCTTTCACTTTCCAAATAAAGGGTTGTGGAATCTTCCTGTGACACCAAGAAACAGGAGATAGCAGAGGGACATAATGGACTCACAGAGCTGGTTGAAAACAACTCATCCAAAGCTTAAACTAAAAGCTGAAGGTTTTTTTAAAAGGACTTAAAAATGTCCTCAAAAAATGCCTCACAAAGGCAGGTGTTTCAGCTTGAGATGAGTCTCTGCTGGATGGGAAGCAGCTACACATATTCTAGACTGACACCTTTCTACCACGGCTCAAAACATTCCCCAGCCTCATGTGTTCACGTTCCACTCCCTCATCCTCCAGCCAACGTGTGGCTGTGGCGACCTGGCTGATCATCCCCACAAGTCCCACCTGCAGCTACCCAGAGCCTGAGAAATGACCATGTGAAGGAGGTAAAGGGTTTTATTCAGTCTGTGAGCATTTGGGGGCACATCAGATCTGAACTGTCTAATCCTAGAGTTCATCTGAGGCGTCATATGAATCGATCATTAACCCCACATCTGTGCTACATGCTGGGCTTTGGAAAAAAGTGTTACAGGCAAATATTCCGATGATACAAACAAAAGGAAGCCTGGAATCTCTTTCTCCAAGCACACCAAGGTTACTCAGCAGGAACAGCATTTGTTCCACTGTTTTTCTACCCATCTACACTTTGATGTGTAGAGCTATTGTAATTATACTTAACCCTCTCTGTGTTACATACGCTCATGTTATTTTCTGTCCTGTCTTTCTGTCATTCATAATTCACTCCTGCCTTTCTAACAGAAAACTTTATGCCTGTGGGGCCAGAACACACAGCTGGTTTTCCAATATACCAGATGAATGCACAAACTGGTGGGTTACAGTCAGTTTCCTTAACCTTGACTCTGTCATCAACAAGTCTATAGCACAGAACAGTTTTAATAGCAGGAGATTCCATGGAGATGTTCCCAAGCAACAGCTCTAACTGACCATTTCTGATGACCTGGCGTTTCTCAATTGCCGAGTTAATATCCTTGTCACTGACCTACACAACTGCCTTGTGCTCATTGTCTCATGCTTTGCCCAGAACCAGAGAAATCCTTTTTGTAGAACACACAAAGTCTCCAGAACAGTGTATTTCTTACTTAAAGCATCAACTTCCAATCAAGGCTGCCTGGCAGTCTGAATGATGTGCCTGTTGTTCCCGGCCCAAGACGCTTCTTCACATGAATCCGAATCCAACCCCCATATTCAAGAGCCCAGCCACAGGTGACTGAGCCCAGCAAACTGGGTGTCAGGTCCTGGTGAGCTACAGCCATGGGTATGGTACAGCAAGAAGCATCCTGCAACCAAGGGGCAGCACATAAGGCTGGCCTCACTGAAACACTGATTGCCTGCAAGCAAAGAAGAGAGAAATCCCATAGGACAGCTTTTTCTGGGGACAGTATTCTTCTGTGTGTTCTTTAAACTCCAGACAAGGCTGCTGGGAATGTGAGATGCTAATTTAAAAGCAGTGGAAATGACTTCTAGCTTGTCCTATCAACCCCTTATATAAAAGCATTTCCATGCACTGTGTAATGCCTGTAATGCCTCAAGATCTTCTCAAGGATATTTGTTTTCTCGTTGATTCTCCTCATCCAAGAAAGAGATACATGGCCAGCTAAAAAGTGATGCTTCTGAGAAGCTTTTTCTCTTTTTCAATGACATTATCACAGTAACAAAAATTCTTGAACCATTAACATTAATGCAAATTCTGTCTGAAAATGAACAAACTAAACCTTTCAGGATTAGCCCCACAGAATGGCAACATCATTAGATTCAAACAGATAAATATTTAGTCCCCATGAAGGATATCGTAGCACTGCCAAAGGGACAACTCTGGGAACAAAGGACGACAACAGCAGCAGCCCACAGGAGTCTGATGCTGAAACATTTTCTATATTCAAATGTTACATGTCAAATACTTGCAGGCAGAAAGACAGGGATGCATTCAGAGGTGAGAGGAAATACCTGCCGCTCCCCGAGGGTAACTGCTGCACACCAGGACACTACTGTGACAGCACCCATCTATCCCCTGAACCAGCAATCTCTGTTTCAGACAGCAGGAAATCTAGCTTTGCTAGGAAGGAAAAGGGAGAATATGTGGCCCTGCCAGAAAAGGCCAGCCATGGAAGCAGCAAAAACCCTGTGCTCTTGCCATAACTTCTTTTTCTTCTTGAGGGAAAGGCGTTGGGACTCTGAGAAGAGGGAAAGAAATACTGTGAGCTGCCTGGGAAGAGAAGCCAGAAAGGAACCTGAGGGTAGGAGGGAAGAGTCACTAGGGGAGGAATGGGAGAAAGTGGAGTATCAGAATCAAGTAGAAAGGGAAGGGGTACTGAGGTGGGTAAGAAGAGCTAGGTAGCATCAGCAGGATGAGAAGAGAGAACAGAGGGAGAGGATGCAACGGCTCTGGGAAGCATTACAGAGAAACACCTGCCAGAGGAATCCCTGGTAAAAACCAGTTTGGGAATCACTGATAGAAAACACTGTAGGTTATAAAGCAGTAAACCCACATGAATTATTATTCAGATTGCACATAATTTTCAGTCTGTGTAGAAGTGTGAGACTGTAACCAGAAAAGCACAAAACAAGAGCTGTTCAGTGTGAAAAAAAGTAGAGTGGGAAGAACTTGTTTTTCTCAGGTTTTGTTTTTTACATACAGAGAGGAAAACATTTTCACTTTGAAATATTAAGGAAAATAACTTTTACAGACTCTCAATTAAAAGTAAGTATCTTCTGGATTAATATCTTGTTCTGGGTTTGTCTGACCTGTCACTTTTCCTTCTCCCAACTACATTCTCAACGTCTAAATCTGTATTTTAGATGCAGATGCTTAATGCTCCCTAGCTATTGAGTACGCCCGTCACATGTAAGAGTCACCACCCTGCCAACTCTGGTATCTGAGCCTCACTCAGGCTCTGTACTGGGAGGTATCTATAGATGCTTCTTGCCATCAGGAAAAGGCCTTGCTTCTAGTCATGTCCACAACATCTGGAAGTGAAGCTCCTAAAGGACAAGGCTGACAAAGCCACATCAGAGCAGTGCCTTTGGAACTTGCAAGAGTGAAACGTTAGAAAAGAATTAGCAGGGGAATAAGATGGGGTTTTACATTTGCAAGCCATGAAATTGTGCATGAAGTAGAGCAAGTTTTAGGATAACAGATTGGCCTGAGGTGTGAGAGATCAAGGTACCAATTTAGGTAGGAGAGAAAAGCCAAGCTGAGGTCAGGGGATAGGCAGGAGTTAAACACAAGGGTACTGTGCACCCTGGCACTCAGGCAGCGGTGAATCTCCGACCTCCTTGTGACTCCTGCTGCTTATTTTGCATTTTGAAGCAGCCAAACGGGGCTCCAGCCAAGGATTTGGATTGTTTGGATTTGGCTCAGATATGCCTACACCCTGCTGATCCAACTGATTCCACTGGCAAACTGATAATGGCTTGAAACCCACCACTGCAGATTCTTTGTTGCTCGAAGCCCAGCTCGCTTGTCCAAGTCCACAACAGGTGTAACAGAACTAAGGGAAGTGGCACAGTTTTCATGCAGCTCACTGAGGGCCACAGTCCCTGACACAGCCCTTGCCTTCTAGCTAAGCAGCTTCTGACATGGAAAAACATGGAGCAATGTTCCATTCTACCACTGAAAGCTGAGGTGATGGATTATCACTGGGAAGTTTAGATCCAAAATAATGATGAGCAGTGACGAGGAGCTGTTCTGCAGAGCAGCACTAAAATCAGCAGTGAAAGGGTCAGTGCCAGGAATCCACACAGAGACACTTTAAATCCAGCTTCTCATAGAGCATGCAGCTGGTGATTGCAACCAGGACACCACACAGTCACAGTGGGCAAGAGAACTGTGTTTCACAGCTTCTGGGAGAGAAAAGCAATGCAAATGATGACATCATTCCATATCCCAGCTCTAACAACGACAAAGGACACCAAGCTCATGGGAGACATGTGAAATGGGCTTCTCCAAACGCTAAAGGGCTCGTGAAGCAGGGTGGGACACTGACTGTACTTCAGGAAAGGACTGTAGAGGAGTCGCTGGTCTTGGGAGGAGGAAGCTCTCTTGTGTGATTTAGTAAGATGTGCCACAGTAAAAGAATACTAATCATCAATTCTCCACTGGCTGAGAACACTGCTAAAAGGTTGACTAAAGCCAGTGCTCCCACTGCTGTTGACCCTGAAAGCCTATGCAGTTGTGCTGAATTAGGGGACATGAGTCCCAATCTAGCAGCAAAACATGATCTTGAAAATTAATTCAGAACAAAGATCATCAGATGTCTGGTTAAAAAGCATTAGAGAAACCAGGATGGAGTCTCAGACCATCAGCATTTGCTAAGGGCTGTGGTAGGGAGATACTAAACCATAAGCAGGCAGTGAGAAATATTATTTAAAGATAGCATGGATGATTCTAAGTGCAAGGGAAAGAGAAATGCTCTGACTGCTTCAGCTTTGCTTTGAGCATGACAGAAAATGTGTGGCAAGGATATCAATTTTATGAACAGGAACAAAGGGATGAAGCTTAATAACTTCATTACTTTGTAAAAGTAAAAAGGAAATGAAGAAAAAAAGCTGCTGCAGGCCAAGGCAAAGACAGCAGATACAGATGGTGCCTCATTGGCTAATGATTGATAAGAGCAGCAATTACTGTCAGTTTTTAAAAATGCCATCCTATTTTAATTCTCAATATGTCAGACCCAGGAAAATTAAATCACATCAGAAGCCACAGACCTATTCCTAAAAGGCCAGCTTCTCAATAATTTTAATGGAGAGATTAACTAAAGCCTTCTCCATTAACTTGAGTTGGACAAGTTTTAGGGGAACATCAGGCAAAACATGGACTGAGAACTGTTGTATGTACAGTATGTATACACTGCACCAGGTTTTGCTTCTATTTCCAAAGATCACTTGGGAATCAAAGAGTAAATGACCTCGATGTTCTGTCTTTATCTCCACACAGGAGTTTGGGGTTTTTCCCATTCTCCTCCCCATCCCACGGCTGGAGGGGAACGAGCAAGCGGCTGTGTGGTGCTTGGCTGCTGCCTGGGGTTAAACCTCCACAGTGCCAGATCACACAAACACCACCTTCTCTTTTCTGCAATGCAGAGGGCTACCAAGCAATGGCTGTGTGTTCATCTTGTATGCTTGCTGGTGAGGATAAGCCCAGTCACTTGCAGTGTTTGACAGGCAGACAAATACCAGCTATCTTAGCAGACTGACTTACCTGAAGATTTAACTTAAAGGGAATCATTAAAAAAACCTATATATTGTATGCTCATTAATAGGAGAAGTAATGAATTCAATTATCAGGAAAAATCTTCACAATTAATGCAGTAAGACTCCAGGATTTCAGAAATGATTCCATTAGTAATTAGCAGGTAAGTGACTACCACAGGCTCTTCCTGCCTCTTCCACATTTGAAATGAAATGTGATGCTGAAGCACTTTGAAAATGAGGGAAATGGGAAATGACAAATCAGACTCCTCCTCTTCTATTATGCACTTGAATGGGCTTCCAAGAGGCACAGCTTGGAGGCACAACTAGCTGATCTTCTGAGAAACAATACCATTTACAATTCCTGAGGAAGAACTACACTATAGATAATGGCCATCATCTCAAGAAAGGAGAGTGACTTTTAATAGAGATGCCACAGCTCCTCCTACAAATTCAGCAGTTTGGCAGAAAAGGAGAAATGACTTTGTGAGAGGCAGCCACCAAAAACGTGTCCAAATGGCAGATCTGCTCTACTGACATTACAGAATATGGACTCTCCTGTTTGTGTTATGCTTTGGCTTTGCTACCTGAAGGCAGAGGTAAGCAGCAAACCCAGAAATTATGTCTCTTTGAAAACAGATGAAACAAAGCAGCACCTTGCATTCTGAGGGCTTTTATCTATTCCTCTGAAATTTTAATTATACTTCCCAAGCAATGGGCATTTTAATTTGATATTACATTTTTCTTATGTATTGCTTTTATTCTTTCTCACTGTATTCCCCACAGGCTCTGCTTTTTCCTGCTTAGAATGTGTATATAAATTATTAGATGATATTGATTTCATCCTACTATTCATACCTCTCTCACTCTTAAAGCACTGATTTTTAGATACAGCCTTTTGGCTTCAATTTGTCACTCCTTGCCCAGTCCTTCTCCCTCTGTCTGATGTGGCTGACGGTGCCCATGTATTCCAGGGCACCTGCTGCTCCCGGATGCTTCTCATGTTCACAGAGCTCACAGAGCTGATCTGTATGCCCAGCCTGAGCTGTGGCTGGGATGGACAGGCTGGCTGGGGCAGCCCTGACAACCCTGCACAAGGATTCCCCTGGGTGGGGAGATAAGTGTTACATCATTCAGACAGGATCAGGGATAGGGATCAGCTACAGCTGGAGACCAGGGAAAGGCTGGAAAACACACGGTCGCTGCACCTCACACAGCTGTGTAGAAAAGCTGGGAAAATGAGAAGGAAACAGAAAGGCTGCAAGGACCAAGAGCTGGCTCTATTAGAATTAAAACCAAGACTGTATCAAGTAGTACTGCCTCCACTACTTAATTTACCTCTGATGAGAAAGGCTCCCTTCCAGCACATACTAGTGTTACTACATCCATCAGGGTACTGGCCAGCACAGACATCTACACCCCCAGACCACAGCACCCTGAAGCACGCAGCCAGGTGAGATGGTGTCAGCAAGCGCACGGCCCCAAGAATCTGGGAAAGCTTGTGTGTGCTCATCTTGCAGAAACACCTCAGTCACCTTCCTTTCTGCCTGTGACCATCACAACAGCCTTCCCCAAGGCAGACAGCCCTACACACACACACTCCTCTTGCTCCTATAAATACTATTTTCTCAGTTTTTCTCCTTCTCTCTGATCTTTTCTGTCTCCCTAGAAAACTGCACGTTGCCTTCTTTCCTGGCCCATCTCCCTTCACTCATTTCTGCTTAGAAGCGCTGCCTGCAGCCCTGTGCCTGGCTATTCCAAGATTAGAGGCCTTTGCAGCTTCTTCTCTCTGCTTTCTCATGCAAGGAAGAGAATGGGGCTGCTGGTAAAAAGGGCAAAATAGGAAGCTGCCCAAGCTTGTGAAGGACAGAAGTTAACCTGCACTGGTGATGCAGTCTGATCATCTGGTATGAGAGAATCCAACGTGGAAAGATGCTTCCCTTGTTTAAGTTGTTTCCAGGGGTGCTGTGAGAATCCAATGTGAAAAAATGCTTCCCTTGTTTAAGTTGTTTCCAGGGGTGCTGTGAGAATCCAATGTGGAAAGATGCTTCCCTTGTTTAAGTTGTTTCCAGGGGTGCTGTGAGAATCCAACGTGGAAAGATGCTTCCCTTGTTTAAGTTGTTTCCAGGGGTGCTGTATGTGCACTGCAGTGAATGGCAGCTTTGAAAACTAAGTGCAGGTCTAGTAAGTATGCAGATTTTGCAACAGCAACTGTGAAACATTTTCTTAAAGCTCACATTATAATTACTGTCACTCTTCATAGGGAATGTTATAAACAGCAGAGAACACCAGGGATATTCAGTGCTGTCCAGGGGATGAGATAATCACTTGTACCATTGTTTCTGCCATCGTCACCAGCGTCCCAGCTCTGCAAGTGATGCTCGAACACCTTGCCAAAACACCTCATGTATGATCACCTTGCCTTACTCATATGCATAGTCAAGGACTTTTGTTTTTCTAGACTTTTTGATAAAGCCACTGATCTCTTGGTATCATTTTTATACACTTTGTAAATATATAATCAAGGACAGTTAAAAATGTGCACATGAGAGATGCACAAGTCTTTAAAAGCTGTGTGCAAAAATAGTGGTTAATTTATCTGTGATGACCCAGGATACTACTTGTGTGTATCTCACACCTAAGTGCAGTTCTTTGTTCTCTGTTACTTTTCTAGTATCTTTATCACTCAGTTCTGCTTTACTGTCTCAGCTGATTAATGCACACTGAACCCAACCCATTTTGTTATGATTTTTCCTGGAGCTGCTGAGCTCCCCATGTCATGTCAGCATTCTGGCTTTCACACATCAGCTTCACTTACTGACTCCAGAATCCTCCGTGCTTAAAAAAAATAAATAGTCTATTTCGACTTTATCTATTTATCCCTCTGGGATAATCAACAGGCAAAAATCAAAATGAAACGTGAGGTGTCAACGTGTCCAGTTTCACAGGAGAAACACGGTTACCACCAGAGCCTGGAGAAACTAAGTTGTCTATAAAAGGACAGGAGAGAAAAGGGATGATTTCACCAGAAGCACACAGGAATTTGCTGGGATGATGGAACTTCGTATCTTAACATTGTCATTGAAGTGCCAGAACTGATGACGTGGCCTTACCCCTTCCCTACCACACTCCAGGAGCTTTTCTGTGAGGGTACCTACCAGCATACAGCCCATCAGAATTAAATACTGATCCTCACTCATGCTGCTTAGGAGCAGTTTAGTAAAATCAATGGAACTCTGTCCACAGAGACCTGATGAGGGGGAAGAATCACGCTGCAGACATTGCTAGTGAACAGATTCTGTACATGTTCAAGTATCCTTAAGAATGTCTCTGCCAGCAGGAAAGAGAGGAATTCTCTCTACTCCGCAAGACACACCCAAGTCATTTGCTCTCATCATCTATTTTTGTGGTTTCTTTGGGTTATTTTTTAAGAAGGCTTTGATGGCAGCTGTAAACCCAGCAACCCAGGTATTGGAGTGTAACTGCAAGATTACAGAGCTAAGATGCCTGGCTGTGCTTGAAATGGGATACAGGCTTCTGTTAAGATTACCTTGATCTCTAGCAGCTCTCTCAAAACGGCTGTTGCTCCCACAGAGGACACAGAGCTGGTATCTCCATCTCAGGCTTTCCTCCTCCAGCAGCCAGCACGGCTGGGATGTCACTGGGCTTAGCTGGGCCCACATCCATGCAGTTTCCTTGCCCTGGGGAGAGTGCAAAACCAGTAGTTTACTTTAGTTCTACTGTTGCAAACTCTTGCCAAGGAGAAGGCAGGTTAGAGTCTGTAAAGTCATCTGTTCATTTGGACATCACAGGTGTTATTCCTTTCTTGCTTTCTGCAAACAGGTGACTAACTGAAAAGTCACAGACTAGGAAGAAAATGCAGTGAGCAATGATGAACTGTCGTGCACTGTGTCAGACTTCTAACTGCCTCTGACAAGTGTTTGCATCCTGCTGCCTTGCACCACAACTCTTTACAGCGCTCTCTTTCCATTCCCTGGCAGCTCCAGGGCTGTGAGGCAACATGCACCAAGAACCAGGTGATACACAAATGATATGCAAATTCAAATGCACATCCCATCAGCAAGCTTTGCTGCCTTTCCCACTGCCTGGGCCTGGAGCAGCGTTCCAGCAGCTGGGTTCAGCCTTAGGGGAGGGGAAGAGCCAGATGTCAGGCACATCCCTGAGTAAAATGCCAGAGTTTAGGGAGCTCCCACTGAATCTCCAGGCAGACTGACTCTCTCCTCAGTGACTATGACAGTCCCTTCCTCACTGTGGCAACCTTCACAGGAGAGCACACAGCACCTCCTCATGGTCCCCATCTCCTGCCTAGTCCCTCACTCCCCGCAGGCTGGTGGGGCCTCTTCCATCAGGAGAGGCAGAACCCCCTCCAGACACAGAACTGGCCTGGGACCTTCCACACCCCAGGCCTGTGTTGGAACTGTCAGCTGATGTTATGGCCCAGGATACAGCAAACACGCTTCGTCAGGGGCACATTCAAAAAGAAGAAAACCTGTGGAAGTTCCAAAGTTACCTGACAACTGATTGGCAGTTGGGGGTAACATAATGCTGGATTTGGGCCCCTAATGTCCATCTGAGTCCCACTTTACCTTTCCAAGTCTGTTCATACCTGGTCTCCAAAAGATTAATGTCTTTCCGAATGACACTAACACTTAGAAAGGGCCAATCCAAATACAGGACCAGGAATTGGTTGGCTCTTCAACTAGAAAGCCTCCATCAGTCTGCAAAAGCATGAAGATGAGGGAGGCAGCAAGATTGGTTGCTGGGATGGAGCCCACAGCAAAGGGACCGTCTGTGCAGTTGTTCAGCCATCAGAGGAGAAAATTCAGGTTGAAGAGGCTGGAAAGGGGATGCACCGCTCCCCTTTTGGTCCCACTTCAGGTTCAAATTCCTGTTTTGTGACTGTATCGATTTCTGACAACCTGATTTGAAAACTTCCCAAAACTCTGTGCATAGACATATCATTTTAAAGAAACCCAAAAGAACAAACCACCAAAGACCTGCATGCAATCCATGTATCTTCAACAGCAGAACGTGATCTGGGGACCGGGTGGGATGAGCTGCCGGCAGTAACCCGCCACTCTGACCCACAGCAGGAACGGGACTTGACTTCCCTTCCTCTCCCCTCCCCTCTCAGGGGAAGATCAACTGCTACAGAAGGTGCCGACGGGCAAAACAAAACGGAACAAACAAACCCCAAACCCTTTGCTGCAACTAAACGAGGAGCTCAAACGGTACAGAGGAGCCGCTTCTCCAGACGGGCACCGGGTGCGAATCGCTCCACGTTCCAGCAGTGAATAAAGGCTTTAGGGGTTTCCCCGTGGGATCCCGTCAGCAATCTCTCGGGAGCAGAAAAGCAATGGAGACCTTACCGAGGCAAAGGCCTCTTCCCTCCCCCGGGGGCCTGTGGGGCGCTGCTCCCTCCTCAGCCGCCTCCGGGCGGGAGATGCGCGTCGGCGGGGACCTGCGCGTTGGAGGGAGCTGCACCCGGCCCTGCACCTCCTGGCCCAATAGGTGCCAAACCATTCGGCAGCGACAAAACCTGTATGGTCCACCACACAGCACACACCCCCAGCCCAAAAGCCCACATGCGACCAGTACCCCCACTTTCCAGCTGATGCCCCCGTCCCCAGGCTCCGGACCCATGCCAACCCGTGCCGAGACCAGCTGTTCCGGGCTGGGGCCTCCCGACCAGACCCGTGCCAACCTGTGCTCTCCCAACCAAAACCGTGCCTACCCCAGCAAAGCACACTCCCCTGCCCCACCTCCCTACTCGTTCCGTGCCAACACTCCCCGTGCCCAAGCCACAGACCCCTGCCAAACACTGCTAAAACCACCCCTGCTAACTCCTCCACTCCCGACCTGACCTGTGCCAAAGCGTCCCCTACAAACCAAACCTGTGCCAACCCAAAGCGAGCACAAGCCCTCGGCCCGAAATACCACAGACCACTTGTAGCCATCCTTTCCAGCTGAACCCCTTCCGTCCCGAGGCCCCTGACCTGTGCCAACACGTCCTGAGACGACCGGTGCCAGTCCGGGTGTTCCCGTGCCAAGCCGTGCCATCCCGACTAAACCCGTCTGAACCCCAGCAGAGCACATCCCCTCCGGCCTGGCTGCCCCTAACCAACACAAGCCACAACGTGCCAGCCCTGAGTCCCCGGAGGGAACACCTCCTCCCCCCTCCCAAATCCGTGCCAACCAACCCGTGCCCTCCCGACCCTACCCGTGCCAACCCTGCACTCCCGAGAAGACCCTTGCCGACCCCAGCTCAGCCCACCTCCCCACCTCCGGCCCGACCCCTGGCCACCTGGGTGGCTTCAGCCCCAAACAGTGCTGAGCACCACACGCTCGCTCGCTCCCTCCCAAAGGACAAGCAGATAGACCCCCCGGGCGTTGCGATCAAGACACTTTACTGACTAAAGCACCCTGAAAGGACGACAAGAACAGCCAGGGAGGCTCACACGCGCTGCTAACACGGAGTACCTTACCGACCCGACGCTTCCAGACCGCTGCACAATACAAGAGCAAGCAGACGGCCCGGCCGCACTCAGCCTGCCCTGGAGGCACCCAGGAGCACCCCTCCCGGACCAGCCCTTAGAATGGGGGCGGATTTCAGGTGGGGTGCAAAACAGCCCGGGCTAACTCAGCTCCCCTGTGCTGACGACCTGGGCGCGTTGACTCTGGCCTGGCCAGAACCAGGACACGACCCCAGCCGACCTGACCCCTCCCGCACCGATCAAACCCTGACCCGACCGTGCGCACCCGTGCAAAGACGGCACAAGATGAGCCGACCCCCTCCCCGTCCCGACGCCTCTGAACCGTGTGTAATGATGCACAAGCTGGATGAGACTTAGTTGGGCAGGATTTAAACCCCCTTGCGTTCCAACCGAAGCTCCGATCGCTCTAGGTGTCTGGGTGCGGCTGGGCTTAACCCCTGAGTGACGCCCAGGTGTTTTATTGATGGTTTATATTCTGGTTTACCTTCTAAGGACAGTTGTCCATCAGGTATTAGTGCGCCCTCTACTGTAATAGTTTCTTTGGCTGCTTGTTTTGCTTCCCTGTCTGCCAGCTCATTTGCTTTTTCCAATTCTGTGCTCACCCTTCTAGTGTGCCTTGATGTGCATAATTGCCACCTTTTCAGGAAGTAGGACTGCATCCAGGAGTTTCAGGATTTCTTCTGCATGCTTGATAGAATTTAACAGTCCTCTTTCTTTCCAAATTGCCCCGTGAGCATGCACCACTCCAAAGGCATATTTAGAGTCAGTCCATATGTCTATGATTTTTCCTTGAGCTCTTTCCAGGGCTCTGGTAAGGGCTATGATCTCAGCCTTCTGGGCTGAGACATCAGCTGGTAGTGGCCCAGACTCTATTACCTTTTCAGAGGTGGTGATAGCATATCCGGAGTGTCGCCTTCCATTTAACATGTAGCTGCTTCCATCGGTGAACCAGGGTTGGGGTCCTTCAATAGGGACATCTTTATGATCCATGCGGCTGGAGTATGTGGCCTCGATTGAGCGTTTCTAAGCAATCGTGACTCGCCGGTTCCCCCATGTTTCCATCGAGGAAGGAAGCCGGGTTGGTGATATTTGTGGTCACGATTTCGACGTCATCCTGTTCAACCATTATAGCTTGGTATTTCAGGAACCTCTGTGGGGAGAGCCAATGCCCTCCTCTTGCCTCGGACTGTGGATACAGTGTGGGAAACTAGGACAATCATTTTCTGGCCCAGGGTGAATTTTCAGGCTTCTTGGATATTTAGAATGACAGCTGCTACTGCTCTCAGGCAACTAGGCCACCCTTTTGCAGCAGTGTCTAGTTGTTTGGAGAAGTATGCTACTGCCCGTCTGTATGGTCCCAATTCTTGTGCTAATACTCCTAATGCTATCCCCTGTTTTTCGTGAGAGAATGGGAGAAATGGCTTACTTACATCAGGAAGTTGCAATGCCAGTGCTGACATCAGGGCTTTCTTCAGCTGATGGAAAGCTCGATCTGACTCGGCATCCCACTGGAGATTTCTCTGGTTGGCTGTTATCAGGGAATATAGTGGCTTAACAAGCAAACCATAGTCGCATATCCAAATTCAACACCCCCGTGTCATGCCTAGGGAATGTCCGTAGCTCCTTTACAGTTCGTGGTCAGGGGGGTTGGCATATAGCTTCTTTCCAAGCTTGTCCTAGGACCCATTGTCCAGCACTGATCTCATACCCTAGGTACATGACCTGCTGTAACACCACCTGTGCCTTTTTCTTGGAGACCCGATACCCCTGTAACCCCAGGAAATTTAACAGACTCACGGTCCAGGTGATACAGAACTCTTCAGTTTAGGTAGCAATGAGAAGATCATCTATGTATTGTAAAACTTTCCCTTCTTCTGATGGCGGCTCCCATGGTTCCAAGACTTTTGCTAACTGGTTCCCGAAGAGTGTGGGGCTGTTTTTAAACCCCTGCAGCAACACTGTCCATGTGAGCTGGGTCTTTTGACCACTTTTAGGGTTTTCCCATTCGAAAGCAAAAATTTTCTGGCTGGCTTCATGTAGAGGGAGGCAAAAGAAAGCATCCTTCAAATCTAAGACTGTAAACCAGGCTAAATCATAGAATTGTAGGGGTTGGAAGGGACCTCGAGAGATCATCGGGTCCAACCCCCTGCCAAAGCAGCTCCCTAGGACATTTCACTCAGATAGGCATCCAGACGGGTCTTGAATATCTCCAGTGAGGGAGACTCCACCACCTCCCTGGGCAGCCTGTCCCAGGGCTCTGTCACCCTCACTGTGAAAAAGTTTTTCCGCATGTTGGTGCGGAACTTCCTGTGCTCCAACTTGCAGCCATTGCCCCTTGTCCTGTCTCCACAGACCACTGAAAAGGGGCTGGCTGATTCCCCCTGCATCCCCTGATTAAGATAATTATAGACATTAATTAGGTCCCCCCTTAGTCTTCTCTTCTCAAGGCTGAACAGTCCCAATTTACTCAGCCTTTCCTCACAGGGGAGATGCTCCAGGCCCTTAATCCAGGTTAATGTAGTTAGTAGGGTGTAGGGGTTAGCTACCACCGGGTATAGATCTGCTGTTATCTTGTTGACAGCTCTTAAGTCTTGGACTATCCTATAGGACCCATCAGCTCTCTTGATTGGGAGGATAGGTGTATTGAAGTCTGATTCGCAATCTCTTAGTAATCCTAGTTCTATGAATCGTTTTATAATTGGGCGAATTCCTTCCCTGTCCTCCTTTCTCAATGGGTACTCTTTGATCCTTACTGCACTCTGTCCTTCCTTTAATTTTACCACTGTTGGTGGTGCTCTCTTTGCTCGTCCTAGTACTTCAGTTGCCCAGACTCCAGGGTATACTTGATCGGCAATTCTTGTACCATTAGTATTCATTAGAGAATGTATTCATTAGAGATAGGCTCATGGTTTGAACGTATTGGTGATCATTTACCTCCAGAGTAACTTCCCCTTGCTTAAATTTAATTGTTGCTTCCAATTGTTCTAAAAAGTATCTACCGAGAAGGGCCTTTGGTGAATTTGGCATATATAGAAATTTGTGGATCCCTACTTGTTTCCCCAATTTGTATTTTTAAAGGTTTACAAAAGTAAGCCTTCTCAGCCTGGCCGGTCGCACCTTTCCCTTCAATATAATCATTTTCCAAAGGCATTAGAGCTTGAGTCAGAACCAAATAAGTCGCTCCCGTGTCAACCAGAAATTCAACTTCCTCTTGTCCTCCCCCCAACTTTATTTTTACCACGGGGTCGGCCAGGCCGGTTAGTCATTTTTCTGTTTTTACGTGATTTATTGTCTTTCTTGATCGTTGCGCCGCCTAGTGTTCCTTTGGCGCTCACGACACTCGTTCTTCCAGTGTCCTATTTTCTTACAGATCGCACACTGGTTTCTACTCAAAGATGTTAGCCCCTGAGTTGATTTAGCTTTAAACTTTCAATTTTCATTATTTCTTACAACTGCTAATATCCTCTTCTGGTCTCTCTTGTAACTTTCTTCTCTGCTACTAAATATTCTCCATGCCTCCTCCAACAAAACCTCCAAATTCCTATTTTCAGTAGGGCGTAACTTCTGGAGTTTGTGTCTAATGTCTCCTGCAGACTGGCCCAAAAACAAGGAAACTAATTGTTGTAATCCTACCTCTGACCCAGAATCCAATGGTGGATTACGGTGCATCACAACCCTCAGTCGATCCAGAAATTCGGATGGGGACTCGGAAGGACCCTGTTTTACTGCATATAACACTGACCAATTGATAGTTTTGGGAATAGCTCTTTCCATCCCTTTAAAAATCCAATCTTGGTATGCTTTTAGCCTTTCCATGTGAACCGATCTATTAACATCCCATTCTGGGTCTTGAAGAGGGAGGTGATCTTTAACATCACCGCTCCCCCTGGCTTTATAGTGATCTTCAGCCAAGTCTCCTACAGTCTGCAGAATTAGCTGTTTTTCTTTCTCAGTCACATGTTCTAGTAATAACTGTATATCGTTCCAAACCAGATTATGTTGTTTCACTATAAATTTGAAGTGTTTAGCGACCCCCAGTGGGTCAGCCCGATATTCCCGGGCTACCTTCTTCCAAGCATCTAGATCAGTAGTGGAAAAGGGTACCTTAATTAACATGGTTCCACCGTCCGGTCCTACCGCCTCTCGAAGAGGTGCTTGTAAGGCCGTTGAGACTTTCTTCCGAGTTCGTGAGGACACAGGGCCGTCTGAAGAAGTGGAGGTCCCATCTGAGTCCGAGTCCTGTTCCTGTGGTTGAATCATAGAATCATAGAATTGTAGGGGTTGGAAGGGACCTCGAGAGATCATCGGGTCCAACCCCCAAAGGGAGGGAGGCTTAAGCAAATCGGTTAGATCTTGGTCTTGTTCTGGTATCTGGTGAGTTTTGTCGGGTCTAGTACACCTTTGCCCTATGCTACACGCCGAGCAACACCGCTTCAGTTTACCTTGGTATTTTTTGTTATTTTCCCTCCCGAGTGCGAGTACCATAGGTTCTTGTGGTGGGACTAGTCCACAATCTCTCTGCCACTCCGGATGATTTCAGAGGGTGAAAAACATATCTAGATATGTGACTTCATCCCATTTTCCTTCCCTTCTGACGAACAACATTAGCTGTAGGAGAGTGTTATAATCTAACTTCCCATTAAGTGGACATTCAACCCCATCCTCCAATTTATATAGAGGCCACCATTGATTGCAATACTTAATAAGTGTTCTCTTTATTTTCAGTGCTCCCTGAGCCCACCAAGTCCTTCCAATGGGCTAGCACACACCCTAAGGGGTTCTTCTTTGAGGCTTTACTTTGATTATTACCCATAATTGTGGAATTAGTCTGTGGCGGCAGTCAGGGCCGGGGGGATATACACTGGGCTTGGAATGCCTTTCTTTCTACTAATTCTTTGTTTAAGTCTTTCTTTGCCCCTTTGAATAGTGCTTTCCCACTGGCTTGCTGGAAACTCCCACGAAAACGGTAATCCCAATTCCCAACCACAAAAGAATTAGCCCACCACGAGAAGCTGTGAATGTTAAACACTAGATGGCACTCTACACACTTGGTTTTAACCCGGGATGTTTTATGCAAGCCGCTGATGTTATTAAAGAGGGGGTTTGGGGTTTGTTCTCAGAACTGTATAACTCACACGCCCATACCAAGTATGTTTCCCCACTTTTATACAGGCCTGACCGCCCAGCCTGGGGCGGAATTCTCTTTCCCCAACGGTGTGTAAAAGGTTTTCTTTAAATCTTGGTCATATGCAATTTGAAACCCCCGACGTGTGGTGTCTCCCGGCGGAGACGTGGGACCACGGATCGGGATCCTTCACCCACTTTACGATAAACTTAGTTTCACACTCAATCACTCGCTCACGTAGCATACACACACGATACTGAACACCAAGCTTTTGCAACGTATTAAACATAACAATAAAATAACAATTCTACAATCCTACACATACATATACACATCAAACAATACGATTTGGTTTCAATGAACGTTTGCTGAGCAGCTGCACAAAAGATAGAGAAAATAAAACCAGACGTAATTACGCAAGGACAGCTTACCTGTTCCTGCCCCTTATATCAGTCATCGACAGGTCCGTTCTGGCTCCCGATCGGGATGCAGCAGTGACCTCGGATTTGCTCGATCTGCTCCCAAGATCGCTAGCGGCCACCCCTATTGGTCAGCAAATCCCCTCCTTGCCAATTACCAGGGTACCCTTCCCCACGGGGACTGTGCTGTACGCCAGATGGTAAACTGTCTCTCTGCGCAGTTTACCAGCTGCCCCAGCCACGCATAGGATTTTCAGGCTCCCTTGGACCCTTTGGTCCCCTTGATCGAACATACTGTTTATATCCGTAGCTTCAGGAGGTTGTTGTCTGCTCTCCAGGTGAGCGGCCAGCAGCGGAGGCCCATCGAAGAAATTGCCTGGGGCAACTGGGAGCATCTGCTCCACGGCTGCTCCCTTGGTTGAGCAGAGATCTCCTGGCTGGCTCGCCAAAATGACGCACAGAAATTGACTCTGTAACTGGAAAGCTATCAAGCAGGTATGTTTATTGCGTGCAGATGCACGGGGGATCTCTCCACCACAAACGTGCATCCCGAGGCAGCAGACTGACCTCTGACCTTACATTTATACAGTAAAAAAATGAATATTCTATCAATGCCTGTACATAGTAAGTACCCAAACCCGCCTACTCTTGCTTCACATGCTAATTAGCTTATCAGTCCTTGGCGCTTGTGCAGATCCTTCCAAGGATTGTGGGCAGGGGTCTCTGGGAAATGGGGAGTGGTCCTCGGGAGGAAGGCCCTATGTCTTCCTCATGATGTATTTTCACCTCTCGCCTGGAATGCAAGGATCTTGCAAGCTTGCAGTGTCTTTATCAGTCCTTGTGAGGGGCCCATGGATGTATTTCAGCCATCTGTTTTTCTTTGTCGAAGAGATATGCAACGCGCCCGTGATGGATACTATTCCATCCCCAAATTCTTGCCTTTTACCTTTTCCTTGAGTTAGCATGAAGTTATTACAGGTAAGCCCTCTGCTATGGGAGAGAGAAACAGATCTCCTCCTCCTCCACAGACCATTCCACATGATTATCTAGCTGAGTTTCAAGCGCTATGATACGTACCTGATTGTAATCCTATACCTGCTCCTATACCTGCACATCAAAACAACAGACGACTCGTATCCACGCTTTCCAGCTGAACCCCCTCTGTCCAGACCCCCTAACCAGTGCCAACACGTCCTGAGACGACCCGTGCCAGTCCGGGTCCTCCCGACCCGACCCGTGCCAAGCTGAGCCAAGCTGTGCCATCCTGACTAAACCTGTCCGAACCCCAGCAGAGCACATCCCCTCCGGCCCGACATGACCCAGCACATCCCGTGCCAGTTCCTCCCCGCCCTGCTCAGCCCGGCCCGGCATCTCCCCAACCTGACGTGGTTTGGCCTGGCTCGGATCCTGCTCTGTCCTGCACCGGTTAGACCCGGCTCAGCCCTGCCTGGTTGCACCTGGCTCGGCCCCCGTGCGCCCCAACCCGCCCCCACTTGGACCCCCCTCCGCCCAGCCCAGCTCAGCCCGTTCCAGCTCCGCCTGGTTCGACCCGGCTTGGACCCCGCTCCACCCGGCCCGGCTCGTCGGCCGGGCACAGCAGTGCTCATCTCGGCTCAGCCTGTCTCGACACGGCCCGGCTTGGCTCGGCACGGACTGGTCCAGTTTGGCAGGGCACGGCTCGGTTCGTCTTGGCATGGTACAGAACGGGTCGGCATGGCATGGCATGGCACAGCACGGCATGGCTCAGCTCGTCCGGGCTGTGCCGGCATGAGTCAGGCGGGGCGGTAGGGTGTCCGAGTCGGGTCGATCCGAGTCGGGGCGGAGCGGGGCCGAGCCGCGTCGAACCGGGAGGAGACGGACTGGGCTGAGCAGGACCAGGCTGAGGTGGGCGGGGCAGAGCCAGCTCCGAGCCGGGTCAAAGCGGGTTGAGATGGGCTGGGCCGAGCCGGGAGGGGAGCGGTGGGGTCTGAGATGGGTCGAACCAGACTGAGCCGGGCTGGGCTGAGCCAGGCAGTGCTGAGTGGGGCAGGGCGGAGCAGGGTCCGAGCCGGGTCAAACCAGACTGAGCCGGGCTGGGCTGAGCCAGGCAGTGCTGAGTGGGGCAGGGCGGAGCAGGGTCCGAGCCGGGTCAAACCAGGCTGAGACTGGCTGGGCCGAGCCGGGCAGGGTGGAGTGGAGGCTGAGCCGGGCCGGGCCGTGTCGAGTCGGGGCCAAGCTGGGTCGGGCAGGCGCCGAGCTGGGCCGGGCCGGGCTGAAGTGGAGGCCGAGCCTGTGCGGGGCAGGGTGGAGCTGAGCCGAGCCGAGCCGTGCCGAGCCGTGGAGTGAAGGCCAGTGGGCAGCTGAGAGGTGCCTCGAGCTGCTTCTGTGCAACCTGCTCTGGCTGGAAGTGATGCTGGGCTTGCATCCCTGGACATTGGCATGGCCCGTCCATGGGGAGCCAGTGTCCGTCCACAAGCATTTGGGTAGTGCTTGATGTGGCATTTCCATCTTGTAACCTTCCATGAATGAACTGGGATGTTCAGTCTGGAGAAAAGCCTGAGAGGGGATCTGATCAATGGTTATGCTGTAGAGTCTCCTTCTCTGGAGATATTCAAGCCCTGTCTGGATGCCGACCTGTGCGACCTCTCCTAGGGACCCTGCTTTGGCAGGGGGTTGGACCCCATGAGCTCTGGAGGTCCCTTCCAACCCCTACCAATCTGGATTCTGTGAAATCCTGTTGTTACGTTACACTGACATCAGAGCGCATGGGGAATGGGTGTGCAACTAAAAGCTGAGGTTGAGGTCAGGCAGAACTCCCAAATGGTGCTGCCAGTGGTGCGAGTCGATGTGAGGCTCAACTTGTTAGTTTGTTTATTCACGTGAAAGGTAAGCCAGGGACTCCCTGCATTGCCTTTCATGGTGGGATCCCTGCCAGCAGTGGGAGGCGCTTCCCTACCACTTTTGTTGACAGAGCCGTGGCTGCTGACCAACACGCCATGTGTGCCAGGCTTCCTCTCCAGGCCAGTCATGCAGCTCTGGGGTGCAGCAGCTGGGAGCTCCGTCTTCCCTTCACCCTCCTCACCTGTCTCTGGCCTGCCCGCTCGCCTCACAACCCACGCCAAGTTCTTCTGCCCACGGCTGAAGGAATAGATCTGGAACTTTAAAAATCCCGTGCCTGCTGGGAGAAAAGAGCAGAGGTGTCAAGGAAATCGCTCTTTCTTTCTTCAAACTTCTGCTGCCTGTTGTACAAACTTTTCACTTTCCAGAGCAACTGAGCAAAGCCACCGGGGTTCATCTTGCCTGTTTTCTGCACCAACTGTCCAGTAGCTCTGTTTTTTCCTCGCTAGAAGTCTTTCCTCACTTGGTTCTCTTCCTGCAACAATTGCCTCTGAAGGACTAAAGCATTCCTCCACCAATTTTAGTGTACCTCCTCTCCAGCCAGAGGCCTTGCCCTGCACCTCTTCAGAATTCCCTTGTCCTTGGAGTAGCCCAAATTCGGCCCTGCAAAGGGCCCGTGTTGGCCTTTGTTCCAGTTCTACCACATGACACTACCCGAAACTGCATTAACTGTCTTCTTTTTTAAACCATGTTTGGGGGTAAATGTGCAAGGAAAGCAAGTGGAAAGGAGGCAGCAGTGACTTCCCAGAGGAAATCCTTCCTGCTTCTCTTGTAAGATAGGGCAGCTGGAACTCTTTCTATTCAGAAGAAGGGTGTGTGGATCGCTGGACTTTTGTTTTTCGGCAGCAGATGATTTCTGCGGAAGGGCCACTGGAACAGTCTGGTCTTTGTAACAGTGGTGGCTTTGGGTTCTTTCCCTGCTGGAAATAAAGCTCTGCGTTTCCCATTTTTTGCTCAAGTTGGTTGCTTTTTGCCCCTTGTTGCTTACGTGTCGGCAGGGCTAAATCCCAAGACCAAATCCCTCCATTGTTCTGTTACTCCGGCCTTTCTTTGCAGACGAGGCTGTTTCCATCACTTGCCCTGCGAGTCTTCCAATCCCTCCAGAGCCCAATAACTAGGTACGTTTTACAACCCTTTTATTAAACTGGCTGGAGCACAGGCTTCTGGCACAAGGAGCGCCGTGGGAGCCTCCTCCATCCACCCAGAGGCTTTATCTGTGTCCTGAGGCTCATTTCAGGAACTGGTTTGAACACCGTGACACTGGGCTTGCTAACAAGATGCTTACAAAGGGGGGCTTCTGCTTGTTAAAGGGGGTTTACTAACAGGATGATTTGAAGTGCCATAGTGGTTATATCAGAAGATGACCTAGCACAACTCTGTCTCACTCGAACAACTCCTAGTTAGTTTTGAGTGATTAATGTTCTTGAGATAATTTATAGCGGACCCGTGACTGAGAAGAAGGAAACATCCCAATTATAATTGTGCCATCTGGAACAATCACAACTACACATGTGCCAGGGGAAGGAGGTGAAAAGTTCAACCTGAGGAAGACTTCGAGCCTTCATCACTGAGACCCCCTGATGACCACCACCATGAGGCAGTGCGCAGGCGGGAGGAGTGTATGGAAATGACTTCTTGGGACTAATTTTAATACAAAGTGGGACAGGTTATGAATATGTATAGGAGCATGAGGTAATCTAATGATTTTGGAAGGGGATATGGTATAAAAATGCTACAAACTCTGACCAAAGGTGTGCCTACTTTGTGCACCCGCTCTTGCAAGAACATATCATAAATTACTGCTTCACTAATGTGTCTACCTCAAGTCCTTTCTTAGGACCTTTGGCATTGCTAACAGGTCCCTCTGTACCCCTCCAGGATGTGTTGGGCACAGTTATAGAGTTGTTCTTGAATGCACTCCTAGCTGAGGTCCCTTGCATTCCTTCTGAGTTTTTGGTTTGTAAATTGATGGTCCCCTTTCTGTCCTTGGTAGATAGAGCTAGCTCACTTTTCCAACTCTATCACCTGCACATCTGGTTTCAGAACATCAGTAATCTATGAACTTCCCCATCACAGCACCCCCATCCTTATTTACACTTATGTTGTTATGGAAGCAGAAAAATATAGGGTAAGAAATGCAAGTAACTAAGTGCTGTTTGCACTAGGCGTCACGGGCTTGGCAGGGAAAAGGAGCTTCCTCTTGCAGAGGAATTGATTTCCCTCTCTCTTGCTGGGAAATCTTCAGAGGCAGAAGAATCCAAAGAGGGTTTGATTTTCCACTGTTTTTTCATGAGCAACAGGAAACAAGGCTCTAGGGGAAGTGTTTTGGGGTAGCAAATGGCCATCTGTGGCCTCTTGAAAGCAGTTAGTATGACTGATCAGTTTGGAGAGCTGCCATGTACAGTACAGCCTCCTCTAAGCACTGTCACCCACATGTCCAACCCAGTGCAAGCAGCATGGGTAAAGGCTAAGCTTCTGCCACATGGCATCATATTCATGGTGGGAGCCTCCCTGGAAGAGCTGGTGTGCTGCTGAGTTTAGATGGCAAAACTGAGAAGGCAGCGGCTTTTGAGGATAGCGATTTCTTATCCAGGTGACCATATAACACAATACTTTGACAAGAAAAGGAAAATGAGCTACAAAGATTACATTGTCTATTGCTGCCTGAGATGAAGTGTCTGAAAGATTTGGCCATGATCTCTCTTCAACTGATGCCACGGTGACCATGCAAACACGACAGTAACTGCATACTACATGCTGGAATAGTCCAGAAGGCAAAGAGAAGGATGGTAGATACTAAATTTTGTTCCCAAAATGAAAAGCCTGCAGAGTTAGTGGGCACAACAATAGCATCCCAAAGGAAAAACAAATGGAAAAACAATGAAGTAGTGGTTAGAGGTCAGGGTTTAGAAGCTAGGAACCTGGAAGCTTGCTTTGGTCTTCAGATGAATCAAGGTAGTTCACTGTCATCACCCAAGTGACAGGAAGGTAGTGTAACGTGAAGTCCTGCATTAATAAATGTGGGCATTTATTAACATCAGCAATAAGCTTAGAGGTTGTGAAAGGCTAAAGAGAATGAAGGCAGTATGAAAAAACAGCAGCATTACAATCTGGGCAAGTAAACTTAAAGGAAACAGAGGGATTGTTCACAGGATGTATCTTAATAGCATAATTGTATCATTGACCCCTCATAGTCTACAATCAGAGGTCAGCAGACATTTTCCAGGGAGTAAAACTGCTGAAAAGCTGTATCCAACTGGGGAAGAGGGCTCTTCTCAGGGGTTTTCAAAAGCAATGACTTTACAAGAAAGATAAAAATCAGATTGCTCCATGCCCAGGTTAGAGATGTAGTTGTGCAGAGTAACTTTGTCAGACAAGTAGGTAGAGAGCTGCAAAGGGGGCATGTGTATGCCATTGCTAACTATCACAAGGGTACGTGGCAAGACAGAATATTTACCTGAGTCAGAGACTCAGAACAAAGATGCTGCCTGTCAGTAAGCACAGCTGGCATCATACTGAGTTAGCTCTCCAGTCCATCTCCTATTGTTGCCATTTCCTCACTCTAGGAGCATTCTAATATCAGGAAACAATGACAGATCTGATTTAAAATAAAAATTCAAGTGCTGTTTGTGGCTCATGGTCAGAAGCCAACAGAAGTGCTTAGTAAAAAAAAATAGATTTAAGGAAGAAGGGTGAGACTGCATCATATAAGGAAGGCTGGCCCTATGATCAGCGTGGTGGTCAGGAAGTTTTGAGAAATACCAGTTCAGTTATCTGCTGTGCCAGAGGCAACGCCATCAGAGTCTGTAAGCAAAACACTTAAATGAGTGAGAGTGCGAGGAGACCTAAGGAGGCCATGCAATCAGCCCTTTTTTCCATGATTGTGTGTCTGTATCACCCAGTGGGCCTGGACTGTGAGCTGTGAGCCTGCAGATGTGCCTGCACAGCACTAAGTGCAGGAACTGGCTTGGATCTCAAGAGCTAAGCTGCCGTTAACCCAGCCATTGAGCTTGAAAATTAAACTCTGCTGAGGGGATGTGTTGGGCAGATCCACCTTCACCCAGGCCTGTGTGATACAGCTATCGTACTCATTTGTCTCCCTCTCAGTTGATCCAGCAAATTGAGGTATCTGCAATTTGTCCTTCCTGGAATAGTGCAGATATGTCTGCATATGGATCGTGTGAGCAGTAATACTTCAGGGGCTGGGTGAGCGAGCAGACTCCAGGCTGTAACCCTAAAGTACTGTTGATAACATTAGAAATTCAGGATCTCCTGGACAAGAGGATGTGGGTATATGGGCGGGTATACTTTCTTGCTGCCTGCTGTCACTTCTTGTTGCCTGTGACCTCTATTCCCGGCCATGTAAAAAGCCTCCAGAACTGGAATTCCATGTGGGGAGAGAGAGGATCAGGGACCCTGGCTGCAATGCCCTGAGCTGAAGGATTTCCCTGTGCCTTTGACGGTAGTTCTGTTTCGCTTGCTTGGGCAACTCTGAAACTCTTGGTACAAATAGATAGAAGACATAAGAAACCTTGTGCTGTTGTTGTGTAATAGAACAGCGTATGGCTACGAAGAACAGAAGTGGGAACATCAGACTAAGAAGTAGCGGCGCAAGGAGCCTCAGTAAGAACTTAGCCAAGGACAGAGTATTTCACAGTTGTAGCAGAAGAGGGCAGATAAACTCAAGAAACTAGTCAAAACCGTATGTCTGTAAAAGAATAGACAAGCCACATGGATTAACCCACACCGTACGTGCTTCAAGGAGTTTGTGGGAAAGGACACTTTGAAACAACCACTAGGGACCACCAAAGGACCACCAAAGACCCTCAGAGCGGACCCTCAGAGCGGACCCTCAGAGACTTACAGCGCTTGCATAATCAAGATGCAAATAATATCATTCGTTCCAGGAAAGGAATATGCATGTGCTGTGAATGATACACACTTTTACTCTCGCAACTAACAGCATGCACATTAGGTTGGAGCCATCCCCTGAGCATCCAGCACTGCAATAAAGGAGGCCAGCTTTCCACAGCTCCCAAAGTGAGTCTCAGGGAGTTTCTTAAGCGACTTTTGCAGTAACAGCTAGGGATCATTTGAATAAGAAGCGGGGTGAAGCAAGAAGGGTTGACTTCTGAGGGCTAGGTGGGAGGTTTCTCATGGGAGTTGGGGACCTCACAGGGCTTGCAGTAGGAGTAGTTCTTCATTTGCCTTTTCACTTAAGACAGCATGTTGTCCTAGTTTTCCCTATCTACTGGTCCTTGGCAAGGAATAACCAGGGGGACTTCTCTTCTTGTCAGGTATATATATATACAGTGCTCTGCTGGACTCTGAGGGATTTAAACTTTGCCCTACCTGGAAAATAACAGGAGGGAAGTTGTCTGTGTGTCCTTTGCCTTTTTTGATAGAGAGGATCTGCCAACCCTTTTTGTTTAAGAAAAAAAAAAGAAAAGGAAAGAAAAGGGAGGTCAGGGGAAGAACTGTATGTATTTCATATGCAAGGCACTGAAAGAACTGTTTGCACTTTATGTGTGACTTCTGTATCTTCAGCAGGAGTCAGGTGTCATGACAGAATCAATTCTGTAATGCCTCAAGGCAAGAATCAAGAGATGGGAAGCCGAATTGAAGAATTTCAGTAAGTCAGTGTGAAATTTCAGCCTTGCTGATCCTCATATACTCAAAGTAAAAAAAGCATCTCACTTGACAAAATTACATTGCTGTAATGTTTTCCAGGTAGTAGTGATTAGTTTGAAGGTTGCTGGTGAAGGCAATACAGGCAAAATGCCCTAGATATAAAAGAATGTATTGATTCTCATTATTTATGTTATGGCTACAGCCAAGTTTTTCACGGTTCAGACACAGAACAGAAAAAATACTAGTCCATAGCATCTAACCTGCATGTAGTTTATGTAAATGGAGGGTTGCTTGTAAAAGAGTGACAGTTAGAAGTTAGGAACTTTGTGTTCTCTGTCTCTTTGTCCCTTTCTAGACAAGGTAGGGAAGATGCCTATGAAGCTTGTGAGATGGTGTTGCATATCCAGCAGCACAAATTCCTGCACTGGTGCTCCTACAATGCATCAAGAGCTCATTTGTGACAACCTATGGCATTAAGCCACCAGGGGACAGAGATGAGAAAATCTGGCAATTCTGAAAACAAACAAACAAACAGGCAAGGAAACACATCTGTTCTTGCAAATATTTTTTTTCCCTTACCAGAAAACTTTTGGAAGTTCTGACAAAAATTAAAGTAGCTGTTTTAAATATATACATACAGGGAAAAACCCTACCTACTTCTATAGGAATGAAGTGTTCATTGTTACCAATATAACTTGCATGCAGGGATTTCTGCTAGGAGATTTCTGGTATTACATAGTACCAATTCTTCACTTTTAAGTAGCTATTTATATACCTGTCCCAGTACTGGGGGTGTGTGTATTTATTGTCTCTTTCCTGTTGGTATCTCTAAAATGGAGGGATATCTTTCACAATGGAAAGCATCAATATTGTGGACCTGTAAACAGAATGGGAAGTCATAGCCATAGGACTGAGAAATAATATGTAAATTAAAATAGATGTTATAATGCAGATAGAGAAGGAGCTCCTTTTTGAGAGCTTGGGAAATCATCACAACATTCTTATGTTTTTTCATTGCATTGTGATTAAATAAACCATAGGATTAAATACTGGAAATAAATCCAGCCTCCTTGATGTGAGAACCATAATTGCTCAGTACCAACTATTTTAGTGTGTTGTCTTTCTTTGAAATATCTACTAGGATGAATTCTAAAAGCCTGTAGTGCAACAATAATAATATGATTTTAAAATAAACTCTAAAATGTCTCTGGCATTGTGAATTAAAATATTGAATATCAAAGCAGATTTTTTCCCATTAAAAAGTAATCATTTGTCCTTATCCTTCAGTAAAAAAGGAACAAGCAAAGTTCCCTGTTTCTTTTCTCCTTTACTTCCATGTGGTCGTATCACAAGGTAAGAAGCTGAGACAATGCTCATAAATGCAAATTCCTATTAATAAGTTTACTTATTCTTTTCCCAATTGGAAGATGCGGGGCTTAGATGCTGAGTTAATAGAGGAGAGATACAACATCAAGTGTATGTTGATCAAATGGTGTAGGCTATGTGGTGGCCCAGAGAAAAGCACTGTGCCCCAGCCAGTCTGCAGGTGAGCCCTGTGGAGTTTCAGGGGGTACAGGATTTCCAAACACCTATCTGCCTGCCAGCACTTACCAGCTCCACAGGAGAGTCGGCAGGAGAAAAAGCTGGCTTGTGCAGCATCCACCCAGGTGCAGACACGCGTGAGGTTCAAAACACCTTTGTCTTCAAAGAGTTGGGCAGGAGATGTGGCACTGGGGTGTTAGAGCATCAGGCACACCATCCCTTCTGGCAATCCTGCTGCAGAGACAGCTGGATCCAGCAGAGGGAGAGAGAACTGGAGTTACAGTTTCTCTGGACACTGCAAGCAAGACTGTCAAAGCCACCTAGATTTCTCCTAGGTAAAAAATGGGTAAGGCTACATATACCTACTCTTGTGAAGGACTTTGAGATTTACGGACAGAAAGCATCAGGTAAGCACTCAGTACCTTTGTGTCTCTGAAGTAAAGCACCAAGCGGTTAAAAACACTGAAAAGCTATACAGAGGAGACTGCTTGACAGCAGCTTTTGAATGTCTGTTGATTTAGATGCCTTTGCAGGCACCAAGACAAGGCTCTTGCATTTAGCATTTCGACACATACTTCTTTTACTGCAGTTCAGACGAATTGGTTGGTCTGTGTGATTAGGGAAAGTTACTGTGTTGATCAACCACTGGGCCTGACAGGTAATCCTCACCATAAGGACTTGTCTGTAGTAGACTCTTATCTTAAAATTGCCTACATTTTTTTCTGTTGGTGAAACTCATTGATTGTGTAAAAGTGAGAGTAGGGTAGGACTATTTGTAGCACCTCATGGGCACAATTAGCAGCGTTGTCCTGACTCTGGGTAGCCACGTACCCTGTGCATTGTCTGCCTTTTGCAGTGGCTAGACATGGTACAGGTAATGTAAACATCAAGATTTTTCCTGTTTGTACTCATATGGCATTTGGCCCCAACTCTACCCACTCAACAGGTATCGCCCTGACAAGTTTTTATTGTTAGGATTTTTCAAGAAATGGAGCAAAACCATATGGTTAAGACTTGGGTTTGTACCCAAGTTCTCAGTCACCTTTCAGATGACAGCATTCCTTCCTCCCTGGCCTCTCAGCTGAAGCAGCTAGTGCCTTTTCAACTTGAATTGGTGAAACTTTAGACTCTTCAAATGGGCCTGCCAATTAGAGGGTGAGACCACTGCTGACAGGTGTGACCTGTAAGGCTTTGGGAGAACAGGTACTCT
This sequence comes from Hypotaenidia okinawae, assembly GCA_027925045.1. Lineage (NCBI taxonomy): Eukaryota > Metazoa > Chordata > Aves > Gruiformes > Rallidae > Hypotaenidia > Hypotaenidia okinawae. The sequence goes on from BSDF01000006.1 coordinate 11,237,526, forward strand.
GTGTGCTGTGTAAGTCTGCGGACACTTGCTGGTATTAAACCTGGAAAGTGAGCAACCTAACACTTGTGAAGGCACTTGCACATTAATAGTTAACAGATTAGTTCTGTAATTTCCCCACACCCCCTCGTCAAGATGGTCCCTATAAAATTTGATGGGCAGGTTAAACTCTGCCAGCTCACAAGATTATGAATGTGTTCAAACTGCAGAGTGTCATCTGGACAAAAGAAGCTGAGTATTTTCCAGCAGAAAACATTCATCTGGACAAAAAGAAGCTGAGTATTTTCCAGCAGAAAACATCTGACCTAAGCATAATACCAAGTTTTCAGACCTTTCTTTATCCAACATCTCACCAAGATGTAGTGACCATTCATTGATGCTCACAAAACTCCTGGGAGAAAATTCTTTGTAATGTGTCTCAAATGAATGGAGCTGCATCTGCTTTTTTCAGGCATGCTTTGAAAAGTTTCCCTTGAGGTATTTGGAACCCTGACACCACAGCAGAGTTAGCTCTGGCAGGATAGAAGGAGCAAACCACCAGGGACAAAAGCAAGACATTTAATCACTCTTAGAAAAGCAAAAAAGTACACAAGCTGCAGGGTTGGCAAAGGATAAACACAAAGTTTAAAATTCACTAAAGGGGACATTTCTTTCTTCCTGCTCTCCTTTTGAATGTCAGCATCCCTCAGCATCACTTAGCTGTGCTAGACAGTGAAGCAGAGGCCAGCAGCAGCATGTGCTCCCAGCTCTCCCTTTCAGGCACTGAAGGTGACTGCCACACTGCAAACAACTAACAGAAGGGAAAATAGCAAAGGGAAGCTCAAATACGCTGAAGCCCATTGGTTTCTTTATTCCAGCAGAGGAACTTCAGCAGCAAGTAGTTAGTAGGATCTGTTACTCAGAACCATTACTGCCAGGAGAACAGTTTTCTGTATGTCAGTGGGGCCACCTTGGTGACTTCTGGCCAGTTTCGGCTTCAGAACTGTGGCTGAGCCCCACGCACCACTCACTCCCAGAGGAGAGGCCACAGACAGAGCCCCCACAGGTTGGGATAAGGGCAGTTCACTGACAGGGAAACAGTAACAGCTCGCAGCAGATTTCATTCACAGCCAGCGATAACACAGAGTGCTGCACCAATACAAGGAGCAACCCAACACCCCAGCCACACTCAGCCTGCCCTGGAGGCACCCAGGAACACCCTTTCCTGTGCAGCCCCTTTTATGGGGGAGTCATGTCAGGTGGTGTGGGAACAGCCCGGGCTGACTCAGCTCACCTGGGCTGACTGCTTGAGGAGGTTGACTCTGGCCTGGCCAGAATCAGGACAAGAACTGAGTGAAACATCAAGGATCAGCTTGGAGTGCAGTGATGCTGGTATCACTAAGTAGCTGCAGCAGCATTTCATAAGTTTAATATTCCGTATTCATTACGAAGTCTTGCTGTGTCACAGAGTACTGCAGCCCATTGCAGGCACAATCTGAGGTTGCTGTGACACAGCCTGATGTCTCTGTTTACCCATTTCTCTTCTGCTGAAGTTTCTTGTTAGCCTTCTACTTTCCACAGTCCCCTGCACTGTGGCTTTAACCACTGGGTACCAGGGGCCTCCCAGCACGTAGCCACTCATGCACTGTCTGATCCCCCTGCGATGGGAATGCTGCCTGCAGATCAATAAAGGCTGGTGAAGGAAGAGACGTGGTATTCCCCAAAGCAAGGTGTACAGTGTGGAGGACACAGAGCTGCTGGCTTCTGTAGCAGGGCTGGCTCGTAGATTTGCAGGGTGCCAGACAGAATGCACCAAGAGGCCAGTGTTCAAACACTGCTTGTGCTCACTTCGCACTCGTGATGAAGGCAGATGTGTGTGATGCGCTGGGCTGTTGTCAGGTGCACCCCGGGCAGTGGCAGATGGAGCTGCACTCAGAGGCCTATGTGCTTCAAGAAACTGTGTGTCCCTGTTCACCTCAGGCCACTGGCCCTGCAGCTCAGGCTGACTGCTGAACTGTCAAGCTGTGACTGTGACCCAGAGCTGCGACAGGAACCCCATCAGCTCATTTTGTATGAGAATAGGCAAGAGAACAGCCAGTGTTATTAGTTCAAATTACATCTCAGTAAGCAAAAGGATTCATATCCCATTATCAAGGAAATGCTGGAGTCATGCAGGCCCCTTTTGGTGCAGTTGCTGTGTTTTATTGGCTTCAGATGACAGTTAAAAAGGGTGTATTTCTGCCATACTAGATAGGATTGTCTTTTCATTCTGTTAATACACTGGTTAGTTCAAGGAAGTCTGGGTTTAAGTGCTAAGAAATAGTAATAAAATCATAAAGCCTCAATTTATTCCTTGATCATGCATATAATTGCAACAGAAAACACTCAAGAAGCAGTTTCTTTCTCTGATTGTTTTGTGTGGCTTAAAACTCAGGAAAGGTGAGATAAAGCCCATGCACTTGGAAAAGCCTCTAGTAATGCCTCAAAACAGAAGAGCAGAATTGAAAAAGCTAAGAAACTGGAGTATAAATTACATTCCTCATTCTTCTGTCAAACCTCAGCCTCATCACAACCACATGCTTACAAATTACCAAGGCATCCAAAGGGTAAATGTCAAGATAAATGCTTTAAAAACGCCCATCCCTGTGTTATGACACCATCATGGACTATTAAAATTAAAGGGGTATTGAAAAGAGAATTGGTTTATCATTATTTATCTACTGTTCCCTCTTTTCCAGTCAGTGGGAACTTCACCAGACTGCCATGACTTCTCATGTATGATGGGTAGGGGCTTAGCAACTTCATCTGCCAGTTTCCTCAGGACCCACAGGTGCATCTCCTCGGGTCCCATGGAACCTTCTGGTTTCTGCTGCAGTGGGCACTTCTTCATCCTTCCAGTCCCTGCCTTTGCCTTCTGAGGCTTGGGCAGTGGGGCTAGAGCCCTTGCCAATGAAAACTGGGTCAAAATATTCATTTTGAGTACCTCAGCCTTCTCCATGCTGGTTGTAGCCAGATCTCCTGTTCTGCTCACTGGAGAGAGTTCTTTTATTTTCCGTTGTTGTGCTATGTACCTGAATAAACTCTACTTGCAGGTTTTTTACGTCCCTAGCCAGGGCCCTGCATTCCTGGATCACATCCCTGTAATCTCCTTGGGATGTGTATCCCTGTCTATGCATTTTGGTTTTGTGTTTGATATGATAGCCAAGGCTTCTTTTATTCTGAGTCCACGAGGCTTGGAAGAACTATACTTCCACTAAGAAAGCCCAAATCCAAATTTGGGCAAAACTTAAAGACTTTATTTCACTTCAGTCTCTGACACCCTCTGATGGCCATTCTCCCACAGGAGTCAGCAGAGGTTCCCTCCTGATTAAGAAGTGGAACAGACTGGGGACAATGAAGTACACGGAGATAAAAGCATAAAGGTTATTTTCAGAGCTGTGGGGACCCTAATTCTGTGAGGGCGACAGTTGTGGTCAGCATGAGCAAGGCGCTATTTGGAGTTAGAGAAGAAACAAAGCCACTTTTCATCTGTCCCTTTTGCTGTGCTGTGCCCAGCAGCTCTGCGCCTGCATGGGAGCAGCAGCTGTGACCCCGTGGCATGAGGTGTGAACCAAACCCTGGCGTGACAGGAGTGGGCTGTCAGCGAGGTGCTCTGGACATGAGGTTTGGCAGGTCTGGTTTGAAGGAGGGCTGAGTGACAGCCCGAGGGAGTGCCTCATGCAAGGGGTGGCAGGTCACCGCCCTGGGCAGGTGGGGGCAGAGGCAGAGACACGCACTGCATCCCGCATCCATCGGTTCCTTACTTCTGAAAGCGTGAGGTCGTGGTGTTTACATACTAAGTATCTCATTAGTTCTTTTTAATTTAACTGGGTGGTTTGGTTTTTTTTTTCTTAAAAATTCAGAGCATTTTATGACTGTGGTGATTTATGGTCTTTTCCTCTCAGTAAACTGCAGAACGGAGCTGGCAGAAACCCCAGCCTCTGAGGTCATGCTGCGCTTCATCCTGACACCCAAGACACGTAGTTTGATGTGTTACCCAAACCTTCTGCCGTGCTGAGAAGAGCACCTCAGCACCCACGTTGTTGTTTTGTTTCCTGCTGACGGGTACATCCGGCAAACAATCTGACTTCATTCCTCGTCCCCACAATAACAGCATTGTACCACACCACAGATCGGCTTTGATGCGTGGTGCCTCATGGTACCAGAGAACGAATCAAAGGGCTTCTGAGGAGTCTTACAGCCTTAAAACTGATGTGGTTGAACCTAGAATTTTTGGTGTGGTTTGGTTTTTGTTCTGCTTTGTTTTGGGAGCTGTTGTTTAAACCAGGCTCCCCAGTATTTCTTTGTTAAGAACATCTTCTTCTGGCATATAAAATTACCTTGTTGAAGCATAAACCAAATGACTGTGAGTCTAACATCAACCCTAGGAAGTCATTCCTTGGCTTGTAGCTACTGATGCTTCCTTCTCACTGGGGTGCTTCAATACCGTGGTGTAAACCACAACTTAAAGGATTCTCTGCCTTCACCTGTAGCACTTGATGCAGTGTTAGACCTGAGCATTGCTGCCTGGATCCTCATGCTGTGGCACCTTGCCAATACACAGGGATGTAACGTTATGCAACTTCCTTACGCAGTGACACAAATACCACGGAGCTGGAGAGCTGCTTCGAAGAAAAATTGCTTCCACCAGTAAAAATAATGCTTAAATCAACACAAACACGGGGCTTTGGTAGCAAAGGGGCTTAGTGTTGCCAACTGTTCTGAATCAGCATGTCTGGAAAATGAGGCACAATGAATGCCTGCATCTTCAGATAGAACTGAAGCCTCAGCTGTGTGTTGTAGAGCATCTGCTCTACAGATTCTCGGTCTACTTTCCATGCAGATGTAACCTTACCTGATTTTTAAAAGGAGTAGAGAGGACCTAGTGAAAATCAGGCTCCTAGGTTTCTTTCTTTCCTCTTGCCTGTGTATGAAATGGACCAAGTGAAATTTTTGCACCTCCACAGACTGTGATTGTTAGTGAATTTGTGCTTGCACGGTGTCACTGCAAGTGACATGTCGTTGCTGTAAAGGTACTGGTAATTCTGTGGTAAATACGTCCTTTTTACTCCATACCCTCAAAAATATTTACCCAACTTACATAACTGGTAAGCATTTCATTTGTTGCTGAAAATGCAGCTGCTCCTAGAGTGAAATGTCAGCACACAACACTGCAGTGTAACTACAGGAAAAGGGGGGAAAGTGGAGTTACATAAAGAATCCCATGTCCTAGGTAAAAATCAGCATATTGCAACCCAAACTGGATTTGGACTAGCATTTGCCTCTCTTTTTGTAAGATTTAATGTGATGTTTTTTAAGTCCTTCAGGATCCTCCCAGATGTATTTCATTGGGAAATATGGTCAGGAAATGCTCTGATTCAGTAAATTGAGGCAGGAACAGAAGTCCAGGAACAGAAGTCCTGGAGAAAAATGGTTCTACAGTTGAGTAAAAAGAGTACTTGTAGGATCCCTGGTATTTTTCCTGTCTGTGTTTCTAAAAGGAAGATAAATTACAGGAGATACGCTAACCAGTAATGTAAGGACTTATATTGATAAGTAACTGTTACACAGTATTTGCAGAAAGTGAGGTGTTACTTACAGAAGAATATGCTGCATTTTTAACAGTTCATGCTAAAACTTTTTTCCTTAAGTAGAAATAAACAGGAAGCATAACTCTTCCAGTATCACCACTGATTCAGATTTGATTCAACTAGGAAAGAAAAGTCTGTAGTAAAAAAAAAAAAAATTAATCCCCCCTCTTTCCTTCCTGGGACAGGAAGTGTAAAAAATAGGAATACTCTACTTCCAAAGCCTGCTAGAATAGGTGAAACTATCTCATTTCTTTGCAAAAATAAAAGGATCTCCCTTGGTTTTGAAAAAGACAAGTATAATGACCTAACCAGTTTGATATATGAATATGCAGCATAGTAAAAAGGCTATTTTCTAAAGTGACTTTGAAAACACTAAAGCACACAGAGATCTGAACTTCCTTGATTTTGAAGTCCGCCATCCCAAGCTCTGAAACAGTGTCAACCAATTCAATCAAATCTGTGAACTATGAACTACCATCAATCCATAAAAAGGTTAGAGTACAGGCAGTGGGACACTCGCTGCCTTCTGGGTGTGGAAAGCCAGTCATCAGTACCACAACTCCAGTTAACATGGCTGTGATTATAACATCACAGGCATTATAATCTTTTTTTTTTTTTCCAAATCTCTGCATTTTATTACCTAGGTGTCAGATGCTTTGCTGTTGAGCTCCTAACTGACAAACATGAGTAGTCCATAAAATGTTCCAGAGACTTGGGTGGGATATAGACCCTTGGTTAGAAACTTCCTGACCCAATTGTCTCCTGTTCAGCTTAAAGACAGAGTTTGGAAAATGGGTGCCTTTTAGTTTTTCATATGTTGAAGATAAACTTCATGTTCAGAAGACTCACTAATCCAAGTAGGTAAAGCCTCAAACACTGCACAGGGCAAACCCCTGGCATCTTGGTGTCGGAGCTTCAGAGTTTAAAACTCTCCTTCTACTGGAGTCATGAGAATCGCTGTGTTTGGACAACTCTTCCCATGTGTCAAGATAAAGAGGCAGGAGAGAAGGTTTTCATTTTTTAGGACTGACATGGGGCCGGTCGCTTTCTAAAGAAGCAGTCACCTTTGGGGGGCTTGAATAGATGAACCTCTCTCAAAATGCTGAGGCCAATTCCCCCATTTAGAGCAGGGGGTTTCTTCCAGAAGACTTTCTTGGTTGCATCCAGCAGCCTGCACTCACCTCCTTCTGCAAATACCATCTACATGATTAGCTGGAACTGAGTCAACACCCCCAGACTAGGGCACAGGATACAGGAGGATTTTATTACGAGCTGGGTTTCCTGGAGGGAAGTTCAGATAAAGAGGAGGCTCCATTCCCCCCAGTCTATTGTTCAAACAGACTTGGACCCTGGCCTTTTCTGTTTATTTATTTAGACAGCCATCTCCTTGCATACCGATCTGCGTGTGTACAGTAAACACTGGAAGCTCACTGTAGTGGTAATAACACATCCCAGCTACAAGCATCCACATCTTTGTCAGATGCTAATCTTGGTTCTTTCTGCCCTCTTTCTCCCGCTGCCTGGCTCATGGAAGGAGGTAGGCACAGGCAGTCTGTCCCCTGTGTGTGCAGACTGTCACCCCCCTGAGCCCTGCTGCATGCTGCAACTTTCATCAGGCGAGAAAAATACCTTTATGCCAGCAAAATGCCTTCTTCGAGGGTAATGGGGGTGGCAGAAGATTTTATTGCTTAAATTTTCATATTTATAACAGAGGAAGACTTCTTTTTTTTGTTGCTGTTAACTTTTATGACCACCATGCGTAGAGAAGGGGACAATATAGAATCAGATTATGGCTAGTTATGATTGACTTGGACTTTGCAGTTCAGGCTGTGGCTACATATTTGGCAGCAACACAGCTAAACTCCTGTTAACCCATTTACTTCTCTTTGCCTCCTCACAGGCACATGTGCCATCCTTGTGACACGGAGTTTTCCCCAGCAAGATATCTGCCATTCACAGACTTTGGAAAACACAGATGTGGAAATAAATTGAAATACATCTGCAATTGTAGAGAACGAGTGATTGAAGTGCAGGAAACGTCCCTTGCTAGCTTTAACTTTGCTACTACAGGTAAGAACAGTGGTGGAGATAACTGAAATAAGTAATCTTTCCATATGATTTCCTTGTTCCTATGGTCCACACAAAGCATCTGCTCTTGGCTACTGCTGGAGAGAGAAAACGGAGCTAAAGGGACCCATTCTGGGCATGCCCATGTTACACTGCCTAGTAACCAAATGCTGGGGTCCCTGGCTGGCCTGCCTGAGCTGAGGCTTATGTGGACAGGTTCCCTATTTCCAGTTGCTTGTAATAGTTCTACAATTAAACTAAGCAAGCGTCTCTCAGTGGTAGAACTACTAATTTTAAAGCAGGCTGATTGTGATGAAAATGGATCTGCCAGACAACATGTCGCTGCACTTGGTTTTGCCTCTCACTTCCAAAATCACCTGCCTAGGCCTGAGCATCACCTCGCCCTCACCAAGGAACCCTATGCATTAGATGCAGCCTCACAGAGTCCCTTTGTAAGGCACGTTCCTGAGAGGCAGGTGAATACCACTGCCTGTTGCTCTTTGCCTATGTGCCTCATGTGGTAGACCTCCTGGCCCATGGTGCAGTGCAGTGCAAGCCCAGGCACTGCTTTACTGAGGTCTCATTAAAGCTTTCTTCTCCCACTCTTTATTTCAGGCCCGTGCCTTTCCTTAGCCGTGACCCAGCACGTGCACTTTGTGTTGCAAAGGGAGGATGTGAGAAAGGATGCTTGCCCAGGGCACGAGGCGCCTGGATCCGACGAGTAATAGTCCAGAGGCAATTCCTGCCTACTTGGGATGTTTTTGCCATTTGGATTTCACATGTGAGAAATCACAAGGTGAGAAAACAGTGGAGAAGGGAGGAAGGGGGAAAGAGAAGGAAGGAAAAGAGGCAGGCTGGTTTATTTGCTTAACGTTTTTGGTTGCGAAGCTGAAGTGTTGGCCCTCTGTCTGTTCTAATGAGTTGGCATTACACACGAATGCGCACAAAATCTTGGATTTCCTTTATGGATGGCTGAAATTCCAGTCTTGCCTGGAACCAGGCAAGATCCACATAAAGAACAGTCTCTGTGGAGAGTTTTGGCAAACAAACAAAAAACCTGAGAGACTGAGAAAAATTCTGACACCTGGAGATGTGTCAGACAAATTTCCCCAGGTTCCTATCAGTGCAGTTGGGATAAGACTCTCTTCCACACAAATGCAGAGCTGTAGACACAGACCCCACAGCTGGTGTTCAAACACCCATGTTAGCTCTCTGGAGGTGAGCGTGTCTGTACACACACCCATTTGACCACCACACAGTATTGCTCATAAGCAGTATGAACACGTGCATATGGCATCCTCTATTTAAACACATTCAATCTGGCAATCACAAGCTGAATTCCATGAGTGCACAGGCCCTACTGGTTTGCAAAGACTCATCCTGTGCTGAAGAGTGATACACAGTGTACATCGTCATTTGAGCAGCACTTTCAGCATCTTTTATCCCTTATGGCACCTTTGTGGTACAAAGGATCTATCTGATGACGATAGATGTTTTGGGATCCGAAGCATCTGATAACATGGCAGAATATGCCATGAAGCTGTCCTTCACCTCGCCACCCACATAACTACCCCAAACTGGGCATATTCTGAGTATTTGCATCTTATGCTGTATATTCAAATACAGCCCACCTTCCAAATGCTCCCGTTTGTCCACCAAGGCTCCTCAGCCCCTCTAGTTTAACACTCCAGGATAGACTCACTCAATGCATCACTTCAATACCAGAAGTCACTGACACTCCCATGCTGAACGAGAGCTTCTATTCAAGTTCAACTGGTCCAGAAAGAGAGATATATAGCTCACTAATTCTGGCAGTCCCTTTCTCTGTGTAGATAAACTCTGAAGGGCTGAGGGTTTTCTTCTCCCCACCCTGATGCTCCCCAGGCTTCTCTCCCACAGCACAACTCCATTCCTGGATAGACAAAATAAGATCTTTTAGCTACTAAATGCATCTTCCAGTTTGGCTCAGCCTCTGCACTGCTATGTCTGTAAGGAATGACCTGGCACTTGCAGCGGGAGGCAAGAGCAGACACATGAGTAAGCACCAAGATGTAAACCTGGACTATGGCGCCCAGCTGTGTCCTGTCATTCCTCCCCTATTCAAAGAAGGCAGGGTCACCCCTGGGAGGTGAGGCTATGGTGTCAGCAACTGCGCCAAATTAGTGGCAGGTGCCACAGGACAACGAATGAGAAGATTGCTTTGAGGGGCAAAGGCACATCTGTTCATCGTCCCACCAACTGTGGGGTGGCTGGGAGGGTTCAAGTCTCGCCCACATTCTTTCTGGATACAAATATAGGGACTGTGATCACTTCTGGTGCGACACGTGATTGCTTCTTGTCCCACTCAGCTCGGGAGGTGAACATGTCCTTCTGTCGTGTCCACACAGATCTGTGGGCTTCAGCTGTCTCTGACACCTACATCAAAGTGACTGTGAGGAAAGCGTTTAGGTGTTTTAAGGAGGAAAGCCTGTTTCTTCTCACTAGGAGAGCTCTACCCCTGGTAGTGGCTTTCACTGTGCCGCAGTGCTTCTGTCCTGCAGAGCACAGCACAGAGAGAAAGTGTGGTGTGGGAAGTGACAGAAAGACAGACTGAAAACCAACGGATGAATCACAGCAAGTCGGGGTTGAATACAGGAAGGCACCTTAGAAACCTCCTGTAATTAGAACAGCATGATTTGGCATCCCTTCACTAGTAAGAGTCATCTAACACCTCATGATTCACTTGTTTTGCCCTAAGAAAGATGTCTTACACCATGTGCATGCTCCTTTGGGTGCACAGCTTTGAAAGACAATATAACCCAAAGCTGTTGCCAGCAGGCAACTGATACATGAAATGTCAGACTCCTCTGCAGCTGGTAACTGAGATGCTGGACACCTTGCCAAAATTGCCTGCTCTGGTGACCTCTTCACTGGCACAGCCAGCAGATCCTGAATGACCTGCAAGTGAGCCTCACGGACCAGGCTCACAACAAGGCAGGGCACGGGGAAGAGCGGGTTGCTGTGCTGCTTTGGGGGCTTTCTTCACACCAAGGGCACACACTGCAGGGGATGCAGGGGGAATCAGCCAGGCCCTTTTCAGTGGTCTGTGGAGACAGGACAAGGGGCAATGGCTGCAAGTTGGAGCACAGGAAGTTCTGCACCAACATGTGGAAGAACTTTTTCACAGTGAGGGTGAGGGAGCCCTGGGACAGGCTGCCCAGGGAGGTGGTGGAGTCTCCTTCTCTGGAGATGTTCAAGACCCGTCTGGACGCCTATCTGAGTGAAATGTCCTAGGGAGCTGCTTTGGCAGGGGGGTTGGACCCAATGATCTCTGGAGGTCCCTTCTAACCCCTACAATTCTATGATTCTATGATTCTTCTGGGCTGGTATCTCTGTGATTCACAGAATAACGGGCCAAATTGACTATTTCCAATGCCATCAACAGAACAAAGTCAGGTCAAGCTCCCCATGGGGAGTCATTGTTGAAACCCAGTTCATCTTTCTGGCTGTGCAGGCACACAGGTATTCGGTGGTATAAGGAAAGGGGCAGTGCCAGGCAGAGCTAATGGCCAAAGCCAGCGTGAGAATGATATTGCCTTTTTCAGTGGCAATCACAACTAATTTCAGTGAAGCTTTAATGAGAGAAACTCCAGTAACACAAAGACAGGCTGAGAGCTGTTGTGGTAAGTAGGGGACAGGCCAAGAGAGTAAAAGGGAAAGTAAAAGGTATTGCTTTAAATGAGAGAGGTGAAGGCAATGACATTTGTAGTGCTGTTCTGCATAGATGGGAGAGAAGATTATATGTTTGAAAGCTGGAGGAAAAACTCTCAGTAATTTTGATATGATACGACTAAGGTCAGGCTAGGATGCATTGATCTGTGGGGAAGTAAGCACACTATTTGAAAGAAGACACACAGAGAGTATCTGCAAAATTTAAACAGTGCCTGAATATGAGGACTTAGAGAAATAAAGGTCTCAGAAACAATGCCCAAATAAGTGTGTATAGGCAGGGGTGGGGTGGGGCATTTCCAGTTTAGTAAACTGGAAAAGGAAGAGATGGGACTGGAGAAGAGAGTACAACCACGCACTGGTAGTTAAACTCGTTTTGTGTATGTGAAATTACCTGGGGATAAGATGAAGGAGAAGAAAAGTGCCCGAAAGAAAAAGCTCTCCTTCGGGAAGATGAAGGCTACAATGCCAAAGCAATTAAGGAGGTAGAAAAAACCCACAACAGGAGCATCAAGGAAAACAAAAGGCAAAAAACAGGCTTGTGTTTCAAAACTGGCTGATGAGTCAGAGACGACGGGAACTGGTCTGTGGACTGAAAGAAACGTGGTATTTAGAAAACGTGACATACCACTGGGATGCCTAAGGTACAGAAACTAGATGGGAGAGGGCTTAGTATGGATGTATGGGATTCCAAGTAATGAATTTAAACATTCAGTTTGCTGTCCTTGAGGATGAAAAGCAAGAGGGAGATGGAAATGCTGGAGGGACAAATGAAGTCAGGAGTGAGGATGGGAAGAATTAAAGCAGGAGGGTGGGAAGAAGTGTCTGTTCTGCTTGCTTGTGACCTTTGGAAATTTATATTATGGTTTCTAGCAGAGGTCACTATGAAAAAGACTGGTTGCCACTGCCTTTGCCTGGCTACGATTTGTGGTGTGACTGTAAAGTATCACACACAAACATGTTTTAGTTCCTTCATTTAGATCTTGTCTCCCTGTGGGCTAGTTTGTTTGTCCTCTCCTCGGAGGTTTGCCACTGATGTGACAAACAGCGCTGTACAGAGGAGGAAGTTCTAGAAACACAGAAATTAGAGATGGAAAATTCCTCTGTAAAAGATCAACTAGCCCACTGTGCTTGGTAGGCCGAGGATAAACACTAGCATTGTGATTATTTAAAATACCTCAAGAAGAATTCTCCCAGAGCAACTGCCACCAGGCAGCGGATCCTGCAGCCAAGCCACTGTAACAGTACCCATCCTAATTCTTTTGCTCCCTTTCACCCTAGGTTCTCCTTCCCCACAACAATAACACCACTCTCACTGCTGTAAACCCGCCGTGCCTCCCTTTGTAGCTTTGTGTCCTACACGCCCCGCACAGCTGTACTTGGCTCTCACAACCCATATGACAGTATCTCTTTTATTATTATTATTATTATTATTATTATTATTATTATTATTATTATTATTATTATTATTAAATTAATTCCTTTATGTTTGCTGATGTCTTTTCGATGAGAAGATGATCAGGACTGAATGCAGTATGCCTGGGGGTTTACACTACAGTACCACTAACAGAGGCTTTTGTTATATTCTGTTTATGAACTCCACTATCCCATTGTTTCCTCTTTTCCTTCTTCCCCTCCTACTGTCATCTCAGATTACAGGCATGTCTAATTTACTGTCTGCTCTCCTGCTATTTTAGGTCTCTTTCAGCAGTGTGTCTTTGGAGAATCCTTCTTCCCAACCCATAGCTGTGATTTGAATTATTTTTCACCACATGTAGTATAGCTGCATTTCTCCCTGTGGAATTACATTTTGTTTCCTGAATACCATTTGTGCCAGAGTTTTGACTTGTAAAATTAATAATGTACCCTCAGCCCACAGCTTAGAGGTGTTTCCCTCCCTCCCCAAGCCTGGAACCATAAAAATGAATTTTGAAAGGCTACTAAAAATAATATTAATTTTGTTTTGTCATCTTTGCAGGAGTTGTTTAAGCTTCATAGCATTGCCGACACACAGAGTTTTCTCACTATAGCCCAAAGAAAAAGGTGAACTGTGTTGTTAAATGATTGGCACGGTGTCACTGAGGACTGAGACTTCTTGTCCTCCCAGTCAGAACAGGGACAGAAGCTCTCAGCTTATTGCCAGCTGTCTGCCACACACCCCTTGCTGGAATCCACAAGGTAACTTCAAGTGTAGCTACTGCCTAATCCTTTGCTGTCAAAATCACCCATTTTAGTTGAGGCAAATTTTCTTTTCTTGCTTGCTTTTCTCTCTGTCTCCTACTCTCTCTTACGACAGCTGGAGCAAATACATTCTAACCCAGCAGATGGAAGGGGAAAGAGATCTTTGGTGCACAGGATAAGATTAAACCGAAGGTCAGTGGCCCCTTAACCTGGTTCAGCTGCAACCCTCAGCTCTTTGAAAATTAGTGCCAAATTTAGTAACACTCTCCAGAAACAGCGACTCTCCTCATTGCCCTCCTCTTAGACCACACTGTGTGTCTTTTCCCAGAAGTAATTTTTGGGAAGCACATGATGCTGAAGACCTGTTGGATTGCACAGCCAAAAGCAAAGGCAATACGTTGTGGAGTCAACACATCATCAAATGCATGATAAACCAAACCAATAAAAGGTCACATCTGTTAGTCACAGCGATGTGGTTTGGCTCTTAACTGTGTGAGAGGAGGACGTGTGCGCGCTCGGGGCTGCCTTGCTATAGAATGTGCTTCAGAGAGGATGTGTGGTGTTGGGACTGAGCATCAAAGCGAAATTAAGGCTTGTAGCTATTTTTCACCTATGTGTTCATTATATAAATGTCTGCAGCAACACTGTTGATGTTGTCAATTTCCCTGCTTCTCAATGCTGAAGGCTTCAACAAGGCCAGGGAAGTCAGTTCGTCCGTCTCACACTAAGTGCACAAGCAGTCCACCTGCGCCATGTATTGGCTTCAGTGCTGAGAGCAGATGTCTGTCAGCTGCTACTTGTGTGTGGAAGGCAAGGAGCTTGCTCTTGAAACCATGTTCTCCTCTCTTTGCTCTAACTAAAGCTAAAGGGGAAAAAGAATCATAGAATGCTTTGAGCTGAAAGGAAACTCACATATCATCTAGTTCAACACCCCTGCCATGGGCAGGGACACCCTCCACTAGACCAGGTTGCCCAAAGCCCCATCCAACTTGGCCTGGAACACTGCCAGGGAGGGAGCATCCACAGCTTCTCTGGATAGCCTGTAGCCCCCTTAGGTACTGGAAGGCTGCAATAAGGTCTCCCCAGAACCTTCTCCAGGCTGAACAAGCCCAACTGTCTAAGACTGTCCTCACAGTAGAGATGCTCCAGTCCCTTATCATTTTCGTGGCCCTTCTCTGGACTTGCTTCAACAGGTTATCCATACCTATCTTGAACTGGGGACCCCAGAGATGAATACAGTACTCCAGGTGGGGTTTGTGAGAATGGAGTAGAAGAGGATAATCACTTTGACCTGCTGGTCACAGTTCTTTTGATGCAGCCCAGGATACAGTTGGCTTTCTGGGCTGCAAGCACACATCACTGGGTCATGTTGAGCTTCTCATCAACCAGCACCCCCAAGTGCTTGTCCTCAGGGCTGCTCTCAGTCCATTCTCCACCCAGCCTGTAGTTGTGTTTGGGGTTGTCCTGACCCCTGTGCAGGACCTTGCACTTGGCCTTGTTGAATTTCATGCGACTGACACACAGGCCCACCTCTCAAGGCTGCCATGTCCCTCTGTATGGCATCCCTTCTCTCCAGTGTGTTGACTCCTCGGGATCTTTGCTGGCCCATGAAGAACAGCTCAACCACGATATGTCACATTCTTGCTTCTGCAGTCAATCTACCCACGGTGGCAGTCACTTCCCAGCTATTTCATGAGCTGCAGATGGAGACCACCACTCAAGCTCCCCTTCACCAGTGTTGTCTCTGAACAATTAGGAACTGTTGGCTTGAAAAGCAGATGCAGAATGAGGGACAATAAGCACTTCTTATTGTTAGATTACATTTATATGTAGTAGATACACTGAAGTTTTTATGTGATGGATAGGTATCAACTCGGATCATATGCCACTTCAACATGGGACTGGAAACAGTATTGTTCATATAATTTTCAGTGATGTCCTGTCTGCAAGCCCCAGGTGCCGATTTCATGTTCATAACAGTAAATCCTATTTGGATAAGTAACAGTAGCAATGGGCAGCAGGTAGGGTTCACAATACCTCATTTAGTCTCTGTTTTGCACATGCAGAGACAGAAGATAGACAGGAGAATAGCTCTCCTACAAATATGTGTGGCAAATGTTCTCATCTAAGTTTGCTGTGGCTATCTACAGACCAACTTAGAAGTGTTAGAGGATCCCAGGACGGACTGAGGGATTGATGTAGCGGTTCCACAGTAGCATCAGCTTTTCCCAATTTAAGACCAGGTGCAACTTGGTTATAAAGTTATGATTTGAATTCTCTTAACGTACCATGCGCTGGGTCATGAAGCATCACCAGGTCCATGCACAAAGGCCTCTTAAGCAGTTAAACACTGCTATTTTACAGATTTGGTCTCTCTCCTTTAAACACTTGAAAATCTCAGCACTCCAAAAGTCGGTGTCCCTTTTGGGGGTACATGTTCCATGAGATCGCTTGCTTACTATGACTAATTGTGGCTTTTTAATAACATCCTTCAGGACCCTGAATTACACGTGGTTTTCCCCCCAGCAGTTTCTTGTCTGATACCTGCTGCAGGCTTGGACAGCCGTACAGAGCAACCTGCACAGGGCTCCAGCTCTCAGAGGACCCTTGCACCCTGAGATCCAAATAAAATAACGCCTATCTTTAAACGGCTCGTTCCCTTCCCCCTCGCCGCACGTTTTATTGGCCGTAACGACCTGGTTCTTTATCTGTAGCTCGGTGTGAAGGCAAATTTCGCGCCCGGGGCCAGGCCTGAGAGGAGCCGCCGGCTGGCCCGGCAGCTCAGCGAGACCCCGCGGAGCGAAGGGGCTGGGGGGACCCGGGGGGACGGCGGCGGTGGAGCGCCCGCGGGGCCGGGCCGGCCGCCCTGCACAGGGAAGGGCCTCCATAACTCCTCCATCCTTTCCCTTCCCTTTCTTTAGCTAAAGGTCATAAGAATTTAAGCTTCCTGACTCTGCCGGAGCGGGGCGGGGCGGGCTTCTTTCCACCCCGCAGCGGGGTGGGAGGCCGGGGGAGGGCGTCCCCCGCTGCCTCCGCGGGGCCGGGCCGGGCGCCTTTTGTTTCTGCGGGGAGGAGCCAGAAGAGGCAGATTGTAAAAATAAAAGCCTGGCCGACAGCCAGGAAGCGTAAAAATCTTGGCTGGTTGGTGGCAAATTTCGCCAGATCCCGGCGAAGAGGCGCGCAGCGCGGCCGGCCGGCCCCGGCGGAGGGGCGCGGAGCGGCGCTCCCCTCGCAGCCAGCCGCTCGGCAGCCCGGCGCGGAGGGGGGTGAGTGCCAGAGGCGCTCTCGGGCGCTGGCCGCCGCTCGGAGAAGGGCTGCGCGGCCGCGGGGGGTTCGGCGGCGGCCGGGCGCGCCTGCCCTGCCCGCGGAGGCAACGGAACTGGCAGCGATGCTGGCATCAAACGGGCGGCGTTGGCGGCGGCAAGGGGACGTTTCGCAGGGGGCGGCCTTCGGCGGGCGGCGTGCTGAGCCGGCTCCCCGCGCCCGGCGGTCTCTCTGAAGGAAGGCGCTGGCATTAAACCCGGGTAAGTTCTCCGTGTAAAATACTGAAAGTAGACCCTCCGGCTCCATAGCGCTGCCGGGTGAGTCATTTCCAAACCGAACGTCTCAGTCTAACCCTTCTCCCCCCTCCCCTTCCCCCCAGGAGACACAATAATTCTGAAACGGTAGGTGAAGGGGAAAGAGATTTTTTTTTCCCCCCATCCCTTCTTTCCCTTAAACAGCGAATTAGCGCGGAGCTGCTGAGAGAGGAGGCAAAAGCGGGGAGCAGCTCAGTACTGCCCTTCTTCTCCCCACCCATCCCTCTCCCGCCCGGTTCCTCTCCCCAGCAGTGATGCCCTGACAGGCTCCCAGAGCATCCCTGCCCTAGGAGGATTTGCAGCGCGGACATAATACACCTTTTGGTTCCTTCAGCTGCCAAACCCGCCCCCCTGCCAACTTCTTCTCTGTGGGGCATCAGCCGCGGCCGCGCATCGCTCCAGCCGTGACCCCGGCCAGCGCGGCTCCTGCGCGGAAAATAAGAGTCCAGAGCACGGCTATTTTATTTTTTTCTTCTTCTTTTTCTTCCCCTGCCTTTTTTTTTTTTTTTTTTTTAAAGTCAGATGATGATCTGTTCATGTAAGTAGGCTGCCGCGAATAGGGTTATTTTTTTTGTTTGTCAAGCAGCAAGTGCTGAGCGTGTTTATAGGCGATGCTGCAGTTCTGCGGTGCGGGGAGGGGGTTTCAGTTAGGCAGAACCCATGGGTACCTGGACCAGTGTGCAGGAGCTGGTCACATCGTGCTATTTCATCTGTGTACCCACAGATGTTACCTCATGGGGAGGCAGCAAGCACACGAGGTAGTTTTTTCTTCCTAAAACACATGCCACAGTCCAGCTGTGCAGTTGTCCCTAACGTGATAGAGAGATCCGCAAGAGACCAGGCATCGTGCTCGCCTGATAAACTCTCTTTCCTGCAGTTAGGAAACCACCTAGCTAGGGGTAGAAACCTGTCTCAGACCCCTGTGAAGAACAATGGCAGGGAAAAATGACACACAGCTCCGTATATGTGCAGTCAGTTGTGCCAGCTATTTTAGTCAAGTGAAGGATGCTGGATTGGACTACACAGGTAAGTGGAGAATCATGGTATAAAAGAACTTGATTTTTTTTTTTCTGTTTAGATTAAATTTCTCCTCTTAAAGCTATTTAGATTTTTTTTTTCCAGCCAAGAGAGACCATTGTGACTGATTGATCTGTCACATAGGGCACAGAGAGCTGAGATATTCCCACAGAAGGCTTGCGACTGTTCTGTTAGCTGTAACATGTAAGAGATTTGTGAATTTAGAACTGCTCCTATATTACTGAACTAGAAAAGAATATATGGTTCTATTGGGTTCCAAAAGACAAAGCAGACTTCACATCCTGAGTAAATGAAAATTTCACAGTAATCTGAGACAATATACACTCTTGATACATCGATAATGCATGGCATTCTTGCTAAGATTTTAGTGCTGTGGGCAGAGGGAGGAAAATTCTTGGACTTGGGTAGCAAAACAGCTACTTTTTGGTAAAGAAACTTTTATAGAGGTGGGTTATTCCATGATTGTCTATGGTGGGGGTGTCATGAATCTCTGATTGAAATAGTCATCAAGTCAGGTAAGGTGCATTGCACTGGATTCTACATGGATGATACCCGCAAATCGGCAGTGCCAAAGGTAGTCAGGGAAGATCAAGTGCACTTAATCCTATATGGGAGTCTTTTTTTTATGCCAATTTAATAGCTGTATTTCCTTCTGGCAGTTTTACAGTGGAGTTAAGGTGACAGTTTTGCATTTGTCTTTAGCCTTCAAGGTAAAATTCTTCCTAATTATTTTTATACAGTGTATTTGGGCTGTGTGGTGTCAGCTGAGACTCTGGTAAGACTTCCAATGTTTGCTTTCAAAGTTCAGATAGAACACAGGTAACGTTTGCTGACTCCTCTGTCTTTTTTGGAAAATTTTAAATTCCTTAAATTTCCAGCAACCAAAGACACAGAATAGACGAGGTGTTTTATTTGAGAAATAAGTAGATGTAGCTTCCGTTGTTATGGGAAGAGTGGAGGAATGTATCATCAAAGGATTAGAAGTAGCAGGCAAGTAAGAACTAGAATTGTATCCTTGTAACTCATTTTCAATTAGTTCAGTTTTCATCCGTGACTCCTCTAGGTGCCTGTAGTATTTGTGGGGTTTTTTAGACCATAATGTATTGCCTTTTGTACTCATTGTTTCTGCTAATGTGAATTCAAGCATAAATATACATTAAATATGTGCTGGGTTCCAGAGCTTATTCAGTAGGGCATAACAACCTGTCCTTGTCCTTACTACACGAGGTGGGGCTAAGTGCAGCTCAGAGGATGGAAGGTTGTGCAAAAACCGGGTATACTAGAACTGGCTGAGGGGTGGTGAGATGTGATGGGATGCAATGTATCAGCAGGCTACTTAACTGCCATGTTTTGTAGCCCCGGGGTTAAGAGTGTGGGGTATACTTATGTTTTAGTAACAACAACAGGAATATGGAAACAAAAACCAAAAAGGACTAAGTACGAAGTGCAAGAAAGCACAAAGGTGATAGATTGTCATTCTAGCTGCAGCAAAATAGTTCCTAAAATATTTGCAGTTGCTGATGTTTGTTTGATTTTGATGAAGTATATCCTGCATTTTTCCCAATTAACAGTCCTAAAAAAATTAAACATACTACATTTAGACTGATAAGACTTCTTTGTTTATGAAACTGTGTTTCTCCCCTGCCTCCATGTTTCTGCCTGGCATCTTTAAGAAAGCATCCCTGTGGCTCTCCCACATTTGTTCCCCTCTCCTAACTTTATGAATTAGTTGGTGAATTTCCCCACGTTTGATCAAGGAAGGAAAAGTTTAAAAGGATAAAGTTATTCTGAGCTTTGTGAAAGCGTTCTTAGAACTCATGCTGAAGGAAGGGCTCTTGGTGGGGGTTAGTCTCCTGCACATGTGGAATTCAGAAGGGAGCATGATGTGGGAGAGCTGGGCTGTTTTAGTTCTGCTGCTCATGTAGCTACTTAATGTGCACAGTTTACTTGTTGAGCATCTATGTCTTTTATTCCTTTTAAATACAAGCCAACAGCTTCTCTATATGCTAAGCAGAAACTGCTGTGATCTCTAGACTGTTCAATATACTTTGCAGCTTGTTTTGAATGAGTTAATACAAGAGGATTTCCTGGATTTAGCAGCAGATGTTAGTTGCAAGCTATTTGAAACAGGTTGAAGCTGCTAAGTTAGTTTCTGTGTTTGAAAACACATTTGTCAATTCAATCCAAAGGCCTTTCCTACAGTAAAAACTTTGATAGTTTACTTATACTTGTGTCATTCAAGTGACACATTCCTCACTTTATTTTTGCTGCAGTAGGGATGCACCTAGTAACTGCTATTCCCAGCAGTGGAAGGAAATAGCTATTTATGTGCATGTAATTTTTTTTTTTCTTGTTTTCATGCTATGGCTTGTTCCCATGTAGCTGTATGGATTAGAAGTCATTCTGGTAATCAACAGAATTTTAAGTCTCTTAGGCTTGGAAATCCTCCTCATCTATTTCCTCTCACTCTAAGCAGAGTTTCACTTTGAGTTTAAGGTTTGCTTTAACCTCAGGAACTCAAAGCATAACTAAATGAAAACCACTGAGTTTCTTTACAAATGTTATATGGCTCAGCTATCAAAGCCAAGTTCGATCTCTTTATGACTTTGTTTGCGATATGAGTAAAGCCATGATGTGGGTCCAATTTCAAGAGGGAATATGCAAAAGATGGAGGAGGATGACAGGGGTGCTGGGGTCTCATTTTTGGACAAGTCTGTGTACTAGGAGTTTTGGGGAATCAAAAAGTAGCAGTAAAATGGCTGGATATATGGGTGCATACCAGAGTGTCAACACTTCATATTGAGAGGGCTGTTTTCCCGTATTCTGTTGATGTCATTTCTTTTATGTACTTAATAGTGAAAATCTATCAAGTTTAATTAAGGGTAAGTGAGGCTGGTAGAACTCCTCCAGGGTATTTATGGGGCACCAAGTTGCTGCCTTTATGGTGGCGTAGCTCAGCAAAAGAATAATAATTAAAAAAAAATAAAAATTGACAACCTTTGGTATTGAATCAGGATTGGAAAAGGAGAGGTAGATCAGATGAATCCTTGTTCTCTCCATCTCTGTGGAATGATTTGAAAAGTTTCGCTGAAGGAGCTTAGAGGGGTTTTTTTGTTTGGTGAGTTTGGTGGATAGGCCTGGCCTGGGAGGTGGAAGGCCTGCGTAAGTCTCCTCACTGGCTTTGCAACTTCATTTACTCAGCCAGCAAATGGAGCTCTTGATGAGAGGAGCGTTTGCAGGACTGAGTGGCCCATCCACCCGGGGCTGAGCCTGCCTAGGGTGCCTCTGGGCCTTCCCATGGTGCAGGGTGGGGCCCGGAGGCCAGAGGTGTGGGAAGGGCAGCCCAGAGGCATAGGGTGGGCAGGCAGGCAACCCCAGCTGGCAGCGCTTGGCACTGCACATGCCAGGGTCATCCAGGGCCTGGACGGAGGTGTGCAGTGGGGCTGAAGGTCGTGCACTCTGGCTGGCTGAAGTCCTGTGTTTGCCAGCTGGCATGTAACCTGCACAGAGAGCTTGAAGGGCCACCTTGCATTCCCCCATGGAGCAGCGTCTGGGCCACAGCCCAGTGAGGTGCTGGGGGATTGCTGTTATTTGTCCCATCTGGATCTTGCCCTTGTGCTGAGAAGTAGGGACATGAACCCTGAGCATTCCTACAATAGGTGATCTGTTTTCTTCACTAGTTTCTGCCTTGCATAATTTCTGAGCTGGCTGTGCTGGTGAGATTACAGAAACAAGTGGCATTAATATTTGGTTGGTAGATGCTGTTTTTTAAAGTCTGCTAGTTGAATCAATCCTACCGACAAGACTGTCAGACCCAAAGGCTGGTTTCACACTCTTGACTTCTGTCATTGGGAGTGTTGCTTAGCATGGACAGTGCTCCTGGTGCTAGCATGAGCACACCTGAGGATATAATGTCCCTCAGGGGGCTCACAAGAGATATCGTACTTTTCCTTGCTGTTTCAGGTTTTGTCTCAAACCATTTTAGGACCAATATTTAGATTCCTATTGTTTTTGATGGCTGTGGATTAGGCACTAAAATCTTTGTGAGTCAGATTTCCAAGAGTTTGAAAGCATGAAAGGATGAGGGTGTGGGAAGGACCCTGCCTGGAGATTGGGGCCCCAAACCTCCTCCAAAACTTGTGACGCTCTTGCTTTCAGTAACTTCAGACATACATCTAAGACACAGCTTCTGGGCAGTGTTAACCGTAAAGGACCACTGTTAGTTACTGAATAAATCTCAATTCAATCATCTCTTGTTCAGAAAAGCAGACCTTGTTTAAGAAACTGAGGAATTGGGTGCTACAAGAGGAACAGAATGCTGTAAGCTTAATGCTGTCTGTGTTTACATAGAGTATAAACTTTTAAGTTCATGCATGTGCATATGTAGTTGTGCCGACCTAAAAGACTTGAAGTCACAGGTTGTGGGGTAGTTTTCCATTTCTCAGTATGGCTGCATAACAAATAAATGAGAGATTTTTGTCAGAAATAGCGTCTTGATATCTTGTCAGCTGGACTCGAATCACGGATTTTGCCAGTGACATACATTCTTAAGAACTTACTAGGCTGAAAGGAGAATCTAGATGATTCTCCATGTTTATTTTATGTCTGAGGTAGGATGAACCTGCTCACTATGGGTCTATGGGCCTAGTAGAGGGGGGATTTTTCTTAAGGTTATGTTTCTTCCACAACCAAAATCATTACAGAAAGTTCTGATGCATGTTGCAGTATCCAGCTTGTGTATTTTATGGTCACAGGTCATCAATGTCACAACTACACAGAGCATATAAAGGAGAGGAAAATGGGGAAGTGGGTATCTTTCTTCATGAAGGGGCTGGACTTTACCACTAAAAAAAAAATTGAAATGGCAAAACATCACACTGGATACCTCCTCATTCTCTGTTTCAGAAGACCTTAGAAATGTTTGTTTGGATGAACTGAGGATCCTTTGATTTCTCTGCTCACCCTTTCCCTCCCTTGGGTTTACAGTTACTTTTTGACTTGTTACCTTTCGACTTGCGGCTTTTTGGTGTGAAGTGGTGCTGGTGACAGTTTTCCTCTAAGAAACATGAGCGGTTGTAGTTTTTGCTGCCCCATCACTTCCATTAGCAGCTGTTGCTCTGACTTTGGCAGAGAAGGCATCAGAGGAATTTAAAATAGCTCGTTCTTTTGTTAAATCTCAGTTACCATGGGCTTTTTGTTTGTTTGGCCCAAGATTATCATGAAGATTCATAATTTGAAGGAACTGCTGCCAACTGTTTCTTTGGGCTATTCTTTCTTTAGTACAGAGAGGTCTAGGTATACTGCCTGATCTTGATTTCCCTCCAGAGAGTATTATGGTCTGTTGGGTGGGAAAAGTCTTTTCATTAAATCATTTTGAAATTATTTCTCTGTTGTTTTTCATGCTTAACAGAAATCAACTGATGAAAAAATGCTAACTTGATGACTGTAGTGGTTTTATAAATGCTTGTATCTATGCGTGCTGGAAAAGGATTTGTGTCTGTGCTTGATTCTTCTCTTTAAAGATTCAGAGTAATCCTAAAAGTGTTTACTCAGATGTGATGAATTACAAGTGGATGAAATGACAGTGTTGTCAGATTGACTCATCACTGTGCTTTGTTCCCCCCAGTTGAGACCATTGACTTCTAGCTCTGAAGAGTTTGCTCACTCAAAGATCTGGGTTTCACACAGATGACACATCTCCCGTGTTAGAGATGTAGAGGGTTTTGATAACTGGGTTTTTGAGATGATAACGATAAGAGAAAACCAACCAACCAGGGGGTAGGACAGCTGGAAGAGAAGGAAGAGCAATACCTATCTCTCTGACTTAGTTATGACAAGCTTCTTGCAAAAAAAGATGTGCAGGGTCATTCTGTGAGATGGGTGGGGAACGTTTTAGGATGTATCAGCTGACAGGCAGTTTGAGATGCCCTGATGCCACGTAAAGCATTGCCCCAGCAGCTGGAGCATGTGGCAGTGACAGATTACCTTGGTGTGGCTGTATCTCTTAAGCAGTTGCTGAGCTTCTGTGTCCAAGTCTTTGTGCCTTTTGTAATAAATGATGAGAATGTTGCTTGGTGGCTAGGACGTGCTGCGCCCTGGATGAAAGGAATAATTGCTTCTCCATAAAACTTTTTCTAGTTCTGTGGTCAATAAACAATAGGGCTATGATTACTAGAAGTAGGTTTTATTTTGTAGTCTTATGACACACTTTAATCTTAGGAAGAGGAGACTGTAGATAATGAGGGAGTTTGAAGTGAAGGCCTCGAGGAGGAGTTTCTGAGTATGTCTCAGTAAGTCTGTAAGAGTTTTCATGGCAAACTGAAGTGGAAAATTGTTCCTTGCTATACTCAGCATTTTGCTAAACACTGTTCAGTCTCCATAGCCAAAGTAGCCTGAATACAATGAGGGCTTCTTGCTAACCTATAACTATGTTAATGCCTTTCTACCACAAGGGCAGTTTCTCTCATTAAACGGCTAAAAAATTGCACACTGCAGAATGCACACTGGGGACATAGCCAGCAAACTGCTAATGCAATTTGCCTGCAAAAAATGAAGCAGCATTTACACACTGCCTAGCTTTGGGGAGAATGTTCAGTGGAAACTAGGCGCTGTGAAAGGGAAATGTGGTCTGATGGAAGTTTGGGTGCTTTGTTGTACCTTCAGGTACACAGGATCTGCAAACTTCTTGTGGCAAAAGTCTGCTTTCTAGTAAATGCTCTGTTCTCTGAGCTTTATGAAACTGAAAATAGCTTAAATAGGCTGTGGACATGGGGAGAGGATAGTTCTTATCAGAGGCTTTGGCATTTCCAGTTCTGATAGCATGAGGGTCAGTTACATTTGGATACCATTTGGTGGCTAGCCTACCTTCAGAGTAACAGTTTACTGCCCCTGCCATTCAGCAGTTACCAGTTTAGATAAGAGAGATTTGTGTCTCTGAATCCTGAAGAAATGAAAATAAGACTCTGAATCTGGTGCTGAAGCTGAAGATGTAGTCTTAAATTCCTGATGAGACCCTTAACGGTTGGACTTGATGACCTTAAAGGTCTTTTCCAACCCAAATGATTCTGTGATTCTATGATTCTCAAGTGAAGTTGACTTGCAGACTGGGGTTGGGGGATGAATGGAGAAGGGGGTGTCTTATCTGCTCTTTGTAGACAAGAACTTGTTATTATCTGTCTGTGTGGCTTTAATAGAAATTAAGAAAAACATGTATGTTTCTGTAAGCAGAAAAAAGCATATTCCCATGGTAAAAAGTGTTGAGGAAACTTGTCACAGGGCCCTGCGTAATGCCACAGTTCTGATGTGGTGGAATCGGCCTCCTAAATCCATAGCCCAAGCTCAGGAGAGACCTTCCTGATCATGGTGCTCTACTGCTCACACAGAACAGGCCAAAGAATCTCCTACACAAACCTTAAATCTATGTATATTAAGGCACAGAGTTGGTTCTGCTGATGTACCCTTCTCCATTTAAGCTTTGCTCTGGCTGCTTAATCTAACTCAAAGGGATGTAAGTGCAGTTTTATAAGATGATATAATTGCTGGGGAGAAAGATACTTGTGTACACTTACAGCACCTGGAATGATAGGACGAGGCTTTGCACAGGCATCTTAACCACTGCTTTCTAGCCCTGCTAAATGCCTCCAACTCACCTAAAGCAACACTTGGGATGGCATTTTACAGCTCTGAAAGCGATGTGCTGGCTTCCCTGTGTAAAAATTATTGAGCTAGGGATTTTCCTGTACTGCTTGGAGAGGTGAGCTGTCACTTGTTCAGCTGTAGGCTGTCAGCTTTGGAATTTGGAGGTGACAGACATCTGTTGCAACAGAATAGACTTAGGCTTTGCCTCCAGGATACCTTTTGATGTATTGTGAGAAAAGACTGCCCTTGGCTCTCCAAGGTGCTGTAGCTTTTTTCCTCTGATGATTTCTGATGTGGTTACAGTTGCCAATAGAGAACCTGCTGGCAGATTGAAAATGTGTGGGCAATGTCAAATGAGCTGTTATTTCAAAAAGCTCACAGAAGACCCTGCTGATTTGGTTGTATTAATTTACATTTATTCTTAATTTTTAAAAGTTACTTTCTTTTTTTATTTTTTTTTTTAAATTGGAACGGGGCAGCCACAGAATCAACAGATTGCCACCCTTTCGAGCAACAACTGAAAAGGCTAAGCTCATGTCATGGAAGACTGTCTGGGCTTTGTCAGCTCTAAAGACAGCTAGAAGTTGTCTGAAGGCAAAAGAAAGTTGTACTTGTAGCCATGTTCCAGTTCCACAAAGACCTGTGCAAACCGAGTTTAGCTCATGGGGGAATAACAAACCACATTTATTTCTTGAACAGCACCAAGAATGACAGCACCACATGTTTCAGTGCCTAAAAAAGGAGGTATTTTCTCTGTGTTTTCCCCTCTAACTTCCTTGGTGGCAGGGCGTGCGGTGTCCGTGGCACAGCAAGGGCTTGCGAGGGCTTCACGGTGCTTGATCAGAATCTGACAGAGCTGTGTGGAGGTGAGGTAGCAAAGTGAGCTCAGCGTGAAACCGGGCTGGCTAGGTGGGAAGAAAGCTGTTCTGTTATATGTAAAAGAGTTAATTATGGTTTGGGGTGTGGGGAGAGTTTCCTGAAGCTGAGCACTAGTCAAATTAGAAGCCCTGAGCAGTTACACAACATTTTTTTGGCTGATCATCTCCCATTTCATCTCATGCCGAAAAATGTAGTGGAAAAGAGAAGATTTTGCTTTACATCTTTGTGTGCAGTTGAGTTACACAACTGTTTTGCTTCGTTTTGTTTTTCTTTTCTCTCCTTTCTCCCACATCTCCACTCTCCAAACTGCCAACTACATCTACTGCTTGTATTTGCCTGCAGCGGGAAGATTTAGAAGTATGGAAGCTTTGCCAAAGTTTCTTTGTGGTTTTTATTCAAGCTAACTTCTTCTATTTCTGTGGTTTATCTGGGGCTACGTACTGAGTTATATGGAGATGATGATCGGAGTGGAAAATACAAATTTCATATTTGGCCTGGCAATTACTTCTCATTCAGGAGAAAACAAAACAGGCATAAAAGTCCCGCTTACTCTCAAAATATGCTTGTCAGACCTCTTTTGCAGAAGCTCCCTAATGTATCCTTTTTTGCATGGACTGGTAATGCAAGTGTGTTTATTCCCTTGCATAACACTTTTCAAAACCCATTGTGTTTGCTTATCTTTTCTCCCACTGTTCATCTTTTGCTCCTTTCTGGTGAAATAGCTTTCTTTTATCTTTCTCCAGTTTCGACTTTTTTAGACAGGCTGAATGGCTAATGTATTTAAAAATACTTGTTAAGTGCCTCTGGCAGAGGAGTTTAGGCACCTCTGTTCTTGCATGTGTGCTAGTTGAAATGGAAAGAGAGACCATGCTTGTATTTCTGGCTGGCTGTGTTGGGTCATTATATAAAGGGCAGGAGGGGAAAGGGGGCTTCTGTTAAAGAACTCTGGGAGGTTTGCTCAAGTTTGCTCTTAGTGGTACGGGACATTTTCACCCCTCCCTTCTCTGTCTTGCTCTTTTCTTCACACTGCATTATGCAGGACTGCTTCAATTGCTTCATCGTCTTGCAATGCGTGCCCCATGTCACAACCTGACATTGTGGGGAACTGCTAGTCCGAGCCTTACTCTCTGCTGTTTCTGCAGCCTGAGTCCTTGGGTTTGAAGACATCATCCACATCACTGAGATTGATGCTTGGACCTTCAAGAGAAGAGGCTTCCTGACAGCCCTGCTCCACACCACCTGACCCTATGACTGGAGGGTTCACCGCAGCTCCATCCTTTCTTCTCCAGTTCCACAAGATGGGTTCATTCAGAAGGCCCCGACCTCGCTTCATGAGTTCCCCCGTCCTTAGTGACCTGCCACGGTTCCAGGCAGCCCGTCAGGCTCTGCAGCTCAGCTCCAATTCTGCCTGGAACAGGTGAGCAGGATCCACTCAGGCTGAGCTCTCACCCTGCAGCAGCCCCATGATAAGAGCCATGCACGTCTGATCTTTGTGCTTCACACCATTTACAGAGAAGCCAGCACTGAAAACCTTCACAGAGATGAAAAAATTAGACCTAGTAGTAGTGTTCTGTCTTGGTTTTGGCCAGTGTTCAAAGTTGTCTAGAAGCAAAATAGACTTGCTCTTTGTTAACAGCTGTATCTCTTAAGTACCATCTAAGAAAACATATTCCTAGTGCTGTAATAAAGGACAGTTTCTTAAAGCCCAACAAGGATTTATTTACATATTATGCAGATTTTACCACAGTCAGGTTCCTCTGACAACCCCATGCTGAGCTTGTGGCTTCTACCAGTGTTTCCTATTGACAGCCAAATCCTGTCTGCCCTGCGTGTTGTGCAGCAATGGCAACTGGAAAAACAACATGTTGGGTGAAGAGTGGGTGGCCCCAATCTGATCTAATGGCTTGCTGCTCCCAAAGGTGGGTGTTCCCACCTTCCCTTTGGCCACCCTGCACCAGCTCTGCACCCTGCAGACCCCTCTCTCTTGCTAACCTGGCTCAGCTTACTCAAGTTGCACAAAAGTAGCTCAGCAAAAAGCACTTCAGCTTCATGCCAGGATAGTGAGCTGGCCCACAGAAGGGAATGCCTGGTAAGGGAATGACATTGCCTCTTGTCAGCCATAGCAAGTCTTTAGACATGCTAAACCGTTTTGTATGCTGCCACTTTATGACTTGCTCTGTGCTGGAGAGAGAACTATGAGTTAGATGATCTTCCAACAGCATCTTAGAAGCACTAACAGGGCTTAAAGTCGGGTCTGACTGAGGTGATGCTGGCTGAAATATGTCTTCCAGAACAGCCAGGGTCCCGCTGGACACTGCAGCTTGGGTAATTCCTGCTGGCATCACTGGATAATGCATCATGATGTGTTTGGTAGATACTGCCCAAAATCTATGCCACATAGCAACTAGCCTGCAGCACACAGCAGAGATCCCCTAAACAGCCCTTTTGAAGATACAGCTAGTGTAAGCACATCCTTTGTAAATGGTGTCCATAGAACAACTTTCCCTCACTTACCCTAGGCACCACCTGAGATTGGTTCTGTCTCCCATGACAGATGTAGTAAATAACAGTGATGATTTCCAGGTGAGAAAGAGTGGAAGTATTTAAGTCCAATTAACTTCTCCACCCCATTATAACCACTTTGCTTTTGGTAGCCAGCTCATATTGTGCTCTGTGGTAAGTCATACTGGTGGCTGTTACTTAATGATGTTGTACTTTCTCATTTCTTCTCTTTGGCAGTGTACAAACAGCAGTGATAAATGTATTCAAAGGGGGAGGCTTGCAGAACAATGAACTCTACATCCTCAATGAAAATATCAGGTAGGTTGCTGAAATGCTTGAAAAGGGATTTTTGTTGCTGCTTGTTTGATGTTTGCTTGGTTTTGTTCCCCTAAAGAGCCTCAGTGAGAGGGTATTGGTTGGAGGAACAGGGATTGAAGCAAATTTAAGAACATCTTTTGTGTTCCAGGCTAGCTTACTTATTTTTTTTTTTTTTGCTATTGAGTGTATGGCATGGGGCACTTGCATAGTGTTTTTCTGGCTGGTGTGGATGTGTAGCTTTGACAAGGGCAGGATGTGTATTGACTTGGATTATAAGAATTTTGTCCCCTTCTAGGGAATCTGATGCTTCTGGCTGTTTTGTACACATTTTTATCAGGGCATTCATGATGACAGTAACATCCCTC
This sequence comes from Hypotaenidia okinawae, assembly GCA_027925045.1. Classification (NCBI taxonomy): domain Eukaryota; kingdom Metazoa; phylum Chordata; class Aves; order Gruiformes; family Rallidae; genus Hypotaenidia; species Hypotaenidia okinawae. The sequence continues at coordinate 11,267,406 of BSDF01000006.1, forward strand.
TTCTAAACCCAAGCTCCTCAGAATCATGCAGTGCTTAAAATGAAAGCAAAACACAGCACTTCACTTACAAGCTTAACCCTCATGCGACTATTGCAGACCAAGACCTGAAAATACAAACCTTATAGGTAAAAAACCTGAAAGGCTTTTTTCTAACTCTGATGCTAGTAATAATGCTGATTAATTGGAAAATTTGGTTAGCAGTAGAGTTGTGGAGTAGGTAAAGAACAATTTATTCCTGCCTTGCTTCCAAGTGCTACTAAGAGGAGTATAGTCAGAGCTTATGGATGCAGTTCCTACTCTCTCTGTTTCCCACTACATCCATATTCATTCCCCATGAATGCTGTGATACAAATCTCAGCTGCTCCTTTTATATGCCCCCTTGTATTTTTTTCCTATTTCCTCAGGAAAAGCTGTATTTTTCCTGAGCACCAAGATCCAAAAGGCAACGTGGGCTGAGCGTGCGCTGGGCAGCAGTGTCAACTGCCCCTTACCCTACTTTCAAAATGAGTGCAGCTTGCAGGGCACGAAGCTCTGTCCTACGTGGGCTGGTCCCAAAGGCAAAAGCTTGTAGAATTCCTTTTGAGAACTCGGTGAGGGCAGTGTCTTGTGCTTTTGCTGTATCCTAGCGTGCTCAGGTCAGAAGTTCTCGAGCTAGTTTTCAGCATTGGGAGCAGTCTTAATTCTCTGTGGGGTTACTATTTCTGTCCATGAAAAAGAAAAGCAAATGTGGTAAGACTTTGGAAATACCCAAAACCCACAGTGTGTTTGCAGGCTTGGTGACCAGCTCTGGGTTTTGTGACTTGTCTGCTAGGCTGTTGCCTGATGCAGTGGCTGCAGCTTTCCCTCCCCAGTGCGAGCAGGGGCTCCTTCCCACCCATGCAAGGAGGTAGTATGCTGGGCAGAGCAGCGGTGTTGCCTGGGCTGGCTGTAGTGGCTGGACATGCTCTCTTCACGTTGGTTAATGAGGTGGATCTAGAACTGGAAATTCTTTGTGAACTGTGTATGCAGTGCTGATGGTGGGAGGAGAGATGCCCTCTTCCACGGACAGGCAGGGAAGCACTCACCTTGAAATACATGATTAATGTTCCTGTGAGTGCCCTAAGCACTGGTGACATCTCCAAATGTCATTCTCTAAATAGGCCACTTGAACATCCTAGTGTGCTGTTAATGGCCATCTAAGGAGAGGAGGACATGGATCTGCATGTATGTTTGTCTGCACACCTGCGGCCTGTAAGGCCGGACGCAGTTCCTTCCCATCATGCTCTTAGCTCATTGTGCGTGGGGTGAATCTCTAGCTTGACACCGGGCAAGAAGCCAGACCTGTCAGATGGCCAGCTCATCTGTGCTATTAGGCTGAGCTGCTGCGTTTTCCTTGTTTGTAGCTCTCCATTCAGCTCCTTGGTGGAAGTTACCAGTGCTTTAAGAGACTCAGAGATGCTGTGTAGCACTTAGTTATTTGGTAGTGGGAAATGCAGCAGAGTTTTGAAGTAGGACAGTAATGGCAGGACCAGGAGACAAGCAGCTGGTAACACGCTCTGGATTACTGCCACTGATTTTTTTATCTTGCTGTGATTCAGTATAATCTCACTGGATACTTTACCTGTGCTGAAAGTCACTTGTCACAGCAAGAGGGAATGTAAGAAATGCCATCAGGAGATTGGGATTGCGGGAGGTGACCTGGCTGTGATTAGGAGGAGACTGCTTCCTTGGGTTCTCTCTAGGGTTTGAGCTTCTGGTTGCTGGTCTACCTGTGTGAGACAAAGTCCTGTCATGGGCTTGACAGTCAGCTGGTGAAGAGCACCCTGGACTCTGCTGAAGGCAGTGGAAAGCCCCTCCCCAGATTCTGCTGAAGTAGGTGGAAGAACTCCTGGCAAACAGCCCCCTAAAGACTTTATCTGGTTTATAGATAGAAACATGCTTTGAGATGGGTGGAGTGAACATATCTGCTCTCAGAGAGAAAGGAGTTTACTCATATGCCAAAGATGTGTTGGCATGTGAATAAATCTAGAGGTGTTAGAAAATGGGTAGGGAAGAAGGCTGCTGTCAAAATCTATTTTCAGGAAAACAGTGGTGCAATTGGTCAGTAAGAACCCAGCCTGGATTTGGATGGTCCTGGTTCAAATGCTATTTTTGATCACTCTTGCACAGTGATATTTCATGTTGGTGAAAAGCAACACCTGTAGCAAAAACCAAGCTGCCAGGTTTTGCACTGGAAAGTGTTGGGCACCTTTTAAATTTTAGGCTGAATTTACTGCTACAGAACTTATGCTCTGTCGCTGAAAGATGAAAGTGGAAATGCTCTGAACTTTGTGAGGGGGTTTTTATTGCTTCTGATGTGAAACAGTCATGGGTTTTATACTGGGGTTTTTAAATACAACTGTGTATTATAATTTAAAACTTCCATTGCAGCTTGATGTAAAATCCAAGCATTTTTGTCAGAAGTATTATTTTAGAGTGGCTTGTGCCTGCATGTATTTAAAATACCTCTTGTTAAATTTCTAGAATGTCTTTCTTGAAATAGATGCCTGTTGGTTTTTTTTTTAATGTGGTAGTCATGGTAGTCAAACCTCTGCTTGTGTGTTTACTTCATTGTTTCTCTCCTTATCCTCCCACCTTCTGCTTCCAAGAGAAACAGAAGTTCAGCATCTGATCGAATGGTGCTGCTTTCAGCGAAATGAAAGGCATCTTGGCCTAAAGACACAGCAGGAAAAAGTGTGAATTTCAAGCTAAATAGCTTTAAATTGTCTCCCCAATCTTCTGTGCTTTCAGGGAGGTAAATCTTTTGTTTGCTTGTTCTAAGTGTGTGGCTTATATTACTTCAGGGAAACTGTTTAGTTCTTTCGTAATTTGACAACAGCCTTTGTGGGCACTTATAGAATATATACCTCATCGGAGAAGAGCTCTGACTGTGTCAGGAGGCCACATGCTCATATACTGACATGCCTTTGGTATGACTGGGAGTAAAGTGTGAATATACCTGTAAGAAATGACCAGCAATGGCTGTTACTTGATGGCTGCGTTCCTTCTGTCTACAGACGGCTGCTGAGGAGTGAACTTGGATCCTTCATCACAGATTACTTTCAGGTATTACATGATTTGCTTGCTTTTTGAGGTTTTCTCTCTTCAGCTTTTTAGGCTATATTTAAAAAAAAGGACCCCTTTTTTTACAGCACATAGCCTACAAGTTTCACTTTTGTTTTGCTGCAAAAGATGGAGGTATGGGACTTCTTTAATGTGGGCCATGCAGCTTTGGGAGTGATCATTTGTATGTGTGTATGGATGATCTTCCTTTGCACTTAGAAGGCTGCTAGCAGCCTGCCAGGATCACGAAGGAGTTTGCTTGAACTTTATAGAAGAAGATGGCATACCTTTTAAATAGCTTTTTTCCCCCTATTTCTCTAATGTAGAGGGTACAGGAATAGGTTTTCTGCAACAGGGGCCAGCGAAGGGGAAGAGAAGTGACAACGGCTGTTTCGGAGGAAGGGGCAGAGAAGGAAGTCCCTATCAGCAGGAAATCAATCTGGGTACTGTTTGCCTTTTAGTCCCACAAATATAAATGCAACCTGCAAAAACATGAAAGATGAAGGATGTGAGTAAGTGTTATTGCCCTTTACTGATACTGTCCAGATAGAGAGGTTCAAATGTAACCACGTGAAAGTGTGTTGGATTCTGCTCCTATGCTTTGCTCTGCTGAGATCCCACCTGGAGTACTGGGTCCAGCTCTGGGGTCCCCAGTACAAGAAAAATGCTGAGGTGTTGGAGCAAGTCCAGAGGAGGGCCACAGAAATGATCAGAGGGCTGGAGCACTTCTGTGGGGACAGGCTGAGAGAGCTGGGCTTCTTCAGCCTGGAGAAGAGAAGGCTCCAGAAGACCTTACTGCAGTCTTCCAGTTTGTAAAGGGGCTACAGGAAAGCTGGAGAGAGGCTGTTTGTAGGGGAGTGTAGTGACAGGACAAGGGATAATGGGTTTAAACTAAAAGAGGGTAGATTCAGTTTAGAAATTAGGAGGAAATTCTTCCCTGTGAGGGTGGTGAGGCTCTGGAAGAGGTTTCCTGGAGAAACTATGGCTGCCTCCTCCCTGGCAGTATTCCTGGCCAGGCTGGATGGGGCTTTGGGCAACCTGGTCTAGTGGAGGGTGTCCCTGCCCATGGTAGGGGAGGGTTGGATCTAGATGAGGTCCCTTCCAACCCAAAGCATTCTGAGATTCTCTGATTTTGAGGAGAGCATTGATGGCTTTCAGCACTAAGTTGGTCAGTGTAGCATGGGTTAAAAACTGAAGTGGGAGGCTGCTGAAAAGAGCAGGGTTTTCTTCCCTTTCAGTAAGAGAGAGAGATGATTTCAGTATTTTCTGAAGTGGTTGGTGCTTCTGCATGCTGTGCTGACAGCTGAGAAAGGGGGAAAAGAAGAGTAGCATTATTTCCTATCAATATTAGATTACACCACTTGATAGCCTTGTGTGTGGGATGTTAAAGTGAGAAGCAACCTCCCAACCCAGGGGCAGTTAAGTTTCACTTCTTTAGACCTTATCTACGCAAGTCATTTACTGGAAAGAGGTGGCTGCTGGTGCTGGATGTTTCCTAGACTGTGAGTGGGGTCTGGTGGCAGCCAGGTGGAAAGGCTGTGTGAGCCCATTGCACAAAGTGCCTGGCTTAACTGGGAATCTGCTGCTGCTCCTGCTGATTTAAAAACAGGAAGATGAAATTTGCAACTAAATGAGATGTGGTGAGTTGAAATATCAAGAGCTGTGATCAGTTATCCAGGTACTGCAGCATTGGGCATGGTGTGCAGGGCAGGAATAAGCAGAAAATGACCAGAGGCAGCTTCAGGAACCAGTAGGGCTGAAGGGAATGTGGAGCCGAGCATGGTCCCACAGGATGTGACTTGCTGATGTATGGCTGTTACCAGGTTTTGGAAATTCAGAGTGCACTGAAAGAGGCCTGGGTGGGTTCCAGCTCTGAGTAAGACACAGCTGCATTGTGTCACTGTGCAAGAGGAGCCAATGACTGCTGGGGACTGGATGGCTCTGAGTGCTGGGGTTTGGATATGTTGTTCTTTCCTCCAGGCTGCAAAAGACCAGGTTGGATGGGGCCCTGGGCAACCTTGTGTAGATCCAGGCCTGGAGGTTGGTGGTCCTGCCTGTGTCAGGGGGTTGGAACTCTGTGATCCTTGGGGTCCCTTCCAACCCAGACCAGTCTGTGATTCTGTGATGGGGCTAGTGGCATTACCTGAGACTCCTTAGATCTCTTAGTAGCAGAGCTGATGACTGAAGAGACTGCTTAGACTACAGTCTGCTCACTGGTGGAGGCTGGGTATCAGTGCTGCATCCTTAGCAAGCTGAGGGTATCTGATCTTGTCCTGGGAGAAGGATCTGATCATCAGCAATGTTTGCTACAAAAGCAGGAGGAAAACCTGTCCTCTTTTCCCCCTTTCCCCAATGGCAGAGGTCTGTACAGCTTCAGCCAGGCACTCAGCACTGCTCAGTACTCAGCATGTAGTGTGAGGGCTTGCCTGTGCTCACCTCTTGGGTTTGTTTGTCTGTTCACACTTGGGCAAATACCTGCAGCTGCTGTTCCACCACTGAAGCCACTGGGATTCAACTTTAATTTCTGGGGTATTTTTTGCTCAATGTTACAAGGACTAACTTAACATTTGTCAGATGGCATCATTCTCTCAGCCTGTCTTCACAGGAGAAGTGCTCCAGCCCTCTGGTTATCTCCTCTTCCCCAATTCTTGTGCTGGGACACCCAGAGCTGAACAGAGTACTCCAGGTGAGGTCGAAGAGGGGGAGAATCCCTGCCTTGACCTACTGGCTACAATTCTGATGATACAGCCTAGGATACAGTTGGCTTTCTAGGCTGCAAGCACACATTGCTGGCTCATGTTGAGCTTTTCATCAACCAGTACCCTGAGCCCTTCTCCTCAGGGCTGCTCTCAGTCCATTCTCCACCCAGCCTGTAGTTGTGCTTGGGGTTGCCCTGACCCATGTGCAGGACCTTGCACCTGGCCTTGCTGAACTTTGTTCACTTCACACAGGCCCACCTCTCAAGGCTGCCAATGTCCCTCTGTATGGCATCCCTTCTCTCAACTGTGTTGACTGCCCCTCAGAGCTTGGTGTTGTCAGCAGCCTTACTGAGGGTGTACTCTATCCTGCTGTCCATACCACCAACGAAGATGTTGAACGGCACTGGGCTGAATACCAACCCCTGAGGGATGCTGCTCGTTGGTCATCTCCACTTGGACATCAAACTGTTGTCCACAGCTCTTTGAGTGTGACCATCCAGCCAGTTCCTTATCCACCTGTCAAATCCATGCCTCTCCAATTTAGAGACAATAATGTCATGCAGGGCAGTATCAGATGCTTTGCACAAGTCCAGGTAGATGATGTCAGTTGCTCTTGCACTATCCCCTGATGCTGTAACCCTGTCATAGAAGGGCACCAAATTTGTCAGGCATGATTTGCCCTTAGTGAAGCCTCGCTGGCTGGCACCAATCCCCTCCTTGTTTTCCATGTGCCTTAGCATAGTTTCTTGCCAGATCTGCTCCATGATCTTACTGGACACAGAAGTAAGACTGCCATGTCTTCTCATATATGATGGGTAGGGGCTTAGCAACTTCATCTGCCAGTTTCCTCAGGACCCACAGGTGCTTCTCTTCGGGTTCCATGGACTTGTGCACCTTCTGGGGCCGTGGATGCTCTCGAACCCTGATCTTCTCCAGTGGGCACCTCTTCCTTCTCCCAGTCCCTGCCTTTGCCTTCTGTGGCTTGGACTGTTTGGCTAGAGCACTTGCTGGTGAAGACTGAGGCCAGAAATTCATTGAGTACCTCATGCTTCTCCATATCCTGAGTAACCAGGTCTCTCTCCTGTTTCCTCTCAGACAGGGCCCATGTGTTACCTAGTCTTCCTTTTATTCCTCACATACCTATAGAAACTGTTATTACTGCCCTTGAGATCCCTGGTCAGACAATTCTATCAGGGCTTTAGGTTTCCTAGCCTGGCTGCTCCAGGGATTTATCTGTGTTCTCCCAGGTTACCTGCCCTTGCTTCCACCCTCTGTAGTCTTAACCTTTTCATGCCTGAGTTTGTCCAGGAGCTCCTTGTTCATCCATGCAGGCCTCTGGGCATTTTTGCCTGACTTGCTCTTTGTTGGGATGTGATCCTCCTGAGCTGCTGCCAAGGCAGTGCTGGCAAGATTCTTTCACGTGTGGGTTTGCTTTCAGTGCTGCTGCCAGCTGATTTATAGCAATGCTGCTTCCACCAAGATGCACAGAGTTGAATCACACTGATTTGGCTGAAAAATGCACAGCACTTGTACCAGGAGTCACTGAGAGAATTTTTAAGATGGCATTTCCATTGTTTTAAGCTTTTTCCTCTTTTATCTATATTTTGTATATGTACACACAAGTTTTTTCTGACAACTGAATATTTAAGACTGAAACCAAGCAGAGCTTTTATAGTGGGACAAATCCACCTTTGTTATCAACTTGATGGCTCACAAGGCTTTTCCCTGGCACTCATGCAAACTACCAGTTTTCAGCTCCTGAAGCTGCTAATGAAATGTGTAGGGAACGATGGAGTTCAGGGAGTCTTCCTGTGTTACCAAACTGTCATCAGGCCAGAGTTACTCAGTCTGGTTTGTATTTGAAAGAGCAGTGTAATTCCTGTAAGGGTTTCAGTGGGAGCTTAGCTGTCTCATTCTGAAGGAGGTTTGTGTTTATAAAGCTGCTGCTTTAGCAACCTATTATATATACAAGCCATCTTCTTGGATTGGAGTCTGAGTGTAAATGCCAGAGAGTTGGGATTCATAATATTTGCTGCAGAGCTTCATTGCTCCAGGTCTTCCAGTAGTGGCTTTGCCCATGAACTGATCTGATAGTTTCCTGCTGCTGAAAAAGGAGCACTCTGTATCCACCCCTCTGCTCAGCAGGGCACCACTGTCTGCTCTCACTGCTGGGTTATTTCTCTGGTGGTCAGTTGAACCACAACAGGGAGCAGTGAGATTTGTACAGACAGGGTGTGCTGGTGATTGGGACTTTCCTGGGCCAGCTGTAAGATTTTTTCAGGTTAGTTACCTTCATTTTCATGCTGTCTGACCTCATGACTGTGGAGAAAAGTTTTGAATATATTATATATTGAAATATAAAACTAGTGAGTGTTGATAAATGGGTGTACTACCTTCCTGATTCTGAAACAAAAACCTTAGCAAAGGATGAGCTACTTCTTTTCACTGGGGACTTGTTAATCTTGAAACTCCCAGGGGAAAATGAAAATGCTAGCTATATCACAGCGAACCACCTCAGTAGAACTGCCTGGTTTAGGTGTTTTAAGGCAGAGACACCTTACTTACTGTCTCCTCTTAAGGCAGAGAGACCCAATCCCTTCCCTATAACCTATTCCAGGACCTGTGGGCAGCACATGCAGAAGGTCAGATGCCCAGAGCTGATGCCTCTGTAGCCTGATGTCTGCTGCCTGCCCTGGCAGAGCTGGTAGGTGAGGGATGGCAAGTAGACTGTACTTCCTTGCTTAAGCCAATGAGAACTTATATGTCTTAAAACCAGAAGTGAAGCTGTTACATAACTTCCAGCCTCCTGCAGCAGAAAGCCCTGGGAGGCAACTAGTCCTGACTCAGAGTTAGGCCCGGCTTTCTGTTTGCATGCAAAACCATAGAAACCACAATGTGTGAGCACCCGTGAGCAGAGTCAGAACAGCAAGATGGTAATGGGGAGCTGTGAAAGCAAGCAGCAGCAGCAAGGCAAGTCCAGAGTGAAGCCAAAATTGCTTTTGTCCTCTCCTTCCAAAGTGGTCAGCAGTGGGACTGGTGAACCTTCCTGTGGAGTGGGTCCCTTTTGCTGTAGGTTAGTGGCTCTGCAAGGCAGTGGTATATGGGGAAGAATGTACTCCTCCCTCTACTGTGGCACTGTAAAGCTCTTGCTTAAGTCTCTGCTGCATCTCTCTGACGCCAGCCTATCAGCATTGCCTGTGGTGCCTGCTCTCCTTTGAAAAAGCTGGTTTGTAAAGCTGTGCTAACAGCTGAATGCGCCATGTGTCCCCCTTTCCTGCTCAGGCAAAGAAAAACCTGGTGTGCCTGTCACTCCTTTCCTTGGTACCAAGGTTGCTATTTTGACCTGTTTTGTAGCAGGTCGAGGGAGTACGTGTGTGGGTGGTTGGAGGGCTGGTTACTGCTGGGTAAAGCTAGTACTAGCTCTTCTCTGACCAAGTGCTGTCCTGTGCCTGCTGCCAGGGTCTGCAGCAGCTCAGCTGCTGCACAAAGGAAGAATTCCCACTTGTGTGATTTGCAGAGCTCAGCCATATGCCTGCAATACTCTTTTGGGGTCAAGCTGGTCTCTTTTGATTGTATTTCTCCCCTCCCTGGCTGGTTGGTTCATGCAGGTCTGGTGATTATTTCTGCTTCATCTGGCACTTTCTAGGACTGAGCTTTCATGGAGCAGCTCCAGAGACTCCATAGCAACTACCCAGCTTTGTTATCATGGCCAGGGTCACCCAGCAGCTCAGTACTGTTCCTGTGAGCTGAGCAGAGGACCTAGCCCTGGGTGGCAGCAGCAGGGACACCTGCTCTCAGGGCCTTTGGCCATCAGCTCCCTAGACATGCATAGCTCACTTGAAAGGGTGCCTGGTTGCTGCTGCTCAGAGCAGAGCATGGGATGGCGTGCTGTGCCCTGGCTAAGCAGGGCTCCTGCCTGGAGCAGTGACTCACCAGTGCAGAGTTGGGGGTGGGGAGGGCAGCCCCAAGGTTTGCTCATAGCTGCTGATTTAATGGTGAGCTGTGGTCTAGACTGTAGCAGCACTGCCTGGTCTGCTCCCCTTCTTACTCTCTGTGCCTCACTTTCTCTCTTGAAGTGGGCTATCTCTCTCTTTAACCCATCTGTCTCAAGAAATGTTATTTCACATTTGTCTTCCAATTTTTTCTCTATATAAGATTAAAATGATCTCTGATTCTGTCAGTATTTCCTCTCTTTCTTGGGGGGGGGGGTGGTGCGGAAAGGGAGGGGGAGATGCTCCAGTTATGAGATGCTGCAGCTCACACAGATTGGCATTTGGTAAAACACTGCCAAGAGGTAGGTAGGTGTTTGTATGCAACTGACAACAACCTTGTAGAAAATACTTTCCAGTTAATTTTGGGTGATGCTTTTTTCTCACATTAATGTCAGATTATCCAAGAAACAATGGCTATGCTCTTGTGGAGCCTCTGAAAGTGTGGTTTAAAACTAGAACACAAAGCCTTAGTTAGCTGAAAGGGGGGGCTGCATTTAAGAAATGCTGTAATGTGTAGAAGACAACCTGATCTTTTTTTTTTCACCTAGGGGTCACTTATTTTGGGTTTGCTGTGAGTTTATTCCTGTTCCAAGCTTGTTTCTGTTTGAATCAGTTAATTTTGATGTGGCTCTCTAGAGGCATACAGCCCATGTTCAGCTTGGGTCTTTGCTGAGGGGGGAAAAGTGACTTTTTTTTTCCCCAGAGCTTTGAATCCTGTCTCTCAAAACTTGGGGTGTTTGAAAACTTACTGAAAAAGCTTTCTTTTAGCTGCACTTCTTGGTGGTATACCTGAAACAGCTATTGTGGTTTTCTGCACTGAGGAGGAGAGGGTTTTGACCTGCAAGACTTGACAAGCACACTTCTATCTGCTGCAAAGCATCTCTCTCTGAATTTCTTGACTGCTTGTGCATGTGTGTGGGAGGGATTTGTCTCTGCAGTGCATGCCTCACCAGCCTGAGAGCAAGGGCAGGTTTGCAGCACCTTCAGTGACGGTGTAGCAACCCATGATGTCCCAGCAGCATGGTGAGGGCTCCACCCTGGGGATTTGGGAAGGGGAGGGAATAACTGCCTCCCCCAGGGCCTGAGAAGAGGGAAGGTGGCACCTCAGAGTTTCAAATAAGTGCACCCTTCAAGCTCACTTGCTGCAAGTCTTTACCTGGGCTTGCTTGCAGATAAAAGGTTTATTTTTCCCTTCAGCTCTGTGCCACCTCTGGCAACCAGGAATAAAGCAGTAAAATGAGACTTGGGAACTAGACAAAGCCTGGTATGCAGCTTCATTTTTTAATATTGTATTGATCTGTCAGCAAACCCTGTCAGGTTTTTAATGGAAATTTACCTGTCTGGTGTGATCTGAGTGGGTAACATTCAGATGGGTTCTATTTTTAAGCCTGGGACTTCAGCAGAAAAGACAATTAAGTAAAATTTCCAGATATTTTTTTATAATGGGGAGAAGGAAAATGAAGTGTTGCAGGGTGATTGTTGTTTTTGTGTCTTGGTTTCTTGTTTTGGTTTTTTGTTTGTTTTTAAGGCAGTCTCTTCCCCAGGAAAGGGGAGAGTTTGAGAGAGTAATTGAAACATCTGCAGTTAACTATATGGAGCTAAGCCTTTTCTTTGGAAACCATAAGAATGAGATGATGCAATTCATTTAGCACATGGCATTACTGATAATACATTCCCAAGAGCATTAGAAATTCTTTACCACAGAGTAATGATTAATATATATCATTTTAATGGAGCTATGATGCCCGTGAAGCTGTAAAGACACTTATTTTGTCTGCTGACATGTTTGTAAAATAAAAAAAAAATCTCTGCAAGTAGAAAGCATCAACTTGCAAGCAAGGTAGCTGGAAAATTGCATGCACAGTGCTCATGAAGGGTATATAAATTGAAACCTAATTTTCTAGTGAATAGAGGAGGAGTTGATATTTGAGAAACAAGAAAATCACACCCTCATATATGTATATACTTCTAAATTATATAATCGTGACACGCTATTAAAGACTTGATGAAACTTTTTCATGCAATATGAGAGGATTACCTTGAGTTAAATGCTGGCAAATAAGAATTGAAGCACTTTATTAGTAAACTGAAAGCATTTAGAAGCATTAAAGCACAGTAGCACTCCAGACATTATCTTATTACTATGTAAGTGGATTTCACTTTTTCCCTGTCATAACTTTTTTCATTCCAGATATCTTCTTCTTTTTTCATTGTTTTATATCCCCCTGCCCCCAAAGTAATCTTTTGTTGTGCTCTAGAGCCTGATATGTGGAGTCATCTATTTCTGCTGAACAAATCTAACATCTGAACGGAGGTCTCAACGAAGTAACACTTCCCACCAAAGCCTATATTTCCCCTAGACAATCTTGACAAAATATTCACCTTCCATTATTTGATAATGTTTGGAAATGTTGTGGTTTTATGTGGCATTTTTCTTTCCATCCTGTGAACATCCAGCTTGCTAATTGCTGTTGTCACTGCCCAGGTAAAAAGTGCCTCCTAGGCATACCCCCTCTTCAACTTACCCATCCTTTGGCACCCCTGTTCCTGCTGTGCACTGCTGGGAGCTCTGGCTTCCTCTAGACCCTAACACTCACCCTAACTGAGGGGGGAGCCCTAGGCAAAGCCCCCCAGCCATGAAGTGTTCTCACTGTCAAGTTCCCTTTGCTCCCTGCAGCTTCCTTTCATGGGGCTTTGTCATGTGGGTCATTGCAGTGGCACCCAGCCCAAAAGGGTTTCAAAGCTCACCTTGCATGAGTTGAGATTCCAAAGCAAAAGGAGTTGCTGAATTCAGCCCTGATTGTATTAAGTTCAGTATTTTCCTGCCTGGCAGCCCTTTGGATATAAGTTCTCCACAAAGACAATGCATCCAGAGATGTTTCCTTATTGATAGGATGTATGACAGTCTCAGTCCCTCGGCCTCAACCTACCTGCAGAAGGCTTCTGGAGCCTGCTTGATGAGGCCCTATTTAAGGGAGAGCCCTTCCTTTTCTACACATCTGAATGATGCCTGGTGCTAACGAGCAGGGCCCTTGAGAGGCAAGTTTTTATTTTGTTCTGGAATGCAAAGTACAAGTGGGGAATCTCTCAGAGGAACGTGTCCTCCTTATTATTCCCTTCCATAGTACCCCAGTTTACTGTTGCTTCTTGCTGTAAGGAGGCTGCAGAGGGGTGCTGCTCTCTTTGCTGGGGGTGGCTCACACAGTTACCTGCTTGTGGTGCCATGAGCAAGCCATCCTGGTATATGGCTACAGGAGGCAGGCTGATCATGCAGAGCAGCAGTGTGTGTGTGTGGTATGGCAACTTGTCACAGTGGTGTCCAGGCAGTGGTGTGATGGCAGTGCCTCCTGGGAGTGAAAGATGTGCCATGCTCCTTAGCTGAGGGAAGGTTGGAAGGTCCAACTTTGACCTGATTACCCACTAAAAACAAAAGCTGGAGGATGAATGTGAGAGAGTTCTGAATGTTGTGTGCTACTCTGTGACTGAATCCTTTCAGAGGGGCAGAAGGCTTCACTCTATCAGTGTCACCTCTGTGGTAGGACTGAACCTTTTTAGGATGCAGTAATAGTGTGTTAGGTGGTGGTAGCAGCTCTTTTCTTGGGAGTTCTCTAACCTTTTTGGAATAACTGGTTCTCCCAGTGCTGCTTGGGAGAACAGAAAGGTAGGTGGTGGTGTAGATGTCCCAAGCTGCCAACAGGCACATCGATACTTCGGTCTCTCTGGTCTGTGATAGTTAAGTTCATCTAGAATGATTAGCTCCTGCCACTTCTGCAGCTTGAGACTGTGTACTGAGAGGTGCCAGCTGTTCAATATAGCAAAAAAAAAGCCTCCCAGGAAGAGAATGGGTACCAATAGAGGAGTAAGGGTTAGGGAGCTGAACGGGCTTGCTGTGCAGTCAGGCAAGCACTGAGCGAGTGCAATGGTCACCTCCATTGTCTGGCTGATCTATAGCCTGTGTGGCTGTACTCTCCTGTGGAGAACCATCTTATTTTCTCAACTCCCTGTGACCCAGGACAGCTCTCTCCTTCCCACTTCTGGCGATTTTTTTCAACCATCTATAGTATCTGCTGTGTTCTCATGTCTGGCTGACCCGAGGGGGTTAATAAATGTACAGCACTCAGAGAAACCAGGTCTGGTTGTGGTTCTGGGACAAAGTGCTATGGTATGACTAATCTTTAGATAACTGCATGAGAAGTGGATAACATCTGAAAAAAACCCAATTCTTCCATGTTTGTTTTAAATCTCAGGAAAGGCAAATGCATGTCTCTCTCTTCTCTTGGCAGAACCAGCTCCTTGTGAAAGGCTTGCTGTTTATAGAGGAGAAGGTGAAGCTGTGTGAAGGCAAGTATGGTAAGAAATCCATGTTGGAAAGGAGTTGTCCTATGACGTTTGGTCAGACAAGATGATTTGCATGTCTGGAAAGCGTACAGCCTGTTCTGGTACTGTCTTAGGCTGCCACATATCCTCTCAGGAGCCAGGTTGCCCTGCAGCCCTTGTGAGGCTTAAAGGGATGGTGGGCTGTTTGAATAGCCAGGTAGCTGCAACACTCCCACCAGTCATGTCTTCATCACGACAGCAGAATTGTGAGTCATGTGTGGTGGTTGAACCTGGGGTCATAGAATCATAGAATCATAGAATTGTAGGGTTGGAAGGGACCTCGAGAGATCATCGGGTCCAACCCCTGCCAAAGCAGGGTCCCTAGGACATTTCACTGAGATAGGCATCCAGACGGGTCTTGAATATCTCCAGAGAAGGAGACTCCACCACCCCCTGGGCAGCCTATTCCAGTGCTCTGTCACCCTCACTGTGAAAAAGTTTCTCCGCATGTTGGGTCAAAGCAGTTCTGGGCTGGATGTGGATCCTGTAGCAAAACTACTGCTTTTCATGCCTCAGTGTGATTTGCAGCCTGATGCAAGCATGGCTTTGTCTGTGTCATGTTTTGAGAGCTGAACTAACAGGCTTTGTGTAAGTTTAAAGAAGCAAACAGTCATGTGGATGTCAGTAAACTCCTTCAGGAAAGAAGTTGATCACACATGAAGCTCTGATCAAACCACTGGGCTACAGATGCTCACTGCCATGGAGCCTGTGGCCCAAAGCCAGACTCAGTGTTGGAAGTATGGGCAGTTAGTCATGTTTGTTAACAGCTTGCTCAGGCAGTGTGAGCTGTCTAGAGCACAGGCCTTTATTCAAAACTAGGCTGCACTTTGATTTGACCCATTTTTGTAGCCTGCAGAGAAGGTCCCTTGCTGATCACTGACGTGCTGTATCTGGGTCATTAAATGCCATTAGATACTTTGAATCTCACATAGTTGGTGCTGGACTCCTCAGCAGCATTCCTCTCCCAATGACTTTTCCCCAGCCAGCAAACTGTAGGACTCAGCCCCTGAAAGCTCTGGGCAGTTGTCAGCCTCCTGCTTGGTGCATGTACAGGAAGAATAAAGGCAGAATCGTGCCTTTTTCTGAACAAGAGACTTCTCTTGCAGCTGCCAGCTCTTCAGAATGAGTGCTGTCCAGTTTAGCATAGATTTTGTTTCTGTATTGGTATAAAACTCCTCATTTACCTGCCTTAGCATTATGCACACTGACTTCCACTCTTTGAGCTGAGAGCTGCTTGGGAGTAGTTTGCAGTTGTTCAGGTAGTTTGGGTAAGATGAAGTTTCCTGGGCAGACAGCAAAACCCTCTTCCTATGCCTCATTTTTTTGTCCCTAGCTTGAAGTAACAATGGATCCACTTGGCTCATGCAGGCTGGCATCTCTGCAGAAGATGACTCACGGGCACCTTTCTTTCATAACGTGTAGGCCTGCTGCAGGGCTTGTGGTCACAGCAACAAGAACTTCTTGTACATGCTTCTTGGTTTGCTCTGTCTTCCTGGAAAATTCCTACTGTCCCACAGCTCAGAGCTGGAGTAATGTTTCAGCTGTAGGGCATGGCAGTGTTTTACCATGTCAGTTTTTCAAATTGCAGCCTCTTACTTGAACAGGATTATTCTTCATACAGGCTGTTAGAATCTCTTTCAATGCCTGTAGGATTTATAGTTTGAAGATTTTGAAGAAACAAACCATTCCTCCTTCCCCTGCAGAAGAAGTGTTCTATGATGTTTCATTCTGGCTCCACGTAACAACTGGTTGCAGTCCTGGGGAGGAGGCAGAAGAGGGGAAAAAATAAACATTCAATTAGTCTGTTTCCTGTTGGTTTTTTTCCTTCACTGTTGTCAGTTTCTGGTAAAGGGTAGTGTTATGGGGGTGTTGGGTGGGTGCTCATCTGCCTGCAGTTCTAGTTTTGAAGTCAGTGTCATACTTGAATGATGAAGCCTCCCTCTGAACCCTGCTGCAGTCATCAGTGGGCTCTGCTCAAAAGCAGATGTCTGCAGGATCTGGCTCTGCTGTGGCTCTGTGCTCTGTCTGGGTCCTAAGCAGCACATCCCATGATGGGCAAGCACAGTGAAAGCCCTTGTGGAAGTCTCCAGATGGGGAAAAGCACTTCAGTACATTGTTATAAGGCTCCTTTGAGTTGGAATTTTAGGTGTGTTCCAGTTCCTCACATAGGGCCTTTAGGCAACTTGAGGCTGAGCCTTCAAATCTCTCTTGAGCAGCTGGCTTACGTTACTGCTCCTTGAGTGGTGGCTGCTTGTGAGCTACAGCTGAGGCACTGGGGAAGGTATCCTGGAAAATCCTTTGGTCAGAAACTTCTGTTAGTAAACCTGGGTCTGTATTTGCACCTGACATTTCTGATGAATGTACCTAAAGCTTGAAAAAACATTGCAAACCTTTGGACTTAGGAATGGGGAAAATCTCCTAAGAAACTGAGAGGATTTGGGCCCAAATACTGAGGAACACACAGCTCTAAGTCAAGTCTGTGAGCATAATTTAAATAGCTATTCAAACAATTATGTTCAGTAAAACGTTTTTTAACCAATAGTAGTCTTTTGACCCCAGTTGTATTCCTGTTCTAGGAATCACAAGTTACATAATTTAGCTTGCCTTCATTTTAAATACCCACTTACATTTGGGGGTGTTTGAGTTGGAGTCACGAGAGGGGTAGAGTTCATTTAAGAACCTTCCCAAGTGCCATGGTGGCTTTGTGGCTCATCAGAATGCTGTGCCTGTGCTTGGGAGTGGGGTGATGCTGGAGGGGGCTTAGGTCTTGTAAATGATCTCCCTGACTCAGTTGGTGTTGGCTGTTGGTTTTCAGATTCAGCTGCTAAAGTGGGGCTCTGTCTCCTTGCTGGCTGAGAGCATTTTTGTAGAAGTCTTTTGTTGAGAGTCTTTTGATTATAAATTGGTCTCATATTTTTGAACAGAGCAGTTTATGGTCACAGCCTTGCGTCTCTGCTGGTTAAAGGGAAGTTTAAGGGAGTGATGTCCAGTTTTGGATGGAAGCTGTGAATGTGAAGTAGTGGGAAAATGGAACTTGATTTATAGTGTCCCTGTCACTAACACTCTTGCTCCCAATCTCTGTTTTCATAGGTGAGGATCGTATTGATGTCTTGTCTGAAATCTGGGATCACTATTTTACAGAGACTCTCCCTACACTCCAGGCAATATTCTATCCAGTCCAGGTAATCTTCATTGTAATTCAGTCTTCAGTCAGGTGAGGCAGTGTAGCTGCAGTGTCTGCTAACAGCACATGGAAACGTTCTTCTGTTCCAGTAGCACTGTTGGGCCAGTGGCTAAACAGGCCTCAAAGCCTTTGAAACAAATATGGGAGGGGGTAGAGTTTGTCCAAGTCAGCATTAACTGAAAAAAGGACTGCTAAAATCTACTGG
Source organism: Hypotaenidia okinawae (assembly GCA_027925045.1). Taxonomy (NCBI): domain Eukaryota; kingdom Metazoa; phylum Chordata; class Aves; order Gruiformes; family Rallidae; genus Hypotaenidia; species Hypotaenidia okinawae. The sequence goes on from BSDF01000006.1 coordinate 11,284,944, forward strand.
GCAAGTACAGTGATTTGGGCTAAGTTTATTCCCATTTGTCTGTGCTTTGCTAAGCTTGAACACTGAAACTATTTGACTAGACCTTGTCTAGGCTGAAGCTTTGGGCTGTTTGTATTGACAGTTCTTCTGTTTTTAAGTCCCTGGGACTCCTGTGACAACTCTGATCTGGACAGAGGGACAAATCTGAAGACTTGATCAGGAGCAGATGTGTTTAACTCCCACTAACTATTTTTGGGGGGCTTATGTCCCACTTGTGCCTTTAGGAAATCCTCTGTTGGGTTTTTTTGAAGCTTTAGTAAGGGGACAAGTAAATCTGTGGGTAGAGGATGAATGAACAACTTTAAGGCCCGTTTACATTGAGTGCTTTGAAGTCTGAGTGTCTGATCAGAAATGAGCTTTATAACTTTTAATGTAGTTTTAGTCAGTATTTCCATAGGAGCAGTCTAATTACCTTGCCAGCTTATTTTGATCGTCTCTTCCATTGGAGGAAAAATGTACCTCATGAGGAGACTGATGTTCTTGGAAATGCTAGCCTCTTCTTCTTGACTTTTGCCTCTTCCACAAGCCATTCTTTCCAGAGCTTTGAAAACTACTTTTCCTTTGTATTGTTTGAAAGGCAGCAGCTAAAACTCAAAGGTTGCCCCTTTTTCCTCTAATCCTACTAAAGCTGGCATTTCCTAAAAGAGAAAGGACTTCTGTGAAGACAGACACTAACCTTTCTACTGTGTTTATCTTTATTCTTTCCTTGCTGCAGATGCCTTAAAGGTAGGTGTTTGGCAGGTAAAACTGCACAATTATAATATCTTCCCCTTCTCTCCTTTTGCAGCTAATTCTCAGTCAGGGGGTGACTTAATCTAGGCAGGAGTGAGTTTGTCTTCACTGCAGCTATCTCTGCACTGTGGAAACAGCTGAGCTGTGTGTCTTACCCACTGGTGCTAGTAATTCTGCCATTTAGCAGAAAAATGTACTCCTCTGCTGTTAAATAGCTCTTACAAGAAACTGAACAGAAGTTACTGCTCAGTTTGTGTAACTTTGGGGAGTAACTCGGTGGTAGTGCTGAAAGGGTGACTGTGGGATGTTGAGATTCTTTGAAAACATAACTTTCTTACTGCATTTATCTTGTCACAGTATTTGAGTCACCCAAAACTGCTTCACAGAATCTGTGAAGTTAGGCAAGTATTTCTATTCTATGGTTAAGGAACTGAAAGGGAACAGGCAGTGTATTTAAAGTTTTGTAGGCACCTCAAGTCCTACACATGCTTAGATACATCCAAGATCTGGAGTAAGCTGTTCTAGGCTACAACAGAGAAAGCTGCTGGTGCAGCAAGGAATAAGATACTGTTCTTAACCCAGGCCAGTGCCCTAATAACAAGGTTGGGCTCTTCCTACAAATAGGAAACTGTGTGTACCTATTTCCACAGTGTGTCACCACATGAGAAGAGAGCTCACCTAGCAAATCTCTTCCACCCAGTTTGCAGTTCTTCATGTGCCACTCTGGGAGATGGGAAAGTCAGTTTGGTGGTTGGTTTCCTGTCCTTTGCTGCAAATGTCAGTGTGATTTATTTTTTTTTTTGTAGTTGTACTCCTCTGTGATCCCAGCAGCTACCCACTCAGAATGAAAGTCAGTCAGCCAGACCTGTGAGCGGGTGTTACACAAGGTAGTAACTAGAAGTAGCTCCCTATCTCTGCTGAGTTTAAACCCCAGGCTCATAGCTGTTGCAGAAACATGACCTTTAACAGCCAAGTTGCTTAAATTGGTGTACAGAGGGAAACTATGTAAACAGGTCACTGGCTTTTGTATAGCTGCAGCTGTTGATTTAACTCCTTGGGGTGGAAAAAGAATAGCAAATCTTGTTTTGTTTGGCACAGCAAGATGTTTGTGTTTTGAAATGGGGTATGAAGTTAACGGGACTAAGCTGCATATCATCAATAAAGAGTGTGCTGAAACACAGTTCAGAGAGATGTACTGCTCTCTTCTACACCTTCAAGCTTCTAAACTTGCAGTGAGAGTTTAAAACAGCAAAGTGCTTATTACTATTTATTATGGCCAAGCTGCTCTAGATTAAAGACTATTGTCTTTAATTCATATTTACATATTGATGCTGTTAATTATGACATTAAACCCATTATGAATTAATGATTAACTGCTGTTAATTCCTTCCAGCTAAATATTAGCCCTGTTAAATGTGTTAGAGAGACCATAAAACGGTTTCCAAACAGACTGTGGGGCAGAGATTAACATGCTGGGAAGAACAGGCAAAGCTCTCCAGGCTGGAAAGAGCTGGGCAGAGCTGGCAGGAAAATTTCTGCTGTTAAGCTGCAGTCAGGCAAGAGGAAGTTGTGAGGATGGTTGAGCGTAGCAGAGGGAAAGGTGGTAACACCAGAGAGCCAAATGGAGCCCAACTCTGTTTAAATATGCTGAGAAGTAGGACAACCTCTTCCTCTGCCAAACCTGCTCACTTGTGGTGTTGATGCAAAAAAGTACCTGATAGGACATGGAGCACCTTGCAGGGGACATGAAAGCTTTTTGATTTTTTTCAAATGCTCTTTGGTGTAAGCAGTCTGGCTAGCTTTGCTCAAGCTGAAATCCTAAAACCTGTAGTGGACTGAATTCTGGATTTTTGTCATACCAGCAAGGTCTGAGGTGCAGATGTCAAGCGAAAAGAGGATCCAGCAGAGACCTGAGTTAGGCTCAGCTGAGGAATATTCTGTACCAGCCTCTTTCCCTACCAAATCTTCTCTGGTTTCTGAGGTCTTAGTGGCAAAAGCATGAGCTGCATCCATCCTGGGTTTTGGATGTTTGTGACCAAATCGGGTGGCAGTTTGGTTTTGTGAATACATAGTCTTTTTGGTGAAATGGAGGCCCATTTTTGGCTTCAATTCAAACCTAGTGGCACCTCAGATGAAATGTTGCTCATTTCAGAATTTGTGTGGGACAGAGACTGAGAGGGAAGCAGCCAAAGAACACCATGAATCCTCAGACTGAGAAGTGCTTTGCCACAGCAGCAATGGGCAGGATAGACCCTACGTGCATATGCGTGTTGGTGTGATGTTCACATGCCTCTTTACCAATTTTTGGCTCTTGTCTCCTGTGTTTTTTAGGGTCAGGAGTTGACTATCCGTCAGATTGCTCTTCTTGGCTTCAGAGACTTGGTCTTGCTGAAAGTAAAGCTGGAAGAAATTCTTCCTCTTGTCCAGACAAAGCTCCCAGCTTCCATTGTCCAGATGCTGTTAATTTTGCAGGTGGGAAGCCTCTGTTCTTCTTTGACTCCACTTGGGTATGTTGACCTCACTGAACTACTACCAACCCTGGAGAGGACAGTGGGGAGAGTACAGGGTGTGATGAGCAGGAAGTGATGTGTTCTTATTTAGGAGCAATAAATGTAGAAATTAGAGCTGAATTTGAATGTCCTGAACTTTCCTGGGAATGGGTAAGGATATTGCTGTCAAAAGTCTGGGTTCTGCTATTGGTACTTTTCTTGGTACGTCTCCTCCTTGGCTAGGAACAGTCTCAGGACTTGTTCCACATGAATTTTCCTCTCCCAGCTTCTCTCAATACATCTTTGTGCCCATGTTCTCCTGGTTTCTCAGCTTTGCAATGAGAAGACAAACCTCTGTAACAGTGGATTGTGGAGTTTGAACAGACTGTGGCTGTTGGGTCCCTGATGCCAGCCCCATAGCTGGCTGGGATGCTGAGCCATGCCCATGAGAAGAGGAATACCTTGTGGCAGCAGGAAGAAGGTTATACGTTTTCCAAAGACCTCTCCCAAGAGACCCAGACCTTCTCTGAGGACTAGCCCCTTTATCCAGACAACAAGAGAGTGTTTTTCAAGCATGCCAAGTATATCAGCTGTTTAATCTTCATATATTGCCCAGCCTGACAAAACGTGCAGAGTACCACATCACAGATGGCTGTTTGGGCTCCCTTCACTTTTATTTCTTCTCCAACATGCTTTATACTGAGTGGTGGATCATGAAACTTTCTGAAGGACAACTGGGCTGAGAAGTGGCTAAGTTGGTGTTTCTGTATGAGTTCTTACTGTTCTGATGTTCCTAGTGACCCAGGCTGTCATAGCAGGAGGTACTAAATTGTTAACTCAATTTCTTTGAAATATTTAAATAAAAAACAAATAAAAGGAATCACCTGGAACGAGTCCAGAGGAGGCTACAAACGTGATTAAGGGCCTGGAGCATCTCCCCTGTGAGGAAAGGCTGAGTGAGCTGGGGCTGTTCAGCCTGAGAAAAGAAGCCTGAGCAGGGATCTGATCAATGGTTATCAATATCTGAAGTGTGGGATGCAGGAGGAATTGGCCAGCCTCTTCTCAGTGTCTGTGGGGACAGGACAAGGGGCAATGGCTGCAAGTTGGAGCACAGGAAGTTCCACACCAATATGGGGAAGAACTTCATTAGGGTGAGGGAGCCCTGGGACAGGCTGCCCAGGGGGGTGTGGAGTCTCCTTCTCTGGAGAGATTCCAGACCTGTCTGGACACTGACCTGTCCTAGGGACCCTGCTTTGGCAGGGGCATTGGACTTGTTCTCTGGTGGTCCCTTCCAACCCCTATGATTCTGTGAAAAGACTCCTGAGAGCAAAGAGGGTCTCAGAGCAATGCATTGGAGAAAGGAAAAGCTTACTGAAGCTTTGCAGGAAGTTGAATCTGGGAACAGTTTCTGAAATTACTGTTCAGTTGGTTAGTGTTACCTACCATCTTCACAGCCCTAAGCTGAACTACAGGGAGTGCTTTTCCTGCAGCCTTGCTTAGGAAGAGAACAGTGCTTTGTCCAAGGTGTGCTAAGGTTTTTCTACAAAGAGATGCAGAACTGCCCTGGTGTAATTATACTGCTGTAGTTACACTGCACAAACCCTCCATGAGACCATACTTTGCATCCTTCTTATCCCTTGGTCAGAAAAGCAGCTGTTTGATGTCCTTATGGTTATGGCTATGGCTTGAGTGAGAAGATTGACCTGAATGGCACACAAACATCCATTTGGGCTTGTTAGCTGTGCCCTCCAAATGGTCTACCAGTATGGTTGGGATATTCTAGTGCAGAGAGATTTGACAGACACTAGGCTTTCCTCAAAATCTTACTCAAAACTGTGAAAGAGTAGTGTTGATCTTTTTTAATATTTGGATTTCAGAGTGTCCATGAGCCTGCTGGTCCCAGTGAGGGCTACCTACAGCTGGAAGAACTGGTCAAGCAGGTGGTATCGCCATACTTGGGTTTGTGTGAGGATCACAACTTCTCCAGTAGCACCTGCTTGCTTGGTAAGACACCTGCATTGTACAGAAGCTCTTGCTGGGGTACACTGGTTGGTTAATGTGAGACAGTGCATGTTTCTGCTAGACAAGGAGGCAGTGCATGAATCCATGAGAGACAGAAAGCAAAGGTTAAAACACCCTTGAGGAGGCCCCTGGAGAAGGTACTGATTAATCTGTTTCTGAATGTACACTTTTATGATGGGGTTTTTATTTTCAGTGACCCAGTGAACTATTACTGCCCCACCACTGCACACACACATGCAAAGTCTCCCCTCTCTCTGGAGGTGGGCTTGGTTTTAAAACTCCCTGGTCTGTGCATTATGTACTGCCCTCACCCCAGTGAGGGCCTGCATGTGGTCCTTTACTGCCTGCTCTCTGTCCCTGCTTGCTAGCCTGCTCTGGCTGCCTGGAATCCCACGCTCACTGCTGCATCAGCCAGCCTTCACAAATAGCAAATATGTTGGATGCTTATTCTGGGGGATTACAGGGTTTTTTTTGCATGGAGGCTTCATAGAATCATAGAATGGTTTGAGTTGAATGAATCTTACAGGTCACCTAGTTCCAAGACACCTGCCCTGGACAGGAACACCCTCTGCTAGATCAGGTTCCCCAAAGCCCTATCCAACCTGGCTTTGAATATTTCCAAGGAGGGGGCGTCCACCATGTCTCAGAAAAACCGGTTCCAGTGTCCTGCAACCCTCACACTAAAGAATTTCTTCCTGATATCTAATCTAAATCTACCTTCCTTCAGTTTAAACCTATTCCCCCATGCCCTATCACTACAGGCCCCTGTAAACAGTCCCTCCTCATCTTTCCTGTAGGCCCCCTTCAGGTAATGGGAGGCCTCAATAAGGTCTCTGGGACCCTTCTCTTCTCTAGGATAAATAAGCCCAACTTTCTCAGCCTGACATCATAGTAGAGGTGCTCCAGCACTCTAATTATGTTTGTGGCCCTCCTCTGGACTTGCTCCAACAGGTCTTCTTCTGGAGACCCTGGAGCCAAACATGGTACTCCAGGTGGGGCCTCATGAGAGGGGAGAAGATGGGAAGAATCACCTTCTCTTCTCTCCAAAGTGTCAACCACACCACACAGTGTGGTGGTGTTGGCAAACTTGCTGTGGTTGCACTCAGTCTCACTGTCCATGTCACTCACAAGGATGTTAAAAAGTGCATGTTCTAAAGCTGACCCCTGGGGGATGCCCTTTGCCACTGATCTCAACCTGGATATCAAACCATCAAAAGCCAGCCCTGTTTCCTCAGGCAAGCTGAAGAGTGAGTAGCCATAGCAGACGGTGACCAAACTGCCTTTCCTCTTCCTGTGTCACACAACACCTGGCCTCCTGTAACTGTCCAGGCCAGCCTTCCCAGGCACGGAATCATTTGGGTTAGAAAAGACCTTTAAGGTCATCAAGTCCAACCGTTAAGGGTCTCATCAGGAAGACAACATCTTCAGCTTCAGGACCAGATTCAGAGCCTTATTTTCATTTCTTCAGGATTCAGAGACACAAATCTCTCATCTTATCTAAACTGGTAACTGCTGAATGGCAGGGGCAGTAAACTATTACTCTGAAGGTAGGCTAGCCACCAAATGGTATCCAAATGTAACTGTTACTCTAGTGCTTAGAGCTTCAACTTTACTAAAAACATTTGCTGGTGGGCAAAGAACAAGTAATTCTTCTCATTTCTTCCACTGAGCATCACCAGCTCTGTCACGTGTTTCATTGGATTCCTACCCAGTTTGCTCTGACAGCAGGATACTGGACCAGTCCTGTGCTGCTGTGAAGCTGGATATTTCCTGTGGCTACATCAGATAAAGTTTGAGCACTTTGTCTTTTAACCTCTTTAGTTCACACCCCCACTGCCTTTTCCTTCCTTCCTCTGTCCCAGCTTCTGTGAAATTTTATGGTCAGGGCTTGACACAGGTGAAGATGAAACCAGGACACGCAGGTAGTCAGATACTTAAACAGTTGGGTTTCCAAGTCCACCAGTGAAGTGCTAGCTTTGTCCTGGCTGGTGGGTAAGGCTGCCACGAGAGGTGTTGGAGGGGAGTTTTGGTTTATTTTCAGAACTGGCCTTTTCTGTCACTTGGTTAACCCTTCTGTCTGCTACAGTGTTTCATATTCAGCTGTATCTGAAACACAGTGTCTCTTTGAGCAGCACCTTTACCATCTCAAAAGATCGTGGTGGTAACAAGAGTATGGTGACATGCTGCTGCTTTTGGCAACCTGCGAAGTAGCAGGTTGACTATAACAGAATAGAAGGAAGTTTAGTGCACCCAAACTGAAGTGTGCACAGGCATAAACTGCTGTCAGTGGCTTGCACACTTAGAAAACATGCTGTGTGAATGCATGTTGTGTATGAACCATATAAAGGTGGGTCTACTCTTAGCATAAATAGGCTCATGCTGGTAACCAGCTGCATGGCTAAGGTGAACAGCAGCTGTGCTGTGGCAGCACAGGCCCCAATGCATGTAGCTTGTGTGTATGTCCAGACTGCTGGCAGCAGTGAAGTGTTGTCAGAGCTTGCCTGCTGCCAGTGATGAAGTTTTGGCTTCTCATTTGTTCCTCCCTGCAACAATATAGTTTAGTTTCTGCTTTTCTTCCTGATGCAAGCTTCCAAAACTCCTCTATAACCTTCAGAGACAAGTATTTTGCTTTACATTCTGTTGTTCTGTCTCTTATGCTCTGCAGTCTTGGAAGTATTTTATATGGTTTCAAGGCTTCCATCTTTATGAAATCAGACTCTGCACTTCAAGGAAGTTGATGAGAAGCAGAGAGACAAATAAGAAATAGCTTTACCACCTGCTTCAAGGATAGACCACATGAAGTGTTTAACACCACGTGGCAATGCTGCATGGTGGTGGAAGATTCAGCCTGCTAGGGGAGCGAATTACAGCCAGCTGAGGCACAAACTCTGACCCCTGCTTTTCTTAAAGCTTTCAGTGTCAGCAAAAATGGTGCTTCATAGTATGGACCTGGGTACTGCACCTTGGGATTGAGTTTTAAACCAGGCATTTTCCCCCCTTAATGCTTTTGCTAGGCAGATAGTTGACCCTGCACCCATCGGTTCTGTCACTGCTTTTTGTCCATGCTTTTCCCCAAGAACTGCCTTTCCCCCAGGCTGCTGTGAGCTGTTGCTCACACTGCCAGGTGGTTTCAGTGTCTAGCCCCAGAACCAGGTGTGTTTTCATAACGAGACAGGATTGGGGATGAGATGTGCTTCTCATGCAGATCTTAACAAAAATAGGGTGGGATAATGCTGTCAGTGCAAACACCTTTCTGTACACAGCCCTCGAGGCAGCACCATGTGAGTGACTTCATGTTGATGCCATCTAATAGCATCTCCTGAGAGAAGTTTTCCAGAGAAAGGGATGGCATCTCAGGTCCTCCCTGAATGTTTCTGTGGGGGCTTGTGCCACTTGGTGTTACTGATTTTAGTGAACCAGCACATGAGAGCTCCTACTCGGTCCTCAGTCCTCAGCCCCCTGGTCCTCACACCCCTGAGTAAGAGAGGAGACCATAAGGATGATGAAGAAAGTCTCTTTGCTCTGCTACTAACTTCTTGGTTCACTTCTCTCACAGGCAGCAGAACCACTGCTGGTGGGAGGTGTCTCCTTATCGGGGGCAGAGGCAGACCACCTTTCCGAACCCCTGGCAATATGAACTGACGAGTACCTTACTGTTCCCAGGTGGTAATGAGGTGGGATGCCCTGTGTCTGCAGACTGAGTCCTTTCTGTTTCTGGAGGCCAGCCCTAGCAGTTTCAGCCGTGCTTTGTCTGTGCCCTACTGAGCTTCCCTCCTTCCTTCGTGTCTTCCAGAGAGACGGTACTCGAGATCCCGGCCCAAGACCGGTGTCCTGAGTTACTCCTCTCACGTGGTGACGAGCCGACAGCCCAGCGAGATGGCCCTGAGCCCCCTGACAGAGCAGGAGGGGGAGGCCTACCTCGAGAAATGCGGCAGCGTCCGGCGCCACACTGTTGCCAACGCCCACTCAGACATTCAGCTCCTGGCCATGGCCTCCATGATGCACACGGGGATGGTGACCGAGGAGTCAGACAGCGCAGACAAATGCCGCCTCCTGCAGCCCAGTTTTACCCACAGGCAGTGCTCCAGCGAGCCCAGTATTGCTGATGGGCCAGAGGGAGTCATGGCAGCAGGTAGGCAAGACCCCGCAGAGCTCAAGTGCACGTCGATCAGCTAGAAGAAGTCTTGCTGAGAAGAGAACTGTATGCACTAAGCTGGACAGTGTTGTGTCATCCCTGCTGGGGAAAAAAGGGAAAAATTGGGTTTTTCCTCGTGTTGTTGGAATGTTCCTGAGGGTTCTTATGCCTTTTTGGGAACGCTCTCTGTATTTGTTTTTTCCTGCTTGTCTGGAATCATTGTTGATGGAGGTACCAGGCTGCTTCCAGATGAGCACTGAGGGCTGCAAAGGTTTTGCTGTTGAACAGCGCAGTCTGTGCTCTGTAAAACTTCTTCCTCTACTGGACCAAGACCTCTGGCCTCAGGTTTCCTTCTGTTTCTTTGGTATGACATAAATTAGCCGCTGTCTGCATTTCTCCGTTTTCCCCAGTTTTGTTCTGCTTGTTTGCTCTGTGTTCCTGCAGCAGAGCTCTGTACTAACGGCTCTCTTTGCTCTGGAGCTAGGCTGGTGGTAACTGAGGACTGCATTTTTCTCTTTTAAAGTTGAACTCAGGGGTGAAACAAATTCCCTCCTGCAGAAAGATCTGCTCAGGTAGCTTGTGAGAGAAGGGCATGGGTGAAAAGTCCAAATCTGAACCCTGTAGCCATGTGCACCATGGGAGGTGTAAATTAGGTGCAAAGGAGGGGTGGGTGTCTAAACTGGGGGCAAAACAGGTCCTGAACATCCAGGCTTCTGGCATCAATCTGCTCTCAAAAGTTTTGGAGCTGGTAGGGCGACAATGAAAGAAGAAATCTAAATGGAGTCCTGTGGGAGGGTGTCGCTGGGCAGAGTCTGCACTTGTGCAAGAGACACTGAAGTGCTTCTCAGCACCGAGCCATCTTTTGGGGGTTGGACTCGATCTCTTGAGGTCCCTTCCAACCCCTACAATTCTGTGATTCCAGACCAGGAGGTGACAGAACAGGATTTCATCCTTGGGCTGCTCTGGTACTTGTAGCACTTGCAGATTCCGTGAGACCAAAGGTAACCAGTGGAGTGCAGCACGGAGCCCTGTCTCAGCTGCGTATTCATGAAGTGCTCCTGACCTCCAGCGGTACCTGACTCAGCGCAGCGTTGCCTTTCAGAGGGAGTGATGGCTCTCTGCTTGTGTTTTGTTATTTTGCAGATTAGGAGTGGGTCCAATTTGCACGTGTCTGTCTCAGGCACCGCAGTGTCGGCTCTGTGGCATCACTTGGTACTCAAAACGCTGCTTCCACTGGAACAGAGCCGATCTGTCCCAGCAGTCCCTTGGGGTCCTCTGCTCATGTCTTGCTAAGCATATTTGCAAGTGTAATTACAGACTTAGAGGTGAACTGAAATGCTGCCTTAACTGTCAAATCCCATTAAAAATACAGATATCATACCACTGCCACTCCAACCTTGTCCCTGTGGTGCTGACTGAAAATAGATCTGTCCTGACAAAGAGACATAAGGTCAGGATGAACCTTCAGATGACTGTTTGTTTGTTTGCATGCTGTGACATTACCTGCAGAATTTGCTCTGTTTCTGCAGGGCATTAAGCATCTTCTGCTCCAGCAGCTGCACCAGAAATACAGCTCCGACCTGTCAGGATTTGGCCTTAGTAGCATGTGCAGCAAAAAGAAAGCAGGTTATTATTAGGTAGCAAAGCATCAGAAGCACTGGTGATGAGCACAAGCCACACTGCCTTTGTAAAAGACGGTGCTGCTTTGTTGCCTGTGGTTTGCAAATGTTGAAACATACTTCAAAGGCTGGTGTTTTCTTGCAGTCACCTAAGGCTCCCTTGCTGTTGGCCTCTGTAGAAGTGCTGAGGGTTTTGATCACATCAGCTGTGCTCACATGTTGAAGAACAGAGACTTGGTTGTGCTGGTTGCTGCCTCCTTGGAGCACGCACAGTGCAGCGGCTGCCAGGATGATGTGGCTTTAAGCAGGCTTCCCTTCAGACGGCTTCTAGGATAAATCACCCTCCTGTTCATAAATTGGACTCACCAGGCCAATTTATTTGTTGTCATCTGCCCCAGGATGGCCAAGGATTGTAACAGAGCTTCAGAATCTTTGTGGTGAGAGCCAAACCTAGTAGACCATGCTGGTCTCACCTTAGCATGGTCCCTCCAGCATGGGGCAGATGATGGCATCCTCCTCAAAGGGAATTTCTTTGGCCTCTTGCAGTGATTCAAAGCCTTCTTGTAGTCACAGTGGGACATGTAGGGAAGTGATCATCCTGCAGCATTTCATTTTGCTCTTATGAATGCTTTTCTTCTTTATGTTTCTCTAACCGGTTTGCCTTCTGTACATACCTAAACCAGTTGGATTAGTAAGCAGCCTCTCTCTTATGGTGAAAATTAGAATGATTTATTTATTTCCTGACATATTCTCGGATCATCTCTAGGGCTAATAGGAATCCAGTCCTGGTTTTAACTTGAATTTATTTTGGTTTACATGTATGTATAATTTGAATTGATTTTTATGTCTGTTACTTTGCAAAAATTTGCACCAAGCCACTCTGAATCGTGCATTTCCCCAGTCGGTTTGGTTTCTTGGAAGAATTAAAGCTGGTGGCTTTACTCTCTAAGCTGAAGTAAACAGGATTTGTTCTGTAAACCACACTGATGTTCTTGTCATGAGCACTGTTTTTACAGCCATGTGAGATGCACAAACCTCTGCAAGCCTGTACATTTTACAGGCCGGCTGGGTGAACGTGGTTGGAAAGCCACTCTGAGAGTGATGTGGCCGCTCTCTGCTGAGGATGCTCTCAGCCTGCCGAAGCTCAGCGGCCTGGAAGCGAAGAGCAAAGACACTGTCCCCAGGTCAGAGGCGTGATGTGAGAATCACTTGTATTTTTGACACAGGGTCCTAGTCTAGGGTTATACTACTTCACCACTCACCATGTCACACAGCTACTATGGGCACAGGGCAGGTCTGTTCTACCCTCACAGTCATCCACATGAGAAAACCTCCTGTAAGATTGGCAAAACAGGAAGAAGGAATTTATCTCACAGCCTCCCCAAGTCTGTTACCTTGTAACAGGATAATTACCTAGATCGAGTCACTTCCCATCACCCTAACTGTCTTTTCATGTTGTCTCCTCTTCTTAGGGGAAGCGGTTTATTCTCCACATCCTTACAATTCCGTCATAAAGTTACCTAGGATCCCTCAGCAGAAAGCTGTTCTCAGTACAACCAGCCTTTCCCCTCACACCCCCATAGGCATGCAGCATGTTTTTAATGCCAGCAAGCAGAGACACCTAGGTGCCCAGCAGGGTGGGCAGGAACCTGCCTTATTTTGTGGGTTTTTTCTATCTGAAGAAATGCAGTAGGTCTTGGTGCCAGCACTGATGGGAGCAGGGGGACTGCTGAAAGATCTGGATTGATGCAGAGGTAAGGTATCATCCTTTCTTTTTAGATCCAAATGGTAATGGGTTTCCCTGGAAGGAACAGTCTTTTGATGCTTATAACCCTGAGCTAGCAGACTGAAAATGTTTCTTATAGGCAGCCTGTGTGTCCCAGAAACCCAGTGTCTATTGAGGGACAAATTGTGGTGTTCATGGTGTCCTTACTTGCATGAAGTTCTTAGTTCTGCCATAGACCCAGCGTAGCCAGTTTCTCTAGCTGGGTTCCCTGTTACTTCCTGACCTAGCTCCTTCCCCATGCCAGCAGCAGGGCTCCTGGGCTGGGCACACACTTCTCTGTCCAGTGAGAGAAAGGGGAGTTGAGCAGTGTAGAGGCTCAGCCGAAGTTGATGGCCCTGCCTTGTGCCACATTGCCAGAGCCAGCATTGCAGGCTCTGCACTAAGAACAGAAGATGCTGCCTGTGCAGGGCCCTGCTATGAGGCTGACACACTGTGGGGCCTTCTCGTGACTTTGGAGAGGTGGGAGGAAGGTGATTTTTATGTACCCGTGCTGTAGGAGTGAAAGTGAGCTCCTCTCCTCAGTCATGGATGAAATGCAGAGGCAGACAGCCCTCAGTTCAGCTGTGGAAACTGCAGCCAGCAGAAGGGAGTGGTTGCGTTTTGTCCAGTGCTCTTAGGGCAGCTGGTCTGTGCCATGAGGCCTGGGCCCCACCTCACCAAGGCAGAGTCAGGCCCTTTCGGTAGCCCCAGGCCTGTGCCTTTGGTTTGGCCAGTGGCTGTGGAGGAGGCTGGGGGAGCACGTCCTCCTGCTAACCTGCCCTTAGTGCCAAAACACCCACTCCTCAAAGAAATGTGTGTATTATAGCAAGGCATCTGAACTAGGGAAAGGGGTGGAGGGCTAGGCAGCTCCCTGGCTGTCCTCTTCCCCATGTGGGATGTGTCTCTGCTCTGCACAGCCAGCCCTGCTTCCTGTGTGAAACAGCCAGGCAGGGGACCTTGGGAAAGCAGGTGGGGGAGCCTGACTTAACCTGGTGTGGGAGCCCCACAGTGCCCAGGGAGTTCCCCAGGGGGACATGTACTGGAAATGCAGCCTGCATTTGGGCTGTTTGTCGCTCAGAAACACTCTGGCTCCATTGGAAAGTCACTGTAAATTTTCCTCTTAATTCAGAGTGGGAAGAACATGGTTAGTTGGTACCTCCCTGAGCAAAGAGGAGATAATTAGTCATCCTATCTATTTTCCAAAGGCAGAAGGAGGGTCTGGCAGCATGACAACAATTTAAATGGGATTTTGTTGCTTAGCCACCCATTTGAAGAGTGCTATCCCCCCTTCCTATCCCAGCGGCTCCTGGTGAGGACACTGAGCACTTAAATAAACAAAAACTTCAAACCAGCAATGGCAGCTTTTAAAGTGGCTTAGCAGCAAAGGAATGGCATGTTCTTGTTAATATGGTGCTAAAATGCAGTAAATAATAGCTGCCACTTTCCACCTGAGAACTGGCTGCCTTTCATACATTACTTACATGTGAAGGTACCTTGAGTACCTGTGTGAGTTCTATCCACCCTTTACTCTCACCTGGGAGAGCAAGCGTGGTGTAACTGTAGTGCCAGCTTATGGATCCTCTGTGTGTAAATTCATCCCTTCCAGGGGATGAAACCTGCCCCAAGCAGTTCTCCAGGCTGAGTGAAACACACAAGGCGTGGGGTGCAGTGGTGGTTTGGGCTGTATTTCTCCAGTCCAAATGATAAAAAAGAAATAGCAATTCCAGGGAGGAAATCAGTGAACTGAAAACTGTCATTACCCATCAGCAGCTGTGTATGGCAAACACTCTCTAGACGACAAAGATGAGTGCTTGTGTAGGAGGCACATCTGAATGGGAGAGCATATAGGGGAGGGCAACGGAGAAGAACTCTGTGCAGGTAAAGGAAGTAGCTGTGACTGTACTGGTTTTCACTGGGATGGAGTTACATTTTCTCGCTAGCAGCTGGTACAGTGCTACCTTTTGGATTTAGGATGAGAGCAAGGTTGTTGCCAAGCAGTCAAGGAGTTTTCAGCTTCTCATACTGACCTGACAAAGAGAAGGTGGGGGGTCCCAAGAAGCTGTGAGGGGACACAGCCAGGACAACTGACTCTATATGTAACTGAGGAGTTGGCAAGGAAGTGGGGCGGCTTGGGAACTAACTGAGCATCAGGACTAGGTGGTGAGCAATTGCACTGTGCATCATTTCATTTGTATGGTTTTATTATTGTTGCTATTATTATTATTCCTCACAATTCTCAGCTAGGATGGAGTTAATTTTCACAAGACGCTGCCCAGGAGGTGACACAGCCAGGATGGCTGACCCAAACTAGCCAAAGGGGTATTTGGTACCATGATGTCATGCTCACAACGTAAGGGTGGCTGGCTGGGGAGGAGAGGCTGCTGCTCAGGGAGGGGCTGGACATGGGGTCCGGGGAGCAAATTGCAGTGTGCATCACCAGCTTTGTATACTCTTTTATTAGTATTGTTATTTTCCTCTGCCTTTGCTGTCCTGGTAAACTGCCCTTGTCCCAGCCCATCAGTTTTAACTACTTCTGATTCTCCTCCCCATCTCACTTTGGGGTGGTGGTGGTGAGGGGCAGGGAAGGGAGAGACCGAGTGGCCACTTGGTGCTTAGCTCCCAGCTGGGCTTAAACCATGATGTTATTACTTTTTTCTTCTTTGTCCTATTAAGCTGCCTTTATCTCAGCCCCTGAGTTTCATCTCTTTGATTCTCTCCCCAGCTCAATGATGGAAGGAGGGAGGGAGCAAATGGCTGTGTGGTTTTTGGCTGCCTGCTGGGTTAAACTGTGACAGTTCTCTTCCAGCACGTTCTCCACCCCTGGTCCCTTTGGACTAGATCATCGGGTTCAACAGTGTAATGAACTCTTCCCCTTGTCCCTGCACTGGCTTGGATTTCTCCCTGTCTGCAGTCCCTTTGGAAGTAGGCCTGCTCCAACGCGGCCTTACCCATGGCTGCAGTCCCTCTGGGAGCGTAACCCCCTCTGTCGTGGGCCTATCTGCGACCTAGCGCTTGTAGGTGCCAGAAAGCACCGGCCTGGTTTAACTGTCAGGCAGCTACAAGCAGCAGCCCATCGTTCACTCTGCACCCACAGTGGGGTGGGGACAGAGACAAAAACGTAAAGCTGGTGGGGGGAGAGAAAGACAGGCAGGGATATAATTGGTCAGGTAATAATAGCAGCAACAATAATAACCTCGGTGATGATAAAATCATACACAAAAGACACACACATATGTATACACAATAATATAGAAATAATATATAAAACAAGCCCCAGTTTTATGTGGAAGATGATGTCATATGGTATGGAATATCCTGTTTGTCACTTCGGGTCAGTTGTCCTGGCTGTGCCCCTTCCTAGATATCATATAATACAATATAACCACGGTGCTGACTAGATAAATCTTTTCCCACATCATTAGTATATGAGAAGGTGGGGTAGAGGCTTAGTTACAGTTCACTTATGAGACTTTTCAGTGAGCAAAAGGAAAGCAAACTCCTTAACACCCCCCTCAAAAAAAAATAATAAAGGCTTGCAGGGTCTCACCTATGCAGAACTCTTTCTGTAGTACAGAGTGGCTATGCAGTGGCTATAAATTGCAGCAATATTCAGGGGTGACAGAATATTGCTGATTGAGATACCTGTAATTAGGCTTCAGAGCTAACTCCCGCTCATGCCAAGAGCTAGTTCGTAATTCTTGTGGCGTAACTATTACAGACTGTGGAGTAACAGCTTCTGCTGCGTTGGAAAATAGATTTGAGTCACAGAATCAATCCTTCTGATCTTGAAATTTATGAAGACAGCCGCATTGGCTTGCAGCCAGGAGCTCTCTGTGATTGCTATCACTACCGAAAGGTTGGTTTCGTGTTTTGGGTTTTGTGTGGTTTTTTTTTTTTTTCCTCCTCCTCTTTTTCTTTTTTTAACCCCAAAGCATGCGTTCTGTGAGAGGCACCCAAAGAGCAGGCAGGCCAGCTACCCTGAGACACTCAGGGTTCGAGTCAGCACTGCTCCAGGACTACCTGGAAAATGACAGAATGGATGTATATTAAATGTCAGTGGGAAACCACTCACTGCACCACGCATCACCTACCCTGTAGGCCTCTCAGACTGATTTACACCCCTTATGGGTAAGCAGGCCCTCTTTTCCACTGTGGGTTTTTAATCCACTTCACACTAAACTTAGCGACTAACCTGTAGCAACAGCTCTGGCAGCTGAAACCAGAAGTTCTCCCTTGTCTCCAGCGTATCGATCACTAAGGGGCAGCTGTGCAAGCATAAATGAACAACACCTACTGTCTTTTCTCTGGGCTCATCCCAGACCAATGACTTGTCATTTATTTGATGTGTGGTTGGATATAACAGATGAAAGACTGGGAGAGGCTGTTCTGAAGGAGGAGACTGATGGTATGTGTGAAAAGTCCCCCTTAGGTGGCACGTGCCCAGTATTTACAAGAAACACCCTGCTCTAATCCTCTTTTTTCCCTCTGGTGGGGATGGGAGGGGAGCTCCGATGTGCATTTGGGACTTCAAATCTCAGGGATTCATAATTACTCTCCTTTACAAGTATGAGTGAGTACTGGGGAAGAGAGAAAGGAGGGGGATTTCTTGTGATTTCCTCCCCATCCTCATTGTTTTCTCAGAAGATGGTGGTGGTCAGCCATTACATGCTGAGCATATCTGTATTTGGTAGTGCAGGTGGAGCTCCTCTGAGCTCCTCCATTCTGTCTGGCACTGGATATCATCAGTCTCCTGGCTCTTAAACATGAGGCATATGTCTTCCTTGGAAGCCCAGCAGCAGACCAGAGGCATGCTGCCCACTGCACCCATAGTTCTAGTTAAGAGCAGTGGCTCATCCTTAATAGCACTGCAGCAAAAGCATCTTCCAGCATCTCGTGGCTCTGCCATCAAAGAGAGTGCCCCCACATCTTTGAAAGTCTAGCTCTGCAAGACGGAAATAAACACTGAAGCAGTTGAGGGTGACAGCATTTGTCACAAAACCCTACTAGCTCATTAAAATGTGTGATCTGGTGAGAACAAGACACTCACGCTTATTAGCCCAACAAACAAAAAAAGCCCATCTTCAGGAGCTCATTTCTTTGACTTTATCCTCTGCTTAATCCAACCCACAACTGCTCTGTGCTGTTACTCCCATCCTCCTCTGCTGGGGTTTGCACTGTGGAGTGGAAATTGGTTAAGATCAGCACACCTCCCACTTTTGTTTTTTTCCCCTGACTAATTACTGTGATTAGCTGATTCACCTGCAGAGCCTGATGCCTTAAGAGGGCAGCAGCATGCCTTCATTCACACCTCCTCTGGCCTAGCAGTAGTTACAGCCTGGGAGCGGGCTGCTCAGGGGAGTGTTGGAGTCCCCATCCCAGGGTGTATTTAAAAGGTTAGGTGTGGTGTGCAGGGGTGTAGTTTGGTGGAGGTCAGTGGATTAGGGTGATGGTTTGGCTTGATGATCTAAAGGGTCCTTTCCTGCCAGGGCAATTCTATGATATGAAGACTCATCTCTCTATAAAATAATAAGCGAGCATATGTTTAGCAGCGGGCACTTAGGGGCTGTGGAGAGGTAGTTCTAACAGAATTAGGCCTCTGAGGAGGTGGGTGTTTACTTTGCAGGTGTGGTGTTTGGGGTTGCCCTTAGTGAGGGAGGCTCAAATGGGCTTTTGAGAGTTTTAGGGGAAACTAAACTTGTAGTCTGTTATTTGCCCCATGTCTCTTAGCCCATTTGCAAACCAGCTCTGCGAGCGAGTGCGTTGGTTTTGGTGATGCTGGAGAGGGTGTGCGTGCTGTTACCACTACAGAAAATGCATTTTTAGGAGGAGAAGTGCAGAACCCATGGGCCAGGCCTGAAAGGGACCCATGTGCTTAGCTCCACAAACAGCCTCTGGTACTGCTTGTGCTGAAAGCGAGGCCTGCGTGGAGGAGACCAACCTTCTGGGGCAGGAACAGCTGTGCCCGTGCTCAGCAATATTCCTTCAACCTGTCTCCTGTCCTCCACCTTCCTGAGACTGCTCATAGGCATCCTTCTTCTCACGGGGGGCAGGGCTGACAGAGCTGCCTTTATCTCAGCGCTGCAGAGCTGCTCCAGAAAGCGAGGTGCCCGTAGAGGGAGCCAGCAGAAACCAAGAGAGAGAAGCAGCTCATGGCTGCCCCAAGGGCTCCCTGCCAGCCTGCAGAGTTTCTCCATCCAACACAAGGGCGTGCGAAGTCCAGACTGGAAGACGTAACCCAGTTCAGCTTTTTGGGAGTGCCTTTATATCATGGAGAAATCATGGATATCAGATGCTACCAGCAGGCTCTGCCTTCCCCCTTCCCCCTTGTGTCAAAATGTCGCTGAGATGTGCCTACTCTAGCATCAAAGCAGGCTTGCACCTAACAGGCAGCGCAGCCTTCAGTGAAGGGAAGTGAGACTAATGTGGTTGTGCCACTAACGCTGGATTCTTCTTTTGCTTCAGACACAGATAATACATACAAAACTCCACAACCACAAGCGTATATAAAAGACTTTGGCATGAAGAAACCCTAGTGTTAGCTAAGGAGCTGTTTCTAGCAGGCGAATCACACTGGTGGCACTTGCTTAGGTAAGTAAACCCCACGCTGTGTCAAGTTCATGGCACCTGGCTGTGATACTGAAGCTGGGAAAACTTGTCCATGTCACTTTTCCTTGGTAGTGCCTCAGTTCCCTAATGCCCTGCTAGCAAAGCCCAATTTGTACCTGGGCTGGGACTGCTGCTTTAGCAGAGGTAAAGCCAAATCTTGGAGAAGCAAGTCCATGCATGCAAAAATCAATGCCAACGCGGAAATTAAAATGCTAAGCTCAAGCATACTGTTGTAGGGCTGGAAAAGCCAAGCTCATGGACTTCTCATGACACCTCTGCCTCACACCCTGCCATGTAGGCAGTCATCGAGAGGACTGTCTGCTGCTGGAGACAGAAGGGAAAACCAACAAGTGACCAGTGCTGCTCTGTAGCAGAGGACTCATTACTCTGAAGAAAACAATCTCCACAGATCAGGTGGCATAAGGTAAGGTTTGTCTTGATGCTTTTTTTGTTTATAAAGCCTGTCAGTTACCAGCTGAGTTTCATGGAAATCAGGTTCTGTCTGGGAAGGGTAAGAAGCCAAAACCTCGCGTTTTTGTACAGTTTATCAGAGTTTTTAGCAAGCTATCTTCTGCTTTTAACAAGCTGAGAGAATGTCAGCACTGTCAGTGCCCAGCTGCTAAAACACTGCTCTGTTTACGCCTTGGCTGCTTTATGGTTGACTGGGGAAAGTCTCCTGAAGAAAACGTACCCAGGGCCCATGAATTAATTCTGCTACATGCTGGGACCTGTTTGGTGTGGCTGAGCCAAGTCAAACCTGCTGGCACCTCAGTGAGAAACTATCAGCCAGCACCTTCAGCACTGAGCAGCATCACTGGCTGTGTGAGGTTGGAAAGGACCTTTAAAGGCCATCTAGTCCAACCCCTGGCAGTAAGCAGGGACATCTTCACTAGATCAGGTCGCTCAGAGCTTCATCATGTCTTGAATAGACCAGGGCTTTCCCCACCGCTTCAGCACGGACTGACTGACTCCACAGCCAAAATAACCATCCACTGCTGCGCGGGAGAGCACTGGAGGTGATGAAGAGCTGGTCGGGACAAAGGAGCAGGATGAAATCACTAAACTCAGACACCTTCATGGGCTGTTATCACCTCCGGCCTCCCAAGCTGAAAGTAAAAGGAAGCTCACTGGCCCAGACTGGGACTGCAGATAGTCAGGGAAACTATTTTCTGGTTTTGCAGTCTCTACTTGCACAGCTTCGGAAATTTTCCTCTAATGTCTGAGAGGAAAAACCCACAACCAAACCCAGCCTTTCAGGGGCTGGGAAACCCGAGCAGTTCTTTCTGTTGAACAAATGGGTTCCAAGAAGAATGTGGCTGCCAGAAGACTGGGCAGTGAAGCAGGGCCCCAGGTTTTGAGCAGAAAAGTTTTCTTCATGGTGCTACAACCCAGTCTTTACCTGCTCCTGCTCAGTCATTAGATAGCAAGGGAAAAATTTGTTTTTATGCTATCATGTGCTTTTTTGAAATGAGGGAGACTGCAGCCTTCTTGGAATAGAACACAAGTGAGGTGTATGCAGGGTCTGTGCTAACAGAATCTCTGCTGCCTTGAGGGCAAGAGGAAACGAAAAAAGAGAATAGGAGAAACAAGGACAGTTCTGTCTGTGGGTTGGGGTTTTTTATTGTTGCTTGTGAACTGGGAAAGATTGAGAAGTAGCACCAAAACCTCACACGTTCTGAGCCCTGAGAAGCTTAAAGTAACTGTTAAATGGCTGGCACTGTGCTCAGAGATGCCTGTTTTTAACAAGGAGGTGGTGAAGTTCAGTTGAAAAAAAATAAAGAGAAGGAGAGGAAGGCTGTGGGTCCTGAAATTTTGTGTTCCATGTCACTAGGGCTCTAAGATGCTCTAAGTGTGGTGGTGGCAGCACCAGGATCCAGTCAGTCCAGCCTGGTCAAACTACCCCTTCCAGATGGATCTGTCAAAGGCTCAGTGGTGTGAGGAAGATGAGGGTGAGGCAGTGGTGACGGTGAAGTTTGTTTCCTTTCGATCATTCTTCCCGCTAGCGTCACAGTTTCCCCTTTGAGCGGCATGGGCCTGGGTTTGGAGTTTGGGGTTGGGTTTTGTTGGGTTTTGATTTGATTTTTGAGCCAGAATGTGCAACGGGAAGAATTCATCAGCCATCTTACTCATTTCTTCCAGACAGGCCGAGTTCCCCAACTCGACGCTGCTGGCCCAGAACCCCCCCATATTATTGCCTGGCTTCGCATCGGTCAGGACTTTGGCCAGAAGAAACACATTCTTCCTGTGAAGCCGCTATGATGGACTGGTGTTTGTCCAATCCAATACTTAGAAAATCCTGGTCCACATCTAACTGAGCAGTAAAAAGCCAAGTTTTTTTTTCAGGAAGGTACAGGTACATGGGACACTTGTAGCTATGTGGGTGTGAATGTACCTTTATTGCTGGTATCTTCTATTTCTGCATCTGGACTTTCTGTTCATAGGTGCAGCTGCATCTACCTTCATCTGCAGGAACATTATAAATGGATTGACACAACACAGACGGGTATCTAAGCATCCTTTGGTATCTGTTACTCAGGGAAGCTATTAGGACCAACGTCGCTGAAAGGTAAGGTCACAATAAACATGGCAAGTTGTATGTGTCCCAGGTGGCCAAGAAGGCCAACAGCATCCTGGCTTGTATTAGAGACAGTGTGGCCAGCGGGACTAGGGAAGTGGTTGTGCCTCTGTACTCAGCACTCGTGAGGTCACACCTCAAGTGCTGTGTTCAGTTTTGGGCCCCTCACTACAAGGACACTGAGGTGCTGGAGCATGTCCAGAGGAGGGCAATGAAGCTGGTGAAGGGTTCAGAGCACAAGTCTTATGAGGAGTGGCTGAGGGAACTGGGATTATTTAGCCTGGAGAAAAGGAGGCTGAGAGGAGACCTTATTGCTCTCTATAGCTACCTGAAAGGACATTATAGCCATGTGGGTGTTGGTCCCTTCTCCCAAGTAACAAGTAAAAGGACAAGAGTAAATGGCCTCAAGTGGCACGAGGGGAGGTTCAGGTTGGGTATTTGGCAAACTTTTTTCACTGAAAGAGTGGTCAGGCATTGGAGCAGGCTGCCCAGGGAGGTGGTAGAATCGTGCTGCATCCCTGGAGGTGTTAAAGCCGTGTAGACAGGGCACTCCAGGACAACATTTAGTTCACGTGGTGGTACTGGACAGACAGCTCGTCTTGATCTCAGAGGTCTTCTCCAGCCTTTAAGATTCTGTGACATTAACTGCACTGCATTAGATATTATGTCTGGTAAAAGCCACCCAGTTACCTCAGAAGGGGAAGGTCTTGAAGACTGTTACATGCTCTGGGGTGTGGAGTGTGAGACCAAGATTCCCTTTCTGCAGATGCTATTTAAAGTAGATCCAGAGCGCTTCTGAGCTTGAGAGAGATGAGCAGGTCGCCACAAAGCAAACACTTGTTTCTCTTACTGAGAGAGGAACTCCCTTTGGTTTCTTATCTGAGTATCTTGCAGCAGAGCTGCAACCCCTACTTGTTTAATGACAACAAGCAGCTGGATGTGGCCACAGAGGTAGGTAGCAGTGTGTGGTTATGTCACTCCGTCCCCGTGGGGAGCAGCTCTGGAGCAGCAGTCTGCATGGGACCTGCAGCCCCCAGCCAAACAGCTGACCACTCCCCCACCACCAGCACATGCAGAAGGGAGAGGAGCCAATAATGCAGAAGGATGGAAGCTTGCAACACCAAGGACCGAGACTGGCCAGCACAGAGGTGGGTGTTAGGATACCGATTTGGTAGTCAAGAAGATTTAAATAGAACAAGTGAAGAAAGCTCCGTGTCCCCCCTGCTTTTGATGAGCTTTAGCCTTTGCTTCCATGCAACCTGCAGCACGCTGGAGCCACAGCACCTGACCTGCAGTACCCGGGAGCAGCACAGGGGCAGAGATGTTCTCATGGCAGAAGTGCTTACCAGGACTCAGGTGAGCTGTGCCTGTAACAAACTCGTGGTGCCACGTAAGGCAAACTGTGGCTCACAGGTTTTGCTTGGCAATTAAACCCCTTTTATACAAGTGCAGGATTCTATAGCTCAGCATTGATTTGCTGACCCCACCCTGAGGCTAAATCTAGACCCCTGTAAAAGCTGAGCTTTGGCAGTTTTGACTGTTCTGCTCTTTACAGCATTGGTCAGCACAAAGTCCACCTTGGAGGCAGCTGGCATTGGCTTTGTCAGACGGACAGGAAACTTTTAACAGCTTCTTGCACCAGCCACCCCTGCAGCCCACCCCTGCTACTAAAACCTTGCCACACAACCCCCAAACACCCTTATTTATAAGTTTTTAATCTTGAAATATATTTTTTTTTTGCCTTTTTGGTGCCATATGATAGTGTCTCCCTCATGAACAACCAGCAAACTCTGAAACCCACCACAGAACTATGACGGAGGCTCTCTGCCAGTTAATCTTTCCAAACAGACTTCCATATGAAGAAAGATGCAACATCCAGTGCACAGTTTAATTAGTTTATTTTACAAATCTTGTGAAACATAGGTGTGCATTACTTACAAAATATATTAGACACTCTATTGATACTTCCAAGGGAATGGGAGTACTTTCATTCTGTTCAAATGCAAACCAATACAAACCTCTAACACTGATCCCAGAATCATCTCTTGTGAAAGTGTCTCTAAAGATGAACAGAAAGGCCACCCTGATCTTATTTCATTAGCAAGTCGGACCCCTTTAGAGCAAACATGACTGGGCATATCATGAGACCACTTAAAAAAAACCAAGTCTATACATCTCACATTATCTGAGCTCCCACATATACATTTCATACCAACATTTTCAGTAAATAATTTTCCCTGCCCTGCAGGGGAAGACGTTCAGAGGCAAAAAGAAAACACATCTGCAATATATTATAATTGGAAAATTTGTGCCATAGCAGCTTTGCAAATACACATACTAAGAGTGGCTAACTTAAAATATATTCAAGACAACAGAAGTTTGGAAGATAAGCCAAGCCACTTTCTAAATCACTCTTGAGATCCAGCAATGCTGCAAAGCATCAAGAGTTAAATAACTGAAAACCCCCATTCCTGAAGAAATTATACAGGAAACTGGTTAAACTCCCCTATTTCTCTGTATTCTATTTAGAGAGCACTCTCAACACTGCATACCCTTCTGCTTCCATTTAAGTAGTTCTAAGAATTATACCTCAATCCACTATGGTAAAATGATTTCTCAAAAGAATAGAGCTGACTGAGGAAGGGGAAAAGAAGTGAGGTTGTTCCACTGAAAATATATTTTCACAAAGAAAGTGAATCTCCTCGTGCTAAGCTTAGAAAAGTTTGAATAAAGGTAATAGTAATAAAAACTATATATTAAGATGGTAACAATGTAGACTTACAGGTACTTCCATTAGCTGTTCTTATTTGTAAGAGAAAGTTCTCGAACTGCAGTTAAAATTAAGAGTAGCTTGGAAGGCGAGGGAAAAGGAGAATGGAACAGGTAGATTAATAAACATTTCATTAACATTTAACAATTTTTCATTACAAAAGTTGAACTGATACTTAGCAAATTAGCTCTGAAAGTCTCTGATGTAAAACTCTGGCATTACAGTAATCTGGCATCACTCAGAGTTCTACTTGGTAATAGTAAAATACAAAACCAGTAGAATAGCAGCAGTGAATAAAGCATTCATATTACTGTGGCCAATACAGTATTATACATGCAGTAGCTTTCTATTCCTTATTGGTTTGTGCTATTGTACAATATTAACCTGAATCATTTCAGCTCCTGAACCTGCTGCCAAACAGAGTTTCCTCCCAAGGCAGAAGTGTATCAGATCCAGCAGACAAAGCAAACACTCAGTTCGTAACGCAAAGCTTCAGGAGTCAAGAAAGTATTAATGCACTTTGTGGCTCTAGGGTAGAAACTGTTAGAAAACAGCCTAAGGACATTCTTGTTAATAAGGAAGAGAGAGGAATTGTGGCAGGAAGAGGCTCTGCTGTTACAAGTGTTTCTTCTGCCCCTCCTCAAAACTAAGAGGAATGAAAACAAGAGAACAGTAGCCTTTGAGCATCTTTGAAAAATATGGATAACTAACATAGCTTGGTAATGGTTGGAGAAGTAGTGTACAGTGCCTTCTGTCTGCACTGGGGCTGGGCACTCTTCTGTACATTAAAGGTTCTTGGTTAAGAATAGTTTAACTAACTACTAGAAATGATCTAACTGAAGACACTCCAAAACAGTCCAGCTAATAAGATGAGGCTATTCAGTATGAAGACTAATTAAGAGGTTTAAAAAGACAGTTTTAAAGCATGGATATTTTCCTGTTTTGAGTAATATACATTTCACCTGTCCACTAAACACGCAGGATACACTAAGTCAGTCAATGACTGACTGCATTTACCATTAGCCATTTCAGTAGTGACAACACTACACTGAACACAATCTGGCTGTATCTGAAAAAGAGATTTTTACTCATCTGAATGCGATGAACAAAGTGGTAAGTTGGGTCCTGGAACTTTAAGCCTCGTGCCGCAGGCAGAGTATCCTCCCCAATCAATACACTGTAGCAGTCTTTCATTAGCCTTGTATCTAGTATATTAAGCATATGCACTTTCCCCACTGATGATCCTGACAGGATTTCTTCAATGGGGACAACTCCTTGGAATTCATTTCAGTATTTTTTAAGTTGCAGTGTCTGAAGTCTTTACTTTTTCCCCACTAGCCTGGGGAAGTCATGTAGGTATGCTTACGCACAGCTTAGTTCTTTCCTCTGTGTACTCAAGATACAGGGTGAAAAGAACCTTTTTTTCTTTCCTCCTTTTAAAAGGCAAGATTCAGAACTTTACATCAATCAGCACCATGATAAATCAAAATTTTTAGCACCAATGCACTTGAACTGCTCAGTTTTGACTTTTCTAAGCTAACATGTATATGGCATACAAACTATCAGTACAGAGAACAGTAACGCACGTAACATTAAGAAGCTCATGAGTTCTTGACATGGTGAATGTAGTGTTTGGTAAATGAAGCCAGATATTTCTCTCTGTGGTTTTTTTTTCCCCTTAACAGCAAACAGGATTGCAATTTTTCCTCTAAAAGATTTTCTGCTTCTCTCAAGCATTGAGGGTGGCCTAGCTCCTACTGTCTAAAGGGACAGGAAATATCCACAGCAGCTGTATGTTGATACGGCCAGCTGTCCACTGAGAATTCACAGAAGACAACATAAGTCACAATACCAAGAGATCTCTTGAACAGATGCAGGGCACAAGTTCAGCTTTGGTACTAACTCAGGTTTGGGTAGCAGTAATATAAATTCTGTATCACCCTGTCTAGTTAGTACATAGCTTCAGTTGTGTATCCACTCAGCACCTGAAATGTGTCCAGCACTAGGAGGAGATGCCACCAGCACAAAGGTCTCCCATTCAAACACTACACTTCTATCTCTCTGGTGGTGGCAGACTGACATTCTGGGCCCGGAGCACACACTTACAAAACTATTTATCAAAATAAAAACAATTGATGGGGCACTTTCAGGCCACATCCCAAATATTTCTTCAGTGAACTCAGCTCAGAGTCGTTCAGCCTTCTCCACACCACTATCACCTCCCTCCTTCAGAAATACCTGTAGCAGCTCTACATGAACACGCAGCTTCCCCCAGGTAACTCCACAGGAGGGAAGGGTCAAAGCATACCTCAACCCCAGGTGATGTAAGCAATGTTTAACCCCACTTCAGATTTCAAGGGGAGCACAGCCAATTCAAAATTCTAGGTAAGTCAATACAAGAACTGTCTCAACTCTCTCAAGTTCTGTTAAAAATAAACAACCCTCCCCTTCATCTTTATTAGTTTGGCTATTTCCCTGCTACTGTATCTACTCCAAGGCACAGAGGCAAAAAGATTTACTGGTCTTTTCTAATATGACCTGAGTTTTACCAAACTGAGATGTACAGGTCCTTCCAATAGTATCTTCCTGCAGGTAGTTCTGATACACCACACTTCATTTAGTTAGCTTGCTACAGAGGCAGCTTATTACTTTAACAAAAAACAATGCTCAGCTAGGGTTCAGCTCCGAAAGGGTTCATTTTCAGCAGAAGTTGGGATGGGACACAACCAGGACAGGTGACCCAAACTAACCAAAGGGGGTATTCCGACCCATAGGACATCAGGCTTGGTATAAAAGGGAGATAGCTGGGGAGAGGCAGTGTGATTCCAGGACGCGCTGCTTGGAGACAGTCCAGCTTCAGGACAGGTCTGAGCATGCGGCTGTTGGTGAGGAACTACACTGTGTTTCAGCAGTTTTCTGTGTTGTATTAAAGTCTGGCTGTTGTTCTTTCCCTCTCCCTGAGCTGTCCCAGCAAACTGTCCTTACCTCAACCCACGAGGTTTGCCTTAGTCTCCCCCTTCTCCCCTCCGGTCCCCTTGAGGACAAGGAGGGGTGAGCGAGCAGCCGGGCGGTGCTCAGCTGCAGCTGGGCCTAAACCACAACAAATACCAAATACTTGAACACATGACCTCAGACAGGAAAAAAAAAATAATAAAATGATCTATCAGCAACAAAGTCTTACTCAGGGAAAGACCACTGTGTTGGCAACTGTGATCTTTTACAAAACGCAGCCCGTACGGATGCTGAAGCGCACTTGTGATCTGTTGTGGAAGAACGTGAGTAGTGGCTCCGTTCCTCCAGGTTACATGTTTCCATCAGTGCTGCGAGACTGAAATCCTTCCCTGCGGAGACTGTTCAAATCCAGACGTGTCACAACCTCACAGCGCACCAGGAGGGTATCATCCTTCACAAAGGTTCTTTGTCTCAAGTTCTGCAGGTGCATGAAAGTCACATACCCAAAGCCTTTCGGATTGCGGTGAATTGTGGGTCTCTGGAAGGCTAACAACTCTGGCTTGGCTTCCATTATTTCTTCACAATTCTGCCGTTCAGGGCCTTCTGACTGATCCAAAATAGAAAGTCGTATAGTGCCTTGGAAAGGCCAAGGCAGATGGCTGTCATACTCTCCTTGCATAGTGTGGACAAACAGAGATATATAATTAGCACAACGCTGAGCACTCGGTAATTGGATATGGAGGCGCAAACACAGCTTGTAGCCAGGCTTTCCAGTATAGAAGCCAGGACTGTGTATCACAACAGGTCTCTCTTCTTCCTGGGCTTTCTGAAGTCCACTGAAGTTCTCAATCTTCCAGATATAAATACCATTACATTGCTGTGCCTCCATTTCAGTGATCTTCCCCTCCAAACTTCGGATAGTGCGCTTCAGCTCTGCCACGTGAGCGTTCTGAGTCTCCATTTTAGCAATGAGCTCTCTGATTTGGTGATCCTGCCTTACCAAGCGACCTTCCAACTGCTGAATAGTTTCTTTGAAGTTCTCAACTTCTGGGTTACAATCATACGGGGCATGCGACACGTGTAAGAGGGCAGGCTCAAAGGGCAGGCCGTTAATGAAGGGCACAGGATTTGTAGCAGTAACGCTGATGCTTTGAAAGCTCTGAGCCATCATCCTCATGTGAACCTGAGTGAACTCCTGCATGTGTCGTGCCAGCTCATTCCTTTGCATCTAGAATTTAAGAGATGTGGCATTAGGAACGGAGCAGCAATTACCTGCAATCACACTGTAAACGCAGCTCTGAAGAAGGGCAAGCAACTAACTGCTTCTCTTATGTGAGAAAAAACTGTGAGTCAAAGGCAGGTGATGTGACAAAGCTGCACTTCACCAATGGAGGGCTCCAAATTTAAGGTCACTTATGAGAAATGAAAAAAGCCATTCACGTGCCACTGGACAAACACTGTTCATCTCAAACTAGTGACAGGGTGAAAAAGTGTTAGTGATAAGGATACAAGCAGTATTTTTTCTACATTTAAATCAGCACTGTATTCACTGACTTGCTAAAGTGTCCCACAGTACCAAAGGTGTATGAAAACTGACGTGGAAATGACAAAGTGAAAAGAACCCCTTTTCAGAGGTATTAAATGACTACAGATAAGCAATAGGGGCCTTCATATTAAATAATTTTAGCATTCAATGAAATGTAAAGCACTGATGGGTTTTCTTTACCAACCAGTCATATCTGTGTTTGTTCACAACATAGGAGGAAATGCTAGAAGCTACTTTATTGACATAAAGTTCATCAAGGAAATAATTCAGAGTTTTTAAATTTGAAAACTATTTCTGAAAGGCAATGTATCAACATGTAGCGCTTTAGAGTTAAGATACCTCCACAAAACCAGAACAAACCCAAATCACTGAGGATTTGGGCTGGTAAATGAGACAGTAATAGGAAGATACATATATTAAAACAACCCTGGACAAAACCATGGCAGAAGGTCTGCAATCCATGGTTCTGATAAAAGGTTTACCTTTTCAGGACACCCAAAGGCACTGTAAAAACATGGCACCGGTGCAGTGGGACAATCATTGTCATAATGGTTAGGCATCTAAAACAAAATCAGATTCAAAATTAATTTTTCCATCAAGATTATTCTTTTACATCATCCTCAAAGAATATGGCTGGATGGACTCTGAATAGGTACCTGAAATCAGATCAGTTTAACACCTATATAATTTCCTCAAATACAGTGTTTTGAACAAAAATGTTAGCTGATGATAAAAGTTCCAAATCCTCCTTGTACGTACTTTAACGATTTCCTTGCCTTTGTTCTTATGTTAGTCATCAGAAAGCATCCAGGTTTTCTTGCTAAAACAAATACTTTTTGTTTCTAGCCTATCCTCAAGCTAGATCACAGTCCATTTCCTTCCCTTCTGAGATATTACTTCCATATATAAGTTTGTCCTCCATTACCCTTTTTCTCAAAATATTCCTCATGGTCTGTGTTTTCCAGACCACACTTTCTCACTGCTCTGGATCCTTATTCATCCCCACCTCAGAAGTTGGACAGCTTCAGCTGAGACCTTGCAAGCCCTAAACAGAGCAATGGATATTTCTGGATTCCATGGGCAAAACACCTGTTTATATAACCCAGTATGCCTGTCTTGTTTAAATACCATGATGCAGTAGAACACAAGCTAAATATAGTGCAGCCATTAATCCTAAACCATTACCTGCTTTAGCATTCTCTATTCCCTATTTTTTTTGCAGTTCATTATTCTACCTACCAACAAATTTTTGCTCTTGTTACTGAACTCAATTAGTTTTTCCAGAGGATTTCTCCAGTTTGACAAGAGCATTCTTTATTTTAAGCCAGGTCATCAACATAATTGCCCCGGCAATCAAACAAGGATAGGCTGCACATCCAATCTCTATAATTCTCCTGTTAATGAAGTAAGTTATTACTGAATAGAATAAGTACTAATGGCTATTATGCTAGAGTAATGGGCAAGGAGAAGTCCAGCCAGCATTTACAAGTTCATAGTGAATTATGTATAGCTGCTGGTAGTGGGTGTACCCCCATTACAGGTGGATGGGGAGAAAATATCTACTGAAAGGCTCTGTGGGTGGAGATAAGGACAGGGAGACATCATTCAGCAATTACCCTCATGGGCAAAACAGACCTAACAAGGAATAAAGTGAATCTAATTTACTACCCAATCAAAACAGAGTAGGATAATGAGAAATAAACCCAAATCTTTAACTACCTCCCCTCCACCTCTCCCTTCTTCCCAGGCTCAGTGTTATTCACAATTTCTCTTCCTCCTCCCCTGCAAAGCAGCACAAGGAGGGATGGGGAGTGGGGACTGCGGTCAGTTCATCACACGTTGTCTCTGCCACTCCTTCCTCCTCAGGGGGAGGACTCCTCACTCTTCCCCAGTGTAGGGTCCCTCTCATGGAAGACTCTCCTCCATGAACTTCTCCAAAGTGAGTTCTTCCCACAGGGGCTTCAGTTCTTCATGAACTGCTCCAGTGTGGGTCTCCTCCACGGAGCACAGACCTTCAGGAACAGACTGCTCCAGCATGGTTCCCCCACGGCGTCACAAGTCCCGGCAGCAAACCTGCTCTGGCACAGGCTCCTCTCTCCATGGGCTACAGGTCCCTTCCAGGAGCTTGCTCTAGCATGGGCTTCCTACAGGGTCACAGCATCCTTCACCTGTTCCATCATGGGGTCCTCCACGGGCTTCGGGTGGGATCTCTACTCCCCATTATCTTCCATGGGCTACAGAGGACAGCCTGATTCACCATAGTATTCTCCACAGGCTGCAGGGGAATCTCTGCTCCGGTGCCTGGAGCACCTCCTCCCCCCCTTCTTCACTGACCTTGGTGTCTGCAGAGTTTCTCACATCATCTCAGTTCTTTCTCTGGCTGCAAAAAAGCTGCTGCATGCAGTTTTTGTTCCTTCTTAATATGCTATCACAGAGGTGCTACCGTTGTCACTGATTGGCTTGGCCTTGGTCAGCAGCAGGTCCATCTTGGAGCTGGCTGGTATTGGCTCTGTTGGACCCAGGGTAAGCTTCTAGCAGCTTCTTATAGAAGTCCCCTCCACTACCAAAACCTTGCCATGCCATCCCAAAATACTACTGTTCAATAGTGATTTTCCAGTTGCATATACTCTCCCCCTCTCTGCCCAAATGAAAGATTTGTCCTCTAATGTCAGCCACAACCACCAGCAGCTGTTTGGTATTATTTAACCTTAGTTCAATGACCCCTGTCAAGAAACATTATTGGTATTATTTAACCTTAGTTCAATGACCCCTGTCAAGAAACATTATACCTAAACAATGTGATTTAGAGCCAAAAATCCTACTGAGGTTTACAAGACTGCAATTGCAAGCTGGTGCAGCATTTAAGAGTATTACACCCATATAGGATGCAACACTTCCAGAGCAAGAAAGGTAAACATGTATTAGCTAGTAGACAAACTGTTTCTTCAAGTTTAATTTCAGATTAAAGCAGCAATGTGAATACCAAACACCTGACCAAGATTAATCACAGAGAAAGGTGGTCCCTTACCTGCTCTCTGATGAGCACTGTGTTGCAATATTCACAACATACATTGGCAAGTGGGCAGGTTTGGTCATGAAGCTTAGATAATAAACAGAGGAAAAGAGAGGAAAAAAAGAATCAGTAAAGTTTCACAATTTTAATAGTGTGCAAATCACCTCTGATAGACTTTATATTTTTATTTAAATTTCAACTTTTGCATTTAGCTGTATGCAAGCATGAAACACAGGCTTACCCTTAACCTGAGTATGTTTCTTATAATTACTATTTTTTCCTGGACTCATACAAAAGATACAAAAAGTCAGAGATAATTTTATTCCCTAAAACTTTTATGCTCCAAAGGAGTCTGAATTTACCCAAAAGTTTTTGAAATTCACGTTCAATTGTAGTAGAACTATATAAAAATTCTTTTGTAATGTTGGACTATATGGAGTATTTTTGTTTCACAAATCACAATATGATATCATAAAATTAATAGCCCTTGAGATAAAACATCCATATACAGATAAAGAAATAAAAGCTCAACAAGGAATGGACTATCCTTAGTCTCACCCAAGTAAAAACACAGAGCCAAGAGAAGAATTCAGAAGTGATCTTGGCCTTATGCATTAGCAGGTAATGCCAAAAGATGATTCTTCTGAACCATCCTGTCTGCCAGGCATAAAAACTGTAAGCATAAATGCTGCTCTGTGTGTTACTTCAGCAGCAGATCCCAACCTCTCTGACAGCAAGGCCAAAAACCATCGGCTCTTGCACAAGCCTTTTCACTCCACAGGGTTCCCAAGAAGTTTGTATTTAAGCACAATCCTCCCCCCAGCTTTTACCTGCTCTTCAATAATGTCCCGAGTTTGTTGCTTCTCACCTGTGCAGCACAGACAGCTCTCCTAGACAAAAAGTACTTTTTTTTTTTTTAATAAAATGATTTAAACTGATGCTCCATTTACAAGTAAACCGGCGTGAATGCAGACTGCAAATCTGGGACTCCCCCTGAGTACCTCTTTATCTTCATAGGCCATAGACGTGGCACAGTTTGGGCAACAGACTTGACGCCTCGGACACCCCTGCGTCATGTGCTCTTTTAGATGGTTCTTCTGGAAGGTTCCTTGGCACTGTGGGCATTCCACAGTGGAAAAATCACACTGCAACTGGTGGTCCTGAACATGAACAAAAGAGGAAGTTGATACTATAAGCAGGTACTGTGACCTTCATCTGTTGTCAACGTAGAACACAGTGCAGGAGAACAAACGGCAATCTTTCCTTCACAGCAGCATCTCCTTATACACTTATGTTGAGTTTACCAAGGGCCTGTTACTGCCCCATTGCTAAACTCAGGACTTCGTGCATTCAGAGCTTTAAGAATGCAGGTAAAAAATGCAGCTTGATGTTTATCCTTCGAACTTTCTACATTATTTTCCAAAGTAATTATTTCTACTAGTAGATCTAGCTGCTTCGAGGGAATATCAAACTGACTTCAGGGACCTTGTGTAAAGCTCCCAGGCTGATCAAAAGACAAGCAGGAATGATTGTAAAGACAAAGGTGTGTTAGCACACTTTTCATGCATTATGATATTGACTTGGGAATTGCTTAATTAAAGACTCAGACACCAAACACATGTAGCTACAGTCTTGAATGAACAACATACATTTTTACTTGTCCATGAAAACAAGGTTCTGTATTTTCCACACTTATCCTCACCTCTAAATGTCTTAGCTCCATCTTCATACTGCAGCCCTTGTTGGGACACTTAACCGTCAGCGAGAGAATTTCCCGTTTAGCAAAGTTGTCAGGAAAAAGCTGATTTTCAAGCAGAATTTCATTGTCTACTGGACATTTGTGACCTGCGTCTCTACAATGCAGAAAAGAAAGCAAAATGAAGATTCCAAGCTTCCTTTGTCCTTCAGTTACAGTATTTTGACACTAGCAAGACATTAGTGGCCGAATTATAACATATTAAGAAGGTCTTTGAAAACAATGGCATTTACCAGAAAGTATGCAATATACATCAGAGAAATTAACAGTAAAGCAAACTTCACTAGAGGTGGCACCACTGGGACCACAGCTCTTTTGGAACTTAGTAGTTTTTATTCGGACAAATGCCATGATAGACACTTTGAACATAAAACTTGAGGAGGATGCAACCAAGCTAAGAATTTACAGTCCCGCTTCTGTAAGTAATTCACATAGCTCAAACATTAAAAAGTATTTCACATACTATTTCAAAACAATCTTTAAAGCTTCTTGGACCCTGTTTCTTTCTTTCTTTCTCACTTTGTAATTGCCAAGGTGACCACAGCTGAGAGAAGCAGCAAAAAACGTGTGCAGGTTTTTTTCCCCCAGATTCACTTAGTCTATTTGGCATTACTTTTCACATAGCCCATAATGCTGGTTTTGCTGTACAGCCATTTGGTCAGTTGGTTATCCTTCAATTTATTTGTATAAAGGAGACAAAATTTCAGACACAAAAATTACTGCTAACTAGGAAAACTGCTCTGGGTTTGGAACTGGGTGTTGCATCTGAAGGCATTTTAACAGCAAACAGACTTGAAGTCAGTGATAACTGTTGAAATTTGGGAGTCTGATGGTGGAACATGGGCACATGCAACTTGCTGAAGAGACATAACAGCCTGTTCCACATCTATAGGTTCTGTGTACCTGCAATTAAACACAACAAACGGCGTAAAAAAGGGTTCACCTCCACCAAGTTTTCCTTAAAAAAAATCCAGTATCAACTAATTTCTTCAAGAAGTTGGTCAAAGTATCTATTGACAATTAAATAATACAGTTAAAGGCATGAGGGATCAAAGCTCCTGAACCCAAGTGCTAATGGAAATGGCAATAAAGTGGAAAAAAAAATGGGTCGGAAAAATGTCAGGGACATTGTGGTGCAGAGATCAAAAGGCCAGATCACTGTCACTGGTTGCAAGCATGAGGGGAAGTAGAACCTAGTGGGCTGTGGAGACCAGGAGGGTATTTATGTACTTTTTTGGAAAAGGAATTAATTGCTCAGCAACTCCTTCACCAGCAAGGCAGCTAGAGGAAGTGGGGGTAAAGCTGAGACTTCAGAAAGAGACAATGAACTTCCTGTCCTAGGTTCGGTTTACACGAGCTCGCTCGCCACAACTCTGATAGACACGCTCCTAAACAAGTGGAAAAAAGAAAATACCTAGCATGCTGTTTTGTTTCATAGTTCCCTGAGCTATGATCAGCAAGCTGATCTTTCTCACAAGGCAGAAATGTTTCCTCACTTTACAGGCAACCTACAGGAAATCAGTCTTCACAGGTCTAAGGTGGTTACAAGCAGCCTGTTCAGTGGAGTGTAACACAGTTGGGTAGGCCTGCTGATAAGACAGCAGCCTTTTTTCTACGCAGACAAGCTAATAAAGTACAGCAATAGCCAACAACAAATTAGTTTAAAATAATGATTAGCAGATCCCCAGTTTAAACAACTAACAAAGGGTATAATAATAAATACAGTGAATATAGTAAGTAAAGAGCAGTAACTTATTACTGTAGTGTATTAGACTTCAAACACCATGTACAAGTATTTGGGTTGTGTTTAAAAGGCTGCTTAGATCCATCTACAAAGATGCTGCCATACGTTTCCTATCACAGAAGTGAGTTTTGCATTTCACTTCTAATTTCCATTAATTCCAGTGGAGGCTTCCCGATGCTGGCATTAGTTATCACACTGAACCGTGGTACCCACAGCAGTGCCTCTGAAACAATCACCTGCGATGCATATTCCTATCGTTTCCCTTGAAATCCAAATATAGCTATGAAAAGCAAAGCCAGAAAAAAGTCGTTTGAAGAAAAAAAACCTGCTGATTTTAATAATGGAGTCGTTTTGCCTAGAAGGTAAAGCAATTGGTATACACTTTAACTGCAGCCTTGCTGATTGCTGGATGAACTGCTAGCACCCAAAGCTTTCCTTGCTGCCCCTTGTCAGCTCATAGTTCTGTTTCTCTGATAAACAAAGGTTCAGATATTTGGCAGGCTCTACTGTGAGCCCTAAATCAGCTTTGACCTCAGATACTATGGAGAGTGAAATTTAATTAGCTACTGCATCTGAACTTGGTTCTTCTAAAATTCCTAATCAAGTACTCTGTAGGCAGCAACATTTGCAAATTATTATTTGTAGTTGCTTTGGCAGATAAGCTTCTTCGCTACTGTGACTCACAAAGCACTTCAGACAGCTTCACTTCAAATGATGCCAAGACTTTCTGGGAGGCAAACCTTCACTGTGATCCATCTGGTCTAATCTTGTCCCTCACACTGTAAGATCTAAGGCTCCAGGCTTTAAAGGCTTTTTTTAAAAAAAAAAAAATCTTTCTAGTTGCAGGCACAACTTCAACATGGACAAGTACAATTGTTTGTGTAAGTCACAAGGAGCAATTACTCAAGAACTGGTCATCCATGCTTTATCATTTAAAATCCTCAATTTCTGTGTTCACTTGAGCTGCACAGTGGGGAAATAAGGAACAAACAGAAACATTTCTGTCCTGACAAATAAAGGCTGTGACAATCACTTAATGAAAAAACCCCAGGAATTAGAGAATGTAGAAGTCACTTTCCATTTTCTTAGTTCTGTAGGAGCTTCTCAGTGATACCAATCAATATGGTGCTACAGACACTACATACTCTATACCAGCAGCTTGATCCATGGAACCCAATCATGCATGAAATTCAGCCCTTCAGGGATCCAGACTGTCTGACACTTTGAATCCCCTGTTCTGCTTTCACAAGCACTCAAACTCTGATTTCAGTGGGGAATGAGGGGAAACACTGAGTATCAATATCTGAAATGTCACAGTTATGCTCTATAGCCTCCAAGATGAAAGGTGCTTTCTACCTGTGTTTAATATTAACCTAAAGCAGTCAACGCATCTACAGAAATGAAGTAAAATAAGGAGAGGGTGTAAAAGCAGCAAAAGCTTCTGGTCACTGAAACTACTTGCAGACCTAAAACTGAGTAGAGCGAATGCTCTGTTAATTTAAAAAGCAAGAGAAACCATTTCCCATGCCTGGGGTTTAAGGAGGAAGTTTCTCTACCTGCTCTGTGATGTTGCATTATGAGCATGCGTTCACTGCAGTTCCTCCCTCAATCTTGTGGTAAACTCCAACCAAGGACTGTAACTGTGCAGCTCATCAGCAGGATGAGAAAACAAGACCAGCAAACAAGACTGGAAACGAGACACCTGTTTTTTGGTAGTTTTAAGTTTAGTCATTTCCCCCTCAGTTTTCACCCTAGGAGTTCTGTTGTCTTTGAAATTATCGATGAGTAGACATTTCTAAAGCTCAGCACCAACTAATTTACCTTCAGGATTTATAGACACCATATTCCCATGAGAAAGTTTAATGATTTCTTTTCTTTCTTCCAGAAACACCAAGTTGAAGAGGAACATTAAAACTGCTACTGCCAACAAACAGAGCAAGCTCAGAGACACCACGTATGGAATTCCAAAATTTAATGGCCTTTATTAGTACAAACATCTAACTCAGTGCTTACAAGCATGCATAAAATTATGCACATTAGCCTCCTGAAAGAATGTAGGTTGGAATGTGCAAAGGCCAGAAAGTGAAGCCAAGTGCTTGTGCCTGGGGAACTGGATGACAGTCAAAGCTGACAGGTTCAGGTTTGGCTTTCTTTGCTGCCTTCTGTGCACCTGGCTGATGTGGATAATTGGTATGGGAAACCAATCAGAGCACTGTCCATCGTGCATGATAAAACTAAATGTCTGGGGAAACCAACCGTTTATGGTAACAGCAAAGACAGTTTGATGACCTTTACACAAAAGGTGTGCAAAGTGAGGTTGGAAACAAATCAATTCCATGTGTAGATCACAAAGAATATTTAGATTCCTAGCTCAAATGTTGTAATACTTTGGGGTGAGCCACTGACAAGAAAGTAACCTGGCTTGTGCTGAGTAGGAAAAACCCTACAGCGTAACATCTGGTTCTATCAATGTGTTTCAATAATCACTGACACTAACACCTGTATTCCAGGTTTGAGGGAAGGACACCCTTCCAGTGTAGTCTGCCCTTCCCTGCTCTTTCAATCATCAGTTTTTATGAGCCCAGCCTATTCTTGTGTTCGCATCTCACTCCTTCTCCCCTAAATGCCACCTAGTTTCCTCTTTCAACGCTTTGCCCGAGACTATTCCCTCATTACATTCTTTCTTCCAGTTCAACAATGAAGCAGCTGACTTCAAGGGAAGAACTGAAAGCACAAACTGCCATGCACCAAGAAATCACGTTGTCTGTAGTTACCAAGAGAAACAGTCATAGGGAAGAGACAGGTTTTACAGTCCTCGGATGAATAAGGTATTTATTTGGAAGCTTTGGCTACTTCTAAAAAATATGAAGTTTCCTCAATCTAATCTCTAGATCCATAACCTGGGTAAACTTGTATAAAAGACAGAATATCCACAGCTCATACAACCTCCACACCCATGACATTTCGGCCATACAGTGTGTTTATTAGAAAACATCTCTAATGAATTCTCAGTTCCCAGACTTCTATTAGCACTCACTGGCAATGCACCTTTACAGAGTTCTATTCAGTTCACACTGCCTGTAAACTGCCCTGAAACTGAAGAGAGCTAATTTCTTCTTAAAAGCGACTTCCATAAATTTTCCTTTACCTTATTGACTTGACAATGCAGCCTTTGCAGAAACGGTGTCCACAGGGTGTCTGCACGGCTTCCCGAAGGGCCATCAAGCAGATTGGACATTCATATTTGCTTTCCAAGGGTGGATCAAACTCCACATCATAGCCTTGTGTTTCTTCTGTGAAGGAGCTTGCAGGGTTCCCAGCCCCACTGCTGACGCTCACGCTGTCTTCTTTGGCTCCCACGCTGCAGGCACTGGCCATGGCGGCGCAGCAGCCTCTGTCCCCGTCTCGGGCTCCACAGCTGTTATCACTGTATAGTAAGCTCATAGTAGCTAATCAAATGCTACACAGAAACGCTCTGCAAGATGACAAAAAGATGTGTCAATTTAGAACATTCCAAGACCTTCCCTTCCAGTCAAGGGCAGATTTTATTTCTGACCTGAAACACGGAAACAGTGGCGCAGATTTGGTTCTACTCAGAACCCATGGCTTTGTTTTGTCACGGTTTGTTATCTTTTGCTACGTGTTATTTTTTAATTATCTTGTGATCTATAGGAAAGAGCACTGCCTCCCATCAGCCTACCTCAAACACAAACACCTTTCTGTAATCTTTCATCTGACAACCCAATTTCTGTAAAGAGGAATACTCTTTCTGCTTGCTACGTTTACTGAAAATGCCTCCTTACCCCTTCAGTATTATTTACTTCTAAAGCATTCAAATACAATTTGCTTGAAAAAAGAGCTGTGCAAAGTCAGGTTTTATTGGATGACAATAGCTCAATTCTGTATTTCCCTGGCAGTGAATTAACGTTTTCTGTATCCAGCGATTCACAGTATGGATTTCAAATCAGTTTAGGTGCATGTCCACAAACAAAATGCAAGTCCAAGTACCCAAACTAAGCAGATGCTGGCCTGCAAATGAAATTCACGCACTCAGCACTGCTGAGAACATTTTAAAACTGCCAACAGGCCTTCAAATTGAGTAAGAAGCTACACATAAGATAAGGCTAATACTCCCACAGCTCAAAAGCTATCTATGACCTACTAGCACTCAAGAGTTCTTGCTCTCCTTTCACTCTTCCAGTCTGGCTGGCAGGGAGGACAAGGGATTTGATTGTAAGAACAGAAGATAAAAGTCCCATTTCCCTGCAGAGCAGTGAATGGCATTGTAAAGCCTGCTCAAAGTACTGCTCCCGAAGCAGGTTGAACTCACAGGTTTGAGATTAAAAAAACCACTGGTATCCCCCCCAAACAGACTGCCGATGTTTCTACACCAAGTGAGGGAACTTTCTTTAAAGCTCTAAACAGCAAATATAAATTCTAAATGTCCAAGTCCTTTTCTTCTCCCTCGATTTTTTAGTGGTTACAGTAATTTTCTAAGAATCCTATTGCGGTTATTTTTTGTATAAGTGAGATTTCTTTGAAACACAGAGGTTATCACCAGGTGCAAGACAGTAGGAGTAGGCCGAGGGTTAGAGCCAGGC
Organism: Hypotaenidia okinawae; assembly: GCA_027925045.1. Classification (NCBI taxonomy): domain Eukaryota; kingdom Metazoa; phylum Chordata; class Aves; order Gruiformes; family Rallidae; genus Hypotaenidia; species Hypotaenidia okinawae. The sequence goes on from BSDF01000006.1 coordinate 11,325,308, forward strand.
ATGCAAAACAAGCCCACTAAGGCCAGATTTTATCTTCGTTACACAGCACTAGCAGGCAAAGGTCTCCTGCAATGTTCACCTACTGCATTCACTGCAATACCACCACATAGCTTAAAATATGTTAAAAGGATGGAAATCTAAGGATTAATCATGAGGTGTAACTGCAAGGACCATTGATACTGTGGACTCTGGGGGCAGTGAGGGATGCAGAATGAACAGGGTTACTCTGACCAAACTCACAGAACCAACCTTTTTCCTGCCTTCATCAGGATGTTCATGTCACAAGTCACTTTAGCAAAAGTGTTCATGGATAGGAGGAGGACATACACCTAGTTTTAAACAGGTAATTAAGAGACACCTGAAGATTACATGAGCAGAAATGCTAATCACACAAAGTCTCAACTAGCATTTACTGGAAATATTTTTTCAACACATGCAACCTTTTAGGCTACGTATGTGACAAACGATTAGCAACACTGCCTGTGCTAATTGTGCATCAGCATTTCCCACCCCCAGTTATCCTGGCAAAGAAAAAAAGAGAAAAAAAGAAAAAAGAAAGAAAAGAAAGAAAAGAAAAGAAAAAAAAAACCAAGCCAGATCTACCAAACAAATCCAAACCAGGCAGTTTCTGTATTTAGGTCAGTTACAGTTAGACTCCAAACAGAACTTTTATTCTATTGTGTAAATATGCGACTTTCTGTTTTGTTAAGGAAGGCAGAGGTATGAGAAATATCTGAAGAGTAGAATTCCTCACATTTTCCAAACACTGCTGAGGTTGGAGAGTCTCAAAGTGGAGTTTGGCAGATGTATGGAACCAGTCAGCAATGCTCACTCTGTGCAGAAATAACTATGGCAGAGCTGTCTGAACTGCAGTCGCCTCCATGTATTATCCCCACATTACCTACCACAACAGGCTTTCTGCTCAAGGCTCCTAAACACAACAATACAATTTTAGCACCAAGTAAATTCTCAGCAGTTCCTTCTGGCACAGTAAAATCAATTTTATCCCATGGAACTGAGCAGCTCCCTCAATGACAGAAAAGAGGAATAATCAGTGTTTACAAAGATGCTCTGTGACAGAAGTTTCGGGGTTTTTTTAGTCCCATCAGCAGGTGTCTCTTCTCTGGAGAAAAAAAAGACCAAAACACACAGCTTGCTTCCATTGTTAAACTAACATAACTTTTATTTAACAGCCACTACAGAGGATGATTAATCCACAAGCTAAATTTCAAGAAAAAAAAAAAAATCAAAGGAACTAAGTTGGGCTAGTGGACTGGGAATGTTGGTATGCAGGACATCAGGATCCACAGATTAGCCTGAGACTCAAAAATTCTCATTATTCTAAGCTACAAGGGTATATTTAGTGAGACTAAGAAAGGGAAGAGGAACATATATCCCTTTAGCAATGTCATAAGGGAATTAAAGAAGTCAGAAGGAGGAGAATATAATGTCTTTACCCAAATTCAGTTGTCATGTTCATTGCAAAGAAGAGTGTAACTCTTCCCTTCCTTTTCCTAGGAAAAAAAGCATACTACTTGAAATACTGTTCTTGTAAGGAAGAGAACAGGATCTGAGTCAGTATAATCTCAATAGTTGAACACTTTGTAGATTTAACTGCTGTGCAAGTGTTGTTCTCTTTGCCTGATTAAATTGTTTCTACAGACATAGCAAGTATGCACATTCAGTTCAGAGAAACAAAAATTCTCCATCAGAGTCACAGTATCAAATGAGTCACTGCAACCAGTGAACATCCCAGTCTCACACAAAAAATCCCCTTATTCCGTGAGACACTCCACTCCCACATGGAGCTTTCTGTCTGCATATGACCAAAGGGTTCATAGAAGAAAAAGTGGAAGCACCATTGGCTCCTCTTTTTAAATAAGGAAATTCAAGCACAAATAGGCAACTTAAGGTGATTACAAGTCAGATTTTTAATCTCATTAATGTAAAACAGCATTCCTCCTACTTCACTTATCTATTTCATCTTATCTGTGAGGAAAATCCTCCTTTCTCCACACATAGGCGTGGAACAAGGCACTGTTTTCCAAATCAAAACCCATGCTGCTGTTACTCAGACCATTACTCCAGACCGATTACTCCATCAAAGGCTAAAACAATCCCTCTACAAGTTGTAGCTACTGCAGTAGGAGTTAGTTCTGTTTCTCGTGGCAGTTATTTTACCTTCCAAGAGTAGGAGAACAGATTCAATCATCCTGGACAGAGCAAACCCTAATAGAGTATACTTTGAATGATGAATGCAGGTCTTTCCCTAGATGAAGGTGGAGCAGATGATTTGTAAGCCTACTATAGCAGTTTTGCAAACAATTTCAAGCTAGAAAAGAATGGATTTTAAAGCCCAAACCAGTACATATCCCAAAATTCCTATCAAACTGGTACCCCTTCTTTACAGATTACCAGTGAAGTAAAAGCTAACAAACATCCCCCTGAAACACATCAGTTTTTCTTCCTCCTGATAAAACTGTTATTCTTCCCCTGTGCTGAGTAACACTGAGTCAAATACAATATGCAAATACTAATTTATGATACCTTATCTACACCACAGCCTTTAGATTCTATATATGTATATATTTTAAACTGGTTTGTTAGTTTAACACATTAAACACTTTGGTAGCCTGCTCTATGACCTTTGTTGCTTGGACAACATCCAGCCTTCAGATCAAGGATCAACTGAAATTAAACTGGGTCATTACATGCTCGTTCTTGGTTTTGCTAGCATGAAGCTTCTCAGGCAGAGTAAGCCTTAACCTATGTTTGGCAATGCACCTGAAATGCCCTTTTCTAGAGTTAGGAAGTCCTATCAAGCTCGCTGATTAGACATACAATAGGTTTCAGCTTGCACACACTGGTATCCAAACCCCTTGGGCCAGCAAAGGTTGATTTCTCTCACCAAGGCAACAGCTGTATTGCTTGACAACAGAAAGGAAGGTGCTTTCCAGGCCAGATGGTAATGGACAGAATTTGTTTGATCGTTATTTGTGCCGCAGAAATTTGGAATATCCTAAGGATTAAATCTTTATGCCCGAGAACAGACTTGGTTAAGACTACAGGGAACCCCCATACTACTCTTGCAACTGAAAGATTAAACCATAATGCAACCTTTCTTCATTAAGTAACCCGTGCTATGTTGCTATTTACACCACTGCATTACAAAGCAGGTAGGCTGATCTGAGATAGCACTGTCAGACCAGAAGAGCAAACTCCTGCAGGAATAAGGTACCTTATGACTGACAAAAACAATTTCAAAACTGGATTAAAACCCACCCATATTTTAAGTAACACACACAACAGAACTCTGAACTCTAAGTTGCAAAGCCCTGTAGTTTCATAGAGTTTAGGCAGGACTTCTACCAATATTCATGTTCCAAAGAGCCAACAGGATTAATTCAGAAACTTCTCTAAACCAAACAATATTACTGGTGCCAAGAGATACCTTCAGACTGCCCGGAAAGTTATACTGGAATTAGAGAAATAGGAGGCAAACAAAACCAGACACTGTATCTTATTTACACTGAAATATGAAACAATACCTTTGAACATTTGGCAAAGGTGAACAAACTCTGTACAGGTAGCTTATCAGAAGATTCCGAATATTAATCGCTAAGTACTGAATACAGTTAATTTCCACATGTCCTTTCCTAGAAATTCACACTGAGCAGCCATATAAACAAGGAAACCAACACAGAACTCTATCCCATAATCCCTTTTCTTCCTTGAAGTTCACAAACATAACCTATCTGATTGCAGCCTGGCCAGCACACAGCCAGGAGGAGAAACACCTTCAGCCCTAGACTGACAGAAAAAAATACAGCCAAACTTCTGTCTTCTTCTGCCTCACTGAGAACACTTTTATACCTACAGATTTTTTGGGTCATGAGACTGATAGACAGGTGGGGTGACTCTGGATAATTTGCTTATGAAGCAATACTTGCCGCACTTATTCCCAGGCATATCAACCCATGGTCTCCTAACAACTGATAAGCGCTGTGTGTTTGCATTATGAGGTTTGTAACTATCAACGCCACAGCCTCATCCAGGCAGAATACACAAAATTATGCAAGTTCCTTTTAATTAATACCTACAATCCACTTTAACTTCAAAGCTATCAAAATGATTAGACAAGCCAGAACAATGGGAAGTTTGGGCAGAACTTTAAACTGCAAGAGCCAAATTCTGGCTTCTTGTAAAAGCCTGCAAGCATGTTGCAAGCATTTTGTTGAGATAACGACTTTTTTTTTTCCTAATAACAGTAACAGTTAAGACTTCCAGGCCTTTTGAATAACTACAAAATGAGAATTCTTGCAAATACCACTGGACAACAACATTAAAAGCTCATCAGACTCTGTCAAGGCTCCTGCTGCTGGAGTACAGCAGCCTTTGGGAGTTTCTGAAGCTTTCAAGGTGATTTATCTTTGCTTGGAGGGAACTGAGGTTAAGCATAAAGATGCAAATGAAATTAAAGCCTAAGTGTTACTTTGGAGACTAGATGGTGGCATATCCCCAGCTATGCTCATATTTTATCCCACTGGATTCTGTCAAAACAAGCTCAATTTCAGTTCCAGAAATCTTTAGCCACTGTGAAAAGCTGGAGCTGATGTGGAACATGCAGAGGAATTATGCCCAAAGTGGTACCTTCCATAAAAATAATCCAGGTGCTTTTATCACCATACTTCTGTGACCCCTTCTGACACTAGTGCGACTAGATTTGTGTCCCTTTCATACTCTGGAAAGGCAAAGCAGTTTGCTTGCAAAAGTTAACACAAGGGGTGAACCCAGGGTAAAATGCACCAGGCACGTTAAACAAGCTGTTAGTTCAGCCAGTGACTTTGCCTCCCCCTCCCCTATTTCTTTTCCTACTTCTCTCTCACCAAAAAGCTTCAAATCGAGGCTTTGTTAGTCATTCTCTCAGTGGTACCCAAGACACAACAAGATCCACATGGCTCATGGGCAGTGCTGCAGCACACAGAACTTGTCAGAGGCAAACACAGAGAAACACTTCTGGCTAGCTTTAACCACCGGGTGTAGGACATATAATTAGAACACTTTCCTCCCACCTACAGCTGAGATTTCCGTTTAAGTGTGAAAAGACTTGGTGTGACCTACCTAAACCAGATGAAATCGATGGAAAGCCCTATTGGCCACAGCGTATTACTTGGGGCTAGAAGGTTTACCATGAATATAAAGTACTGCCAGTCTCTAACAAAACAAAAAACCCGAGCCGTGGGTTTTGGAAGCTGTAATCTCTCTGGCAAGTTATCCTTTGACACGTTCCCCAAGCATTTATTTCCGTTTCACAGCGGGAAGAACCGAGCCCGCTTTCGAAGTGACTGCCCTCCGGGCTGCGGAGGAACTAACAATTCGGGCAACTCGGGAACGACCCGCTGCTGCCGCGGCTCCTTCTGCCCGGTGGCACAGCCCAGGCAGTTAAAAGAGGCGACAGGTCGCTGGCAGCCGCCTTCCCACGCCCGGGCGAACCGACGAGGCTCTGCGCCGACGGGCACGGCTGGGCTGGCGGCTGCCCGGCCCGCCGCGGTTTCATTTCCCGAGCTGCGCGGGCTGGCGCGGCTCGGCCCCGCGTACCCACCCTTCTTCCCTCACGCAGCCGCCGCGCCGGCCGGTCCCCGGGCCGGGGCGCCTTCGCCTCTCGGGGAAGAGGCCGCCGGGCTAGGCGCGGCGGCGGGACGGGCTCCACGGGAGGGCGGCTCGCTGCCCGGCAGCGGGAACGGCGCTCCGCTCCCGAACCTGCAGCCCCGGCCCGGGTGGGGAAACGCGCCGGCGGAGACGCGGCCGGCCCCGTCCCGGCTGGCCCCGCACCTACCGGAGTTCGTCGAGACAGGTCCGCCGCAGCCTCCGCCCTCAGGCCTCGGCAGCCGCCCGGCAGCGCGCTACCCAGCCGCCCCTCGCAGCCCGCCCCGCTGCCCGTACTCACCGCAGCACCGCCAGCCGCTCCGCGCCGGGAACCATTTCCTCCTTCTCCCGACGGAAGGCACCGGGAAGCCACATCCGCTGCAGCGCCGCCTGCCGTGGCGGAGGGGGTAGGGCGGGGCGGTGGGCGCCGGTCCGGTCCGGGGCGGGGGCGGAAAGGGCAGGGCAGGGCCGGGCCGCTGTCTCTCTTTCCCGGAGCTGCGGAAGGCCGAGCGTAGCCGCCATCCCCTTCGTGTGGGTGATGGATTTTTACGGGCGGCGCGGCGCTCGCTGGGCGCTGCCTCCGTTTGAGCGAGCGACCGTCAGGGTTCGCCCGGCGCCGCTGGCATGCGGGGGGAATCACCGACAGCCGGGCAGGCGGGGGGGTGACAGGGCGGGGGGAGGATGTGGGTGTGTTTGGGGTTGCGGATGGCCCGGGATTCACGAAATAAAAACCTTTTCTCGACGCGAACCAACTTCTCAGCGCCGAGGGTTTTCTGCCGGGCTGTGAGCTGCCCGAGGGGCTGCGGCGGGGCCAGCGAGCACCGGCCCTTTCCCGGTAGCTTGCCGCAGCGGGCGGGTTGAAGGAAGTGAGAAACGGGGGACGGTGCAAGCGCGAAAGGCGGCTTCGTTTCCTTAAAAACAAACGGGGAATTTGGCTTGTCTGCACCCCTGAGTTTTCCCGGCAGGGCTGTCTGACTAAGGCGTATGTAAATCCAGCGCGCCTCTCCATTCCCGGCCTGCGGGGCGGTACAGACCGGGCTGGGGGGGTGTGTGGGGGTGTGTGTGTTGTGATTCAGTGAAATATAATAATGCTGAATAGATTGATGAAGATGTAGCTTGAGACAATTAATATAACTTTAATTTGTGTATTTTAAGAATATATTTGTTTTGGATTTCAGTAGGATGTGGCTGTGCTGTGAACTGTTTTGTGAAAGCAGCTACAAAACTGAGCCGTAAGAGCCAGCCTTGCAGGATCCCGAGGAGATGGGGGAGTCATAAACAAGGAGACTAACGACCAGTTAAGAGGCAGAGTATATCTTGTTTTCAGGGGAAAGGAATGTGTGTTTTTAAGTTCAGATAACCATGGAGAAGAAACGTAAAGAGCATGTGCTGAGAGCGAGGAAGATGTCCAGCCTTCATCCCTGAAGACCACCCTGAGTGTCACTGAGCACACTCTATCTGTGAGGAGTTAATGGGAATGACTTCCTGGAAATAATTTGCATAACCCTGCCTTTTCTTAGAAATTATAATGAATATGTATAGTTAATCTGTATAAATATGAGAAATTTGGGTTTAGTGGGCGCACACATCCCCTGTGAGCGATGAATCCCCTGTGTGCCCAGCAATGCAATAAAGGATACCTGCTTAATAGTCACCAAGGCTAGCAAGTTTTGATTCTGGCTTTCCGAGGCAGCAGTTGTGGGGGCCACAGTTTTCCAGTGATTCTCTCTCTGTGTGTCCCTCTGCGAGCAGGAAACCAGGGGCTTGATTCCAGTTGCTGAACTGCCTGTCTCCCTCTGAGCGCTGGGCAGGGTCCTGCTGCTGGAGAAAAGGCACACACTGGACCCTAACACACCCTAACATACCCCTCCGCAGCACTGCTTCTTTCCAAAACATACTCAGGCTTTGCTGCTAGGGCCTGTCAGGAAGCTACGAGTCAGAGGAAAGAGGTATCTGGGTCATCAGATAGGGCCATGAAGCACCACAATATATAAACAGTTATATTAAGAATAAATAAAAAAGTGAAAACTTTCTGGACACTTTCCTGGGCTGAATTTCAGAGCTGTCTTTTCTCCCCTGCCAAGTGAACGAACTGCTTGTGACTTTCATTAGCTGTCAAATGACAGAGTTTATCATGCTGCAGCTTTGTAAAACAGGCATCTTTAGATGGAGAGTTTCCTAGGGCTGAAAAACACAGTATTTATTTAGTAATCCGTAAGGTACCTAGAGCACTGATGCCCAGCCTGTTTTAACTGGGAGTTCAAGGGACTCATCTGGAGTTTTTATTCCGAAAGTAGAGGAAACGCCTTTATTCGGAGGAGTTTCATAGTCCCCGCAGCTCCCGGGACGCGCAGACCCGCGGCGATGCTCTGACGCCCACGCTGGATCCGAAACCCAGGCAGAAACGCTTTCCTCCGCTCGGTGGAGCCAGTGGCACAGGGAAAGCGCTTCCCAGCCCTGGGCCGCTGCCCCTCGAGCTGTTTGTTACTCAGTTAGGCTCATTCGGACGTTGTCGTGGTTTCACCCTGGCTGTGGGCCGAGATCCACGCAGCTGCCTGCTTCTTAAAGTAAAAGAGCAGGGGAAGAGGGAAAAAGGGGGAAACAAGGGAAGGGAAAAGGAAGGGGCAAATAACTCCAAAACCAAGAAACTAAGAGGCCCGTGGGTTGGGATAAGGATAGTTTACTAAGATAACAGAAAGATAAAATATAACAATGCTAACAGGACTTTAGAGCAAAAGAATATGAAACTCTTGATCCCCAATGCAGTTTCTCTCCGAACCACACAACTCAGGCCGTACCACCCAGAGCTGTCCCGGAACCCGACCGTCCCCCCAAGAAGCACGCGTCCCGCCACCGCCCCTCTTCTTCCTCCCCTCATCCCCCCGTTATCCTGGGCAGGACGTAATTGGCATGGAATACTCTCTTTGGCCCATCTGGGTCACCTGTCCTGGCTTCGCCCCTCCTTTCTCAAGAATAGAGGCATACGAAGAAGCTGAGAAAGTCCTTGACTGTCTGACTGCAACTAAGAACATCAGGGTGTTATCAGCACTGCTTTCATTTTAACTCCCAAACACAGCATTCCATCAGCTGCTACAAATGAAGTTAACTCTATCCTGACTGAAACCAGGACAGACGTAAGCCGCACCCGAAGCTGTAGCGATTCCAGATCGATTAAACCTTATATTGGGGTGCCTGCAATATGCCTACATGGCAGTGTTGTTTCTTTCCAAGGTGATTTCCTGGCTCTTTTGGGCTCGTCTGGGCTCACATGTGTGCTATAGCTCCTTTGATAACCGAGCTGCTGGCTCTACACGCCGCTTGCATGGGAACTCAGGGCTCCTAGGGAAATGGTTGGGGGGAGCCAGCTACCTGGGTGAAGTTTTGCATAAGGACCACAGAGGGAGGCATTTGCTAAACTACTTCTCCAAGAGCCCTGAGTCCCTCGGTACTAATAGTGCACATTGTCAGGGAGCTGCATCTGCCAGGTCCAGGTAAAGGAAGAAAATAGTATGTAACTGCAGAGGGTGGTTTGGGTTGATACCTGGGCTTGGGGTGTTTTTCCAAAGGTCTCTCCAAATGCTATGGTGTAAATAGTAAAAATAAGCAGGTTGTTAAGAAGTCCTGGCAAAAGAGGGACAGCAGAAGAGCCGAGCTCAGGACTTAGCCATCTAATGTTCTCAGGGGTCTATAAATGCTTCGGCCATGACACCTTTGTCCCACACTACCTTGGCCCTGAAAAAACTCTATGGTTTCTGTTCCACCTTATCCTGACACTACCATTCAGTTGCTTCTGATTAAGGCTTGAGTGAGTCAGAATCTGCGCAAGGATATCAGGGTTTGGCCCCGAATTTTGTTTACTTTACATACTCCATACACATTCTGTTTACCTCCCCATGCGTTACTCGCCCTGGCATGAATCATTACACTTGGTTACCACGGAACCCTTGGCCTCCCATCTGGCACACAGGCATATGACTGATGTCTTCAAAAACCATCTTACAAGAATGGTTTGGGGAAGAGTGGCTGGAAAACTGCCAGGTGGTAAAGGACTCTGAGGGTAATAGTGTGGCCAGCAACACCAGCGAAATGATCTCTCCCCCTGTACTTGGCACTGGTGAGGTTGCACCTCAAGTACTGTGGTCTGTTTTGGGTCCTTCACTACAAGAAATACACTGAGATGCTGTAACATGTCCAAACCTGCAGAAGGATCTGGAGGCCACGTCTTATGAGGAGTGGCTGAGGGAACTGGGGTTGTTTAGACTGGAGAAACGGATGCTGAGCAGATGCAGACCTTACCACTCTCTACAGTAACCTGAAAGAAGGTTGTAATGAGGTGGGTGTTGTTCTCTTTTCCCAAGTAACAAGCAATAGGACAAGAAGAAATGGCCTCAGGTGGCAGGTTTAGATTGGATATTAAGCAAAATTTCTTCACCAAAAGGGTTGTCAAGCACTGGAACAGGCTGCCCAGGGAAGTGGTGAAGTCACCATCCCTGGAAATATTTAAACAATGCGTAGATGTGGTGCTTAGGGACATGGTTTAGCGGTGGACTTGGCAGTGCTAGGTTTGCTGTTGGACTTGATAATCTTAAGGGTCTTTTCCAACCTTGTGATTCTAAGAACTGGAAGCACTGTAAGATCAGAGTGGATAATGGAGAGGGAATCCTCTCAGCAGTTTTAGGTGTAGCAAATGCCAAATATGACAACTTTTGCTGATTTTCCCTCTGTCTGACATCAGTGTTGTGTAAGATGCTGTCAGGTGGGAGCTGCATTAACTGGGAGATCCTGAGCTGCAGTGAAAGCATAGTGGCCTCCCTCATAGCTGCTTGGTCAGGGAGGAGTGTGCTAGCTGGAAATGAATTTTAATCCCACAGGATCACAAGGTCTTCTGAGAAACAGAAATGCTTGGGTAGGTGTTCATGTTGCTATGCTGCTATTGCAAATTCCTACTTCTGGAGTGTGAACTTATGTTCACATTTGGAAGAACTTGATGGGTCGCTAGTATTTTTGCACAATGTTATATGTGGAGACCGAAAACTTCCGGGGTGCTGTTGTGTGACAGAATTGGATTTCTTTCCACTTTCAGTCAGTCTTTTAGACAGTTGCTGTGTGGAAACTAATCATGGGTGTCCAACTGGGCTTTTCCAGAAAAGAAACTCTACTTTCTGCTGTTTGTGGCCATGTGTGGCCTATACCTGGTGTAGTATTCACCAGTTACTCAATATATATGTCATTAGCTTTTATATTGTTGATTTGTCCTCCCTGTCCAGGGCCTTCAAGACCCTAGATGTACATCATGAAAGAGGTAATATCCTTAAAAATTAAATGGTGATATCAGAAGAAAGGACATTTTTTGATCCCTGTTGTCAAGTCAACCAAACCCCAGAAACTTGGCTGCTGTTGATAAGAGAAAGCAGGTCATTGGCCTTCAGTGAAATAGCTTCGATGTGAGACAGTGATGCAAACAGACACCAGGTTCTCCTCTCTGAGAAGAGAAAATAAAGGAGAAGAAAAGGCTATTAAAAAGAAAACAAAATGCAAAACTTTGTCTTAAAAAACAGCGCAGGTGTTCCTCAGAGAGAGTCTGCATACTTATCTCAGAGCCCAGGACTCTCACACAAGACCTTGTTTATATGAATTTTGTGGTTAAGCCTCATAAATTGCCAGGTGCCACCTGGATTTGAGAGTTCTGTATTGTGTTTAGTTGAAGTAACCTGTGGTTAGCACCAGGGTGGTACTGGGAGCTCAGAGGGACAGGGATAAGTGAGATAAACAGCTCTGCAGTGTCTTTAAAAAGCAGAGGGAACACAGAAAGAACGAGAGCATGCAGAAGAGGGGCAAGCAAGCTTGACATCTGGAGCAAGGCTGGACAGACGTCGCAGCAACTCCACAAACTGACAGTGAGCTAAAGGTAGGCTGGCAGTACCAATGACAGCATCCCAGATACCTGTAGAACATCCGAATGTTGGTTCCTTTTCCTGATTTAATGTGCAGGGCAATGATTTTATTTTATTTTATATATGCTTTCTCAGCTCAGGGGTTGTTCTGTTCATTTTGGCTAGGCTGTCTGCAAAGCAAGGTCTTCCTTGATGTGAGTAAAAGTATTGCCATCTTGCTCATCTGCCAAAATGTATGAAATACTGCGGTCTGGGAAGAAAAGGGATTTCTTTTCCCTTTTTGAGATAAAAAGCAGCGATACCGAACACGGCTGTCAGAGCTGATTAAATAACCACAGCTGAGGATTCATGCCTGGGGTTCACACCATAAGGATCGGAGTGGGGTAGGGCAGGGAGAAGAAAGATTGTTCAGTGTGACCCCCAACTATAATAACAGAATGCAGGCAAATTCAGCTTGAGCATCAGGAAATATTACTAGCAGTCGTAATTTTTCTAGCTCTCCCAAGAGAGCTGCTGAAGTCTCCACTGTCTGGAAGCTAGACAGTTCAAAGCATTTGATGAGTAGCCTGTCAGCAACAATTATCTACTGCAGAAGGCAAAGGTCGGGTGACCTCAGAGGGCTGCTTTGTCATTCATTTCTTTCCAGGGCATGTTCAATGAAAGAGAGAGAAAGAAAGGAGTGCTTGAATTTTGCTTTAGCAAGGGTCAACCCTGCCTGATTCCATGTCTGGAGTTGACAATTAATAGCAAGAGTTAGGTCACAGGTTTGGAGATGAGCATGGCACTACAGTGGCACTTAGTCAAAGGGTTAGAAGAGTAAAGTATTAAATATTTTGCTCTAAATGTACTCAGTGCTAGCTGTTTCTTTACAGTGACTCAGATACCACCCTTGAAGAAGCATTGCTCATGGCTTAAGGAGATTCTGGAGGTGCTGCTGGAAATGCTGAAATTACACAAAATTGCCTGGGGTGCTAGGTAGAAGGAAAGGGTCTATGCACAGTGTAGGGCAAGTAGCTATTCAGTTACTCCATGAGTAGTAGGAACACAGGACTATTCAGGGGCAAACGGGTTATTGCTCAGCCTGTCACAGGATGCAGCCAAGAAACCGAGACAGTCGTAATGCTCTGAATCCATCTGGGCACAGCTGCACATCACGGATCTGTGAGCAGCAGAATGCAAGCAAGCATGTTGCCAGGCTGGGTCGGCGGTGGACAGCGGGGAACTGCAGTGCAGGCAGACACTCAGCGGTACGGGCAGCTGGACGGAGCGATGCAGGCTGGGCGGATTCATGCAGGGAGATCAGTGGGGACAGTGGTATGGGCAACGTGTTCTCAGTGGGACAAAATGAAGAGGATTTGGGAAGGAAACAAACCTAAATTTTACTTGCCAAGGCCTGAAATAACAATGTTGAAGTTAAACACAGCTCTTAAGGAAATTGCTGAGAAGACTGGTTATGTCATCCTGGATCTAGAGCTTAAAGCATGCAGTCCTTTCTGGGCTCTGAAATACTGTACTGAAACAATGCTTTATTGAAAAGTTATATGTGAAATAATCTTAGAAACGACTCTCACTTCAGAGAGTGACTTGGGTGTATTTCTTAGGAAGGACAGCTTCCGAATAGACACTGAACTGAGGTTTGTATCAAGTTGTGTGCATGGCTAAGTGGCGTGAGAACCAGTTAAAGAAACCTCAGCCATACCCACCTCATTTCTAGTTCTAATATATACTCTTAATGTATAGTTTTCCTCATTTTTATTGCTCACACCAACCAGAGCAGTAAAAAACCAAAATAAATCAAAAAAAGTAACTGAACACTGTTTGCATTGTGCACTTCTCATTGCCAGGTAATGAAAAATAGGTTAGTCACTGTTGTTGTTGTTTCTACACAGTTTTGTTTTCCAAGTCTGATGCAGTAGCAAAAAGTTTCAGCATTTGAGGTGAAAGTCTTGTATTTATTTTTCTACAATACCACATTTCCATGGCAACCACATTGTTATTAATTTTGGCTGCATGTCTGTGAAAGCTAAAATCGGGGTCAAATCTGAACAGACATTTTCAGATTCCCAGCACTTGCAATCCTTGCAGGGAGAGTTCTCAGCAGGGTACTTAAACAGATGACTAACTTACAATGTATAAATATTCTCTCTAGAGTGAATCTGCAGCCATATCTCCTTTATAGTCCAGGGAACTGAACTGCTTTGAGTCACGAGAGGATACACTCCTCCTGCTTTAATGGAGCTACTCACATTCATTAAGCACATGCTAAAGTACGTTACAAAACTGGGGCCTGAATAAAATCTACACCGGGATTGAGTAGTACGTGCTGCTCTCCCCACATGGAACGACGAGTATTAGACACTTCAGATCAGATCAAGGACTAACAAGCAGTGTGAGAGCTGTGGTCCTGCTGATTCAGACAATATAGCATGAAGCAGACAAAACTCTATCTCTCAGACATCGAGTTTGGTTTCCTATAAAAAAGCCACCAAACTTCCAGAATGTAGTTCTCTTGCCTATAGTAGCTTTACTTATGGTAAGCTCAGTCAAGTATAAGAAGGAAGAGGAAGATTTGCATATCCATACCGGGTGGCTAATGGATTTATGTAAGGTGCATTGCTGTTCTAACAGACATGTGGATGCCTCAGGATCAAATTCAGAACACATTCGGGTACCTATTTGAGATGCTGAGTGGACAGCCACATCTGGGCCTCTCAGATGAGTAGGTGTCTTGAACAAAAAACTAACTTTCAAAGCATTTCTCAGTTACTGTGATTAGAACTATTCTACTGAAAACCAGCATTATTATTAATTTTGGAAGATAAGATAGCTTACAGTTTCCTTCTTTTTCTCAGGTGATCTGGTTTCTGTCAAATTAGAGATGTCGGTAGCATCCCAAATGGACCTGCCTGAAGAAATTCAGCATCCATATACAAAATTTTCTGAATGGAAATTCAAGCTGTTTAAGGTGAGATCATTTGAAAAAAACCCTGATGACAGCCAACACATCAACAAAGATCAGGTAGAAGAGGTTGCTTCTCCAAACAAAGAAATCATGCTACAGAAAGATGAAGCAGCTCCAAGAAGAGGAAAAGAAAAGGTGGACTTCATGGACAATAGGCAGGCACTTGAGAAAGACACCGACACACAAGACAACAAAGCTCATCAGGACAATCTGAAGCAACTTTGCCGCATCTGTGGAATTTCATTTAAAACTGATTGCTACAAGAGAACCCATCCAGTGCATGGGCCGGTGGATGATGAAACTCTGTGCCTTCTGAGAAAGAAAGAGAAAAAAGCAACCTCTTGGCCAGATCTTATTGCTAAGGTTTTTAAGATTGATGTGCGGGGGGATGTTGATACTATCCATCCCACTCGATTTTGTCACAACTGCTGGAGTATTATCCATAGAAAATTCAGTAATACTCCATGTGAAGTGTATTTTCCTAGGAACAGCACAATGGAGTGGCAGCCCCACTCCCCCAGCTGCGAGGTGTGCCACGCTACCAGTCGGGGAGTGAAGAGAAAAAGCCACCCACCCAACGCACAACATGGCAAACGTGTAAAGACCGTTGCAGAACATGCTCGAATAAACAGAGGGGTAAAGAACCAAGTGCAGATAAACAACAAAAATTTAATGAAGGAGATTGTCAATTGCAAGAATGTCCATCTCAGCACTAAGCTGCTTGCCGTTGATTACCCAGTGGATTTCATTAAATCCATCTCTTGCCAGATCTGTGAGCACATTTTAGCAGATCCGGTGGAAACAACATGTCGACACTTGTTTTGCAGAACTTGCATCCTTAAATGTCTTAAGGTTATGGGCAGCTATTGCCCCTCCTGCTGGTATCCTTGCTTCCCTACTGATCTGGTAACCCCAGTGAAATCCTTCCTGAACATCCTTGATAACCTCAGTATAAGATGCCCTGTAAAGGAATGCGATGAAGAGATCTCACATGGAAAATATGGCCACCACCTCTCCAGCCACAAGGAGATGAAAGGTCGAGAGCTCTACAGCCACATAAATAAAGGTGGCCGACCGAGGCAGCATCTCCTGTCTTTGACCAGGAGAGCTCAGAAACATCGTCTGAGAGAACTGAAACGTCAAGTCAAGGCTTTTGCGGAGAAAGAAGAGGGTGGTGATATAAAGGCTGTATGCATGACTCTGTTCCTGCTAGCTTTAAGAGCAAAAAATGAACACAGACAAGCAGATGAATTGGAGGCTATAATGCAAGGGAGGGGATCTGGACTTCACCCTGCTGTCTGCCTGGCAATCCGAATCAACACGTTTCTCAGCTGCAGCCAATATCATAAAATGTATAGAACGGTAAAAGCTGTCACTGGGAGGCAGATCTTCCAGCCTCTGCACGCTCTTCGCACTGCTGAGAAGGCCCTCCTGCCAGGTTATCATCCATTCGAGTGGAAACCTCCCTTGAAAAACGTATCCACTAACACAGAAGTGGGAATTATAGATGGACTCTCAGGATTGCCGCTCTCAATCGACGACTACCCAGTAGACACAATTGCAAAGAGGTTTCGATATGATGCAGCCTTGGTTTGTGCCTTAAAGGACATGGAGGAGGAGATCTTGGAAGGCATGAAGGCAAAAAATCTAGATGACTATTTGAACGGTCCCTTCACTGTGGTAATAAAAGAGTCCTGTGATGGAATGGGAGACGTCAGTGAGAAGCATGGAAGTGGTCCTGCTGTCCCAGAGAAGGCTGTTCGCTTTTCTTTCACAGTCATGAACATTAGTATAGCACACGGGAGTGAAAGCAAGAGGATCTTTGAAGAAGCAAAGCCCAATTCAGAGTTGTGTTGCAAGCCATTGTGCCTTATGCTGGCTGACGAATCGGATCACGAGACTCTGACGGCAATCCTGAGCCCCCTCATAGCAGAAAGAGAGGCTATGAAGAACAGTGAACTGCTCCTTGAAATGGGGGGCATCTTGAGAACATTCAAATTCATATTTAGGGGTACAGGATATGATGAGAAACTTGTGCGGGAAGTGGAAGGGCTGGAGGCCTCAGGTTCCACTTACATTTGTACCCTGTGTGATGCCACTCGCCTGGAGGCATCCCAGAATTTGGTCTTCCACTCCATAACCAGGAGCCATGCTGAAAATCTGGAGCGATATGAAATATGGAGATCCAACCCTTATCATGAATCTGTTGATGAGCTCCGTGACAGAGTGAAGGGTGTTTCAGCCAAGCCTTTTATTGAGACCGTTCCTTCCATAGATGCTTTACACTGTGACATTGGCAATGCAACAGAATTCTACAGGATTTTCCAGATGGAGATCGGGGAAGTTTATAAGAATCCTGATGTGTCTAAAGAGGAGAGGAAGAGGTGGCAATTGACTCTTGACAAACACCTCAGGAAAAAGATGAACTTGAAGCCAATGATGAGGATGAGTGGAAATTTTGCTAGAAAGCTTATGTCCAAAGAGACAGTAGAGGCAGTATGTGAATTAATAAAGTGTGAGGAGAGGCATGAAGCCCTAAAAGAGCTAATGGACCTTTATCTGAAGATGAAGCCAGTGTGGCGATCTTCATGCCCTTCCAAGGAGTGTCCAGAACTGCTGTGCCAGTACAGTTATAATTCACAGCGTTTTGCTGAGCTCCTCTCTACAAAGTTCAAGTATAGATACGAAGGCAAGATTACAAATTATTTCCACAAAACCCTTGCTCATGTTCCTGAAATCATTGAAAGAGATGGGTCCATTGGGGCCTGGGCAAGTGAAGGAAATGAGTCCGGAAACAAACTGTTTAGGAGGTTCCGAAAAATGAATGCGAGGCAGTCCAAATGCTATGAGATGGAGGATGTCTTGAAGCACCACTGGCTGTATACCTCTAAGTACCTCCAGAAGTTCATGGATGCTCATAAAACATTAAAAAGCCAGGGCTTTACTGTCGATCCAGAGGATAGCTTAGGTGACTCCTTGTCACTGGGGGTCTTGGAAAGCAGTGGTTCAGCAGAAGTCTAAATGTAAAACACATTTGGTGTTAGGTTCGCAATGGTGTCTTCCTCCAAGGAGGCAGCCTCTTTTATCCGGCTTGTGGAGGTACAGGGAAGTCTGAAACAGTAATTCTTATGCTCCCTGTTACAAGTGCTGAGTCGAGTTTAATAAACTTCATCTCTGTTGGGAGTTTGAGAGGCAATGCAGTGCTGCATTTGCCAGTTGTTATGTGAGATGAAAGCAGAAACAAATTGCAAAGAAGGTTCTTCAGTTTACTTTGGTTGCAGGGTGTTGTTTATAAATGAGAAAGCCCAAAGTAAGCAAGGTCTTATATGAAGTAGTATTTTCAAATGAATACGACTGCGGAGAGTTATGACAGTTGCTAAAGAAGGGAGCATGGCTATTTGTTCTGTCTGCATGTTTAAAACTATTTTGCCATTTACTTTTTAAGAGGGTTTGATTATTTTATTGATGGTCCTTTGGGCTTTATAAGTACAGATTCATCGGTGAGACACTTGGGTCATTGCTTTGGGATAAAGTTCAGTTATTTTTGTATTAAAATACTGACTGAAGGTGAAAACTTTGATCTCAGAGATTATAAAAATATTATTATTTAACATTTATATTGTGGTAGTGCTTAGGAGCAGATGGTGGTATCACCATTCTAATTTACTGTATGAAGATATAGGAAAGGTAGGTGGAATTTTTTTAAGATATTTTTGTCATAGCCTCTATACTCTCAAATGCAAAGTTGTGCTCCTAAATCAGGATTTACAGTGCCTTGTGGTTCTCTCATTATACAAAGTACATTCAAGCTCTGCTGAGTAGCTTGTGGCTTCGTGAGCATTTGAGATTTCTATGGTTACTACAGTATGTAGTATAATTTGTATTAGTGGAGTTTTATTGGGTGAATTCCTGGCCTCACTGAAGTCACCAGTAAATTGTCATTAATACCAGCAGGCCCACAATTTCACCAAGAGACTTTAACCACCGCAGAGCCGTTTCTCAGGAGATGGATATTACCTTGATCAGACACATGCCAGTGTTCTGATCTTCTCTATTAGGATATTTCACTGGCTGCTGCTGATGGATCTGATACCAAGGTTTTTTCACAGCTGGGATACACTGCACAGCCTAATTTTCCAAATCTATAAGAGAGGAATGACAGCTGACATACAAGATTAGTAAAAAGCAATGAACTGCCCTGAAATTACTACATGCTACTCTTTGCATTATTGCAGCAAAGCTTAGTTGGCGTTCCTCTGTACTATATTAGATGAACCATTTTGTTGGTGGCATTTGCCTTTCTGAAGTGGTATTTAGTATATTTCTATGCTAAAATTGTATGAATTTAATTTGATGGCATACTCGTGAAATGTACTGGAAAGTACCTGAGATGCCCTGGAATCATCTAGCCTTTCAGGTTTGGCCCTGTAGCTGGGGATTACTGTGTTTGGAGCAGCATCTCTGAAACAAGATTAAATGCAGAAACAATCAAAGCACGGATCTAAAAGAATCCACTTTGTGTTTCTATTTTGATGTGGCAGAAGTTGGTTTGTAAGCGGACAACAAACTTAAGGTTTGAGGTTTGTGGTGTAGTATCTTGAACATTTATTTACTCTGTATTGAGAGACTGGTATTTACCTTTTATGGACAATGAATAAATAGAGTTAAGTGTTAGAAATAAGTACAAATGTTAGTGTTATTCTGATTATGTCTTTCTTTTGATTTTATTAAAGTACTGTTTTTAAAAGTATTCTGTAATTTAGGATTTTAATATGGCTTTGTTTAATACGGTTTATGTCAAAATTTACAGTTAGAAATGATGTCTTTGACCTACGACAATTGCTTTTCTAAGCAGTCACAAGGACTACAGCATCTTTTGCATGATGTATCATGTACATCTACACTTACTGAGCATTCATTTCTAGACAAATTTATTTTTTAAATTCTTTGAATAAAAGAAGTATTTCCCATAGGGTATAAATACCAGAGTTTCATAAGTATAATTCTTTACCAATAAATGCAGACAACATATTTTCAGGGAGTATAAATATGAGGTATAAAGACCACCCTTTAGCAGTAAATGAAGACATAGTCTGCATTCTTGGTTGGCATATATTTCATTATGCAAACAGTTGCACACTTTTTCCTCTGTATGTTTATTTTGGGCAACTGTATCACCTTATGTTTTATCCTTGACTCTGCTCGAATAAGCTAGGGCCCAGTTTAACAATCTTGACTGATCTCATGGTGTTTTTCACTCAGTTTAAGCTGTATATACATCTTTTGCTGCCTCAAGTGAGAGCGTTGCGATACATATGTGGTGCCTTAGTGACAGAGCAGACCTGGTTCGTTTGGTACATGTAATTTCAGTGACTCCGATGACATTTTTGAATTCCAGACTCACTTTAACAAGCTGCTGGGGTAAAGCAAGTGATTCATCTCGCTGCCTTCAAAAGGGTTGTGTGAGCCTTAGCTGTGTATGTACAATTTCTCAAGATGAGGCTTGTATTGAAGGGTAACTCATCAGGCTGAACAGAACCCGGACAAGGACAGGGGGATGCAGCAGCATGTAAAAGTATTCTTTTGTGAAATCTTATTAAGCCATCAAGACACTTTGTGCATTCTACCAGCTCTGGGCAGGATAGCTGATACAGAGAACTACTACTATTATTATTCCTCTTTATTTTTCACCCCACTGTAGATTTGAATCTAGTTAAATCTTCTTTTTTCCCCCCATTGTTGACATCTGTAAACCAAGACACTGACCTTGTGAGTTTTGAAATCATTAGAGCCAGCCTCACTGAAAGGATAGGTACCTGCAAGCAAAGCTTTTGTTAACAGGGGTAACACCGCTGCATGCACACGTGTGAAGAGGCAAACAAATTCTGACTGCAAACAGTGTTTCACTTGGTTATGTGGGCTATTAAGCTTTTTGCTTTCAGAGAGGATTTAGAACAATGGAGACTCCTCTATTTAAGGTACTCTTTCAAAGCTTTGCTGTTTTTTTTTTTGGTGTTGGTACAAATCCTTTAGTAATGCATGGTAAAATTTTCTTGTTCTGAAATTGTACTGGCTGTAGCTTGTGTACAATCACATTATGTATCTTGGGTTATGTGGCTTTACTGACGGGCTTCGTATTGCGATTTGCCATGTTACAAAAGGATATGACCTGTGTTGTAAGCCACGATTGTGGTCCCACGTATTGTTTTTCCTCACAGGAATAACTCTATTGACTTTAAGCAGTCAGCTTTGACTTTTAGTCAGGTAGCACAGAAACCAATCGTGGATATTTACAGCATCCTAATTTCTGAGTGCACCGAGTTCTGTGCTTGGTCTCAATGTGCAGCTTTGTGTTTTTACTTTTCCTTACTATACTACAGATTTTTGATTAATTAAACCTGTTTAAAATAAAGATATTATTAATATTTAAGTTTCCAGCTTTGTATTTCTCACCATTTTTTTTTCAACTGTGCGTATAATTTCATGGTATCTGTCTTCCTTGTCATTCAAATTGTGGGTGCTTTTCATATTTCCAATGAAAAGGCTGCTCTAATACCTAGAGGCAGATGCGACTCCAGCCCTGTTTTGGAAGTCACTAAACTAACAGAAATGAAGGTTGCAGAGTGAGTCTCCACAGTCCTTGCAGCACCTTTCCTTACAGGTAACTGTTTGGCAGAAAACTAATATAAAACTAGTTTTATTTAGTCCATAAAGGGCTTTTGCTTCCCTTACAAACACCACCCCGCTGTTTGTTTAAAAATCAGCCTTGCACTCTCACGTCCACACTAATATGTTAACCTTTCTGTGCATCTTCTGCATTTAAGTTTGTCTCACAATTGTCCCTGTTTAGCCCCACCCAGCAGAAGAGCACCACACAGGATGGGGAGGAGGATGGGGAGATGAAAGCAAACCTCTTGCTTTGGGATCAGGGCAGTTTACTGGGACAGCAAAGGGTGTGGGAAATAACAGGATTTACAACAGATTATACACCCAACTGTACACCTCAGACTGTATGGCTCAGACCCGTCCTGAAGCTGGACCCTTCCCGAGCCGTGCACCCCTCCCCAACAAGCCTCCTTTTATACCGAGCATGACATCATGTGGCTTGGAATACCCCCTTTGGTTAGTTTGGGTCACCTGTCCTGGCTGTGTCCCATCCCAGCTTCTGCTGAAAACGGACCCTGCCCTAGCTGAACCCAGGGCACTGGTCATAGACCAAGCTGCAAAGATTAGTTCCAGTCTACCTTTCACTTCATGATTTGTAGCTTCCCTTTGTTCCACTACAGAAAATCTTTCTGCAATGATACTTCAGGGTCAAAAGACTTATGTAAACCAACTGTTTTGGATGGAAGTAATGTTGAGCAAATTAAGCTACCCGATTTCCTTTTGCAATCAGGTAATTAGAAATCTAATTGCTGGACTTCATATCACTAACTTAGTTTTTTCAGCTGACCTTGAATAAAAAATGTTGGATGGAAAAAAACCAGAACACATATAAAACAAACAATAAAACCTTACAGAGTTTCCTGGGAAATTAGGATGATTCAACTCCTTTATTCCTAAGCCTGTAATAATTAACTGATTTTTACTTTCCATTTTACTTTTCATTTCTATTAGAATTGGGATCTGATGAAGAATAATGAGGCCTGTCACCGCTCTTCTTCAGCATACTGTTTCAGGTGACTGAATAGGGTGTAACTTTCCAACAGCTGACTGCATGCAACTCCTAAGTGTGGGACCTTGTCTACTTCCTGCATCAAGTTTAATATTGTCCATAATACAAAAAGACACATCAGAAAGGATTTAATTAGCGCTGTTTCTAGCAGAATTGTGAGAGAAATAAAGAAGAGTATTTTTAATGCCCATCTCTTCCTCTGAAGACAGGCATTCTGAGCCAGTGGACAAGGAAGTACATGGTGACTGCCACATGAAGGAGGTCCTGCACACCAGTGGCAGTGGCCGATGTCCTGCTCTTCCTGTATATATGAATGTATTGCGGAGTTTGATGGTTTGTAAGGTTATTGGCTTGCTTTTTTTTTTTTTTTTAGAAAGAAAAAAAGAGGCTTCGGTGTCACAATTTTCAAAGGTTAAGTAGGGACACCAAACTGGAGTTTGGTTTTCAGATGCTATTACTCAAGCCCTTCTCAAAAGTTTGTCTTCTTTGAAATGGGATAGGGTAGGAAATCAAGCATGGAAGGAGATACAGCAACCAATCATGAAAAAAAAAAGTAACCCAGTCCTTCGTTCTTTAATACATTGAGTCTAGTGCTAAATAACTACAGATTCCTTCTTAATCTGAATCCAATCTTTTCCTTTTGCCTTGGGCTCCCGGTTGCATTATTTCCACTCCTTTCAATGGTCTATTAGTGCAACGAGTCACTCTGAACTATGACACATGCTTTAGTGCTATCACTAAAGTTTGTGCTATGCTTTTCCTGTAAATTAATCAGGTACTTCAGGGTCCAAGCACCTTTCAAAAGCAGTAAAATCCATATATTATTCTCGTAAAAGCTGATAATAACAACTTAGCGTTACTGAAATGTGTCTGGGAACAATGATGCTGCTTTGTGTAGTTACAAAACACAGGGGTCAGTGGGATGCAGATACAATAGAGTAGTACTTCTGCTCTCAGATCTACTTCATTTTATCTTCTAGTTCTAACCTGCATGAGGAAAAAACATCTTGTATTGATTAGCTGGTTTTGAAGATAATTAATGCTCTAACAAGTACATGACTCAAAATTTTGTGTCATCAGAATTATCTGGGAATTAAGCACTTTCTGCAGTCTTGAATACCATGTCAAGTGTCTCCTTTACAGGCTGATGTTCATATATGTCTTTATGTTGGAGTCTTTTGAAATATCCTCTTTTACTTCCTCTTCCTGCAGTTACTACAGTCTCTGAGCTGTGATCTAACGCTGCTTGTACTGTCCTTTGCTGTGAGGCTGGGACATGGTTTGACCAATTTCTCCCTCCTACTCAAATAAACCATATGTTTAAAAAAAAGCACAGCTCAAACATGCAATTTGCTAATTTTATGGGCCTGGTGAAGATTACTGTGAAGCCTGACTATGAATGTTTGGGTTTTTTTTTCCACAGCCACAGCCCTAAAATTCAGGTAAGAATTGGAAGGGGCCACAACTTGTGTGCTTGTGCTTGCCGCATGCTGACTGTACCTGTTCTCAGCTTTTAGGGGCTCAGGGAGTCATTGCAGCTGCAGGAGTCAGTTCTGGAAACTCAAGAGATGCTCTCAACATACTGCAACCACATCACTGGTGCCTGAGCCACCAGGCTTCATCTCAGTCTGAACATCACTTCTGCTGTGTCGAGTTTTTCCTTTGGAAAATGCTTCCATCCTTTTTGTCTGCACTAGCAGACAAATTTGTCACACGGTATGGGGTCTGAGGAATTTGAGAGGCTCACAGTAATTGGGAGAGGTAACAAGAACTAAGACTACATGTTTCCAGAGTTCAAGAACTCTGGGGAGTCTTTTGTGTTGTAAAATGGTTAAGGAAAGAGGAGTAGAGTTTTTTTTTGAGTGAGCATATTGTCCCGCTTTGTTGGTGTTTGGGGATGATGTGGCTTTAATTTTGGGGTGGATTTTTTTTTTTCATTGTTTTAGGTTTTGGTTTTTTGTTGTTGTTGATGTAGATGAAGCCTATAAACAGTGCACAATGAACGTTTATTTTACTGACAATTAAGCTGAGGCCTCTAATTAAAAGGTCATGTTGACTATTGGATTTCACCAGTTTGAAGGGACTCTACATGGACATGATATGATGATATCTACTCCTTGTGGAAACATATAGCACTGTATACACAGAACTTCAGTAAAGGAGCATGACAAAGGAAAGGGGAAGCTGGCATTGAAATGTATGAATTTATACCAGTATCCAGCTGGTGAGAGGGGAGTCAGAGTGATACCTACCCAAACTATAAGCTCCCTCAGCACATGAAAAGGCTGGAAACAGAAACTCTGTATAGCTGCCCGTTACTTCCTTTTGCTGTCACCTTGTGAAGGTTTTTAAGTGGAACACAGTGCACACATGGCTGTTTTGAAAGGAATACCTTGCTACACATGCTGCTTCGCAAAGGAGGGGCTGCTCTGGGTCTGCTAAGGGATCCAGTGGCTGACAGCTGCTCCTGGTTTGCTTTTTTTTATTCAGGGGTCCAGCATGAGACCTGAACTGTGACTACTGAGCTATTATTGTTGGCTCGCAAATGTTGAGCTGGTGGTATTGATTTTTTGAAAGGATGTTTGGTGCAGTAATAATAAAAAAAATAATAAAGTCAAGAATGATGAGGCTTTACAAATGGCCAATAAAAGAATCCACAAAAAAGTTAGTAAACTCTCAGGCTATTCAACCTTGACAATGTTCTTTTCAATCTGAATCCAATCTTCTCCTCATGCTTTGAGCAGTCAGCTGCATTTATTTCCACCCTCACAATGCTCCACTGGCTCAGTGAGTCACTCTGAGCTACAGCTTGCACTTTTAAGCTTTCACACTCTACACAGCCACGCTGGGAGAGAAGACAAAGAAATACATGGTGGAGGACCTGGGCTAAAGGATAAAAGTGCTGTTCCTCAGAAGGAGCTTCTGAAGTCAAGGGGAGCTCACAGCGTGGGGCGGCTGTGAGACTAGGCCCCTTCTCCAAGTTCAGATGGATGCCCCAAGCACATATGCTATCCTTTACAGTGTATGATTTACCCCATGAGTAGATGAAAAAAAAAGAGTCCTTTTTTTTATCATAAACTTTAATAGCTAGTTTACTAGATTTATAAAAATGCAAACACAAAGCAGTTGTTGAGCACAGTGGCTTAAAAAGGTGATTTGATTTTTATAGTGAGATGATATTCCACAACTGTAGCCAAAACTGACATATAAACCTCCAGTACCTCTCAAAATCAAAAATTAATTATCCAGAATTAAGTGCTCCATATGTAAGCTTTCTGTATTGGAAATCCCTGAAGAAAACTGACCTTCATTGTCTGAATACTTCATTATTTCTGACACGAGGGACTTAAGTCTCCACTTTAGTTTAAAACCAGATTAATTAGTCTAATTTTATTTCATTATACTAACAGAAAATTGGATTAATACAGTTATAAATTAGGCCAAATATTTCTAGAACTATTAAGATAAAATATTAAAATGGGTACTATAATGTTCTTTATGGACATATGCTAACACCACCGAGCACATGGGATAATATCTTATTACTGAACTCACTGGGGATAACAGGGGAGTATGTTAGAGCATAAAATACATCACCAGTTACCAGTATCTGGGCTGTGTGTCTGAACAATGCCCTCTGGGATCGGGTCCCTATCTGGGTATTACAAAAATACACATAAGAGGCAAAACAAATAAAATAAGCTTTGAAATGTTACTGAAATACTGAGATAATTGAAATCAGTTAAACAAAAAGATCTATTTGATCTCCAGTAACCTATTCTACTTCAGCTATTACTAGCTCTCTAGGCTGATTTCACTTACTCCCAGGTGAGCATTATTCAGCAGTGTAAATCTATTCAAACAACCTCCGAAGAAAGGACTTTTTCATGGGTGTTGTTAACTTCATGGCTGTCTTTTTGTGCAACGGTTTCATTGGTTGCTTTTTCAGGTGCAACACCTTTTTGGGAGTCTGTAGCCCTTTATTAAGGTCAATATGCTCATTGCAGAAGTACTTGACATTTGCTTGTGAGAGACGTAGGAGCATGGTCTCTGAGAGATCCATGCATTGTGCATGGACCCAGTGGCCAGTCCCATTGGAACACAGGATCATTGCAGGCTTGTTGAGTTCTGTTGAATAGAAAGGGACCCAGGTGTTAATGTCAATATTACAACTGGCAGAACAGGTGATCCAGTAGCCCGTTTCTGATT
This sequence comes from Hypotaenidia okinawae, assembly GCA_027925045.1. Taxonomy (NCBI): domain Eukaryota; kingdom Metazoa; phylum Chordata; class Aves; order Gruiformes; family Rallidae; genus Hypotaenidia; species Hypotaenidia okinawae. Next base: position 11,351,694 of record BSDF01000006.1, read on the forward strand.
CATCTTCTTCATCATCTTCATTGTAAGTGTCAGTATCATCATCAAAGCTATTGGCTTCAGCACTAAAACAAAACTCTTCTGAATCTTCAAATGGAGTGGAATCACCAGGGTCTTCGCTTGAAGTCTGACTGCAAACTTGTGCTGTCAGATCTTCCTCCTTGTCCTCTTCTGCTCCTTTGCATCTCAAAATGTAGAAGTAGTTTGCATCTGAGATTAACTGTTTGTTGGCCCCTGGAATGCCCAGCAATACAGACCCTTTGCCCATATCACAGCCAAACCACATCTTGCAGTGTTTAATATCTGGTGTCCAGTCCGGGCTCACCCTCTCAACAATCTCTATCTTATTATCATCCAGAACTAAGGTGTTACACACCAACCGTTTCTGGTTGTCAGACTGGTAGCCCCCAACAAGGACAAATTCAGACTCAGCGATTTGAGTCACTATAGCACTTGACACAGATATTCCCCCCGGCAAGATGCTGCAGGTCACAGCTGGGCTGCCCAGTGGGAGATCAACTTTCAGCTTGTACAGGCTGGGGGACCTGGTGTTATTTTGAAGTGAATGGCCTCCCAAAATGTAGACTGTATCATTTCTGGCAACTGAAACATGGAAAGAAAGTCCGTCTTGAAGCTCTGGAAGTATATATGATGTACAGCATCCAAATTCAAAATCAACAAGAAACACAGATGGCAAACAGTCAACCACGCTGTTCCATTTTTCAGTGGTTCTTTGTGCAAGAGGAGTATACGATCTCCCTCCAAATATAACGCTCATGCTTTTTCCCCGGCTATGAACTATGTTAATTGTGTGCCCATATCTAGCTTCAGGGACATCTCCACCCAGGTCTTTCTCAACGCATTGGAATGTGGTTTTCTTGCTGGTTTTGCTTACCAGACTTATAACATAAATTTTATCAGAAAGGTCGTTGTTAGGTGTTTTCCCACCATGGATGATATATTGGGACTCTTCAGAGTCTGCACTGCCTCTGAGGGTGCAAAGAGCAGGGTAGCGGAGAGGGGGAGGTAACAGGAATCTTTAGAGAAGAAGGCAGGTTTCATTTTGAGCTCATTCTGCTTTGTATCAAGGAGGAAAACACCAGTGGGACAGGATCTCTTTGGCCACCCTTTCTGTCCGAAAAAGAAAATATCCCCATCAAAATTCATGAGAGAGAAGCCGGGCTGAAGCAATGACGAATTATTGACGACTGATACCACTTGCAGTGCCATTTCATCTGCTGACTGGGCCATACCGTGGTCAATATCTGAGAAAAAACCCAGATGAAACATGCTTTAGATCCTGTTAGGGCTGTTTAACAGTACTTGAATAAACCCTACTGAAGTTCCACTTCAGTTCACACTTTGAAACCAGGCCCTTTTCTGCAACTCAAGGCATGAATCACGCCAGAGCAGCGCACCAGTCCCCGGAATTTCGCACAGACTACGTCTTCTTAGCACGTAAAACCCGGGCTTTGGCCTCCGGGCAGCCCCCGCGGCCCAGCGCTGCGGCCGCCTCCTCCCTCGGGGCCCGGCCGTTCCCATGGAAACAGCGGCCCCGACGCCTGCTGGGGCCGCTAGTTCGCGCTGGGCGCCTCGGCCCGGCCCGGCCCGGCAAGGGGCAGCCCGCCGCTCGGCTCGGCGCCGGGCGTGAGGAAGCTGGACTGGAGGGGTTAGCGGGCAGGCGGCGGGTGAGTGGGGCCGCGGGACCGGGGCCGCCAGCGGGCGGATCTCCTGGCGATGGGATCCGGCTCCGAGGCGCCCGGGAGCGGCGGGACCAGCGCGGTGGATGGCAGAAGGCAGGCTGTTTCCTGCCTGTTTCTCGCTCCGAGGCAGCCGGGACGGGTGGGGGTGCTGTGCTGGTCCGCCGGAGCCGGTCGGGTGCCGCAAGCTGCCTCAGCAAGCAGCGCGGCGTCTGCAGAGGAGGGGCGCGGGTCTCACCGGCCCGGCCCGCCTCGCTCCGCCCCTGGGGTCGTGCGCTTGAGGGGCTCGCCTGCTACCCGAGACCGGCACCCCGCTGGTGGGAAGTGGGGGCAGCCCCCGTGTCCCGGCTTCCCCCCCATCCCGGCTTTCCCCTATCCAAGCCTCTCCCTATCCCGGCCTCTCCCCCTCCAGGCCTCTCCCCATCCCGGCCCCTGAGCCGGGTCTCTGGCCGGGGAAGTGAGGGGAGTGCGAGCACACGCAAGCTGCAGTTGAAGGTTTTGCAGTTGGTGCTGAAGCGGCAGAAGTAGGAGCTGTTGGTGCCAGGGTGAATCCCGCACGCTTGCGCTGAGCAGCCTGCTTGGGTAACTGCGTGGCTCGGGATCCCGGCGGCCAGGGAGTTTCTGTAGGATGAGCAAGTTTCTCTGGTGCTCGCTGTTTGCTTGTGCTTTCACGAGCAGGTGGCAATGAGTAGGGCTCTCTTTTACTTTTGTTACCTGTGTGTTCAAAAAATCTACAAGAGCCTATGTAATCAGGCCGAATGATCACACTGAAAGGGCTTTGGGCAGCATAGGCACCAGCAAAGGAGAAATAACTGCCCAGTTCATTGGCACTGTCCTTTGGTGACAGCAGAACTAAGCCTTTTAGTAAGTGTCTAAGTTCTCTGTCCCAGCCTTTGCCAAATCACCTGAATTTAAAGGTGTGAACTAACTTTCAAATACAATATTTGATAAAAATCCCATCCTAACCCAGTCCTCTACATTTTAAAATATAATTTGTTGTTTTGCAATTCTTAGGTTGCATATTTTCCTTGCTCCTGATTTTCATTTTGCTGTAAGAACAAAATCAAGAGACAAGGGACTTCTTTTTAAAGGAAGCATTGGTACCTCCTAGTTGTGTGACATCAAGACCCATGGACTCCTGAAGAACATAGTGTACAGTGAAAGTCACTAAACTCATGGGAACTGATGACACTGACCACATGAAATTGCCATTAGCGTGTGTTCTCAATCACAGTGGGAACTGTGCTACCACATTCGTTGGCCTGCCCCTCCACATCCTGGTATACAACATGCTGTGCTAAAATACAGATCTGCCATTAAAAACTTTCAAAGGTAGGTGAACCTGGTCAGATGTGCTTAGGCCAGAGCACAGAGTAAGCGTAGCCACTACTGCATCTACTTCAGAAGCAATTCAGGGATAGCTGCCTTTATCTTTCTGCAGACCGTGGAATCATCCGAAGATCACGGTCAAGTTCTGTTCACTGTTTTGCCAGTCCTAATGCCTCTGGCCTGAAGGTGGTAGTTCTTTCTACATTTAGATTCCTTTTCAGACGTATTACACTGCAGCAGAAGTTCAGTTATGAGTTAATTGAATTAGTGAAGCCTGTTCTGAGCATGTCAGTATACACAGCAGGTTTTATTCTTACTATTTGCATGAAGACACGTTACCAAGTTACTTCCCTTCAGGTGAAACAGGAGTCTCTGCAGCTTGTTTCTTAGGAATGGTGTTGCTAAGAGGAACTTGCATTAAGTTGGGTTTACTAGGTTAGATTTCCTTTGTCTCTTTGTTGACATTGTGTCCTTACTTAGCTGCTTTGTTTTTACAGGATCTTTAGAGAAGGACTGTCTTTCATACTAAAGATGCTAGAAACACAGCTGTAAGTTTGTGTTCTATATTTTCTAACACTAGTGTTCTACACTTGACTGCTTGTTTATATTTGAAGTCTAACAAGAGTATTAAAAATGGCAAACAATTTAATTGAAATGTTGGCATTCATCTTCTGTTCTTATATGTCCAAATATGATGGTTATTAGTGTCTACAATGTCACAGACTATTTCCCAAACTATCGGGCAGTATTCAGTTCTAAAGAGTGTACCACCTGAAGAGACTCTGCAGATACAGAGCGGAGTAAAGACCTGTGAAAGTGATTAAAAGTGAAACTGATAGACACATGGAACTTGCTGGTTAAATAACCATACCTAAAACACATTTCCACCTTGTCATCCCTTAATATTCCTTCAACTTTATGTAAGCAGTTGAGTAAGTAATGGAGAGAATATTTATCCTAGATTCTCTTGCAGAAGTAGCTCCTTAGGCATGTGCTAAAAGTGCTTTGGCTTTCCAGGTTTCATGCTAATTAAGGTGTGTTAATTCTTTGTGGTTGATCTTTGGCTACGCTGACCTCTAACCTTCCAACACCGTGGATTCCTTTGGGCCAACGTTCAGCTGACCTTAAGCAGCTTCAGGGAAAGGTAGAAATCTATAACCAAAACGTTCATAGTGGCTTTCTGCTCAAAGCCATCTCACTGCAGAGTCAGATTAGCATTAGTGCTGGAGGGGAGGGAAAGAGACAAAGGCCTTTGTTGTGGTACAACAGAAGATAGAGGGGAAGAGATGGTTCAAAAAGTAAAACTGGATAAATAGAGAAGGGTGGAGTTATATAAACAATTACCAGTGATGGCAACTTGAGTCATGTTTCATCATATTTGGTATTTTTATAAAAGTTCAAGGATTATACAGATAAGTGAGAATCTGAGCATTACTTTTATAGCCCATGTATTTGAGAAGTTAACTGTAGAGGTCTGAGCTAATAGAATAATATTCTCCCCTAATTTATTTGAAAGTAAAACTACTGACTTTGAGCTGGGTTATTTCAGTTAATAGTTGTTTGTATGGCAAGAAGAGATTACATGGAATTCAGATTTAGATTCATTGGGAGATTTATTTACAGAAGGATTAAATGAAGAGAGAAGGTGCTTTTTAAAAGCACTAGCTAGTGTGGTTTGAAATGTCCTTAGCATGGAAGTGGATTGACATAGTTCTGGTTTTGTATGTGGGGTATTATTTCAGAAATTCTATTAAGCGTTCACTGGAAAGGACAGGATGGATGGGATGGATTTCAGGTGCCTAAACAACAAGTGACATTTCATATCCCTTTGGATGCTCTTGTCTTCTTGCTCTGCTGTGGAAGGCAGCAGGTGTCCCGTAGGTTCTGTGTCCTAGGTCCTAGTAAACCGAGGGTTTATAGACTGTCACTGTGTTTAGACACTGAGTCCTTCCCAAACTGTGTTTACCACTTACTGTTCTGTTTGACCCTGTGTATAGTATTGTTTGCCTATGTGCTGTGCATGTTGCCTGATGTGGTAACAAAAACATTTTAAACAGCAGGAGAAGGAATAGTCAGTGCTGTTGTTTAGTGAGTGTGATGTTTCTTATTGTTATTTGTCAACATTAAAGCCTACCATTTAATCATAATTTCACAATAATTGGAATACTACCAAAAATGACTGATTCGATCTTATGAACTGTAGCAAACCCAAATCACTCTTCATCTAAATAAAAATAAGGTATTTGAGCAGCAGTGATTGGACACTGAGAGAACAGATTGCAGGATAGCACAGAGACTTAGCTGATAAATTCTCATTGCTGACCATTAAATTCTGCCCTTAGTTGAGAGTTACTTTTAACTTGACAGGAACACAGATATCTATTGTAGAATCAAACTGATTTCAAAATATTATATATTTTTTCTCTGACTGATCTGCAGACACTCCCTTTGCAAAACGAAAAAACATACCCCTGAAAAGCAAGTGCTGTTCCCAAATTCTTCACAATCAAAACCCTTCCCAGACACCCACAGAGCTTTGAAATCCTCCAGAAACAGGCTTAAGGAAGGAAAACTTTATAGAGTATTTCTCAAAACATTTCACTAAGTGTATCAATGAAGGATTCCTTTGGGCAAAACAGTAAGTTAGACATACCTGGCTAATAGGGTTTTTCTGCGTCCTCCAAAATCTCTCTATGTAATTTGGATTCAAATGTGAGCACTTAGAGGAATCTTCTCTGACAGCACAGAGGGTTTTTGGCATGGAGGGACAGCCTGATGGAGGGGAATCTATCTGCTTAATTTGCAGATGTGCTCCTGAGAACTCTGCTGTGGCTAACTGACTGTGACCGTTTTTTTTTTTTTCTTCTTTCCTCTCTTGTCTTCAGCTGGCACAACAAGAAACCCACCAGCCTCCAGAAGCTTTAACTCTTCACGGTAGAACCAGGCCAGAGTGACTGTAGATGTCTTTTAGTTAGATTGTGTCTGCAGCATAAACTCCTTCAGAGTTTAATTTCTTACACTGCTAAACCTGTCAAGTTTGTGATTTATTTTTTTTTTATTATTATTTCAATGCTATTGGAATATAAAAATGTAATCTAACATCATTTTGGAGTTCAAAGAAAAAATAATTTCAGTAGCCAGTAAAAGAAAACAACTATTGATTTGTATACTGCTGCTTTCCCTGGGAATGCTCTGCCACATGTAGGCAGTGACATTGAAACCCAGCAAAGGAAGTGACAAATGCATGCAACCCAGTGAGTGAGGGCTGACTTTAAGTCCAATTCAAAGTCCACTGTAGTTGTTAGGAATGTCTGTCTTTTCTACTTCAGTGGCCTTCTAATCACACCTTAAAAGAGTAATAAAACTTTGCACCCTTCTGTGGCATTTTTCATCAGTTTCACAGTGCTTTTCTCTATCAAAAAAATAATTAGACTCTGGGAAATCTTCTGGGAACATATCCTTTCAACAGCCAGCAGCGCTGGGGCACGGAGGATAAGCCACTTGCATAACATAGCGCAGCAAATAAAAACTTGGGAAACAATTCACTCATCATAGGTCCCTGCTGTTGTTATCCTGGCCATACTTCACCCACTCCTGAGTTACAACATCTGCTGCAGAGTTTTTTAGAAATGTTTCATCTCCCATTTGAAACTGGAAGTAGAGAGCTTGAAATGGGAGTTTGGTTAGTGCAGCAAAGCAAACATACCAAATGTTTGTGAATGTTGTCTTGAGACGTTGAGTAACTGTAATGCACATAGGACGTAGTGATGTTTCTCATCTGAAGTGCAGCAGCTCTTAAGGCATTCCCATGGGGCTGTTATTTGTACAAGAAAGATGAAAGTAGGCTGTACAGCAGAGTTGATAGCTGAAGAACTTAACTTCCCCCAAATTTAAAGGCATTCAGATCACAATTATTTATTTTCAGTAGCGCTGGGGTGATATCTGACAGCTTCTTATCCGAGTGCTTGACGTGGTCTGACTCTTGTTTGGGTCTGTGGTCAAAGATCTACTGGCAAAAGAGATACAAATGTTAAAGTGAAAAATCCAATCCCCAGTTGAGTCTCATTTAATAGTTTACATTCATTTTATTCTCCTTCTGCCAGTTGACATACCTTATCGTTAGAAATTCTCTTTCCAATTACTCTGGCTGAGAAGACAGAGAAATTAAAGGCTTTTGGCAACAGCGTGTCAGTTTTGGATGAGAACACGGTCTGTCCAAGCCCATCTTCTGTAGCTGTCAGTGACAAACTGCTTTGGAAGGAGCTGCAGCAAGTACCTTCTGAATAATGTATCTACAAGGCAAGAAAATCATGTTCAGAACTACCCAGGTCATAACAGGAACATCTAGGATTTGCATCCTAAATTTATTTGGCAGAGAACCTGTGTGAAAATGAATAAATAGAACTCTCCTGCACAATGTCTGTTTTAATAACATCAGCCTAGGTAGTATTTTTTTCAGCAGATTTCTCACTGCCATGGAAATGCTTTGTTTCACTTGATTTACTTCTACAATTAATTACTTAAAATAATATGTAGTTTACATCTTCTTCATCCCAAGTCATTCCAAATTGCATTGAGATATTTCCAGGCTTTTCAGCATATTTTCTGCCAGCAAAACAGAGTCGTCTCTGAGCTGTAACGTAGCTGACTCCCCATGGGTTGCAGTAATGCACTCCAGCTCAGCAGGGAAAGGGAAGATCACCTTCCTTGTTTCCGTAGGGTTAGCCAGCCAGAATGCAAGTATTCTGGATATTTAGCCAAGACCCATGGGCTGAAACCTGTGAAAAAATGTCACAGGAGTGCAGCATCCTACAGTCTTCAATTTTCTGTCTCATCTAAAAACATCAGTAAAACAGTATTTAACATGTGAGGGACAGGACGTTACTTGGAAGCTCCATCTAAAATAGCTGATGTAATCCATCTGTGCTTTGGCTGTCAGATCCAGGATGAACACACTCCTGGGGACAGCAGGTACCACATTCTGGACGAGTGCTTCATGCACAGGAAATGTTACCCTTGTCATAGACCTCCAGGTGGTCTTTAAAGGGAAGAGTTCTCTTGAAGCCATTGGAAATTCTATAAAAAAACCTGATCGTGCGTGGGACTGACATAATAGCACTGAAATCAAACAGGATCAATGTGCTTCCTTGCAATTACAGCCCTTAGATATGTCCCTTAAAAGCTTGTATGAGCTGGGCATGAGAGGCACATGCCTTTGACTGTCAATAAGGTGGGTTCTGAGGCTCAGTAATGCACTTTGCAAGCAGATGCAGCTCCCGTCCACGCAAATTGCTGATGCATTAAGTGTGTGCCCTTAAGGGCTCTGGCTGAAGGCAGTGGCAAACGTCCAGTTGATTTAAACAGGATGAGCTGTTGCAGATCTCACTGAATTGAGAGATCCTGCAAGGAACCTTATCTGAAAGTTTCTGTCCTTTGTCTTGAAACTTTTAGTTTGTTCCCATAGTTGAGCTGATCTGCACCTGGTGGTGGCCAGAGCTTGCTGTATCAGGTTCTCTCCAGGAGCCGTGCCTCCTTGCAGGTGTTGAGTAGCAAGGAGGTGGAGGGAGAAAAGTAGGGCAGGGCAGTAGAGCAGGGAGGGCTTTCTTTTGCAACTGTAGTTTGGCAGATGTCTAGACAAGAGGGAGACAGTTGACTGCCTTCTGGAAAGTGTGTGGCCTTCCTGTGCTGCCCCACTGGAAATACCTCACGTCTTTAATGGGGCAGGAATTCGCAGCATCACTCCTTTCACACAGCCCACTTTCAAAATGCTGTCCTGGGATGTTTGTTAAGGTACTGACTACATTACATAGCTAACAGCAAACATCTGTTAACACCAGGCTCGAGCTTCAGCAGGTCATGTCTCTGTGCCATGGGGGCTGATGATCTGCACTCCAGACTCCATCTCTAGCGGTAGTGTGTGTATGAGTACCTCGGTAACATCTGCTTTTGCTAGCGTGGAGGAAGCACAGCTTTTTGGGCCAGTTGTGAGTGGTGGTTCTGATGAGCCTGGGCCTGTGGTTTCACCGTTGCATAAGCAGTTGTGCCAAGTTGCCAAAAAGGGCAATTTGGCATCCTTGCCTTGCTCCCACTGTACCTTCCCACCGTCCCCTTGAGCAGGCACTCGTGGTCATACGGCTGTCAGATAAAAAAATGTGTATTTAAAAATGGGACATACATATTTTGCTCAGTCTAGTTTCAGATTATAGATTGGTGGTTTCATTTGGCTGGCTGGCTGAGCTGAACAGCCAAGGGTTGAAGAAGGAAAGAGTGATGGTGACCTCTTTGGGAGCAGCCATCACTTAGGCTTAAATTGATTCTGGCTGCAATGGTATGATACAGGCTTATACCTTTTGCAAAGTCGCTACCTCATTCTTTATCCCTGTAATGATATTGTACCAAATCCATACTCTAGAGTCTCCTTGTGTCCTAGTTATGGCCAGGCCAGAGTGAACCTCCCCAAGCAGTCATCACAGGTGAGCTGAGTTAGCCTGGGCTGTTTTCCACACCACCTGACATCCCTTCCACATAAAAGCGGCTGGTTGGGGAAGGGCCTGAGTTTGATGTTTCTGGAGCAGTCTGAGTGTGGCTGGGGTGTTGAGTTGTTGGTCCATCCTTGTGTTGGGCAGCATTCTGTAATAGAGTTGGTAAGGTACTCTGTGTATCACTGGGTGTGAGTGTAACTGGCTGTCGTTGTTCTACTCTCATGGTGATTTTTGTCAGTAAACCGTCCTTATCCCGACCTGTGGAGGTTCTGCCTGTTCTTCCTGTGGGAGCAAGTGAGTGGTGTGTGGGCCTGAACCACCACAGTCCTTTTTGGAAGCCAAATGTGGGGCTTGAGGAATTTGAGATCAGGATGTTAATTGGATGAGGGAATGGGCAGAACAGACTGAGCATAGCTGGGTGGTGGAATAATTGTAGAGAATTTCTGTTGGGATGGGGATTTTAAGGATGATTCTTAAGTATGTGGTTTGTAATGGTGAGGGGTGGGATGTTGTAGTTTTGTGTGGCTGGGTTCTGGTAGAGAAGGGGGGCTGCAGGGGTGGCTTCTGCAAGAAGGAGCCAGAAGCTCTCTGCAGGCTTGACAGAGCAAACACCAGATGACTCAAGGCCAGAGTTCTTGCTGACCAACAACATCAGTGGTGGTCACAGCACCTCTGAGAACTACATTTAGGAAAAAACCCCAAACCTGCTAGCAGCTGCTTTGTGCCACCAGAGAAGGGAGTGAGATGATGTGAGGAGCTGTGCAGACACCAAGGCCAGTGAGTGATAGAGTGGCTTTGGTGACCCTGGCTAGAGGCCAAACACCCACACCACCACACCTCAGTAAATGGTAGTAAGAAAGCAGGGGCTGGAAATCAGATCCTTTTCCTTCCAAAAGTATTAATACAAGTAATAGCTCTTCAGATTGAGTTTACTTTAGTTGATAGCAATATAGGAGGCAGGTCACTCATTTTTTGTGTAATTAAACCAGCTTCTTTGAGCAAACTACACAAATAGATGGATACATATATTACTTGGGATGACTTCTACTCTACTGCTGTCTAGAGAGTACTTTGGGATGTTATGTTTTTTCTAAGAGCATGCTTTTACGCAGCTCCTGGAAGAGGAGCACTGTGCTTTCTCATCATCCTTAGGAGTCTGTATCCAGCTCTGGTTCTGTACTTGGTCCCTTGACATTTTACTAAATGTTTAAGACTTGCCTATACACCTGCAGTGTTGCCTAATTGCATAAGTGGTCAACCCACAGAGATTTCTGCATTGCTTTTACAAGCCTGCCCCATCACTAGTGGCAGCTTTTGTGTTGTTGAACAAGCTAGGCCAAGAAGATTCCCAGAATCAAGGTCTTTAGTGCACCCTGAGATGTAAAACCTTTATGGATGAAAGGTGTTAACAGAAATGCTTGGTGCCTGTTGTAAAAGAATAGGATTCCATTTGTGAGAGGTTAGTTAGCTCTGAAATACTAAAGACCTCTTTGAAAGAAGTTAGGTGTGACAGGTGTAGTTACTGTGCTAGCTCTATAGGGAAAAAAGATCAGGCACTGTCCACTGGTACCAGAGTAAAAGATGTAAGAGTGATGGATTTGTGCAGATAGAGGTTATACCATCTCAAGAGCAGGTTTATCCAGTGATGTTTTCCATGAACCTATGAGGGATCTAGAAATAAAAGACTCAGAATAGCCCTGTGTTTATTTAGAATGGCTTTTAGGGGAGAGAGTTTGTGGTGTGGAAAACAGACTTTGAACTTTGCTAGAAATATGAGGGAAGTACTTTTTTTCCAGAAAAATAAAATTATGTAAAGTATTAGTGAGATTGTAGAAAGGATTAGTTTATTGCTCTTTCCATTTAAAAATCTTGATTTTACTTTCATTGTTTATATTGTATTTAGGAGAAGCATAGTAAAGCACTCAAAAATGCAGCATGAAACAGGAACCCTCTATTCCACCACATTCTTTTGTTGTTTAATAGAACTAATAACTGCATAATTGATATGATGCTAATACTCACTTGACTTGCCTCTGTGATTCAGTGCAGGCATTTTTGGTTTGGCTTAAACTGGTGAGAAGAAGGCTGCATTTTGAGAAATAAAATTGATTTTTGCAGCAAGGCTTAATGAATGAGCACCTCAAGAAACCTTGAGAAACGAGTAATTTGGATGGACGAGCAGGAGTGAGATGGGAAAAGAAGAAAGTATAGTTGCTGCTTGAATGCATCACTTAGTGATATTTGACTCTCAGACTATACAGAGCCAGCACAGGGGAAGAATCACATATCCTTGCCTTACTTTCCTTGAAACCTCCAAGTTAGTTTGATGCCTTTTGGAAAAAGATACGGTATTTTTCAGTAGTAGTTGCTATCTAGCAGAACAATGCAGGCATTTCATTCATAGAGGTGTGATTGTATCTGGTTCATAAATTGCTGGTGATTCCAATCCATTATTGTACAGTTTTTTCTTTTTCTTTGTGACAGTGCAAAGCAATCATTGCCTTGAGGCTGTGAATTGGATGAGTGCTGGAGCTTTTTACTTTTGGAGAATCTACCACTTTGCTCCTTAGCAAAGGTGAGAGTCTTCTGGTTAGTCTGGTTTCAGGTGTTCACATCACAAAATTTCTCTGCAGCTGATACAGCATGTTATTAAGTTAAGAGAGATTTGGGAGTAGAGCAGGTGGGAAGCAGCAGAAAACCAAAGTGGGAAATAAAAAATACAAAAAGTTTGATAGGTTAAGTTATGTTTTTGAACATCTCTATTCTACCATCCATTCTAACCATATGTTCAGTTTTAGGGATGTAGATGTTCTCCAAAACCCCACATCTGTGCTTGCTTTCATTAGGGTGATGAAATAGCACTGTGCAGTTCTTGAAAATAATTGAAAATGGAGGGGGGCATGACAGACTATATGACAGGTAGTTCTAGCTGCCAGTCTTTCCTGTTTATTGTTTAAGTGAATGGGTGTTCTAAACAGAATCTAGGCTTTGATTAGAACCTAGCTGTTTTTTCCTCTCCATGAGGAGATGGTTCTGTAGACATAAATAACATCTGTGCAAGGGAAGATGAGGGCTGTGTTGGACTATCAGCTCTGCAGTCCATTTTCCATTTTATTTCTTGCTTTGGATTTTTGAAGCAAAGCTGTGAAGCTCCATAAAGCAACAGGGGACAGATGCCAAAATGACAAATGGGGTTTTCTCCATCTTTTCCAGTTTGGGATTTAAAATATGATTAATGTAGTGCACTTGCATTCCAGAATATTTTTTTTCAGTAGAAAAAATAAGGAAATGTGGCCGATGAGTTACAAATTATTTTCTTAACCCAAGATATACCTTTGAAGTTGATAGCAGATGTCAAATACTAATAGCTGTAGTAACTATATGGGCTATGGGAGAGATACTCTGGATTTACTGCTTTGATTTGCCTAAAAATTTGGTCCATTTTCTGGTTAAAACTGTGAAGTCTCGAGAAAGTGATCTTTTTCCGTGCTGGGAATATCCAGGGAGTTTTCTCTGCTTTTTTTTTTTAAAGTAATAACTATTATCCTTCTCCTGATTTCCTAATCTTTGTATGCCAGGAGTTTCCAGGTCTTAAATGTTAGAATATATTGTAACAGCATCCAGTGTGTTTGGGATTTTGCAGTAATAGTTTGTCTAAAACTTGTCTGAAACTTGAATTCAGCACTGCATTTTCTAGCTGAGTGTCAAAGCCTGGTGTTTATCCAAGGTTGCACTGTTCTTCCTCCACAGTTTAACTGTATGGGATGTTAACATCTGAAGTGAAGTTTGCCACCTTCAGTAGGAAGTAGAGGCTGCACAGTGGAGTAAGAAATGAGGTACCACATTTTGCTAGCACTCAGTCTGGATGCTTAATCTCAGGCTGATGAACTGGTGGCTGTAGAACATGACATTCACTGAGAAAGCTGCCCTTCACCTTGGTTAAGGGTACAACTCTTCCCCCAAATTGCTTATCCATTTTCTAGCTTCCCAGAGCATTTTAGAGCAAAGGAATCAAAGCTTTATTGCCAGCCCTCCTCTGATTTGTTTACAAGTCATTTAAATTCTCGATGACTCTTTTTTTTTTTACTGGAATAATACTTGTTTGCTCTTCCTCCTGGGACTGTTGTGAAGTTTATTTTGTTAGTGTTTATAAAGGACTTGGAGGTGCTGTATGCCAGATGCCAAAGAAAAACAGAAGGTTGTTATGTATGTGGGCTTTTTCTTTGACACTAGCTTTACAAATCACTGAAGTCTTTAATATAATGAAATTTACCTCAAGTAATGACTGTAATAACTGAACAATAATGAGGAATAGAAGGCATTGCTTCCCCCTGAAACCACTGCTATTTGCATAAACTGCTCTCAGAGTCTGGTAAATGATAATATTCTGCTTGGTCCGTCCATGGAGAGATTAATACTGGTTTGTTTTTTTTGTAAAATATTAGAAAACCTAAACTTTGGTTGATGTGGGTGTGCGTGTGTGTTTTTATCCTTAGACTATTAGTCGTCTTTACAAGCTGGCAAGCCAACAAAATTAGAGCATGACAGTGGAAATCATGCTTTGTTTTCCTGCTGGGCTCTGAACAATTCTTGTTCGATTTTATTTAACTTCAAAATCAAGTTGGCAGCCTTTCCTTAGTGTGGTTGACTTGAAGTTTTGCTGAAGAATTAAGCTTTCATTCCCAGAAGATACTTCTCAATGGCTATGGTAAATCAAGAGAAGGAACACATGAAAATCAAGCACTTTTGCATCTTTGTTATGTTTATGCATGCAGACTCATCATTTACATTTTTAGTTAAGCTGCCACTGTATGAGGCAATGCTGCCATGTGTCCATGTCCTCTCCTGTGGTTTTTTGCTTCATGTAGTGTGGTCCTATGTGTGTATATATATGAAGACCAATAATATTAACTGTTTTGCATCACATAACTGTTAAAATGCATCTGCACAGCTTTTGTGAGTGTGGGGCAAAGTTAACTTCAGCTGTTTTGGGGCCATTACTTCCCTTAGTCTGCTGAAGTGTTGAAGAGGGGCTGGAAGGCTGTTGCTGTGTGCCTGGAGTGGAGCTCTCAAGTCCAGAAAAGCCTCTTTGGGGTTCCTTCTGCTTGCAAGCATTTGTCTCCTACTCAAGAGTGCTTCTTGCCTTCCTATGTGGCTGCCTGGTTCCAGCATGCCTCCCTGTCCCGCGTGCTTTCTCAGTACACACAGACATCTCATTGTGATTTAACATGCCCTTTAAAATCTGGGTTTAGTGACTTTGATGGTACAGTGAGCAGTGCACCTGCAGAATGATGGATTCAGGCCAAGTTTTGAATGTACAGGTGTCCTGGTTGCTAAATCCAACACAGTAACGAGTGGTGTCACTGTTTCTGTGAGGAAGACTGGGGTTGTAAGACCAAACAACTTAAAATGAGGGGGAATGAACAACACTGGGGGAGGTTGGCACTTCAGTGGCCCATATTACTGGAGGACATAAATTTCAGGGATAGATGATCAGTGTCTCTCTTTGCACTTAAAATTGTTATGTCCACTTGAATTTCAGGGGGAATGTTGTATAAAGCCCCACTGACAAGATCAGAACTTCACAAGGAAAGAAGAAAATAATTGAAATCCTGGTCCTCTTCTGTGTGAATCAGGAAGTCTTCAGTGAATTTGTTAATTCTGTCTACTGATACATAGGGCTTTTTTCTTTCTATTGTAGAAGCAGCTGACCAAAGCAGATATACCTGTTCAGCTGTCCAGGTGTGGATCATGGGAGAACAGCTGTCAAACAGCAGTGTCCTCGACCAATTTATTAGTAGCCATGAGCAGTCGTATGAAGAGTTTCTAAATACATTCACTTACCTTTTTAAAGGTAGGTAACTTCCCAAATCTCCTATCAGTAGTGGGATCCCTTAAGAGAGTTTTCCTTATCTTGATTCACAGACTGCTAAGGTAGGTCTTTAGAGGTGTTTAACCATGTTTTGCTCGCTTTAGGGACCTGGGGGCCATGCACTGTTTGGAAAGATAGGCTCTTCCTAAGTGAGTCCTGCTTTGCTTTGTTAGAAAAGTTACCATGAAAGGAGAAGAACCTAAGGAAGGTACTTAATAGTATGACTTGGCCAAAGATTCAGACTGCAATTTGGATACTTTCAGATATTTACACTGGCTTGCTGTCCTATGCTGTCATGTCTGCTATGCTGACAGAACCATATAGAAGATAACTTGGATGAAGGCATCATCTGAGACATCAGATTAAGATGATTATGCTGAAAAGGTCTCATGGTCTGTGGATGAAATAAAGGTGAGGCTTAACCTTGATCTGAGCATTGCTCAATTGCAGGTAGTTCGGATCTGGATCCCAATTCTGTAGCTCAGGCTAAGTTCTTTGGCCATATTCAGTTAGGTGCCATAAAAATAAATGCAAGCTACCTATTACTCACTTAAAATTCTCTTTACCACAGCTTTGCACTAGAAATGATGTCCTCATCTTACTGCAGAAGCACTGTATTTTTCAATTGCAGCATGTGGCATGCTCCATTAATTGTCACTCAGAAGCCTGTCCTGTCCTTGTCCTTCAGGCAGAACTAAGTGTCAGTCACAGGCACAGAGTAGAAAACCAGTGGGGGAGTTGAACTGCCATAGAAGTAATCCTGTGGCAACCTTCTGTCTCCTCCCAATAAAAAAATAGAAGAGAAAAGGAGACACTGGGGAGTGAGATAAGAGGATTTGAAAATTAGGTTCTGGTCATCTTTATGTATGATTGATACACTGGGGATAGCTCCTATCTTAGAAGCATGCTGCATATCATGATGCTACCTGCAAAAAGACTCAGCATGTATTTCAGTCACTTTTATTGTCACTGTAGCTTTTGCCACTGAAACTGTATGAAAAGTAGAGCTTTAGCTGAATCAAATGTTTAGAAATGCAGTTTCCTATGCTGGTGTAAACAAAACAGCTCAGCTTGTTTTCCTCCCACCTTCATTTTCCTTTAAAAATACCCAAAGGTATCAGTTTGCATTATAAACTAATGACCTGCAAAAATTCTGCTTGAAGCACAAGGCATCTTAACATCAGAACAGTGCAAAATACTTCATAAAACACAACACTCTTATTTTCTTAATTTTGCATTTGAAAAGTAGTTGCTTGGCTTTAATTTAAGTCAACTGTGATAACTTAGACTATCTGTTAGTAGGCTCCAGAAATTTTCATTTTCATGTATGTGTTGTGATATTTACTGTGGGGTTCTGACCATTTTCAGATTGCCTTTCTGAATGTAGTAGCATGATAATGGAGTTGATCCATGTATTACACCTCTCTACAGTCAGCATTCATGCCAGTATTTGCAGTCCTGCATAATTAGTTATGGAGATAGTTATTTGTATACACAAATAACCCAAACCACTTAGTGTGTATACATACACAGGAGCTCTTAAAAAACAAAACCCATCACCCCCTGGTAGATTTTTTTGACTGTGTTAACATTGGAAACAGGAGACATACACACAACTAATTGGATCCCAGTGATTTCATAGGATACTATATTTATATAAGATGATTTTCAATTGTGCATGAGTTTGTACTAAGCTCTCTAGTTGGGTTTGCAAGGATCTTTCCCCTAGGAGTTTCTACATTGTTCTCAAAAGCATAATCTGATTTCCTGACTAATGTTTAATTTTTCATCATTAGTAAAATTTACATGCAGTGAAATTGAAAATAATACACCTTGAGTACAAAAACCCAACACCCTTGACTGTTCTAGCCTGTATAAAAAGAGCCAGGTGAGGCTATAAATGTCAGGTGGGAATAACCCCCTCTACAGAGTAAGAATAGAGATCCTGTTAATCCTTTTGTTACTGGATACTCTCTTAGCTCAAATAGAACAACATTTGGAGTGAAAATAAGATCCTTCTAAATTCTGTGTAATTCATTTAGTGATGTGTATGGTTTAAATACTGCACAGATGCATTATAACTTTGTGGACCGTAAAATTTTATCTTTGATAGAGGAATTTAATCTTCCTGATTTTAGTGTTCCTAAAAATACAATGATTCTGGTTTTTAAAGTGTGCTTGGTACTGTGAAGGAGTTAGATTTCATAAAGTAATTGTCAAATAAATCCTGCAGTAACTGTTTTACCTCTCTTCTACCAGATCTGATGGGACATTGATAAACACATTGAAATGTCAGATTAAAACTCTGAGCTCAGTATTTAAAACATATATGCTCCAACAGTATGTGACCTATATATCTTAAATGCATAATATTTAAAGTATGGGAGCATTCCCTCCATATTGGAAAATGTTTTAACCCTTTTTAATGATTGTGTAATGGATGGATACTTGAGGTCTAGGTTAAAATGCTAGTGTGTCTTAGTTTTCCTGTGTACAGTTTCCAAAGTATGTGTTCTGTTAAAAAAATTCTAACAAAACATTATTAAAAATTAAGAAAATAACAGGATAGGTGAAAGGGCTGGTGAACCCATGGGAGACTAATTTAGTAATTAGGGCACAGATCCAGTAAGATGAATTATTTCATGCTCTCTGTAAAGCTTTGCAGTAGTTTTCAGCTTCTGGGGGGAAAAAAGTCTGCCTCTTGTGCAATTCCAAAGCAAAGAGATTGGTAAGAGGAATCATTTCATTAGTCATTTATTTTAATGCATTGGTTTGTGCTGCCTGGGAATTGCTGAGCCCCCTTCTGCTTATGCCACGTTACATACTTGGTTTGGTTAGTTTGTTTTAATACTCAAAGCTAAAAGAATAATCTGATAATAGTATGGCCAACTGGCATTTGCTTTGAGGTTGTACAGCTCCACTATGTTTTTTTTATGTCCAAAGGAAAATCCTAAGAGTGATTTCTTTACTGTGCAGCTGAAGGAACCTCAAAAGGTGTGGATCTACAGGGTTAATGACAGATTTCAGTTCTGGGCATTTGAGCACTGGGTTTAAATTCAGTCCGTTCCTGCTGTTAATTTTGTTTGATTACTTACACCTCATGCTGACTGACAGTGTGTTGGAAGCTTGAGGGCTTTGGACAGACCAGTCTCCTAGCTAGCTGAATCTTGGATATGTACTTTGTAGCCTGGGTGCTGCTGTTTTCATGCTTCTTGTGGGGAGTGAGCTGTCAAGCAATTGAAACTGGAAGGTGGCTGACCACTTCTCTGCTTCCAGGTGGCATGCAAGAGCCATATTCTGTGTTGTGATCAGATTAATTTAATTCCCCAGTGAAAGCTGGGTGATAAATTTAGTTCACAGTCCATTTGACAGTAGCTGTCTGCTTCCTTTTTTGTTACCACATTTAGGAAAAACAACTACTCAAACTTCCTACATAAATGTCAGTGGAGGCACTTTACAAATGTGAGTCTTAACAGCAGAAAGCATAGCAAAAAACTATATAAGAAATGACAGTAAATTCACTTTAATTTTAAAAATGGACCAGTAGGACAACACTAACCCCAAGAGAAATCTGCAACCTTCTTCCTGTGAGTGGATTTGCCAATAAAAGCAACTAGGCAGTTCAATAAAACTAATTAAATTAATCTTTTGTCCCCAGGGAACTTAAACAGGGCATGAAATAGGGAAACAGCGTCAATTCAGAGCTCTTTATTGATGTGTTCTGCTGGATCATTGGAAAGAATTGGTTGGGAGAAAAAATTTGCAGTTTCCTATTGATGATAAATTCAGCTATCTCTAACCTTTATTCAGTATAGTGTCAATCAAATATCATACAGAGCCCTGAAGTGTTGGAAAAAACTCCAGACACAGGGATGCAGCAATAATAATAGGTGATCTGTTTCCTGGATATTCGTTGTCCTTAGATCTCTGTGGTATTTGCTATGCAAAGGACACATTCTCCATTGTATAAACAGAAAAAAGTAGGCATAAGGAGGTGAAGTGACTAGTGTGTGTTTGCACAGTAGCTCACTGCCAGCACCAGATAAGGATGGAGGCTCTCAGCCTTCTGGAAACTGACAGCCCTTGAACAGTAGTGCTTCCCTAATAGCAATTCTTTGCTCTTTTCTGTGATGCCTTTATTACTAATCAATTTCTAAAGATTGTTTCAGGTGGAAAATATGTATATCCTTTCTGTTGCATAACTTAGATTTTGAAGAATGTAGAAAAGGGAAGTATGTAGTTATTTTCCTGTTGATCATTTGATACAGGATCCATCCTATAGTGTCGTACTGGACATGGTTGAATTCTGTGGTACTGTAAATAAAGTTACTCAGGACAAACTCTTGCTCTAGCTGGTCATGTTGCCTTGGAAGGCATTCAAGTGTGCTAAATGCAGCTATTGTCTAAATTTCATGTCATTGCAGTGATGTGAGGAAGCAGTGTTAGCCCCCTCTTCCAGATGTGGAAAGGAAACAAAGGAAATGATGTCAGATCAGAGGCATACAGTGGCTCAACAGGACAGTCAGAAACAGAAATCAAATGACCTCACTTGCAATTTAGTGCTGAACTCCTTGTAGAATTGTGTGCTTTCCTGTGTCCAGTGTAAATTGACATAGAAATGCCTGATTTCAAGAAAGAAGGTGTTTGTCTTAAAAAAAAAAATCAGGCCTTTTTGAAGATTCATGAAGAATAACTTAATTATAGCATCCCAAATCAAGCATTTTTAAAACTTTGTCTGATGTGTTAATGTGTTCCCACCTGCTGCAATCTTGTTATTATTTGTTGAGTACTATGTGTGGAGTTGTCAGATGATTTTAATTATATACAATTCACTTGTTTCTTACACTGCTTATCTACTTACCTGCTAGGGCTGAATTCTTCTAGAATGCAAGTACACAGGAGTTTTTCAAAATCAATTCTGTCCTAATTTATTATTGTCCCTTGCTTTTTAAAGTGCTCCCAACATATGTATTAAATGTAGTCCCCTTGTGCTGAGGATGAATTTAAGCACATTCAAGGTTGCTTTGATTGTAAAAAAAAACCCACAGCTTGACAAGTTTAACGAACGTAGTGCTTATTTAGAGTAATAAACTCTCATACATTGTGTTTCTTTTAGCAGATGTTCAAAGTATGGCTGATTGTGGCTAACAATGAGGCCAAATTATAATTGTGAAATACTATCAGTTGTACAGCCAGTGTCTTTATGATGCTCCCCCTCCAACACTCTAATGTTAGAACTAGAGATCTCATCTGGTGCACTGGTATTGCTTGGTAGGGATGGTATCGCTTGATCCCTGGTAGATATTAAGCTATGTAGCTCCCTTAAAAGGACTCTTCTGGTTAATAACAGCTGAGGGTCTGCTCTAAGGTTTCTGTCATGGTTTTCTGGATTTTTAAGGATAACTTGTCATCATCTGTTGGAAGAGGCAGGGCTTGGCTCTTGGCAGGCTGATGAAATGGTCAAGTGCACATTTTGCCTTGTTGTTTTGCTGAACTGTATTATAATATTCAAATGAAGGTATCTGGGAACAGCACTGTCGAACCGTGGAAGGAAAATACATACTTTAAAATCATCAGCTGGGGTGAGTGTGGTATAAACAGGAAGTACTGTCCCTTTTCTAACACTGACACTACCTAAAGCACAACAGAGGCATAATATCAATACAGAGAAATGCTACATAAACCCTAAACAGGTTCCATTAAGGAAAAAGGGAGAGACACTGATAACAGTAGAAGAACAGTTAAACTTTTGAAAAGTAAGAGCTGAGTGAGTTTTAAAAAAGTACTGCTGTACATTAAGCTAAAGTATGTGTGTGAGAGTGGCTGAAATATACTTGAGTAACAGTCATTCATCTTTTCCCTGAAGGAGCTCATGAAAAAGTCTCTTCCTGTCTCTTTTAAACACTACATAAGGGGAAGTAGCCAAAAAAGGCAGTCAAGAGGAATAATTGGGACTTCAGAGTTTACCCTTTTAAGTCAGAAGGAGTCCCACTGAAGATAGTTGTCCCAATCCATGGAAAATGTATTTATACTAGCTGAGGACATGGTGTAGTAAAATTTCCTTAGGAAAATAGCATTGCTGAGAAATGCATCAAGGCCATATTACTGAATATAGTGAAAGTTGACCTTTTCTGAATGGAAAGGAAAAAAGGTAAACAATACTTTTTGCTGATTGTATGTCATTGAATCAGGGTAAGATCAAAGACTTAAGGGGAAATGGCTGCAGCAGCTGAATCTCTGTTCTGGTGTAAAAAGGAGAGAATCCTGTAGACATGAGTGAGTTACCCTGGGAAAACACTGCAGTGAGGGAAAGGGGATTCAGCAGCAAAAATTCCCTGCTTAATTTGAGGTAGAAGTTGAAGATGTAGATAAAGACCACAATGTTTGACATTTAGGGATTCAGATGGCTAGGGAATAGACAGCTCAGATGCTGAGGGTTGGCAGGTATGATATAGTATCTATGGAACATCAGCTGCCTTTTTGGGTGTCAGCAAGAGGTTAGACAGGATGCTCCAAAACTCTTAAAACAGCACTATGTAGCAAAGTTCAGGTGCCTGAATTGCACCTGGGTTACTCTTGTTTAGACAGGCATACAGGACCCTAATACTGAAATCCTCCAGGTACTGTATGGGATACTTGGGCTTTGTGTTATGAAAAGTTGCACAAACTGTATTGCAATTTATGCATTTAAATACATGCAATCAGGAAGATAGCTTGAGAATGAAAATCAGAGCAGGCTTTCTAGGCTAAGTAACTTTAAAATAGAGCACTATGTTCTCAGCTGGGCAATATACAAGCAGATGGTAACTGAAAGTCTGATTGGGTGCTGGTTTGACTGAATTGTCAAAAAGAAGGTGAAGGCTTTAAAATTATTTTCCCTCAAAATTGGATTTTTGGCTTTGAAATGTGTTTTTTTCCTCTTACAGTTTGGCATTTAGGGTAAAGAAGCTCAGCACCATACAACAGTTTACGTAGATGCAAAAAAAGTAAATGCAGGTACTTCTACAGCATGTTAATGGTCTTTTGAGCATCTCAAAGTGATACTTCATGGAAGCATTCCAGTGGTAGGGTTTGTTCTTGTTTTAAAATGTTTGTTTGCTGATGGTGTGTTTGAAGAATGGAGGTAGTTAATGAACATGAGATTTGTACTTGTGACCTCTGTGTAAGACAGTTATCACACTACTGTGAGTAAAACTATTTGAGTTGTGCACAAAGTACTGTATTGTTTGAATCACAGGTCTTCCATTAAAGCATAACTTGGAAGGGATTTAAGGAATTCACAGGCCTTCTGGCCCTCAGTCCAGCATTTTGAGGTCAAAGTAAATTAGAATTTACAGTAGTAGCTTTGGTGTATGTTTTTAAAGGGGTCTTTCTCACCCAATTTTTAAAAAATAATTTGATTGAAAAAAGGTGAGAAATACCTGTCTGTTAGTTTGTCCAGTGTATTATCCCAAGCCAGGTTCTCTACACTGTTCTTGATCGTTCTGTCTGTCTAGCTTTGAAATGTTTCAGATCATGGCACTTTTATCATTCTTCTGGAGCAACTATTTCATCTAACAGATTTCACTGAAAGGAAGTATTTCCTGATAATCTTGGTAGCTCTCTTTTCTGGCTTCATAAGTGACTCCATCATTCTTTGAAATGCATGGGTGATCAACGGACATTTCTGAAAGATTCCCTTCCAAATTGAAAGGCAAAAAGAATTTTAAACAATAGAGAGGATAGATAGTGTGAGAGGAAAAAAATCAAGCTGGCTATACTTTGGGATAGAAATGTTTCTGAAGTCTGCAATGTACTCTTCAGTGACACACAATTATGATGGATGCTTCTCTTGAGAGATTCAGATTTACTTTTCTAGAGACCTAGGTTGCCTTATTATTTTGTTGTTAAGGGGCAGACAGTGGAATTTCTAAAAAGTAAAACTGAAAAACTGTCTGCAGAGTGAATGTGTGAATCTTTCCATCATTATGGACTTTCTGCTACTTTTTGTGGTGTTTACATCCCTTATTTTGGACTTTTGTCACATGTTGCAAAGGCCAGAGTGTACATTTGGGTTATCACATAGGAGGAAGGCAGAGTGATTCTTCTGGTGGCTTGAATGTGATTCTCCTTCCCCTTACCTTTCAAAAGTAAGGACAGAAATGGGTGTAGTGTGGGTCGCTATCACATGAATACAGCTGTGATATTTCTCTGCAGTTTCTACTTTAAATTTAGAACAGTTTGTGTTATTTTTAATAATATTTTTAAGAGCAAGGCTGTTAGTCCTTCAAGAGAGCCAGTTATGTGATGCATGCATTGAGAAACTCTAGGTATCAGTAGTTACTTTGGATGTCTGAAGGTGAATCTTTACTGGCCCTGAGGGACTGTGCTTGCAACCAGCAATGGTAATGTTTGATTCACCTTCCCCCTCCAACTTAGGTGGTGTAGCCTCATTTTGCACGTGGCTGCATAGCTGATACTCTGCCCGCAGCATGCATCTCACTCCTGCTTTGGGTTGTTTAGACTTCTTTCTTTTCCTTCTGAATTCTTCTACATTTGCAGTCATAAATCTAGTTTCATACTGCAGTTGGGAATGTTTCATCAAATCTGATGTTAAATATTCTATAACGTAATAACTCTGCAATGGTCTTAACCAGTTTCTGACAGCAGTTTGTGATAGATCTCTTAGGAAAAGGGCTAGTGCTCCTAACTCTAGACCAGTGTAGGCAAATGACACACAAATACTATGAATGTACTTGATTTCTTATTGGCTCATTTAATCTATCTAGCTTTTTAACTGATAATAGCTTAGCTGTCCAGGAAGTACATAAACTAATAAAAGAAGTTTGTCAGCTCATGTACTGTCTAATTATAACTGCCCAATTATGTGTCATAGGTCTTTTAATGCTAAAAGTGTTACTGTTTTATTTGGAGAACCCAGAATCCATGTTATGGAGAAGGATGGTTGTCTTTATCTCAAGAGAATGACCACAGTGGTAACCAAAATAGGCATGGGCTTGTGCAGGAATATCATGTATATATTATCAAATCAGAGCCTACTGACTGTATGAATTATGTTCTGATCATTCCAGCTGATGATGCTTCTTGTCTCTGTTGATCTGGCTGGGAAAAGCATATGGCTTTGAGAAGCTGCTGCTCACTTCTCATACACGAGGGCTCCTGATGTGCACAGGGAGGATACTGGGTCCTCAGTCCCTATTGTTACTCTTTAGGTCTGTGTGTGTTTGGCTGCTTAATTTGCCAATACACATGTACCCTAAAATGCTTAATATGCTTTTGTGGTTTCTCAGCCTTTAATACCAAGTTTGTCAGTTCTTAATATAAAACTGGAAGTTCATCCTGTTTTGTCATTATAGTCACAAAACACTGAAGCTTTTTGAGATTGTCATCTAGTTCTTCCTATAAAGTAGGGTGACAGTAGAAATACCTTCAAATAGTGGGTGGCCTTTTACCAGAATTTATAAGAGGGTATCCTGTGTCCCACAGCTTCATTTCTGTGGCTTGAAACAGAGTGTAGGGAAGAGATTGCACTTGTGTACTGCTGCTTCCAAATACTGTTTTAGGAAAGTACTTGCTAAAAAAAGCAAGAAGCCAGATGTTCTATCAAGAGACCTGGGATTTAGGAATTATTCAGAGGATCCATCTGTGGTCTGAGCATTAAAATCTATTTCCTAGATTGCCCTGGCCTGGTGCAGTTTGCTTGCTATGAACACTGACTCTTACGAGCATGGACTCAAGGTTATGCCCAGACTGCCAGGCCTTTCTGTGTGTCATAGTAACTGCAACACAGAGCTGTCCCTTGGGAGTAATAACTCTTTGGTAGGTTCATCATCTAACCTCTCCACAAGAAGTACTTCAATGCTTATAAAATATAATTATGCTTAGAAATACACTGCAGTCTTTCCCATTGTTATAGAGTAGATTTTTCCAAACTAAACCCAAGCAACTTTGTTAAATAAGTATTTATTTTTCATTAATAATGTGGTGTGAAATTCATTTGAATTGATTGTCCTACAGTGGCTGCATATTTGATAATAGGACTTTTAAAATAAAAAGCCCTGCTTTTCTGGGGGCCATGATTAGTGCATTCTTTGCCATGTTGTAGGAAAAAAAACCTATTCAGTGTGTGTTTGGAAATCATACTTCCATGCACACACTTGTCCTCATCTGTAATCAGCTCCTAGATCCAGTCTGTACTGTTGATCATTTGATGGTGACTAATTGAATCCTGATTCTGCTGGCTGCTCCATGCCCTGTGGAGCTGTCTGGTAGGATAGTCAGAAGCACTGACAGTTGTCTCAACTTTGCTCTTGTTGTCCAAGGAGTTAAGTCTGAAAGTTGTCACAAGTTATCACTGAATGACTCAGTTAACCACTATTGATGTATAAAATAAACACAGAGAAGTTATTCCAATCTGTCAATGTACTGGTAAAACATTCTTCCAGTCTGTCTTTCAAGACCAAATGAATCCCTGAAGAGAATAAACCTTGCTTGAAATCTGTATTTAATCCCAGGACCTAAACTTTTGGCAATTAAGTATCACTGGCGTATTGCTGTTTGTTAGTCTGAACATTATGAACTTGCAAAATTCTTAATCTGAAAATTAACTTGCAAAATTTTCCCACACAGTCAGATTGCTGATAGAGGGAGGAAATCCAATCAGTAATAAGCTAAGCCAGGAGCATACTACAGTTGTTAAACACTGAAAGTAGCAGTGCCTAAAAAAATCAGTTCAAGTGAGGTGTTTTACTGACTACAGGTACAGGAGCTAGGTTGTAGGACCTGCCAGTGCATCTCATCACATGCTCCTGGACTGGTGGAGATCTGGCAGTGGTACCCGTGGACACCCAAGAACTCGGTGGGTGCTGGCCCTGGATGGACTCACAGCTGGTATCAGCATCAGCTTGGACAAGAACTACCAAGGCTCACTTCTGTAGTAGATGGCACAGGTGTTTGCTCTTGGGTTACTTTATATAAAGTTTTCTGTATATTGCGTGAGCTTTTGAGACAGTGAATTGTTCGATATGGAGGAATAGGTGATACTCTGCACTTGAGTTCAAGCTACATATTTGGTTTTGTAGATTGCAAAATGCATATATATGATGCACATGAAGTTCTAAGAGGAGAAATGAATGTGTAAAAATGTCAGTATTAGATCTAATGAAATTCACTTTTTTTTCTTGGATAGTGCATTATGTTATCTGATCTGATGTGATTCTCCTTGCAGAGGAAGAGGGGAAAGCAGTTCAAGGAAATAACGTGGGCTCCCCCAGAAAAACATGTTCTGCTTCTGAATTATCAAATGGAAATAAAGAGAATGGCTCATCTGGAAGAAGCAAAGAAGTGAGGGGGTGTCTTCCACCACAGATGCCAAATGAGAATGAGGTAATGAGTTTACATTTGTCCATGTGGACAAGCTCCACATTCAGACAGATTAAAACATGGAGAAATGCACTGTCCAAATGTTAGAGGCTAGCAGAATTTATCCTATCTGAGGCAAATATTTAAAATACTACCTAAGTGTCTAATGCTTGCAGAGGCACCTGCAGAGATCACACTTGGCAGTGGCATTTGCTCTACTGAAGAGCTGCCATAATCTGACTAATAAATAAGGTGCCCTGCAAGGACCGTTGTAATGCTTTTACTGAAAAATGCAATTAATAGAGGCTGGCAAAAGGAAAAAGTCTTGAGAGCCGGAATGCCAGCATGCACAGGTTTATTGTTTCTTGGGGATTTTAGCAAGCACTGAATTCTTTGTCACTGAAGCTAGGTTGCTTCAGCTACCTAAAGTAAACAGTAGGCAGGCCAGAAGCCTTTTTGATCTTCTGAAACGTGAGATTAGGGATGTAATGTGTAGGGACAGGAAAACAACAGGCATCATCTGGAGAGAGCAAGATGGAAATACAAATCCACTTATTAAGAACTTCTGCCCTCCTGCCTGAATAACAAAGTAAGCTGCGATCGAGCTTGTACAAAAGTTACCTTAATTAAACTTTTCATTAAAAAAGGAGCAGATCATTTTGTGCAATGCAGAGCAGCACACTTAAGTGCCTTCAGATGATGGGCCTGATGTGTCTTGCTGAAGAGCACAAGCTGTCTTTTTGCTCCATATTAACACATGTGCTTGGGATTGAGTCAAGGAATGCTTTTAAAACAATCACATTCTGTCAGTTAATTGTATAATAATAATGACAAGAATATATTTGCTGTTTTTCTCATGAAGAATATAGTTGCCTTATTGGGATAGACTGCCTTTGGGTCTCTTCCTTTAGTCACTGAGAATTGGCTTTCTGCCCCATAAAGTAATGTGCAACTTCTATTATCCTTTATTTGATAGAAATTCTTAATACTTGTCTTTGCTGCAAGAAGTTTTAGGCCTGGCTGTGCATTTTTGTCACATTAGCAGCTTAAATACAGTAATAGTAGAATGCATCAGAAAAAGTGCTATGTCATAGCAGGAGAAAGCTGTAATGCAATAAGTTGGCCTCTGTAACCTTTAAGCCTGCACTATGGAAAGGAAAGAGGGGAAAAAACTGCTGTAGAAATCAAAGATTCTGCTCTAAATGCCACTTTTAGGCATGTTATGGTTATTTGCACTGTTGTTCCCAATAATTCAGTCTGTTCCTGTGTAGCGTTTCAGAGGATTACCTGCATATTTTAATTAAAAAAAATTAAATACATCATAAAGGATCTGAAAGTTTAAATCAGTAGGAGCATTGACTGATTTGGGTTCTGATTTATGCATATTTCTCTCTATGTACAGTCAGTGATGAATGAGAGCTGGGGAGCTGGTGGCTCTGGAAATGATCTCAGTCTGTCTGAAAGAGTGAAGGTGAGGTTTTCTTTGGTTTTCATCGAAGTGAGATGGAGTAGAACATAACTGGTTTTTACTTTATGCATTTAGAAGGTACTTCCAGTTGGTTGATGGAATATTTTTTCCCACCTGTCTAATTTTTTTCCCCAAATTTTCATGAGCATGTACTTTTAAAGTGTACAGGCTATGTAAGTGTGGATGAGAATGGTGTCAGATCAGCTTGGAGAAAACTACCTAAGAGCAGCTCTGATTACTGCATGGAAACATGATATAGTAAATACCTCATGGTGTGTTTATATATATAGTAAATATATATTAATATGTATATATTTATATAATATATACAGTATTAAATGTATATAGTAAATACCTCATGTTAACACTCTTTGCACATAGGCTGGGAAAGGCCTTTCACCCTGTGCATGTATTCAGTGCTACCTGACATGAGCAAAGTCTTGTGCTATGTTTTAGATAGTTTAGACTGTTTTGAAGGGACATCAGCCTGATAACAGTAGTGAAATGTCCTGGATGAAGTACTAAAAAATTAATAATTCTTAGCTTTTAAATTTCCCTTTCAGTTCACCATTAATATCAAAACAGAAGGCTCAAGCTCTGCTTTGCCTACAGCATGTATTGTCTCTGTGCATTACACAGTGAGCTTGCAAAACTGTGAAATAACTTATAATTCATCTCTTTCCTATGAAAATATTTTACTTTTCCATCTTCTCACTAGGTTCCTGAAAAACTTGCTGTACAGCTGGAGCTTCTTTCCCATCCCTGTAGTTGATATGCAGTGATGTTTGGCAGCAGTTCATTTCCTATACTTAAAAATATTTCCTTTAGGTTACACATTTGAAAGAAAATTAGTATGTTGGAAAAATGCAGGGAAGAATGAAGATGGCAATGTAATGTGTTTTTGCTTTGCTCTACATTGTACTGTAAGAAATGAAGTGAATATGTTTTAATCTGTTGTCCATCTTGGGTTTTTTATGGCAGGTGGGTGAGTACTTAGAGGTGGAAGATATAGCGACAGATGAAGAGACATGCAGTGGTAGGTTCCTCACCCTTCATATTCTCTATCATGGTCTGTCTTTGGATGTAAGTGTATCAACATTGCTTAAAGCACCATTTCTCCTATAAAAAAAATGTTCTTCTGCAGTTCTATTGCTAGAAAATTCCCCCAGTTGCCCAAATTCCCTTAATCAAACTACTCCTATCCTCACTGTAAGAGGTAAAGGGATAATGAATTGTAAGGAATACTTATTATACTGTGTCCTGGTGAGCAGTTATTTCTTCCCTGGTACTTTTCAGAATTACAAACCACTAGTTGTTAGCAACATTTCCACACTTTCCTGCACTTCTGTTTTGTATGGAAATTATTTTGCTTTCAGAACTTTCTCCACAAAGTAATATTGGGTGGTGAAGGTTCTATAAAGTGGAAATATTTAATGAAAAAGCTGTTGCTACCTGTTAAATGGGCTTAAAATAGGTGAGACTGATCTTGAACTTAGTGAACTTAAAGTATTTCAGTTATGAACATTTGAATTGTGTTGAACTGTTTCACACATCTGTAATAACTCTTCCACCTCTAAAAAGTAAATAGAAACCTAGTGTCCATAGTTACTTGTCTACCATAGGTGCCAGTCTTTTTATGATTAAGTGTATTTTCCTCATTTCTATGTGTGACTGTACAGAGAAACAGAGCCACACAGATTAATGGATTATCTTAAGGTCACTAAAAGTAGCTGTTAGAGCAGGACTTTGGTCTTCAGGTCCTTTATTATTGCCATTGATTAGTCTGTCTAATCAGTTAAAGATTTGATTAGTCTTTCCTTTTCATATTTGCAGAATTCCAACGAAGTCAGAGAGTTTAGACTTTCAGTTGTTAAATATTTGGAGCTTGGCTATAAGACAGAAGAAAGTAATAAACCAACATAAGATAGGTTTGCAGCAAATATTCTTTCTCCAACCTGGGCATTTCAGGAAGGGGGAGTAAGATAGCAGTGCTGTATCAGGTACAGGCATCCAGGATTTCTTTTGAAATCCTGCGTGCTCATTTTTCACTTTGTGTTTATGTCCTAAATTCCAGTAATAGTATTAAAAAAAGCTGGGGGTTACTGCTAGAAACCTAACCCCACATTTCATTTGTATCGTGATGAAGTGAGAATTGTCCATATCTAGTTCATGGCAGCAGTGTTAGGTATCTGTAGTTCAAAACAGGCCCTAAAATGGATGATGAGACAGAAGCCCAATACTAAAATAACAAGCAGGGCAGTGAGGAAAGAAGAGCTCTGCCAGAGCCTGGGGACATCTTGCCACTTTCTGGACTGTGCCAGCCCTTATGCCTCTCTAGGCTTTTCAGCAATTTCTATGTATTTGTGTGTGTGCAACAGTAAATGTTAATCACATACATCTAGAAAGCCTTGGTAAAACAGACTGCATTTTAATAAGATGAGAATGACAAAAATTATCTGCTTATCCTCTCTGAATAGCACTTTATGCAAGCCACATAGAGGGGCAGAATCACCTCCCTTGGCTTGCTGGACCTGCTGGTTTTGATGTAGCCCAAGATACAGTTGGGTTTTGGGCTGGAAGTGTTCATTGCTATTTTATGTTGAGCTTTACATAAACCAGCACTCCCAAGCCCTTCTCCTGAGGGCACTCTCAATCCATTCTCCACCCAGCTTGTAGTTGTGCTTGGGATTGTGCCAACCCATGTGCAGGACCTTGTACTTGGCCTTGTTGAACTTCACAGGGTTCACACGTGTTCATCTCTCAGTCCTCTCAAGACCCCCTTAGGTGGCATCTCTTCCCTCCAGTGTGTCAACTGCACCACACAGCTTGGTGTCCTTGGCAAACTTGCTGAGGGTGCACTTGATCCCACTGTCTGTAACACTGACAAAGATGTTAACCAGTGCCAGTCTCAATACTGATGCCTGAGGAATGCCACTTGTCACTGGTCTCCACTTGGACATTGAGCCATTGACCACAACTCCTTGAGTGCAACTGTCCAGCTAATTCCTTATGTCCACCTGTCAAATCCAGGTCTCTCCAATTTAGAGACAAGGATATCATGCAGGACAGTGTCAAATGCTTTGCACAAGTCCTGTCAACCCCTAAGGAATCAACAGTGCTCTCTAAGAGCATGAAGCATTTATGTTTTATAACATAGAAACACTGAATAGCCAGAACTGATTATTTGTTCTAAACTCTGTAAGGAAGGTGAACAGCATCCAAATTTGTGTCTGGGAAACCCATAGCTGGGGTCTTGACCAGTTTTTTCTTCAGTTGAGATAATAGTTGAGTGAAAATAAGCCAGGAGTCAAGAGAAATTTCTCAAAATGTGATAGTTGTCTTACATGTCAAAACCCACCTGATAGGCTTCATAGTAAGAGAAGCATAATCTTACTCCTGTTGAAACCATAGCAACAAAATGCAAATTAAAATATAAAATGGTATCTCTTCTATTGTTTGTAATAATGAAGCAATATAAAGTAATACCCCTGTTGACCACCCTAATAAAGGATTAATTCTGAAGAACTGCAGTTAGTTTGTAAGTGAGGCAAAGTGTGACACAAATTTGAGAGATGTTCTTTGGCTGGTCATTTTAAATGCTGCCACCTGTATGTCAGAACATATGATACATTTAAGACCTCATACTGGCAAAACAAGCTAGGACACCTAATGAGAAATGTCATACCTTGGAAATACAGCTTTTTTTCTCTAGATGTTACTGGCAACAGTCCAGTATCTCTGTACTTCATTTAGCTTGAAAGGACAGATCAGTAAGCAACTGCACATCAGTACAGTAAATATTTACACTTAAGGGGAAGTGGCTCAAAGTTGACAGTGTGAAAAGCATGATAGAAAATAGGTGTTAAAATGTCCCATCTAAATCAATGCTTTTGGGGAGATGTCCTGGAAGAATCATTCTAGTGGGGGTTTTCCTTTTTTTTTCCTCCCCCTCCCCAGCTCATTGTCATAAGTCCAATGTCTTTCAAGGTGTGAATGCAGACAGCTGCTTCTTAAAACAAACAAAACAATAGTTTTGGCCTGTATGCAGATTCCTTGTAGCTGTTTTCATTCCACAGCACTGAGCTGAAAACCAGGGCAGTGCTCTGCATTGTGGGGCTTTGGCACAGTAAACCATGATTGGCAAAGTAAAACTGCTGCCCTAAAGCATAGCTTTAATGCATTGTGTAGAGACAGCATGTGTATGGTGGACTGTTTAATCGCTCTTTTTCACTGAATTTAATCTGTAACTCTAAGTAGCTTAAGGCAACAATAGAGATGATCAGGCTTTCTCCAGGGATGGATGGATAGAGAATGCCTAGCTCCTGTGTTTGGGCAACAGAATTCCTTACCAGGACTGGTGACAAATCACTTCCTGCAGGGCTCAGAGGATAGTTACGTAATAATAGGTCATAGTTGTACCAAGTATAAAATATGTAAAAAGCATGTCTAGAGACCTTGAGTATCTTACTTTCTAAATGCAAGATAAAATTAGAATAGGAACAATTAAATATATGGTTGAGGCTGCACAGGCAAGGATATCAGACTCTCATCTTAATGTAGCTTGGAGCTCTGAGCTAAATTTGTATTTTGAAAGTCCCAGTTCTCTGTAACCCACTGAGGTTGAGGAGAACCCAAGCAACTCAGTTGCTTTGAAGTTGAGGCCAAGCATAATTGTTTTGTTATTTAAATAATTCTTTAGGCAAATTATATAAATATCTGTTATTTTCCTTGATTTTTTTTTATTTTGTGCCAACATACACAGAAAAAAGGTCGAAGAGGAGGATTCAGAGTTAAATTATGTGGAGTTTTTTCAAGTTTGCCCCCCAGCTGGTGTATCTTTCTCTTTTTCACTCTTTATGATCCATTTAGCAGTGCCTCAAGATAATTTCACACTAGGTAGTTCTTCAGGTCTAACAGCCTAAAGCCTGAGAATCAGAAAAGACAGCAAAATTTAGCTTTTAAGCTTTTTTCATTATCACCACCTCCCTCCTCAGCTCCCCATCAGCAGTGTTTTTGTGAAATGTAGTGTCTGAAATTGCTAAAACCTGTGTTAATTTGGGCATCATACTGGGCATCATTAAGCTACAGTAAAGCTGAAGATTTGGGCAAGACTTGAAAGTTCCAATCAAGTTGGTGCCAATAGATTCTTTTTGTTTCTATAGGTACAATTAATGTCAGTGGTACACAGTGAGGAAAAAAATTCCCAACTCAGCATTGTTCATAGATTTAGGAATCACTTTCTGTGAGACTACCATGTTGGCAGAAAGGGGGAGAAAGCAATTGATCAAATACACCCTCATTAAAGTATGGTGAACTTGAGTAGAATCAATGGAGTTCACTGTCATATCATCCAGTTGATTGTTTGTGGAATGAGGAGAAATGCATTTCAAAATCTCCTACCAGATTTTTGATTTCACTGCCTGCTTAGTTACCTATCCATATTGCTGTTGGCAGAATCAAAGGCTTTCCTGTTGCTAATTAATCACCTCCACAGAGAACATAATTAGAGCTTAATTAGTATCATCATCCACTAGTACTGTGGCATCAGCTGAAACTAGCTGTGAAGTACTGGCTAGAACTTACAATAGTCTAAATTTCCTTTGGGAGGTCCCACTGAGAAGGAGGACTGTCAAAACTCCCTAATTTTTCCTCTCTGAAGGAGTTTCTTGATTGAACATTATTTGGGAAAGCAGCATTTACCCATTAGACTTCCATGCCCTGTAATGCAGCCAGGATGGGGCTCCTTTCTGGAATATCTACTGGCAAACAAAGGTTGATTACCACATTCTTATGGGGTGATTGAAAAGAATTTGAAACCTTTTTTATTGCATTACTAATGAGCCTTAAAATAGTGGAATTGACATTCCTAGTATGACAGGCACTTCTTGCTAAAAGCAAAAATAAATTTCCTTCTGTTGTCCTAATTTTTAAGAGTTGTCTTTCTGAGCCGCTGCCAGACTGTTGCATAACAGTGCTTCCTCCTCATGTTCTCTCTACAGATTGGTCTGTTGGGGTGGGAAAGCTTCATAGTACAGAAATAATCAGTGTTTGTATCAGGAGGTGATACAAAATTCCAAAACTTCCACTGTGTGTGAAGACACAGCATATATACCTGTGGACTGCACTGTTCTTTTGGGAAGCTTTCTTATATAACTGATGTAGGAATAGATCAGATGCCCTGCTGAGAAGTACTAAAAGTATATAGATGCCTAGAGATAGATATAAGCAACCAAGAGAATAGGCATGAAAACTGGAAATGCTAATTTATATGTGAATTGTGATCCAAAAGACAAAAATTCAGGAACAAGGTACCCAAGGGAATGAATTCAGCTCTTGTTAAAGAACGTTCTGCTGTATCCAAAGCCCTGCTGGCTTTGAAATAGTTCACAATTCCCAGAAGAAAACTAAATGAAGAATTTGAACATGGATTTCTTTTTTTAACAAAGGCCTAGCTAGGAAGCCATTAGTTTCAAATGCAGATTTATAGGAGAATGAGATCTGTAGCTCCACTACTCTTGTAAAAGAGTGCAGGTAGAGGTAAATCACCGCTTCTTCCCTTTCACCTTGGATCTATGTACCCTCTTATTGCTTCAATGAACTAACATTTAAGAAATGCTTTGAAAACATTCTGAGATTTCAAGAGAAAATCAAACTACTAAAACGTAGTATAAAGCTGTAAGGAAACTTATGGATCAGCCAGAAAAAAATAGTAGGTACATTTACATAATCCTTTGACTAAATTGCAAGACATATGGTTCTCTTAAGTTCTTTCATAAAGACATTACTGAGACAAGATGGACACATCTGTGCTGTAGCAGAACTGAGATTGAGTCATGTTAAAAGGTATTTCTAAACCTAAAGCTTATCCTTCTGAGCTGTCATAGAAAGCAAACCCACTGTTCCTGGTATGAATGTTTTGCTGAAGTATGTAGAGGAAAGACTATTCAGAAAGTCTGTGCGTTTTTTGGATCAAATCCTGCCTGTGTGGAGAGGTTACATGTTCCTGTGTCTTGGATATAGGCAAGTCCTCCCAAGTACCTGTTTTTAGAAAGCTCAGAGAGGAACAAACATCTGTTAAAAGACCTTATGATCAGAGTTGGGAGGGACCTGTAAGGGTTATTGAGTCCATCTCCTGGCTTCACACAGGGCCAGCCAAGTCAGAGCCTGTGACCTGAGTGCGTCTTCTAGATGCTTCCAGGACAGATCCTTGGACAGGGGAGTCACTTGGCACTGTAGTGGGGAATATTAGTACTTCTACCAGGTATTTCTACTTAAACTTTTGGGACACTCAAGATGCTTTGCAACGAATCTTCTTACCCCATGAACAGGTGGTGAAACTCTAGCAAAAGAGAGTTGAGACTGCCCAGCTAATCAATGGCAAGACCAGGGTTCTGTCTGGTGTTTTGTAACTCCTACTGTAGACATCTCTGCTCAGGACCTACCTTCCTTTGTTACAAAAGATATTAACCCAATCCCAGGTGTCCTCTGTGTTCAGGAGCATCTACATCAAATTTTTAATTCACTGTCCTTGAGAAAGAAGAGCCACCTGTCTACTTCCAACAAAGTTTGATTTCTCTTTAAGGTATTTTATTATCTAGATTTTAGCTCAGGGACTGTATGGATCTGTTTTGAAGATAACTGTCTATATCCTATAGTATGCAACAATAAATACAGCACACTTTGACTATTGAGCTTCTACATGCGTCTGAGAACTATAGAATTTAACACAGGATTTTGCTAATTTATGCATCAAATGGAATGGTAAAGTTGACTAATTTTTATTCAACAGGGTCATTAGTTCTCCCAGGAGAGGTGGAAGAGACAGTGACTCATTGTACACCCATTTTTGATAAGCCTGTTCAACTGAAGTTCAGAACCTTGTCAGTTCCACAGCCATCAGACAGCAAAGCTCAAGAGGTATGAGGTCAGATTGATTTATTTAAACCCTGGCGGTTTGGGCTGGGTTTTTTTACCTATTGGCTTCTAATGTTAGTTTCACAAGAACAAAGGGGTCTAGATGGAGTGGGTGGAACTGCTATGAATTAAGATCACATTATTAATTTTTAAATTATTAATGGAACCTTAAATACATTAAGATAAACACTCTAATAGAAAGGTGCTATTAATCTTGCATAGTGCTACTATATAATGGTGTATCTTCAAAATGTGTACTTCAGTGCTTCAAGCAGTGTGTGGGCTTTTTAATATTTAGTGTAACTCAGAACATTAAAGCAGACTTTCACTCTTCACAACCTTTTAACCTGTCATCACTTATGTAGAATGACAGCCCATTTCGTTTTCTAGTGATGTCATGATCTTACATCCTGCAGTTCTCATTGGGCTGAGTGCAGGAGCCATCTTCTGCAACAGGGAAGGAGAGAATGATTGCTTTAACCTGACACTTAAAAGAAAAAAGGGGTCTAGAATATACTGTGATCAGAATTGGGGTTTTTCCTCTTGGAAATGAGATGCTGCTGAGGATCTGCATTGCCTGTGTCTGGGATGGAGAGATTTGCATGATGGAGTCTGAGTCTTTTAATCAGACACAATCAATACAAGCTTTAATTTAGAATTCAGAATTTCAGTTCTTTTGAAACTGGAACAGAAGGTGTGGATTGCTCACAGGCTTATTTGAAGTCATTAAGCTTCCTATCCAAATAGTTGGTGTGAGCATTAACTTTTGGGAATGCTTCTAATGCAGAGGATTCTTCACCATGCTTTCCCCCTGCCTTATCATTGTAATAGAAGCTGAAGTTAGCTTCTGGCTAAAATGGGCCATTTCTGATAGTTTTAAATGCTTTTTGATGTCCCATGAGGCTTAAATCAAGTTTATAAATGATGTGTGACCAGTGAAGCATCGATGTTTTGGCAGTGTGTATGGTGCCTCCTTTCCTGAACTCAACTGTGTTTAGTTCTTTGCAATAAACTCTTCACTATAAGGAACAAGTCTGCTTTGGGAAAGAGTAAATGTTCTGAAATGACCTTTCAAGCTTTGATACCCACTATTCTGTGAATAAAAATACTCACTTTTTTCCCCTAGGGATTGACATAATTCAAGGGTTTTTTTGCCTTGAGAAATATCCATTGGCACACAAGAAAACCCCACCCTAGAATCAGGTTTTACAGTTTTCTCATTTGATAACGTTTGTATAAAACCAAAGAAGGAGGGTTTTAGCAGCCTGCAGTGTTCATAAAGGATTTCATATGACTGTTTAAACTATAATTCATGAAAAATAGATGAAGATCCCACTGCATGCAAAATTCATTTCCATTTGAGGAAAAGTTGGGTTATGAAAGAGAAACTGAGTATTATTACATTGGTTAAGGGTTGCTGCATTTTTCAAGAAGAAAGACTTAGGATTTTCACAACTGTTTGGTTGGTGCCAGGCTACTCAAGATGAAGGCAGTCTTTCTCCTAAATTATACATGTATTTGTACCTTCATTTTGATATTTTAACTGTGGCCTGATTTTTAGAACTGTCAAAACTGAACAGGTTCATTTTAAACCCCCTCCATGCTTCAAACTGTCATTGCCTTGAAAATTGTCTTGCATTGCTTGTGGCAGTATTTTCCAGCAACAGAATCACAGGATAATTTAGGTTGGAAGAAATTTTTAAGATCATTGAGTTCAACCATTAATCTATCACACTAACTTGTGTGGCATCACTTTGGCAAACCTCCAGTCAACTGAGACCTCCCTGGTTTAGTCAGGACTGCTGATAAATGAAGTGGCTTAGGAAGCACTTAGACCAGCTCCTTCAGTACCCTGTGTGTGTCAAAGTGGTGAAGCAGGTTGCTAAACCGTTTTCCCTTGGATTATGGGGACTTCAGTCTTTTCATAAATCGTAGAATCCCAGACTGGTCTGGGTTGGAAGGGACCCCTGGTGTCCCACAGGCAGGGACACCAACCTCAGGCCTGGATCCACACAAGGTTGCCCAGGGCCCCATCCAACCTGGCCTTGAACACCTCCAGGGATGGGGCATCCACTCCCTCTCTGGGCAGCCTGTTCCAGCACCTCACCACTCTCTGTAAAAAAACTTCCCCCTAATAGCTAAACCAAACCAACCTGCCTTTAGTTTTAGTCCATTCTTCCTTGTCCTGCCATTTTCTACCCTTTTGAAAAGTTGATTCTCCTCCTGTTTCTCTGCTCCCTTCAGGGACTGGAAGGCTGCAATGAGATCCCCCTGCAGCCTTCTCTTCTCTAGGCTAAACAAGCCCAGCTTCTTCCTCAACCTTTGTTTTACCCCACACACAGGAAAGAATGGAGATCCTTCTCAGCCCATCTTTTGTTGCTGATGTATTTATAGAAGTATTTTTTATTGTCTTTTACTACAGAAGCCAGATTAACTTCTAATTGGACTTTAGCCTTTTTAATTTTCTCCCTGCATAACTTTGTGACACCTTTGTAATCCTCCTGAGTTGCCTGCCCCTTCTTCTAAATATCATAAAGTCTTTTTTTTTTTCCTTGAGTTCCAGCCAAAACTGTGTTAAGCCAGAATGGTCTTCTCCACTGGTTTGTCTTCCAGCACATAGGGCTGGCCTGCTCCTGCAACTTTAAGATTTCCTCCTTTAGCAATGCCAAGCTTTCCTGGATACCTTTGCCCTTCAGGACTGCCTCCCAAGGGACTCTGTCAATGAGTTTCCTAAACAGAACAAAGTCTGCCCTCCTGGAGACATCCCTGCTTTGAAATAAGAGTTCTTTGTCCATCAAAACAAATTTTTTAGGGAAAGGCAAGAGACTGTGGCTGCCTTGTTGCTTTTCATAGACAATGGAAAACCATTCCCTATGGATAATAAACAAGCTTAATAGGGCAAAGTAGGATGTCAGAAGTCTGTGCTATGGACATATTGGTGAAGGACTTTATACATAGGTGTACATCTCTGAACATATTACTAGGGAAAGTTAAAAAAAAAGCTCTGATAATACTCAGTGTATTACTTGACTAATTGTTAAAGAACAGCTTGTCTCCCTCAATGTCTTTTGTCAAAAGCTAGTGGGAAGAGTCTTAGTAAATGACACAACAAATTATTGGCATTGTTCAATAGTGTTGCTTCATCTTTCTTCCCAGGTTTTAGATATAAATGTGTTCCTGGATTTCAGTTTTGACAGTGCATCACACACGACTTCTCACAGGCCACTCAGCATTGAAACACCATTCAATCCATGGTTGAAGTACACTATGAAAGAACATTTACCTTCCCTACCCAGATACTTACTCTCTCTTTTAGTTCTACTTAGTACTTTCTTTCATAAACAATAATATTTATTTTAAATTAACAGTATGTCTTAATGTCTGCTTTCTAGGGTCTGTCTTGATTCCTATTACCCTCCTGCATACATACAAGTTCTATCAAATGAAGTGTTCCATCCACTCACTATATAAAGATGCATTTGAAGTGGGGTTCATCTCACCTAACTATGTCTAATTTAGTCTTTCTGCCACCAAGAGGAGCAGATAAGCAGCTCCAGAAAGTAATTAATTCCACTTGCTGTGGGCATTTGTCCTAAGATGTAGTATTTCTCTGTCCACAGGCTGACTTTCAGGCTGAGAGCTTTGGCTAATTTACGAAATTAATCTAGAAGCCTAATTTTTATGACTGGGATTAGGAAAGATGAATTCTACTCTTCTGGTTTTGGTTGTTTGTCTTAAGTTTGAGCATTCAAAAAAAGTATTTACCATTTATCAGTGGAGTGGCAGCATATATATGTAGCCTAAAATACAGATTTCATTGAGTTCCTTTTGGTTTAAAGTTTTACTGATGGGCCTCAACTGAGGGTTTTTTCTGCTAAATTCTGTGCTTAAATGCAACAATAATGAGGAAGAACTCAAAGACAGGATTGACTTAGTGGAGGAAGATGGAAGAGTTACCTTCTCAGAGGCTAATAAAGACACAGAGATTGAGTGACTTGTCCAGAATGATGAAGCAGAAGTAGAAATTGTTCAGGTTATTGATTCCAAATCCAGTGCCTGAAGCTCAAGGCAAACTCTTTTTTTCTCCCAAGTATCCCAGTATATATTAGGCATGTATCACATAATAGCATACTTCTCCCCCGACACCACTTTTTTTACTTATTGAACTTGTAACTTTTCCCTTGAGTGTACAATGAAATCAATCACTGGTGAGTCTGTTTATCCTTTATATAATTTGAACAAGTGAATCAGAGTGCTATAATTACTTAGAAATAAAGGTTTTAGGACAGAGATGAGCAGTTCAGTTAACTGAATAATAAAAAGTTGCCAATTATTAATAGACTTTTGGCAGTCTCAACTTTAAAGCATTTTAATTGCAACATTACTGTGTAAAACAGCCCCTAGCAAAATACTTCAGTTATTAATATGAACATTACATTCTTTTCCTTTTAATTTGGACATTCAGGAACTGTAAATGAAAGTTATTATTTCTTCAGAGAGTAAATCACAGGAGCAATCTTAAGCAAACTGGCAGTTTTCTAATAGAGCAAAATTTTATTCCCAGAGAGCTCTCAAAAAGATTTCAATTAGATGATAAATTAGACACCTGAAATTCACATACTACTCTCAGCTTCTTAGGCAAAAATAACAAGATAATAACTTCATCAGCTCAGAAGATTTAGTGTTCTATTGCAAAATGCCTTCCTTTTGAAATGGATCAAAATTGCAGTTTGCACTATAAAAATTTTAGATTGCTTGTCTGCATGAAAGGTTGAAGTGAATGGCTTCTTGGGAGAAGAAGCAGAAAAAGAATCCCTTGTGCTTTGAGTGCTTGTTTGAGAGATGAAGCACACTGATAAATATGCAATGTGAATAAACTTTTCAAATGTGCAATGAGTGGGTAACAGAAAAATTGGTAACAGTGAAGTTGGGTATATTCTACTTTGGCACCTAATTTCAGAATTTTTTTAAACAATTTTTTTCCTCCTATTTCTCTGGAATGAATTTCTCTGGAATTTCCTCCTGTTTCTAGAATGACATTTTTTAAAATTTTGTAAAATCTTTAGGAAGGCTTACAGTAATTTAAACTCTTTGCAGCTTAGGTACCTATAGAAGGCTTTTACAACCAAACCAACTGAAAAATATTTGCACCTTGCTTCATATTTTAGAAGTTTTTTGTATTTGTGCTAAGACAAGACAGGTAGTAATGAACCCTGTGTGCTAGTGCCAGCTCACAGAATCATAGAATACCAACTTGGAAGAGATCTCAAAGGTCATCTGATCCAACCTTTTTGGGGAAAAGCTCCATCTAGACAAGATGGCTCAGCACCCCATCCAGCCCAATCTTAAAAAGTGTCCGTTGTTGGGGAATCCAACTGTTACCCAGGGTTCCAATGGCTGGTTGTTATTATTGTGATAGTCTTTCCTACAGAATCCAATTGAAGCCTCCCCAAGAGTAACTTGTATCCATTAGACCTCACCTTTTCCATGTGAAAAGGGGGTCACAGTACAGTCTTCTTTCTAGCGACTCTATAAGTACTGGAACATGGTGATGAGGTTACCCCTAAGCTGTCTTTTCTCAAGGCTGAACAAGCCCAGTTCTCTCAGCCTTTCCTCATATGGCAGGCTTGCCTGTCCTTTGA
Source organism: Hypotaenidia okinawae (assembly GCA_027925045.1). NCBI lineage: Eukaryota > Metazoa > Chordata > Aves > Gruiformes > Rallidae > Hypotaenidia > Hypotaenidia okinawae. The sequence continues at coordinate 11,393,459 of BSDF01000006.1, forward strand.
TCATTTTTGTGTCCCTTCTCTGGGCCCTCTGCATCCTGTCCCCATCTTTTTTGTATAATGGGGACCAAAACTGAACACGGTATTCCAGATGTGGCCTGGTAAGTGTTGAGTAGAGTTAGGATAATGACTTCTTTATCTCTGCTGGTGATGCTCACGTTTGTTGATGCAACCCAGCATTCTGTTGGCTTTCCTTGCTGCTGAAGCACACTGCTCACTCATCTTGAGCTTGCTGTCCACCAGGACCTCCGGATCCCCTTCCACAGAGCTGCTCTCCAACCAGGTGGATCCCAGTCTGTGCTGCACTCCCCTATTATGTTTTTTCAGGTGCGAGACCTTACACTTTCCCTTGTTGAACTTCTTAAGGTTCTTGTTGGCCCATTCTTCCAGCCTATATAGGTCTTCTTGCAGGGTTGCTCTCCCTTCTGAAGTGTCTACTTCCCCATTCAGTTTGGTATCATCCACAAACTTCATCAGGATGCATTTGATCCCATCATTGAGATCACTTACAAAGATTTTAAACAACATTTGGCCCAAAATTGATCCCCGGGCGACCCCACTTGTGACAGGTTGCCCACTTGTTAAAAAGAGCTATTTACCACCACCCTCTGGGTGTAGCCCATCAGCCAGTTCTCCATCCATGGCACGGACTACTTGTCCAGACTGTAATGCATCAGTTCCTCTAGGAGGAGGCTGTGGGGAACTGCATTGTTACCCAGTTGCTGTTAACCTTACTGGCATGAAATTTTAGGTGGCTTTGTGGAAAAGGTGGAACTGGACGTGAACATGGAGGCCAATAAGTTGACCTCAGCCTTAATGGGAAAGTGAGTTTGTGTGCAGGCTTTGTCTCATGTAAGCACTTTTGAATATGCTATTTATAAAAGTTGATAATGGTTTACCTGGGATACTCTGTGGACATAAGCAGGATATATTTGCGTGTGGAATGAGGACTGTGTTCTAGACCAAGTCTATCTACTAAGTTTGTTCTTCTCATTTGGCCTGCGTCTAGGGTGATTTATATGCTCCTACATGTAGTGAAGCCAATGTAAGCCAGGTCCCTAGAACACTAAGCAGTACAGATTAATGAAGTTATACAAAACCAGAAAAATATTTCCTGATCAATCAGGCAATATTACAGTTTAGTAATAAAGAACGTAGTTACTTGCAAGGTACTTGATACTGTATCTGTCAGGTGCCCAGTCATCAGAGAGGAATCTGGCTACCACTTCTCTGATTAGATGGCATTAACTGTGTTAATACAGCTTCTTATAAAATGCTGCCAGAAACTGTGTGTGATGCTTTGCCTTCCAAACTGAGCAGTGACCAAAAGACGCTGAGTGTTTATCCTCCCTTTTAGCAAAACAACTGAATATATTCTCAACTTCAAATATGTCAGTAGTTGCTGGCTTCATTGAGGTTATGACAGAAGTTTGAAAAAAGTCATGTATTTAAATGTTTTGCTGATGTGTTACTGAAGCACTTAAATCTTTGAAACAGAGCCCTCAAGGACTTTGTCATGGTTGGAATTTCTAGATGTTTTACATTAACTTCTTGAAGGATAAGGAGCATTCGTGTACAGTTTGGGCAGTGAAGATGTAGCTGTGGAATTCATTTTATGTTTTATGTAACTGTTTATCATAAACCTTTTGTGCCAGGGCTCCTGCAGTTCCTTATCAATGTGCAGCCTGCCATAGTGATTTGTTTTCATTATTTTATAGGCAGAGCATTTATTCTGGGATATTTCAATGAGGTGATACAGAAATGCTCTACACTATGTCAGCAAAGCAAATATTGGCAAGGGCACTAAGACTCTTATGTTCATCGTGCAAGAAATCCAAACCAGCCACTTGCATATCTCTGGGATGGTGAAAAGAAATTACTGAAGTCTGAAAATTGATTATGTGTAATTTTGCTCACTCCAGGCATTTCATTTGCTGAAATTGTGTCCTGGGAAGTATGTTACATTAGTATCAGATGGATGTAAACTGAAGCTTTGTGTGATAATATCCAAGTTCTAAGAATATGGAGTCTGTCTTTGAAATTTAATGTAGCTGCATGTAACTTGTCCATATCCCCACAGCCCTGCTGCTACAAGTGGCAGGAATGTAATAGATGTGTGCAAGGGAGGTTTTTAGATTCCTTCCCTTGAGCAAAATTAGCTAATGATACTCATTCAGATACAGTACAGTACAAATGGGGCACATTAAATGGCTTAAATTAGGTCAAATTGAATAATTGAATTTATTCTTTTACTTAAAAAGAGCTTAAACAGCTGAGACTGCTAGACTCAGAAAATATAGTTTAATTAAAAATTAATTAGAAGTTTATATTTTGAGCTTCCTTATCATCAGTTGCAGCAATATTGTTTATGTATCTGTTTTTCCTCATTACAGCTACTAGGGGATGATGTTCAACCATTCTCACTTGATGAAGAATTTGATTATGACAACGTGGCACTGACCCCTAAGTTCTCTGAAGCTGAGCTGAAGGCCATTGTAGAATTGTCTGAAGAGAAGAAAACGGGGACAGATGTCAAGTCAGCATGAGTTGAAGACTGAGTCAAAGGCATTCTGTGCAGTGCTGTTGAAATAACATTTTGGGGGCATAAATCTACCTCTCTATTGTACCCTTATCTAGTGATTTCATCTATATTACCAGTAAATCCTTGAGACTTTTTTGTTTGTTTACCAAGGTGCCTTGGAGACTAAGGTTCTTTTCCTGTACCTCCTCCTAGTCCTATTGAAAGCACAGAATAAGAAGATGGTGCTTGCCTAGAGTTGCTTGTATAGTAGCCCTTCACCCAGAGAGGAAGTATTTCCATCCTTTTTGTATGTCTGTACACTGATTTACTTATGCATTCAGATTGGCTATGGAGGGCTGTATTTGTCCCTAACCAAATGGAGCTTATTAAAGTGACCTTTAATATTTTTAGGACACAGTGCTCAGGTACTTTGTTGTTTTCCAGATGGTGCAAGGCAGTTGGAAGGATGTTTGAAATGAGAGCCAGAAATTCCCTTCTGGAGGAAAAGCCCTTGAGTGGGGTGAATCCTGTGTTAGCTTAGGCTGGGCATGCTGGAGTAATTGCTCTGTAGGACCAAAACCAACTGCTTCAATTCAGAATAGCACTATAGCACTGTGGCTTGTCTTTGGTACTGACTCAGTTCCTGACTAGTGCAGAGCTAGTCCTAAAGCTACCTTTTACCTAATTCTTTCAGTAATGCAAATAAGAGCTTTTTGCAGCTGACAAATCAGTTTATAAACTCTTTCCCTATAATTGTAAGACTTAACTATAAAAAGTTACGTGTGTGAATAAATTCAGGAATGTTGGGGTTTAGTCTCTGCTTTTTAGGTTACTTCAGTTCTGCAGAGAAATAAACACTCCTGTTTCAAGTAAACTTTTTGTGTTGATCAAAATTGACATGGTGCGACTCCTAACAATTAATTACATGAACTGTTACAAAAAGCCTTCGGCACAGAGGGAAAATTAAAGGAGCTGGCGTTGGAAGGCTGTCAGATTTTACATTGCTGTACAGGAGATGATTCAAAATACTGGTTTATGGCTTACAGTCTGCATCACTGAAATACAGTACACTCTGGAGTTGAGTAAAGGTCACGTAGTGTGGATGGGAGAGAAGAGTGTGCATCTCTGACATAAGGTAGCATGTATTTTTGCTACAAGGTGTTTCAAATTAATTTTCCTTCAGCTTACTGTAGAAACTTTGCTATTGAGACTTGGTTGAACATCATGACACTGAATTGCATTGGTTATCTTCTGTTATAAGTGCATGAGCTAAAGTTTATTGACCAGCATTTTATCTTTGGCCTGTCTCCATTATTTCTGAAGTGGGTGATTAACATGATGAATGTGTGCCTGAGCAGACAGACTAGAGACCAAACCACAAGCTGTTTAAAGGCTCTGAGTGAAGTTCCCTTGGCTCGTTGGCTGCTTCATTGTCAGCAGCTTATGAAGGCAAAGGGAAGGTTCTTTGGTGCTCCAAAAGAAATTTTCTGGATCAGTAATTTTGTAGACCATAATTACACACCACTGAAATTTGAATGGCATTTGTTTTGCAGGAGTGGTATTTGATGGGTATTAATGGATAGAATTTAAGATTGAGGTTAATAAAAACCAGAGAAGTAAGTGGTCTCAGGTAAGATATTTAAAGAGACTGATATAAAACTATGCTGTATAGAAAATCTGGTCTGTATAGAACCTCGATGGTATTAGGTAATGACAAATTTATTTTGAACATCTACATTCAAAAGGGTGCCTGTGCTGTACTTAAAGCAGTTTTTGATGCAATTGGCTGTATAGCAGAGTCTGCTGTTGTTTGGGAAACTTTTTTTCAGTTAATTAATTTTAATTCAATGAAGTGTTTTGTTGAACCCAACATCCAGATCCAATCCAACCGGAATGTTCCAGTGAAATGTTCAGCTAAAAAATCATGAGCAGATCTAATTATTAATTAATCGTCTTCTGGAAGACACAGATAATGTGTATAAGTGGGAGGGATAAGAAATAAGTTCTGGAAGAGCTCCATAAGCAAATCTGGAAGGAGGAAATTGAGGTCTGCTGTGTAAAGAACAAGGTCAGCCTTTAAAAGCCTCAAGAGAAAAATAAGGGTGGCAATCTCATTAATGTATGTCTGTATAGCAAAGATAAAGTAAGGGACCTTCAGTCTGAGACACCTCTCTTTACAGAGTTTGCTATCCTTCAGACAAAGAATCAACAGTACATAAAGATGGACTTCTGTGGGTTTGTCACTTTTTTGCGTGTTTATTTTTAGAATGATACACAAACTTAGTGATGAGTTTTGATGGAATCCTATAGCCAGTAGAGTCAGTGAGAGAACTCATTCAGTGGTTCATAAAGATCTTCAGACCAGATCAGCTCTGGAATTTCTAAGTGTGCTTTATATTAATTTCATGATATTTTTTTCCCTGTACATTAGGGATAAAACCTGTCATTCAGTTTTTTCTCTCATAGGCAGATGATTCTCTTACCAAATGTTCAGAGTACCTATTATGCTCCGTTAAGTGTCATTCAGTATAAGCATTAGTTGGTTTGTTTGATGTAAGGAAACATTTTGCTGTAGAATATCCAAGGAAATTGGAACTCCTTAGTGACATCCATCTTGAGAAATGAGGATGGCTCACTTAAATTTACTCCACTCACAAGTTAGATTTTTGCTCTTTGTTAACACAGTGGAAGTTAGAGAATATAGGCTGCTTTTCCTGAACATGACATTTTATTGGCCTGACCTTGTGGTTGGCTTTGGCTTGTGTCTTTTGTTTGATTATCCTTCACAGAAGCAGCATATTTTCCTCTTCTTCATTACCAGGTTGTCACTTTTAAGAACATACTTTATGTGCATGTTAAATTTTATACATGTGCATGAAGTTAGTAACCTGGAATTGTTTCAGTGTTTGTGAGGTGTTTTAGAGCCTGAATAATAGATATTTTTTCATTTTGTAGCTTGTCTTCTCTTTAATACTTAATATTTTCAGCAAGGGTTGGTGAAGGACATTGTCCTTTTCTATTTATGGTCTTTTCTAAACATTCTTCCTGTTTTCCAAAAGAATTAAAGGCAAAACTCACCCGTGGAACAGGAAACTTGGAGTGCTACTTGAAATGACTTAGAAGCTGCTGCAGTAGCAGATAGGATTTTCTCCCTACTACACTAACAAGGCTTTTGAACTGCGGTCTCTGATGTTGGGTGAACCTGTTGGAAGCGAAGGCTGTGTGATGCATCCCTCTAGTCTCTTTGTATTCGTGACTTCACTGGTGTCTAAAGTGCAATAGACATATGCATCCGTATCAATATGATACCTGTTGGGGTGTTACCAAAAGGATATTGACTGTTTCTTTCCACAGTCTTGATGGATCCTGAGTTATGGGAGAACTCTTTGAGTTTTATGGGAAGTGTGGTGGTCCTTCCACTGGGGCAGGATTCTGAAGGGTTATTTCCTTGCCTGGTTGAGGTCCAAGTTCAGATTTTATTCATGCTCAGAGTTACTCCTTGTGGGTGTAAAAGGAAAAGTAATTATTTGCTGAGATAATGGTTGTGAAAGAATAAGATAAAATTGAAGAATTTAAGAGATGCAGACAAATCTGACTCAGACGTTATTATGCTTCTAAATATATTTCTATTAATGTGCAAAGGTATCATTATATACACTTGTACACATGCAGTGCCACTGAAATAAAATAATTTTAGTGTGGAGAGTACTCACCAGATAATTCAGAACCTTTTGAAGAAGATGGCATGGAAACAAATCCCTGCTCTTACAGAAAAGCCCCTTTGATCCTCTGGCCTTGATTTTTCTGCTGCTGTAAACTGGCAGAATTCCACTGAGGCCATTTACATTCATACAGAGCAGACAGGACCTGGGTATTTACAGTCTTAGCTGAAAGAATATGGAGCCAAATGAATTCCTGATTTAACTTCTTTGCGTATGAAGCTATGTGTATGACCCATTATCATTATTGGAAAAATATTTAAATGCAGAGCCAATGCAAATGAAATGTAAAAAACATGTCTTTAACTGTTCAATTACTAATTTTACACAGATCATTATGGAGATTCCATGGTGGTATGTGCTTAGAAGACTACTTTTTATTTATCAAAAATATCACATACATTTTCAAGCCCTGTTCAAATCATGAAACTTGATTACATACATAATTACAAAAGATTTTCACCTCCTTTAGAGGGTGGGGTTCTTCTTTGTCTGCATCTTGGCAAGTATTGGAAATAGACTTTCCTTTATCTTGGAACTGTTTTAAAAAGATTTGACATCCTTTGTAAAATCATACTTTCTTATGAAGGTGGACCCTCTCAGTTAGTGATGCATCACTAAATGCAGAAACAAAAATAGGACCACATTCCTGGTTATTCATTACCTTCATGTATGCCATGGTGTGGGGCTAAACAGCCACTTGGTCTCAAAGTGTCTGGTTGGATAGCAGGCTAATTTGTATCTTGTGGTTCCTTCACCTTCAGTTTTCTCAGGAGTCCAAGTGGTAACTTCGTCCTACGCAGGTATGAATTCTTACAGCCCTGCAGAGGGGCTGCAGGTGGTTCAGTTACACTGACCAACAGGCTTGTACCTGGGCTCCACGCACGCTCCAGCCTGCTGAATAATTGAGCTGTGTGGCTCACCGCTGTTCTGCAGAGATTTGTGTCACAGCCATTGCGAGTGTGGCACTCCTGAAGATGTGCAGTGGACAAGTGATGACTGACAACGGCCATGGCAGCATTACACCCTGATTGCCTACTGGGGCTGTGCTGAACGAGTGGCTTTCTACCCTCCTTCCCAGGCTGCAGCTCAGCCTCGGCGAGTTCGAGGCACCCAGTGAAGTGAGGAAACCCGTGGTGAGGGCTCTCGCTGGCCTCAGGAAGTGAGCTCCCTGCACCGCAGAGCCGAGCGCCTGCGGTAGCGACGGGCATTCCCACTGCGGCCTGCTTTCTTGTGGTGCGGTGGCAGTTAGCGCAGGTGGCTGTGAGGTGCCACACGTGGCCCAGGCTCCTCGTGGAGGGGATGTGCCCCATTACTGAGAGGTGGCTGCCTTTGCTGTTCTTGGGCACATGCAGTTCTCCCAGGTGCTAAATGTCTGCCCATCCCTTGGGAAAACAAGGCAGGCAGCATTCTCTGAAATGGTGGTGAGCCGAACAACACCTCAAAAGATGAGGAGTTTGATAAATTTGTGATTGCTGGCTGTTGGAGGTGACACCTTGTGTTTTGCTGGCAAGGCACTGTAAGCTGATGTTGCAGGTGTATGAGCTGTCAAGCACCACAGAGTCAGACCTGGGGTAGATTTAATGCTTGTTTATGACAAGTTTGCAAGAAGAAAGGCAAGTGTTAAAAGGTATTCTCATTTCTATAGACAGGCTGCTTTATTTGCAATCACAGTGTCCCACAGTTAAAATGGAAATCAATTTTAATGCCTTATGAAAGTGCAGAAATATTTGTCTCATTTACAGCACTTCCAAAAAGGACAGATAATAAAATTCCCATGATTAACAATCTATAATTTTATGTGCTCTGTGGTGTCATGTTCAGTACCTCTATCCGCATAAACATTTCAAGTAATAAGCAAATATAAATCGGAAAAGAATCCCTAAATCTAACTTCACACTGAATTTCAGGTTGTAGAAATTCTCTGTGTATGTTCAAAGCCCTCTTTGATCTGAATATTTCCAAACTCTGAGGAAGTAGATCCTTTACTTCAAAAATCTCTAACCAAACATTTCTCAAGCAGCCCCTTAGTACCCATCCAAACTACAAAAATAAAGCAGCCAGGGACCTGCCTGTATAAAAAGAGCCTATGGAACATAACAATTGGAGTAACTGCGCTCTGCAGGAAGATAATGGTGTTCTATAAAAGGACTCTGAAAGTAGTAGTATTAAATGGAAACTGATATTTTCCTAGAGCCTGAACCATAACATAATATTCTGTTGACTTGATACAATTCTTGAGAATCTTTAAATGCCTGACTGAAAAATTAGTGTAATCATTTTGTAATTTGTGTGGATTTACACCAGAGCTATCTCTTGAGCCATTAAAATGAGATTAAAGTTCATTTCTTCATTTTTACCTGTATTTTGTGGCAGTGCTAACACCATAAATTAAGGCTTTAACCTCATTCTATCATATGTTACAACAGAGTTTGTTCTTTTGTGGCTGTTGTGGTTGAGGACTCTGGGGATACTGTTTCTGGAGTGCAGGTGTGTACTGGCATCAAGTAAGCCTCGAGTTTCTTAAGTTTTCTTGAATCCATCTGCTTTTCTGTCCATATGTATAAAACCCTGTAATATGCAATATGATACACTCAATCCTGAGAAAGAGGCAAGTGTAATTTATTATGTTGCATATGTTCCTCAGAATACTTAGCTGGAGGACAAATTCTAACAATTACTTGGAAGTGTTGACTCTGCCATTTAGTTTTGCTGCAGATTGCACATTTGTTCTTTGAGAGAGAAATATTGAAGTGCATTTTTTCATTTGCTTTTCCTTTTTTTTTCTTTTTTTCTTCTTTTTTTCTTCTCTTACGTCAGATTTGCAACCAGCTTTCCTAAACTTGACAAGACACTCCATTAATCCGATGAGCTACCTCCTTGCTGGATGAAATTTTAAAGTAAAAAATAATTATTAAAAAAAAAAAAAGCTGGAAAGCTGGTGTCTAGGCCAGGAAACATCAAAGCACTGGTGGCAGTTCATGCACAAGCTTAGCATTTGCAAAGCTTTCACAAACAAACAGTTGGGGAAAATACCAGTAATGGCCAACCTGCTTACTGAGTGAAAATTTGATTCCAAATTGCCTTTAAGTCAGCTGCTTATGCTTCGACTGCTGCCCACCAAGGATTCTGTTCCCCAAGATATTTCAAAATCCAGCCTGTCAAAAGTACTGACACCTCGCACTAGCTGAACAGCATTTCCCCCTGCAAAGTTGTGATCCTTTTAAGGCTCTTTGTTTTGAGTCGTGACATCCTTCCTGAATTCTAGGGATATTTATGTGCCATTCATGAACATTAAAAAAGTAAACTGTGCAAAAAAAATGATGGGCCAAGTGGGTATCTTTCTGCTGAGAGCAGGGAGAAGGGAGCTAGTGGGAAAAGGGAGATTGGCTGAGCAGCTAAATATTGTCTGTGCTCTGAATGGGATGTTTGGTGTCTTGGTTTGGATTCTTTTGCACTATTTCTATGAGAATCTCAGTTGTCAAAATGGCTGGCTGAAAAACACCCCTTCCTACCCCCAAACCCACGCATATCAATGTGCTGGCAAACAAGCTATCCAAATTCAATGGGTTTCTATTCCAAGGGTAGTAATATTCCTGATGGGGTGTGTTTTACAAGGCACTTGCCACTGAGTGCATTTACTAATTGACAGGATTAGGGTCTTATCACAACTGTTCTAATGAGTGTTTCTCTGGTACTGCTTGGAACGCTGTAATTCCCAAAACTTCATTTATGAAATGTATATTCTTTTGATACTTTTCACACTCTGGCTCAGAACCAGCAGATCAAAGTCATCCTTCAAAGATGATCCTGAAGAAGCATAACTTGGATGAAAGTAAGAATGAAATAAAATTAAATAATGTTAAATTAGGAAAAAACAACTTGTTGAAATTCACATGTAATAGACTCTGCAAGTACTACAAGGGAAGTTGGTAGAGATGATTTGCTAAGGTCGATTAAAACAAATCTGAAAAATAATAATATTGGAGAATATGTTCTAGGAACAAAATACTGCCTCAGCCAGGAGTTGAATTTGATTAATATTTTCCCTGTGAGACTAAGGTACATGAGAATGAATGGTTGAAGTCTGAAGAATTTTACTTCTTGTGACTGTTACTGTCTTGGGATTCCAATTCTGAGAATGGAGAAAAGGATGGTTCACTTTAATGATGCAGGTTCAGCCTGTTTTAATTCTGGGACATCTCAACAAACTTTTGATTTGTACACAAGCTGACAACGCATACATGAAGCATCACTGACAGCATTTGCAAAAAGGACAAATGATGTATTATTTAAATATTCTGCTTTTCTGAACAGTCTAGTTGCATTATAATTGCCCTGTAAGATAGGAGAAATGGCTTTTTTTTTTTCCCCCTGCTTTTAAAAAGGCAGCTTAATATAGAGGTAAGAATTTTGAAGTGGAATGTTGAATCAGAACCACGTGAGGGCTTTGAGAAAACCCATGTCTGCATGTAGAGGGGGGGGCTCATGACTTCATGGCTCGCCTTTGCCTAAGTAACGACATCACTTTGGATCTTAGGTTGGAATATGTGAAGTTAATTTTCTTCCATAATCCAAAACCACTATCAAATTTGTATTTGCAGGTCATGCTTCTTTTTTCTCCTTGCCTTTCTTGGTCTTAACTGCCCTGTTATACAGCAATTGGTATGCTATACAGAGGACAGGGTATGACATTGCTACATTTTTCAACAGGAAAAGAGAATCTTCTCCTCACTGAGAGCTGAAGAGGCCATTGAAACCCTGTGGTTGGCCACTTGTCAGCTCGAATAGATGTGTATCGAGTTAAGCCTGTCTTTTTATGAAGCCTGTGTATTACCCTGATTTGGGGAGTTGAAATTATTTGTAATAAAATTCAGTTCAATCAAGTTCAAAATACTCTACATTTTGGTCACTGTAAATTCCTCTTGATACTCCCATCCCATTGTAGGTCTTACTACTATCCACAGAGCAAACACACAGGCTTTCACTGCCATCAAAGGGGGTGCAGGGTCAGGGGACATTATACCAGGGGTCTGCTACAGCCCACCCAACCAGGAAGACCAAGTAGATGAGGTCCTTTACAGACAGATAAGAGCAGCCTCATGTTTGCAAGCCCTGGTCCTTATGGGGGACTTCAGCCACCCTGATAACTGTTGGAGGGACAGCACAGCAGGGTCCAAGCGATCCAGAAAGTTCCTGGAATGCACTAATGACAACTTACTCCTCCAAGTGATAGAGGAGCCAAAAAAGAGAGGGGTGATCTGGACCCTGCTCTCACCAGTAAGGAGGGGTTCGTAAGGGGTGCTCAAGGGCAGCTGTGGCTGCGGTGACCATGATGTGGTGGAGTTACAGATCCTTAGGGCAGCAAGGAGCATGCACAGCAAGCTCACTGCCTTGGACTTCAGGAAAGCAGACCTTATTTCAGCCTTCCAGTACCTAAAGGGGCCTGCAGGAAAGCTGGAGAGGGGCAGCTACTTACAAGGGCACGGAGTGATAGGACAACGGGTAATCAGTTTAAACTGAGAGTGGATTTATTTCAGATATAAGGAAGAAATTATTCGCTGCGAGGGTGCTGAGACACTGGCACAGGCTGCCCAGAGAAGCTGTGAAAGCCCCTCCCTGGCAGTGTACAAAGCCAGGTTAGATGGGGCTTTGGGCAACCTGGGCTACTGGAAGGTGTCCTTATGGCAGGGGGCTTGGAACTAGCTGGTCTTGAAGGCCTCTTCTAACCCAAACCATTCCGTGATTCTATGATCTCTCGTAGTGCGGATTTTGTGTAATGCTGCCAATTCTCTGGGTCACTTCCAGGGAGCTGCTGCTTACCAGGAATGTCCCTGGAGAAGAATGTAATTTTTATTTATTTTCTTTTCCAATACAGGCCTCTGTGTAACCCTGCCTCACTCTGCCCTCCTCAAAGGAATGACTAAGGGAGAATACCAATGCCTAGACTGTTTACCACTTGTTGGTTTAACCGAGTGTTCAAATTTGCTTTTCCATTCACCTCCCCTAACCTTTCTTTTCCAGGTGGGATTTTACTTCTGGTGCCAAGCACTGTGGAAACAAAAATGTGTGTTTCTTCAAACCACCTCCATCTTATTAACATTCAGAAGGATGTTTGCTGGTGTATTCAGTAGGGGAGGAAACTGATTGCTACATCCCAGTAAAGTCGCTCTGTTTCAAATGGTAATCGTTTTAAGCAGGCTGGAGTTTTCCGTGACCTCTAGGTCGTCTTTTCTTAATGATGATTGATACAATCTCTCAGAAGAAAGGGGGGAAAAGTGCTTTGCTGGTCTAGTTTCAGGTAACCTCTAAAAGTTCAAGTGGACCAATTACACATAAAGGAACAACAACTTTTTTAAAGCCTCATTTGAATCCCAGAGGGGAAAAATGATAGAAAAATCAATTAACTTTCGACATGAAAAAATGGCTCATATTGCTAAGCTTTCCTATTGCATAGTTTCTTGATTATGTTTGGAAGCAAATTGCCTTGATTATACCTTTGACGGGAAGGAAAGCCTTTTAATTAATTTAATACATGCTATAGCAGCGCTGAATTGTATCGTGGAACAATTAAGCAGGCCTACACTGATATTTTTGCCCTGTTGAAAATGGATATTGCTCACTTAGTGAGTCAGGCTCTGGCTGGGCTGACGCAGTTATCCGTTCATTGCAGAGCATGTGACACAAAAGCTCTCAGGGCCTTTTATACAGAGGAGAGGCTGAATGGAGTAAACAAAAAGCCAGCTTTGGTGAACTCTGAAATATCTCCTCTGGTCAAAAATTTGGAGAAATCTAGGTTAAAGTTTAGCACCTGTACCGACACTGGGAACTGAACCAGACTGCCCTTAAGCCAGCCTCTACTTTGGAAATATTCAGACTTCAGATCTGGTTTCTGTTGGTCCTGGACTGAAATGAGGAGTGGAAGTGATTCTCTGTCATGCACTGATAGGCGATCCTTTAACTCCTGTGCAGCTGTGAGCCATCAATAGCAAATTTGTGGTAGCATCTACAGTAACTTCTGCACTTGCTACTAATTAAACCATTTTATGCCTCAAGCTCTTAGCTGAAAACAATGACATTTGCTGAGAATGGGTTTTTTTAATGACACTGTTAGTTCAAATGCTCTAAAATAACAAGAAATAACACATTCCATTTTTTACTTTATTTATTTTTTTTTTACAAGTAATGTGGATTCCTGTATCATTAATTATGTTACATTATATTGTTGAAAGAAAATATTCAGAATCTTCTGGAGTTGCTTCTGTTGATGGTGTGTGTTTTCTGGTCATGCTGAACTAGTACAACCGGGTCATTTTACTATCACAGAATTGTAGGGGTTGAAAGGGACCTCAAGAGATCATCAAGTCCAGCCCCCTGCCAAAGCAGGTTCCCTAGGACAAATCACACAGGTCGGCATCTAGATGGATCTTGAATCTCTCCAGAGAAGGAGACTCCACACCCCCTGGGCAGCCTGTCCCAGGGCTCCCTCACCCTCACTGGGAAAAAGTTCCTCCCCATGTTGGTGCAGAACTCCCTGTGCTCCAGCTTGAGGCCATCGCCCCTTGTCCTGTCTCCACAGACACCGAGAAGAGGCTGGCCATTTCTCCCTGTGTCCCACAGTTGAGATATTTATAAACATTAATAATGTCCCCTGATGGATCTCGCCTGTTGGGAATGTATTTGCCCGCACTGTGCTTTTCATACTGAGGTCTGCTGGGTCTTTCCTGGTGAGTTGTAGAGTCAAATATCCCAGAGCTGAATAATAAAAGAAAGAGTTCATCACCAGAGAACCTCTCTTGTGAATTCACTCATAGCTGTCTAAGCTTAGATAAAATATCATCATAGGTTTTTCTAATATACCATGGCCCTAAACACTGACAATAAAAATCTGTATAAGTGAGGAGCAATACACTGCATGCTCTCTGGTCTTCCTGATTTCTTCAGAAAGAGCAAACTGGTGAGGGATTTGCTTGTAAAAGGAAGTTAGTAACTATGGATAGGGAAAAACTTGGGAGGAGAAGCTTTCTTGCAGCAGTGTGAAGGCAAATCTGTACTAGAAAGGCATTTCAGCAGTGTGTAATTGTGGCTGTGAGTGCTGCACCACAGGACTGGTATGTTCTGAGCTAGTGCCTTCTACATTATTTAGAGATTTATTTTAATTAGAAATATTAGATTTAATAACCAGCATTGTGATTTGTGATGGGATTGGGCTGCAGAGCATCAGTATGCAAAGGAGCACTGTCAGATGTGCACCCTGGGCTTGAGTACCAGCGAATCCATTTAGTATAGACCAGGATGGCAAAGCCAGTAACCAGAACGGTTGTTTGACGTTGCCTGGCATTAGGAAGGGAGGTGCACTTTGCACCACTTAATTCAGTAAAGATTGACTTTCTTGAGGGCAGGTTTCAGATCTGCTTGTGGCTCACAGAGCAGTATGTTAAAAAAGGCTAACTCAGTACCTGTTCCCCTGGCTGCAGGTGGTTGTGCCCATCTTTTGGACCAGCTGGGGACTGTAACTTCAGTGACTTTGACTGTGATGATTGACTGAGTGTAGTCAGTAAATGTATCTGAGAAAGTAAACATATTTGTTTTCCACACCACTGGTACAAACACACATTTGCTTTTTGCAGCTGTGACATGAATGGTCCAATGTAGCCCTCTACCTTCTCCTCAGTAGGGATTACACAGAAATCCCCTTTTCCCTTTTTTATTATTTAAATCTGTTGTTCCTGTCATCACAGATACCATACATTTATGTACACTTTTAGTTCTCCCAAGTGAAAAATAACAAAATATAAGGTACATCCACAGTACTGTGTTTTGATTGCATTAAGGGCCTACTTTCAATATTTAGCCTTCTTCCTAAAAACACAGATCTTGTTGAAAGTCAAAGATAGATGGCTTGGCAGCTCTGTTAGTGCTGGGATCAGCATCACAGTCAAGACCTATCCCTTCTGAAAGAGGCTTGTGTCAAGGAAGATTGAAAGCATCACAGGTTCATAAAGGCGATCATGTATGGCTAATCATTCCCACCATAGCTGGAATGTGATTTCCTTTGGGTTACTGCTTGACAGTTTCAGCAAAAATAACGAAGAAAACCAGCATTTTTAGGGTAAAAAAAAAAACCCAAACACAAACTGTTTAAGTTCTTGAATTTTCCACTAAGGCCTGGGATCATTAGCTCCTGACTCAAGTAGTGCCCCACGAGAACAGCAGACCTGTAAGGGACTCCCAAGCGTACTGCGAGCTGACTGACTCTCTTAAGAGAGGGATGGATGATGGACAGGGTGTAAGGCAAAGCTGACAGGGGGACAGAACAAAGGTCACTAACTAAATATGACTTTTTTTTCCTCTTGGGCAAGAAAGATTAAAGGGGTGAGAGCAAATGTGTGATTCAGTTTGGGCAATGGGATTAGAAGATCAATGTGGGGCTTGCTGAATATCATCTAAGAATTCACAAAGTGCTGTGGGCACTATTTCCCAGTATCTATGGCCACAATAAAAGCATAAATGTTGGGGGAGAAATTATTTAATTACCTTTTTTTTTTTTCCCCCTCCTTATTTCTCTAAAACAAGGGAAAAAGAAGAGTAACTGTATTGACACCATTAAACCGATTCTCAGCGCAGAGCACACGGTGGCAATGTTGCCCCACTGTTGAACGGCTGTCATGCAGCACTCACCCAGCCAGCATTAATTTACTGAGCAATAAATAGGCAGATGCAGTAGAGTGCTGCTTTACCCAGGGAATATTACACTTGTACACGGTAGCACTGATTGTGTTTTCTATTAAAACAGAGAATAAGGTGTAGGGAAAATACTGTTTTTCCTCTATTTTTGCCACTCCTGTATTATTTGCATGCATTGTAAACACTGATACAGTTTGAGTTTTGCACAACTAACGTAGCTGGTACTGGAAAAAGATATGACTAATTAGTTTCTTTCCATAAAACCAAATACACCTTAGAGGAGCACTTATGATAATAAAATACTCTCCCCATCACACACACAGAGAAATCAGGAGCTGTGAGGGTTTCTCCCTCTCAAAAGAAAGCTTTACTGTTCAAACAAGCTAGTGGTTTGCAGGAAGATCGCTAGCCTAAATGCATGCTTCCTACAGAGAAATAGCAGCGCTGCAGAGGAACTTGTCAGGAAAAGCTCTGGGCACAGAGTCGAGTTTCTGGGGTCAGTGGCCATGGTCAGGGTCTTGGCATGAAGCCCCTTGGAGCCAGTGTGGTTTGGCTGAACCCTCGAGGTGCTCGCTGCAGCAGAGCAGCCGAGGGTTCATGCACCGGTAGCTTTCATCTCTTGTTCAGCCTGACAGGAGGGCCCTTCAGAGGCAGGCCGAGGAGGAGAGCACTTGCACTGTGCTGGCTGTTGAGTCTCTCAGACATCCGTGTCTCTTGCCTTCCATACTTGTCCTGCTTTTTGTGTGCTGTTGCAGCTCCACCAGCTAGGTTCCCGAGACACCGGCTTCCCTGGTTTGTCCCCTGCCTCTGTCGAGCTCTGCTCCCTGGCAGACAAACTCTTCTCTGTGCTTTTGCCACGGCCCAGCTGATTTCCATTTCGCCAACACAAAATTAATGAGGTTTTTTTTTGCTTCTGTTTTTCAGCCTCTCAGGCCTAGGCTTGTTATCAGCCGCTGCCTGGTTATTGCAATCGTCCTTAGTTCTAAGAGTCTGGATTCAACTCTCAATCCCAGTGACAGGAGCAATGCACCCAGCAGGTATCCCCAAATTGTTCCAGTGGGAGAGACATAGGAGAATAGCAAAGCTGGAGGGTTTGAGATACCTTCTTACAGAGCCAGGAGGAAAATGCAGGCTTTTTCAGCTATGCTATATGGTCTTTGTTCCTTTCTCCCCATTCTACCAGCCACAAATGTAAAATAAAATGGAATAAACCCCCCACAAATCCCAAAGCATGAGAGCAAGCACTCCAAGTAAGTCACGCTAGCCCAGCTGCTTCAATTCATGCTTGGGAGAGAAGTATTTTCAAACTGATTGGTGGTCGTTGATTTTTGTGAGCACCACATACCCATACAGGCCAGCAAGAAATAAATATCAGCAATTAAACTAGTCTTTGGATCATGTTGCAGGTAAGGTTGCTGTAAATAAAACTTCTGAAAATATATTGAAGTAATTGATGCAGCAACAGCAGGGAATTTAAGCTGAGTGTTTCCAAGGCTTGAAGTCCTTTTTAGCTGTGCGTTTCCAGGATGAAGATCAAGAGTCCTACAATTCCATGTTGTTCTTATCAATTCACAGGAGGCATGGCTAAAATGGTTGTGGAAAAAAATCAGAATGGAAATATCCCAACAATTGCTAATCAGGAGTTCGGTACTTCAGTAGTGCCTACATCTCCCTGCACCCATCAACCAAGACCCAAGCCTTCAAAATGTATTGAAGGAGGAAACATAAGTGAATTACAACTCTTTTTTTTTTTTTTTAGTTGTATAACAGAACATGTTACATGTTATGATATGTGTCAACACCATTATTTCTGCTGTCAGTAATTTTTAACAAGAGAAGTGGTCATGGTGATGAGGAATTTTTTTGAAATGCATCGTTCTTGAGCAATTAATCTAGAATTGTAGAGATCCCACATCAAGCCCGGCACATCAGTCAGAAGACCTGCTTCCCCTACTACTGTCTAACTGGAACAGACTGACAGGGTTGCTAATCTTTCAGTCTGTCCTGGTTCTGGCCAGGCCAGAATCAACCTCCCCAAGCAGCCAGCCCAGGTGAGCTGAGTCAGCCCGGGCTGTTCCCACACCACCTGACATCACTCCCCCATAGAAGGGGCTGGCTGGGGAGGGGTGCTCCTGGGTGCCTCCGGGGCAGGCTGAGTGTGGCTGGGGTGTCAGGCCAGTCCTTGGGTCCTGCAGCATGTAAGCTACTCTGCTGGTGAGTACTCCGTGTTATTGCTGGGTGTGAGTGTAATTGGCTGTTATTGTTCTGTGTTCATGGTGCTTTTGTCAGAGGACTGTCCTTATCCCAACCCATGGAGGCTCTGCCTGTTTCTCCTGTTGGGAGCAAGTGATGGGTGTGTAGGGCTCAGCCACTGCTTTGGGCTGAACCACCACAGGATCCCATTACTCATCCTAAGAGTAGCCTCTCTGTCTGGTTGGTGAATTTCCTCCCAACTTGCCATCTTCCCTGCTGCAGAAATGCTATGATAGCTCCCATACCTCTTCACCCAGTGCTTTTAAAAAAAGTTTTTATTGTATTTCTCCTTCTCCAGCCTCTGCTGAGTCCCCACTTGCCCAACACCTCTGTCAAAAGTGCATTGGAGTTGTGCTATTTTGTGTGATGTTTTTCACTCTGCGTTAAAGGCCACACTGCTGGAGGCTAATAATTTGGCTGAGTTTCATTAGGAGCCTTTTGCCCAGCTGCCAACAGTCAGAAGGCAAAGAAATGCACCACCCTGTATGCCTAAGCAATTTGGTTTACCAGCATCATTCTGGTTTTATTTTAAACTTGAGCTTGAACTGACAAAAAGCAGACTCAAACATTGCTATGAGTAAAATGATATATCCCTTTTGTAATAGTGATCATCTGTGAAGTGCAGAGAAATAACTAAGATACACATTTCGATTTTAGAAAGAAGTACATTAAGAAGATACATTCCAAAACACACATTAGAGTCCTGCTGACTTTTGCCTGTTTTCTCCCCTCACATAAATAAAGTATTAGTTGCCTAGTCTCAAATACTAAAATTCCAAACACTTATCAGTTGCTTTATTACTGCTTGGGATAAAATTTATCCTTTTGGCACTTGGTCTGATGTTCCTCTGGAGCATCTTCTGCCAATCTTTTTAAAGGACAACATGGCTGTCTTTTTCATAGTCAAGCCATTGAGTCCCCAGGATGCCCAGCAAGGCCTCCTTGGTGTGCAGATTTATTTCCATTGGCCAGCTGGAAGTGTTTCAGCAAAGGAAAGATACTGAAGAGAAATACAGTGGCTATAGATAATAAAGGCAGATGCTTTAGATTACTGATGGAAGGCTTGAAAGTTAGAGACTGATATTTAGTGCTTGTCACTAGTTCACAGCTGATGTAGCTTTACTTTCCCACCCTGATAATAGTTTATTTGGCTGAGGTTTGATGGTAACAAACAAGGAAATACATAGTGCATCATGTATTTTCTCTTCTGTGGGAACAGCATATGGAAAATGTGTGCACTCCACATACAGATGCTGCATTAACAATCCTGTTCTCATGAAGTCCCTAGGAAGGTAATATAACCTCTTCTAGAGGCAGAGGGTGAGGTTGCTCATTCGATTCTGCAAGTGTGGATGGAATAAACCAGGAGGAATCCAGTCAGGACCATAGATATGGAGTTACCTGGGCTGTCCTCATATGCAGTGTCACAGTCTAGATAATGGCTAGTGGAGAGAATGCCTCTGCTGTCCTTATCTTCCTCTTTATACTTCTCTGCTGCCCTGGGATCACCAACCAATCTGTTTTCTAGCAAACACCACTTGAGGTTTCATTGTCTCTGGGTCACTTCCTTTTCATGCTTTATTAGAAGAAGCTGCTTGCTTTGGGTGGTCTGGGCATCTGCAGCACCAGCAAGAGGGAGCTGCTGTGAGATGATTAAAATGTATCCCAACGTTTTCCCTGCTATTCTGTGACAGATGTTTTGTCCAGTCATATTAATCTATCATCCTGAAAATTAGTTCTTATTAAGGAAAGTGCAGATCTAATTTTCTCCCCCTTCCCCTTACTTCAAATATATTTTCTAGTTCTTTATTTAGGTCAGAGTAGTGGATCAGCACTAGCATGCATTAATTTTTACCCATTCCATAAAGATATTACCTCTCAGTTCCCAGTCATGTAATATTTTTCAAATTGAAAAATCCTTAAAAATCCTTACTGCTCATCTTGTGACTCAATCTACTGGGTTTCTTGCACCTCTGAGATGAACTATATAACACATTTTATTGGGATAACTGGGTGGGTGTTTGCTTCTTCCCCAGAAGCTGTTATTCTACTTTTTGAGATCCTCAGTTCAATTAGCAATCATGCTTTTGCCCTCATCTTCAACATCCTTGCTGCTACTGAAAACAAAGATTGGGTTTCAGTTTGTGGACTAGCAGAGTGTGTTTAATCTCCTTGCCATACTCCTTGCCCACTGCATGATGATCCCATTTTTTGTTTCATTAATATTTGTGATAAAAAAAGGATGTGTCTGCTGATAAAATGTACTCGTGGCAATGCTGGAAAGTGCTTTCAATATAGAAAAGGGCCAGAACAGCCCTCAGGAGGCAATGGTTTCCCTTGAGCATAGAAGCAACACAGATTAGATGAAATTCAGTAATATAAAGTTATATGAAATTCATGTGAGGAGGGATTTTCCAGTAACCATCTCTCCTGGGAACTCACCACACTTCCAGTAAGAAGAGCGGGAAGGGGACTTTGATGTTATCAATGTAACAGAAATTCAGCCCAGCTTGAAGTCCGATCTTTGATCCTGGTCCATTAAAATGGTGGCTTCCCTAGCAAATAACGTCTTCCACAACAGTGAGGAATTAATGTGTATTCCCCCATTATATGATAAAAGCATGTATCTGCTCAGTTCGTAAGCTAATAGCTCGTTGGTGCCTTTGCAATAGAAGATTTTATTGCTCTTCCAAATATTTAAAAGACAGAGGGAAACAAGAGTTTGTTGTCTATTGTTTCTGTTTTCTTTAAATGTTATCCCTGAAGGTGCATGTTTTTGCTTGAAAATAATTGGAAATGTCACAACTTTAATTCCAGCTTATGTGTTGCCTGACTTCAGGGATAAGGGCATTTAAGTCACTAGTGAACTCCAGCCTAGAAATAGTCTGGCCTTTGCTGTTCCTAAAACATATTTCATAAGCAGCATTTCCCTGCTAGCCTGCAGCAGCCAGACTTGACATTTATATATTGCCCCACACATACATCACATAATGCAAGATTCCTTATGATTAACTGATTTAATTGACTTATGAGATAAAAAGAAATTTATGTGGGAGAATACACAAAATAGAACAAAGTTCTGACTTTATTCCAAAATTTAACTCAGAAAAGGAGGTAGATCCTTCCTGAGGACAGCCATTCCTTCAGGAAAGCAAGCATAAGGAAAGCTACTCAGTACTGGTGAGAAGCAAGGGCATGCCATATTTATCCCACACCTAGGCAGTGTATTGGATCAATGTGTCAGAGGGAATGAAGGAAAATAGAGGAGACACATCAAGGAAACCTGGGCAATTCAGTAACATTCACTAACTGTGCACCAAGTCTCCTGCCCTCAGGAAGGGCTGCCTGACACTAAAAGAGTTTTAAACTAACTGACATCATTCCATATCACACCTGTGTAAATACACCTGCCTTGCATCTGGTTGTATTTCTGGTGTTTGGGGTTTTTTTTTAAATGTGAAAATATATAGTGGATGTGAACATCAACCAAACACACATCTGAAATTGGAGAGCAGGGGTCTCACATGACATTTTTTTTACTACTTGTTGCATCAACTGTGTTTTTATAGTATAATTCCACAATCAGAGCTTTGAGCACCACTTGTAATGAACACTTATAACTTGCTTTGGAACCACCTTAGCAACCTCTGGGCTCCCAACTGTGGATTTCTGCAAGAGCTATGGGATGTTCTGCAACATTTTTGTGGGAATTCTACAAAAAGGAAAGCAGCAACAGCAACCTTCTGACAGCAATGTAAGTGTGGCACAGGAGAAGTCAGACAAGAGAGTAGCCATTTTGAACATAGGGAATGTTTCAGATCTCATTGCTGCTATGATGAGAAGAAAATGCTCTTATTGGTGTCCTGTAGGCTTTGTGATTTTTCTTTGCAACTCTTTCCTTTTGCCTCTGTGTGCCTGGATTAAAGACTGTGAGGATGAATACAGCTTTCCATTTGCTTGATGATAAAAGGGTGTCAAATTAGTCAGACTAATAGGAAAATGGCTCTTGTAGGATTGTTTATTTTTCCCACTGAAGCATGGTGTGGTTCTAGAAAATTCATGTACCCAGTGGGGACAAACCATGAGATTCCACAACTCCAGAGGGATGGTCAGTGATGCTGGGGTAACTGGTATCCAGGGAGTGGTGCACTGTGCCTCCTATGTGAAGAGTGGAGGAAGCCCCACTGCATATAGGTACCCACAAGAAAGCTGGAGAAGAACTGTTCATGAAGGCATGTAGCAATAGGACAAGGGGAAACAGTTTCAAACTTGAAAAAGGGGGATCTAGGTTGGATATTAGGCAAAAGTTCTTCAATAGTAGGGTGGTAGATCACTGGAACAGGTTGCCCAGAGACACAGTGGAGGCCCCATCCCTGGAGATATTCAAGGTCAGGCTTGATGGGGCTCTGAGAGACCTGATCTAGCGAAGGCATCCCTGCTTACTGCAGGGGGTATTGGACTAGATGACCTGTAAAGCTGCCTTCCAACCTAAAACATTCTATGATTCTATGATTATATGAAGAGATCCTTGTTTAATTTTGTGCCTCGGAAACCAGTCACAAGGAACAACAGACACTGGGTGAACCCTCAGCTACGTAGTTTTTCACTATGGAACTGAGCTTCAGCAAAGGGAAATAAATAAGAATACTTCAAGACCTAAAGAAACCTGTTGTCCTTGTGTTAATAAAAGGAAATTGAACAAAGGATGGCATAAGACAGGGAAGATTAAGTGACTCCTTATCTTGTAGTGCAGTGACATTTTCTTATCCTTCTTATAATTTGTGGCTAGCTCCAGAAGTTGTGTTGGTAAACTTGTAGCTTGAATTTTAATATACCTGTTGAATTTTAAAATATTTTCCCTAATGCCCATCAGATTGAGAAGAAATTATTTATCTGTGTGAAGGGCTTCCTTTCTGCTGATGTTATTTTGTGAGCCACTGGTGGCCAATGCAACCACTTTATCTGTATTTAGAGTGGTTAGAAATCTGGGGTGATCCATACTATGAAGTAAGTAACAATTTATGACAAGGTGTGCAGTATGTAAAATGTCATACAGTTTGCAGAGATTAACATGTGACCCAAGAGCAAACACATTAACTAACTCTCTGGAAAGCAAGCTTAATGACAGTGGAAATGAATACAGGAAAGGAAGAGAAAGGTATTGTATTGACAGAAAGCTGTATATAGCACATGTATTTAATGGAGGGACCTCTGAATTAGTAGCTCATCTCTGAGATCAAGTTTGCAGATACTTGTCTCTGATACAGTCACATAATTCAGAGTGGGCCATTTATGCCTGGCAAAACCTGAACACTGGAGGCAGAGTTTAACAAATCTGTCTTTTCCAGGGTGTCACAGGTCAAGGTATAGCACTTCAAAGTGTGCTTCTGCAACATTTTAAAACAAATATTTGTGTCTCATTCTGCTAAATGCAGTCTCTGCAATGCAGATGAATTGCTGCATGTTGAGGTCTTTGGGGAAAGAGATCTGCTTATATACTCTCAGGCACAAATGTAAAACCATGACTGCAAATATTTTTTAACATGTAGCTCTGGTCCATCCTGAAGCCAGCTTCAGGAGACTCTAGGCTTCCTGGTTGCACTCAAAACCTGGCATGATTTCTGTTGTAACACCAGATTTTACCCTGTAAAGCTCTTGACCTTCAAGTCAAGTGCTTCCCCTGAAGTCTTCTCTGTTGACACTATTTGTCTTACTAGGTACTATGATTGGCACATGCTGATTGCAGCCTTTATAGACACCAGTAAACTATGGCTTAATAAAGGCCTCCAGAATCTCAAACCCCACTGTCAGAAATGCAGACCTGCCATCTTCCTCGCTCTCCCTGTAGTGCCTGACTTGGTTTCCCCCTGCACCAATACTTCTGCCCCAAGTGCTGCAGCTTGTTAGGCTACAGCAGAAGCTGGTCTGTACTTCAGTAGCTTTTCAAGATTGCAGGCTGAGGACACCCAGGCTTTTATGTGAACCTGGCCCCAGCTAGACCACAGCCACAGGCATGAAAGGAAGGGAGCTTGAAGAAACAGGTTTAGAGAAAAGCATCTGTTCTGGCTGATACCCTTCTTCTGTCCTCAGAGCTGTAGCAGTCCCTCCCTGTGTGCCCCACAGGCTCTGCTGGTATGGCTTCTGAAGCTCATTACAAAATGCCATAGGTGATAAAGATGACTAGCTATGTATTTACTTCTGCATTGTGGGCTACAGTGTGAAATTTAAGAGGCCCTCAATATATAGGAAGTCCAGCTAGATGATTGAATGGGCCTTTCTAACACCATGAATCTCTGTCTATAGATATATAACCATTAGGATCCCGTTTTCTATAGACTGCAACATTAAATTTATGGGACTTGGCAGTCTGCAGAGGTATCTGCCATTCTGTGAGACAGAACAGATGCTGCCTGCTACACTGAAGTGCACAATTCCTTGTTCTGAAAGTCTTTGTGGTTCATATTAATCTAAAATAAATCAAATATATTGAAAACTTACCCTAACTTTAGGGGCAAGGACAAATATAATGTGATCTTGTTTGACTGAATTCTCTCCATTTGAAATTTGGTGCAGGAATCATAAACCTGTGACCAGAGGATGTACATCAGAAACGAAGAGTTCCTCCCATGTTGTTTTGTCTTCTCTTACAGTTTTATTTCTTCAGTTGCTTTTTAGAGTGAAATCTTATACTTAGCCATTCAGATAAAGTCCCAATTGGCAGATTACTTTCTCAAAATACCATTATGGTAAAGTCTAACACAATGGCTGTAGATAGAATTAAGACAGTTAACTTGAATAAGCAAAGTTAAAAGTAATTAAATCTTACCAATCACTAATACAGTAATTATCCATGTTTCAGGAAAATACAGTTTAAAACTTACATGTAACCTGAAAAAACCACCCTAACCCCTAAATGCTGGTTCATTTCTTTTCCCCACAGTAACTTTATGATATCCATGCTGTTTGATAGTTTTGAAAAGAAAAAGCAACCCTTACTTTTTATTTTTAACTTTTTTTAGAGTCTGTTTACCTCATTATTTCTTTTTCACCTTGCAATAACTCTTAAACTGGCCTTAACATCTCTTCAGTTATCATTGTTTACATTTAGGATGTAGAAGGGTTTTCAAAAAATCTACTCTTGACTGACACTGGGAAATATATATAAAGTGAATTAAGACATATATATTTAATGGATGAAAATCCAAAAGATACCTGTTATTAAATTGTCTGTAGATATTCTACTGTTCATTCCATTTTGTCAAACAAACTCGGCACAGGGAGTCCTGTCACTTTTAATTATGCTGCATTATTACTCTTGCTACACTTTTCCTGAGGTGTTTGCCTTGAAGACTTTCCCAGAACAAGACTTGCTGCCCAGCCAGAGAACCTGCCTGCTGGTGCAGCTTGAGAACATGCTCTGGATTGGGACTTGCTGGTGCCCTGGGCCTGGGCTATCCCAGCTGTGTGTACCTGCCCTGGCTGGCTGCCACACATGTAGCTGTGGGGCTGGGAAGTGAAGTAGTGAGCTGTGCATCCCTGATTCATGGCTGCTTGGAAGCTGCTCTAAAGCAGTAGTACTCCTGTCTCAAGGAGTAGTGGTTGTGGTCCAGCTGGGGCCAGGTTCACTGGTGAGGAATGCCATAAACTTAACATTAAGCTGTAGGCAGAGTGGAAGGACAAGAAAGGCAGACATCGGGATGGGGGAGGACTCAAAAGGAGCAATGAGCACTGGCTCTGAAACATGATGCTTCCAGTGTCTTGCTTCTAATCGCTGTGGTGGAACCACTTGTTCCTTTTGAGGAATGCAAACCATCCTGAGACCACTTGGGCAAGGTTTGCTGAAGGGACCCCATCCTGTTTTGTTTGTATGGGTTTCAGTTGTACTAGTGGCTTACAAATGCACAGAGGTTTTATATTCAGCCTCAGGGGATGGGCTGTTTCCTGTGCTCTCCCTTGGCCCACAGTGATGAATGATCTCCACTCCTGGAGAGCCAGGATTGAGTAGCCACCCCCATAAACAAGGCTACAGGGAGGCACAAAGAAACTCAGCAATGTATGAGACCCATACCTGCATTGATAAAATAAGGCAGAGCTTAAAAAGTGCAATCTAAACACCAGTCAGGAATTTTTACTGAGTAAGTTTTGGAACAGCTAAACAATTTGGTCGTATAGTTACTTGGTTTTGGGATCCATTTGCTTCTCACATGTTTTGTGAAGTTTTGTGTCATTCATAGAAGTGAGGTTAACAATGAGTAAAAGTGCTAGTTTCTTTTATCTTCTGTTCTGTAAATATACTGTAATTTTTTTCCAAACTTAATTGACCAATAAATCATATAGTTTTATTAACTGTTCATTTTCTAATGTGTGAATTTTGATCTCATTATCTTATCTAAGTCTGTTATAAACTGAAGCAACATCCACAATAGCTGCATTGCACACCAGGCCTGTGTAATATTCCTTAATTTGTGGCTCATTTGAATTTTGAGATGCAGTTATCCACTAGTTCTTTCTGCCCCTTGAGGAATGGTAGTATAAAATACTGGAAGAAAACTTTATTTCAGGAACTTTTATTTCAATGATTTCTATTTTGTCTGCTAAGAAAAAAGAACCACCACTTAAGGTAAATATTTTATTACTTGATAAATCCCTTCAATTGCCTTAAAATCAATCTTTGAGAGAGAGCTGTATACCTCAGTCTCTCTTGTTTCTGTTCAAATATCACCAGAGTGCCAATACTGCCTGTACTCCTTCAACTTCCCTTTTAGCTGCATAACTTTTCTTTCATGTCATTATCTTATATCCAGAAATTGAGCCATATTCCTTTATTATTTTGAATAGTTCTCGGATTGATTTTGAAGGGATTGAAATATCCTATAAAGCACCATCCACATAAAAAGGAAATTTTATGAATGACATTTCCTGTTTTTATTGGCCTTGTTTCTCTCTCAGACTGTCTGTCAGTGGCTCTGCTGGCATGGGAAAAGGTACTGACACTGTGCATGGGGCTCAGTACAAATAACTGGGCTGTAGGTGAAATGTCCCTGCTCCTTCTTTCATCACCTTTCTTCTCTCCAAACAAAAAACTGGAGCAAACTCTATGGGATGCTGGGAGCCATGTTTCTGAAAGACAGTGGAGGTGTGACATGCAAAAGGATAAGAGGAAATGGCCTTATGTTGGGCCAGGGGAAGTTTAGATTGGATTTTAGGAGAAAGTGCTTCACCAAGAGGGTTTTCAAGCTTTGGAACAGGCTGCCCAGGGAAGTGGTTGAGTCATCATCCCTGGAGGTATTTAAAAGAGGTGTAGATGTGGTGCTTAGGGACATAGTTTAGTGGTGGACTTGGCAGTGCTAGGTTAACAGTTGGGGTTGATAATCTTAAAGTTCTTTTCCTCTAAGTACAGGTGATGATCTAAAGATGAAATATGATTCAAGGGTCTTTTCCAACCAAAATGATTCCATGAATGTGCCACCCCAGCACTGTCAGGTAGGCTTGGGAAATAAGTGAGGCTGAAGAGCGTGACCACTGTGTTGCCTTGGAAGCTGCACTGCAGCCAAAAGGCAGATGGGCAATGAAATCCCTCTGCCCATTCCTCTGTCATCTGGCTCTGCAAGAATGAAACTGGCTGAGGAGGATGGCAGCCTTTGTGTTGGCACCATCTTCATACTGTGATGTGTGCCGAGGCACAGCCAAATGTGCAAAAACATTGCTAATCAACAACAACCCATTTTGTAAGGGAAGCTATGACCTACTTCTGTGAAGACAGCTGTTCTCTTTCTGGTAGAGAGAATGGCTTATTCTATATTTAATATCAATATTTAAGGAAATTGTAATGGCTGTGAAGGGACGATGGAAGGGAGGTAGAGAGGCAGGCAGGAAGGAAGGAATGACATACCTTTGGAAAATGAGCTGTTCCTTTAGGATGAGGGACTACAGTAAAACCAGGCTAGATACTGTGTGATTTTTCACACAGTCAGGCTTCATGGCCTTTAAACCCCTTTGAGCGTTACAGCTCAGACACATAGCATGTTCTTGGTCTTCTATTCAGTACCAGTTTACCCTGGCCCCTGCGGAGAAAAGTGAGTTGTTTAGGTCAGCTAGAACTTTGTATGATGATGAACATACGAGGCCATTAATACCCCACTGGTAGCTGCACACCAGTATGTCCTACTGCGTTAATGTCTTTTGATTCATTCAAAGGTTCTCAAGGGCACATGTTGAAACTTAAGAACTCAACAGGCAATGAAGTGGTGAATAGGAAAAGATGAGCTATGTTATATAGTTAATGCATCTTGTTTCTAGTTTCCTGGATAATCACAGCTTGGAAGAGAGCTGCTGAAATATCTTAAACCTTTCTGTAGGCTGACATCAGAGTATGTGAAGCACAATCTTATTTAAGGAGGTTTCTGAGATCCCTCATTTTTATAGCGAAGCAGTGAAGGTGTTTTAACAGTCTGGACTTTGCATGCCACCTTAAAAAGAAGCAAGCCATACAAAAAAACCTCAACCCACTAAACAATGGATTTCTGCATTGGAAGGTGCCTGTAAAATGATAAATCCATGGTGGGTTTATTACTCTTTGTGAATCTTGCAAAACGAGCTGCCTGAACATGGGGACTACTTGTATTACTCACCCTTGCAAAAAAAACCCCAAACAACAGGGCATGTGAGCAATACAGCAGGACTGTGCACAGAACCAGCAGAATTCATTCACCCAATCTCTCTGTGTCACAGTGCCATGCGTTTTTATAGCCACATTAATGCATTAGCTTTCCATAATGCAAAGGAACTGGATGTGTCAGGGAACACAATAGTGTTTTAACATACAGTGAGAAGAACTGTATTAGTAAGAGACTCCTATCCCAAGGCAGATTTACTCTGTTTAATTCTGTCCGTTGCAAACGAGAGGTTAAATCTGGATACGTTATTAAGCAGATAAAGCAACTTTCTGTACTGGGCTTAGAAAAGCAAGAGGAGCTCCTGGGAGATTTGTCATACTGCACAGACAAGCTGCAATATTTATCAAACAGCTCCCAGACCTGTTAGTTTGAGGTGGGATGAATGGATTGATTGATTGATAACAGTAGATCTGAATAGGAAGACAGGTTTCAATCATCCAAAAATCAATAACTTTTTTTCCCCTCCTTTTTTCTCCCCAAATATTTCTTTTTGTGTTTTCAAGGGGCTGAGGAGAGAGGAGAAGGAGGCTGGAAAAGAGATGTAGGTGAGAGAACAAACTTAACAGCAGCCCTATAGTTAGAACAGTTTCCTGGGCCCAGGTCCTGCCTGAAAGCAAGGGGGCTCAGAGCAGCCCCCTCCTCCCCAGCTGCACCTGAAGTCACAGTGGCACATGACTCACACAGGAGAAAGAGGCAGTTGAATCCCTGGCTGGAGGTAACATCACTCACCAAGATCTTCTGCCTGATTTGAAGTGGTGAAGTTGAACTAAAACTAGGCACTCTTCTGGTTTATTGAATTAATATGTCTAAGTAGCTAAATCAAGCTTTGTGGCAAAAGCAGGGATGTGTCACCAGGCAAAATCCTGGATGTTGGAAGTAGAAACAGGCTCTTCCTCACCATGTTTGGGGTGATTGCCTGTAATGCACAGGCTTGGTGTACCATCTTAAGTGCATGGCACGGTAGTAAATGGAGCAGTTTTGGGGAAGAGATTTTCAGTGCGTTTGTTCCTCAGGTAACTGCAGTTAGTTTGTTGAGCTTGATCTTTTCCATTACAAAGTTCACTTTTATCTGTTATTTTTGGAGCTGACCTGCTCTATAAGCTCTTAGAGGTCAAATTTGCTTCCTACAAGCAGGACTATTTTGTCTGAGCACACAAAGTATTTCCCACCCTCACATTGACACTCAGGCACAGAGGATCGTAGAAAAACAGCTTTAGTGTAGCCTGTCCTCTCCTTATGTCTTTCATGATTATTAATTACTCCTTGTCAGACAGATGAGAACTGCTCTGTATTTCTGTGTGTTTCCACAAGGCTGAAAGATGAACATTACCAGTGGCTTCATAAAATTCACGTCAGATTGTTGTTATGTTTTCTTTGTCAGAGGTGCTTAGTTTGTGACATCCACAGGGCTCAGAATATATTGTGATCTTCCCTGGGAGTGCAAGGCAGGCGTTTGCCAAAACAGAGAGCATATTGTCTTCCCCTCTGCACAGGCAACTTCTTTTTTGATGCTGAGGGAGATGAAGACACATATCAAAGGGGTGAAATGGATGCCCTACGAATTTACAAGGTCTGGGGTTTGATGAAAAAGCATCAGAAGGCACAGAGTTGTAAATAAACACAATTGACCTTGGCTTTTGGCATACATTGAACTGTGTACTTTGGCCTGTAAGAAAGAATAAGAAAAACAACCCCCCAACAAATTTTCAATGAAGTTCCTACACCCTTTCATAGAGAGTACGGAGCATATAAAGTCTGCACTGATATACATACCAAAATCAATCACTTAAACCAGCCAATTTTGAAATAAATTCCACCTTTCATGACTCTTTATATGTGTAGATTTTAATTTTTAACCACCAAAAATGCATTTTTTGATGTTTTTTCAGTAGTTCCACTCCTGAGGCTAAAGGCCTGAAAATGGGAGCTGCAGGAGGACTTGTCAGGGATGTGCTCCATAAAATCTAAGGTAACTTGTCCAGCCTTCTGGCTGATAATAGAAAGTGTTGATGTAGTGACTGCATGTGTCTGCATTTGCATGGCTAATCAGAGCTTTAAAGGGCTTTTTATTGGGACAGTGCCCTACACTTCTGCATATGTGTGTTGAATATTGAGAAAGTCTTCCAAGATGCTTTGCTACTTTAGAACAGCATGTCATTTGGCTTTCTTCTGAGAGGCATAGTTCCTTCTTGTCACAGAGCATTACAAAGTTATGACTTCATTATACTTTGCATCTCTCTTTCCATAAGCCAATTTAATCAGACACAAAACACAGAAGTCCTTTCGCTTCTGCCTCATTTTATTATGCTGCTGTTAGCAGATAGTTTACAGTGGTGTCACTGGTCCTTATTTCTGCTCCATGTATCCCACATTATTCATGTGCTGTGTCGTATTCACTAGCGTAAGGCCCTTTGAAGTTTAGAGTGGATTAACTTCTCCATGGACTTCTAATAATCCAAAAAAGGGAAAAATGATGTGGGGAATTTACATGCCCCTCTGCTCCTGAAAAATAGGAGGGTGCATAGGATACACAGACAGCCCACCAAACTCTGGTTGCTATAAAGCCGAAAGCTTAATTTCTACAGTCCTTGGGGACAAACTGTGGGGAGTAAATCCTGTGACAGTATCTATTTAATGGTGTGTATTTCAAAAGTGTAAGACCAAAGTGAGAGAGAGGCCCTAACTGAACGCAAGAGAGGTCAGTGTGGAGAAAGGGGAAGGACTTGGCAGCATTAAATTAAATGACAGAGAAGTCCAATATTAACTGATCTTCAGTAAAGCTATTCAGGAGTTGTGTTGGAAAGTCCTAAACTTGGAAATGAATGGCACATAAGGAAAAATAAGACTGGATAGCAACTTATTCCATATATGTCAACAGCGTATAGCCAAATTTCATATAAGATTTTTCTTTTTGTGTGTGGATTGATGTTTTAGAGGGACTGGCAGAAGATGAATCTTCCAAACTTTTTAGGCAAGCAGTTTTCCATCATGAAATAAGTCTGCTCAGGGAACACTTCAGGCTCACAGACACAAGTACAACCAATTTCTGCTGCCCTGAGACAGAAAAGCTGAGGATGGGTAAGAGTTGTGGATGGAGAGCTCTATGGAGAGGTATGTATGTGTCCTCCACAGCTGCTGTCAGAACCAGCCTTGTCAGCAGTCTTTGAGGCAGCAAGAGCAGCTTCTGGCATGGGCAGTGCTGTTGACGCTCCCCACCCCTCATTAGAATCACGGGTTGTTTTTGGCTTTCCAAGGCTATGACTAAGCAGCTAAAGAAACAGACCATGTCTTCCTACTCTGCTGCAGAGAAGTGTCCTCTTTGCCGCATCCTGAGATTTATTTGCCCGGTTACTAAGACAGAAGGAAATAATTTACAGGTAGGCAAAGAGAAGAATCAAAAATTATGTGAGTACAACTTCTTTTCCTCTCTAAATTTTAAGAATTAGCTTGTCCAGGAGAACCAGTAATTTTTCAACTTGAAGGAATGACACTGTAAGGCTGAAAGGATTTAGAAATGGAGTTGGCAGGGGGAAGGAGAGAAATACATTACTCTGGAGATGTTAAACAAGAAGAAACAAGTGAGAAAGATTTTTTTTTTTTTGGGTTATTCTAGTCAGAGAGTGTCTTTCTGCCAAATCCAGCACAAGAAATTCTGGTAATTAATCCACAAAGACACTTATGCATCTAATCAGATTCAAGATACCTGTGTTCTTGGCACAGGTAATGTTTCCTCATTACTTAAGACTGGTATAAATTGGCATTTAGCTGAAGCTAGCACCTGCACCAAGCATGTGAACTTTTGCCTGTCAGTAAACTACCTCAGACATTTTTGGTAGGAGATGCAGAGGGGAAAATACAAGAAAGCACTGGGAGATGCTGAAACCCTCAACGCTACTCTAAGAGCAGGCAACACTACAGACTCTATTTTACCCTCATTCCCTGGAAGCTGTGTCCCAAATTGCCAAACTCATCTCTAGTCACACAGTTCTCATGCTGGCTCACTGCCCAATGGAAAGAAAAGCCTATTTGAACTCTAAATACAATGATTAACTTTACCCTGCAGCCAGAGTTGTGCCGACAGCACCGTGGCTGTATTACTGTGGGTGGGAAACTGTCCTGCCATCATGCATTTTTGCTATGGGGACACCCCCCCCCCCCACCTCAGACACAGGTCAGTCTGCAGCAGACCCAGGAATGTAATCTGTTCTCTCCAGCAGTCTCTTTAAAATAGTTCATCTTTTTTTCACCATTTTGAGGAAGGATGCAAGGAATAACAGCTGGGATTCATCACACCTCACTTAACTTGCGTGGCTTCAGTTAGGGATAGAGCTGTTATCTTGTATATAGCTTGTGTCTTGTCTAGTCAAGGAAAAAGGGAAACTCTGTCCATCTGCCACCACTGGAGACTCATTATTTATTGTTATTGACTAAAGGAAAGCTGAAGGCATTTAGGCTTCTAATCTAGCAACCTTTGTCAGGTGCTTGAGGTTACACTGGGTAAAAACGTGTCTACCCGGGCTATGAAAGGTGCTGTGATGAGTACATCCTTCCTAAACCTCACGGTATGCTTTAGGTTATTGGTTCTGCTCTGTGCTGACTGTACGTGTAACTAATGGAAGATCGATATTCTTCAAACAAAGGCTTCAGTGTTCAGCAGCTGCTAGGGATTAGCAGAAGGCAGCCATTGTTGACTGACAGGGACCACTACATCCAGTGACCTCTTTAATTGTGCCAAATAGTACCTACATAGTGATACCAATGGCCACTGGGGATTTGCTTATGCCATGATGTCTGTTTATGGACTGGACTTCTGAGCAGTGATTTTGTCCAGTGATCTTGGATCAATACCAAAACTAAGATTTTTTTTTTAAAGGAAATATTTCAGTTGATGCTTTAAATTGTATTTTCACATGACTCGGTATCAATAATGCATCCTAGCAAAATGGAACTGTGACATTAAAAGCACACTGGACTCAGCCAAATAATTTCAATTTATAACAGTCTGAACACACTTTTTAACTTGTAAGTCACTAAAAAAAACCAGGAAAAAACCCCAATATCTCCCTATAAATGTAATACAATTGAAAACAGGCTATTGCTGCAAGGCATATATGCTACTGGCACTAATTCACTCTCAGAAATGGTGCAAGAAGTAAACCTTTTATTTCCCTTAAGAGCTAGAAGTTGATGAATAGTGGGGAAAAAAAAGAGAAGTACATTCATGTGTATAAATTGCACTTAAGTCATATTCATTTTGAAGATCCTTTCATCAGCTATCCAGGATCCTCTAATAAACAATTCATTAAAAGGCAAAAATATAATTTATCAGTACAAGTATTAGTCCAGTATTCACACGTAGAATGTCTGCCATTTTGAAGAAAACAATTTATTGTTTGCTCAAGGAAAAGAACTATCTCTAACGAGTGGTAGAAGCAGTAAAAACATTTCTCATAAAACTTAGGTTATCCACTCTGAGAACCGAAAGCTGCCATGTCACCTTGATGCTTGACTGCATGGTGTGAATTACGTGCTAAAAACCATCAGTGTTGTCCCAAAACAACAACTTAGTCTCAGCAAGTCATAAAAGAATGTGTATTGCTGATTGATTGTCAATTCTTGTCTTCACAGGAAAACATTCATCAAGCAGGAGGGCCGGATGAGGGGTTCAGGTTAGAAACTGTGAAAATCACTGCTCTCATGAATTAGAGAAAATGAACCTATGGTCTTCTGTGACAGGTTTTTAAAACAGAGGGGACACAGCCTTACAATATAAAGCTTCCTGTAGTCACAAAAAAAGTGCTTTTCTTTCCTGAATGCAGACAGATTATCAAGATGAAGCAGTGGTATTACCGAGTGATTTACATATAAATGAATCCATGTTAGGCCACATGAATCATTCACTCCTTCAAGGGAATGATTATCGTCTGGTTGGCCTGATCACCGAAGCCAAGTGAATATATAATTGTTAATTGTGGTACACACTCCCTACACATCCGTCATAATCATCGGTTTTAAATCATTAAGTAGAAAGTCTCATTAGTGGATCTTGTGTTGTAGTTCTACTGGAGATGGGCCTAAGTAACAAAGTCCAGTGCTGCAGTTCAAGTTTCCAGCTAACTGGCCAAGATCAAGAGCAGTACTGACATGTGTGATGTTGCTTCTGACTGCACAAACACAGCCTGGTGCACAGGAACGCTGGGGAACATCTGGACCTTGCTGGCTCTGGGTCAAGGTAACATTCCTAAAGCCCTTCTCACACAATATCAGCCAATTCTCACTGCTTCCAGACTCTTCTTTAGCATCGACTGCCTCTAATTTCTGCTAAAGAAGCTGCTTGATTATTGCCCTGGCCCCAGGAATTTAATTTTCCTGGCATACATTTATTTCTCTGAAGTGGACCTGAAGAAGATTTGAGAAATCAGAAATTGCAGGGTACTGGAGCTATGAGCCTGGCAATTCCTAAACTTACACAGGTTCCCCTGGGATTTTACACGTTAGTTTCTATCACAGAAAACTATTTCAGAATTAAAAAAACAACCAACCAAACCTACCCTCGATCAATCTTGCCTCATTTGCTGCGGAAGGCACCATGTGAAAAACACACAGAATTAAGGAAAGGGCTTTCCTTTCTTTTTGTCTCTATCTCTGGAGTCAAGTTAAAATGGAATTCAGTCATTAAAAGGTTATCTAGTGTAACAACCTATCCAGTACAAGGCATAAGGAGAAGGCTATATTCTTCTGTGAATCGTTTTATGGAGTATCTTACAGCTGGCAATCGGTGAACTAAATCTTTCGACAAGGAGAGATTTACAAGGACTTGTCTACAGACACAAAGTGTTTCTACAGACTTTGGGCAGCCCAGAGACCAGGGATTAGCAGAACTGCATGTAAATATTGCATACAGCTACAGAATTCCCCAACTGGGAGCCTTTGCAGGGAACTGTGTAAACATGCCTATGGACACGGACTTCACATGCTGATCATAAAACGCACAGGGCTGTAGTAGCTTCACAGACCTTTGTTTTGGACTTTGAAACGGCACTTTCCTTCATGAGCTCCCACTATGTTATTCATGCCCCATGGTTTTTGCTGTCAGACATTTTTTTCTTTTGTTCATGGCTATTTCCAAGTCTCGGGCTCGGAAAATTCCATCCTATGGTGGTCCTGTTTGGATCAAGGCTGAGTGCTATTCTCCAACTAGCACTGTCTTCCTAAGGGTCTGCATTTTGGGGATTTTTTTTTCTTCTTTTTTTTACATTTTATGAGAGGTGAGCACTAGGATATGGATCAGATAGACCTTACATATCACAAGTTGTTAAATACTAACCACCTGTGGAACACTTAATTGAGCAGTGGTACACAGCAGGCGGTCAGGCTCTGAGCAGCTATTGCTTTCCTGGGATGGTACCACCCTGGAAAAGCCCATCTGATTACCTTTATTAACCACTGCAGAGGGGTAGTAATTAACTACTGCAGAAATTTACTGTCTAAAAAGCACATTGTTATCAATGAAACGAATGCAAATTTTCACAACACTGCACTTAATTACCACCACACGCCAAACAGCACCGGCAAATAATTTCACAGACCATTTGTGTTCAGGTACTATTTAAGCTGCTACATAACACTGATTTTAAGCAGGGTTCAGCTGGATAAATAACTGGAGTAGAGACTGTTGCTGCTTGCGTGGTGCTGGTAATCTGTGACTGGTGTCCTTTAATAAATGGAACTGGTGAAGTCTGGTCTTCAGAGACTGTGGCAACATCCACCCTGTGAAAACACATTCTTATTGCATGATTGTACTTCAACACTAACTGCCAAGACTGTGGAGTCGATGTGGCTATGTGTGTCATTACAGCAAGAAATTAATTGAAGAGTCACCATGTCAGGACAGCATAATGATTTGGATCTGATTACTGCTTAAAGTACTGCACTTCCTTTCTGGGCAAGGAGAAACCCCCATGAATTAGTGGTCTCTTTAACCATCACACCCTCCATCATGTGTTGGGGCTTCTAACCTCATGTGCTCAACAAGGGACAAGTTACGTTCCACATGACTAAATCAGGAAGGGAAGATGCAAACCAGTGTATCACAGCTGCTGATTAAACATAGCTCTGAATTAAAATCTTAAATTGCCTCTTTCTTCTTTCAGCTGGATGTAGGATCCTTTTCACTTCTTGCCCCAAGCTACTGAGCATCATATGTCTGTGCACTGTGAAATAGTTACTACATGTACCTCACAGATGGTTTCTGGGCAAAGTAATCTCTCCATTTACTTAGCTCTGTCTTTCCAGAATATATTAGTATTCCAATGAATGCACTATTCTAGCCCCCTGAGCAGCTTCAAGGACCCACAGTCTCTTTTAAAATCTCTCTGACAGAAAATATGTCTTTCCTCTTCCCTCAGAGGGGAACAATTACCCAAGCCATCCAGACAGAGCCCAGGGCCAACGATGGATTTCCTAACCATAAAAGTGAAATAACTTTGAAGCTTATTGTCTTTCTTCCTAGGTGGGCCAGAAAGCAGGATTTTTATCCTTTTTGAAAGGAGAGAATTGCAACTTGCTAGCCCTTGCTTCTGAACTCTGGAATGGGCAGAAACAACAACTGTAGTGTCATGACACCGGTACAGTTAAAAAAGGAATTTGAGAAAGGATGTTGTGATACATGCTGAGCCCTGTGCTTTTTGAGTCAAAAATTACTGAAACATCCAGCTTTACTCAGTGGGTTAGAAAAATTCTCATATAATTAGTCAAAATTATCCGAAATGTTCCTGAAATAGTCTTTTTCTAACAGTTTTAGTGAAATGACAATGGAAGAAAATGGCAGACATTCGTATTACTGCCATTTCAAACCAGTGCTGATCACCTCACCAACCTATATTTCTTACAGATCAAGTTAGCAAAATACTCCAGTGTCCTTCAGGATTCTAATCATTACATCAGGACAAGCCATGATTGTTTAATAATATGTTTAATACATTAGTTATCAAATAAATCAGTGTAACTATTGATATTTGCTGCTTCATACACACTGTTCTTCCTAAGGATTTAATATCGACTCATTTATGCAGGTGAAAAATACACAAAGAAAGGCAGTAACTTGGGTACCAACAGACATTTTTTAAACATGACTTTAGATTGTAGTGCTGGTTTTTTTCACATCTGCCTTTGTCAGTTTTTCCTTCCTCAGCACAATTACTAGTCAGGGCAATATTATTGTTGTGTATGTGATGAGGATGTATGCTGCTCTTTAAAAGGCTTTATTTAAAATACACCAAATCCGTAAGCGTTTTCATTCCCAACAGTCCAGTAGAAACATTTAACAGAAACAAAGCAACAAAAATCTAGGGACCAGAGTATGAAAAAAACAGGAGTTCACATTCATACTCATTGTTCTCTTGACTATTTATTTCTCTTACTATGAAGAAAAAAATTGAGTCCCTGATGGGGACAGTGTAGGTGTTCTAGCACACAAAAGTGGTTATAAAGAGATCAATAGTAAAAGTAGCAGTGGGTAACTTGACTGACACTGAGTTACTCCTAGAAGCACTGCACCACCAGCTTGCCTGATGCACTGACAGATCTTTTTGTCTTTAGTTCCCAGACTTCTACAATTATGTTGTTGTCTTAAGCAAAAAAATATTTCAAATAATGGTAGCAATTAACAGTTAAAACATACATTATAGCACACGTGGAGGATGCTCAAGGCATAAGTACAAACAGTGCTGCTTTCTCTAAGTGCTATGGAATTATCTTTACACTGTAAGATAGCACTTAAAGTCTACAAACATTCTTTTCCTTTTGGGTTTGAAATATGAGCTTTGCATTGGCAGAGGGAAGTTTTCCCAAGCAGGTAAGGGTGAGGCTTAAGGTAGTTTCCTAACGTGAACTCTTGATATTTAAGCCTCACTGCACACCAGAGGAACATAAGCACCCTGGAACTTTGGCATTCAGACTAATAACCAAGTCTTGGGTGTCTGTCTTGGTTCCAGCCAGGCCAGAGTCAACCTCCCCATGCAGCCAGCCCAGGTGAGCTGAGTCAGCCCGGGCTGTTCCCACACCACCTGACATCACTCCCCCATAAAAGGGGCTGCTTGGGGAGGGGGTGCTCCTGGGTGCCTCCAGAGCAGTCTGAGTGTGGCTGGGTTGGTCGGTCCTTGCATCCTGCAGCACTCTGTTATCATCAGGTCAGTAAGTTACTCTGTGTTATCACTGGGTGTGAGTGTAATTGGCTGTTATTGTTCTATGTTCATGGTGCTTTTGTCAGTAGACTGTCCTTATCCCAACCCACGGAGGCTCTGCCTGTTTCTCCTGTGGGAGTGAGTGGTGTGCAGTGCTTAGCTGCTGCTTTGGGGCTGAACCACCAAAATGGCAGTGGCTTCAATGTGCCTGAAGCTCAAGGCTGTGGGGTCCTTAGGCCAGCTCACTGTTCCTCATAGATATGAAGTTTGCAGGAACACAAGCTTTTGGCAGGAGCATTTCCTGGGAGAGCTGTCTCCACCTTAGGGGTAATCTGCACCTTTTCTCTTCTCAGCCTTGAGGAGGACTGAGCCTGTAAGCAGTGCTTTAGGAGCACGGTGCTGGTTTCACTAAGCTGTCTGAGCCCTTCCTGGCTCCTTCAGGTATCCTTATGTATTCTTGCAGCACTGGAGACCAAAATAAGTTGCAAAAGCTGCTGTCTAAATCCAAAAAAGCCTATAGGAAATAAAAGGCATGACTTAGGTGAAAAGATTTGGCTTTTGCAGGTTGATGAGGGACTGGTGTTGAGTACTGAAACACAGACATCTCAGAAATGGCAAAATTTTCATAGTCTGGAAGTATAATATCATTAAGAGGTTGAAAGCCTTTAATAGAACAGAATAATGAAGACTGTTCTAATTCTGGTTTATTGCTTATACCGAGTGGTGTTAGTGAGATGTGAGAAGTGGGAACTTCTCTGAAGTTTACGCTATTAAAAAGATGCTAGAAACATTTGAAGCTGGTAGTTCTGGAAACAGGTCTTTCATTTTGGAAACAAAGTGTCAATGTGTCTTTCTTCAGCAGTTAAAGATTTTAGATTCTCTTTGAAATTAGCAATTTAAAAGGAAAATCCCCTTTCATGCTACAGTAAATTTGTTTACTCAC
This sequence comes from Hypotaenidia okinawae, assembly GCA_027925045.1. Taxonomy (NCBI): domain Eukaryota; kingdom Metazoa; phylum Chordata; class Aves; order Gruiformes; family Rallidae; genus Hypotaenidia; species Hypotaenidia okinawae. The sequence goes on from BSDF01000006.1 coordinate 11,433,439, forward strand.
AGCAGGAATTTAAATTTTTAAGATGTTTGTACTACAAATGCACAATCTTATCCTCAAAGTACCCAAATTAGCTTCTTTTTATTTATTTTTTTCCTTTTTATGAAATGAGATTTTTATTCAGCTAAGACTGTGAATAAATGCCCTTGGACTTACTGTCAAGGCTGCTGGTTGGCTACAACTCCCACTGAAGTCAGTGGGAGCTTTTTCACAGGCTTCAAGAAGGGATTATGTCTGCTCTGTCTGGTTCAATTAATGGCAGTGAAAGCACTGCTATAAAAGCAGAATGTCATGACACCAATTCTGGTTGCTCATAGTTTTTCTGGTCAGCTGGAGGAGGGTGGGGGGAAGTCATGAATGAATTTAGGAAGATAAACACAAAAGGAAGCTCTGGCTCCTGTGAAATGCATTGGGAAGAAGGGTTAAAGAGGAGACCTAATTTTTTTTCAGGAAATAAAAAAAAAAAAGTGTTTTAAAAAAAGCCGTAAGAGAATATCTGACTTCTCATTTGCAAGACAGTTTACAGGTATTTGAGCTGATTGAAGCGGGAATGAGGGAGCAGGAAGGGACATATTGCTAAAATAACTGGAAATGAGGAGGTGGCCAAAGTCCTGCGGGTAGCTGAGGCTTTGGAGAGCACTGGTACAGATGGGAGACATTTACAGGAACTCTTGTGGCTTGGTGCCAAGCTTTGAGATGAATTGACTCTGTCCTGGAAAAGACACCACGTGCTGAAAGTCAGCTGGGGTCTGGAGGGCTAGGAGAACATTGCTGGTACAAGTACTTAGACAACAGCAACCTGTGTTAGCCTGGTTCAGGTCATCACCCTTTCAGTCTCTGCAGGATTCAGACTACTCTGTAGCTAAAGAAATGTTTTTTTTAATCTATGTTTCCTTAGTGAAATAGTATATAAACTGACAGGAGGAGGAGGTAGAGGGCATTGACATGCTTAAGTTGTTTTTGTGATACCCTCTGAACTGAAGATATCATCCAGAAAGTTTTGTAAACCCATAAAGATTGCCTATTCCTAATTATTTATTATCTTTCCTGTTATAGACTTTTCCTGTCTTACATTTAGGACATTACTTCTTTTACAGTCATCTTGTGATAACATTAATAATCCCCTTCTTTCATTTATATTATCTCCATGGAAATATTTATAGACTATGTTCATGTTCCCCTGAGTCCTTATTTCTGCAGAGAGAATTAATTTTGTTTCCTCCCTCTCTTCTGTGTTAGACTATAATCCTTCCTTAGTGTCATTTTCTTGCCCTTATTTTCATTGTCTCTACTTCTACAATATCATTTTTAATCATGGACAGCAGAACTACATATAAGTTCTTAAATATAATTGAAAATGTCACCTGTTCTTTTAGTTCTTTGCCTGAACAAAGCATAAGGTCAGGATCTTACTTGAAACTTCTTTGTTGTGCAAGAACTCCTATTTGGAGACAATATGTTGCATAAACCCCCTCGAATTATTCAATAGACATGGGAAAACTCAAGAGGAAGAACTGTTGTCTCTTTAGAGTCTTTCAGAAGGCCCACAATTCAAAATGACCAGATGCAATTAATATCCATTAACTATCTTGGACAGGCAGGATAATAGTTATGATCCAATCTTCTTATCAATGTGAACAGCACTAATTAAAGTAACGATATACTAAATTGTGTGCATTCTTTACACGTTTCTGTGTCTGCATTCAGCTCTGAAAAGATGGAGACAGATTACACTGGTCAAAAAAAGTTTTCATATTTCTTCAGCTTCATATAAAAATGGAAAAAGGTGCCCACCCTAAAAATTCAAGAGCTCTTTTCCTAGCTCCAAGAGGACCCCTCACTGTCTCTGTGCCAACTAGGCATGGCCATATGATTCCAGCAGCCACACCAACCCACATTCAGCTCTCTCAGCACAGTGAGCAGCAGGGGTCGGACCCTTCCATATACCACTGCCCATAAGATGGGGTAGGTGTCTGTAGGGAGGGTGACACTGACCTTTGATAGTAGAAGGACTGGGTGTCCCTCATTTGATAGGATGAGACCTACCTGAGTAAGGCAAGATGGGATGATTTTTTTAGGGGTATGCTGAGTGTAACACTTCATTTGAAATGCCGAAGTGCATTTGGGTTATTTTAGTCTCAGAATACTGTGGAGAGGAGAGTTTCAGTCACACAGCAATTACGTGTCCAACAGGTGAATGAAAAGAGACAGAATCCTTTTTTTTTGGCCATTTCCCTTGTAAAAATGGAGACAAAAGCAGCTATTTTCAATATTTTTACTAAGCATTTTTCAAGGCTTATTGGAACCACCCCTGAGGAGGATTTAATCTGTTAATTGCCCTTTAATACTTGGTAGGTGTCCAGCTATTGTCCTATAATTTAACATCTAAGACAGCACTTTAAGTTTCATTCAGATAGATGTTCTATACAGGAGTACTGGTTCAGTTTAGATTAGAAAAATTATTAAGACTGCAATCTGTTCTTGTGATTCATATATCTGTTCATTTGTTCCTGTAATAGTAGCACATCTACCAGCCTCATTAACCGTAATAGACCTTTAAGCTCCTGGTGGGTTATAGGTTTCTAAAGTGTTACAAAGTAATTCTTGTCACTATAATTTAAACATGATGTTTTTGTTATGACTGCATTTATTTTATGGACTTTTTTCCCCCTAACTAGATATATGCAGGAATGCTTGGTTGTATATTGCACTTGGCTGCAGAAGTAACAAAAATCTGTGTAATTACAAATGATGAATGGTGGATGCTGAGCTCTCGAATATCTAAAACAACCTTCTGCCCTAGTACACCTCACAGTGAAAGTGCTCTGGTATAATACTAATGAAGGCTATTACCTACCTGGCTCTGAAAAGGAGCCCAAATTATGTTCATTATGCATGAAAATAAGCATAGTCACTGCCAGGAACTTTGCCAATGAACCTTTTTGATATGATCAAATGATAGAGCATCCTAAAGCATTATTGAATCCTATGCTGAGATCTTGGAAGACTTTTGCCAGTAGAAAATGTCACTGCTCGAGGCATTAGTCAGTGGTAGTTGCAAGAAAATACATCTTGGTTTCAGTGCAAAGAGATTCCAGTCAAGTTCTAGAATAAGATCAAGACATTATTTGTATTCTTCATTATATTTGTCCCTGAAGAGTAGCAAGCAAAATAATGTATTTAGCTATTATAATACTAATAGCATTTATTAATCTCTTATAATTATTACTTTGTAATTATTCAGTATCTTTCACTCAAGGACCTTAAAGGCTTTTGCAACACCAGGTAGTACAACTGAATAGCTTCAGTGTTCGTGTTAACTATGTTCATTGTTGCTATTATATACACTAAACACATTCATTTGGTAGCTACCCACTATTTCAAACATCTACAGTGGTGACACGATTGCTGAAGGCCCAATCTCTAATATTTAGGATTGAGCCAGTCCCAAATCTTTTTGATACCCTATTCATGTAGGGCAAACTCCACTAAGCATCAGACCTGCCTTTAAAAAGCATGAAGTATGCCAAATTTACCAATACAGGTGACTGTTTCTGTTCAGAGGAAAAAAAATCCGAATCCAGGAGAACTGCCTCAGTCTGCTCTGGCCCAGTATTTCTTGCCTAGATTGTACAGAATGCTACAAGGTTTTAGCAGTTTGTGTTATCAGTAGTTCTAGTTAATAATCCTGTGAAGTTCTTTTTTGCCTCAGAGTTTGGTTTAGTTTTTTGCAATGAAATTAACTGCTTTTATTTCTGGGATTAATTTATCCTTTGTTCTTTTCTAACAATGGTACACAACAGATAATAGAGGAGTATGCACAATCCAATACCACTGGTAGCACAGGAGCCTTTGTCTGACAAAATTCACATCTCCCTGTGGGTATCTCATGCTTTGTGGGCCTGTCAGGAATGTCATAGAGTGGCAGGCCTTTACATTTTTTTCTTTTTTTCTCAACTAAAAAAAACCAAAACCCAAACCAACCCACAGTCAAAGAACATAATTAGTTTTCTTACTGTATTAGCTTTTCCCTGTGCTTTTTCCTCTCAGTCTTGTGTTTAAACATGGGAGATGGAAATATTTGCCAAAACTGTGCTATTGCAAATATGTCAAAATGTTCAAGCAGATTATTAATCATCTGAAAACTCAGCTGACAACCCATAAAAGGCAAAAGTTTTTCCTATTTCTGTGAAAAGTATCTATTCTCTCAAATTGGCTTCTCTTGGCAGACCAGCAACTTTGGGTCAGTAGTTACTCCAGTTGTTGAGACTGATTTTAAAACCTTAAATCAAATTCAAGCAAGACCTAGGGTATAATTACCATGGCCTTTTGTACTGTTTTGTAATACTAAGTAGGTCACACATAACAGAAAACTATGCATGAAATGACAGTCAGTGGAACCATCTCACCTAAGATACAAGTAGTAGATCATAAGACTTTTAAACTGGAATCTCCTCATACTTCCTACACATTTGCTGGTTCTAGTAAAACCTCAGGTATTCTGGAAAATGATCAGAAAGAATGTAACACTCTAAACAAAGCTACATACATCAGAAGATGAAGGTAGTCGGGGACAACGCTACAAATCTATCTTCAAGCCAACACTAGTAGAATTCATCGTTCAATTCAAGTTCCAGTTTGTTCAGAAATTTTATGCCATTTTAGAAAAAGAAAACAAAAGGCAAACTACAAAAGGACAAGTGACTTTTGACCAACAGTGGCCCACATCTTCAACTGATGAAGCCATTTTTCAAACCCATAAAGAGCAGCAAATTTTGACCTTTGTGAAAATGTGGAGGAAGATTATAGCCTAAAGGGAATCAGCAGAAGGAAAGTAACAGCAGTGATGTCTTATGTCACTGGAAAAAATATTTATACTGCTAATATATGTGTCTTCCTATGTGTGTATTTTGTGGAAAAAGTGACACCCCCCCATCAGCCCACAACTCATCACACAGTTCTAGTGAGATAAAGTTTAAACAACTTTGCCCCCTGTCTCCCAAGCCCTTCTGAATTGAGAGAGAGAGTAATAATGCTGGGAAGATGGTCTTGCTGTGGGGCAAAGTAGCATGTCCCAGTTGGCATAGTTATTAAACTCTGAGATTATTGCTGAGGTTATTGCCTCTGAGCAGGACTGGATTGTGGCTGAACACTTAGGTAGGCCATGTCCCCACTGCTGCCTACTGTGTTAAATCAATCCTGGTCCCCTTATGTCGGGCAAAACATAACTATTCTGTTCTGACCTGAAACAATAAATGTACTCTTGCAACTGAAGATGCCTGAGAGACCAGAAATCCTCCTTGATCATCAGCACTGTCAAGGAATCAAAGTCTCCAGACAACCAGGCTTTCTAATGAGAACTCACAATGTTGAAAACTTTCAATACATATTGTTTAAATGCTGATTATCTTGTTGAGAAATCAAATTGAATATTTTCAGGGAGTGGAGAGACGTGAGGAAGAGGCAAGGGTTTTTTTAATGTGCAAGCTAGCTTAATTCTCTAGAGGTCAGTAAGCTACAGCACCATATGTGAGTTGGTCTGTGAGAATTTTCAAGTGGGTTGATTCCTCCATGGGGGGAAAATGAATGTTGCATATATTTGGGAAACTCTTTTAAGGATGCTTTATTCACAAGCAACATATATCTAAGGTCATGTTCACCTTGTAAAGAGATTGGAAAAGCAACAAGCAGTCTCCCTATAACCAATCCATCATCAAGACTTCATCTGGAAATTTACCTGTGTCCCAGGCTGTGCTGATCAGCAGCTGCTGCCTGTCTCTATAATCTCTTCAAAAGCACTGTCATCACCTTTAGGAAATATTTTGCACTGGTTGTTTTTGGATATAGATATGATTTAAATTTTGGCTGTTGAAACAATGTGTTCCTGTGGACCATCATATGGGATTTAGCTCACAATATCTTCTCTAGTACAAATCAGCTGTAAACACAGATATTTCTGTTAAAATCCAAGCTCAAGTATAGCATTCAAAACAGTGCTCTGATTCATATTAGTAGCAAGCAAGGTGTAGAAAGATGCTGATGTGCCGTAAAATATACTCACTCCCCTATATGAAGAAAAAGCCAAACCCCAGCCAAGCCAACACCCCACATTTGAATGGGTACAATTTATTTGTACTGATCTGTGACTTTTCATATGGTGGCAGTGATTTTAGTCACTACCAAACCCTGATTCAGTGCCTGCAGAACAACAGACTAAGTTTATTAGTCTTCATGACATCGAATCCGTCCTACCTGTTTGTAGTTGGTATCAGCTTCTCTCTTTCCACCAAACTTTCACTGCTAATGTGGTGTTTAAGGGGTGCTCAGGACTTGACCTGCTCTGGATCCTGGTACCCTGCATGGAAGGATTGGTTCTGTGGAAGGCAAGTGGAGGCAGCAACTGGTAGGTTGCCAGAAAAACTCCTCAACCTTCTTACTGCATGCTGAAGCGAATCTGGTATTGGAGTGGTAGGAGCTATTCAGAAAGTTCCTTTCTCTCACTCCACAGTGACATAATCTGTTTCAGACAGACTGGATTCTCCTTCAGTTTTGGCAATGATGAGTTTACTGAAGATCCAAGGTTTTCTCATTTAATTTCTGGGAAAGATACAACTCTAAGGCAAATGATGGTACATATTCAAGTTCTGTAGAAGTCAGTCTCTCAGACTTGAACAAGTGTATCAGAATGACAGAGATATTTGGTGGAAGATGATATGTTGGACTTGATGGTCTCAAAGGTCTTTTCCAACCTTGATGATTCTGTGATGCTATATTTCTAATTTAAAAAGAAGATCAAGTTGCATTCCATCACTTCCAGCCACTGGAAAACCACATTTCAGTGATATCATCTTTTAAGGCTGAAGAGAATACTTACCAGGGATGAGTCAGAAAAATTAGTGAGTACTTCTGTCCCTAGAAATAATTTAAGGACATTAATTTTGGTTTTAAAGCCTACCTTCAGGCATAGCTGCATGTTGTCCTTAAGGCAATGTATCAGTAAAGCCAAGGACTTCCATAGTGCTAGACTTTTAATATGATAACCAAAGCTTGTTATTAACAAACTTTGTTAACTATTATCCTTCTTACTATAGGAACCAACAAATATTTTACTTCATGAACAATCCTCTTCCACTTCAAAAGGTTTTCTGCCATTGCAACATCAATGTTTCTTCACAATTGCAGTCCCACAGAGTTCATAGTGAAATTCAACCTCCCTTTTCAGCTACATTAACAGTTTAGTAGTTTCACTGAATTGACTAGAATTACCGTTTGTGACTCAGAAAGCTCTTCCACAGATGTGATTTCTGATGTTGTGTAATTAACATAAGCCCACTCATTACATAGTTTCTCCATACTCATAGCAGGTAGTATGTTCTTACCTCTGGTAAGCTATGTTTTACAACCATGTTAGTATACTCGAATACTTAAATTATGGTGGGTATTATAAAAGTCTAAAACCATGTAATTACACCTGACAGTCTCAGAAAGTACCATGAGTTCTCTTTCACTCTAGCACAGAAAATACTTAATTGTGCACAAGGTAGCCTAGGAAAATGAAATTCTCAGAAACACTGTTATGTGTTTGTTGAAATTTAATATGAAGGAATAAGCTAAACTCCATGAATTCATTTGCAGGAAAAAAGTAATGTTGTATTAACAGATAGATATGTTTAGTAAAAATACCTCCTCTTCTCTAAAGTAAATGAAAGAACTGTCACTGAAAAATTGGTTTGGTGCTGGTCTAATGCTGTTCTTTCTGCAAGGAACATTATGCATTAATGAGCTGAGAGCAACAAGCTGGAATTATTTTGAGATACTACATACTTTTTCTTTAGAGTAATACAATCAACTATTCTATCTCAGGCAAATCGGTCCCTTAAGCTATAAATGTATCCTGATTATTTATCTCATAATCAGCCAAATGGAACAGAAAAAACATGAGTTGTACTTTCCTACTGAATTTCTCCTATGTGGTAAACACGCTTGCAGAAACAATTAAGCACCCTGAAAAGAACATATCTCATTTCCTGTGATGCACAGCTGAATTTGGGAACCAGCATCAAGAAAACTGCTGCAATACCTGGTTAGTCTCTACATATTTATGAAGAAATTGTTGTTTGCAGTGGCCTTCATAGCATATGAAATACGATTATGCCTATTATGCAATTCTATGTTCTTTGCTTTCAGTGAACTATATAAATGGATGAATGTATTGTATGATATATTTTGATAAAATCTGTCTTTTATTGGTATATGTCTCGTTAGACTGAGCCTAAGCCTACTTCTTATTTCTGCCTATTTTCTAGTAAAATTGTATGGAAATATTGCCATTCTTGATGGAAGCAAGAAATGAGCCCCTCCTTGTTACCCCTGCACTGTTAATTCCTCATTTCAAGGGATTTTCTAGTTAGAGCATAGCTTCATGTCCTGGTTCTGGCCAGGCCAAAGCTCAGCTGCCTGAGCAGCCAGCCCAGATGAACTGATTCAGCCTGGGCTATTCCCACACCATCTGACATCGCTCCCCCATAAAAGGGGCTGGTTGGGGAAGGGGTGCTCCTGGGTGCCTCCAGAGCAGTCTGAGTGTGGCTGGGGTGTCAGGCCAGTCCTTGCTTTGTGCTGTGCTCTGCTACTATCAGGTACTCTGCATTATCACTAGGTGCAAGTGTAAGTGGCTGTTATTGTTCTGCTTTTCAGTGAAGTGTCCTTATCCCAATTCATGGAGTCTCTGCCTCTTTCTCCTTCAGGAGTGAGCAAGTTTAGTGTGCAGCCACTGTTTGGGGCTAAACCCATCTGCTGTCTTCAACTCCACAACCTGAAGGCATCTTGGGAGAGATGCTCACTTATCATAAACTAATTCAGCCACAGCCCAGGTGAGGGAGGAGAGCACAGTGTGTGGCACAGCCTTTGAAATGCAGTGGAGAATATATGGAGTTGAAAAACATGCACTAAGTCCCTGGAATGTCGTTGTCCATAGTACATTGCAGAAGACATTCAAAGAAGTCAGAAATAACCTTCTGTAGGCCTGGTGAGGTACAAGTAAATATGATCTTGAGGCATTCCTGGAAGCAAACTAATTAATTAGCTAATTATTACTTGGGTGGTAATAATGCTTATCTTCACCTCCATGAAGCATTGTTAGTTAAGGGATGGCTTGGGATCTAGTGGAACTTGGACTTGCATTCTGTGCCATTTTTTATATTATCTAAATACAGCTTGGAGGAAGGGTGGAAGCTGTGGTAATACTACTCTATGCTAGCAGGGCTTGGCTGTTGCCACAGAAAGCTCTCTGTCTAAACCACCACCACATTCCCCTCCGGCCTTACGCTGTCCACACGCTGGGGAAAATGGCCTTGGGTTGGTCATAGCCTAGAGCCCTCTGCTCTCAGCTCCCCAGTGAAGCTTTGCTGGCACTGCTGCCATATGAGCAATGCAGGGGTGTGAGTGCCCAGGACACAATAGGGGGTTAAATCTCAGACTGGGCTGCATCTACGATGCTCAACTACTCCAGGCCTCAGTACCAGGTCTGACTGCAGCATTTCTAGCCTTGTGGTTCACTCAGGATTGCCAGCTTGGTGTGGGCTTGTCTGTTTAAACATCTTGAATAGGCCCATGTAGTTTGAGGTTTCCCCAGTAATTTTCTTTCTTGTATCATTAGTGTTGTGAATTTCCTGAGCTCCTGCGGTTACGCCTGAGCACTATTTAGCTCCCTGCCTCACCATGCTAATATGACAGCTTTCAAGAAAGAAATGCTGAAACTTTATCAGGCTGCTGAAAAGCATCACTTTAAAACTACCAATGCTCACACAGAACTAAGGAGAAAGAATACTTCCAGGGAGTGATTAAAAATGACCACAGTTAAGTTTGTTTGCTCCACACTCTCACCTTTGCATCTTCCCTCAGAGTCTTGCTGACTGCATTGACTCCTGTGGATGCAGTCAGAAGTTTTGGAGAACAATTTGTTGAAGAACAACTGAAAAATGTCAGTTTCTCTGTAGAAGTGCATAAATGGTATTTAACTAACCATTACTAGTAAAAAATTAGTAGCAGCTATCTAAGAGTGTGAAATTTTTGTGTTGCAAAGCAGGCAAAATAACCTGCAGAGTCAGCTCTGGATGTGAATGCTGGTGTCACCTAAGAGCATGTTGGCTGGCTTTCCTCAGACAGGGTGACAAGGCAAGGTGAACAGATAAATGGGCAGAGCTAGGGAAGGCTTAGCTTTTACACAGAAGTGGTAAAAAAAGTATCCAGATTTTTTTTGTCTTTTCACTGAAGCATTTCTAAGTAGCCACAAATGGGACAGATGCCAAAACTGTGGCCTGTCATAGTGATTGCAGTGGGCTGATGCTGTCACCAAGCCATTGGACCAGGGTCCTCCCCCCTCATCTGCAGTTGAAACATAGCCCTGCCCTTCTAAAGGGTGATGTAAAGCTTAATTAGTACAAACCCCTCTGAGCAGAGATTAAAGGAGAGTGGTGCTGGATGCTTCCTTTTCTCCGACTTCATGGCTAAGGCTGACACAGGGTATTGCCCTTCTTCAGTGTAGGCTCTTTGGATGCCAGGTGAGGGCACAGGCTACCCCCAGAACCTCAGAGAAACCCCCACCTGTGATGGACAGGATTTTCAAATGCATTCAGCATTGGCTCAGCTCCACTCAGCTGTGTCTGGCTGTAAATGTCACATTGGTAGAAAAGAGAAGAAAAAGCTTTGTATCTAAGAAGTTCTAGGGGGGAATGACACCCTCAGCAAAAACCCCTTCTGTAGTAGGAAGTTCCTGGGTATGTTTTAATTAAAAAAAAAAAAGAGAGGACTAAATCAATGATTTATTTTCACAGAGTTAAAAAATCTGTGAATACCTTGGCATTTAAAGCCCAGCCTGAAATTCCATCCTCAAATAATTTAGCAAAACAGAAGGCGTAGGACCAAGTTTCTTTTGTACATCATTGTATAATAGAGTCAGTGGAAAATGGATGTGGAAATTGGGGCTGATAGTGTCTGCTGGTGAATGAATAATGTAGAAAACACCTTAAGAGATCCTAAAAGAAAGTGGGCAGAATAATTGAGAAGATGATGTGACATCTGCATAAATGTCACAGATAGAAGGCTGAGAAAAATTCTGATCTTATTACTTTAATGTAAGTCAGGAATAATTCCCATAGATCGTTACTATGACCTAGGTAAATACCAGTGAGAGATCAGAATCAGGCCCAGGATGTGGATAAGAAGTGAGAGCAAGAAGATAAACATTAAAGGGTGCACATTTTTAGCTGGCTGTGCTGATGTGTTCTAATGAACAACAGTAATAGGATTCGCACAGCTAAATCCCTGCACATCACACTGAAAATTTGTTCTTGATGCCTGCCTGCAAGGAGATGGGGTGGGAAGAGGAAGTCATAGAATAATAAAAATGCCATTTCAGTCTGCTCTTTTGGAGGATTCATCTCATAATTACTGAGTGGGACTGGCAACTCTCTTTAATGTTAGATTTTCTGGACAGGGTTCTCTTTTTCTGTGGGTGGGATGAGAGGGAGGGTGCAGTGAAGGATTAATGTGGTCTGGATAAACAATGAAACCTGAATCTGGACAGTTTAAAAACTCAGGATAATCCTAGCAAGTTGGGAGCTGTGCTGTGGGATAATTTGAAATGTAAATGTGACATTCTCCTTGGTAAATTAACAAGACATGACTGCAGGCTCTCCTTGTTACTGCAGTCACATTCAAAGAGTCACTTGTTCTCTCCTCATCTAATGCTATGACAATAGACAATCTCCAGGAGCCTTCTTCAAATAAATATGAAATCAAGCTTTTACCATATCCAGAGGTGACATATGCACTGAATTATCTTTTATTCATTTTACGCAGAATCTTGTTCCTATAAACACCGTATTACAGGATGCAGCTGGGATGCTGTCCCCTTTCCCACATCAAGTTGATACCAATTTCTTGCAAGCTTCTATAGAATAATGGACAGAAGGTATCTTATTAATGATTCTGAAGCAAAAATTTAGATTTTATTATGGAATTTCCTAATATAAAATGGAGACAATTGATCTTGTTTGGTTCCTGAACATCTTGAGGGCTTTTTAAAAACTATTATTCTATTACTTTAAAAAATATTGAAAATCAAGTATCCTTGCTGAACACAAAAAATCACATCAGATCCATAAAATTCATATCAGATCCTGTCAGATGATATATATACAGGACAACACCTGCAAATTCAATCTGTCCAGAACATGGAGGCATGTCTCCTGTTCAAATAGAAATGTGTGGCAGAGTTTCAACTATTAATGTAGCTTCTCTGTTCCTTCCCGTTTTCTTATGGGAAGCCTGGGAAAGGAAATACAATGGAGATGGGTCTTGGCCTGTGTCTTGTCTCAGTCTTATGGCAGTTTAGTGCAAACTTGTCTATGGTTCATCAGGTTGGGTCATCAGTGAATACCACAATCTGTTTTTACTCGTAATGTCTTTTTGTCTTCAACATCCTTTTTAGTCTCTCTTCAGCCTCCAACTCACTGTTCAATTATCTTTGGAGAAGTGCCGGAGTGGGAACACCTAGTATTTACAACCAGCAATGCTTAGTGGTAAGGATTTACTCTCCAGAATGTTTGCAGGGCACCTCTCTCATTACACTAAGTGTATAGACAGTAGTAGAAGGATCTTTGTGAACTGGGTCAAGAGCTACACAATAGTGATATCTCAGAATTTCAGACACAAAATATATTTCAACAGAATATTTTGAGTGTATCTTTTTCTCTTAACATGAGAGCTACCTCACAGTGTTGCTTACGAACCTCAGGTTGTCCAGAGAAAGCTGCTAGCCAAGCAGCATTATCTTATAATGTCTGTATTATCTTAGACAGTTATGCAGACATTGCCTCAGCCTTACCTTAGACTCGTGACATGATGGTGTGTTGCATGCTCAAACTTGGACATCCTCATTGGAAAGAAACAATGATCTTTGCAAAACTCTTAATGAGAATTATTCTGATTATACATATCTGCAGTCAGAAGATAGCTCTTTTCTGCCTACAGCATTGGTATTGCTTTTCACATGTATTTAAAAAAAAAATGACAAAGATCAAGGTGTCTGAAAATAAATTCTCAGAAAAGAAACATTAGCAATGCTTTAGCACACTCTTTAATTTCTGAAAGCTAGATTGCTCCACAATGCAAGCTGCCCAGTTATCAACAGCAATCCTTTCCCAGAGGGTTTCATGTAACTTCAGCCTTGCCCATATGCTAAAATAGCTTCAATTAAATATCACTTTCCATGTGCTACCACAAACTCTCATATGTCTAAACAGATTTTTTCTTTACATTGATGATTTTATGAACTTCCATCATAGTCAATGCTTGGTTTCAAAAGTGAAATGTGCTTTCTGTATTGTGAGTGAGGGATCTAAACAATGCAAACTGTCAAATGTTTGCTAAAATTTGAGATTTCTAAGTCTTTTGCTAAACTTATGGGCAAATCTGGACATTCCCAGCAACAGCAGCAGTGTTGTAATAAGGCAAAGTCCTTAAGTGATGAAGGATCACAAACATCTAGAAGAAATGCCAGCAAGACTTACCTTTTTGTGGAGAACCAGGTGGTACTTCCCATCCCCAAAAGGTTTTTTGCAGATCCCTTTATGCATCAATTTTGACATCAGTAGGATTCTTGGTGTTTTCTTGCAATCAAGAGTATCTTAAATCTGTAAAACATGACATCTGCATTTCTGGATACTTAATTGTCTATTGTTTTTGCACAAAAGGGGTTTTTTATGTCCAGAAAGGATATTTGAGAATATCCAAATTCAACAGACTCCTGGCAATACTGGCATTCCCAGTCCCACAAGAGACTGAGATGTAGGCATTTCTAGGCAGAAACAGGACAATGGTGACCGCATACTAACACAGACCAGCTGCACTACACTAGACATCCCCCATTCAATGCCAACGGGAGGATGAAGGGTTTTGAAATAAAGGTCATCTCATTTCCTGGCCTGGTTGGGTGCAGTAGCAAAACCGAATCTGAAACCAATCAAAAACATTCATCATGAACCCCACATTGCCAGCAGTGTTACAACCACAGAGCTCCAGTGCTACAGACAAGATGGTAAACTAAGGGCAATGCTTTCTGACTTCATTTTCTGATCAAATGCCCTTTAAAAGTCCTTTGGCCTTTTCTCGAAGGGAAGGCATGAGTATTTATGTTCCTTGTCAGAATAAAGTGGGCGCTGGAGTTCTGGAGCAGTTCTTCTGTTTGAATAGGACATAGTGAGTTTGTGAGTTTGAAAGTCTGTTCCCTGTCTCACAGAGGCTTATTCTGGAAGTCACTCAGATGCAGACCAACGTGTGCTTGGGTGCCTCACTCCAGTATGGATCAAGTTGTTGTGAGCACTGGGCTTCTCAGTGCAGCTGCAGTGTATTCAGCAGCGGGGTAGCTCTGATTTTTCTAGCTTAGGCTGCTCACCGCAGCATTGTCCTGTGGGAACGAGCTTGCCTGATGAACTTGTCTTTTTGTCACATTCATGTGATGCCTGATGGTGGCCAATAGCCCTTCTGTTTCTTACCACACACGGACCTTCTGCACCATGCTTACCTGGCTTCAACAGTACTGATGATGCTGTGGAGCCACATGCTGTGAGGCTGAACTAATGCACGTTTGTAAGAATAACCCTTTGAAGTCTGAAGAGAGAAAGGGCTTATAGAAATGCAGAGTAAAATAGCCCGGCTGCTATTGTTAATAATTCCACCATTGATCCAAAACATATTATTTCATGATTGAAATTTGCCCTTGTGCTTGACAGGAAATGGGCAGCATCAGAGAAAGCACTGAAGTGACTGAGTGCACTTACTGCCAGAACATGCATGTTGACAAGTTGCTTTAGAATTCAAAGAGAATTTTTAGTGATGTCTTTGCACAGCAGTCAATTCATATATACCAGCTTGTGATCTGCAAGTTAAAAATGCTGATTAACTATGATGCAAGAATACTTTAAAGCAGAACCCTTTGATTTCCATATTTTCTGACAGATAAAAACTGGTTATTGAATAACATCTGCATGATTTATCTGGTTTATACCCTTAATCGCATTAAAAGGTTTCAAGGAAAATATATTATTTATAATGGTTTTATGTAACTTGGTTTCATCTCAGCCTGGTGAGTATTTATTTAAAGTACAGACATTTTGACAGAAGCTGATATCCTTCCTCCCCCCCCCCTTCAGTTTCAGGTTTTCCAAAACCTGAAAAAGAAAGGAAAATGTAGTCAGGAGTACTTAATAGTGTCGCCTTGACACTGGCAGAATATGAAAACAGCAGCAAGAAAAGTCTGCTGAGGATCTATATTTGAGAGACATTTCATTCTCAGCAATCTTTTTCCTCATACGTGCTGCTATGTTACAGCTGAAAATTTTTTGCTTCCTTCTCACCACACAGAAATGACAACTGACCGATGGTTTAATTAGTCTGTGCTTGGGATAGTCATCGTTGTGATCAGTGGTGGTAAACCCAAAGAGCATATTGCCAAAGGGGTAACAAATATAAATAGTAGAATCAAATGAAAAGGGGGTCTCTAGGAAATGACTTTTCAAAGAAATATACCAGCCCTGAAACACTGTGCAAATGGTGCTATTGCAAGAGCAAATTCTTTTTTTATTATTAAAAAGATGGTACTAATTGTAAAATTAGAAATGAATTAGTTTTGGTCCACAAGACCATTGAGTAGCCTGACTTACATTGCAAATCATTTCTCATTGCATGCTTGGATGGACTTTCACCCAATTGTGTTATTTTATTTTTTTTCTAAATGGTCATCTTTCATTCTTATGCTATATATCACACAGCACATACAATGGCTTACAAATCCCATAAAATCAAATGTCTCTTTTCATCAAGTTGCACAGAACTTTAATATTGATGTGGCTTCATTCAATTTGGCCTGGTTTGATCTTTTTCCCTCTCCTGTCTCCCTCAATGCTTAAAGACTAAATGAAGATTTACTGATCATTGGGCAAAATGATAGATTTGATTTGACATCCATGTTTCAGTAAATATAACAGTCTCATTGTTTTTTCCTTCAGACAACTGAGAAGAAAGATATTTAATCTTATGACAAAGTGTCACTTCGGTGACTTTGGGGTCAGCAGGATACATGAAGCAGTTAGGACGGTAACAAGAGCAAGGACAAATAAGAACACGAGCATGTTCAAAATACAAAGGAGGTCACCTACACTGCAGCACCACTATGCACGAGCTAGGCTCTGTAGTACTCGCCCATAAGACCAGCCAATGTTCTTAACTCCTGTCACAGGAAGTACTTTGTTCATGACTTTCTTCATGGCATGATGGTATCCTTAGAGACCAAGTCTTATAATTGAAGTTATGCTGCCAGTTAGCAGATTTCTTGTAGAGCCCAGATCACGTGCATGACACTGATTTTTTTTTTTTTTTCTTCCCTTGGATTCTTAATAGACATAACACCAGAAAAAGCCCAAGAATTTGCCATTGAAAATATAACCTATCGCTTTGACAATGACTTAAGCACTTGGAAATCAATGGTTTTGGTATTCTTTTCTGGCTGTGGAGGATGATTTTGACCATCATATGTACCGTAACCCCACAATACAGACAATAGAATCTTTAATGTTCATTTGAACAGGAGCAGGACATGACAGTATGTGTCCCCAGCAAAATCCATGACAAATGCACAATGTTGTGAGGAAGACAGATACAACTGGAAAGAAAAACTATAAAGAATTATTTCTGGGGCTGCATTGTGGAGAAAACAACAAGTTTGAGTCCATCCACTTTATGATATTTCCTCCTATCATAAGTACAACTGCAGTTGTGGAGAAGCTGGGGAGAGGAATTTGTCAGAAACTCTAGTTCACAGATACCACCAAAACAAAGATCTCTGGATAATCTAAGACCTTTCTGGAGTTTTGATTGGATTTTGACCCCATAATGTTCAGGTGTTCTGATCACTCCAGTGATCTGCCTCTTTCTCTGCATTTATTCCATAGCTCTTATTCTCACCCCTTGTTAATTTTTCCTTCATATCATGTCATCTCCTTTTCGTGATATTAAAAGGGGGGAAAAAAAAATATCTCTTCCCTTTCATTACATATACAATGAAAGAAAATTAATGTTTGCTTTGCCAGGCAGTGTTTGTGCATCATACACCTCTTTCAAACCTCTTTGTACAGGGCAAGCATTTTTCAGTAGGAAGAGTGTTAGAAAAGAGGATTCCTGAGGGATGAGGAACAAGAAAAACAGCCTCTGTGCATGAGACTTAACAGTGCCTATGCACAGGTTACCACAGGACACATGATCAGAAGGCTCAAACCTCCTGCCCACCAGGTCCCACCTCTCCCACAACTTACGTGAGAAAGAGAGAAACCTCTTACCTCAGCACTCAGCCCTAAGCACCATTCCCTTGCACATATTTGAAGACAGTGGAATGATTGCTATGAAACAGGGTAACTTTTATCTGGAACAATATGTCTGCCTCAGGGAGAATAATCTGCATTGCAAGAATGGTAAAGTTATTTGTTACAGTGATGACAGTCTATCTTCCCATGCAGCAACTGCTAACTAGTTCTTGGTAGGTGACTAATCCACTCAAATGCAACTCCAAGTAATTTACATGAAGAGAGTTCTGAGAAATTGGCTCAGAGTGCTTCCAATTAAACAGATTAATGAAGAACTTGCATTAAGAAAATTTTGTGAAGACAAAACAAAACCGATCAAGCAACACCCAAGGTGATGAGCACTAGTGTATAATTCAGAAAAGTGCAGGAGACACTTGGCTTTGACCGTGCTTGAATTGTGAATTGCCTCTTCTTGGTCTCGTTTCCTAATCTGTAAAATGAGAATACGGAAATTTAGAAAGTTCCTTATAAGGTGCTTTGAGATCCTTGTCTGAAAGTTTCCATTAAAAGCTGGTTGGTTACACTTCAAGTCTATGTACTTTGAAATTTCCATATCAAAACCAGATCAATTAGCCTATGCTAGTTTGCCATCTCCCAATAGAGGTCAATTATTGATTCATCAGGAACTTAAGTGTTTTATAATGCACGTAATTGCATTGTAGATAAAAATAATTCCCATGACAGCACATTTCTTCCTGACTCAAGCTGGTGATCAGCTTATGCCTTGAAGTGTGTGGACTGATTGCCCATGTAATTTTAACCTACCTACTGTAACTGCAGAAGCTTTTTTTACAGTATTCATATGTGTGTAATCCTCTTTTAGAATCTTGTCAAGCTAGTTGCCTCAATAATTCACTTTACATTTGCTCAGATTCTGACATAGGTGAAGATTTATAATATTCAGGACTGGTTTCAAAGCTCAGTGTCTTGGTTCTTCAAAATTCACAAAGAGCCTTGCCTCAAGGTTATTTGTCATGGCTTCTTGGAAAATGTTGTGATTAAATGGAATGAGGACATTGAACAGCATCCCAAGTTTGGTAATATGCCTACTGTATAATGCAGTGCCTTGTTTACAAGGTAGCACAAATAAACACACATCTATTAAAAAAAAATTAATGATGAACAATTGCTGTAATTTCTCCTTGCTTGGAAAATACCTCTTGGGTTAACAGTAGCTTGTGGCTTTATGCCCCAAGCAAGACAATTATAGTAATGTTAACAAATTCACTTCAGTAGCATTAAGACGGTGGCATAAGAAGCGACAAAAATCTGTGGGCTGTTATGAGGAGTGGGTGTAAGCAAACAGAAGCCTGAGGAGCTTTTCGTGCTACGCATTGTGCCTTCATTTCTGAGGTCTGTAGTCACAGTGGCATAGTAGAAATGGCTTAGTGAGACACATAGGCTATTCATCTACCCTACTGAGGAATCTGTAAACACTTATTGCATTGGTGAATAGAAGCCAAACACAGGAATGAAAATATTTACTACTGCCATCAAAAGACCAGTGTTTCCACTGGTAGAATCACATTATATGGAATATGCATGGAGAAGTGTCTGAGAGAGAATTGTTGCATGTTACCTGTGTCTACACACGCACTGACAGCCTGCTAGGTTTTGATTAGGTCTTCTCAGAGAGAGATGTATTATAATTTGAAATCAAATGATTGAACAGAAAGAAATAAATGAAAGAAATTTACAAAAAGAATGGAAGCACATGGGATTTCCTGATTTTTAGCATTAGGGAATTCCAGGTCTGAACGTTCTTCTCTGCCTAATACACAGAATATTTACTTTGATTCCAGTGAGAATAAACACATTCGTTTGGAAAATGCTTTGAAATAGAGGTATGAATATGTGCTTTAACAATGGATTAAATTTGGTATACCTTATTCAAATGGAACCCAGAAACACTAGTGCATCCCCTGCTTCCAGACTAAACATTAAGGAGGTTTCAGTACATTCAAGCCTTGCTCTAGAGCCTGGTCTAGACTACATCAGGAAATTCAGAGAATCACAGAATGTTAGGAGTTGGAAGGGACCTCAAAAGATCGTCTAGTCCAACCTCCCTCTCCCCATGCCAGAGCAGGATCACCTAGATTGAGTCACACATGAACATGTCAACTCTGCGACGCAAACCAGTACCAAGTGAAGGTGTGCTAAAAACTTTGATAGATAATTATTTTCTGATTTGGGGCCTTATGCAGTAGTATTTAACAACTTCTTCCTTCTCTCTTGTGTACTCATATAAATGGGAAGTCACATAACTAACATGCTGTGAACAAAACAAGTCTGTGAAGATGTGGTTTAACCCTACCCAGCAGCTAAGCACCACACAGCTGCTTGCTCACTCCCCCCTGGTGGGATGGGGGAGAGCATTGCAAGGGTAAATATGAGAAAACTTGTGGGTTGAGATAAAGACAGTTTATTAAGCAAAGCACAAGCCATGCATGCAAGCTAAAAAGGACAAGGAATTCATTCACCGCTACCCTTGGCCAGGCAGGCGTTCATCCATGTCTAGGAAAGCAGGGCTCCACCATGTGTAACGGTTACTTGGGAAGACAAACACCACCACTGCATACATCCTTCCCCTCTTTTCTCTTCCCCAAGTCCCTTATGTGCTGAGCATGATACCACCTGCTATGGAATATTGCTTTGGTTAGTTTGGGCCAGCTGTCCCAGCTGTGTCCCTTTCTAATTCTTGTGTGCTCCCAGCCTACCTGCTGGCAGGGTCTGTGAGAAGGAGAAAAGGCCATGGCTCTGTGTAAGCACTGCTCAACAATAACAACAGCAGCATATCTATATTATCAGCACTGTTTTCAGCACAAACCCAAAATACGGCCTCATACTAACTAGTATGAAGGACATGAACTAATTTCAGCTGAAACCAGGGCAGAAGAAATACTTGGACCTCTTTGCATTCAAGTTCTTTCCTAGTGTTATTTCCTAGGAGGATAGTGATCTTCTCCAAAGTTACGAAACAGGGCTCTAAGCAGATCTTTACAAATCCAGGAAGTAGTCATCCTTTTGCTGAAGACATAGAAGGGAAGGACTAGAGGCTGAGGCTGAAGGCAGGTAGAAGATAACAAGTAGTCTGGGACATCTGAGCATCAGGTGCACTCATTTTGCATGAAAAATCACATCTTTGTCTGTATCGATTTCCGTATTTTATTGCTTTCTTCCTCCCTCCTCTGACAGTTTATATGGAAGGTGTGGTGTAGCAATTCTGGAGAATCAAATAGTCCCGATACACCCCAAAGAAATACGGCATGGATACATGAATAGTCTGAAAATTTCCCATTTAATGAGCCATGAGCTCACTCTGCTGACTGTACTTCAGAGAAAACGAAACCTGTCTGTAGTGTGCCTTGTCTTTGGCCTGAGTCAGAAAAGTTGTCAGATAATACACTTTTCCTTTATTTCTCTTGGGATTCTTTTTATGATTTAGATATTTTCCTTCATGAGAGAGGCTGAGACCACAAAAGGCATTTTAGAGTGGCCAGCACACAGGCAGCAGGAAACAGTTCTAGGCAACTATTCCCTGACAGACTGCAAATTAGTGAACTGCTTAGAAATATTTGCTTTGTGATTATTGTAGTAAAGCAACTTCGGACTGTTTTTCTAAACAACGTACAGAGTTTTCAAGGAAGTGCCACTGTGTCCAAAAAATTGGTCTCAAAGGCAATGAGAAAATAATTCTTCAGCTCAGAATGGGTAATTATAAGGCAGCTCAGATTTTCAAAGTAGCCCAAGAACCAGAATAATATATACCATGTACGGTGAGTAAGTGTAATGGCCTAAAGGAAAGTGAAATGCTAAACAAGAGAAAACAAAATACTGCTTAGGTAAGGTTAAGAGGAGAGTTATTAAAAAACATGTCCTCATAGTTGGGCATTCCATATTATGAGAGTTATTTAGTTAAACTTTTTCCCCCTTCAACTAACTGTTAGATCAAGTCCTCCAAAGCCATGTTTGTTTTATCGAATTCCCTCTTAACAGACCACTTGGCTAAGAACTGTTTCAGCATCATCTCAAAACTGATTTTCTGGAGTGTTGAGCAGTTTTATCTCCCCTAAACTGTACCGTCTACCACCCTAAAATCAGATGCCTACTTCTGTGCAGAGACTTACAGAAATAGCCTGTGCCCTCTGTAACTGCAAATGAATGGATGTTAAAAGGAAAATTACTTATTTGGAATTTAAAATCTTCCTAACTTAGGCATTCAGTGATGAAAATGTTACCATGGGCACTTGGTTTCTGACAAATAGCTAAATAAAGCCTCCTGCCCAAAATCAATAATGTTAATGTTGCCATTTCAGTGTCACATTTCTGTCTCTTTCTGTGGGACCGAATCCTGCATCCTAAAACCATAGATGTGAAAACCTTCCCAAAACTGCTGGCAAGATGCTGAAGAAACTCTAAAACAGCCAGAATGCCTGAAAGAGACAAATTAGGCAGCCCTTCAAAAGCACTCTACAAAAAGCATGGCAGGCGTGAAGAAATCTGTAATCTAGCTGTCTGAAAACTGTTAAAGAGGGCAAATGCCAGGTCAAGCTCTGAGGCAGTTGGAATAATGTGCTCTTCCTTGGTCCTAGGATTAAATACCAAGATCCTGAAATCCCTTGCTGGGAGTTTGATTTAGCATCAGAAAGGTGAAGAGCTTGCTTTACATCAGCCATGATAAACTGTAAATAGTAATCCCAAATCCTCTTTTAAGTGAAGCCAACACTTTTTCCCATGTAATTTTCTGTGTCACTGAAACTCATACAGATTATAGAGAAAGTGGAAAAGGCTGTTCATTGTTCATTAATGAAGCGCAATTACAGGTATAAAAGGAAACAATTTTCTTAATGTCTGTTATACTCCTGGAACGTGATTGATGGTTGCTGTTACTAAAACAACAGAGAAAAATCACCTGAATGACAAAATAATCTTTTTCTTAGGCTGCAAAGATGTCACAGGGATTGCTTTTCTCTAAGGCACTCATTCATGCTACCAGATACCCAACAGATTTCTGGGTTTTATTACCAGTCTGTTCTTTCTATATAAAGGAACAGAACCCAGGGAGGAAGCAGAGGCACACTAGAGATCCTAGGTTTAAAAAAAAAAAAAAAAAAAAAGGAAAAGAAAATAAAAGAATCCTTGTATTGAAGAGACTAAACCCATAAAAGGTTAATATGCAGTTACCTGTGTAATCTGTCCATCCATCTCTGCTCCTAATTGACTTCATTAAATGAAACTACTTTCAAAATGGGGTTTGATGAATGGGACTGAATACTGAGATTGCCTGTGAGAGTAGGAGAATGGACTCCACATGCCTTTCGGTGCTGTGTTTCTATGACTACTGCTGTGACTAGGGATCAGACAGAACAAGGCTGGCCTCCCTAGTGTGCCTATGGTCACAGTATCTAGGTACCACGAAATAGAATTTCTTTCTGTTAAAAAGCATGGACTTTGTGTCAGGTAAAGAGTAAATATTCATTTTAATAAAGATTATTGGGAGAAAAACAGTAAGCTTAGATCATTATCATGATTTGTGTTATGGTAAGCCTTTGGTAGGTACCTAGGGATGATGACTCTCTCTTCATTTTTGCTGGAAGTTAAAAATAAATTTGAAAAGCCAAGTTTTATTATCACTAGACACTGAACACACCTCAAAGGAGAACGAAGGACTCCTGAACCCAGTTGACTTTAGCTGGTTGCATTTGCACAAGCACTTGTCATTGCTTGTAGTCCTTGACCATTATCTGGCTCCTCAGGGCTCAAACTAAGCCACTCACACTTTACTCACTTGAAGAAAGAATCTTATTGTACATTCTTGTTCAAATGACAATATTAAGATCTGCTTGTGTAACTCTTCCATAGGAAAGCAAAGGGAAGGAGCTTTGGCACTTCTTCCTCTAAATGATGGTCCAAGCACCTTAGTCCACTGAGTGGGTGAACTTTACCTTGCAGAGGTCTAAGAGCAAACCACACTGACAAAAAAAAGAGGGTGTATAACAGAGACTGTGTAGATTTGGATTACAGTTTGAGCTGTCTCTTGCATAGCGGTTGACTCTGAATGCGCTCACTAGGTTGTCACCTGACATCTCCTAAAGGAACCACCTTATTTTAATGGGCAAAGGTACTGGTATTTTTCTACTCTCTCATCTTTGTCCAATCTAGAAAAGCAGAAGCATGCAACTGAGAAAGCAGAAAATATTACTGTCTCTAAATTTTACCCCCATTGCTAATTTGCTTTTTACCTTTCATTAAGACTTTTGTCGAAGGGGTGTGCCTCACATCAAGCCATGGTAAATTGGGAGAAATTACTCTGTTTAATGACAATGAAGGTATTTACTAGGATTTCCCCAAAAGGGGAAAGTGCTGTCATAACAGATGCCCAGATCTTGCAGACACATTGATGAAAAAGAGAGCATATGATCAACTGGGGCAACATTAAAAGTGTTGAGAGGCACTATGTCTTCCATTAACGATTTGCAGGTGAACATTCCAGTAAACCAAGCCAGAAAAGGTAGTATCTTTACAAGGTTTTACTACTTTGAGTGAATTATGTAGATAGGGAGATGACAGATGATTTTAGAAAAGTACAATTAAATCATTATTGAAAAGGAGAAAGTTGATCAAAGACCAAAGGAAGAAGTGCATTAAAATTAATCATCCCAAGGTCATAAAACCAGTTGTAAACCCTTAGCAATGAAAGATTAAATGAGGAGGAAGTTAATGTTTTAAATGAATTTGAATTTTCCGGTAAAGTACTTGATAGTTTCAACAGATTTGGGGCTCTCAGAGTATTTACTAGTTTCAGGCAAGCTGAGTCACACTATGAGCAGCTGAAAGAATAATCAATTAAAAATAAGTTATGTTAGCCTCATTATGCAAAAGCTCAGGCTTATTAAAAAAAAAAAACAAAACAGCAAACAAACCACAAAGACAAACAAAGTCATAACCCTAAAACCTGATACATGTTTAACCAATAAGAGTATTGGTCTATTCAAAGAGGATCCTATCTTTTAGCTATGGAAGTCACTGGTCTGGATCATGCCGCTTAGTATTAAAAACCAGATAAATTATAGTTCTGGTATATTCATCTATGGATCTCTGGTATTTAAAATCATGATGTACCAGAGACAGTATTAGGAATGCATTCAATATCAGTATGGAGTTCTGATATCGCAACATTCCACTGCAAATCACTTATATTTTCGTTACACTTGGTTATACTGAAAAGCTTGTGAAGTAGTAACTTTTAAAGAAGCAGTTTTCATCTTTTCTAAGGAAGCCTGATCTATCATCTAGCAACTTTAAATTTATCAGGAAAGATATAGCAGAACTGTGTCACATGCTCTGAAGATGGTTTTCTCCATAGTGCTTGGCACCAGCCACCACTGGAGGAAGGATAACAAATTAAATGGCTCATTGATCTGTTCCAGCACAGAAAATCCTAGATTCCTCTGTATTTATTGTAGCTGGTACTCCTTAATACCCAATGGTTTAATTTAACACCCTCAACAACTTGATGTGAGAATCTGTGAGACGCCTTTGAAATTAGGACATCCCCACAAGAGAGACACATCTGCCACAGCCATGCATGATTTCTGTGAAGAATAATTCTGAAATTCACACTTAAAAAAATTCTTGCTCAGATTAGTTTTTACAGTCAAGGCTTCAGAATTAGGTCTAGGGCCTGTTTCGGCACAAATAATACTCCTTAGAATCATATTTACATCAATATCATGGCATGACATTTGTTTGATATGATTCCCTGTGCATAAAATCAATCTCTGTGGAGAAGTTTACTAAAGCCATCATGTTGACTACGTCAATTCCATTTCTGTCCTCCATTTATAGAAAGACTTGTGCCTAGGTCTCATGTTAGCCCTCTGAATGAGGTGAGTATCATTCAATGCAATTTGTTGTTGGTATTGTTTAGTACTAGGCTGTCTGCATAAAGCCTCCAATTTGATTAGCCTGTGCTTCCCAGCAGATACAAAACACTCATTAAAACGGATACTTTCATTGGAAAAATAAAAGACCATGGTATAACATAAATTTTTAAGCAGAACTCCAAATTGAATATATACTGGTAATTACCTTCGAAAACCAAACTAAGCCCTAGCGCTGGTAAAAAAATTGACTAATTAAAGACTCTTGGCAATATCCTCTGCCATTGCCATGCTGGACTGAATAGAGCTGAAGCACTAGACATAAACAGGGGATATGGCAATTCATTTATTGCAAAATAATCTTTGACAAAGCTTTATTGACTAACAAAATCTCTTATACCTTGCAAATAAAGGTATAGAAAAATCACCTACTTAAACATTAACAATCTACTAGGAAATGCCTCGGCATTTTTTGGCAAACATATTTGTAGTCCTTTTTAGTATTTATACTTATTAATAATTAATATAATCTCAATTTTAGGATCTACATACCCACTTGAAACATTGATATATCTGAATAACTATATACATTTATAATGAAAAGGTAATACCCAGTATCCCATCTTTCTGTATCAAACAGAAGACATACACTTCCCCCATCCAACAGCCTAAATTATAAAAAATTGCAACTCCTAAGAGAATCAAAGAGATTGACTGGAAAATCTCTGCAGATTATGTGGGAGGTGGCAGTGGTACTCCAGGGTATAGTTGGCTGTTTATTGTTTTTCTTAGCTGTGTTGGTACAATCGTTATGGTCTAAGACATGGCAGTAGAGTGTCACTTCCATGAGACTGTTCCTTTACACTTCCAGACTCTGCCAACAGCATCCAGGTTTTACAGTGTTGCTGAACAGCCATTAGAATATTTTTTCTGAATTAGATGTTCTCACTGGGGCAGATTTACCTTTGCTGTAACTCTGCAAAATATAGAGTAAAAGTGTGAAAAAAACCGGTCTATTGAGTTCATTGATTAAATCCGATGCATTCAAATCCCAACTCATCCTTTACCTTTGGACACATAGATTCAACTTACATTGTGCCTAGTAAAACCCATAAATGTACAGCTGTTACTGTGGCTCAAAAAATTGTAACTCATTAGCTTAATGCAAATGTAAGTGTCCCTGATGTGCAAAACACAGCAATGTCCTGAGCTTTAACCTCGCCGACCCCTTGTAAGAGTTGAGCAACTCACTTGACCTCCTGTTCTTCAGCAAAACCCTGCTGAAATCTGTGAGCATGGAATCTGCAGGGTAGAAAAGCAAATTGCTGATGCTGAATGAAGATTTTCTTTGTAAATAACTTTCACTATCGGCATAAATATATCACATCATGACTGAAGCCGGGCTGCAGAAAGACTTGAATAGATGCTAAAACACCTGACAGTGCCAGGAAGATATACTCAGAAAAGGTTTGGGGGTTTTGTTCATTTTTGCTTCCAATGCCATGCTAAGAAACAAGGCCTTGCAATTTAGGAGGTTTCGATGTTTGGTCTTTTGTTACACACTACTTAGATTAATCAGATAATTATTTCTAGAGGCTATTTCTTACAAAGAAAGCTTGTCTGTAACAAAACTGAGCATCTTCCATAGCTCAGAGAGATAGAAATCTTCTATTTCCTTCTAACAGAAACATGAACTCTCTAAAAGGTGAACTACATACGCAGCTGGGCTGCTTGCTATCAATGTGCAAAGTTGATCGATGAGGTAGAGGCATTTCAAAAAGGACTTTTGCTATTATTTCTAGTATATAGAAAATAGGTAGAAGGTATTAGGAGGAAGTGTTCACCACTTAGTGAATTGCCTTGGTGTGCTTAAAAAAGGACTAACGTACACTAGTGTATAATTTGTCATTTCCCTCTCAGCATCTTCAGGTCATCACAAGGAAGAGGTAGTGCTTGAAAAATGTTTTGAGTCTCCTACCCTCTTTCTGAAACTCTGCTACACAGATGAGAACAAGGGGTCTATGCTGCAGCAAGAAAGCAAGCAAAACAAGAGGTGCAAGATGTGAAGAGGTAAGAATGAAAGAAAACAGAAGCTCTGAGTGCTGCTGTGGTGGCTCTGGCAGGGTTTCAAGACTGTTTATGACAAGGTGGTCCAAGTCTTTGGCTCTGGCTAAGTCACTTCACTTTTTTTTGGTCACAATAATTGCACTAATAAAAGCTGGCACTTCAGAAGTTGTGGCAGATGACCAAACCAGAGAAATGCAGATGGTGAGAGCACAGAGCCTGGTACAGGACAGAACAAACAGGGTTTGTCCACTGTAAGTCTTGAAGCACCTCCCTCCCCCGGGGCATGAGGATCTGGAGAGGAGTGAAACAGTGTGCTCGGCTTTTCTTGGGAACAGAGTTACATAAGGTGAGTCAGCCTTCATAAAGGAAGTGCATTAGAGTAAATCCCTGTCGCTCTGAGTCAGCAGAACCCAATGGTATGTTCCTGCATCTGTTTCTGGGGTTGTTGAAGAAGCTCAGTAGGAACTAACCTTCGATATCAAGCTGAGGGAAGAGCACTATAGGTATGACATACATTAGCATCCAAAGCATTAAATCTGCTTCTGTCAAAACTTTAGAAATGCTAAAACAAGTATCAGTGAAAGGCCAAATATCTGGCAATTGTTGTTGTCAGTTTATTTTTACACTATGAGAAAGACACATAGCAGGTTATTTACATACTTTAAAAGCATATCCTGGAAGTTCTCACAAGATTGCTTGCTCTCTAGTTTGAGCAAATGTGGGCGTTTTTCTGGGCTGAGAACTGACATGCCCAACTGCTCCCTCCATACAAATGATAGGGGTTTGAAGCTATAAAATAAAGGGAAGGTACTTGCTAATAAAGGGATTTTTGAATCAACTGCATACTCCGTATTTGTGCCAATGGGAGCTCCTTCCTGATAGGAGTGCAAGGGGTGGTGTATAGCTTAGGCTATAATATTAAACGGTACATTAGCCGAGTACTAGCAATGCAAACAGCACAATTTCATAGAAACATAGACTCACAAAATGGCTTGAGTTAGAAGGGACCTTAAAGATTATCTAATTCCAACCCCCTGCCATGGGCAAGGACACCTTTCACTAGCTCAGGTTGCCCAAAGCCCCTTATAGCCTGGTCTGGAACACTTCCAGGGAAGAGGCAGCCACAGCTTCTCTGGGCAGCCTGTGCTGGTGCCTCACTACCCTCACAGGGAAGAATTTCTTCCTCATATCCAATCTAAATCTACCCCCTTCTTTTAGTTTCAACCCATCACCCCTTGTCCTGTCACTCTGTGCCCTTGTAAACAGTCACTCTCCATATTTCCTGTAGCACCTTCAGCTACTGGAAGGCTGCAGTAAGGTCGCCCGGAGCCTTCTTTCTCCAGGCTGAGCAAGCCCAACTCTCTCAGCCTGTCCTCATGGGCTCATGTTATTATTATTATCTCTTCCTTGTGTGTCCTATTAAACTGTATTTAGCACAACCTATGAGTTCTGTCACTCAGTCTTTCGATTCTGTTCCACATGGAGGGAGAAGGGAGGGGACTGGGGTTTGCGGGGTTAGGCAGTGAATGAGCAGCTGTGTGGTGCTGAATTTCTGGCCAAGGCTAAACCATGACAGTTATACAGACATTAAGTCATGCCGACACAAATACAGGAGTCATGTCTAAGCTAGGTATTTTCTTTTACAAATACAACATTTACTACAACTCCCCACAACTGTGACTAAACTAGTTATACTTAAAGTTCTGGGTTTTACTTCATTGAAACCCTACATCAGTGCATTTTTGGCTTGATAGGCTGGTGTAATCTGAATCTATATTTTTCTTTTTAATATTCTTCTATTCCAGCATTTTGTTTAAGAGAGAGAGAGGGAAAAAGAATAAAAATAAAAGGACTAGTGCATTGTTTTAAAGAAATAATGCTGAAGAATTTTTGCTGATTCCTGTATTTAGGAACCTGATAACAAGGATCTGAGTAAACATTTTTTTATTCATTTTAATGAATGTGGAAAATGAGCACAGAAGTCCTTAGTGGATATTATGGAAATAATAAGAAAGAAAATATTAGCCTCAAATCAAAACAAAAATAACTCTGGAGAGAAAAAGAAATTAATTTCAAGAATAACATAATACCATGCAGGCTTGCTCTTACAGCAAACCATCAAGTTAATTTAATTCCATAAACCCCACTGCTCCAAGAAAATGTTGTTTAAATCAATTCATTCTTTCATTATGCCACTTAAGAATACCACGAAGTGATGAGAAATTACTGCGATGACTTTCATGTATCCGAATCCCTTCAGTTTCACTTCATTTTCTAACCTGACATGGGATTAATGTGCTGCATTTGCATGCTAAACTAGTATGTTTAATTGTAAAAGTGGTGTTGTTAAATTACCTTGCAATGAGTTTATTTTAAATGGATCATTAAAGGTTTTAAAATAGCTTGCTGCACGATTGCATCTCTGCTCTGCTTTGATGTATTACATCTTCAACCAACAGCTGCAATGTAAGAAACCTTTACTTGCTAAACTGTTTGACCTTTCAGCAAAAGCGGAGCTGGAAGCTGTTGCAGGCTCTCAGAATCAGATTCAGATAATTACAAGTTGAGCAGAAGCCCACCCCTCTCCAGAACTGCACATGAAAATGTAATGCAACTATTGTGTAGGTATGCATGTGTGCTGCTATCTGGAGTTATTATTAGCTAGAATTGTTCTCTTATATGATTCCCTATTCTTTGTCAGTGGTTGACTCATGCCATAGCACAGTCAAGTCACTACATAAGACATTATGTGATCTGATCAGCTCAAGCATGGCACTTCCTTCTTCATTCTGGAATGATAAGGTACATGTCGATATTTTATCTGGAAAAACAGGATTCTGATAGACTTCAACTTTGCAAAGGTGTATTTTGCTCTTGGAATACCACATATTAAGGGTTTGGGGGGGTTGCAAGATTTAGGTCCTGAAAATATCTGAGCTTTTTTTGTGAAAGGGAATAATTCAGTTGCATCAATTAACTTTCAGTAACATACATAAATCACAGAATATTAGGGATTGGAAGGGGCCTCGAAAGATCATCTAGTCCAACCCTCTCAGAGTAGGATCACCTAGATTAAGTCACACAAGAACATGTCCAGGAGGGTTTTGAATGTCTCCAGAGAAGGAGAGTCCACAACCTCTCTGGGCAGTCTGTTCCAGGGCTCCATCACTCTCACAGTGAAAAAGTTTTTTCTTATATTCACATGGAACTTCCTCTGCTCCAGCTTGCACCCATTGCCCCTTGTCCTATCACTGGCCATCACTGAGAAGAGCTTGGCTCTGTCCTCCTGACTCTCACCCTTTACATATAGACATTGACGAGGTCACGCCTCATTCTCCTCTTCTCCAGGCTAAAGAGACCCAGGTCCCTCAGCCTGTCCTCATATGGAAGGTATTCCAAATTTACATTTCTCCTCTTTATAGATATGTATAAAACTATGTTCACAAAATCACAGAATTATTTAGGTTGGAAGGGAACTGTGAGACCATCTAGTTTAATACAGCAGCAAAAGGAGAGGAAAATAACAAGAATAATTCTAATAAAAGAATACACAATGCAGGTGATACACAATGCAATTTTCTTACCCATGGAAACCCAATGCCCAACCTGTCCCTGAGCAGCAATCCCTTGTCCCTAACTAGTTTCCCCCAACTTATATACTGACACCATATGGTATTGAATATCTCTTTGGCTAGTTTGAATCAGCTATCCTTCTGTGTGCCCTCCCAGCTTCTTGTGAATATTAACTCTGTGACAACCAAAAACTAGGATAAGTCCCTCACTCATCTCTGTGATACTGTGTTGAACTCACTCCAGTAAGTCCATATCTGTCTTGTACTGGAGAGCTCAGCACTTCAAGTGTGAGGATCAGAGCAGAGTATAGTAGACCAACAGTAGGAGCCACAAAGGTGAGCAACAGCAGCAAACCCACACAAGAACCAGCTTCCTCAAGTAACTCTATCCATAACCTGTCAGGTAACAACACACTTAGCTAGCTCTACAAAGTGGAAAAAGGTTTTTTTCTACATTTAAGAGGGCAGAATGCAGGTTTTACTTTATTTCAACTGCATACCTCCTATTTTAGAAATCATGACCTGAAGGTTGTTGCAAAAATGAAATTTCTAAACTTGGTCTCTATTCATATCTTTGTTGACAATGATCATATCAATACAGTTAGAAACAATACAATGGAAGCATCCTCTTGATGTCAATGGGAATGAAACACTTAAATAGCTTTAAAGAGTCAAGTATTAGTCCATAGGTTGTAGAATAATAGTCCTATTTTGAATCCTTGCTGTGGTTTTTCAGTGATTTTTCTGCAAATATGCACAAATACTTGTCTATATTTAGGTGAACTGTATTCTTGTGCCCTGGAATGTTGCTTTTCTTTCATGGTGATGAGGAATATCGTCCCTTTGGGAAGATTGCTGTATCATTAAGCTAATCTATGCTATTAGATCTCTATTATCCCTTCTGTGTTCATGCATTTTAAACTAAAAAATGGGACAAAGAAATAACACACACTTAGAAAACCAGTGGTATCAGTGCTAACATCTACCCATTGGTACCAATTAACTGTACACTTCTTCCCTGCCATTACTTGGCATACATTGATTAACATGAGGGAAGAGAGAAGAGCAGGGAAAGTTTGCCCTGCTATACTGAAAGCTGAGACCACTGGTAATGGATGTGGGTTATCTTGCAAGTCTTGGAGTTTTCCTTAAAGTGTTCAGGGTGGATCTGAGGCAGGAGCAGTTACTCTCTCAGGTCCTAAGCACTTGAATGATGGGAATAAGAGCTGCTCTTTCTGGATGCTACTGTTTTACCTGTTCTCCGTATTTCATACGTAGCCCATGTCTTTGCTTAACCACAAAAGGTACTTTTTAGTCTTGTGACTGATTATTCCAACTTTAAATCATACATGAGCTCCACGGAGTGAGGTGTTGGAATGAGAAAGCTGCATTACACGATTACCCCGTGTACAGAAGTTCATCGTCTAAAGGGCGTTTTCTGTTTTCATGTGCTGAAAGTATCACAGCCCTCCCTGGCTGCAAATGGATGTGCCACAGGCTGGGCTGCCTGAAGCTATATTATCAAATATTGTTCTGCTATTATTTATCTGTTTACCTTTATAGACAGGTAACATGTTTCTCACAGCAGCTCCAGTGACAGAGGGACAGTTTTACTGCCCAGACCCAGAACGTGGTTTTTCAATAAAAAGAGCACAGGTAATACTCTAGTTTGAGGGAATCTGTTTTCTCTAGGTAGACTACTGGCACAGTCTCCCTAGCCTATAGCTGTGGTCTATATATAGACTGTAAAATTCTTAATGGTATACCTGCAGAACGGCTTCTAGGTAAAGCCCATGATTTAACTGAGAGCCCTTTCATCATTAACATACATTGTAGAATAGTTTTAGTGATTTTTTTCTTCTTGTTATGGCAGAAAGATTTTAGCACAAGCTTTTCTAAACAGGCTCTGTTCCTAATACAAGTGCTTAATGGCTCCCTAAAATGTCCAATAAAATAATTTATGAAACAGAACAATATTTTCCTCAATCTCTTCCCTTCTTCTTTTGACAAGAAATGTCCTCTGCTAATCTCAAAACTCCATCTCAGTAAGTACTCTCATTTCCTTTCCTTTCACACAAAAGAAGGCAAGAGTCTCAACTCTGTTATTAGTTTACAGAGGTTTAAAGGTGGACTGTTCTGATCAGATAAAGCAGAGTAGTCCGAAGATGCAAATGTTACACCAGGGTCAAAGGTTGACAATTTTCATTTAATAATATAGTTGTCTCAAATCCCGAGACTTTCCAAGTCTTACTGAGGTTACCAGAAACAGTCAGTGATATTCTATAGATTTTCATTTTTTGTTTTCAAGTGCTGACTTGGTTGCTCCATTCTGGACTGGTTGGCATATGTAAATCATGGATTTGATTTCTAGGTATGCTGGCAGACTCAGACATGCAGGGATTATTGTCTGATCTATGTATTGTCTTTCTTGCACTGGGGACACCAGAACTGGACACAGTATTCTGGGTGGGATCTCACAGGAGTGGAGGAAAAGGGGAGAATCACCTCTCTCAATGTGCTGCTCATGCTTCTTTTTATGCAGGTCAGGTTGTGTTTGGCTTTCTAGGCTGTAAATGTACATTTCTGGATCCTCCACTGGTCTCCACTTGGACATCAAGCCATTGACCACAACTCTGAGTGTGACCATCCAGCCAATTCCTTATTTATCAAGTGGTCCATCTGTCAAATGTACGTGTCTCTAATTTAGAGACAAGGACGCCATGCGGGACAGCATCAAATGATTTGCACAAGTCCAGGTAGGTGACATCAGTTGCTCTTCCCTTATCCACAAAGGCTGTAACCCCATTGTAGAAGGCCACTAAATCTCTTAGGCATGATTTGCCCTTAAAGTAGCCATGTTGGCTGTCACCAATCACCTCCTTATTTTCCATATGCCTTAGCATCATTTCCAGGAGTATCTGCTGCATGGTCTTTTCAGGTACAGAGGTGAAATGGATTGGCCTGTAGTTCCCCAGGTTTTCCTTTTTTTTTTCTTTTAAAAATGAGCTAAGAATAATATCACACTATTGAACTTTGCAGCTTAAATTATTTGATGGGGCTACAACTGGACTGCAAAGCCACCATATTCATTCTCTATTACTGGGTGCTACAGCATGCCTTGCTCTACTTTCCTTCTGGAGAAAAGCCACAAAGACAGTGAATTAAGCTAGTCTTCCTTCTGGTGGGACACAAACCTGTCTTGTGTCATGCTTTAGCACCCACTCAGATAATAATTTTTCACATTTTTATTTCCTAGTCTAAATAAGCAGTTCTTTCTTTATGTAACAGGGATGGATTTTAATTTTTGAAGCCCTGCAGGCAGGTCCAATCTGGATAGGAGGGTTTCATAGTGTTGTGCTGGTATGCTAGCTTTAGATACTTGCTATTCCTAGATGTCCTGGTTCTGGCCAGGCTAGAATTAACCTCCCTAAGCAGCAGCCCAGGTGAGATGAGTTACCCTGGGCTGTTCCAACACCACCTGACATCACTCCCACATAAAAGGGGCTGCTTGGGGAAGGCTACTCCTGGGTGCCTCCAGAGCAGGCTGAACGTGGCTGGGTGTTGGGTCAGTCATTGTGTTGTGCAGCACCCTGTTATCATCAGGTTGGTAAGTTACTCTGTGTTATCACTGGGTGTGATTGTAATTGGCTGTTAGAATTCTACTTTCATGGTGCTTTTTGTCAGTGAACTGTCCTTATCCCAGCCCAGGGAGGCTCTACCTGATCCTCCTGTGGGAGTGAGTGAGTGGTATGTGGTGCTCAGCCACTGGTTGGGGCTGAACCACCACACTAGACTACACCATACTCAAATTGCTGGTGCAGTGTAGAGAAAGCTTCTTTGGAAGGACTGACATTTCTTTTTGGTAGAAAAGCACCAGTTACGTGAATGGCATTCATTTGCAGGCTTCAGGCCACTAAAGTTAGGGCATCAGATTTCCAACATCTTCCTCTACCAGCTCCTATCTACTGTCCAGTGCAGAACTTCTTAGCTTTAGAAGTCCCTTTCTTCCCTCCCTCCCCACAGCCTCAAAGGGTGGGACAAAGCAGCTATCTTGATCTTGAATTAGATCTTGAGCTGAGGAACCAGAGCAGTCACAGCTGAGGAACAGACAGTCACAGCTTTCTAACCCTGCCAGCTCACCCTCACTTTCACTGGGCAGGTCAGGATATCAGAATCAGAACTTCAGGTAAAGGAAAAGGGGAGGGGGGAAGAGAGAGAAAAAGAAAAAAGGAGGGAAGTAAATTTACAAAAAGCAAAAATGGTAGACTGAATGGTTTCCAGGAGTAAAAGCAAGAGTAAGATGAAGAGGAATGGTATTTTCCAGATACTGGAGGGGAAAAGAGAAGAGATATATTTGCAAGAAGTTAAAGAGTAGAAAATAGACCTTTCAAGTACTTCTTCCTCAATTAGGCTGAGAGCTCAACAATGCATAATCCCTTATCTACTTGCCTGCCCAGAAGAAAAGCAAACGTTGAGTTCATGGGAGTTCTCTTCCCCACAGAACACAAATCAGCTAGTAAACTGGAAAAAAAGCGTTCCCAATTTTGCTCACAGCCTCCTCATCTGGAACAAGTTAGTTCATCTCATTTTAATAGATAACATCTTGCAGGTTTCTCCTGTAGGTCTTCAGCTTTAGAAGCCTTAAATATTGGCTTATCTTGTCCTAAGAAACCTGAATCCTCACTACTTTGCCCTTTAAGGCTCTCCACAAGCAGTCCTAGCTCCTTTTTGTTTTATTATGGATTACTGACTCCCCAGACTTACTCCCACCAGCACTGCCCTTTGCCTATACAGCTTCTCACAGAATCCAGAATTGGAGGGGTTGGAAGGGACCTCAAGAGATCATCGGGTCCAACCCCCCTGCCAAAGCAGGGTCCCTAGGACAGATTGCACAGGTAGGCATCCAGACAGGTCTTGAATATCTCCAGAGAGGGAGACTCCACAAACCCCCTGGGCAGCCTGTCCCAGGGCTCTGTTACCCTCACTGTGAAAAAGTTCTTCTGCATACTGGTGCAGAACTTCCTGTGCTCCAACTTGAGGCCATTGCCCCTTGTCCTGTCCCCACAGACATTGAAAAGGGGCTGGTTATTTCCCCTTGTGTCCCACACTTGAGATATTTATAAACATTAATAATATCCCCTCTTGGCTGCCTTTTCTCAAGGCTGAACAGCCCCAGCTCACTCAGCCTTTCCTCATAGGGGAGATGCTCCAGTCCTTTAATCATCTCTGTAGCCCCAACCCCACACAACCAAACAGCCACCCCAGCGTTTTACAGACTGAATTCCTGCCCTGTGATTGGTTCTTCCTACTCTTTCTACCTGGGGATGTGAGCTACTTGCAGTGCAGCATCACCCCTTCAGCAACTTCCCTCCTTTTCCGGCTTTCATTTCCCTGCTCCCCAAACCTCTTGTTTCTACGCTGCTTGCTATTTACCAGGCTGATGTTGCCTGGGACTGTGGCATTTACCAGTTCAGCCATGGACTGAGTGATGTATTCCAGGAAAAACCCAGCCTCTTTCTTTAGCTGAGCTCTTCACTTTAGCTGTTCCTGTCCTCCCCCTCCCTCACTTCCTGCCTTGCTGGCCTACTCCAAGTCACAATAGCACACTTCAAAGGAGCAATAACTATGATGTAATTCCAAGACTCATTTTTCGGTATCAGTATCAAAGCCTGACAGATGACTGTCAGCAAGACCATCAGTAACTGTTAGCAATGTAGTGCAGAGCTGTTCTTTCTTCTAATTCACTGATTTGACAACAGTGCTTCAAATCCTAACAGAAATGTCATTGTAACTACACAATATCAGAAGGAAATAGGCCATGGCAGCACTTAAATGTATTTGTGGTTCTATGAAGAATCACCTCTCAGCAAATGGTTTACTTGGACATCTTTACAAGGCACTAGAAACATTATGTATAGAAGTTCATGTTCAGATTTGTGACAGCATCTGGGAGTATCTTAGTTGGGTTCAGTTTGGCTCAGGAAAGTCTCTATGTGCGTATGTAATTCGTAACATGTGAAAACCAGTCTTACAATTCCACAGACTTCAGATTGTGATAACTCTTCTGTTTCCAAGATCTCTTTTGGAAGTAAACTTCAGCTTTCTACTTAGGGAAAAATCGGCCTGCCAAGATTTGGAGTGAAATTTAAGATACTGATGAAACACCATCGGATTCTGAAAAGGAGAGAGAAGTGGTTCATAGCCCCACTCTCAACTGGCTCCAACAGTTATTATTCACTAGGGGCTTTTGGAGGGAAATTCCTGGACAATGAGGTTTATGTGGGTTTGTTTTTGTTTACATGGAAGCATTTAATTGTTTCAAATATTTTGCAAGAATCTAAACTGTTACACTTTTTCCAAGCATGTGGACATGGAATACAATGAAATAATTTTTTCCTATTACATTAATTGCAACTGCAGTAAAACGAAGCAATTCTGCCTGCTGCATGTGTGTAACTCTGTATTGCAAAATATCTCTGCACCTGTTTCAGAACTTCCAAGATTTGCATAAGAAAGATTGATCGTCTGGAACTTAAGCTTCATCATGTGTGCAGATTTCATCACAGATTCCCAGACAATTGCATATATGTTATGAGAGGATATTCTGTCATTTCCTGGCCTTAATTTCTAGCATTTTCTACCTTTTTCTGATTGGTATCTCCCACAGCACAAGAAATGCAGATGTTAAATCCCTCTTGTGTGAAGAGGGACAAATAATTTCCTACCACAGAATGAAAGGAGGGAAGGGGAGAACGATACAAGTGAACGAGCAGCATGCTTGCATGTGAGGAAGAAGGCTTGAGAGAGAAAGAAGATGAATGCATTTTCAAGGTAGTTACTATTTTTTGCTGCAAAGTGGCAGCTCTGCAGCCGACAATGGATGGGGACAGAAAGCGCATGGATTTCTTGTCCACCCACTGATAGTGGCAGCATTCTCTCCGGGTCATGTGCAGGGATACAAATCAAATGATGAGAGGCCCTCCAAGGATGAAAGATTTCTATCATCTAGGATTTAGCTGATAGGCTGTAAAGTGCTTTTAAATCCTTTAAATCCGTATACATGAAGGTGGGTATCAGGAAAGCTGAACTGGGAAAACACCAGCAAGAGCACAGATAACTCAAAGCTGATGAATTTGGCAGGAACCTTTCATGCTGGAGTCTATGAATTAAAGACAGGAGAAGGAAAGATAAACAGCAACAAAAGAAAGTTAAGGCAAGTGAAGCAGGTGGGAATAGGGAGCTTGTATTTTTCGCTTAACGCTTCAAATGTTGGATGTTCAGATAGATGCATTTCATTTGATGTGGACCTCCAGTCCCTATTGAAGGGAGAGATGTGAAGTATCATCTGATGCAAATGTAATTGTACAGCTTTATGGAAGGCAGTTTGTACACAAAATGTCAACTTTGTGGCTTGCTCTTTTTTCAGTTTAACAAAAACTTACATGCATGAGATTAAAGGACAAACTGGGTTGTTAGTAATAGAATACAGACAACGCTTTCCCCCAGGTTATAGTTTTGGTTCTTATTTTTGTTTTGTGACTATATAGTCAGGTAATGGTGAATATAATAATTTTCTATTACATAAAGATTTGTATTTATAACTAGAGGCAGAAAGCTTTTTATTCTGGTGCTACCCATAGGTACATCTTAAACTTCATTCCTTGTTTTAACTCCAGCATGTCTATGTCTTGACTCTATATTTGAATTGGATGAGAAGAGCTATCCTTAAATAACTCCTAAGAATAAGATCGATACATGTGATTATACATAGCAGAAACAAAAACCTAAAGAAAGATAGGCAAAGTCTATCCAGTTCTTGGCTTTGCTCCTGTAAGGAACATCAGATACTGCTACTGCAGGCATGGACCCATATCTATCAGGCCACTAATAGATCACAAAAATCACTCCCCAGCCTGCTGAGCTAGATTAACTTTCTTGATTCATTTAGGCCCAATTAAGAACAGAATCCCTGTGATGAAAGGTTCAGGCTCTACTATTCTTTTATCTCTGCACAAACCTTTTCAAGATGAATTATAGTCCTCTGCTACTGATGTCAGACTTGAGGCAGCAGACTGCAAGCTACATTTGATAAAGGAAAGCCTAAAGAGTGGAGGCTTACTAAAACCAGATGGGAACATTTGCTGTGATTTGGAGGTGGCTGTTTTTCTAAGGAGGATTCTTTTTATTAGGGTTGGTCCCCTAGGGCTTCATTAGCAGCAGAACAACTCTGAAAGTCATTTATTGTGATAGACAACATCACAGTAAACAACTATACACATTTGTGAGTGTCAGGCAGCTGTCTTTCTTCATTATGCTACCTTTTAAGCACAGCCCTTCTTGTGGATAAGCATTTCCCCACATAAATCCATGGTCTGCTGCCTGTCTTCGCATACCATGCTAAATTGTGGTTAGCTGCCACTTCTGAGGTGCTTTGCCATGTCACACAACCCATGAGAAGCCATATATACCTGAAAAGCTAATGTAAGGAAGAGAAGATGAGAAAGGGGAGTGAAAGCCTAGTGGCTTCACAGGACACATCATCTCATACTGATACTGGGGACGCTCCATTCCTTTGCTGCACAACAGGCTCATGT
Organism: Hypotaenidia okinawae; assembly: GCA_027925045.1. Lineage (NCBI taxonomy): Eukaryota > Metazoa > Chordata > Aves > Gruiformes > Rallidae > Hypotaenidia > Hypotaenidia okinawae. Next base: position 11,472,969 of record BSDF01000006.1, read on the forward strand.
GATTTGAACAGTCACTGCATGCCTTTTTGACAAGTATATCTGCATACCGAGCTACCTGTAATCTGGAGCTGGGAAATTTCTAACAGCACTAATCTGGCATGTCATACTGCCTGAAAGAAAAACCGCTGTGAAGCAGCCAGAACTCAAATATCCAGGAATTGGGGTGCCTGGTACCTTTGTCCATTATGCAGCACTATGCCCTCATTGTTCATTCTGTGTGGTGGAGAGGAACCCAAGTCAGCCTGAGCACTGACAACTGCCTGCCAACCACAACACTGGGTTTCTTTTCATGTTAATTCACTCAGCTCCTCTGTACAGTCGGATGTAGGACTGATATTCCTAGAAGTGTTTGTGAGAAATCAGGCTTTTTGTGCTCTATTACACACACTATCAGCTGTAGGGCCAGTGCCAAGTGCCAGGCTATCTGTTCCTCCCAGCTGCAGCCTGTTTCTATCTTCCAAGTGATACTCAGAGGTGCTGCATTCAGTTTTGCTTGCTCTGATCATTATCAGCACAACTATTATGTGATTTACCTGACTTATTCTTGCTGTGTATCAGTGCAACTTCCACAGGAATGTGGTAAAGCTGAGATTAGAGAACATTCATGGAAATGCATGTTGCTTTTTATCTATTATTCGACCAGGATTGTGAGGTAGCCTGCCATTTTTAATTTTACATATCCTGGGACATATGGCAATTATCCCAGAATAAGGGTTCTGAAACTGAGATACTCATATGGAGTTTTAACGTTAATCTGTGGACATGGTATAAGTCTCTATGACTTAGTCAAAACCTTGTCTTTTCTGCCAATTGTGTCAATCTTTGAAGTAAAAGCTTGCCTATCAGAAATCCTAGGAGAAGAGGGAAGCAGGGAAATAGAAGCCATTTCTCAGTTCTCAAACATCAGTATTAGATGAAAGCAGTTTACAGCCACTGCTGCCTTGAATTGGAGTGGCTTCCTGAAAGACCTAGCATTAAAACCCTGTTATCTCATTACAAATTTTGTAAGTCATGTGCCCATAAGAGTAGGAATGGATTTGTTTCCTATGATATAAAGAGTCATAGGTAATTACCACAGTTGGAAGAAAAATGATATACTTATTTTAAAAATGCATTTAGATGTCTTGCTTGAGTGACATATTTGATTTTTTGGGGTTTTTTTTTGTTTTCTGCTTTTGAAATGTCTCTGCCCTCCTGAGTGCTTAAAAATATATAAGGAAAGAAATCCAAGCTAGCTTTGCATAATGGCTCAAGCCCTTTGTACAGTAAATTGCCATGTGTACTTTCTATACACAATGTGCCCAAGCCCAAGGAATTTGTATGTTAAATGATAATAATGGGGCAAAATAACACAAGTTCTCTGTGGTGACAGAAAGACATCAGCTGCTAGCAAGCATAACTATTCTTCAGTACAGAAATGTGTTCTTTAAAGTATGGGTAATTGCAAAACAGCTAACCAGAAAGGAAAAAAGTTCAAAAAACCCAATCACAGCTGATAGATATGCTTGATGGCTGGATAATAAAATTAGGTTCTATGCATAGCAGTTTGCAATAATTGATTTGGTTTATGACTTTGACCAAAATATGCAAAACCGCAGCAGTCTCTTGCAGTTGCACTGTAATTGTTCATACCCGTAAGAGAATGAGAAAGGGGGGAAAATGCCTATTGGACACAGTTTAGTTATGAAAATGGGCCTATTAGAGTTTTGTTATGAAAATGGCTAATTAGAGAATCTGAATAGGGTATTTGAAATATCACAGCCTCTACAATGCCCATGGACTCTGTGTTGTATATCAAATACACATAATACCAATGACTTCCGTGGATCTAGCTATGTACAGAGTTTTACAGATGCCTCTGATTTTATACCCACCATCCTTTTTGGGTACAAAAGATACCACTGAAGAGCTTGATTTCCTCCCCTCTGTCTCTCTGTGACCACTGAAAACAGATGACGTGTTTGATTTGACAGCTCTTTGGCTCTGTGCCTGGAGGCAGATTATAATCCACAAACAGTCCAGAAAATGGCTATCCACTTCTCTTCACATATGAAAAGATGCAGAAGTGTGAAGGCACAGAACCGGCCCAAAGAGCAATGTAATTAACCTCTTTGCAGCTAGGCTTGGTGACAGCAAGCAGCAGGGTATGAAGGCATTGCTGGACCCAAGAGAGTGCTTTGTTTCTTGCAGTAAACAGGCAGCACAAATCATCAGAAACAGCGATGTGAATATCTTAGATCAGTTTGACTAATCTAAAACTGTGATTTTTCTGGCCAGGAGCAATTTATCTACAGCAGACCAATGCTTTCCAGTAAATCTTAAGAACAATTCAATGACTTCATATTATAAAAAGTTTGTTATAATAAACAGACATTTTAAGTGCTAGGAAAACGTTGTGAGGGGATGCATGCACTTCCAATGACATGCTGTCTTGACCACTTCTGTATGCATTCAGTTGCTTAGCACCACTGTGCATGCTCACACTCTTGGTAGGAGTGTTCATAATTCTCAGCGGAAATGTTTCTCTGATTAGGAAAAAATAAGGGTTAGAAGAGTACAGAGAAACATATTCAGGATATGTTAAAGGCGATAAAATACTGGGGAATGATACAATCCCCTAAAGTCCTAAGAGTGGGATTTATTTTGCTAAGCAAAATACAGGTTTTCGAAGTTCTCTCATTTTTCTGGCACAGAAAGAATGAGATTAACTATTTTCTGCAGAAGCTGGAAAGTTGGGCCTGTTAACAGGGTTTATAATTTATTCTTTAGAAACATTTGGGAAGTAGATCTTGTGAAATGTACTATTCCATGAGAGTACCTTGTTTTGTTTTATTTAATTGAATATCAATAAATAGCTATTTTTGCTGCATCACCTTTCACCAGGAACTTGCCAGGTGTTCATTAAATAATGGCTTTATTTCTTTTCCTTGACAGGTTAAAAAATTAGTTCCTGTAAAGAAAACTTAAATCGGGGATTATGAGCACATGTGGCACAAGGCAGTTCCTACGCCTTTAGAAAGTTCAGTCAGTCTGCAGACAGAGTTGAAGAATACTGGAAAGGGAGAACAGAAATATCTGGAAACACACTTGCAGACTGCTTATTCCATGCTTAGGCACTGCTGCTAGCAACTTTGCTGGAACTCTCCCAAAAAAAGATTGGAAAGCATTAAATCACTGGCCGGTGGGGAAAAGGTAAGATCTTCCACCAGACTACAACACTACCTCTTTCCAAGTTTCAGTACCTTTGAATTTGAAGCATCTCTCCCTCACCAGGTGCAGGTTCTGTGTGATCCTTTGCAAGGAAGGAAACACCTCAGATAAGATGCTTTGGCTCACAAGTGCCTTGAACTTAGTCCTGTTTTCAAGCAGATCCTCACAAGGATTTGTGTTATCCCCTCAGCCTGTACCTGTAATCTTCTAAATAGAAAATATAGACATTTAAAATGCTGGGTCAGTATCTCTCTAAAGCATGCAGAGAAAGGGACATGGGACCTATTCCAGCACCTTGGCCCAGCTGTGCTGGGTACAGAAGAAACCAGCTGGGGAAGAAACAGAGGGAGCAGAAGCTGTCTGTCCCTAGCTATGTCTTGACAGTGCTGTCTGTTGCCACAGGGCGCTCAAACCTTAAGTCATTGTCCCTTTCTGCTGGATGCTTTAGATGCTTTCATGCTCAGGTTGGGGATACTGCTCTCAGCCCGTCAAATTTCCCCAGGAGCTGAACAAGTGTCTTGCTTGCGTCAGTGGACTCCCTGTAGAGCAGCAGGATGGCTGAAATTCAGACAGTCCTTCTGGTCATTTTTTTCTGAAAGCCATAAAGATTTAGAACTGTCACCTGCACACTTTAAATATTTTTATCCTTCTTAGGTATCATTAGCAAACAGAAACAAACTCTTCTTCAGTATGCACCATAAATCTGGCCTTACACTTCCTCTTTGTGGGAGCAGTGTTCAGAGGCCTGGACTAAATTTCTGTATGTGGAATAAAAACATAGTCATAGAGCAGAGGCTTTTCTGCATGTTGTTTTTTAAGGCCCTGATTCAGAAATGCAGGCACTTAACTTTACATGTGTACATGTCATTTCCGTTGAAACCCACAAAACAAATCACATCTCTAAATGTGCTGCTATGCTTTTCTGGCTTGCAGTGTAAGTACCTGACTGAACAGCTGTGGCAGACTACTTTATCAGATGAAGGAAAAGAAAGATTCTTGCAGAATTCAGTTGTATAGAATTCTTGCAGAACATAGCTGTATATAGAACCAACTGACATTCAGAGTTAAAAAAAATTGTCACAAATAACTCACTGAATAGAATCATAGGACCATGAAACTACAGAATCATTCAGGTTGGAAAAGACCTTTAAGATCATTGAGTCCAACCCTAAATCTAACACTGCACAGACCACTACTAAACCGTGTCCCTAAGCTCATCTACACATCTTTAAATACGTGTTCCAGTGTTTGATAACCCCTCTAGTGAAGGATTTTTTTCCTAATATCTAATTTAAACCACCCGGGTTCAACTTAAGGCTATTTCCTTTTGTCTTATCACTGGTTACTTGGGAGAAGAGATTGACACCTACCTTGCAAATTAGTTGCAAAGAGTGATAAGGTGTCCCCTCAGCCTCCTCTTCTCCAGGCTAAACTCAAGTTGCTGGACAATATACAGTCTCATTGTGACATTTATCTACACTAAGCAGGTAAATGATCTTACTGTCTAAAAGGCAGAAGGAAAAAAAACCCCAAACACAGTATTCCACAACCCATGCTAATCTTTCCCCCTAATTAAACCATTAGAATAGTAAATGCTCATTCTAAGCTTTTATTGAACAGTGCAAGTTCTCTTTCAACAATTCCATGTTTCCTCTGGGATGCACAATATTTTAAATGGCTTATATTTTGTGAATATGAGGGCTGTTTGCTATGAGGAAGAAATGTGTCAAACTCTGTATGCAATGTCTCTTGATCTTGTATCAAAAGGAATCATTCTGCTCTTACTGAAGACAATAGCAAACATTTTACTGGCTTAAATGGGAGGTGGACAGGTTCAAGAATTGCATGAGAATTTTGGAAGCTTGTTTTTAATTTTGCAGTTCTTGGTTACAGTAAATAATGCCAAGAAATCACTAGACTTGAGCTGGGTGGGTGGAAATGTAGCCTTCAGCAGATAGTTAATTTTTGTTCAACAAAAATGGATGGAGTTTTGGTGCATGATGTCAATTTGATTAAAGTCTGTATACAGTTACTCAGGAATAAGTGGATAACGGTACATTTTCCCTGAAAACCGAGGGTATAAGAAACAGCAGGAGCACAGCATGAAGATTACAAAAAGAACTGAAGTGGACTGTTTAACAGCTAATTAGAGTAATCAACTGAGCACTTCTAGTTTGCATAACTGGAGGCATTATGCCATCGAACAGGGATGTGCATGGAATGTGTCATTAGTTTCTGGGAATTTCAATACTGGAAAGTTACTGAGAAATATTTCAAGAGGGAGAACAAAAATTGCCAGAGGTCAGGGATCCATTTAATATGTTATCTAGACGTATGTATGAAAAATTCACATGAACAGGTGGGCAAAACATTAGCTAACAAAGAAATATGTTAATAATCTAGCAATTAGAAATGAAGAAACTCAATTAGGTTACTTTGAATGTACTGGTAAAGCCAAAATTTCCATTTAAAGTCATATATGTTCTCCCTGTTTTCAGTTTCACTTGCATTCTCTTATCTTTTAAGTAGTTTTTTTATCCTTGACAAAATCAGCAGTCTTCTTTAATTACAGAGCCACAAATGGGCATTGCTGCCACTTGTCTTGGCTGGACAAATCAGAGTAACAATTCCTTTAATTAATTAGTTTTAGAAGTCGAGTGATTTTTTTTAAAGGTAAAACATTTAGATTTGCTTTAAATATGTTCTACAGATGTAGAATTTACAAACCTTAGAAGACTCTTCCAGTAGTTAATTATTACCAATATAAAAAGAAACAAAACACAGAAATAATTAAACTATTTCCAGTATCAACCGATGGACTTAAACCTAGGACCATGAAGCTCTTCTGTTTTCATTTGTATTTCCCATGTGGATATATGTTGACTGTAAGTCAATGCAGAAGTCCTGCTCTAATATGTTAAGCAGAGAGCACCCAAGACTTGCATTATAAGGAATATTTTTCAATGTTTTAATTTTTCTTGAAGCATTAAGGGTCACCTTTTCTGGAGTGTGGATGCAGTTCTTCTGTACCAAGTCTGTCACTGACAGCACAGAAATAATAAACCCAGCTCCTAACTTGATTATATGTCCAAGAATTAGAGTAAGCCTTTTAGTCACACCATCACATGGAAGTTTGCCTTCCACCTGCTTAACTCCCAGGAGTCTGTCTTGCTCCTTCCACTGACATTGCTTCCCAAGTCAGGCTACACTACTCCTCAGCCATAGCTTGATTACTTGTTTTATTTTTGTAACCCTGAATCCATACATTTAGGTTTGACTGTCTTGAGGAATATATTTGCTAATCTCCAGCTTACCAACCCATCCACATCTTTCTGTGATTTGAGAAATCATCTGGAGGATCGTTCCCTCAATTTTTCTACCTTCTATGCTTTTAACAGTCATTGTCTACTCCTTTGAGATCCCTTCCCACAGTGTTAAACTGCACATGGGCAAGAAACTATCCTGAGGACCCTGCCACAAACTCAACCTTGTTTGCAGCTACACCAGGGGACCAGGGCGAAGGAAAGCTTCAGTACACACAGGGTAAGCTGTGCTGATTTTTGTATCATCTGAGTTTCTTGTTGTGATGCCCAGACAGACCTCTTTTGGGAATCTACCTCACTGGTAGTTATTTACCAGTGCTTACTCTCAAATGCACATACAGCATGACCTCACTCTTCTTCCCTGAAGTCTTTTCTGGAAAGAAAACTTAACACAAGCACACAAAATAACAAAAGAAAGCCAGTATTCACTTGCACAACACGGGCTTTTAGATTTAACATCATTTGATGATGCTAAGCAGGGTTCTGGAAATCCCTTCCCCAGTCCACCATTCCCTGCAGCCTCTTCTTCAGTGAGACTGGGAACAATGGACCTTGAGTTGAGAGCCCTGCTGCCTGTATTGTCAATTATTCATCTGAATCCCACAAGTAAAGAGGGGTAAACTGGGCAAGGCTTGACTTGTAATCTCTGTTGCTGCCCGTCTAACACTTTTCACCATCAATAAATTAATTTAGGGAAAAAAATCCCAACCAAACCAGTAGTGTCCCTTTAAATATAAAGAGTTATAACATGCTGCTCTTTGGTATTAAATTCTAACAGTGTAGAAGATTACAATAATAAAATAACAAAGAAAAATACACTTTCCACTTTTCAGGAACAAAGAAAGCATTGATCAAACATAATATGCACAGCAGAACAGCGAGCAGGGTTCTTTTTAAAAATAAAGATTAGCTAAAAACATTTAAAAGGCTTTACACACAAAAAACCCCTACAGGGTGGGCTCTCTGAATAATGATTCAAAACATTATCACAAAAGAATATGATTCATTATTATGGCTTTTATCAAGATGACTTCTCACACAGCTCTCCAAATGCATTCAACCTTGGGAGCTAATCCTCCTGCTGACAAGTAAGTTTATGCTATTTGGACCTTCAAATCTTGAGCCTGAATGACGAGGATTGGGTCAGGACAACTTGGCTCAATCCAAGCCCTTCTTTGCTCCCCAGACAACTCCCTTGATGTCACTGCATGGGGTGCAACCCAAATACTTTTAAATAACTTTATCAAAGTTTATTCTTGTAAAGTACTTTGAGATTTTTCTGAATGTCTAGATGTCGCAGCAGGCCTAAACAGAGAGAAATCTGGCTAAATATTGAACTCAAAAAGATTTAAGATTTCCAAGTAGTTTAATTACCTATGTTATTTATATAATTTTTATTATTACACAGTTATTAAATATATTTATGTATGAAATACTGAATTATATAGTGATATACCCCTAAAGGCCTCCAGTGGTAATTAATACCTGATCAACCTCAAGAGAATTAGTTCTTCAGTCAAGAACACCAGGCAAAGCTGTGTAAATGCTTCTTTGGAAGTGCAGCATCACCTGAATATTGGAGGATTCCACTAGGCTTCAGTAAAGCAGTGACACCTCCAGATAGTATCATGGCTACTGGAAGTACTGTTAGGTAAGGGTTTCCCTGTGCAGGATTAAGGTGCATGGGAATGCCCAAGTCATGATCAAATATTCTCTGCAGAGCAAACAAGCCTAATCCTCTCTACCCATGCTACTGAGATGAAAGCCTTGAAAGATATCTTAAGAGATTTTACAGACAGGCTATTTGTTTACCCTGCTGTCCTTTCTCCTAATTGTAATACTACAGTTTCCAGCTAGATCTAAAAAGTGAAGAATTGGAGAATACATTAAAATGTAGGTCAAAATACCCTAAATAACTTTTCTCCTATTTCGGCTGAGCACTGGGTCACACATGTCTCTGGCAAACCATTTAGATACACAGCTTTCCTCCATATACCTAACAAGTTTCACTCTTCTGTGTACATGTTACTTTGTTCCCAGGATTTTTCACATTAGTAAAACTTTCCTTTTCTTTTTCTTTTTTTTTTTTTTAAATTCTATATTAAGTTGTTAAGAACTTTGTAGTAAGATGCTGGTAGAGATAGGAAAAGCAAAATTAAGTTGCAACCATATAGCCCAACCTTTGATAATTTCCCCCAATAATGCATGAGGAAGGAAACCTGTATCAATGAGCATCCTGTTTCTTGCTTTTGGAATAAAGTTGCACACTATTAAGGCAAAAGACTGTAATTTTTCTCTTCCAATATAAAATGCTCAGTCTTTGCAGCTCTTTCCAGCTTTCTGATCCATTATGCTCTTGGACTGCGGGGTGTAGTAGGGACACTACTGTCATTCAAAATTTCTTTAATCCTCTTGGCTAGCATTAGCATTCTGAACAAAGAAGGCTTCTGAATCCAGGCTGTAAGCATGGCATAAGCACTGATTTTCTGCACACCTCTTTTTAGGGATGTAGCTGAGTGCTTGCCACTGCATGGTGTGTGCAAACTGCCACACTGCGAGTCCCTTGTGGAGACATCCTTAAGAAAATGCTATGTAGGAGGGCAAAGGGAGATGTTTGTTGGGTTTTTTTTCCCCAGTACCCTACATGATTCCAAGCTTTGTGTGGCTGATGAATTTCGTGGAAGGGAAAGCATTTCCTCTCACAATGCTGCTGAACATTCTCCAGCCAAGAAAAGGAATGATGTCATGTACACAGCATAATTGGAATGGTTCACAGAATCCAATTATGAACTAATTTTGAAGCCATTCCATCTAACACCAAAAAGCAGTGGTATATATGAAATAAAACTGGAATAAACACACGGGAAGTATAACACTCTTTCAGGATGGTGCACAACTGAAAGTACCTGGGCAGACAGAGTGGCATAAACGCTGAAAATACATAGCATGTGTGATGCTGTGTTGCTCAAAGTCCTCCATTTTTTCCCCATTACTGGGCACAGGACTCGCCATCTCATAACACTCCCCTGCAAGTTACTTCTCTTCTTGTCAAGACAACCCAGCTATGAGAGGTGCGAGCTGGAGGGAGGCTGGGGGCTGAGCTCTGTGCCCACATGTGACCGTAGCCTGTCTCCTGAGGCTGTCAAAGTGCCAGTCAGTGACAGCTTTGATAGCAGCCTCGCATCCAAACTTTGGTGACTGCAGAGGGAGTCCTCATCACTCCTATTTCAGACTGGCAGTCATGCAGATGTCGAAATACGACTGTCTCATAACTGAGCAGGGCTCGGTTTGAAATGGTGAAGGTCACTGATTCTGAATTGTTGTCCAAGCCTGGGGAGGGCAAGAGATTCATGTTGTTGCTACCAGCATTTACATTCTTGCATCGAGCAAAGGCTAGAGTCATATTGATTCAGGTTACAAATCTCATCAGCAAGTAAACAAATGCACTGTTAGTAAAATGCAATTGATGACAGAGAAAAAAAAAAAAAAACCGTTTAAAAAAGGCTTAGCTGTGCTATCGTGCAGCTTCCCTTTTCAGGTCAGCATTAGTATTTCTGAACTGTCAGTGCAGCAGTCTCATTCCTTCTGGCGATTTGCAATTAAGTTGTGCCCTTCCCTTGTCATTATCAGCCACTGGGGATAGCACGTGGAATCTGAGTTTGAGCTGCCAGAAGGGCTTTGGGGTGCATGGGGGAGCACTGCTTGTTCTTCTGCAACAATAACAACTCCAAAGTACTGAGAGGGGCGAAGCTTGTTTTTTGTCAGCAGATCGCTGCATACATGGTTTGGAAAGCAGAGAGCACAGGAGCAAGATGCCATAAATACATTCCACCAGGATTTACAGCTTTCTTGTGTGTCTACCTGCAATTTTAACCAAGGGCACTACTGAGACCCTGGGAAACCTCTTTTGAACTTCCTCAAGTCCTTTTGTTGACTGTGAGGAAATAGAGCCAAACTGAAAGTAGATGGAGGGAGACTGCATTTGCTTCCCTTCATCTGATATAGGACCAATTCCGAGCTGAGACATCCTCTTTATCTATTAAAGTGATTCACAAGTTTCTGTCCCTTTTACTTTATACAGACTGAAGATACTTTAAAACAAAGGGGGATCTTCAAAGATACAGATTTCAGTAATATTTTATTTTAAGCAAAAGACATTAATTAATGCATTGGTAATTTCTTATTTTGGCTTATTCCAGCAAAATTATGTAATATACAGGAGGGACAAGCAAAAGAAGGAAAGAGTAAAGCAACACTAGTCTGGGCCTGAGCAGCTGACAGCTGTTCTTTTTCCTCTTACATAGACTTTAAGAGTTGTGTAAACTATGTAAATACATAATATTCCCAAGCTAGTCAGCCAAGATATCTAGCCCTTGAGTCAGAAGTAATACAGCTGCATCAGCATGGCACAGTGCCCAAGCCAACAAGCATTGTTAGAGAGCTAACAGAGCAATGCTACTTTGGGGTCTCAAGACAGTTTTGCTGCCACATCAACATACCAACTTTCTTGGAAACCACCTTGCTGTTTCTCATATGATGCTGAATTTTAACAAGGAGACTTTAAGGCTAACTCCATGAAGATATTTCACTGCCTAAACTCCCACTGATTTTCAGGGCCCAGGCATTTGTCTCTCTGCCTTGTTGGCAAAGAGGTTACGGCCTCGTCTTTCACCTAAGCTGTATCTCTTCAGAGCAGGGTTCATTTCTTATTATGCAGTACATCCTTACACAATGGCCACTTAATGTTGATGGAGGCCCCTGACATCTTGTGAATTTTAAATAACAGTCACAATTTGGCTGAGCTTATAAACTATCAAAAGACAGGAATGGCAGGTAAGAACAGACAACCTGCAGGAAAGGAAGCCATTCGTGCTTTTACGCATCATTGGAAAGTTCTCTTGAGGGCAACAAATGAAGGAATATTTTATTCAAATTACTCACCTGCTCTTTAAAGCAAGCTAATGGGAGCTTATGTGTACCATCCATCAGTGTCAATTCACTAACTGCAGGAAGGGCACTCAGCCTATAGTTTTCATGTTCTGCCTAGCCTGAATCCAGCCTTAGTGATGTTGAAGGGGTCACCAAGACTCCTGCTTCAGCAGAGACAAAATTCAGGGATTTGACAGCTGCTTTCTACTCTTTTGTGCTTAGGAACAGTTATTACATTTAAAGAGGTTTCTTCTGAAATGCTTAGATAACCGTTCTCCAGCATTTATGGCAATTGATTAGAAAATTATTAAATCAATTTTCAGAACTCATGAGCTTTAAGCCCAGACATGACTACTTATGATTTTTATCAATAAACCACAATAATCAGATTTCTACAGTTCTAGTCCAGCTTCTGTTAGCTTTTAGTTTGATAAATGGAAAATAGTAAAAAAGGCAATTACAACAGACAAAATTAGAGCTTGACCACAGATGCTCACAGAGGACGAGGAGGTCACAGCTGCTTCTTATTCTATTGTTAGTATGACCAGTGTGGGTCCTTTCTATGGGGTGCAGTCCTTCAGGAACAGGCTGCTCCAGCATGTTCACCCATGGAATCACAATTCCCCCCAGCAAACTTGCTCCAGTGTACGTCCCTCTCTCCATGGGCTGCTGGTCCTGCCAGGAGCTTGCTCCAGCGTGGGCTTCCCATGGGGTCACAGCATCTGCTCCAGTGTGGGGTCCTCCACAGGCTGCAGGTGGGATTTTTGACTCCCCATCATCTTCCATGGGCTTCAGGGGGACAACCTGCTTCACCAAGGTCTTCTCCATGGGCTGCAGGGGAATGTGCCTGGAGCGCCTCCTACTGTCCCTTCTTCACTGACCTTGGTGTCTGCAGAGTTTTTTACATCTTCTCACTCCCTTCTTTGGAGATAAAAAGTGTCTGCTTGCATTTTTTTTTTTGACCCCTTTTAAATATATTATCACAGAGGTGCTATCACCATTGTAGATTGGCTTGGCCTTGGTCAGCGATGGGTCTGTTCTTGAGCTGGCTGGTATTGGCTCTGTTGGACCTAGGGAATTGTTCTACCAGGTCCTTGCAGAAGACACCTCTGCAGTAACACACCCACCCACCCCACCCCCCATAACCACCAAAACTTAGGCACTCAAACCCACACCAAAACTCAGAGTTGACTTTTGGATTCCATGTCAAATACAGTGTCAGGGTTTCAGTGTGCAAGAAAGGAGAAATTATGACAAAATAAATATTGCCATCTGTCCTGGTTTTGTTCAGGCCAGAGTCAACCTCCAAAAGCAGCCAGCCCAGGTGATCTGTTAGCCCAGGTGAGCTGAGTCAGCCAGGGCTGTTCCCACACCACCTGACATCATTCCCCCATAAAAGGGGCTGGTTGGGGAGGGGCTTGGGCTTGGTGCCTCTGGGGCAGGCTGAGTGTGGATGGGGTGTCAGTTGGCCTGTCCCTCTGTCCATCAGTCCATCCATCCTTGCCTTGTGCAGCACTCTTTAATTGTCAGCTTGGTAAGTACTCATTGTGATGGTAATAATGGTTTTTTGCCTGTTCACCTAGCTTTGGTATGTGAACCCATACCTGCCTTATGTAATCCCTGCCCAGCTGTTTATCACCTTGGGGAGGGGAGTCAGGTTCCTAATTCTGTTATATTATGCAATGCTGATTTATGGCAAGATATCATCTGTGTTTATCAGCCTCAGAGAGTGTCTATATGTGGTATTTCTGTTTTTTCCAACTCTTGGACCACATATCTTAGTGTTATTTAATAATGACACTCAATTTATGGGGAAGATGGGGGGTTTGCTTCCTCCTCCCCTTTTTCCTTCAGGCTTGTTGCAACAGCCTTTGAGAACTTTGGTTATTTCTGGGATATTCAGGGTAGTGTGTATCTGTTGCTCATTCTCCTGAATGTTATGAGAAATTGTTTTAAGGATATTGTCAGGAGATTTTTCCCTTGGCCTGATGTTTCAGGGGTGGCATAGTGCATGGGACGGTATGTGAAAATATCTAGACAAAAAAGACAAATCCATAGAATCTGTGGCTCCCCAAACCTCAGGAACCGACACTGTAGCTGAGCCAGAAAGAACCCTTACAACAGGCACTGTAGCTACCTAGACCTCAGAGGTGCCATCACATCAGCAAATTACTCTGGTGAGTGCTAGAGAAGTGGGCGGAAGGACAGAAGAGTCGGGTGTGCTGCCTTGTCCTTCATGGTCTGGAAAGCCCTCTCGAATTCTGAGTGTGACCCACCTCTTATCTGCCAGTTCCAAATGCACAACCAAGCTGACAAGCAGCATGGTTGAGAAGGGAAGTCTGAGCAGTGGAGATTGTCATGCCTAGAAGTCAAGCGGACAATAGTCTGTTATATAGATATATTAGAAACATATACAAAACAATGTCTGGCCCCAAAGGGTCTAATGGGAACCATGGGTTGCTAATCCTTCTGAAAAAACTAGATTTTAGTGGTTTTAATAGACGATCGTGACAACCATGTCAATGCGTCCGATTTTGCCCAAATTGCTGTGTTAATTATCAAACAGATAAGTAAAGCAGAACATAGTGGGAAATGTTTATATATTGACTGTATGCACATAACACTAGGCATTAGATTTTTCTCAAATTGATTTCATAATTGAAAGAAAAACACTTGAAGGTGACATAAAATCAATTTTTCCAAAATTTAAAGCACAGCTATGTGAAGTAGTACCATCTACTTACTTCAGGAAGCAAGGTTTGTTCCACAACAGGTCACACAGCAACAGCAGAACAACACTGTGGAGGAATAATCCATTTTTCAATGTAAAAATGGAGGATATGAGTCCATCCACTGAAATGCAAAAGATTAATCATTTAGCTATCTGAAAAGAAAAATGCCCAGATAAATTAATTGCTAGAATCTGAAATTCAGGAGACTAATCCAATTAAACTTGTAAATGGTGTACCTATTGTGTTCATTTACAGTGTCCTTCAAGTTAATAATTAAATGATGGATTTTAAAACTAATTGTTAAGAAAAGTGTCAGCTGCTAGCCTGGAATTCAGAGGACTTATAAACTTGTGCTGCCACATTAATCCTTGAATGACAAAGTCAACTCGGCTCCAAACCTTCAGCTATTCCCAGCTCAATGTACTGGACAATAAAATTTGTTTTTTACTGTGGAAATTTAGATGGCTAGAGTAACTCTAAAAGTATGTTGTCCCATGTGTTCAGCATCCTGAACATTTGACAACTAATCATACTGGGGGCAGTGAATAAGGCCACCCTTTAGGTGGCAACATAGCAGTGACCAGAGTGGTTTGACACCTTTCTCAAAACTACCATAACCCAGAAACAATTGAACAAATACATTCCTGCAGCCTGGTCTCTAGTTGAAATAGCCTCAGACAGGAGCAATGATGATCTCTGCACAGCAAAGGCACATAATGACCACTAGTTATGTTCTGCTATTGTGTCTTATGACTAATTGATCTCATTTGCTTTGTTAGCCTGATTATGTAAAAATCACACTTTTCTCTGCAAATTCTCAGCATTTGTCTTAAAATCAAGTGTTTTTAAAAGAATCTATACATTTTGGTTGCAGAGATAAGAACCTTTGAGGTCTGAAAAACCTGGAAGAATGAGAAAGAACATTTCATGGTCTCGTAAGACTAAGAGGCTGCCTTTCACAGGAGGAATTATTCTCTGATACTGATGGAGGAAAAAAACCCCAAGGTTTTTGCTTTCAAATAATGTTTTTTTTGCCTGCAAATTCCTCAAAAATGTTTGCAATAATTTGGTGAGAAGCAACTGAATGAATTTGATTGTGCTAATTTGGTGTAAATGTTCTTACAAGTATTTATAGTTTTAATTGTCATACTGCTGCCTTCAGGAAAATTATCCAGTTTACCTGAGTACCCAATGTTGCATATACCAAGCCAGTGGGTTTTATTTTTTCACTAAATTTTATTTTTTCTCACCTTAATTTTCTGTAATTGACAGTTAACTATTTCTGCAATAGTTTTGCCTGATAACTTGATGTGGTAAAATTATCAACATAATTTGTGGGTTCTGTTGCATCTGTGTTGTAGTTAAAGCACTTTTACCAGACTCTCTTCCACATATGTGGTTTCCTACTTCTCACAAGAAGGCTTACCTAGCCTTTATTTTTTTTTTCAGTAAATATAAATTATCCCAGAAGCCTGGTATCACTATTTTTAAGTGTTTCCAGCTACATTCAATATGTAGCATCTGGCAAAAACAAGTCTGAAAATAGAGAGCAACGATGGCATCTGTGAGAGTCCAGGGAGAATAGTGACACCTATGAGAGAGCGAGTGAATCCAAAAATCAACACAGTGCATCACCAAAGTGGTGTTTTTTCCAGAGATGTCTTTTCCAGTTGAAGGCTTGCCTCAGAAACCGATAATGTGAAACAGCTTTGTGATATG
The DNA here is from genome assembly GCA_027925045.1 of Hypotaenidia okinawae. Lineage (NCBI taxonomy): Eukaryota > Metazoa > Chordata > Aves > Gruiformes > Rallidae > Hypotaenidia > Hypotaenidia okinawae. The sequence goes on from BSDF01000006.1 coordinate 11,488,882, forward strand.
AGCTTTATGCTCAGAATTTCCACTTTATTTTCTTTGTTGAAAAACAAGTGGTTTTGATCCTGTTAATTATAAGGGAAGTGCAAAATGAACACAATCAAACCAGAGGTGTGACTCAGTTTCCCAGAAGTCTGAAGACAGCACTAAATGCTATTGCTTTGGCCACATTCCTGGCACCTACAGCTGTCAACTCCAAATTATAAACATCCCCAATGTTCATATAACTTTGGATGCTAAAAGCATCTAGGGGACCCACTTCTGTTTTCTGGAGTAGGCTATAAGCATGCAACTCTCTTGTCTTGCACATGCCCTAGAATTCATATTATTTTCTATGGTTAATTTGCCTTGTTGAGGAACCAGACATTTAGGAATTTTAGTCTTTTCACTCTGTCTGGAGCTGCATCTAATCCTACAATGAAGAAATAATTGGATCACAGTGCTCACAGCACACCCAGCAGAAGCACTGCTATAAATGAATATGTTTAATTGAAAACAGTGTAGCTATACCACTTGATAATCAGTGAAGAATTTAAAAGCTGTCTGTGGGCTTCCTGGTGAAGGCAACACAGAGTCAAGAGGTGGAGTACACCAGGCTGGCTGGAGTAAAAGCTATCCTCAAAATTAAATCACTTTGAAATGATAAAGATGTTTGATCTGAATAAAATGTTTCCACTTGAGAGCTTCAGTCTGTTTGGGAAGAGGGATATGGTTAATACATCAACACTGGGTGAGAGCTGGCATCTCTAAAGCAGGTGCTGATATTCTGAAGAGTGCCTGAGCTCCATGACTGCAAAAAAACTACTTCATTGCCTATGAAGCCTCACCACCCAAGCCTGAGAGTCCACTGCACAGATAACAATGGGTGAAGTTAGTGTAGCTCCCATCTGCAGGCAGGCTCATTAGCTGTTGGATTGTATGAGGACCCTACATCCAGTCTGGACTCGCCTGATTTGCCATTCTTCAAACAGCCCCAGTTTATGATGCAGGAATTATGGGACAGGAGGTTTGTCATGTAAGCATCTGCAAGGCAAAAGCTTTGGCACTATGCTTCCAAATTGTCTTCTCTCTGAGAGACAACTTCAAAGTGGTATTTGTAATTGCTTTTATAGTTACTTTTCTCTTTTATAGATGATTCTAGAAGAAAAACCTGCAACTGCCTTGGCTGTTTTCTCTCCATCTTCCATGCCATAAGGCTTTTAAGGTTGCACACAGCTCAATTTTAGAGAAGTCATGCCACTAGAACACTTCCTAGACTTCTCTCTCCTGCACTGTCTTCTCCTGGCAAATCTCAGTCTACATTGCATTATCAGAAACCTTTTATCTTCTCAGTGTTTTATCTGCCAAGTAACTTAAGGTTACCTTAGTCCTTTTATGCTGAACACCTCCTCAGTGGGACCGTTCTGAACACCTCCTTTCCTGTGCCTAAATATTGCTCCTGAGTGCTACTACTCTGAACTAAACTGTAAAATCTTTTCTCATGATTTGGGAACGTTTTTGGTGCTAACCAAAGGAAAAACATCAGTTTCAGACAGGTAAAGTAGCAACAGCCATGATTTTCTTCACGGTTTCCTTTGTCTCAAGGAGACAGTGTTGCCACAAGAATCACTTTAGCTTCAAGGTTTCACAGTACCTAGGGTGTGCCACGAGAAGGTAATACTAGGAGCCAAATATATAGTTAGAGTTTAAACATGTATTCTGTAAGTTTACTTATTTTCTTGCCTAAAATTTATTGCAAGGAAAAATTATTAATTATGGAGTGCAATACTTCATACTGTACCTGATGATTTTTTCATTGTTCAGAGGGGCTATAGATATATTTGAATGCTTTAAACAGAATAAGTCTTTTGAGATTAATCCATTTCTAGAAATCAACTGAAAAAATGTATTCCTCTGACTATTTTTATATACATATGCACAATAGGTATCTAGGTGACATGTGAGCTAAAGCCCAGACTGCTGCCTTCCCTGACTCTGCGCATCTGCAGTGCCAGAAATTTGCAGCCTGCAGTTTGGTGCAGCATATTACTCGCTGTACTAGCAAAAGTGCTACCCACCCTTGTAGATGGGAGCCCTGTAGTTGCCCTGCAGCAGTGCTAGGCAGGATGGGATAACATGGCTGGATATATTCATGATACCAGTTAGCAAATATTTAAGCTTGGCTCATGAAAACTGATGCAAAACTGAGTTTTCCTGCAGTATTCTCTGAAGCTGGTATCATCTGTGTGCTGCTACAGTGTATGGCCACAAGGAATCTGGTCTCCCCTTTCAAGCAATAAATATTCCACTACTCTGCAAAATATCTTCTGAAGCTTTCTCAACACACTACAGCCATGCTTCTGGTATGTTTGCATATGTCTGCTTGCATAAGTCCACGCACCATGGTTAGGAAATCTGCAAGTCGAACAGGATCAGTTAAATGTATCCTAGTTTCCTAGTTTTTTTGCTTATTACTCAAAATTGTATCATTGCAATCATTACCATCATTAGTTCTCAATGTTTAGCTGTATAAATGACCATTTAGTCAGACTCATGATGTGCCTTCTCCCTCTTACCAGGGCCATAACTAAAATATTCATTCCTTTCCTTAAGCGATCCTAAGTCCATACTATGTCTACAATACAGCAGGGTGGCTTGAGTGAGTTGTATTTTGTAATTAGTACATACTGTCAGGTGTACTGGTCTTTTTTTCACCCCTACAGGACTATGTCAAGTAAAAGCCTGAAGGCAAGTGCCACACAGAAGTTACTAGTTTACCTGCCAAATGGTTTAAGACATGTGCAGAATCCCAGCAGGTGCAGTTAACATCAGAAGACTTGGTATTGTCTGCCTTTCAGTTCTCCAGTTCACCTGCTGAATTGGTGGCATTCTGTTTCATGGCTGCATACAGCTAGACCTGGAAAATACTGACCTATCTCTTGCATGGCCGGAACCACCAGGCACAGCCAAAGATCTGTAAGATACCTTAATGCCAAAGGCAGCTTTTGTTTGTAATCTGAGAACTTGAGAGGATTGTGGCTGATAAATAAGGACAGGATGAAAGCAGAAACTAAAAGTCTGAAAGCTGGCATAAGAACTTGGCCTTTCCTGGCCCTTTATTTGCCCACTCTGGTCCTGCTTTGGCTTGCTAGGGTTAATTTTCATTCCTCTTCTGCTCTTTACTCCCCATCTTTCTTCCTCTGGCCCTTGTCCCTGTGGGACTTCCAGCTGTCCCAGAGGCTGAGGGCCCTGCCCTACACTACAGCAAAAGGTAGAGGAAGATCATTAATCCCTAATGTTCTGGGAAATGGCTGAGAAGGAGAATGACTGGTGTGGCCCCAGGTGTTGTCCCACATGGGCACCTGGAGGTTATCCCTAGTCTGGGACTCAAAGATCTGTAACCACTCTTCCAACACTGTCCAGTTGTGGTGGGCTGGATCTGGGAGAGGGTGAGGAAACACTGCTATTCCTTCCACTTCTCACTATACAATCTTTCCTTTGTTTTGTGCTTGATGGCTTTTGTGGAAGCACTGATTCTTCCCAGAGAGTTCAACCAGAAATTTAGACACAGATAATCTTTCTTCCTTCTGAGAAGGGTGGCTAGAGTAAATGAAACTGTAAGTGAAAATTCTCTTTATGTTGGATCTGATTGAGACTGTCTTGTATAGCACACTCATTAAATAAAATAAATATCAGTACAATCCTTGAGGACTAACATTTCTTTATATAGATTGCAGAGTTAGATGTCCTTTAGATATCTTCTTTAACAGTAAAGCAGCTCAGCCACAGGTCAAATGACATCAATAAGATCATCCATCATAAATATTTGGATTCTGAATTAAGGATAGACTATAAAGGACTCTTATTTTCCATTCTCTGTATTTTCAAAGGGTACATAAACCCTCAAGGGTCTCCCAGGTTTGGCATTCAAACATGGAAGTACCTACTGCTCTTGAAATTCCAGACTTTTGAAGTTCACTGCTTCTGTCATTTATACATATCTGGCTAAGCTAAGGAAGTTGGTTGCAGTGGTGTTCCAGCCAAAGTAATATCTCTACTCTGGCTGCAGATTTCAAACACAAGTAAATAAGTATTAATTGTAATTTCTCTTTCTTCCCTGTGCTTTGTGAAGTACATGGGCACAAAGATAACTTTGTTAAATGGAACAGGGAGGAAGGCAACTTCCTGCAAGTGCCAAATTCAAACTTCTGGACTGCATCTTAAAGGAAGGGACTTGGCTTTCCTGCTGCCTCTTCATTAAAGAGTCAGCACCCTGGAGCAAATGGCAGCTTGCAGATTTTGCTCTCTGCCCCAGACAAAGACCCAAGCAGCTCCAACACGAGGTGTGGCTGGGCTGGGACCTTGGTACCCAGCTCCAGCGGTCTGTGTCCTTAAGGTGGCAGCAGCTATCAAAAAAAGTGTTTGGTTTTTATATATAATTTTTCTTTTTAATTTTTTTGGGGGGAGAGAAAGGGGAGAGTGCTGGAGAAGCAGTCTTAGAATTGGAAAAAATGAAAGAACTAATTCTTCAGAGCTCCTTCTTTAATCTTCCATTTTCTGCTCAGCAGAATCATATTCATAGCCGGATTATTCATTATTAAGAGCTTATTTCAGATCAAACCCTGTATGTTTGTAGATTAGGACACTGAGGAAGATTAGCTCCTTGCTGTAGGTGGTGGGAGTAATTTCTTTATCTTATCATTAGCACAGACTTTCATGGGTTTTGATCGTAATTATTAATTCTACCAGCAGACTTCCATGCAGGGATTAAAATGCAGATAGGTGTCATTTAAATAGCATAATCAAGCTGAAAGTGAGAGTTTTGTGGCAGGTAAATCCTCTGGTTTATGACAGCCAATTTAATTTTTTGAACTTTCAAACTTATTTGGTTGTTTAAAAATGGGTTTGTTTACTTTCATATCCTTGTAATAGAATTTAATTAAGTATTTTTCTCACAAAGAAAAAAATTTTGGTATTCAGGTGAACTTCTGCTCTAATTAGTATAAATGGCATGTAAAATTCTTAAGCAATGTTTCTGCACATCCTTGCATTGTCATAAGTGGAAGCCAAGCATTTAGATGAAGAATTAGTGAATGAATTCAAATTAAATAAATCCCCCTCCTTTCCTTCCCTCCTCTCCCCATCACTTTTTTTTCCTGATGCTTTTGGGCTTTATTCTCTCTGTGAATGTGGATTAGTGACATAGCTCTGAATATATAAGAATCCAAGAGTTCTTCCTAGTGTCAGCCGTGGTGAACAGTCTTAGAACATCAGAAAACTCGCCACATTTCTGAATATTATGAACAAAACAGCAAAGAAAAAGTAGAAAATATTTCATCAGCAAAAGCTTTTAAGTCAGAGTTTAGATTAGAACCTCAGCAAAGCAGGGGTCTGCTCCATTTGCTGAAGTGTACAAGTGTTTGGCTGCATAAAGGAAATGAATGGTAATATTATGTTATTGAAGTGCTCATAGAACTCTGGTTTCACAAAATGTAAAATGCAGGAAGGTGAGGAGCAGATACAACCCTGGGAAGAATATGTAACAGCAGCTCATGCACGCAGCTGCACTGGAGATGGCTAGTTCACAGCTGTATCTGTTCTAAATTTGAGAGTAATCAGGCAGGTGATATGATGAAATGCTTATGGCAAAGGTAGTGATTATACCCTTACCCGGATATTTGTCACCTTCACTTTTTTCCACTTATATTTTGAATTTCAGCTTACATTTCATGCTCTCTTGAGAAGGTGTGGCTTTTTGTTGCATCTTTGTACAGCATCTAGCTTGGTGGCTCAGGCTGTTTTGGATAGGTCGGCAATTAGCCATGAAGATCTAAGTTTAGGCAGCATATGAGCGGAGACAGAGCTGAATGTTTGATCCCCTGCCTCTGGTTATGCAAGAGCTTTGAAAGGTGGCAGTGTTTCGGAGCCTGAGAAATGATAGTGTTACAGTGTTGCCAGAAAAGGAGATAATTTAAAAATGCTAATTTGGCAGAACGCTTAAAATCATGTGCAAATAGTCTGTCCAATGTGTCCTGGGTTCAGCTAGGACAGAGTTAATTATCAACAAAAGCTGGGATGGGACACAACCAAGATGGGTGACCCAAACTAACCAAAGGGGGTATTCCACACCCTGTGATGTCATGCTCAGTATAAAAAGGAGAAAGTCCAGGAGAGATGGCATCAATCCAGGTTGTGAAGCTTGGGGACAGTCCAGCTTTGTGACTGGTCTCAAGCATGCACTCTGAGTTGTACTGTTGCTGGTGAGGCACTGCACTGTGTATGTCCAGTTTTGTATATTCTAAGTCCTGTTGTTATTTCCCCCTCCCTGTGCTGCCCCAGCAAACTGTCCTTATCCCAAAGGTGTGCCTTTGTTTCCCCATTCCTCCTCCCCATCCCACCGGGGGAGCTCATGGCTGGCTGAGGCTAAACACAATGTCATGCAGAAAGTTGATGGTATGTAAAGGGCCTAGAGTCCTCCCAGTCTCGCTGATCTCTAACACCAAAATAATATCTAGATAATCTGGAGACTCCTAGGAATTTCTGCATACTTGCCTAGCTTCTTAGTGTGTAATTGTAACTTCCTTCTGACTCTCTTTGATATTTAAACGTGTGGCTATGTCCACACTATATCCTCCTTGCTCCATGGTTCCTTAAAGCCATTCCTTGATGTTTTCCTGTGGACATAAAGACTGAGAACAACATCTGAGAACACTCAGCTGGGCACATATGTGAAGACTGGGGAAAGGTTTGTACCAGGAAACCCACCCCCTGAACTAACTATTGAAGTTTAAGAGTAGTTGAAGTTTATTTTTGTTAAGACATATCCCTAGCGAATATAAAACCACCTTTTTTGAAGCAGTGAATGCACAAAAAATAAAATAAGTTCTCCATGTCTAGTATGGTATAGGGAATTGGAGCCCAACACTCCACGTAAGTACAACCATTAAAACTTAAAATATTCTTTAATCCATTCCTGTCTGAGGCATGTTGCAACTAAACAAAAGGTGCATCAGGGATTAAAACATGTTGAAAAAAAATGTTCATAGTACTTACTGTAATCAGTTAACAGAATTAAATGAAAACAGGTGTATTTTTTTTCTCTGGCTGTTCTCAACAGCAAAGGATTTGAGCTTTTTCTTTTGTGATGAGGTGCCAGCAAATCAATTCTGATCAGTAGATTTACCTGCTTGTTCAGTAGGGTGTTGTAAACCCTCATGATTTAAGAGCACTAGCTGCTGTTGTGCATTTGTGAGAAATCCAGCTGTATCTTCAAGGTCTGTTAATGCTGAAAATTTTTCTGTGCTGTTCACTTATCCCAAGGTTCAGGTCATATCTCATTTCTTTGTTAATGATATGATTTTATGGTGCGGAATCCAGGATTAATTAAAACTTGCTTGCACTCATTGGGATCAAGTTGTGCTGCCATTTAAAACTGATTGAATTTGGAGTGATTTTTTGGATGTTTTCCTTAACTATTAACAGTATAATCTCTTCAGGGAGAGCTCAGACTGAACAGAGACCAACTGAAGACTTTGGAAAGTTAGACTACTATCATGTGCTATTTAACACCAGCTCTGCAGCATAGCTTTAAAAAAGCAAATATTCATGAGACACATTGGTCCAACCTTATGTCTCGATTATTGTCTTGGGAGAATAATATTATGGAGCTGGAAAGGCTGTCTTTGATCCTCTCAATTAAAATGCAGAAGAAGATCGCTTTGCAGACTTGGGGAAGGTAGAATTTGATGCCAGACAAGGCAGTAAGGGAGAAGGTGTGGAAGTAAGATTGGGGAAAACCTTGCTAGAAATGAGGGGGGTGAAGCAAAGAGGATGAACAATAGGGGAACACAGGGAGAAGAGGCAGCTGAGAGAGCTTCTACATCACGAGGTTTGAACTTAATATGAGGTGGAAAAGGGTAGATAAAGTATTTAGACTAGGTGATATTTAACAGAGGAAAATCATGAGACAAGGTACAAAGCAAGACCAGAAGAGAAGGATGTTGCTGCCACGATGAAAGTATATCTTCATTTACAGTAACCTTGATTTTGGAAAGGTAATTTAACGGTTTACTTGATGGAAATCTACAAAAGCCTTACAAAGCTATGTGGGTTTTTTACAATGCTTCCCCTGGGCTGGAGTGTATCCTTGAGTTATTTTCAGAGCTTTCCATCTGTTTATCAAACAATTTCCACTTGAAACTTAAAAGTAGAAGGTAATTACCATTAGGGTTATTATATGCATGTTCTATCTGTGCCCTTTCCATATGCAGCGAGTAAGCTGTTGCAGAGGAGGAGGCTTGGCTTAAATTACAAACTCGGGATGAACATACAGATGAGCAAATACATACATTTACTTAAAATATACTCACAGAATAATCATATAGGCACACTAATGTACTCCTATAAATTCCTCAGCACATAAGGAAACAGTTATAGTATAAATACATATAGAGAAGGAAAACGGTAATTTATCTCCCTGGGCTCTTTGTTATGGGAGTATCAGTTTACAGAGGGAGAGCAACTAGATTTAAATACGTGTTACCAGTCAGGTTAACTGAGGTTAACCCTGCTTATGTAGAGTAGGTCTGATTTAATCTACAAAGAAGTTGCCTGGATATGGTAGAATAGATTTTCTTGTTTGGCAAGGAGCAAGCTATTAGCCTTTTACTGTCCAGTGACCATTTCATGCAGGTGTAGCTTTGGTTGGTCTGGGTTCCTGCATCCCTTCTGATACCAGTTCTATGGAAAATAGGTAGAATGGGATCAACATATCTGTGCTGTGTAGGGACTCCTGTTGACTTCACTGACACTTCAGAGGACAAATTTTGGTCTAGTAGCCAAGCAAGGTTTGTTTGCACATCTCATGAGCTTCTGCAATTCATCCCTTGATTAATTTCTCCATTTAGTTATGTGAGCTCTGACAATGTCTGAGTAGATATATGTTATAAAGAATGCTCACCAAAAATCAAATAAAAAAAAAAAGCCAACTGTGTTTTCTTGAGCACAAATGCTTTTGAAAAGGAAGCTGCATTGACAGCAGATGAATGAATATATAAGCAGCATGAAATAGATCTCAATTTTCTTTCACCTGTGGGGGGATTATAATCGCGTAATCTGTGGAGTTAACGCCAAGAGATCTGTCTGTAAGAGTTAGTGTTCCAGCAGATCAGAACCTCGGTGTTACTCGTTGCTGCTGTGACAGAGAAATGTATGAGAATGCCAAGGAGAAGAAAGAAATCTCAAGCTGAAGAGACAGGGCATAAACCAAATAGAAAATGGAAATGAGAGCAAAAGGAAAGAAATGGATTTAAAGACCAGTAACAACAAACTGTTGAGGCCAGGTGTGGGCATGTTTTCACACAGTCAGAATTATCAGATCCTCAGGGTTTTGTTGTCATCATATGGAAAAGATGTAATTAGGGAAGGGATCTCACAGACATTCATAGAGTCCACTCACTGGCTTTTCTGATGCAAGGATTATGGAACATAGTGTGGTACTTTTAGGTTGCAGAGTAAAAATTGTGTATTTGAGACATGAACTCCCTGAGTTTGAGGCAAATGTGGATTAAATTTTTACTCAGGTTCAAAGCTGAATTAATATTTTAATGGAAGACAAAGCCTGTAAGAATTGCTAAACATAAAACCAGGTATGTGAAGAAGTCCTAGATGGAAATTGAAGTCTGGCAGGATGCTCTGGGGAGCTATTGGCATGTCCTGACTTTAAACTCCTCCATAGGCACTTGCTGATGGATTTTTTTTTTTTTGGAGGCCTCTGTGTTACTGGATTGTGTGCAACAGTGGATATGGCAGTTCTCACTTTCTAGTGACATTGAGCCTTGCATTCTCTTTAGAAAAAGGTAAATTTTTTTTATATATATAGATACACACTCCTCCCATTTGAGGCATTTTCATCTTGTTCAGGAAATAAATATCTCTGGTATTTATTAATCCTCAAAAGCTGCTGTAAATGTTAGATAATATTTACTGTTAAAAAGTACTTTTTAAAATTTCATTAATGTTGATGGTCAACAGTGTTTAAACAGTGTGTTGAGCAAAGATTTCCAGGCCATGTGGGAATTTAGAATATGGAAAACTGAAGGGAAAAGCTCTCAAACTCAAAGCAAAGCTTTGGTGAAATAAGAGATGCTTTTCCTATGACAACTGATGTGCAGAAAGTAAGTGAATAAGTAAAAAAAAAAAAAAAAGTAGCATCTTTGTCCTCATCCCTCCTCAGAAATTTTGAGGATGCCTGTGAATGGGTAGGAATCAAAGTGGTAACAATTACATTAATTTCATTACTAAAAGATCAAGGTCACAACAACACCAATTACCTGCAATTTCCCATTCCTGCAATTATATTATTATGAAAATGAACACTTGCTAACTACAGTAAAGCTTTCAGGGGCACTAAAGTGAAATTCTTTCATTTCAGCATGCTTGGTAATTGTGTCAGGACCTCAGTGTAATGTGATTACCATCGCTTTGGTCTCATCAGAACAACAAACAGTGGATAGGTCTCATCCTAGAAGCGCCTGCTTCTAGGCTTCATCAGTACATAAATTTTTTACCAGTATAACTATTTCGATTAGGAGCACTGTATTTTACTGGAATATTTATATCTCTGTAAATCCTAGTAGAATAAACCCCTTGGGAATGAGCTATATTAGCATAGGTATGCTTATACTGACATAATTGGGTCCAAAATCAGCAGCTTGTATAGGTTTGTGACACAGTTTAACAAGATGCAGAAAAACGTCGTGTTTGTGATGCAGCGATGTTGGTGGAAGGAATTGCCACATCTTAGCTGCTAGTTACCCGGACCTGCCAGCAAAGTATTTTTCATGAGCATTCCCTAAACTGCTTCAGGCAAAATCAGCCCCTCTATGTCAGTGAGAGAATTTTAAGTGACCTGGCAGCTTTTGCTTGTGATGACTTGAGGAGCAGCAGCACAGGCTGCTCGGCTGCTTGCCTGGCTTTGGCAGTATCTTCAGCATAGGGACACTCACCAGCTGTTGGAAGTAGTTGTCTGTTTCGTTGGCAAGGATGAATTTATAGCGCGTGTCCACAAGCCTATAGCTGTGTTGGGTTCTAGCGGAGATAAGGTTTTACCCACGCTGGATTTCTGCTAATGAACACATGATTTCAGCTGAATCTCCCACTGCAGACAGCTGTGGTCCAGAACATTTTCAAGCCTCATCTCGTAACGTAATATGGGTTTTGCTTCTGCTGCTGTGGTAGTGGGAAAAGTAGACTATTCCAGGGTTTTACTCCTCTAGTATCTAGAAAGCTTCTTCATTCCAGTCTGTATTTAGTCATAGTCTGTTTATAATTCCATGGTCTGTTTACATCCTTTAGCTTAAACAGCTCTTTCTTCTCATTGGCATTCGTGTCCCAGAGTTATCTGTAGAAAGTTACCATATCTCCTCTTAGCCTTTGTCTTAGCCTAGTTCTATGACAGACTCTCACAAACTCTGCTCTACAGACATTGCTTGCTCCTAATATTTGTCTGAATTGCTTTGGACTGAATTAGTCATTCTTGAACATGAGTATCCAGAACTGTCTGCAATAAACAAGATTTTTCTGGTTGCTTTTACTACATATAACTTCTGTATTCCTACTGGAAATGCTTGTCCTAAAGCATTCTTGATAGTTTTGCCTTTATTATGGCTGAATCATTGAAGTGTCTCATTGTAACCCAAGTATCTATAGATAATGTGTTTCTGGCATATAGCAGAAATTCTTCTTTTATTCCTGCATGCATGACTTTGTACTCTGTCCTTTTATCTCATACTTTGGTCCCAGAGGACTTTCAGTTCTTCTTTTGTGATATTCCAATTTTTCTCTGTATTGACCTTATCTCCCAACCAGTGCTGACAGTGAATTTCATTAGCACATTTTTTTGTGCCAACATCATTAGTAATTTTCTTTTTGTAATGTTATTAGGACACTTACTTGTCCAGCACGATCACTTTTTACCTCTTCATTAACTAGTTCTTATAATTTTTGTGGAATCATGTTCTTTAGCTGATAGTTTTGCAGCCTACAAATGATGTCTGAAAAGAGTAGGTCTCCCATATATTATGTTTTTTGGGAAAATACATTTATCTTTGCAAAAAGAGATTCTGTTAGATAAACCAATAAGAAAGCAATAATGGGAGAAACTACTGAACTTTATAAATACTGAAAGAGGAGTGCATGGAGGTACCATTGGGTGAAGAATGTCAAAAGATAGCAAGGGGTCTCTGATTTCTGGGTGTCACGAAGGCTGAAATTATTAAATTGGTAAAATCAGTCAAAATGAGACCAATGGGAATAGTGTAGAGGTTGGTGGGTTGGCTGGTTGTGGAGAGGGAAAGGGGAAAATGGGATCATGAGGAAAACCCAGTAATGTGATCAGAGCAGGCAGAGAGTATCTGCTGAGCAGCTCTGTCCCCAGTCAGAAGAGCTCTGGAGGGCAATAAACTGACGATGGGGTCATGCAGAGTATTAGACTTGCTTCTGCAATCAGGGTTGGGCAAAAATTAGGAATGTTAGGTGTTTCCTTCTCAAAAAGACCAGTGATGACATCGCTTTCACTGCTCTGTAGTTCTACGTGAGGCTTTTTTGTTGGCTGGTTGAGCTTTTCTCTTGTCTTTTTTTCCTCCTGAAGAAATTTGCCTTTGGGGGACACTGAACACTCGTGGGCTTGGATCCCACACCCTGAGACTCTGTTCCTGTGCTTTCGGGGTCTGCAGTTAGTTACTGGTATGTAGCTTCTCCCATTGTAGCTCTCCTTTTCAGGATATTCTTCTAACAGATAAAGTGAAAAATGTATCTGTATGCCTTCTGGACATTTACGAATCAGAATCCAAAGATATATAATGGCTTTTCACTCTTGTCTGTTATGAGAGACTTCATCGTCGTTGTACTGCCAACCTGCAAAATATCTCTCCAGAACTTGTATCTCTTATAGATATCCATATTTATGGAAGAACTTCTGCTTCTTTTCTTCTTTTTTTCTTCTTTCCCTCCCTTTTTTTCTCTTTTTAATATATTTTTTAAAAAAAATTATTAGCATGAGCATAATTTTAGGGACTGGTGGTAGTTCTAAAATCCTGAAAACACAGACAATAATTTAGGTAAATTTACCATTGCTAATAGTGTATCAACATCAGTACTTGGTGTAATAGGATAGTTTAGTTGAGGTCTTTTATGGTTTAAACAAAACCTGTGATATTACTTAGCACTAACAATAATGGTGATGAGTACTGTAAAGTAGGACCAAGAAACAGAACAGAATTGCGTCACATAGCACAGTTCATTGAATAGCGTGTCCTCTGATGATACTGTCATTATATAAGTAAGCTGGATTTGAGCCCAGATCATTTGCATGATATGTTTGCTAATTAATGACCCTTAAAAGTCAAGTTGGAACTTTTCTTTACTTTAGTAGCCAGCTGTGTACATTATCTTTTTAAATTTTATTTCTAAATGGGTGTGGTTGTGGTTTTTTCCTCCAGATCTTTCATTTCATGACTTATTTTATTTTGAAGAGAGGAGGAAAACTTAGGAAAAATATTGTGATGTTGTTTTAAACTAACATGTCAATGTGCTGTTGGAGAACATTTCAGTTACTAAGTTAGTGAACTTACAGCCATAAGAAACATAGAAATTTACCCATGTCTTCAGTATTTACCAGTTTTAGTATTTGTAGTTAGTGGTGAGATAGACCATCCAGCAGAGATGTGAAATGGCTTAGTATTTTCATCATGCCCTAGAAATATCAAGTGCCAGTAGCAAAAGGTTTGTCTCTACTGGAGAAAAATAAAAAACTTACCTTTGCATTAACCTTTTTATATGACTTTTTTACATCAAAACAGTGAACCTATATAGAATCATAGCATAAGGAAGGAACCGTAGGGTTTTTTACATTGATGTAGCTGCTCAAAGTCTATCAAAAGGTATCTCTGTTTTGGTCTCAAACAGGTTTTTAGATCAAGATAATTATCTTGATTCTGGAAGAACACCTTTATTGCAAGGAAGGGCTAACTTCAAGAGGGGATGAATGGTTTAAGAGGGTTTTAAAATGTGGATGCAAGTCAAGATCTCTGTAGTCTTCATAATGAAATTCCAGCAAACTCTCAAAGGAAAATCTGTGACTCAGGACAGTGCTGCCTTTGGTGCAGGGACAGGATGGTTTCAATCTATGTTCATTGACTAGCTTCAAGTTATTGCCTGCTTAGAATTTGCTTTATAGAAAGACTTCCAAATGTACTTAGCACACAGGTCTGTATTTGTAGTAGAATGCAGCAATTATTAGTGACAACTTATTTATCTGTGTGGTGGGTTGATCTTGGCTGCAGGCCAGGTGCTTACCAGAGCTGCTCCAGTGTTGGCTCTGTGGACCCAGGGGAAGCTTCTAGCAGCTTCTTGCAGAAAGTCATCCCTGAAGGCCCTACCCCCACCAAAACCTTACCATGCAAACCCAAAACCCTGTACACTTCATTTCTGAAACCTCTCTTGCTCACTCTGCAGCCATAAGCTCTTCATGTCTCTTTGAGGTAGGGATTCACACTCATTTTTATTTTAAGCCTGGAGAAACTGAGGAACAGATAGCCAGGTAGAATTGGTCATGGTTTGCGGTCCAAAATGTGTGACTGTCTGTCCTAAAAACCTACATTGCAGTGATAGATTTTTTTTTCTACAAAATTCTAGTTGTTCTAAGTTTCCTGTGAAGTAGCTTAAGTGAAATTAGTAACATAAACCTTTCCTAAGGACTGATCTTACCGATGAAAGATTGAACTGTTTATCATGATAGAGAGTGTATTAAGAGTATGCCAGTTTGGATGTCTCATGATCAAACTAACAAAAAAGGAAATGAACTGACAGAGGTCACACTTAGAGAATTACACTGTCTTTAATTAAATTACAGCTGTAGGTAGGTATGGGTGCCATTTGGATTTCTGACTAGAAGGACATCCCTGCATTATAAGGCGATTCCAATCAGACCAGCATTTTTGTAATGAATTCTATTATAAATGATAATACAGTAAAAATCACATTAAAATCCTGGAAAGCCCTGTAATTTTTCCCTCAATGTTGCAGAGAAAACTGAAGGGAAAATAGTCTTATATCAAGACTATATCCTGCTGCTGAGGAGAAGGGCTCTGAAGGGTCGAGGGACCCCTTTCTGCAAGCGACAAGCCCCGGGCATAGATCCGCGAGGGCAAGGGAGAAAAGGCGACAGAGATCAAAAGGAGAGAGGCAGAGGTGCGGCCAGCAGCGGCCATCAGCACCCATCATCAGCCATTGCTCGTCCCCCGCACTGCCCGGAGCGGTGACTCATCGGGGGCGGAGCTAAGGGCGACAGGAATTATCCCTCTCCATACAAGAGCAGCCTCTGGGAGCGCAGCGAACAGGACGGGCAAACAGGGCGTGGCGCGTCAGAAGGGCGTGGCGCGGCAGTTAGCGCGGCAGTTTGCGCAGGCAGGGCGAGCCTCCCCTCCTAGCTAGCTGAGAGGGTAGATTCAGCGGACGGGCTCACAGAGCACGAAGGGTGAGCTGAGGGTTCCCTGTCTGCTGTGGGCTGGTAACCATGGTCTCCACCAGGCGGAGAGGTTCCCCCTACAAATCTGAGGCAACCCCGACGGAGGGCCTGCCTCGGGATGCTGCGGTTCAGGTCTCGGGCTGCAGGGAATGCCAGAGTCTGCAGTTGCCAGGGAAAAGAGGCAAGCCCCTAACCTGTGTGAGGTGTGAGCAGGTCGACGATCTGCTCTGTCTAGTTGTAGAACTGAAGGAAGAGCTCGAAAGACTGAGAGCAATCAGGGATTGCGAGCGAGAGATTGACTGGTGGAGTAGCTCCCTGGCAACCCAGAAGGAAGAGAATGGGGAAGACACTTCGCACCTGAAGACAGTCCCCCCCCTCTGCCCTAGACAAGTAAATGGGAGTGTCCCAAACCCCGAGGAGGGCTGGAAGACAGTCCCTACTCGCCGTCGTAGGCACCCCCCTGCCTACCTACCCCACTCCCCCAGGTTTCCCTAAGCAACAGGTTTGGGGCCCTGGTAGTTGAGGAGGAGGTATGCGAGGAAATGAATGCAGCCCCTCTGCCTCAGAGGAAGCGGAAACCTAGAGTGAGGCGATCATCCACACGCCTTGAGACTGCCTCTGTGAGGCAAGAGAGAAAGGTTGTTGTAGTAGGGGATTCCCTTCTCAGAGGGACAGAAGGCCCTATATGTAGACCGGACCCTACACACAGGGAGGTGTGCTGCCTCCCTGGAGCCCGGGTCAGGGACATTACAAGAAGGCTATCAGGGCTGGTTAGACCCACTGACTATTATCCATTACTGATAGTTCAAGCAGGCAGGGATGCAATCACGAAGTGTAGCCTGCAAGCCACCAAAAGGGAATTCCGGGACCTGGGGCGCTTTGTTGAGGGCGGGGGAGCCCAAATAATATTCTCGTCTATCCCCACTTATGGGAGGAGGGGCTCAGAGCAGGACAGGCGAACCCACGAGTTGAATGTGTGGCTGAAAGGCTGGTGCCGGCGCAAGAACTTTGGGTTTTTTGACCATGGGATGGTGTACTCTGCTCCTGGCATGAGTACTGCTGATGGGGCTCACCTGTCCCATAAAGGAAAGAGGATCCTTGCCCAGGAGATGGCAGTGCTCATCGACCGAGCTTTAAACTAGTTAGGAAGGGGGAAGGGGATATTAAGAAGGCTGCTGGGGTTAGGCAAGTGCTTCGGGAGTCACAACGAGAGTTGATGGTGGAAAAAGGTAAATTCCAACAGCACAGTGGTGGACTTGGAGACGGTTTTCCATGTGTGAGTAGGGAAAATTCTGTGGATTGCCCTGAGTACTCCTCAGTGGAGCCACTTTTGCCAGTCCCCTGGCAGAAATCTCGCTGTGGGCTGTTGAGAATACCTACATCTGCTGCCCCACTTAAATGCCTTTATACAAATGCACGTAGCATGGGGAACAAACAAGAAGAATTAGAGATCTTTGTGCGGTCGCAGGGCCACGATCTCATAGCAATCACAGAGACGTGGTGGGATAACCTGGACGACTGGCACGCTGTCATGGATGGCTATGTGCTTTTTAGGAAAGACAGGCTAGGGAGGCGAGGTGGAGGAGTTGCTCTTTATGTGAGAGAGCACCTAGATTGTATTGAGCTCCACCTGGGGAAGGATGAAACATCTGTTGAGTGCTTGTGGGTTAAAATCAAGGGGCAAACTGGTATGGGGGACATTGTTGTGGGAGTGTGCTATAGGCCCCCTGATCAAGAGGAGCAGGTTGATAGTGCATTCTATAAGCAGTTAGAAGTAGCCTCAAGATCCCGGGCACTGATCCTTATGGGGGACTTCAACTATCCAGATATTTGCTGGGCAAGCAGCACGGCCAGTCGTATGCAGTCCAGACAATTTCTGCAGTGTGTTGAAGACAATTTCCTGCTACAGATGGTGCAGGAGCCTACAAGGGGAGGGCAGGTGCTGGACCTTGTTTTAACTAACAAGGACGGGCTCGTTAGGGAAGTGAAGGTCGGGGGCAGCTTAGGTCTAAGTGACCATGAAATGGTTGAGTTCAAGATCCTGGGTGGAAGAAGCAAGCCAAAAAGTAGGATAGCTACCCTGAATTTTGGAAAAGCTAACTTTGATCTCCTCCGTGACTTAATAGGGGCTATCCCGTGGGCTACGCTGTTTGAAGGAATGGGAGCCTGTGAGTGCTGGCTAGCATTCAAACAGCACTTCTTCCAAGCACAGGAACGATGCATCCCTTTGTGCAGGAAATCGGGAAGGAGAGGCAGAAGACCTGCGTGGATGAACACGGAGCTGCTGAGTAAACTCAAAGAGAAGAGGAAGATCTATGAATTGTGGAAGAAGGGTCTGAGCACATGGGGAGAATACAGGAATGTAGTCAGGGCCTGTAGGGTCGCAACTAGGAAGGCTAAAGCCCTCTTGGAAACGAAGCTGGCAAGGGACATAAAGGATAATAAAAAGGGTTTTTTTAGATACGTGAATAGCAAAAGGATGACCAGGGATAATATAGGTCCCTTGATGAATGAGGAGGGTGTCCTGGTAACGGGGGATACTGAGAAGGTGGAGATACTGAATGCCTTCTTTGCTTCGGTCTTCACCTCAAAGGCTCCCCGGGACCCACAGGCACTGGATGTAAATAGGAGTGTTTGGGATATGAAGAATTTCCATCTGGTTGAGGTAGGGGAGGTCCAGGAGCGGCTCAAAGGGATAAACGCACACAAATCCATGGGACCGGATGGGATACATCCACGTGTGCTGAGGGAGCTGGCGGAGGTGATTGCTGAGCCGCTCTCTATCATCTTCAACAGGTCCTGGAGAACAGGAGAAGTGCCTGAGGACTGGAGGATAGCCAATGTCACTCCAGTCTTTAAAAAGGGCAAGAAGGAGGATCCCAGCAACTATAGGCCAGTCAGCCTCACCTCTGTCCCCGGAAAGGTAATGGAACAGCTTGCTCTGGATGCCATCTCCAAGCAATTGGAAGAGAAGAAGGTCATGAGGAGTAGTCAGCATGGATTCACCAAGGGGAAATCGTGCTCGACCAATCTCATAGCCTTCTACGATCTCATCACCGGCTGGGTAGATGGAGGGAGAGCAGTAGATGTCATCTACCTTGACTTCAGCAAGGCTTTTGATACTGTCTCCCATGACATCCTGATAGCAAAGCTGAGAAAGCATGGGATTGATGAGTGGACAGTGAGGTGGGTTGAGAATTGGCTGTCGGACTGAGCCCAGAGGGTCGTGATTCGTGGAGTGGAATCTGACTGGAGGCCTGTGACTAGCGGTGTTCCCCAGGGCTCGGTGTTGGGTCCAGTCCTGTTTAACATCTTCATTGACGACCTTGATGAGGGAATAGCATCGACCCTCAGCAAGTACGCCGATGACACAAAGCTGGGAGGAGTGGCTGACACGCAGGAACACTGCGCTGCCATCCAGCGAGACCTGGACAGGCTGGAGAGCTGGGCAGGGAGAAACCAGATGAGGTTTAACAAAAGCAAGTGTAAAGTCTTGCACCTGGGAAGGAACAACCGTTTCTATCAGTACAGGCTGGGGGATGACCTGCTGGAGAAGAGCTCAGTGGAGAAGGACCTGGGGGTCCTGGTGGATGACAGGTTGGCCATGAGCCAGCAGTGTGCCTCGGTGGCTAAGAGAGCCAATGGGATCCTGGGGTGCATCCGGAGGAGTGCAGCCAGCAGGTCAAGGGAGGTGATCCTCCCGCTCTACTCTGCCCTGGTCAGGCCCCACCTGGAGTATTGTGTCCAGTTCTGGGCTCCCTGTTATAAGAAGGACAGGGATCTCCTGGAGAGAGTCCAGAGAAGGGCTGCAAAGATGATGAAGGGCCTGGAGCATCTCCCCTATGAGGAAAGGCTGAGAAAATTGGGACTGTTCAGCCTTGAGAAGAGAAGACTAAGGGGGGACCTAATTAATGTTTACAATTATCTTAAGCAAGGGATGCAGGGGGAATCAGCCAGCCCCTTTTCAGTGGTTTGTGGAGACAGGACAAGGGGCAATGGCTGCAAGTTGGAGCACAGGAAGTTCCGCACCAACATGCGGAGAAACTTTTTCCCAGTGAGGGTGACAGAGCACTGGAATAGGCTGCCCAGGGAGGTGGTGGAGTCTCCTTCTCTGGAGATATTCAAGACCCGTCTGGATGCCTATCTCAGTGAAATGTCCTAGGGAGCTGCTTTGGCAGGGGGGTTGGACCTGATGATCTCTCGAGGTCCCTTCCAACCCCTACAATTCTATGATTCAATTCTATGAAATGCGTGGAAAACTGCGGTAACCCTGCAAATTACCCACGTGCCAAATTACCTCTGTATTGGCCCTGTACAACCATTTCTGACTTAACTTTTAGCTTTGTTTGATTACCATTGTGTGTAAACTGTATCTGAAATCTGCAATGCCCTCCACAATTATGGACTTGTTAAAGGGGTCATACAATTATTTCCTTCATTGTTTTAGCCTGAAATCTAAAAACCAGGAAACACATCATGCCTTCAATAAGCTCTGCTATGAAATAAACCACAATCTTCGTTGTGTCTTAAAAGATTAAGGGCATTTTTGCTAGTAGCATGAAATGTAAATTGAAGTGATGTGTTATACTGAAAGGTGTAAATGACTTAAGCCTAGGCTGTTGATTTATAGGCATTCAGACCTTGGTGGAAGATGCTGCTCAGATTAAAGCATTCTTCTTCTTCTGGTATCTAAATATTCAGGGCTTCTTTGTGTTTTGAAGAAACTGTGCAGAGGATGCATAGTCACCTTTCTTTTAAAGGCTGTGATATTTCAAAGGCAGTTATGAGAAATAAAGTTTAAAGCTTGCAGAATAAAGGCAAGACCTAGTATGTTAGACTGGTCTGACATCAGAGAGAGGAGGTGTCCAAAGGGGCATAAAGAACCTTTGTGGGATTGGTGCCAGATGGCAGTCCTGTACTCCTTTGGTTTCTCCTCAGCGTGAGTGAGTTAGTTTGTACACAGACAAGTCCTAAAATCAAATACCTAGCTGGGTGTCATTGACAGCCAATCTGAAGAGGTTTCTTGCTCCCTGAAAAGGTGAGGGATTAAATCTTGTGGAGTTTTCCTAGCGACTACATGTTGCAAACAAAACACAAGTGTATTAAAGCATTAGCCCAAATAAGGGGAGAGTGATAGAAAGAGTGTATAAAAAAGCCTTTAAAGTTATTGGAATAAAACTTGTCTCTTACACACTACATAAATGAATCTGTAATCTGGCTCAAATGACTACAGACACACAATCAGCTCACTTTATGTGCTAGTGATAGAAGAATCATATAAAGCCATTCCCCACGTCCCCTGTAATTTGATGCCAGCTAGGTGACAAATTGCACTGTGGGATCCTCTCCTATACCTTTAAAGGTCATCTGCCTCCCCAGAGCTGCTGCTGATAAAGTCACATTAGTAAAAATCAGCAAGTGAGGGGCGGAGGGTCAGGGGGAGAGACATCAGCACACCCAAAGAATGTATATGGATAAATAGGCCTTTTAAGTTGGAAGGTTTTTTCCTGCAATATCAAGTTATCATTGCAGTCAGTTTGCAACACTAATCAACACTAGATAGACAGGAAATCAAACTGCGTAGTGCTCACGGGGTAAACATGAGGATTTGTATCAAACTGCAGCACTTACTTCCTAGCTAAGCCAGATTGTCCCCCCTGAGCTATTTTCAAAATGCATCAGCAAGAAGGAGGTTATGTAAAAAGGCCTTAAACCATATGTTACCAGGTTGTACCCACTTACATCAAATACATTAGGACTGATTCTAGATATCGGTGCACTGTAGACAAGACTTGCATTAAAAGAATTTTTCCCCGATTCAAAGACTTTTGCCAACACAATAACCTGACAGTAACTCCTAATGACAGAAGCTGATAGGTAATGTATGTTGGCTTTGCATTTTGCTGATTGAATTACCAGGGAAAAGAATACATGCACATAGAGCAAACATCTCCCTGCTGTGGAAGAACAAGAGTTTAGTGGATTTATCCCAAATATGTTCAGTGGACTGCACATGAAGACAGGAAAAAACTAATTTCCAAGATTAAATATTGGTCTAAATTAGGGAGTCTTTGTTCAGCAGAACAAGCTAGGACAAGATTGTGACATAGCGAAGGTCAAACCATCTGTTATTTATTTCCCCTTTGTGGCTAATGTGAGACATTAGATAAGTAGTTCTGACTACTGCTTTGGCTGTAATTGCTAATAATCAATTTCAAATGGGGCGAATAACTGTATGTATTCTATTCATATTCTTGGTAAATATTCTATAGTCTTCATCCAATCTGCATTTACTTTTTAATCCTGATCTTTCATGCCCCATTATTTCTGCCTTTTGACCTTGAATTTTCAGCAATATTTTTGTTATTTTTCTAAAGTTTTACAGGTGAGTTTTAAAATGATATTATTTTGGCTTGATTTTTTTTAAAGTTGTTTACAGGAAATACGAACTCCTATAGCTCAGCTGCGTGTTGGATAAAATAGTTTCAAATTATGTGTGTAGCTTGGGCAGATAACCCAAAGCAAATCCATTCCCAAGGTAACATCTTTTGTTTCTATGCGTTTGCCTAGTTGCACATAGGTGAAGAGAAATAAAGCAGCTCAGTTGTTTCTGTTGAGATTTTTTCCTCTCTCTCCATCTTACTCATTTTGAAGTGCTATTCTTCAAGTGAGCTCTATTTCTTTCCCAGACTTATTTCAAAACTTGCAGCATATTGTAAGCCCGGGAACATGTGTGAGTAGAGTAGCTTTGGTTTTCTTTGGAGGAAATTCATTCAATTCAATTTTCAGTAGGTTTGTGATTGCATTAGTGTGTTGAAACGGAGTGTGATTTGCAGCTTGTAGCTTATGCAGTAGCACCTGTACTGACAATAAATATGTGATTAGTCACTCTAGGTAGAACACATTTTCCCCTTCAGTTCAGACAGATATGTGGTCTCTTCTTATTTAAAATGTAGCATCTTTCTCTAGTCAATAAGCTAATTAGATAATACTATCATTAAAGAGTGGACATGGTATTATTAATTGTGAAAATAATCAAATCAAATTAAATTGGAGAAAAGATAAATCATAAATGGAATCAAAGGGGAAAAAAACCCCTGGGCTGTTATATTTAAGCTAGATTCTGACATGATTTGAATGTAACTTTTCTCACAGACTGTTCTCAATAGCTTTCAGAAGGGCTGCTACTGATGAATGGGAGCATAAACAGGCAACGTGAAGCTGGGTATGTTTCATGAAGCTAGATGAAGTGATAGCTGATATCCCTGAAATCCACTCATGTTGTCTGTATTAAACTTGAATCTACCCCTAAAAGCCACTGCAATAAACCTCTTTCCTGAACCTCTCAAATACTTTGCTCTTAAAAAGGGGGAAAAATACAACAGAAGACACAGTCATTTCCAGAAAGCTGTGTGGAGCTTTAAGGGAAGTAAACGTAGATGTAAAGGAATGAATGCGTTTGAAATCGGGTTTCACTTCAGTTTTGGGTATCACGGTTTAGTCAAATGAAGACTAATTGAGTGATCTTTTTTTCTAGCAGGTTTTACAGGGAAAGGGTTGAGTCATTTTCAGTTGTGAACAGAGGTAGTTTTTTCACTGGAAATAGTAGCTGCTGAGCAGTGTGCTAGTAATATTCTCAGTGCTGTAGTTTTGCTGTGGGAAGGGGTGTAAAGATGACATGAGGCAGTCAGTTCCTCTCTGACATGGGCTGACCTTCCAGCATCTAGACTCAGCTTTGAGACAGTCCTACGGAGTGCTAATTATTAAAACCTTTTTTTTTTGTCTATTCAGCTGAGATGTTTGTGTGCCCTTGTTAATATAAGACACTCTTTGACAGGGTTTCGCAAATGTGGGATAAATTCTGAAGCTTAGCTCGAGATATCCTGGAACTTCTGATGGTGCATGAGGACAACTATTTCTGCTGAAATGGCTGCGTGGGATGGCTTGAATCCAGGCTGGTTTAGGAAGGAAATTGCAGCAGGTGGGAGAAAATTCCTATGGGTGCAGTGGATAACTGTAACTAGTGGATTTGTCTTCCATTTTCTAAGAAAGAAATGACACTTTCTGAGGGACTTTTTCTTAGAAAAGTTACATATCTGGTTGTATGCCAGTCTAGAATCTGGGAAAACTTGATAGTAAGCTGCAAGATGGACAACACTCAGCTAGCCTTTGATCTATCACAGAATGAAAGCTGGGAAGACATCTGGATGCAGGGCAATGGATGAGTTTACCAGGGGTTTTGGCTCCATTTATAAAAAAAATAATACCAAAGATATGTAAAATGTGTCAACTTCAGCAACAGCATGAAAAATAATGTTTGCTTTCTAGTATTTTTTTTTAAAGAAAAAGTAGAGAGGGAGTGAGGAGTAGTGTCTGGGTGACCACAAAGGCAGAATAACATCCCAGTGCAAGTGAAAACTCTGTATTTTGTTGTACTCCTTTCACAGGTAGCATCATTACATATAACTAATCAC
The DNA here is from genome assembly GCA_027925045.1 of Hypotaenidia okinawae. Taxonomy (NCBI): domain Eukaryota; kingdom Metazoa; phylum Chordata; class Aves; order Gruiformes; family Rallidae; genus Hypotaenidia; species Hypotaenidia okinawae. Next base: position 11,512,855 of record BSDF01000006.1, read on the forward strand.
ATCCTGTCTATTGGAGAATAAGGACTGAAACATTTCATGTCTTATACACATGTATGTGCACTTGGCACTGCTTCTTTTTGGATAGAAACACAGCAATTAACTTGCATGTAACTGTAGTCATCAGCTGGTGTTGGCTTACTCCCCCTTGTAGCTGAAACTGGGTTATTTTTGAGGATGATTTATTACAATATTCTAATAACTATACTGTGCAATGTGAAAAAAACAATGTCAATGGGCTCAGCCCATGATATGTGATAAAATTTAGGAAGATGCCATTTCCCTGGGAGTTGTTACAGTGAATGTCATGGATTGAGAGAACATCTGGCCATGTGGAAAACAACTCAGAAAACTATAAATTCCAGTCTATTCAAAGTTTAACTTTTTAATTCAATTTTACAACTTACCCACTCTGTCATCTTTATCACGCCTATTTCCTATGCTATATTTAAACATGGTGTTCTTTTGGTCTTCTACATGAAGACTACAGTCTCATCCAAGCAAAGCTGTGTGTGTTATTCTGTGTTTGTGAAGTGTTTAGTGGTCAGTGCAATGGGGTTGGTTTGAAGGAAAAAGCTAATATGAAGTCTAAGAAAAGTCAGTTGTTCGGACAGTCCTGCCTGACAGAGATGCACACTCTCTTCAGGTCTCTGTTCAGTTTAGCCATAGAATCACGGACTGGTCTGGGTTGGAAGGGACCCCAAGGATCACAGAGTTCCAACTCCCCTGCCACAGGCAGGACCACCAACCTCCAGGCCTGGATCTACACAAGGTTGCCCAGGGCCCCATCCAACCTGGCCTTGAACACCTCCAGGGACAGGGCATCCATCACTTCTCTGGGTAGTCCCTTCCAGCCCCTCACCACTATCTCTGTAAAAAACTTCCCCCTAATATCTAATTTAAACCTTCCTTCCTTTATCTTTAATCCATCCCCCTTGTCCTGCCATTGTCTACCCTTTTGAAAAGTTGATTCTCCTCCTGTTTGTATGCTCCCTTCAGATAATAGTGATTCCTAACACTCTGTTGCTCTTTGCTTGCCAGCACACATTTGTCCTTTTTACAATATGTGTGATCTCTAGTGTGTATTGCATCCTTTTCTTATTTTTTGCATTTACACATGCCTTTCTTTTTCTATGAGATCTATTTTATGGTTGCTATCATAGCTTTTGTTTTGGAAATGGGCCCTATGTAGAGAGGACCTTTATGCTAATGAGAACTAAACCACTCAGGATCTTGCTTTCTTGACTAAAAATAGGTTGCATAAATCCTGGATGGAATCAATATGGACTCAATGTTTCTTACTGTATAGTAGGTGACTTTTCATATAATAATCTTGAACAGACACATACAGTGGAAACTTATCTTACAGAACGACAGGTAAATTTTACTGCAAGATAATAAATTTCCTTCCTTTGATATTTCTTTTAATGATTTTGGGCATCATATATCTTAACAAGAAGCGTTCCCAGGCACTGTGATTAACATGCAAAGCTGTTTCTTAACAGTATTCACTCTTTAAAAAAAACCTGACACTGAGAGCTTAGAGGCCCTTGTTCTTAATTTTTAAACCTACTAATTTCATTGTGTCTGACACAAAGCAGAACATCTTTGCCATAATTACTGTATAAGTTATTTTTTTTTCCATAAAGTTGTAATTTTCCTAAAATAAGCTGGACTGCTTCAATTATGTAAATCAATTATCTAGAGAATATAATGACTGCATCGGTGAAACACAATACAACTTAACAAGAAGCCAGCAGAGAGAAGGGAGAGAGTGATGGGGAAGGCAAGAGCCCAAATGAGGATGTTTTTTTCAATTAGAACCACAGCAAATTCTCTGCCCTGCTGGTAAACTGGCTCCTGCAGCTTCTCACTCTGCCAGATTTGCTCTTCCCTTGGTGCCCGATTGTGACCATTAAGATTGGCAGGAAGTCTGGGCTAAAATGAAAGCTACTGTGCAGAGACAGAGAGTGGCTGTGAAAAACCGGGGTTTTCTTCTGTTGCTGCTTCTGTGTATTTGTATTGACGTAAATGTATAGGTGGTAGTGCCTGAAGGAGCCAAAGAACTAAGGATAAATTTCATGTGAGATATCTCAAGCAATATAAGGTGAAACAATGGCTGGGAGATGAAAAAAGGACATAGTAATGGCTAAGAAATAAGTTAACGGTCAGGACTGACAACCCACACCAAATGGCTTGCATGAGGTGGCCTTGATCCTCAAACTCCTGACAACAGCGGACTCTTCCATACTCGTCTCATGTGACTCCTCCTATAAATCCCAACCTTCCCTCAATCAAGGCCTCCTCAGAGACCTAAATTACACTGTTCTTAGGATGCATCTGTTTCTGTCTCTTTGCTCCAGATGGAATGATCAGATTGAAGACAGCTCTGCAAAGGTGAAGTCACACCATTGATTTATATTACGAAGTCACTCAGCTTTATTTTCCAATCTAATCTGTGTGGGTTTCAGTTTGAAAAATCTTTTTTTAGCAGCTGACATATTCAGCCAAGACCTTCACTGATCTCTTTTCAGTGATTCCCATTTTTTTCCTAAAATATAGCTAATGTAGAAGTTGTGAGAGTACAAGATTAATTCTTTCTGAAATGTTTCTATTTCTCTAGGTCAGCATTGACTTTTAATGTGGCACAGTTTGCTTTGCTCAGAGTTCTAGAGTTCTTTGGTGCTTGTTAGGCTTTGTGTGTAGAGTATGTATTCGTGTGTGTATTCAGCATTGCTGTAGCTTGAGATCTTAGACACTCAAGTGTTGATAATCTGTCATGATATGTTCTAATAATTTTGTTTTACACAGGGACTTTATTTTTCATCCTTAACTATTAGTTTTACAGTTTCATGACTGAAGGCATCCAGTCTGATTTTAGCACACTCTACTGACTTGATTTTTGTGTTCAAGTAGCTCCATGTCTTACAAAGGGCTTTGTCGAAGCCTACAGTAAATTCCAAATAGAATCTTGCCCTGGGTTTGGCTAGGATAGTGTTAATTTTCCCCAGAAGTTGTGATTGGAAACAGTCAAGACGAATGACCAAAATTAATCAACGAGGGTATTCCATACCATGTGATGTCATGCTGGGTATAAAAGGGGGCTAGTTGGGAAGAGGTGGTGTAGCTCCAGGATGTATGGCTCAGGGATGGTCCAGCTTCAGGACAGGTCTGAATTGTGAGGTTCAGTAAGAAACTGGATTGCGTATCACCAATTTTGTATATTTTAAGTCCTGTTGTTGTTTCTCTCTCCCTTTGCTGTCCCAGTAAACTGTCCTTATCCAACCCATGAGGTTTGCTTTTCTCTCCCCAGCCTGCTATGTAGGGAAGAGGTGAGCGAGAAGCTGTGTGATGCTCAGCTGCAGTCTGGGACAAAACTATGACAGTCTTTTTTGGTGCCCAATGTGGGGCACCAAACATAGGGTTGGTATAACGATAGATCTGAGCTGCTTGTGTTTAAAAACAGAATTGTAGTAAGTATTCATTGTATTACTTAAACAGTTGCTGGTCACAATGGTGTCATGTTTGAAGATGTGACTGTGGTATGCAAACCCATACTTGCTGTATGTATTCTTTGTGGAGCTCTTTACCACCTCTGGGAGAGGGATCTGGATTCTCATTTTACTGTTCTGTGTGATATCAACTTTGATATGGTAACATAAATGGTCATGTACTTAAGCTGGCATTTGTATGAGGTCTTGCTGTCCTGTCCATAACTTGGACCATGTTTTTTTGAATTCATTAACAACCACATCCAATCTATGGGAAAGAGAGAGAGTGGGTACTTCCTCCCACTCTTTCCCCTCATCTTTTCCTTTCAAGCTGGTTACACAAGACTTTGAGAATTTAGAATATGCTTGGGATGTTCAAGCTGGCATGTTCCAATTGATACATCTCCTGAATATGTGTCAAGTCCTGTTCAGGGTTGCGAAACATTTTTTAAGATATGACACGGATTTTCCGCAAAGCTGAATAGTCAGGGATGGCATGGTGTGTGGGACAACATGGGCAGGTATTTAGACACCTCACTCCGATGGCTTGGAGCTTCATTCCCAAAGAAGTACAGGACTCTGATAAAGTGATGGAATATTTTTAAAAGGAAAAAACTGGTTATCCCAAGGAAGCACAACTCACTGAGCTGTGCTGGGCCCTGAACTATCTACTGAATGCTCCTCCATGAGGGGAAGAGGAAAACAATGACAGGCACTGCAGCTAATGCAGCTCCCAAACAGGCAGTGTGGCTACTCAAACCCCTGCAGCAAACACTGTGGCTATGCAAAGGCCCATGACAGGCAGTGCTGCTGAGTCAAAACCACATCATTTCATGGTATCAGTTGCCCCTATACAGAAGAAGAAATACACAAAGAAATCAGTTTGCTTCTGATGGGTGCTGATGAACTGGGACCATCCTCAGGGAGAGGCCGAACCAGAGGCCATCACCTGATCCCTGTCTTTGAGCTGTGAGATAGGTGAAAAGATTTCAGCTGCCTTCCAGGCAAGTACATCATTACCTGGCTGCCCCTGATTGCTGGGATAGTGGGGCCAGTAGCCTGGAATTAGAGGGTAGGGAGGCCAAGCAGCTGGGAACCTGGCCTAGGGAAAGGGGGCATTGACAAGGTGATCAGGAAGAAGATGCAAGCTCTCAGCAGCAGGTAGTACTTCATGATAGGATTAATGGCTGTTCCATGTGAGAACAAACATTCTGTGGGCAAAGAATCATTGGATGGCATTAGTTATATTATTCCTGCTTGTAGGTCAACTACATTTCACTTGGTCAGGTTTTTTTTTTTTTTGAGAAACTTAGAGGTATATTGATTAGAAACTTTCCTTGCATATTCCTTTACCTTGGTGGCTATGCTGAAATACGAGATTACTTATTGCACTTAATTGCTTTGTTGTACAGAGAACAAACGGCTTTACATCATTTGTGACTCTAGCAGAACAGTGCCAGAACTCTGCTGACAGGTAATAATGTTTCTTTCCTTGGTATTGCAGGTCAGTTTAGGTTCTGGCAGATGTGTTTTATGGAGGTTGAAAATGAAGGGCTAGTAGAAATTGTGTGTGACAGAAGAGTAAGAGAAAGAAATATGAGAAGTGTAACAAATTACATAGAACACATAAATACTTGTGTTTTGTACATATACTGGTTGCTCTGAATGACTCAAGTGCTGGAGAGAACAGGATGAACATGTATATCTGCATGTTTATTGATTTCATTTTTATGTTTCCCAAAGTTGGTAAGTTAGTGGCATGGCAGTGTCTACAACACGTTTTGCAGAGGTTGTTTCCAAGATGAGGTGACTTTATTACCGTAGCTTAAACTGAGGGAAGGGCTGTTTCAGGGGAAGTTTTGCTAATGACGCAAGCACACAGAGGAAAAATAGCACTCATAAGGGCATTCAGTGGCATGTATTACAGGTACCTTTTGTAGGAAATGTCAGCAAAGTTGAATTATTGCCATGATCCTTCAGCATATGAAACCGGCTTTAAACTCTGATATATGAATTTCCAATATATAGAGGATATATTAGATTCCGGTTATTCCAGCATATAAGAGGAAAAATGCTGTCATTTAATTGTAAGCATAAATCCGATGTGAAATAGCAGGTGTAATTCTGAAGGACACAATGGTGGGTTTTGGCTGTACTGTTGCAGCAGAACAGCTACAAAGTAAAGGAATTATTACTTCCCTTTTAAATGAAGCCTTGGACAAGACATTGTCTTTGAACTCCTTTGAACACTATCGAAAACACGACTGAGCGAAGCAGACCTTAATTACTTCATTTACCACATGCAGTTTCATCTGATTTGCTGTGGACACCTGTAGGAGAACCTTCAGTTACACAGATAACAAAGTTCTGTGTATTGTAGCTGAATCTGAGCAGCAAAGGATGCATAACAAAAAAAAAACAAACCCTCACAAGAAAATACTTATCTGATTATTTATTTGCCCTCTTACATTTCATATCTGCTATGTATTTTTGCTAACCAGGCTTCACCTAACCAAACATAAGAGAAAACAAATTTTATAGGACCACTCTTCAATTTAAGACAGGTAAAAAAAATTAAAAATAATATCTTGAATGAATTGCAAGTGAATGAATCAGTATGGAGAAACTTTTACAAAGAACTCTAGGTGCTTATTTTTTATTTCAGGGAGGCCTGTGGATAAAATAAGGAAATAATATTTTAGCTCAAAGAGAAGAGGGGAAAAAGGTAACTTGAGTTTATTGAGCCAGGTATGATGACAAAAGCTTGGTGAAGCTGCAGCTTCATTTGCAATTTTTCTTGTTATCACTTGGGAAATTATAAAAATCAAGAGTTTATGGGATTAAGTGAGCTTGTACTAGCAGTCCATTTTATGAGGAATCTGGCAAAATCCTTCAATGATATTTGGTTTAAGTGGATGGAATTTTATGCACTGTTAAACAATGTAGAAGCTCTTTAGAAAACTGTGAAAAGCAATTTATCCATCATTAGAGACAGATAAAAACAACTGGGCAGCCTTAGCGGTCTGCTCGCAAACCCTGAAGAATGAGGGCTCAAAAACATCGGCCTAGGTACCGGCACACTGGAAAACCTGCCGGACTCGGAGGGTTTTTAAATTTATTTTTGTTTTAAGAGGGAAGGTTTTGCTGGCCATTCAGATTTTCCATGTGGAGAAGAGAAGCTGCAGGCTCAGTATGGTCTTTTCACACTCATTCTGTCTTTTCTGCATGTTGGAGTTTCAAACATTACAGCACTGTGAGGGTTTATTACTGATCCTCTCTCTCACTTCAAATCTGTATGAAAGCATTCCCAAATGTTCTACCTGGTAGGAATATTAAGACCAACAGCTTTAGCAAAGCTCTGGTCTGATAATCACAATCAAATTAGCTTCCTTCTTCCATTTGCACTGTGAAATTAAAAAAGAAAAATATTACCCTTTTTCAGGTTTACAATTGTATCCAATGTCACAATATTCCCCCACAATTAGTTAGTGTTCATTTTCTTAGGTATGCAGTAATATATAGCATTACTGCAGGTTTGACATACTGTGGTAACAAATCATGAAAAAAAAATATTCCACTGGAAAACATGTTCTGTTCCATCTGTTTTCCCTTAATTATGAAAGATATTTTCATACATGCATGCATGCACACGCACAAATAAAAATAGCTTTTGCTTTGTCAGAATATGGACTTCCACTCTGGAATAAATGAAGGGAGAGAAAATACACTCATGGGAAGAATTACCAGCCATTTCATTTTCTTCGGGTTTTTTTCTTTTTAATATTTATACATTAAAAGCACTTGTTACTTCCTAGCCCATCTTCTTTCTCTTATCTGGATCCTGCAGTGAAATCGTAATAATGAGGGGGAAAAAATAATCCAGCACAGATAATTAGTCTGTTTAACTGGCTCTGAGTTTCTATCACTGCTGAATACTTAAGAAAATTTGTGTTTACTGTCATGGCCTCAGGAGAGGTGCATTTTGTTTCCAAAAGCATCCTGCAGGACAACCATCATATAATACCACTCAAGTGTCCTTCAAAGCAGTGTAAACAGTGTAATGCAGGAGATTTATTACAAAAGAGCAACACTGAATTTCTGTCATTTCAGTCTATTTAACAATCTTGAGGCTTTTTAAGGTCATGCATCAAACAGTGTTTTGTCTTGCTTGCAATAAAAAGCGAGTCCTGGGACTATCCAAACTGTACTATGCTGCTCTTTATATAAAGAATCCAGCCCTTCTGCACAGATACTGGCCTCAAATGAGGTGATTTTAAATGTCATAATGGATCCAAGCATATACTCTTTTAGCTAGGCAGTATCAACTGGCTGATGTCAGGGAGACTGTCCTTGACTGGATTATGAGCATATCCCAGTGGGACGTGGTTCTGCTCTTGCTGTCAGTGCATCTCCTTGATAAGGGCAGTCACATACAAAGTGTGTATGTATGGTTTATTAGCAGAACAGGTAGCACATGCTTCAGCATCTGCCCCTTCTTATTTACTGTTATCATTAGAAGCCTATTTTTGGCTCTGTGCTTAATTTCCCCCTTTGTGTTTTATATGAAACTCTGAAGAGGCATTACAACAAAAAGGAAAGACAAAGCTTCTATATTCTGCTCCTTCCCCTTGAACAAGTGATTAAAATGTACATACTTCACAAAAGATCTCACTGCTGCTTCTGCTCACAGATAAGATCATCTTCAGAGTCAAATGTACCTGTTTGGAGAGGCTTTATAGTAGTCTGCTTACTTCTATTCCCTCCTCTACTTAATAGTCCATGAAAAACTTGAGAATCTGCGAAGGCTGTGTCTTTTTGAAGCCTCTTGCCCCTTGTAGCATGGGTCCTTCTGATGTCTCAGCCCTTGCCTCTGTTGCATCTGCACAGCGGATAATAAAATCCAAGTTCCTTTTCTAGAAAAGTCATGGCTCAGTGATCTCATTAGGAGCATACCTTATTCTTTCTCAGCAGATCCTTTGGCTCTGGTCCTTGAAGCTGTTTGAAATTTTGGCAGCTCAGGAGGGGAGCTGAGTAGCGCGATATTTGTTCACTCCTCATTGCCAGTCTGACAAGTGAACAGCAGTTCACCAGAGTTCAAACATCTGGCAAACAGCTCGCTGCAGCTCTAAGCTGTCACACATTAATAAAGACCAATTGTTCTGTCAAGAACATGTTGAGAAGTTTAAAGGAAGAGAAGAGCCAAGGGGAAGCGTGCTAATTAAAAGTATCTATGTAGAGCTGTAGTGAATAAAGGATGATTAATTTTACTTTCTTAAAGTTACATCTATGTTGTAGGATCAGGCATGAACATTGTTTCGCCTAATTGAAGAGGAGAAGCAGCTGCCACCCTTACTCTTGTTGAATAACACCTTATTCACTGAGAAGTTCTATGGGACCCAGCTGGACTCTGATTTAATTCTCTGGTTGGTGTTAAGGGAAGTTGGAAGGGTCCATTTTCATACCAATTCTTCCTCTTATTTTAAAATACACTAATTGCTCTTGAAAGAGGACAGTTACATATCAATCCTCTTTGTTCATGTCTTCAAACTCTTTGCTGCTCATTATCTGTCAATATAGTATCTATTACATATCACACTGTGCATTGGGTTTAAAAAGTCTTAGAGAGGCATGTGAAGAAGGTCATGAGAAACTCTGTTTCACAGACAGTTCATATGTTTTCCATTTCAAGAAATGTAGCATTTGCCCCATCGCTTTACAAATGCCAGTTTCTCTGCTATTTTCAAATACATGGCTTTTGTACTATATTGTGACATTAATTTTAAAAGAAAAAATCCATAGTTTACACAATAGTTTAGCTTTGGATTCCATGTCACTGACTACTTCTCTTTCTAACATCTTATGAAAGATGAAAAATCTCCAGAAGACAGATTCTTCTCTCTTTGTTTCAGCGAGGATAAATTCAGAAGCATCTTTAGATCTGGAATAATCTTGTAAAACATGCTGATATCTTAGGAATGATACAAGAAACAGTCCACTCAAGAGTTCCCTTGAATTTTGCCCTTCAAGCATGAGAGATGAAGGTGGCTCACTCCCTGGGTGTGGTTGGACAGGAGTGAAGGATGAGGGAAGAAGAGCTTGCTTTTCCTGCTGCTGCTGCTGTGAGAAGCAGGGAATCCTAAAGCTCAGCACCCTGGTGTCCTGAGATATTCCTTGCCAGCTAGCTGCTTGCAGAGATCTGGTGAGGACCGTTGAGACCAGGATCATTTTGCAGCCTGCCAGCCTGGGAGAATGCCCACAGTTCTGCACCTAGAGCTAGCCCTACCCTGAAGCAACTGGAAAGGACTCTTACACAGCTTGTCCGTATAATCGGAGGATTTCATGTGAAAAATTAATGTCTTTTGGAGACCAGAAATGGGCAAGGTATCTCTAAACCTTTGGATCATGATAAAATGTGTTTTATAGCAGGTGGTAGGAATGATGATTTATTTTTTTTTTTACAACTTAATGATCTACTTGCAAACAGTTTTGTTGGAAACAAGCTGCTTGTCTTACAAATACCCACATAGGTCAGTACAACTGCCAGATAGAGACTAAAGGCTAAAAAGATATGCAATGTAATGAATGACTTGGATTTCTTTGGAGGCATAGTATGGAAATGTACGTTATTACTACAAGTGTCGTACTAGGGCTGAGAATACAGACCTGCACTTCAATAAACTCCTTTCACAGCTTTTTTTTTTTTTTTTTTTAAAGCAGTTTAAAATAAATGTGCAGTCAACCTGCCAATAAGTTTTCACAGCCAAGTCTAAGCAGGGGTGATTCTCTGCACAGTATTTGTCATTGTTGGCCTTGTGGTAATTAATCCATCTGTCCATTGCTGCAGCTGATCCTCTGCATCTGTTCGACTCATCTTTGCTGAATTGCTGGTTGAAGATAAAGTGCTTAGATGTGGAAAGAAGCACACAGCTCTTCTTGGAGAGGCTTTTTGTCAGCCTTCCCATTGCTAGCCTCACATCTGCTTCAGCATATGACAGCTGAATGGGGTGTCTTTGCTATGAGCTTTGAAAGCATTTGAGAGGCATGGTGAAGTCTCTAGAGAACAGGCTTTATGAGGAGCAGTTGAGGGAACTGGGGTTGTTTAGTCTGGAGAAAAGGAGGGTGAGGGAAGACCTGATCTCTACAACTACCTGAAAGGAGGTTGTAGCAAGCTGGGTGTTGGTGTCTTTTCCCGAATTACCAGACAAGAGGAAATGGCCTCAAGTTGCAGCAGGGGAGGTTTAAATTGGATATTAGGAAAAATGTCTTCCATGAAAGGGTTGTCAAGCACTGGAACAGGCTGCCCAGGGAAGTGTTTGAGTCACCATCCCTGGAGGTATTTGAAACATGTTTAGATGTGATGCTTAGGGATGTGGTGTAGTGGTCGGACTTGGCTGTGTTAGGTTTACCATCAGACTTGAAGATCTTAAAGGTCTTTTCCAACCAAAACAATTCTATGATTCTGTGACTTATGGGGTGAGATGGAGGCACAGTTCCAGGCCCATTGTTAAAAAAAAAAAGTTGTATGTTTCTGTCAGGGAGAGTCCAAAGCCTTAAGCACCTATACTTCTTGTGGGTGTCCCCCTGAGGCATTGCTAGGATGTTTCCTGAGGCAAGGTAAGTCCGTTTGTCCGTATGGCCATCATCGGAGACTGTTGCAAGACAGTATAGGTACAACCTTGTGCCTCTCTACACCAAACTTTCCTCCATTGCAGGAGGAAGTTTCTAAACATACCAAATACTGTTGCAAATTACTACAACAATAGATGCTATAAGCTTTATTAACATTTGCTACAGAGTATCCTGGATGTTTATTACAGTGCCAGAAGTGAAACTTTACTGGGACCAACTACAGTTTCACAGCAATGTAGATAAGGGCTTCTGTTTCAATTCAAAACAGCAATATTCTTTTATAGCAGTACCTAAGTATGAAGCATCATTTTAAAGCAATGACTTGAATTATTACAAGTTGCGATTTATTGTGAAACATGTTGGATGTATGTATTTAAGTGATCTGTTTCTCTGGTTTTTACACTGTAAATATGTCAAACTTGAGTTTCATTTCCCCTTCATGGGTTGTATTATGGGGGACTTTGAGACAGTGATCTTTGCTGTACGTTAATGCACTAAAGCAGGTGGATCAAATAAGTTTTAGTATGGGAAATAGACCGAAAATGGTACAGAAGTAGCGATGCCTTTAAAAACCATATCGCTTAGAGGTCTACGGCAGACTTTTCTTCTCTCCAGGATTTATCTGTAATACCTGTACTGGTACCACAGAAATTGTCTGAAAAATTACAGTTTATCATGGTTTTATGGGGCTATTTTCCCTCTGGATGTCCTTAAGTGTTTATGGAATTTCACTAAATATCAGGGTTTGTTTACTGTGTTCATCTATGCAAGTGATGGCAAAATAGTCTTCCAACACATGATTCACAGTTAAAATTATTGCTGTTAAAATAATGTGTCTTCTCACTTTCTGATGAGCTGATTTTCCTCAGTACATCTAAAGAAGGGTGTATGATCATAATATTGAGTGTAGGACACGTCAGAACACTGAAGGTGAAAGTTACTCAATAACAGCAGACTTTTTAAATCTCAGAAGACCAGTTCTTTCTCTAACAATAATAATGTTATTGTTGATGATGGTGCAAAGGTGATTATATTCAAGTGTCCCAGCAATTCTTTATTATGCTCAGTATATAGCATTGCTTAATCCACAGCTTTTGGAGTGGCAGAAAAAATATTTTTAAAAGTAGCTATGCAAGTTAATATTTAAGATGTAAAATGACTATAATAAAACTGGAAAAAGAAAGCATATGAAAAGATGAAATTTACTATCTAGTATAAATATGCCGAAAGAGCATCTTCTAAGAAATCAGTACTGTGGAGGCAGCCTCATCATTTTATTATTAAATCATTCATGTTGCTATTCTTGGGACTTAATTTTGCCAAACACTTTAAGGTTCTCTTATCCATCATGAATTATTTTAATGCAGGACTTCACTCTATAAATTTGAGAGAGAGAAAAGCTAAAAAAATATAGCCTGTGTTATACTGTATATTTGGTTCCAACTTGAAATATAGAAGTGAAACATGGGAAGCTGTTAATAACCGGTAATAAATTGAAAGGATCATGGTAGTTTTAAAGAATTCGGGCTTGACAGGATGTATGTTTTTAATTGCCACAAAGCTAAAAGAAAACCCATGCCTTGGAACCCCAAAGGACCAAAATTATTTCAAGCAGCAGGATTTAAAAACAAATTTATTTGCATTTTGGGGAGGGGTAGACATTTTGCTCAAGAACTCCATTACATAACTGTTTCTCTATTATATCACTCAATAGGCAAACATATCTCTGTAGATTCCAGATTGCAGTGACTGAAATCAGGTAGTCAGATCCTCATCTGGTGAATTGATACAGTGCTGCTGACTTCAGTCTGGGACCTTCAGAGACCAGTAAAAGAATGGAAAAGTAAAAGCTTAAAACTCCTACTGCTTTGGAGTTGAAATTACTCTCCGAATTACTGGTGATTCCCCCTAGCAGTATAGAAATATTTATAATAACTGTGCTAAAATACTGGACTATTCAGTGACAGCTAGGAGAGGCTGATAAGAGTATTTTGATGTTTCTAAACCAAAGGTATCTAAAAGCACATCAGTTAAAAATGAAAGTAGAAAATGAAGAGATAAGGGACTCAAAACAAAATAGATATACACGCAAATATTACATCTTGGGTCTAGTAAGGCCAGCCCTCCTGATAAAAGGTAAATGGGAAATAGGTTTGGGAAGGCAAATCCAAGATGAAATTTGGAATTATTATTTCTTAGGAAGTAGGTTTGTGTATATGTACCTCCTCTTTGCCTGCTACATGGCTCTCCATTTGGCAAGCTTTCTATAAAAATCAATATTGCTCTTTGAGCGGCAGAAATTTATTTTATATCATTTTCACATAAAATAATTTTTAATGGATTTTCTATTGTTTCAGAGATTTCTGGCCTCCACATCTCCTTCCTGTCCTTTCCCTGGGCTCACAAAAACTATTGGTTTTATTAAGTACAGCAGAGCCACCCATTTATGTCCACATGACCTCTTCAAGTCTCCAGGTATGGCTGGGCAGGCAGGAACTGCTGCCTGTGGGAGAAAGACCTTCCTACAGCTACCCACAGTAGTACCTCTCCTACAACCCTTTTCTAGCTGCTCACTCTTCCTCTTACATCCATCTCTGTTTCTGTCCCTCTGGGCCTGTCAAATCATAAATCATCTGGGTATGTCACCCTCCTTTAACTGACAGAGATAGGAGAACATCAACTGTCTACTGAACATTTCTTTTTTTGGAAGTGTTTCCTGGCTGTACTCACAAGACACACAGATCAGATTTTGTACCCATCATTTTGGTGAATCCTTGCAGGTTGGTTCTCCTAAATGTAACTGTGTGAATCTGTCTTCTTGAGGACTTGGCATTCAGCCCTTGCAAGGAGTCAATGTCAGAGGGTTTACTGCTTGCATCACTTCCATGGGAAGAACTGCAGGTTCTAAAGTGTTCTTTGTTGTGACTCCAGCTAGAGGCGTCAGTGACCACTAGAATGCTCTACCACATCTGGATAAAAGGGATTTCAAGCACCTAAAGGTCATTTAGTGTAATAAAAATAGCACAAGATGAAAAGCCCTCATCTTAGGGAGTACAAAACTGTGTTTTAAACTAAGTGTCCAACACCACAAATATAAACCATTAGGGGGACCCCCTGTGATACAGAAACAATTATAATCTGATATGCTGTGGTATTTTTATATTACTTTTGATAGAAGTATAACTAGAGTGGTATAGATATTTTAATCACTTTTCCACTTTACGGCCTCATTTTCTGAGGCAGAGCTGGAGTTCTGCATAGCCATCACTCCGGTGCTGTTGAATGACCTCTTGGACTTTCTTTGTGCTCACAAATGTCCTAACTAGAAAGTGTCTCATACTTATTTGCTACAGATTGCAATGTAGCTATTAAGCATGTTTTGATACAGATGAAAATCTTGACATCAGGCTAGAATGTGAGCAGGCAGAGGAAAAGCTCCCGTTGCCTGAGCAGCACGTGCTGTTTGGAGGAGCTCCGAGCCAAGCATTCTGCAGTTATGCTGTGGCTTCTTGGCTCATGCTCTCAGTGATGCAGCAGGGCCAGGAGTTATCAAGGCTGAAGCATAAACTCTCTATGTACGAGGAAAAGAGAACTCAGGTCAAAGAAACACTAACTTCATGGAAGGCAAAACTACCTGAAAGGCTGGTGCTGCAGCCTAAACAGAGTCTAGCCCAAAACGTTGAGGAAGGTGTCTCTTTAAAGGACACAAGTGTTTCTGCTTCCCAAAGGCTGCTTCCTTTCCTCCTAGCTAGTGTGGAACAGATACCATGTACTTGCTATCACCGTTCTTGTTACCACTAGGAATCATAAGCCACTTTTCAGGTGGGTTTGCAAGGTATATTGTCAGCTCTGGTTGCATCACTGAATTATGATTTTGATACTCCTGTTTTCCTGTTGAGTTGGATTTCCTCTGTAGTTTTTTCGGGATAGTCTGGGCTAAACCTATTTATCCTCTTCATCTAATCAGTTCTTCAGAAATGGAAATTTACTGAAGTCACTGACATCAGCATGGTATCCCCCTGACTTGATGTACATTGATTATCACTTCCTACTTATTCTTTCAATTTTGATCTGTCCTTTAAACTATCAATGAGTGCTAACAAATCATAACATCTTAACTTCATCAATACTTGAAATTTTATTGGCTATTCCTACTTTGATGCCCTTCACTGTTAGTGAATTAAACTTTGTCAAGTATGCTTTTAGAAGCCTTTTAACCTCAGAGATTAAAACAGCAGAAAAATATTAATTGTTAAATTGTTCAATAGCCACAGAGCTCATGATGGGGAGGGAATAACTCAGGGATTCAGGGATTATTTTTTTTTTATCTGCAGAGGGTGCAGTGATGCCTTTCCACCATCAGCAACTCTAATAAGAAAACAAAAAGTAGTATTGTCCTGGCTACAACAGGGATAGAGTTGATTTTCTTCCTAGCAGCTAATATAGTGCTGTGGTTTGGATCTAGGATGAGAATAGTGTTGACAACACATTGGAACAAACCAGCGCCCACCAGGCCCACAGCAACTACCCACTGCTAGATACAAGGGGCTGGAAGATGCTGAGAGAGGGTCATATCCTTCCTCTCGACCCCAAGGGGAACCTCTTTGGTCAGTCATTGCCTTTTTCAGACTGTAACCCCTTGTATGACAAGGGTACCTTCAATAGTAAAGGTGGCACTTAGGCACCAGAAATATCCTTTCCATTCCTACATTCTGAAGAACAGTCTTCTCTCAAGTCTTTGAGGTCTCTGGGTGGATTCAAAATAATTGCAGGATTTTGGGTATGTTTTCAAAGGCTTCAGTAGCAGTCAGGCATCTAGTAAGATTTGGGAAGTCAACGAACACCCCAAACAGATCATCTTCCCCCTGAAGTCACTCCTGGCGGTGAAGACTTTGAGGGGATGATTTCGTGTAACAGTGGTTGCATTGTACTCCTGTTTTACATGTGCAGAGATGACTATGCTGTGTAACAGACAATACAAAACCTGCTTTTTGTGTGCATATGTTTAGACAATTAGCTTTTGAAGCTTACCTATGAAAATACTGCTCATTCTTGACTCCAGAGGGGAGAATTCTTGGATAGCTTATTAGATTTCACTGAAAGAAAATGGGGCAAGTCGGGTCCTCAGAACACAGTGATGGTTATTATTTTTGTTGTAAATCCATTTCTTCACCTCTTTTGAAAGTATCTAACCCCTGCCAGGGGCAGTGAAAGGAGTGACCTGGAAGTGTGAGATGTCAATGCACTGCCAATGGATATATTTTTTTTCTTATTGCTGTGCACACATGGACTCAGCAGGTATATAAAACGCAATGTTCCAACCCATTTCACCCTCCAAGTTGGAGTGCAGTATGTTCATTTTCACTCTCTGCACTCACTGCCTGTTCTTGGTCAGAGTCAGAGCTCGTGTTGCTGTACAATCTTGAGCTTCTTTTATGAGCTTAGCTGGAACACTGCTGGGTACCTTTCTCCATTGCAATTTTTTTAATCTTGACTTGCAAAATCTTTCTGCTTCACAGGTTATTACTGTACTTTAGGTAAAATCTCAAATACCTTCAAGTATTTTGCATAGGTTCTCACAATACCCTTTTTCAGTGCCCTTTCAATTCTGCACTTTGGCTAGTGGTGGAATAATTCTTTTTGTGCATGTAGTGGCCAGTCTGTCTCTGATTCTATTTCTTCTTGCATTTATCCTTTTTATTGCCACAGAATAATGAGAATTGCCAGAGAATCATGAGAACCAGATGAAAATATTTGCCTCATTTAGATGCTGAGAACAGACTCTGCTCTCAAGGGAAAAAAAGTACAGGGAAAATTCCAACAACTGAAAAATCTCATTGTAATTTATGGACCAAATGAGCAGTTTTCTTTGCTGCACTCAATCATAATGGTTTGTTGGAACATCTAGTAAAGTGTTTTTGGAAGATTGCAATGTCATCACTTTCCTGTTTTCACCTTTTCAAAGAGAAATTAAAAGGAAGACATAACCTCCAATTCTGACTTTCCCAAATGGAGCAGAAAATGCAAGATCTAGATTTTGTTGTGGACTCCTACACTGATTGTTGAGCTAAAGAAAGTCTCAAATTTAAATTAATTTTCATTTGATAAGTGAAACTAATTTTGAGTGAATCTTTTGACTCACTCTTCTTCATCTGTACTTTGAGTCTATCTGGTCTTTTTAGAAGATACTAGGTTTGATTAATATCAGCCCTTCTAAGTGGCCTCTATAGAAAGTGAACACCCTGAAGACATGAATATATTTGCTCTTCCCTGGCTTCCTCTTCCACTCTCACTTTACATATGGGAAAAATAAGTGCAGAAAAATTAAACAACTTTCTCAGGAAGCTCGGTGGGTGGAATTAAGCTGATTTTCTATATCCCAGTTCAGTGTTTTGAATGCATGACCAATCGTTCTGTCTGTTTTCATCTGGTGAGATATTTTGGAACAATTTAAAAAACCTGGGGTGGAATTTTAAACTGTAGTTGTCCCATCTCCTTCAAAGATTTTATTCTTATTAAGTTTCATTGCAATGTGCTGGTTCCTCAGAAGCCCAAAGCAGCTTATCATTTTATTGCAGCCTAGGCAGTAGTATCTTACAAAACAAAGTGCTCACACTTAGCAGTAATTGGGGAATCTGATGCTGAATTCCCAGTGTAGATATATGATTTGTCAAGCTCTGATGGGTTTGACTGGCATTTTTACAGTTGAAGCCACATTTTAGAAAACTTTAATATTGACCTCTCACTTCTTATACGTGTTTCAAACACAAGTAATCTCCAAAAGGTTATCACTGTGCACTGGTTTACTAGTAAGCTTTAAAGGTATTTTAATACCTTTTTCATTAATTTTTAATGGCTACTTTTTTTTTCTGTTTAGTGTATTGTTCAGTTTGGCTTAGGGATTCAGAAACTTTGGGCCTCCTACTAAATGAAATTAAAAAATTGGATTTCCCTATTTTTGCAAATAAGCCACATCCTCTTGTCAGTCTTTTACTTGACTATCTAATAAATGGATTGTTCCATTTTTGTTAACTGAGAGAAGAGGCAGGGATAATTCCTGTGTGGTTTAATCTAGGTGAATCTGCTGTGGCAGAGGGGTTGGGCTAGACGATCTTTCAAGGTCCCTTCCAACTACTAATGGTCTGTGGTACTGTGATAATAGAGAAATTCTTGAAAAGTGCATTTCAGATATGTCATAGCAAAAGATGACAAGCATCGCATTAACATTTACAGAGGAAGTAGAAAGAGATGACAGAAATGACCTAAAGAAAGTTCAGCTGTTGTGGATCATTTGTTGCTTATGGCTTTGCTACAGTGGAACAGGAGTTTGGTGAGAGTCCTTTAAATCAGGCTAAGCCAGATTCCTGTTCAGTGACTTTTGGATCATTTCCTGACATGTTCTGTTTGCTGAACAGCAAGCCAGAAGTTTCCAACTCTGTGCTGGAAAGTCCTATATGGCTGATGTTGGTAAATCATGTGTCACAATGAGGTGAGGGAAAGTTCTAAAGCCTCATGAGAATATTTGAGCCAAAAAGTTCATTGAATTAGCCTGTCAATTATCTGATCCAGCCAACTTCCATGATCAATCCTCTACTTGCATCTGCTAAAAAGGAATTGCAACGACAATCTTTCCACCTTTTCTGCCATTGTGAGGCTGCTAATTCCTTTCCTTGTGGCTGATATATTAATCTTCAGAAGTTATTGTGGTGGGTTGACCCTGGCCAGCAGCCAAATACTTCCCCAGCCTCTCACATGCTCATATCTCCTGTAGGATGGGGATAATATAGAAGAAAGGTGGGAAGACCTAGGGATAGGTATGGTGATTTAATAGGGAAAGCAGTAGCTGGGCACACTAGCAAAGTAAAAAGAGGAATTAATTCACTGCTACTTAGCAATTTCTGGGAAGCAGGACCTCAGGATGCCTAACAGCTATTTGGGAAGACAAATGGCACAGTGGTGAACGTTTCCTCCCCCTGGCCCTGCGTTTTCCATAAGGCTTTATTGGTCAGCACAACATCATATGGCATGGAGTATCATATGATGTAAACTTCGTCCAGTTTGGGTCAGCTGTTTCAGCCATGTCCCCTCCCAGCCTCTTGCACACACCCAGCCAGATTACTGTGGGAGTAGGAGGGAAAAGTGAAGACCTCAGCACTACCCAGTAACTGCCAAAACATGAGTGTGCTGTCCACAAGCTTTTAGCCCAAAATGCAAAGCACCATACAGGCTGCTGTGATGAAAGTTAACTCCATTTTAGCCAGACCCCGTGCACACATTTCTCACACACATAAGTATGTTAATTGCTTTTCTGAGTATTTTCCATAATACATTTTTCTTCTGAATGCCAGTATTATATTGATCACCTGACTCAATGTAATATATTGATCATCTAACCTGAACAGACTTCAAGAACTTGAACTCTGTAGATATTCGGTGTCACTTGCAAATACAAATTAATCTAGTACAATTATTTCCAGTGTTCCAAGGCTAAAACCACTCTTCCTTGAATATCATTATTGCCTAATAAATTGCATACTTTCCTTTTGAACAATATTAAATAATTGCCCCTCAAATTTGCAACTGAATGGCTGTTCACATTATGCATAATGCCTTATGAAATACTAATTGATGGCTTTGTGCAGTGTCTCAATAGAATAATTGCTTGTTTAGTGCAACACTTTCATTGAACAAGTGCTTATTCTTTGCATTTTTTCTTTGTAAAATAGATTTTCATCCACTCTAATATTTTAAGAAAGATTTCTGGTTTGGAGTAATTGGACCATGAGCCATGATATCATCTAATTGCTGAAGCATGACCTGTATAGCTATTGTTTCTTTGTTGTTGTTGTCTGCAGGCAGTTTTTATACCTTCTGCTTTAAGATACTTCATGCTTATGTTTTCTGCTGTAAGATTTGCCAACCTGTCTTATATAATAGATGCTGTACTGTCTCTCTTAGAAGCCAATACTTCTATGTTTGAAGTAAGGCAGAATAAAGGCAGGGATAATCACAGTATCACAGAATTGTAGGGGTTGGAAGGGACCTCCAGAAATCATAGAGTCCAACCCCCTGCCAAAGCAGGTTCCCTAGGACAGGTTGCACAAGTTGGTGTTCAGACGGGTCTGGAATCTCTCCAGAGAAGGAGACTCCACACCTCCCTGGGCAGCCTGTCCCAGAACTCTGTCACCCTCACTGTGGAAAGGTTCTTCTTTATATTGGTGAAGAACTTCCTGTGCTCCAACTTGAGCCCATCGCCCCTTGTCCTGTCCCCACAGACACTGAGAAGAGGCTGACCATTTCCCCCTGTGTCCCACAATTCAGATATTGATAAACATTGATCTGATCCCCACTCAGTCTTCTTTTCTCAAGGCTGAACAGATCCAGTTCACTCAGCATTAAGTAAGGATAATCTGTCTTACATTTTTTATTAACATAAATAATGGCAATAGAATTGTTTCTGGCTGGATGTGGTTATATCTAATCTTAATTAGTGCTAACTGGCGTAGAAAAAAAAATTGCACAATAATCTAGATTGATTTGGGCTCCTGCATAGATTTGGTTGTTGAACTGTATGTGTCCTGGTGGAATTCCTGTTGGTGTATCCTGGTGAGCACGTTCATCAGGTGTGGGTATCCTTTGGTAAATCTCCCTGATTCCTGTGTAAATCTGCAGGAATGCAAAACTTCCAAAGTAAAAGCATGGTGTCCTCTGCGTACCTGCACTGAGGCATCACCATGACATCCTGATGGATGCAGGAGGGGTTACACAGCCAGAATTATTATTTGGAAAATGCTTCTAGGTCCCTTAGCACAGGTGTAGCATCAGTAAGCTGAGGTTAAAAATGTCTTGGAAGAACAGCATAAAAATAGCCTTGAATAGGAACCTGAGAATGAATCTGGCAATAAGAGACTACCCAGATGGTATGCCTGGTACTTGTCTTACTTATGTGTAGGCTACCAGGACTGCGGAGTTAACCAGTAGATTGTGCCACAGCTGCACTTCTGTATTCAGGAAGCAGCACGTTCACATTCCTGTAGATAGTTTTTTACTTAATCATATATTTTTTAATGTTGCTGTAAAATGAAGGGCTTAGTGGGTTCCCTTTGCCTCGAGCCAAACTTCCTTCGTTTTTGAGAGTGTAAAAGGAGCTGTATGGATTTATGTCCTCAGTGAGTTTATTATAATGTAGATCATTAAATCCCTGAAGATTTGGCATGCAGTTCAACAATTGTTTATTTGTCAAATGTATTCAGATTTTTTTCCAAAAATGCATGTTTCTCTTTCCTAGGGAAAGATTAAATGAGAAAAAAACAAACATTGTAACCCTGATTTTGCAGAAGCCTTATTTGTGAGTGATAAGGTGGTAGTTTTGCTTTGCATGCTTTTTTTCAATTAGAAACCTGCTTGCTACGTTTCTTTCTCTTTACTTATTTTTGTTGTGCCTGACAAACTGCTTTTCAGCAATGATATCATCTGGACCAAGTGGGACACAGTCTGATATTACATTTCTGGTTTGCATCCACATACTGACAAAAGAAACCAAAACACAACTACCAATCACTTGTGAAAAATTCCTGCTGGGATTAATTCATCACAGATGCATTTAGTAATACATAATACTCAAAATGTTTGAGTTCCACCTCCATCCCTCAGAGATTTGATTCTGAAGCCAATAATGGGCATATTCTTGTACCAGTGATTTGTATACGAGTCCACTTTTTTGTCTGTAGATAAATATATTTTGATTACCTTGGCAAGTTCAATATTAAGTAAATGAAAAAGCATCAATGATTAAATGATAACTTGCTTTCCTGAAAATACAGATGATTTGGAGCTGAGTCCCTGTAATCACTGATCCTAAATTTATTCAAGCATGCTCTCTTATCTGTATTACAGTATAAAGCCAGCCATCATTGTTTCTCATATACTGATAAAGAGAAAAAAAATAATTCACTGTTCTAGGGGTAGGGAAAAATGGTTTAAGTTTTGTAAAAGAAAGATTGAAAAATCATTTTCCCAAAGAAAGCTATCTAGAAATATATTTGCTAGTAAGAAAATAATCCAGTATTTTAGCCGTGTTGTCAGAATATCACAGACAAAAGACATGACATGTAAATGACTGAGGACATCTGATGTGACTTTCCTCCTTCTTTGTATTACACCATGCTCTCTAACTAGAATACAAATTTTGAACATATTATGTTTGTGTGCTGAGAACAAGGTGAATCTTTCCACAGAATGTTAAGGAACTTTGGCAAAAGGTTTGTGGAGTATGCATAGTTTGACATTTTTATGAAGTGAACTTCCCATTAGATACGCTAAAACCCCCTCATCTTACAGCCACAGAATTTACCTTAAGGATGATGTTTTGTCATCTCTAAAAAACCCAAAAGAAAGGACAGATATTTTTATGCATGCTCCTGAAATTTAGGTTCATCTAAATTTTGCAAGTATTTACAGGAGATTAAAACTTAGTAGGAGACTTTGTGTAACTATTTTAAGCACAAAGCAGCGACATGTGTCTAGAGAGAAAAATAACTAACCCAGCCAAACCCAGGTCAGAAGTACACAGTCAGACTTCCCTTCTGTTCCGTGGCAGGCTGCTGTTTAGAAAATACCACAAAGGCTTTACTGGTTCAGAGTCAGAAGTCTGAAATGGGGATGCCCCATTAAAACTCCTTTGGAATCCTCCAGATCTAACAGAACAATCCATACTTCTGCCTCATTAAAACTAATAATTCAGGAATTACCCTAATCCCACTGCCAACCCACTTTAACAGATGTGAACCACTTAAGTATCTAAAATCATGTGTAATTCTCTTTGAATATCTTTATTGTGAAGCCTTTTCTTTTCTCTTCTTCAGAGTTACTGATTCTCTCTACTTGTATTATCAACCATCAGCTGGTATTCCGTCCTTGAAGTAGTAGTATTTTTTTAATACTGTTATTAATATTTTTATTATTATTTCAAAGCTTTTCTTTGCCCAACATTTCTTTACCCATAGATTAAACTTGACAATGTTTTCGTCCGATGGAAACTTAAACAAGGGCTTTAAACAGGAAAACAAATTTGTGTGGTAAACGCCACATTTGTGCAGCCACCATGAAAATATACTTTGGAGCTAATGACTTCAGTTTTCTTGTGTGCAGGTGCTTAGCTCTGGGAAGCTCAAAAGCTTTGAAACCAGAGCAGAGTCTGATGGGAGAGTAAAATGTGGAAGTATTTGAAAGTTTTTAAAGACCCCCCAGCCCAGATTTACTTAAATGGGGATGTAAACTCTTCAAGAACTAGAAGCAAGACATCTACTACCTGAAAGCTTACTGGATGGGAGACTGTGTTTATCCTTTCCTTCAGGGGAAAAGACAAATCGCAGAACTTTATGAAAAAAAATATTCAAAGGTCCTCAGCATTTCTCCATTATTTGTGCTGTCATCTGTCTGGATCTGGTGTTTCATGGCATGGAAAATCAAGAATATTTACCATTACCCCAGTGAATTTGCTGGTGTGGCTCTGTAATGAGCAAGGGCCCATCAGAGTCATTGGGCAAAGTCTCATTGCCCTCATATGTTAATCAAGCTCTGAGTGCTCAGAGAAGCAGAAGAGAACAGACCTGAGCAGAAAAAAGTCTTTCTTATAATGTGAAATTTTGGTACCAAGAGGGGGAGGAAAAACTCACATAGGAAAGACCAGAAACAGATTATATTTTAGGGCAAAGAGAGAACATGTGAAAGAAGGCCAAACCAAAAATAATCCCTACTACTTTCTGGAAAAAAAGCTGTGACATGTGGCATTCTCTTGAGGTATACACATTCTTAATGGTTTGGAAAATGCCATTAGAAATTACTATTTCCAGCCTTATGAACTCCATCATCTAAAGAGGATTATTAGATTAGTTTTAAGACAGCTAGAAGAATGGGTTAAGTCTCAGCCAGTTCCTGTTTTCATTACTATCATTGTCTCACGGCATTAAAGTAGTGCCGTTTGCTATTTCCATTAACCCCTTAATCTAAGAGGTGAGTGTCAATTTAGTCTTGTCAGGTTAATGTCTCAGGGACTGTCTGTGCTACTGACCTCTGATTTCTTTGTCCTTTCTCTCATCAATTTGACTGTTTTGCCACTTTCTGCTTTTCCCTCCTGTACAGAGGTAGGTATTTTAGGAATGTGGTGTCTCTACCAATAATTGGTGTACTGTGGTTCTTTGTATGGTTTGAAAGAAATACTGTTTCTTCCTGTTTGCTAATATTAAGGTTTTACAGCCCTTGAGTGTCAGGCATGAGAGAGACTGCATGAAGGCCCACACATGGGGCCACCCCTGAAAGCAGGACTTCTGTCTGGGTGTGGATGGTCACCCTGCTGCCACTGAACTGCCTACTGAGTCCCTGGCAGTCTGGTGATGTGCAATTACGTATGGCTCTAGAGCTGACTTTCTGCATACACCAAACCTGTCATAGATAATGAAGGGTCAGGAAAGGAAAACTTACCACAATACATTTCCTGCAATGGGTAAGGCTGCTTTCTTTCCACTGACAAAGGTTGCAAGGGTAATTCTAAAGGTACCTGACCTCATATATGACTCTGTGCTTAGGAAGAAGGAAAGAAAATGGTGTTATTTTCCCCAGCTCTCATTCCAGATTGTAATCTTATGTCCCTCCTTGACTGCTGCGCCTGCCTCCTGTGGAGTGGGACTGGAAGTCCTAAGCAGAAGCTTAAATCTAATTGTGTTTAGCAAAGCCTGGTAAAGCAGTTTTACATGCAGAAGAATAATACAAAGGTATTAGGGTTTAACAAGTTACTGAGACAAAAACTCTGGTGGTAATTTAAATAACCAGCAAGGTGACATCCTAAGGGAAATAAAATATATGAAAGAGTCACAGGAGGAAAAGGTCTTCCAAATTCCTTTAGAAAAAATCTCACCACGAAAGGACAGCGATATTTCACTTGAAAATCAATCAAAATATTCTGGAGCCAGATTTGAGGACATACTGTAGGGAACTGTCTAGCATAGTAGAAAAGAGAAAGTCTTTGCTTTATATATTAGAAATAAGGCTTCAATTTTTTACGTGAAGAATTCTTTTTCTGCCTTTGCTTCTCCAGCAGAATCTGAGGTATCTTATCTAAGAAAATGGAAATAAGAGCACCAGCAACAGCATTTTTTGCCTTTTACTTATCAAAGAAAGCAAAACAGAGGAGATGTCTGCCTTTCGCATGGGGAAATAGAAGGATGATAATGATGCTCAGTTTGGCTTGAGGTGTTGTAAATACGCAGAGTGTGCTTGCTTTTCTGAAACAGATTCCAAATGCATTGGTCCCTGTAACAAATTAAAGAAAAGCAGATAGAAGCTTTATACCAGTTACCTAAAGAATGCAGGGCAGCTAAATCAGGAAGCGTCAAGCACAAGGGAGACCTAGCTGTAATCTTCTGTGCTTAACAGCCAAAAGAATCTTGAGTTCATTCTGACTTCCCTGCATTACTGCTCAAGAACCACAGGCAAATTTTTGTTGAGTTTCGTTCTTGTCTAAAAGTGTGAGGGTGTATGAGTGGGAGGAAGAAACTGCAAAGGAAAACAAAGTAAAATGGAAATTATGGGCTTAAAGCGCAGCAGCATCTCCCAGCAGAGGGGGAAAACATAAGAAAAAAGCCATGTATTATTCATGAATATCCATGTACACACAGGAGAATTAAATACAGGTAAACACAACTTTATTAGCTTTTACTCTTAAAGAATAGAGAAGAAATAACTGTGAAGTGAGGAAAAAGACCAGAAGTGTGCTACTAACATCCTCTCGTGTTGTCAGTGGTACCCGGTGGGCAAGATCCATGAGGGGCATAAGCAAGCTTTTCATACACCAGGAACGCTTTTGTGAGAGTTGGATAGAACCAGGAGCAGTAGCGTCATTGACAGCACATGACTGCTGCAGTGTCAAAAAACAGAGTACTTGGCTACACTGGGTGTACAGCAATGTGCAGATCACACTCCCTTGAGGCAATCACTGTTACTAATTTATCTCCAGAGCTGTGTGGGTAGTAATTATACTTTTCATGCATATTAGTCTCTTGTCCAGTTGGAACAGAAATTCTTGTACGTTTCTGTGACATACACATTCTGAACAAAATCTTCACCACCACATGCTTCTTTGTGCTTATATTCTTCAGAAAAAGTCTATTTCAGTTGGATAGAAGTTAATTTTCATCTCCAGACCCAAAGCACAAATCAGCTAAGTTATAAAAGTATTAAAAGATCAGTACTAGGTCCCAAACCTTCTGAGAAAAGTTGGGGTTTTTTGGGTTTTTTTTTTGATGTAATATAGAGGGCTGGTAAATAAGGTCTCAGATACAGTACCTGCTTTTGAGATGAGAGAATAAGGCACTGCAAGATGCTTATTTCAGCTTCATACTCACTAAGTCCTGTCATGTTTCACTAGTTTAATACTACCCCAAAAAGGAATTTTAAAAGCATGCCATAAATGATTGCATTTTCAGATTAACATCTCACTGAACTTTTCAGTGAGGTTTCAAATGAGTTTGCCAGCATTTCTTTTTTTTTGTGTTTCAAAATACCACGTAAGCCACTAGGAACTACTTTGCTCACTTCACTCACTGGCAAACTCCAGAGCTGATTTCAAGTGATTTTCCCAGCTCAACACCAAAGTAGTGACCCATGATTCCTGAAACTGATTCAGCAAAATGCTGTCATCTGCATTGATATAAACTCTGGAAATATACAGCTGCTGCAGCAAGAAAGTAATTTTAAGTGATGGGCAGAAATGTCACAAGGTTGAAAAGGTTTTTGTGAGAGCAAGTAGGGAACCAGAAAGGAAGTTGCAGCATTGAGAGAACAAATGGGAACTGGAGTCACAGAGGATGGTGAAGGAGCTGAGGCATTAAATGAATATTTTACAAGCAAGAACACTAAAAGACGCACCAGCTGAAACTGGCTCTTGTACCCGCTCACATGGTTGACTTCAGAGCTAGTGAGGCACAGACATTGTGTAAGTTAAAAGAAGTTGTAATCAACAAGTCATACTTGCTGTGTGCAACCTTGAGGCTTTAAAGGGACATTGGAATAGCACATGGCTTAGCTGGGCTGGTCTTTACTCAGAGGCTATAAATGCCAAATTCACAAATAATAACTTTTGTAGACCAAATACCATAAAATCTTAATTACAACCTTGTAACTACAAGAAGTCCCCACCAAGCCAGACTTATTTATTTTTCCCTTAGTAAGGGATTTTGTGTACTTAACTCAGCATGTTCCACTCACATGAAACACGCATTTCCATATTCATGCAAATTTCTTCAGAGTTAACTGACCCTTTCAGTAGCAAAACTTAAGAGGTGCTATATGATACACATTGCATCAGCCTTGTTACTAGTTTATGGAATGACAAAGTGAGTTAAACAGTGGGGAAATGGTTGTCCAACTTTATTGTGGTGCTTTCTTCTTTTTCTGGTTTTCTTTGGTGGGAAGGGAGCGAGGATGGGGAGGAAATCAAGGAATCACTTTTAGAAGTTTAACCACTCTCTCCTTGGAAAGAAAGATCCACTTGATAGGAATGATCCTTGTCACTTGTGAAAAGCCTCTGTGATGAGTCAAGTGCCACAAGAGAAAGCCCTGTGTGCTTCCTCAGTTCCTTAATGACTTCTGCTAAGCAGAACCAAACAGGTGACCTACTCACCACCTCCATAAGATGCTTGATTGTATTTTGTGTAGCTGGCCCTGGTTGCCATGTAATAACAAACCAAAATGTCTGCTAAGAATATGTAGCCACGTAAATAGTAGATGCTGACTGAAATATAAGTACAATGGGAGTTAAGGTTTTGTGTAATGCAAAGGGAGGCATTGCAAAGCACCACTGTCTACACCAAAGATTTACTTTCACTCTTAGTGGCCACAGCTAATCAGAAACAGTCTTTTTCCTCATGTGTTAATCCTGTAGTCTTTTTTTATACCAGTGGGATCCCTTATTAGGAATATGAGCCTCAAGACGAGGTCGGTAGTGATTTGTGCTCATTTGTGATGGGAGGATTAATTCTTTTATTTGTTTCATGTTGGTATATAAAAAGTTACCCCATTTTGCACAATGAAGTAATATATAAAATTGTGACCATTTAACATCTT
Source organism: Hypotaenidia okinawae (assembly GCA_027925045.1). Taxonomy (NCBI): domain Eukaryota; kingdom Metazoa; phylum Chordata; class Aves; order Gruiformes; family Rallidae; genus Hypotaenidia; species Hypotaenidia okinawae. The sequence continues at coordinate 11,541,093 of BSDF01000006.1, forward strand.
AAATAACTGTTGTATATTTAACTTTCATTGCAAAATTCCTTTTATGGCAAACATTAATGATAATGTACAAGAACTAGATATGACATGCTACAATCAGAACAAAGCATTTTTTGTTTGAAATGCTTAAATTTTATTGCAAAAAATTTAAACTCTCCTACTTAAAAAAAAATTTAGTGAAATTAAAGCGTTCATTTTTCATCATGAAATACATCTCCAATCAAATTTAAATTTCCCCTTGTTTTCATAAAGTTGTTCTTTTCCTAAAATATTTTAGGCCATATATTTTCACAGCTCCAGTAATGGAAAAACTTGTGAGTGCGATTCTGAAGGATTTCTGACTGTTTTCCAAATTTGGAGGAGAAAAACTGAAAAACAAAGCCAGAGCTATTCACGTGTTTACAGTTATATTTAGCTGATACTTTCTCTCACTGATTATACTTACTTGTCCGTAGTGAATCATTTTTACTCTTCTCTGATGGGAAATAGGATGAAAATGCAGGATAGGTACAAAAAGGGAAGGTTCAGTCCATTGTCTGTTCTTCTCTCCTGCCCCTTTTCCACAACATATTCATTTTTTACCTAGAAATATAAACCAAAGGAGGAACGGAAAAGCTCCTCTTAGACATAAAACTTGGATGTTCACATTATTCTTCAAACCTATTGAGATTATAGTACATCTGTTTTGTCTTATATGGGCCAGTAATAGAAAGAGAAGCCATGCTTCAAATCATTTCTATGCCTTGGCTAAGGGTAAGATACAAAAAAAGCCACTAATATGTCATGCCATATTTACACAAGGTATTTTTGGATTAGAGTAAGCAAGGGACTTTTTGATGTTTAAAATTACTGTAATTTTTAAAAAGCAATATAGGTAGAAATTTGCTCTCTGCAGAGTTCATAGATTGTTTTCAGCAAACTTGGACACTATTTTCTTCGTACTCATCAAAGAGTAATGAGTAATATTAGAAAATATCCTTTTAATAGAGAACAGTACTTCTCCAGACTGTCTGAGCTTTCCAACTTACTGTCCTGGCAGCCTTGTTGTTTTGCTTTCTTCCATTGGATAAATAAACCCTTTCCCCCACTTTTAAGGTGATTTTCTTGCTTGGCTTGTAGTTCGTAATTCTTTAATTCTTGAACCATCATTGTCTCTTCTTGTACATAAGAAGCAGTTTTGAACAGAACAGACTGATCCCAGGTGGGCTATATCAGCTGAACACCATCATCTAATGCTGTTGTCTTCAAATGCCACCCCCCAACCCCCCCAAAATGGGGGGCTGAATGTCTCTGTAGAGCAGTACTTAGCAATCAAAATCCATGGCATAAAATTTCTAGGGGCAGAATGTGATTTCATCCAGAAAGAATTATGCTACCTTTTAATCTGATTTGCTCTCTGGATTTAAAGAAATTTCACATGTAGGGAGTAACTATCCATTTAGAATGTTTCCAAGAAAAGCAGGCCTTTTTGTTGTTTTCATCTCTCATTTGGCTGTAGGCTCAGCTGCTGAATTCTGTAAGTCTGTAAAATGACAGCTGCCTTGTCCCTTACTGCCTACTTCCCAGGAAAGCATTTTGTGCAATATAGGATTTAACTCATAAGCTGTCATGAAAATTGCTGAATGAAAAACAATAGCATTTCCCTCTATCACGCTAAAACGTATGACCATGTGAAGAGTGATATAAAGTTCTTATTTGTAGAATTCTGAGGTGAATCATAATTTTAGAGGTGTTATTGGCATGATGAATGTATAATAACCTGCATTAGTTGCAAGGAATGATATTACAAGGAAGGTGTGTGTTTTTCAGCCCAAACTAGTGGTAAGCCTATTATATGCTGTCTCACTATTATTGTTTACTGGAAAAGTGTCAGTCCCTATAGGTCTCAGTAGAGGTGTCAGTGTCAAAGAAATGCAAATTAAGGGATAGTCCATGCTCATAAAGAGCTTATTATCAAATTAGTAAGGCTCAGAAAAGGGAAAGGAGGATTATCATCTTCATTTTAAAGACAGAGCAGGCTGAGACTGTGAGGTATGTAATAACTTGTCATGTTTTTGTGTAGTGTGAATGTCAGAGCCACGCTCATGTTCAGCATGTTCCACAGCACATTGCATACAAAAGCTTTTAAACAAAATACCAGACGCTCCAGTTGGTTTCGTATTTAGATACATGCCTGTGAGAAAAAGCAGTGATTTGCCAGACTACAAATCAAAATACAGTGATAATATCGGTGAAATTTTAATATCTGCTATTGAAATCCCTAAATATCTTAGCTTTGTAGGCTTCTATCTTTAGTTTCTTTCACTCATAGCCTGACTTTGTGTTTTGAAAAGCTTGAAACAATTGCTATATAATCATTTATCACACTTGCTTCTGTCTCAGTGCTCTACCAGTTCTAGCTACTGGTTCATAACCCTAGCAGGGGTTCAGGAATGCATGCTACCCGTTCCTCTGTTCGGAAAAGTAATTCATCACTTATTTTGGAAGAAAGCATGAAGAGGAGAGAATCACAGTTTATGGGAATGGCAGACAGGTTACGAAAGTAGAGATCTTTAAAAAGAAATGTGTAAGGGAATTGCAAGATTCCCAGAGATCTGGAATACGTCATATAGCATTGTTAGATGTGAATTAATGGAGTAAATTCTTAAGTGCATAGAACACAGTCAAAACTCTACAGGAAGGTTTTTGTCACATTTGTTTTGTGCACATATACGTGCTTGCTAATATACAGTGTATTTGCACAAAATGGCCACTCAAATTCTTTCTGCTGAAGGAAAATCATAGAATCACAGAACACATTAGGTTGGACGAGACCTTTAAAGGTCATCTAGTCCAACCCCCTGCAGTAAGCAGGGACATCTGTAACTAGATTAGGTCTCTCAGAGCTTCATCAAGGTTGAATTTGAATGCCTCCAGGGATGGGACCTCCACCACCTCTCTGGGCAACCTCTGCCAGTGTCTCACCACCCTCATAGTAAAGAATTTCTTCCTCACATCTAACTCAAACCTACCCTGCTCTAGCTGAAAAAACATTGCCCCTCATCCTATTGCTACATGCCCTTGCAAACAGTCCCTCCCCAGCTTTCCCCTTCAGGCACTGGAAGGCCGCTATAAGGTCTCCCCTGAGCCTTCTTTTCTCCAGGCTGAACAATCCCAACTCAGCCCTCTTTGTAGGAGAGATGCTCTAGCCCTCTGATCATCCTCGCAGCCCTCCTCTGGACCCAAAAATATGTATGATACTTCTGCACTGCAGCTGTGTCTGTCCCTAAAGCAAGGTGACAGCTTTCCTGAGCTGCATTTGAAGTGTGTTGGTGGGATTCTCATGGAGCTGTCTGGGTTCTAAAGGAACCAACAGCTGAGAGCTGGTGGGGCAGAGCTTCGCAGAATCACAGAATTGTAGGGGTTGGAAGGGACCTCAAGAGATCATCGGGTCCAACAACCCTGACAAAGCCAGGTTCCTTAGGACAGTTTCTTCTGCCTCTACTGCCTCCTTCCTCCTGCATACATAATATGAAGGATATCTGTGTACCGTAATATGCCTTAATATGTACACATTACATACTGTACTATCTGCACATAATATGGAGAATATCTCTATATAGTAGCTATATATCAGAAGAAAGGGAATTTCTTGATAATCAAACTGAAGCAGTTCGGGACATCTTAAGCACAAAATTAAGGAGAAGAATCAGATGCTGAACCTACAGCAAGACACAGAGGTAACTGAAAATTCAAACAGAGGAGTAAATCCATTTTGGGCACAAGTAAACAAATGCACAAGTGCGCAGATACATTATCCAGTTGATTGTGATTTCTTTCACCTTAGGCTATATAAAACTGTCCAAAAGTCAAAGAATGAAATACCTAAGATTGCAAGCCCCTTCACAAAGATTGTATTATCTCAGCTTGAAAATTAGGTATTTATCACATTACTGGGGTACATGGAGTCACATAGCAAGTCCCATCACCCTGAGATGAGAGATCTAGCTGACAAAAGGTTTGCTCAAAATAGTAATTAGTTATTAAAAAAAAAAAATCTATCAGCGGAGATGTAAATTTTTCCCCCTCACATTAATTTCTGTATCTGTAATCTCATTTGTTCTCAGGCTTTCAGTAAACTACATGAGAGAATATCTGTTTATAACACTTATCAGGAAGAAGAGGGTGAGGATTTGTTTTCCACAGAACAGGCATCCACACATCAGCTAAGCAGTCACAACATCACTGTGGCAGAGTATGAACTGCTTCAAGGGCTGTCCAGCATGTTTGGTGGAGGGAGTTATCTATGAACTGTCTATCACAACCAGCTGAATGCCCTACCTGAGACTTGTAGAGGGACATAAATCAGTTTGGAAAAAACCCTGATGTATCAGTTAAGGATGCTTTTCCCAGTTGTCACCATATGCTGAGGAATAATGACTATTTTGGAGCTGAATTATGTGATCTCTTCCTAATTCACTATGCTGCAAAATCAAACAAATGAAGTTAAACAGCCCTCTATCAAAGACAGTGATGAAAATGGGTGCTTCTGCTATGAAGTAGGCAAAAAGTGCTTGTGCTACCATTTTTCTGGCCAGAGCTGGGGAAGCCAAATTTGGGAGTAGCAGCATCTACAGAAGCATTTGTAGATGTAGCTTGGGAAAGACATGGTCTATATCTCTAGATCCTGTGATGCAACTCCTTCCTGGAGAACAAAACAATAGAATTAAATTGTTCACTTACAGCACTACTTTAAATTAAAGATAGAATAATCTATCATTTAAAAACAAAAGGGAAAAAGGAATTCCTTAGATCCAGCTTAAGAAGTTGAGCTGAGCTTTCAGAATGTGTGGTATGAGTTTGCCTTACTTTGCTTTAAACATGAAATTAAAAAGAAAAATCTTTGGCACCAAGCCATAGGAAAGAAGCAAAATGCTAACTAATCATATATAATGTTAAAATCAATGTCTCAGTGTTATGAAAGCCCGAAGGAGTAGAAATGTCTTTTCTTAGCATACACAGTAATAGAGTTTGGGGTCAAGAAATGATATATTACTGTAATATCTACTGCCTTCTAAAATGACATTTGTAATAAATGGCATATATTCCTCTTATAATTTCTTTATTAGTAACACAAATTTCACCATCTGTGATTATCACCATGGATGGCAGATGAAAAATTCTCTTCTGCCAATGAACATACCAGTTGAGTTACACGAGGGAGGCATGTGGCTTGCCATGCTTGTAGCTTATAAAGAACTCAGCAGCAGTGGTTCCTTTAGTGTCACACAATGGCAATTATAAGCCTCTTTACTTGACAGGAGGCCTCTGCCCTTCCTAGGCTGCTTTGAGCAGTGCATCAGATATCACAGGCGAGGGGATACATCAAAATTAAGGAACCATTTACTTTCTGCGTGCATTTGGCATAGTCCTGAGGATTGGCAACGGATCTTATCCCAAAGTTAATTTCCTTTCTGTCTTGATTGAAGGAAATGTATGACTTAGCTGCAAGCTCTGCTGAATTCCTGACCATGATCTCTGCAGATATGTAAATGAACATTAGCTGCAGAATATCAGATTATGGAAATGCTTAAAGAACATTAGGGCTTGAGGAAAATGAAAAAATAGTCTCTTACTAGCAAGACATTTTCTCTTTGAAGGAAACATTTGAGTGACATGAAGTTGAGGCTAAAATATAAATTAAATATGAAAAGCTGACTGAGAGGTAATTATTAAAATGATTTGGATTAGATCGAGAAATTCAAGGTCTGTTTCAACAGAGAGCTTGCATGCCCACATAAAGAAACATGGGTAATCATTGTCAGGAATTGATTTTCAGTGAAATGCCACAAAAGAAACCGTAATTTCCACAAATAGAGCATGAACAGACAGGAATTCAAATGAAGATAAGGAATTCACTGTTGTATGATTGAGATGAAATCCAGTGGTGAACTTATCAAATGCGATTCACCTGTTATTACCCTAGGACTGCAGAGGCTTTTATCAGCTGCCCAAACAAGGGTTTCTAGTGCTACCTGAGGTGCCTTGCTGTGCCTTGAGCTCCCTCTCCAGGCAGATGCAGGGCTGCCGTTACTCCCGTGGCAACAAAATCCTGCGAGCATCCCAGGTATAGCAGGGCATTTCCAATGCCTTATGGACACCCGTGGCTGAGCTGAACTCCAAAGGACACAAGTGTTTGAAGCTCGATTCACAAACACAAAACAGTAGCTGCCTTCAAACACTTACATTACTTTCTTAAAATAGATTTTTTTTCTCCTGGTTTTATTGAATACCTCAGTCTGAGAAAGGGCATTTGTTTGTGCATGTGTGCAAGTTTCAAAAAGTATTATTCTTTTATCTAAATGCGGTGGCTTTTTTTCCTAAAACCATTAAATTTTCTTTCTACCACAAATTTTATTAAACACAAGTAATCTAAAGAAGAAATAAAAGCTCAAGGAGGGAAGATTGGGAGGACATGTTCAATAAATTTTGTTCAGTGTTTCCCTATCTGGGTTCAAAATGATGGTGACAAATAGATAGAGTGTCAACATTAAAAAGGTAGAAGACAACAGTGTGGATCACTGTCCCAAACTACGTATAAATTCTGATAGTCTGCCAAGGAGAGTAAATTTATGTCTGCATGTTTATGAGCATGATCAGATTCTGGATCTACAAGTCTATACAAAGACATCTGTGTGTTTTAATAGGGTTCATGATTCTACCACACGCACATGCCTTTGCAGAAGTAAATGTGAGAAGAATTATTCTCCTATTCCCCACTGGAATCCCATCTGGCACTCTTAATTGGCCAATTACCTTTAACAGCTAATGGATGAAATGATAAAGAAATAGTGCTGAAGGATTATATTTCTGGTTACTAATCTTAAACAGACTAAACGTTGACTACAGTTTCTGGCTGCAGAAATATTTTCTGGATAAATTTCAATTAATCATTTTTCTGTCTGTAAGAAAATAATTTTCAAATGAAATTTTAGATTCTAGTGGGCTGTTTGACTTGGCTTCTTGTTTTGATTGTGATCCTGTTTTAATCACTTTGCCACCCTTTTCTGTCTGCTAGTGAACCTATTGCTATTGGTCCAAGGCTCTCCACACTGATGGCACATGCTCTCACCAACTTGATTCACCAAGACAGTACGTTTCTATATTCAACATTTTCTCATTTCAAATGTTACAAGGCCCTCAGGAAATAAAACAACAGAGACATTCAGGATATCCATCTCTCAGCTTTCTGTAAATTTTAACATACATTTTCTTCATAGAATTCCTTTTTGTTCCCCTGATTGTTCTGAATAAACTATATTCACCTATAATTTAAATCCTGTGGTTGGTTCTGGAAGCCCGTTGTGTGTCATAGTTTTGGCTGTATGCTAAGACTGAAAAGGACTCTTACTTTAAATGATTCATATCATTATATTTTAAATAGGTGCATGAAAAGAACATAGCTACCTTGGAGCAAACCTTATGAACAACATATTATAAAATGCTATTTGATCTACTTGTAAAAAATATTTGCTTTTAACTCTGAAATAAGTATCTAGTTCATAATTCCTCATAACCAGATGTTTTAAAGTTTTTAGTTTACTGTTTTTGTGAGGTCTTTTGTAGGGTTGAGTTTTCAAAAAAAATGTATTTAATACACATGGATGTTTATGCCTTTGCAAAGAAAGTATTCAGCTTTTTAGAGCTTTTTTTTTTCCTCTCCCTCTCTCAGTTAATCTGATTTAGGTGTATCAAAAGTGAAAACATGCTTAGCTTAATCCCACAGAATAGGACCAGTGGTTGAATGACACCAGCCACTAAGTGAGTTTGGTGCCCTCTTAGACTCTAAGCACCTTCATCAAAGCTTTTCCCTCATTTCAGAGAGTCAAGTCAGTAACAGGGCGGTTACTCTGTTGGGTACTCTCTGTTCTGAATATAAATGGACTATTTTTTGTCCAGATATCTAATTCTTTTGGTTAAATGATCACAACTTTCCTACCTTGGACTTGTTCTGAGAAAAGAAGGTCCTTGTGCTCACAAGTGAGGAATGTGTGGTGCTTGAAGCTGTGAACCATGCCATGCTTTTCGATGCTAGCTCATACTTCAGTACTTCTTCCCTATTTTTCCTTTGATGTCCATCAAAGAGCTCTCAACTTATAATTTCCCATACAAGTTTCTAAGCTTCCTGTGTTCATTACATTTTTGCTAAACATTCGTACCACTGTATATTCTGACACAAAGTAAAAGCTAATCAGTACTGATTAGTAGTGTTAGTGCAGATGAATAAAGCATCCTTAAAGGGAAGCAGCAGAGACTTAGAACCAGCATGAATGATGAATCGAAAAGGGATACTTGCATTTATTCTTTGCTTTCATTTCTCTACCAGAAATGCCTAAGCGGCACTGGCTTTTCTCTCTCTCTCTGAACTTGGGGCAATCTTGCTGACCTTCTGGGTCATCTTGCATATTGTAAACCGAGTAAGACTATACTCAATGATTTTTCTGATTAGATCTCCTGTAGCTGATTGGTTCAGGCCCTTTTCTGAAGATAAAAGATGAATCCCAGATTTGCCACTGTGTCACTAAAATCAGGATTCGATTCTTAATACTTCAGACTTTTTTTCTGTGAGATTTATTCTGGAAAGGAGATGTGGGAGGAAAGTGTTTACTAAAAAAAGAGGGAGCGACTGTTTTACCTTCTCCTGGACAGATTGCTGGGGCAGCACGGAGAGAGGGAAACAAGAACAATGGGACTTATAACAGAAAATACAAAACTGGTGATACACAGTGCAGTTTCTCACCAAAGACTGTAACTCAAACTGTACGCTTTAGACGTGTCACAAAGACAGACTGTCCCAGAGCTGTCTGTCCCAGAGCCATGCTGCCCCTCCCTTACTAGCTCCCTTTTATACCGAGCATGACAGTAAAGCATGGAATACCCCCTTTGGTTAGTTTGGGTCACCTGTCCTGGCTGTGCCCCATCCAAGCTTGCGGTGAAAATTAACCCTGTCCTAGCTGAACCCAGGACATTCTGGCTGCAACTATAGTTTGTATACAGTCTACCACCAGTCCAGCTTGCCAGCAAGGCCTTGTCTTTTTTATCCTGTACAGGAAGAATCTGTATGTGTGTATGCATATGATTTCTGGCAATGCCCTACAACATCTATTTTTCCATTGAGTGGCAATAGAGAACAGCTTTCACAGAGTTTTCAGTTAAGATGGTACTACATTGAAAACTGGTGTTTAATGATTGTTAGAGTAGGAAAAAATGCATCAGAAATTTCTTTCTAGCCTCAGCTGCTCAGAGCTTATTGGTTGTTAATCTCAAAAGAGGCAGCAGAACTAAATTATTTTCTTGGTTCTTCAAGTAAGGATATAAATATATGGCATGAGCAATGTGGAGCATCTTGCATTTCCTCTGCTTTGCCATGGATATAAAAGATCCTCTGGTGTGTCACGAGCTGTAAAATGATTTATTCTGCAGAACCTTACTTGCATGGGGCACAAAGAGCAGACCAGGCATTAAGAATTGTGTGCAGTCCAGAGATTAACCTACACATAAGATCTGAAGGCACTGCAAATAGTCTTCTATAGGCATAGAAACAGAATGAAAAGAAACATCTTCCTTTGTATATTACGCATGCTGTTTTTCTCTTTCACCTGCAATACCAGGTCAAAAAGCTGAAGGTCAGAAATGCCAAGTAAAAATACCATATTACCTTTTTTGGTATACAGCTGATCTCTTTTCTATCTGAATAGGGTTTTTTTCTTTTAAGGAAAAGAAGAATCCCTGTTTATAAACCTTCTATTTCTTTTCTGCAACAGAAGTAGAGGTGAGAAATATCATAATGATTAAAAAGAAAAAGGTGTTCAAAAGAGATGCTGAAGGATTTGAAATTCAAAATGTGACCAGGTCTGGCTAGCAAACCCTTGCAGCGAAATACCATGTGCTGAGTGCGGGGGGACTGTGAGATGAGGTTCCAGAAACCTAATGCAGATCTGAATTTCTCCATCTATCATAGATTGAACCAAAACTGTCAGCCTGTTTACCTAAACAGAAGTTGAAAAATTTGCTGTTTCGGTCCACCTCTTCTTCAGGGCCTGGTTCAACACTGATTTTATTAGCTTGAGTATTTTAACTTTACACTATATCATAAGCACCTGAAAAGGGGGAGATCAAAATTTGAGAAGTACTAAAAGCCCCCTATCTACAGTGACAAAAATTCCACCACCATAATCTCTATTAAGTGCTCTAAAATTACAGTGTAACAGTTCTGAAATTACACGTGACATCTGCATGAATACCAAATCGATTCATTATGTTCAGCCCTATTACAAAAAGCACTTACTGATTTTGCACTGATTACAACTCTTACAAATTAACAGTTACCCATGCAAACTTAACTTCCCAGTGTACATATATTATTTAAAGATATCAGTTCAGTCAAAAGAAGGTAGCAGTGCAAATAATACCTCCACTTAGCATGGAGTATCATATCTGAGTAAAGTACCCCAATATTTTAAAGCTCTTTTACAGTGCTTGATTTTTAGAAAAGTCTCTTTTCCTTTTTTTTTTTACATAAATTTTTGATTAAGCATGCCATGTCAGTCTTCCATCCAGTCTCTCAAGAAATGGAGTCTAAAGAGAGAACAACCAAGAAAGAATATGATAAATGTTCACATTATGCAGAATTTGCCTTTTTGAAATCACATTCCCCATTGTGCAAGCCAGAATTTTATAGAGATATAAATCACAAAGAAATAAGAAGCCAGTAATGAGATAGAAGTATATTTGAAATATGGATGCAAATCCTTACCACCTGCTGAGCAGAAATAGTCTGCAGAGACTCTCCTGAAAACTGAACTGCCATTAACATCTTGTAAGCACTAAATTTGCAGCAGAAGAATGCTGGAATTATATGTCTGTGAAATGCCAAAGGCCTCTTTGATTTATCTCTAAGCAGAATGTTTCAGCTACATCTACATAAATATTTTAACAGGAATTTAATTTTCATTTTAGTCACACAATAAATCTTTTTATTGCACAACATCATCTTGTCCTAAATAAGTTACCTTTTGTGTATGAGCATGAAGATGGTTGTGTTCAGTCTTCTTTCTAGTTTGACAAATCCTGTTTGAATACAGAATGTATTGGTGCACTTATTTACATTAAAAAGCTTGCCACAGGCTGTTTGATTTTGTCTAGAGTATCTATTCATTTAGACATAACTTATCCAATGGCAATCAATTGACTTATATTTACCTCTAGCTCTGGACCTCTCAAGGGTAGACCAGAACAGAACAACAGCAAAAAAACAACAGAAGGAAGTCTGGAGTAGCTATATTGGCAGCTGCACATACACTGGCAGAGGAAAAATATCAGAGCTTTACTGCTTATTTTATTTTCAGTGCATTTTACAAACAACACTAGCAACTCAGGCAGCTCCTGTCTGACTGAATCTTACTTACTGTGCATTTCAGATATCATTGCTGTTGCAGTTTGATTGTGCAGTGTTAGGTACAGTGAAAATGTTGGGCCAGTAATTTATAACATCTCCAGAGGACGATAAACTGGGGATGGATGACTTTTTCTGCTTGGCAGGATGCTGGAAATAAGCTCCTAGGAGTAGAAAGTTTGTCGTGAGCACGGTGGTGTGATGCAGAGCTACCTGCCGTTCCCAAGTCTGTTTGGCAATGTGGAGCACAAGCTACAGAACTCAGAGTGCTGACAGTGTAGATGAACAGGTGCATCTACATGTAGCCTTTTTTTCCATTCTCTTTGCAAGCTCCTCACTTGCTTTCTTGCTGAAAGAGAAGTGTGATGGAGCTATTGTAAATCTCTCTTTGGGCTTGTGAATTTATTCTGCACGAGTCATAATGTTCTGCCTGCAAATTGATTATCATTTCTGATTTATTCAATCTCAAAATCACGGCATAGAACATTTGCTCTAGCACTCAGAGGGGAACAGGTACAAGTGTAAATAACAACTGGCAGTTGGAATTAGGCTGTTAAGGAAGCAATTTTCAAAAGCTTAAACAGAAGCTAGTATTAAGCAGCTCTAATCAAGACTTTCACTGCAAGCTGGGTACCTATCACTTACTTTGTCCTCTGAAGATCTTCCCATAAAACTGTCCTGTTTGATATCTCTTCAAAACCAGAGGTAGGCATAAGTATTTGTGGTTATAAATTTGTTGTTACATAAAGAAGTTTTAGGCTGCAATCTACATTGGCACAAGTAATTTGAGACACATTATTATAGCCTCCACCAGGGCAGTTGACTGCTCTATAGATAGTTCGGAGGAGACATTAAGTTTGTAATTATTCAGTTACTGACTTCTCTATTATGCCTGTTAAGCCTAGGATTTCTTCTTTGTTATTATCTACTTTGGTCTTCCTCTTTTCCATTTCCTTGACTGTCATATGTGCTGACAAGAAAAGAGTTTAAAGAGAGCTAGAAACAGCAGTCTATAAAAGACAACATTCTTTCTCCTTGGGCAGGTTTTAAGGGAAGGTTGTGGCAGAACCTGGTTGGTGAACTTCCATTAAACCACTGTGATTGCCATAAAAGCTTCTCTTTTCCTTCTAAAATACATAATGGAGAAAGGAGAAACAGCAAATACGCTGTTGTACTTCACACACCTTAGCAAGAAGTTAATTGACTTACTTAGGAACAGTAGCATGCTCAGCCAGTCTTTGTGCTTAAATAATAGAGTCATTGAGTATCTCATTGAATGAGATCTTTGGAGCTCATCTGGTCTGATCTCCAGCTTGAAATAGGACTATTAACCAAGACCAGATCAGAAGAGCTCTGGCTTTTTTTTCTAATTACAGCTCCTGCCTGCTGTAGTGCTACACAATTATGCTGTATGAAAGTTGTCTGTCTTCTCTAAAGTCTCTTGGCACTACTCACTTTTATAGACATTGTCAGAAAGACAATGCTTAACCCTATTTCTTTTTCCCTAGGTTCCTATATAGTCTCTGAATATATGGTCCCAACTGTCAGCTGTGAAGCCTTCTTGTCACTGCATCAACAATTCACATTCTGAGGGACTGTGCAAATAGTATGTATTTTCCACTTGAATCCATTCACAGGTATTCAGTGTCATTATTTCTATAACTGTAGGCTGTTGGGGGAAACAGTGCTCCATGGTACTTCTGCTCACTGTTCATTCTTTATAGTATAGTGACCTACAATAGACTCTGTCATAAAGCTTGTGGAAGTACTGGCTTATTCCAGGCCAGGCAAAGGACTCTTATTCTCTCTCTTCCCCCTCAGTCGCGTGCATGTGACTACTCATTTTTGTGCTGTAAAATCCACTCCCAGTCACCTAAGAGGTAATGACTCTTTTGCTCTACTCAGGTAGAGCAAAGAATTCTGAGCAGATTCATCATGGAGAAGGCAGAGGGATAAATCCACGTTTCCTTGAGCCCTGGGGAGAAGTGCTGTGGAGTTAAAAATGTTCACTTAACTGTAAAGCCATAATTGTGTGGCAGCAGATTTCAAATATTCAGGAGTCAGGTAGCTGAAATTCCCACAAGGGTGCAATGCCTTGCAGGAAACAGTGCAATATCTGTGTTACATGCAATTTCTCCTGTCCTGAAATTCTTCTGTTTGCTTCACCGCTGGGGTTTGAGAGATCTGCTTGAAATAGCTGAAACAGTTAATCAGACTCTTTCTTTAGATGGGAACTTCTTAGCTTAGCACCTTTCTGAAAACATGAATAGTGACAAAACTTGCTTATCTTCTGAAATTAAGAACTTTACAAATCAGAAAAGCCAGATTCAAATGCAAAACCGTCTGTGGCAGATACAGTGAGATTAGACTAACAGAAAGTTTATTCCTTTGAACCTGCACAGCTCAAGTAATAGAATAGGTTTTTTTCCTCCTCTTACCTGTCTTTCATTTTAGGCTAAGACTTTGAACATTTCCTGGAAAGAACTGCGAGACTAAATTAATACGCTCTACTAAAACATTTATCAAACTTCTGGAATCCTTTCTGGGACAGATCATGGCCACAATTATGTACAAATATATTATGTGAAAGTGAGAAGGCAGCTTGTCTCACCACATATAGTGCACCAGCAGCTTCGTAGGCAAGACAGACTGAGTGAAAATGGCACACTGTCTCTCCTATCAATAGAAATGGCAGAGCGAATAGAGCATAACTGCTAAACTTAAGAAGTACTGGGATAGATAAACAAAAGGAGATTTGCTGTGGCACAAAGTAATACTTGTCCAGTATGCATTTTTTTCCTGTCTTGACACTGTAATAGGAAAAGCCTTTTGAGTAAGAAGTGTGCTGGAGGTATCAAGGTAGAATGCAAGGTCTTCACTGGTAAAACAACTGACTGCCTTCCATAACATGCTTTAAATTATGCTAGTTGTCATTCTGGTTTCCAGATTTGGGAAGAGAAGGACAGATTTCCTGCTGTTCCTTTTTCAAACCACAAGCCTGTCATCCTGTAGAGACCTTTTACAATGTGATTCCCCCAAGAAGGCTGTGAGATCCTTGGAGTCACCAAAGTGCCAAAATGTAATGTTTCTTGCAAGGACTCAATAATGAGGTTTATAGATTTCCTGTGCACCTCTCCAGCAGAAACAAACTAATAGTGTGCAAGGCAGGAGGGAGAGTGGAAGAATTCCCTGGGATATATTTCATATGCTAAAGCTATTATTGAAATATAGTTGCTTATCTAGCTCAGGATCTCTGCTCACCAAAATAATTGTACAAATTGTCTCTGACTAATGACAATAAAAGACCTGAATCTCTGTATTCCCTGGGCAATTTAAAATCTGAGTTTAATATAATGCTGTTTCATTTCTGAGCTAATATAATCGTATAAAAGACATTTTGTTTAAAAGAATGCTTTGCTGTAGAAAGAGAAGTGCAGGAGGTATCTCTCTACCAACCACAGAGACTCTTTAAAGAAGAAAAAACACAGGGAAGAACAATGAAATTTACCTGTTTATCACAGCATAAGAAGCAGTATTAATTGTTATTCTTATCCATTTGGGCCATATAGTCTGATAAGACCTGAAATCCCGCCGGATGATTTCTCAGGAACAATGAGGTGATACAGGCATTTCTTCTATTATTTAGAAAAACATACAAAGCCAAGTAGTCTTACAGTAGCTCCCAGTAGCTCCGATATCCCCCTGTTTTTGTGCTTTCTGTGTCAAGAAATTTTTTGCTTTCTCACGATTATACTTACACTTTTTAAAGCTGGTAATACACATAGTCTCTTTACCCCTGCCTGTGCAGGTTAGCAAACCTCCCAGTGCATGGGAATCAGCTCTGATCCGTCAAGTCTGGGGCAATAACTGCCCCAGTTGTGCATATATTTTCTGCCTAAAAGAACCTGCTTGCTTCTTCTGCGAATCCCACAAGGGAATGGGGTCTGCTGCTGGCTTCAGATCCCACACTGACCTAGAAGCCAATTTCACCTCTGAAGGAAATCTTACATCACTGGATAATTGCACTCAGCTAGAGCCCAAAGGCCCTGATCAGAATCTGTGCTGCACATATGTAAAAGAAGGTCTCACCTCTGCCTCAGACATTTTTGAGTCTGAGTTTGCAAGGGGTTTATAAAGGAAAGGAGAAAAAACAAAATGGAGGTGCTCTTCATACAAGTATATATTTTTGTAGAAACGTGTTCCTCAGAAATTTCTTTAATATTTCAATTTCATGTAGGCATCACAGCAAAAGTATCTTGAGAAGCTAAACTACTGCAGTGAATTTCAAAATAACCAGGGTTCAATATGATTTAGCAAAGCTCAAAAAAAAAAAAAAAATTCCAAAAAAAGAAAGTGGAGAACCTGTAAAGGCCGCTGTAAAGGTTTGAGTGGCTTCTTTAGCATGCAGTGCAACCTGAGCACCTGCTGAAAGACAACTGGCAGCACAGCAACTTCCTTCTTTCCATAAAACAAAACCCCTGCAGCAACAAAAAATCTTAAAAACATGGTAAGGCCTCAATATATTTTCTTTTCAGTAGGATAAATATGATGTAGTTACCAGGATTTCACAATGGAAATGCTTTCATTACCATAAAATGCTTTGAAGTAGTTGACAGAAACCACCCAAATCCTCAATTAATTCACAATGTAGTCTGCATTTCACAGTCAGTGATATGTAAGACTATGTTATTTCCTCTGTCCTCTGCTCCCTTACAATTCTTCACAGAACCTGCTTTAATAGCAATGTCAGAGTGTCAAAGTGCTTTTTAAGCAGGGTACAGCTATCTATATCCTGCAGATAAATCAGGGCTCTCCTTCCCAGGTCAACAAAGAAGCCTCAGCGGTAATGTAATCATGTGGATTATATTAAACTGGACCAAGCTGAAGGACTAACTGAAGGCCTGTAAAGCTAATGGATGTTGCTCAACTTCTGTATTCACATAAGAGAAATGTACAGTGAACTAATTACAATTTCTATTTTGTGTACTGTCATTCATTTCAGAGCTTCCCCAAGAAACAGTCCTTCAGCGATTACATGGCAGCAAACTGTTCCCAGAGGTCATATATAAAGTCATTATATAGAATCTGATGAGCATTGTTTCTGGGCTCTAATTGGAAACTATATCATCTTGACTTGTCACAACCCAGTTGCGTGTGTGCCTATCAGTAGGTCCATTCATGTCTATTAAACCTCTTGTGGTTTTAAAGACCTTATAATGCTGAAGGAGCTTGCTGAATCAGGATCTCTTATATGACCTGGTTGTTCACTGTTTGCTAACTAATCAGGAAAAAACACCAATGGATGAGAACTTATTCTTTTATCCAACAATGCCAAAGCTCTTCAGAAACTAACTTTAATTAGTGCCCCACAGTGAAGACAAACATAATTATCCTCATTTTACAAAGGTCTACCCCAATGTCATAGTGAATCAATGAAAGGAGCTTCCAGGAAACCACTGTTCATTAAGGCTGTAAACAGTGCCAGACTTGGGCAGAATGCAGCAGTAACTTAATCTGATAGTGTTTTCCCAATACTGAGGCTTTTGAGCCTCAGAAGAACATAACCTTCTACCCAATAAAAGTATTTGATGAAGCTTTATGCAGAGCACTAAGAAGCTAGTCTCCCTGGAAAATAAAGATTTGATTATTACATTATTCAGCCATCTCACCCATATAAGTTCTTCCTCTGGATGAGAGACTGCAATATATATGGTACAAGTAATGATGCTGGGCTCAGGCACCTAATGTTCTAGGACAGCCATTATGAAAGATAAGCACATCACTGCCTCTCTATGCAGTGATATTTCCCCTTGGACTACCTACCGTAGCCAAGCACTTGACTAGGATCCCAATTAATTCCTTTTGAAAAGCTTAGATGGTGGGTTTTCCCCCTCTTTTATTCCAGTGTATCTTATAGCCAATTTTTAAGTATTTGATCCCAAGTGTACTTGCATAGGAAAGGGTGTGGGTGTGTGTGTGCAGATACGCATACAGATGTTACGAACACCCAGCTTAGGAAGGAAGTTACTTTTGGAAAAGTGACAACAAAGAGGTTCCTTCCAAAGTTTTTTTAAAATCACTCTTAAGTTCTAAGTTCATAGAAGGTGATCTGATCTGTTTTTAGTAAAGAGAAATGAGGAAAAAGGAATAAAAGGCAAAAAAGACTAACTGCAAGACGACAGAGTCTGGGAAGGTATCAGAGACATGCATGCAGACAGTTCACAAATGATTTGAAAAAGGTTTCAAATGCCTGTACCTCAGGATATGTCATTACAGAACAGAAATTTGTATTAAATCAGTCAGCTTCAGTACATGCCTAGTAGATAGTAAATCTTTATATAACATTCAGTGGAGCTATTATATCACAGTTTCACAGCCTTCCTCCTAGCTGTTAAAGACTCTTTTTCTCCGTGTCAGATCCTTAACATCAGTTTCCACCCTGTTCCATCAGAGGAAGGGGCTTAGTCCTTTTTTTATGTGGTGGAGTACTTTTAAAAAATCAATTAATTTATCAGCATGTCTGATTCACCAGACCACGCTCACATGCCAACCTCCCCCTTCCCATCACAGTCCAGCTACCTGCTCACTCAAATGAGATTAAATTTCTTCCAGCCGATATTAACTTGGGATCCCAACCGTGCGCTCATCTGCCCTGCCTGTTATCCCAGCCCAGCTCCTTGCTTGTGTTGTGGCTCTAATTAGCTAGCTGGCCAGGGGCAGGGCTGCACGCTTCTGATTCCCAGGGGAAGGCCAGCACGATGCACCAAGACCTTGCACCAGCGCCGAGCCTTGCTTTAAACCCCACGTCTCCACACCACTGGAATGGGAGAGGGAGAAGAGGTGTGTGTCTCAGTCTGGCTCTTTCCTGCAGCTGATCCGTTTGTCTGAGTTCCTGCTTGCCGGGAACCTTTAACGCGCTCCGCGGCGGGTAAAGCAAGAGTTCTGGTTACAATGCAGTGGGTGGGTGGAAGAGGCAGACGGCAGCCGGAGCCTCGCGGTGCGGCTCAGGATGCTGTAGGAACCAGGGGTTGCCAGGCAACTGCTACCTGCACCAGCAGCGGCATCACCGGGGCGGCACCCTGCGGGAGGGGCTCCGGGACACCCTGCTCCCCTCCGGCAGCCGAGGGCCTGGGGGAAAACCGGGTGCAGCAGATTTTCCCACTGCCGTTTTGGACTGCCTGTGAGGTGTCCAGAGGTACTCGTGACAGGGAGGTGTTGTGCAGCAAGGGGGTTGCTAGATGAACGATTTTCACACTTGGCACCATACCTTGTGCTTGGGGAACAGTCCTGTTGCAGTTCTCCTCAGAGAAGTGATTACCAAAGAGCTTTCATGGCTACAGTCAAGTGATGTACACTCCTCTTCATGATGATGAGCTACACTAGCTTCTCAGCTAGACTTCCTTTATTACTCCTGATGTTCATCTAACACAGGTGAAATTATTTCAGTATTTCCTCGAGGAAAGGTATCAGACCTGGCAGCAGAATTGTGTATGTATGTACCAATGGTGTTTTAAATAAAGGAGTTTGTCTTCCAAGACTTCCTTCATGCAGGTCTGGGATACTTCTCTACACATTCAGGCTCCTGAATGTGCTCCAAGTCCCACTCCCCAGCTGCACATTCTCTGTGTTCTGGCTAGTCTGTGTGTGGAAGGATAAAGGTGGTAAGGAAAGAGTAGATAGAAATTTGTAAATCAGCATGAAACTGAGGAGGGATTTTCTGTTTCAGTGGATTTGTTTTGAAAACCTTAAATAGCTAGCACCTGGAAATACTAGTGGCAGAGTGCTAGTTTTCACGATTGATTTTTGCCCAAGAGACAAGACTGAGATTCGAGGACAATTAACACAACTCTCTCAAATTGGTACCGTGTTCCCTAATTGTTCATGGACCATCTATTCTTGACAGGGGCTCTCACTTTTCTCCTGGGTCAGTTTTATTCAGCTTTGCACAAATCACCTGACCACAGGCATGGGAACCTGGCTGCCTCACATCCCAGATGATGTCTGATTAGCTGGACTAAAGCATCAAGACCAGAGGTGATCAACATGGATTCAACAAGGGGAAATCATGCTTGGCCAATCTTACAGCCTTCTATGATGTCATGACTGGCTGGGTGGATGAGGGGAGAGCAGTAGATGTTGTCTACTCTGACTTCAGTAAGGCTCCATTGTCTCCCATGACATCATCACAGATAAGCTTAGGAAATGTGGGTTAGGACAGTGAGGTGGATTGAGAAGCAGATAAGGGTCCGCTTCTCAATCAGAGGTTCAGAGGGTTGTGATAAGAGATGCAGAGTCTAGTTGTAGGGCTGTGTGTTCCCCAAGGGTCAGTACTGGGTCCGATCATGTTCAACATACTCATAGTGATATGTGTGAGGGAACAGCATCCACCCTCAGCAAGCTTGCTGATGATGCAAAACTGGGAGGAGCAGCTGATACACCAGAAGTCTGCACTGCCATTCAGTACAGACCTGGACAGGCTAGAGAGTAGGGTGGAGAAGAACCTAATGAGGCCCAACAAAGACAAGTGTAGGGGCCTGCCCCTAGGGAGGAATAACCTCATCCACCAGTACAGGTTAAGGCTTGACCTGCTGGAAAGCAGCTCTGCAGAGAAGGACCTGAACGACAAACTATGCATGAGCCAGTAATGTGCGTTTGTGGCCAAGAAGGCCAATGGGATCCTGGGGTGTCTTAAGAAAGGTGTGGCCAGCAGGTCGAGGGAGGTTATTCTCCCCTACTAGATTGCCCTTGTGGGGCCACATCTGGAGTGCTAAGTCCAGTTCTGGGCTCCCCAGTTCAAGACAGACAGGGACAGAGTCCAGTAGAGGGCAATGAGGATGATGAGGGACCGGAACATCTCTCACATGAAGAAAGGCTGAGAGAACTGGGTCTGTTTAGCCTGGAGAAGAGAAAACTGAGAGAGGATCCCATCATTGCTTAAAAAAGGGTGGGTATCGAGGAGATGGGGCCAGACTTTTCAGTAGTGCCCAGAAACAGAACAAGGGGCATTGGGAACAAACTGCAACACAGGACGTTCCATCTGAACATGAGGAAAATGACTCTGAGGGTAACAGAGCACTGGAACAGTCTGCCCAGAGAGGTTGTGGAGTCTCCTTCTCTGGAGATATTCAAGACCTGTCTGGACATGATCCTGTGAAACCTGCTCTAGGTGATCCTGCTTTAGCAAGGGGGGGTGGACTAGATGATCTCCAGAGGTCCCTTCCAACACCTGCTCTTCTGTGATCCTGTTCTGGCTATTAGGGTATACTGCCACATAATATAATCATCTTATTTACCTGTAGCTTTGTATAAAGCTCCCTTTCATTCATGAATCTGAATAAATAGCACCACTTAAATATGACAAGATTTACCAATTACTTGCTGAATTTTCAATATTCATTTTAGTGTTAACATTCACGAAAGAAAAGAAATGATGTTTATAGAACTACATATTTAAAATCTCATTCATCATCTTTTTTTCTTCTCTCAGATCATTGCTCATTAAGTTGCTTATAGATTTAAACCACTGGGTATGCTTTATTCAGCTAGACAATTTATATTATATATAGACAGGGCTTTCCTTCAGGTATTCAACAAAGCAATTAACAACCCTTTGAATATAAACGACAGTCTTATGTGATGGATGTTCATATTTGTATCTTCTTGCACTCTGTTGCCATTCTGAAGCCTGTATATTCATTTTCCTTTATGCTTTCCTAGCAGGGATTTGTTTTCTGCCACTGACATCCACAAGCAAACAAGTTAAATGTAGCAGGTAGTACAGGAAGAGTAGTAGCTCTGTAGTATCACTGGTTGTACCAGGAGGCCTAAGGCAACAAGAAGCTGCCCTGAGCATGATCATTCTCCTTCACATCCACAAAGGTAGCCTCTGACATCATATATGGCTCAAGGACTTGAGGTAGGTGCTACAGGACACTAAATATGATCTGCTGGCTGTTGTGGGAAAATTGGTGCTCAGTCTCAGTTTAGTAAGAGCAAAGGCCATTTTCTGCTGCTCTCTGTAGTTGTCTGTGACCAGGTGAAACCCATGGGAAGGATTATTTGTCCCCTACCTGTGGAGGACAGGCTGGTCTTTAAAGACCTTCAAGTCTGACAAATAAATCTCACTATCAATGCATCTGAAAGAAAACAAATCAATTGCCAAACAGGAGGAACTGCCTGTGGGGCTGTGTGGAGACCATCAGGCTGTCAGCTATTGCCAGTTCTTAATCACAGCCTGGTTCTAGGCAGTCTTAGGGCATTAGAGAAGCTTCAAAGCAGAAAAAAGGAGTTAAAATATATCTATCTATTCCTGAAATACCAGTGAATGAAAAAGCTGGTGTGGCTGACCTGGAGCCATGCCAGCTGGCTAAGCTCTGAAACAATAGTAAGAAATAGGTCACTTCTACTTTTTAGTGCTTCTTTGACTTCTTAACCCCACAGCAGTGGTTTGTACTAGAGCAGACCCCAAAGCTTAGCTGACATCACAGTCATATTTCTGATAAAGGATGCCAAGCTCCAAAAGGTGGAGAGATAAGCAGTTAGTATTCAGTCCAGTTTTGAGGAGGGAAAAAAAAAAAAATGAAAATGTGTTGGAAATCTGTCAGGACAAACCCATTTCCATGAGATTCTTCAGTACATCTTGGTTTTGGATTGGCTTGGAAACACTGAGATGACCCTCATTATATTTCTATGTGCCAATTTTTCTTGTGACAATGATTTGAAAATTACACTTTCTTATCAGAAATGAAGATTTTTCAACTTATGTAGTTTTGGTTTCACAGAGCTAGTCTAAAATCTCAAAAAAATCTAGGTTCTCCCATATTGGTCAGTCTATTTAATCATATCTCTAAAAAAAGAGATTTTTTATTTTTAAAATAAGCTAAATAGGCACCTCCTCCCAATAAATGCATGTAGGATCATTCATTCCTCCTCTAAGGAGTGTGTCTTGACTCAATTTCCTCCGATTTCATGGCACTTCTCAAGAGAAACACAGCATACTTGATCTGAAACACAGCTTTGGTGATAACTGAAGCAGTGATTTCCCTTCATTTATTTCCAGTGTTTTTTGAAGTCAGTAGATACCCAGGCCTTCTTTCACATGTCATCAGTCAATGGAGTATTCCACTTCCTTTAGTATAGTGTGTATTTATAAGTAAAGACATTATTTTGGAAAAATGTACCTGAAAGAATTGCTTGGATAGTGTTAGAGCATGCAGATTTGAACAAGGAGAGGAATAAAAAGGAAGACTGAAGATGTCCCCTCCTGGGAGGTCCAGGAGCGGCTCAAAGGGATAAATGCACACAAATCCATGGGACCGGATGGGATACATCCACGTGTGCTGAGGGAGCTGGCGGAGGTGATTGCTGAGCCGCTCTCTATCATCTTCAACAGGTCCTGGAGAACAGGAGAAGTGCCTGAGGACTGGAGGATAGCCAATGTCACTCCAGTCTTTAAAAAGGGCAAGAAGGAGGATCCCAGCAACTATAGGCCAGTCAGCCTCACCTCTGTCCCTGGAAAGGTAATGGAACAGCTTGTTCTGGATGCCATCTCCAAGCAATTGGAAGAGAAGAAGGTCATGAGGAGTAGTCAGCATGGATTCACCAAGGGGAAATCGTGCTCGACCAATCTCATAGCCTTCTACGATCTCATCACCGGCTGGGTAGATGGAGGGAGAGCAGTGGATGTCATCTACCTTGACTTCAGCAAGGCTTTTGATACTGTCTCCCATGACATCCTGATAGCAAAGCTGAGGAAGCATGGGATAGATGAGTGGACAGTGAGGTGGGTTGGGAATTGGCTGTCGGACCGAGCCCAGAGGGTCGTGATTCGTGGAGTGGAATCTGACTGGAGGCCTGTGACTAGCGGTGTTCCCCAGGGCTCGGTGTTGGGTCCAGTCCTGTTTAACATCTTCATTGACGACCTTGATGAGGGAATAGCATCCACCCTCAGCAAGTACCCGATAATACAGAGCTGGGAGGAGTGGCTGACACGCAGGAACACTGCGCTGCCATCCAGCGAGACCTGGACAGGCTGGAGAGCTGGGCAGGGAGAAACCAGATGAGGTTTAACAAAAGCAAGTGTAAAGTCTTGCACCTGGGAAGGAACAACCGTTTCTATCAGTACAGGCTGGGGGATGACCTGCTGGAGAAGAGCTCAGTGGAGAAGGACCTGGGGGTCCTGGTGGATGACAGGTTGGCCATGAGCCAGCAGTGTGCCTCGGTGGCTAAGAGAGCCAATGGGATCCTGGGGTGCATCAGGAGGAGTGTAGCCAGCAGGTCAAGGGAGGTGATCCTCCCCCTCTACTCTGCCCTGGTCAGGCCCCACCTGGAGTATTGTGTCCAGTTCTGGGCTCCCTGTTATAAAAAGGACAGGGATCTCCTGGAGAGAGGCCAAAGAAGGGCTACGAAGATGATAAAGGGCCTGGAGCATCTCCCCTATGAGGAAAGGCTGAGAAGATTGGGACTGTTCAGCCTTGAGAAGAGAAGACTAAGGGGGGACCTAATTAATGTTTACAATTATCTTAAGCAGGGGATGCAGGGGGAATCAGCCAGCCCCTTTTCAGTGGTCTGTGGAGACAGGACAAGGGGCAATGGCTGCAAGTTGGAGCACAGGAAGTTCCGCACCAACATGCGGAAAATCTTTTTCCCAGTGAGGGTGACAGAGCACTGGAATAGGCTGCCCAGGGGGTGGTGGAGTCTCCTTCTCTGGAGATATTCAAGACCCGTCTGGATGCCTATCTCAGTGAAATGTCCTAGGGAGCTGCTTTGGCAGGGGGTTGGACCCGATGATCTCTCGAGGTCCCTTCCAACCCCTACAATTCTACGATTCTATGATTCTATGTCTGTATTACAAAATGATCCCTATATAGACCATGAAATTAAAGTGAAGAACAGCCTTATGTAGGAAGAAAGAGAAACTTCCTTCATCAGGAGACTTCGAGTTAGAACAAACCAAGTATGATTTTAGAAAACAGCTTTCTACTAACAAGGTATGACTTAAGATATTTTTTGCATCACTATATTCTTAATTAAGATTTTTAGAAACTAATCCTGTGGCTCTCCAAGAAATACAATTAGCAAACTGATACCATGTATAAATATGTGCACTAAGTGCACTGACACAGGCGCACATGTGTACATTCCATCCTTATCAAGTCTCCATTGCACTAGCAAACTTGTAGGCCCAATTTGAGCATTTAAAATGTTTCCTTACTTTCAGATGTGGGTATGCAAAGATAAACAATAAATATGAAATGTAATTCAAATTACATTCATATGAAGGGGATGAAAGGGACTTTGTCTATGTTGGAGAATGGCACAAAGAAGATCAAGAAAAAGAAATGTGGCTTACTACAGAAGAGATAGTAATATGGTATTTCAGTGCAGTGTTGAGGTAAACATTAGTAACTTCTGTGAAGTGTGACACAACCACAGCTTTCAGGATTGATCTAGTGTCTTTGTGAAATGTTTCTTTGCATGGCATAGTGCTGCTAGTTAATAGAACTATTTCTCTAAGCTCCACACTATTAATAAACGCTAATAATTTGCCTCCTCATTGTCATTACAGTCAGAAAAAATACAATGTTAAATCATTTAGATCTCTATTGATTATAATGCATCTGCACAGAGGTGTCAAATTTAGGTCAGTCATTGAGACTTATAAGTAGCGTTTTTTAACATTGGAGAACTCGATGTACAAATTACTATATGACAGACAATAATTATAAACCCATGTCAGAAAGAAAGGTGAGGAAAAGTTCTGGAATGATTACAGGTGAAAATAAAGTGTGGGTAGATTTGAAAAGAACTCTTTTGTGTGCTTTTATGAAGAAAATCTATGAGCTTTATTTTTGTAAAGGATTTTTCAGGAAAAAAGTCCTTGTGTTTTTGTTGAAAGGAAAGCCTAATGAGTAACCTATGTGAAGCCATTAACTGGGAAAGGCACAGATTCTTTGGTAAGTTCTCCTGGTATACTGCCAGCCCTCTCTCCTTTCAGCATAAGCTTTGGTGGCTGCTTCTTTTGAAGCTTCTGGAAGTCTTTATCCCTCAATATTTTTAGTCCTGGATTGGTCCAGTCTCTGGCTGATGCTATTGTTCATGTCACAATAACAATAATAGCACTTGGCAGTGACATGGGATGTTACATTTTTTAGTGCTGCTAAACATAGAACTCATTTTCAGAACAGCCTTTTAAGTATTATTAGCTGATTTTTTTTTTCAGAATAAGAAGATGAGATACAACACACTGAAGTTACGTGTCCAAAGCCTTGTATGTTTTTGTTGTCAACTAAGTTCTAAAACTCTCCAGTTGCTGGCTATCTGTTAGGCTTTTTTTAGGCCATGAAACATGGTTTGCTAAACTTGCAAAAATCTTTCTGCAGGGATTCTTTTATCTTAGGAGTTCACTCAGAAATTTGCTGCAGAAGATAGAGAAATTACAGAGATTTCAACATTTAAATGATTTTTCAGGGTTGGAAATTTCTACATCCAAATATCAACCTTGCATACCTGAACTAAGATACCTGAACTAAGATGTCTCAGAGATGAAAACTGGAATCCAGTGAATGCAAAGATTTCCCTCTCGCTCCACATTGTGGTACTCAATTTAGTGCTACACCCAGCTACAATGCCCTGCATCTCAGATCTAAAAACACTTTTAACTGAGCTGGCAACACAATTAATTCTTGTGTGCTTTCAGTAGTCTGATTGATGGACCAGGCCTTTGTGGGAATTCTGCAACCACCAGAGCTACAACCCTACGTTCACACCTCAGAAACAGCCAGTTTATTTTGTGTTGCCCCTTACTTACTTTTTCCTGCCCTGCACTAATTGTTATTTTCCTTTGGGTTTTTTGAAACCTTTCTCCTCCCTAAAACAGACTGAAAAATTAAAGGATAGAAATGATTGCTTTTGTCTCACATTAAATTGCACTGCTCCAGAGCGGGGAGGGGTTTATGTTTTATTGCTAAACAAAATGTTGTCTTGAAACATTGTGCATACTGCAATGTGGCAGACACGTAACAGCCATAAAAGTCAGCTCTTTTAGGTAGACTCCGAGCCTAGGTAGGAAGGAATCCGATCTCTAAAGGAGGCTTTACTTGCCAAAGGATGTCAAAATCAAAGCCCAGATTCTCAGTGAATGTAAGATGCTGATTTTGAGAGAATGGAAGGGTTAATGTCTGAAACATTGTGTTGGGAAAAAGTTGTGGTCTACGTGGCAAAGGGAAGAAACAGAGGAGGGGCTGGTTGGTGTTGGGAAAAAGTTGTGGTCTACATGGCAAAGGGAAGAAACAGAGGAGGGGCTGGTTGATGTAGAGAGTGGGGAACATGTCAGAGGGCCTTTGACTCCCTGTTTGGATTGCCATATATGGCCAAGATGTATTCAGAGTTCATTGAAGGAAGGGACTTAAGACCACCTGAAATACCCCTTGAGGCCACCCCACCAGTGGTGCCTGTGCAGAATACCAAGAACTTTTGAGAACCAGAACCATATAAGTCATCAAGGAATGTAAATAGAGGCAGAGATTAGACTATAAAAGACATAAACATGAGAAGCCAAGCAAATCACCAGAGGACTGCCCTGTCCATCACTGTCATTGCTGGGTGGTGATACCTCTTTCTATTTTACTTTTCCCTCTTTCTTCTCTCTCCCCTTCTTACAAATGTTTCAACAAGAGGCTGCACTGCCTACCATTACATTTTCCAAGTTCTGTTTGCTTCTACTATAAATACAATATTTAACCCATTATTCGGTGTCTTTTCACCTTAATTTAGCCTGAGGGAGTCACAAACATCTATGGTTCCCCAGGATATCCAGGTTGGGTTGTGACACTGAGGTCCCTTAAAAATCTCAAAATACTATCCTTTTAGAATTTAAAATTCTAGTCTTGTCCAAAAGAAATTATTTAGTAGCAGTTATATGAGATACTGGCACCAAGCAGTCTGGGATCGATCTTGGCATCCATCGGGATCAGTATATTTCCCACACAGTTGGATCTATGAGGAACACCACCAGAAGGTAAAGATCTATGAAGCTATTTGTAAGTCTATTAAAGATATATTCAATAATTTCCAAAGTAAGCTTACTGCAGTTTTGGCCTTATTCTCACCTGCCATTCAATGACATCTCTTCATTGGTCATCTAATGTAAATTGGAATAGAATCTCAAATGAACGATTAAAATAAAATTACTCCCAAAGCAAACATAATCCTACTCAATATTTTATAAAACCTTGACTTAGGTGATCATTTCATTTGCATTGCTTTTCATAAAAGAAGATTTACACGGCCTATGATGGCACTAACCTTTTCCTTGGATAGGTAGCACATCTCATATATTTAAGTAATTATCTGATAGATCTCTTGAATTATTACCAGGAAAAAATGCATGAAAACATGTCAGAATTATTTAAAGGGACCATTACATGCAGCTAGGTGCCCTACCTTGTTTTCACTGGTCTATTGATACGATGTTACAGACATATCAACCTTTGGACTAAACAGTCGTCTCCCAAGAAAACAACTCTTCTTGGGTTTTTTTACATGGTAAAAGCAGAAGAAACTCACCCCCACTCCAAAACAAGGATTTTATTTACTGCTCAAAAACTATTAGGATATTTTTGATCCATTCTTATTGCAAATCTTAGTTTTTCCTCTTAGTTTCTCCTTGCTTTTCCATCTAAGACAAACACTTGCACAGGCAGCTACAGGAAAGGTCAGAGGAGGACAGAATTTAAGTGTCTATTTTGTCATTTAAACGGAATATTAGTCGAATTCTGGCCCTCTGCACAGGGTTAATTTAACCATTAAAAGGTGCATTATGTAACTGGAAATGGACACAATGTAATCTTCTCATACTGCAGCTCTCCCAGTTCGCAGATGTTATTTGTAAATCTCATAGTATGTTTGTGTGGCTTTTTCTTTCATCTGCTCCTGCTTTGTGTTCAGAGTAATATATGTCAGACTGTAGAGAAGATGTGGAAAACAATTAGTAGAATTTAAAACACAGAGAAAAGTAATCAGGTGAAGTGCTTCCACTTTGATTTTCAAAAGGAACTTTGAAAAATCTATCTCTTTGCTTTCCTGTGCCTTGTTTGATGCATCTGTAATGCAGTTTCAGATGTGCTGTGGAGTCTTTTGTGTACTTTCAGGAAAAAAATGTTGGAAGCAAAAGCCTGTATGTGCATGTAGCCATGTATAAACAAACTGCCATTATTAAATATATAGGCTGGAAAAGAAAGACATTTAATAGAGACAATTTTTTCAGAAGAAATCCACATCATAACAGAAACTTGTTTTTTAAAACTGGGAAAGCTGTTTTCTTGCTTTGAAACAACAGTGATTCATCAAAAAAAATCTATCTGGACATAAAAAGGTGTTTCTTTTTACTATTCTTTTCAGTAAATTGCAAGAGAAAAACACTTTTGATTTACAGCTGTAACATAATAATAGTAAATTTATTTTAAAATTTTATTTTGAAAGCCTTGTTGTAAATTTATGGGTTTGGTGCCTAACCCTCTGGTTAAATTTACATGAAACAAAACACATTTCAATGTGCCAGGCACTTTCATCAAGAAGGCACCTTCTTTATCATGCATATGTAATTTTGTATTTTTCCTCACATGGGAGAGTCCATTTTTCCAGCAGCAGCTTAATGTTCCCCACCTAAGTGGGCAGAATTTTTCCCACACAACTTACTCTGCCATAACTCTAATGTTAGTGAACTTGTTTTTAGCCAACTGTTCTTACATTGTCTCAAGCTGCAGCTTTCTTGTGCTCCACCCCCTGTCAAATGACATCTACCATACAAACATGGGGCTGTAGTGCTACATTAGCCAACTTGATTGGACAGGTAGCCTGGACACAACTTATTCTGAAATTCTGTCTTAGTTTTATTAGCTTGAAGTTTCATGTTCTTACTACACATTTCAGCTCTTCTCAATACCTTTGCAGATCCATATTTAGTGAAATTAAATCCAAATTTGACTTGTATCTTGCAACAGCCCGAAGACTGAATTCATGCCTTCAGTTAAGGTGTTCCTTTAACCAAGCCACACTTTGCCTTTGGGAAGCTCAAAAAGGAGCTTGCCAGCACTCGTGCCCTGGGACCATGGAGGTGCCAGACCAGCCACTGGCCTGAGCCCTACCTTTTTGCCTTTTTATGTGGACTAAAGAATTTGGACTGACTGAAAATATCAGGGCATCAGTGATTACAACAACTGTCAGAGAGGTAGGCTAAGAGAAAGACACATGGGGTAGTCACAATCCTTCCCTTCTGGGATATTTAAGCCATTTTAAGGATCATGTTCACAGCAAAGAACTCTTTCCAGCAGCAGAGGCTCTAGAAGGGTTTACTGTACAGCCAAAGCATGTCTTCTCCCCTGCAGAGGAAATATGTGACTGTTAGAGTAAGTAACGAGTTAGGTTAATCAGCCTTAATTAGTCCAAGATGGTACAGGACATTTGCAGGAAAGGGAAAGGATGGAAAGGGAAGGCAAGACTTGCCAGGAGTGGTGGACAGTGTGGGTATTCCTCAGCTTTTGGAAAGCACTGCTGTATACAGCTATGGGTTCATGCCTACCGAAAGAGAGATAGGTGGACTTAAAATATAATTTTGGTATTTATAATTCTTATAAATAGAAAATGTTTTTAAATCATTAAAGATGTCTCAGATCAGACAAGTATCCAGATTCCTACTACTCACATATACTTAGTTCAATACCTACAAGTGATTTTTAATACACAGACAATTCTGTTTATCCATGCACCTCCTTTCTAAAAAAAAAATGTTCCCTGAACTTCTCAAAATATTTTTTCTGCTGTCTCTGAACACAATCAAATGAAATTCACCAAGTTTTCCTTTTCTCCATTCTTTTCCATTCATCTTGCATTTATTTTTTGGAGGTGGGGTGTTTTTTTGCTTTTGTTTGGCTTTTTGTTTGTGTTTTTTTCAAGCTCCTCTACTATTTTTGCATGGGCATGGAAAGACTTGCCTCTTATCTGCAGATCATGAGACTTGTTTAGGTGAGTCCCCTAATAGAGAAAAGAATATTAAAAATGGAGAAGTTCTCTATAAAAATGCAACAGGAAAAAAATGCATTTCATTATTATGCTTCCTCCCTAGCCACAGCACATGGGATGTCATGGTATGTTGGGGATGGTCTGTGGGAATGGTTCTCTGCAAAAGGTTCAGTGGAAATGGTTCAAATCTGCATCAGGGTAGGTTTAGACTAGACATTAGGAAGAAGCACTTCTCTTTTCTTCCCTTTTCTCTAGTTGCAAATGATGCTTTAACATTGTAGTAATAAAGATAATCTCAGCAGCAAGGTTCTTGATCAGAGTGACACTGATAGTGGTGAAAGTATTATCAGCCTGTATTGGATGTGGCTGAGATGGAGTTAATCTTCCCCATAGCAGCCCTCATATTGCTGTGCTTTGCACTGGTAGCTCAAAAAGTGTTGATAATACAGCAGTGTTTTGTCTACTGCTGAGCAGAGAGGTGAGGAAGCATTCATTATTATGAAGTTTGTCTTCCAGAACAATGGTTATGGTACTGAAGCCCTACTTTCCAGGAGGACTTTGCCTGCTGTTGGGAAATAGAGAATAAAACTTTTGGTTTTCCTTTCCTTCCTCATGTGGTCTTTGCTTTTGCTGTTTTAAACTGTCTTTATCTCAGTCTGTCAGTTTTTTTCCATCTCCCCCTGTCCTGCAAAGGAGGGGAGTGACAAAGCGTCTTGGTGGGCACGGTGACCAGCCAAGGTCAACCCACCACACAGTCCTACATAGCATAGACTTCCTGACAGTGATTCATGATTTGCAACTCAGGACCATCTGCTCCCTCAGAAACTTCCCCAGCCAAGGTGAAAGGTGAGGCTTGACATCTGTATCATCTTTGCTTTCTAAAGCTCATCCAAAGCTGTCCAACGGACAGCAAAATCCTTACAGTAATAAGATTGTGGCAGACAGAGTCTTCCATATGTTCCAGTATCAATGATCACATTGAGCAACTGTCCTTAGTCTTGTCATGTCTGTGCTGAACTAATGAAATATAGTCCTGTTCCTCTGTCTAAATGCTCTAAATTCAGCCTGTATTCTCTGACACATGCTGCAATTCACTGACTGAAGCTGTTGTCACATTCTGCAGACTTTGTGCAAGTGACTCCTGTAAGAGGAGACCTGTTCATAGGTTGTAACATATGCTACTTCTATGGACATATTACAGTAATAACTGATAGTGATTTATTTATTTGAATTGGTTCAAAGTAGTACTGGTGGGATTTTATAATAACTGCCTTAGAGCTGGGGGGAACCAAACAATTGTCTCCTCTGCCTGGTCTCTCAGAGGACCCTTCCGTTGTGGGGTTACTGAGGGTTGAAGAACAAGTGCCAATCAATTCCACAACAGCACCAACTGAGACTCCCTGATTCCCATCTAGAAGCTGATTCATCAACTGAAGAGTCAGGGAGTGATCAGCAGAACTTTAATCATGTTTTTTAGGTGACAGTATATAAGTATATAATTTCAGGAGAAAACCAGATTTAAGTACCAGTGTTGGAGTTAATTTTCTGCAAACAAACACATTTTTAATGAATGATGGCAAATTCTGGAATACCATTAAAGTGTTGCTTCTAAGGATAGCAACAACTGGGTTTTGAAAAGCTAAAGGAATCATCAGAGGTATGTCTATTCAACTTTCTGAGAAATTCCCTTTTTTTGCCCCAACTAAATTATGAGAGCTATACCATACCTTGACAGTGATTTGGCATTGTTCAATGCAATTGAGCAATAATTCACAGTAAGCATTCCTAATATAAGGGAAATTCTGAACAGTTAATTATGACATGTTTTATAGACAGTTTTGAGTAGTGAAAAAGACAGATGAACCCTTTTTATTTGGCATATGAAAAAATGGCCAAACTCTTAGAAAAATCCTTCTCATACCTCCTGAACATTCTTGAATGCTTTGCCTCCTTCCCTGAACACACTCCCAAGCAGGCATTTTAAACATCTGAGCTAGTTTAAAGTTTAATCACATGTACTGCATGTTGAAATGATCCAATTTCACTAAGATTAAGTTATAAGTTAAATGAAAAGGAGTCTAAAGGAACTTGCTACATATTCCTGTCTAGGTGCATGAAGGTTTCGTTTTTAATATTATTGCCCTTCCTTAAGTGATGTCCAGCTGAGTTGGTAGACTCTGAGTACCAGTCTGCAAGGACACTCAACTAGAAGTTTAACTGGAAGTTCAATACAGAGATAGCATTTTCCCAGTATTTATGGTATTTCTCATAATGGCTTCTTCCAAATTGTGGAAATCTCAAAGTGTAAAAAAAAAAACCAACCCAAAAAACCAAACTAACAAGGTTTGAAAAAAAAAAATATTCCCATATATATATATAAATTTGATTTTATGGAATCGAAACTGTTTTCATGATATGATCTCCTGGCATGCACAGATAAGTTCAGAGTAATGGCTTTGTTGCTCCGTATGATGGTCCTCCTTCAGGTTTTTATTGGCAGCAACAGAATCTTACATAAATTTCAAGCACTGAGTCTAATTCTATGCTCTCTATTCTTTCTGAGACTTGTAAATAATCTATTAAATAAAGAGCATCTGAAAGTTTGAGCTAAGACACTTAGGAAACAAAAATTTACTGGAGATAAAAAGTTAGCATGCATGATGTCACATTGGAGTCCCTTTCTGAATCCTTTGGCTCACAAGTACATGCTATTTGCCTTGGCTTAGATCCCTGTTTTGAAGGAAATTTTAGGATCCCCGTGGACAGTTTGGCTCAGTGGGTCTGCAATGCCAGCTGTTCTTTTAGGGCCAAACTGATCTAGCTGTATGAGAGGTCTGCAATGATTAAATGATTAAGTCAAAGATAGAGACCTAAGGACAGGAGGGAGAAAATGGTGTGTGCTAAAACATATTAAGAGCAAGGAATCTGCATGCACCAGTGAAGACACCTCTAGATCACAAAGAGGAAGCATGACATGGTGGGCAATTAAAGAAGAGAGCAAAGTAGCTCAGCAGCTGATGAAAAAATTTCTTTCGGTCCCTCTTGTAGAAGCCATTGGGGAAATTCTTATTCCAAGGACACTTTTTAATGGAAATAACAGCACCAGATGTCTCAGAGGAGGAAACTATGGAAGAGCTGAGCAACTAGGACAGCAGAATATTCATCTGAGAGGCCTAAAGTAAGGAAAGCGTGAAGTGGCAGAGCTAATGAAAAGAAATTTATCCTTAAAATGCTGACTGTGCTTCAAATGGGAAAGACACTTCTTTCCTTCCTCCAACTGAAACAGGACTCAGGAAAAATCCTGTAAATTACAGGTTCACAAATTGTAGTTTTGTTCAGGGGAATGCCCTGAAAAGCCTAATTTAAGAGTAAGGTAAACGTAACCTGATACAGTCCTGTCCAGTCCGGTCCTCTAAGGAAAAGTGTGACTCATTTCTCATGTGGAGTTGGTTGAAACAGTTAACAATATGGATAAAGGTGAATATAATAGTTCACCAGGGTGCTGGCAAGGATAAACTCTTAAAAAGGTTATAAAAATATTTTAACTGACCACAAAGACAATTGTGAGGAATTAAATATATATGAAAAAAAAAATCCAAAAATGCTCATCATTGGGCAGCTATACATATGGCACACTATGCTCCAGGACTCTTACATGTAGTGATGGCTGTTTTTCCTAGGAGAGACACACCAGTTTCTAAACATTTTGTCATCTTCATTGAGGTTGCTTCCCCATGGTGGTTAGTGAAGTGCTGAGTACATCATCAAGGATGATACTCCCCACAGTTGTAGAAATGTCATACTCCTCCTGGGGGAATACTTCTTGGCATGCATGCATGCATGCATACATGCATCCATCCATCCATCCAGTGACCTGTGCACACTGGGATAATCCCTGTCTCTGGGGAACACTGAGGAACTGCAGGACAGAGGGTCAGTGGTCTTGCAGACCGCCAAGACAATAGTGACCATGGTAGCCTTGTTGTTGCTAAAGTGATGGTTTCAACGGTGTAGAAGACTGCTCTGAGAAACTTTGGAATTATGAAGCATAATAAACTAGAATATGATGAGATCTAAAAGCGGGTATGTGGCTGCTGCTGCACATTTAGTACCATCTCCTGACACAAGGGTCTTTCTGGAAATCAGTGACTCTTTAGTGGTCAATCTACACACTCTACTAGGTGTTCATGAGGTATACCTGAGTTGTTGAAGTGTTGCAGAGCTAGATATAACAATGATATTTTTCAGCAAGCTTCAAAACCACAATATACTCCAAGGTGGCTTAAACCAGAAGCTGCTCTTTACATTAGCATATCCGTCCAGGACCAGCAGGAAATTTACCTCTGCCTTTGTAAGCTGAGCTATTGAGTGTGTGACTGACAGAAGTTAAAGTGTCTCTGTAGTCAAACATCATGGGATTCCTTTGCCCTCAGTCCTTCCTTCCATTTCTTTGTGACACCAAACTGGGAGGTTCAGGGTTCCCAAAAGAAATGTGAGGGGTTCGATGGAACTGATAAAACTCACTCAGTGCCTGCCCTGAATGACAGGGCCTGCATACAGCAAGATCCTTGGCTTTGCCCAGCTCTTTCTGTCAGCAATCAATATAAACCCATAATCAAGGGCATAACCCTGAAGGATCATCAGCAAGGGACTGGAAAATGAATGACAGGAAGGGAGTAGAATAACAGATAGGCATCCATCTGGTATTACCCATGAATTTCCTATTTTTTCTTTCTTGTCCCGAGAAAGAGGCCGTCTTGTGAGAGGAAAAATCTACTGTCAAATACAGGGACAGTGCTGTAGTGAGGATGAAGAACAGGCAGTGGTAAACTGGGAGATGAAAAAGAAGAAGAAAGAACTGTATGGCCTTGAGAAGTTCAGTAATGCAAGTTGGATCAAATGTAGTAGTACAAAAGATCATGTACTGAGGAGGAAGGGAATTTCTGCTGTAAGCTGGGAGCTGATCGGTGATAGAGTGGAAGAACGATGTGGTTGTACGAAGCAATCAGAGAATGACTCTGAGCAACCAGCATGATGTGCCTGCAGAAAAAGATTAACTCCGTACTAGGGAATATCAGAAAGAAAAGCTGTGTCTGGCACAGAACTGTGCACTATGTATTTTGTAAAAGACTCTGGTAAGGCCTTGTGTATAATTCCAGCTGCCTTTTTCAGCACAAGTGAGGGAGCGAGAAGGGGATAATGCCATTATCACAAGGGGTCTGACTTTGGTCTCTTCCAACTATGTTTCTGCATGAAGGGGAGATGAACAGCTTTGCTGTATTAGTATATACTTTCCAGCATTTTTACCATATTTTCACTTGATTACTTTTACTTGTCATAGTGCAGTATTATAATGCACAAATGTTACAGCTGAATTCTAGGCAATACAGATAAAATGAAGGTAAACTCCAGACAACCTACCTTTCTCACTAGTTGATGATATTGTTCAGACAGTGTCTCATTTCCTTGGGATGAAAGCAGATGCAGTTATTAAACACTCTCTGGCTTAAGGGTGGGTATTCTTCCCTGGACAATTTGTATTTGAAATAAATGCCATTTATTTAGCTCCCACCTTTCTTTCCCTATTGTGGTTAGTTTTTAAATCAAGAAGATTCAAAGAAATCTAGACAAGAGTTAGGCTCAATGTATGTATCCATAAAGCCATTTACAGCAAAGTCACTAATTCTAATCTTGCCAAAGTATTTAAACAAATTCCTGTAGTTAACATGATTTTAACAAATCCTGAGGATAAGGTGATTTCATCTGTCTTTGATATTTACCAGTCCTTTTTTTCCCCTGCTGATCTGTCAGTCCATGACCTTGAAATCATTATTACTCAAGACTCTAGCAAACTCTAGCTCATTACAGTTTCTTTTCTCCACAGGCAACAAATAGCTTTTTTAAAGTTTTAAATGTTGAGGTTTATAATTAATGTAATTTAAATTACAAGGCACCTAATTTTGGTACAGTAAATAGAAGGAAATTTTAAATCTTTTTTTTGTGCCCTGGAGCTGGGAGTGTCTAGGTTTCTGAAAATACTTGGTTTTCTACTCATCTGATTCTAGTGACAGAATAATTTAATTTGTATGGACACATACTAATCAGAGCAAGGTGGATTGTTAAAGAAATGACTATTTAAAGAAGAAACTTAGAGATCTGCATAATTTGAGATGGAAACCCAATCTTAAGGCTTTGAAAAAATGTCACAATCAAATGATCTTAAAAAATGTATCGCAGTCACATATTTTTGGCATGGCTAAATTCATGGTCAGAGTAAGTTGTCTTCCTGGTATTTTAACCCATGTTAAGTCAATGGTCATTAGGAAAGTGGATGTAAAGTGTTGTCACCTAATTTTTAATGAACTTTGTGACAGAGATTATCAAGTTTGGTCTTGGAGTAGTGGGATGATGATCCAAATTATCTCTTTCTTATTTTTTTTTAAATTTTATTTTATTAGTTCAAAGAGAGAAAGTACACAGCAAGAATGTGATTCTGCAGTGAAGAAAAGAAAAAGATTTCTGCACCAGTACAAAGTAATAAGATCCTATTTGATAGTGAGTCTCACCCTGTAGAGCCTCAACATACACTGGCAATTGCATGCAGTACAATCGTGACAGAAGATTGTGTTATACACTCAGCAGATGGTACCCTAGCAGGCAAAATAAAAATGAAACAGAATTTATCTCATTCCAGAGCATCCATTATTTTTTGACAATTCAGAAGAAATAAAACCTGAAGGTTTTTTCTAAAACTTGCTGTGGATAAGGGACAGCATTCAGAGAGCTTGACCCTATGTAAGAGAATTCAGTGAGAATTCTTATTCTCACCTCAAATCAATCAATGAACTCTGTATTGCCATATTCTTCCTGGAAAAAGCCTGCTTGTTTTATTATTTTTTCTTTTTTTAATTATTATTTTTCTTTTTCATGGGTGAATTTCAGGAAAAAAAAAATGAGGATGAATTCTGGATTTTGAAAAGGCCTTGGATAGTAATGCAATACTCCTATGCTTTCATCTCTGTGTTCTAACATCCAGATGGTCAGGGCTATGGCTTTGAAGAAGTTGCTGAATAATGCATTTGTCTGATAATATTCAATTCAATGTTTTAACTGACTGTTCAGTTGTCTATTTTGATCTTGTCGTCTCACTGTGGTACATAACCATCCATTTCACTTCTTAGCCACATCTGTTATATAGCCCAACATAGTCCTTCTTTTTTCAGAGTTTTTAATCTTGATGGATAAAATGTTTATGAATTTGGATGATAAAAATCTTTATGAGTATGTTACCATGCATGCTGGAGTATTTAAAATGTCTTATTGTGGCTGGCTGTACCATCTGCAGAGAAAGTCACTAGACTTTTCAATAGTTCCACTGGGAAAGGACTTTTTTAAGCCTCTAGTTTGTTCTAATCAGTGGTTTTGCCAATGCCACATAAACTGCATATTAGCAATAAAAAGGAAAAAAAAGGTTTATGAATGTATTCACTTTTAACTAAGCTAAGGAGTTAAGCTTTTGGATTAATGATGCACTAATTAATACTGAAATTCTGTGCCTTTCTCTAGGAAGTAGAATGTTAATGACATCAGCTCTGGCCCAAAGGGAATCTTCCAGTTCAGTCAGAATAAACACAAAAAACCTGCTAGCAGCTCTGCCTTTAGATTTCAGTTATGTGAAAACATCTTGCTAGCGTCTTTGATTGTAAGATAAGTGACTGTACAAAATGGCATTATGTGGCTTTTCATATTTGTCATTGTTCTCCATGGGTTGCGTATTGTCTCTGATCAGTTTACACTTCAAAAGATGGTTTTCCCCCCATGTCCTCATAGTAAAGGAGTCTGAGATTTCATCTGCAAAATAGAGTGTTGATGTAATGAGAGCTACCAGGCTTCAGGAATCCAATGTAGGAAGCATATCTATTCTTTTTTCCTCCTAATTAGCAATACATAGTATCTTGAAAATAATCACTATTGTCACAAAGAAGTGATTGAAATTATAATAATTTTAATAACCAAGAGATATGACTTCTGTCTTTTTATTTCTGTGTCCAAAATTAAAGCATTAATGCTTCTTTTGCATGCCTTCACTGAGAAATGAAGAGTAGGAGTTCTAATTAAACAAAGTTCCTGTGACAGTACTGTAACATGTCTAATAGTAACAAACGAGCACAGATTTTAATTCTACAGAGGACATACTTACAAATCTCAGAGTGGTTATTTTATTACTAACTCTCTAAGACAGGGATTCCCTCTCCAGACATCTGTATCATCTACAGTGTTCGTATGAGATGTTTTTTATTGCCCCCAGTTCTACCAAAGGAAAAGGAAAAAAAAAAAAAAGAAAAAGAAAAAAAAGGAAAAAGCATTTCAGGCAGTCAGACAGGTTAGAATAAACACTGCATGAAAGTGGTTTGGGCTAACTTGAGTGACTGTGCCTGGAGGACAGAATCAATTTATAGACAGTGATGAATAACTTGGGATGGGGAGAAGTGTATAATATCTCCAGCTGGCACAGCAAGAGTCAGAAAAGAAAGTGTGCCTACAGCCTAAGTCATACAAGCTGCAATAAAAGGATGCTGGGACTGAATCTTTCTTACCTTTGCTAGCACATATATCCATGCAAGGGGATACAAAAATACAAGCAAACAAGATTTCCCTACTGATTTTTATGATAATATCTAAACGCTTATTACCTGAAATTATGTATTAAAAGTTATCAATTAGGCTCACCTTCAGCTCTTTTAATAAAACAGGTGAGTTACTTTGGATATTATAGGGAATGTTTCCCATCTCAGCTAAACTGAGAATGATAAGAAATGTTGGGCCTGGTTTACAAAGGATACTTTGGTCATGCTAAGCATATTTAGGACTAATCTCATAGAATACCTAATGTCTGACACACTTCTCTTCTCTTGTTCCAATGATTTTAGAAACAAACAAACAAAAACCCAAAGAGGGATGAGTCATAGAATCACAGTATTATTAAGGTTGGAAAAGATCTCCAAGATCATCTAGTCCAACCGTCCCCTTACACTAAAACAAGAAACAATGAAATTCAGAGTTATTAATGTTCATCTCTGAAAAGTTGGAAGAAAGGTGTTTTTCATGTTCCTTGCAGAGTGTGCATATGCTGAGTGTGCTATGGGAAATATTTCATAGTTTATATAAAGCTATACAAAAGGTTAGACTTTAAAAATGTTGGCTTGCATTTAATGTATCTGGTTCAGTTCTGACCATATAATTGTCTTCACATAGAAGAAGGAAGAAAGAGAATTTCTTTTACACAGCTGAACATCTGCTGCAGGGTAAAATTTTGACAAATTGACACATTTTGTCTGTAATATTTTATGGGAAAAAAAATATCTCTGGGTATTAAATATTTCATCCAGTAGCTGAAAGGAAATATGTTGGAGGTAAGTTGTGCTTACTTTCAATTCAGAGCTAGCATTCAAGTTTACAAATTAGTGAAAAGGATAAACAGAGTTAATTGTTTTTATTTAAAGCTTAAGGAAGCAAACGCCAGGTTTCTTTCAGAGAACTGAAATGGAAGCAGCAGTGGCATAACTGTGCCTGTGCAGACAAGCATAGAATAGAGAAAAAACATGCAAGGAACTGTGCTTGGCTCCTTGAGCTTCTTCAGAGAAACTATTTACATACGTAGTTCTTGGCCAAAATAACTTTCTTTCACCTGACAGCTTTGCAGTAGGTTAAATGGCTTTAGTGATGTTAAGGGACTCTAAAAGTCTCTAATATAAATGCTGCAGGAATATTTAAATTGCATAAGGTACCCAAGGTCTTTCTAAAGCCTGGAATAGCTTAAAGCCATCCATTCTGCTGAGATAGTGTTTTAGATAATTGAATCTCCTGCTACCTGCACGAAGCTTCATGTCTCCAGAAGTAAGAAGAGATCTTCTGTCATGCAGATGTCAAACTGGATTAAAAAAAAAAAGAAACTTAAAACCAAAAGACTGCCTGACTTGAGCTGTACACACAGAGGGAAAGCTGAAATACCTTTTCTTAAAAGAATAAAATATTTCAGGGCTATTCTATGACACTTTCACTAGCATGGTTGCAATCACAGGGTCATCTTAGATTCATCACTGTTCCACGACAGACAAACTAGTCAGAAGAAATGCATTCTGTCATTACTGGCTTGCCAGGACACATTACCTTTTTCACCTGGACCAAGCCCTAGTAACTATGATTCATGTCGTCTAAAGGTTACTCAGTACCAATGTAATTCTGAAAAGGGTGGGAGAAAAGGCAATGGTCCCTCTGCATTAAAATATGCATCCTTTTAAAAGTGAAAATAAAATGTATGGGTTGTATAAACAAAGGTCGTCCAGATAGATTTATGGCAAGGGATTATTACTCATCTTGGGTAATGCAGACTGTTGACCTGCAGATGCCATACATGAGGAAAAGGATTAAACTTTACTCCTTACTTTTTAGATATCTGCACTAAACTCTTTAAGTAAGCGACAGTTTATCATTCAGGCTATAGAGCCGGCTAGATTATGAAGTACCAAATGTTCTTCAGGTCTATCTGTTCTTGGAACATAAAATGAAAATGGCACCAATTCTTCTCTTGCTGTATTAAGTGCAGTGAGTCCCTGAAGGCACTAATTAGCCAAATGTCACAACAAGCAGTTTTATGTTTTGCACTTAAACTTGCCAGTCACTTAAGCGAAGATATAAAAAGAAATTGTTGAAACAATCCCAGAACTTTATTTCAGGAAAATGGAAACCTTTCTTCAGATGAAGACACGTGCCATTTGCAACACTGATGTCCTGTGTCAAACATACATGCCAATTATGACAAAAAATGGTCAGGTGCCATTATGAACATGTACCGAGACATTAATTTCTCCCCACACTGTGTACGCGTATGAATATCACTCTGTGTGTATATAATTCAAGAAATAGTTATTTGGGGAACAAAGCAAGGAGTATTACAGCAAGAAAAAGGCATTTGATTAAGAAAGTACATTCAGAAGCAGATATTCATATTGATACTATGAAAAGTTTTGTATGCATATACTCAGATATGGATGTGATTTTCAAGTCAATCTGGGTTTTCTCTGTCGGGTTTTCATATAATCTTAGTAAATCATTGGAAATATAGTCTAACCTCCTCCTTCTGTTTGCCTTCCAAGAATGCCTTTCTTTTGAACTAAGGTATTTCCTGCCAGCAGTTGCACAAAACAGTACCCGCGTGTAACTAGTTGTCTGAAGTCTTCTTTGTGAAGTTTAAGAAGGTCCTATTGATCAGCTACTTGGTATTATTTTTCAACTGAAATATAATGACTTCAAAAAGTGACTGGCTAAATTAATGGAAAAATCAACACCTATTAAAATAATAAATAAAGAAAATACCTCTGGCTTGGGTGGTCTTTGAATTGAGCTCTAGGATGCAATTCTAAGTGATAACGTAGCATATATTTGGGTTTACAACATGGATGATGCAAAGCCCTCTCTAGAGCGATCTAATTCTTTCTAAATTAAGAGCTTAAAGTTAAGAAGCTTGATGATTTCTATGTGCCTGGAACAACCTTTGAGTGTCTTTCAACTTTTCAAGAAAATATATCTCTTTGATGAGGACCCAAAATAGATCAACCTCCTGTTGTCATAGATCTAACAAATCACAAAGATCACAAGATATTTCTTTATCAATATGGTAGTGAAATTTATTTATTTCATATCATTTTACCTAGCTTCAATAATTAATGTATGGAAATACCTAGAAATTAGTAAATGAAAAATAGTGCCGCAGTAAAACAAGGCAGCATTATAGTTTTTATTATTTGTTGTGGCTTTTAGGTATGTCTTAGCATACCCCTTCTACACAGAAAAATAACTTTCTGCCTTCTGCTCTTTACTACTTGATCTTAAAATCTTGTTGTGAGACAGTGAAGAATTTGAGAGTATGGTTTGTGTGAAGGGCACCATTTCAGAATCAGGGTTCTTTTCAGTGGGCAGCAACAGTTAAAAAATGGTTGATACTGTCCAGATACTGAGAACAAGGCAGAGGACATAATTTGAATGCTGTGTTCAGTTCTACTTTCCACATTTCAAGATAAATCTGGTGAAGTCTGAGACTGCAGAGAAGGGAAATTAAAATAGCCAAGGGAAAGAAGCAGCAGTTGAGGAAGGGGAGTGGAAGAACTGGCGGTGTCATGCTTAGGGTGAGGTTGCTGCAGAGTAAAAGGGTCATTTTCACCCCGAATCTTGCATGCTGAAAGGGACAAGTAAAGCTATGTGAAGTTTCACCTTATATTCCCTGTATCACTTCTGTTAGAGGAACACAGTAAGTGGGATAGTTCCCATGTAATGCCCCATAGCACAAAGCAGGGAATGTTCTTTACGTTGTTCTTTTGATCTCAAGTACACACACTGGAGCTGGAATCACTCACAGCAGACCACAACGAAATGGGCTGACCAGTCTTCCTCATGGCATATGAGATTTCCTTCAGGTATGTTCATATCATCTCAATATAATTTGCTTTCTCAGCTCTTAATTTGTTTTCCTAAACTGTTGTATATTGATGAAAATGCTTGTTAAGTAACTCTTCTTTTTGATATCCCCGAGAGGGAAGAAATGATTTATATATAGCACATGAAGTTAGTGGGTTCCTCTGGACTGTAAAGAGACTATTTCTCTGCTCTGCAAATATTGGTGTATGATCGGTAGCGAGGCCTGCAGTTATGATACTTGACATTGTAAAACATTACCTTCAAAGCCATGGTAAACGGAGAACTCGATAACTTAATAACTTGATCAAGTTAAAAATGAATCTGAGCTGAAATGCCCCGTGCTGGGAAGTTTTGTTGGGAATGTTTCAGCACTAATAGGTCTGCTGTTATCGAGCAGTTTAGAGAAAACACTTTAAGCTGTTTCTTTAAAAAAAACATGTCGTCATCTGAAACTTGGAACTTTTGACACACCATGAGACAAAAATCCTCTTGTGATCATGTCTGTCACTTTCTGCACATGAAAATACATAAAAATTACTGGTTTTCACAGTGGAGAAGAGTGAAGAGTTTTACAGTTTAATTCTCCCTGGCTTGTC
Organism: Hypotaenidia okinawae; assembly: GCA_027925045.1. Classification (NCBI taxonomy): domain Eukaryota; kingdom Metazoa; phylum Chordata; class Aves; order Gruiformes; family Rallidae; genus Hypotaenidia; species Hypotaenidia okinawae. The sequence goes on from BSDF01000006.1 coordinate 11,584,614, forward strand.
TCAAGAATATCCCTATCTTAGAGCTTTTTTGTCCCAACAAAACTGGGACAAATCATTGAGCAATTATACTTCCCATTTGACAGTCAGTCATTGACCAAAGTGTAATTCATCCATCTGTAAATCTTTCCAAAGATTTCACAGACAATAATAGCAAACATAATAGCAACATTAAAGTTATTAAAGTTATATCAAAATTAACTCAGATACTTCAAATATCCTAGTGTATAAGCATCTTACTTTCCAAAATGAGTATTATATTTTCCTGTCTCATTGGAAGCAGAATATAGATACAATTGTCTTCTTGCACAGGGAAATGCACAGACACACATGGTGAATAACACAAAAGATACAGAGAATTTGTTTGATTAATTAAAAACACTTTGTTGACCCCCAAATCCCATAAGTTTCCCTGACTCGCAATGGATTGTGAGTTGTGAAAACTGCTGAATACAGTAAGTGTTAGACCATGTAGTAGGGTATTACATGAAAAGTTGTTTTCTTCCAGCTTTTGTTGCATAGGATGAAGTACAGTAGGATACCACAAAGGCATATGTAACGTTTAATAATATCTGACAAACCCACTTAAGCTAAATGTAATGTTCTAAGAAGCTATTATTCCTTTTTGCCTCTTTTTGCTCTACAACTCCCTGTTACTGAAAAAATGGGGCTGCTGCTTTGCAGACTTCCCTTCAGGATGCATAGATAACATTACTTTGGCATGTATCAAAGTAGCTGCCTACGCTGGTTCTTACAATATCTCCAGAGATATGTTTACCTGTTTGATTCTGAAGTCATTGCTAGCCTTGTAGGAGAAGAAATTTGCATTTCCTTTTCTTCTCTGGCAGCAAATGTATGTATCTGAAAATCACAGATGGTATATTCTGACAGCAACTTAAAAGCAGGGACTCAGTTTACCATAAAAGCTATATCTGGCTTTAAGCACAGTTCTGCTATTCAGAAGCCTGGTTTGAGGAAAAACCCAACATTTCCATAGTTATGACATGTATACATATGACATACATACATGCCATAACATTTCATATGCATACATGTCCCATGCTCTACTGTATAACCATACTGTTAGCATGGCTTTGTATAAACTGCAGCATCACAAAGATTTAAAGATATCTAGCAGAGAAATTCATGTATAAACCACACATCAATTATTTGATGTTTATATAGCAAAATTCTAATCACTGTCATCACTTTTATACTAGTGTAAGGCAAGATAATCTTCCCAGAGAAAAGACTGAAATGAATTGGAAACGGGACTGGACTCTCAGCCCTTCCATATCAGTGAAACTTTTGGCCCTCAACATGCTTAAAGGAAAAAAGATAAATGTTTTCATCAGTTATTGCATCTAACTTAAATAAGAATTGATTTTCCAAAACAAATCTATTGTCACTTATCAGGCACATTATTAATAGATATTTTTACACAGCTATAATTCAGAAAGCACTCAATTATGTTTCACACAACACAAAGCCTATTGCATCTATATTGAATCTTTTTGTGATACACTTCATTTAAAATGTCACTGCATTTGTTCTATCTATAGAAGCTGATTTTAGGCATTCAGTTTTGAAGATCTGAAATAGGAGGCCCTGTACATTCGGCTCATAGAAGAACCATACTGAGGGAAATATATTGCATAGATGGTGTTCCCCTGAATTTTACCTGAATTTTAAAAAGTATATATGAAGACCTGTCTTCCTTTTGATTTTTTCTTATAACTGGAATCTGAAGCCTTATCTCAGAGCTGGACACAGAACAGAAGTTAAAGGCTATTTCTGGGGGCTGTATATGTGTGGTTGTCTGTCTGAGACCCCAAGATTTACAGCTGGGGAGTAAAAATAGGGATGTCTTTGTAGAGATGACAACCATTTAGAAATAGTTTTAAAATTCTGTTATGCAGCTGTACCAAGTTATGTACCATTGATACATGATGGTGGGGCTGAATCTGCTGCCCAAAAAGTTCAGGGAGGTGAAGTCCTACGTGATGATTTACCCAGCATGTCTTGTGTTTCCAGGCTCTTCCAGACACATTGATTGTGTGATCACTGGAGCTGGAAGACACATGTTCTAGGTGAATGCATCTTTACATCGACACATTTATCTGAGTTTATCTAGCATATTAGTCTAACATACCAGTAGGATTTCAGCTGAATAAATACTGCTTGATACGAATACGGCTGAAGAAATCCTTTCACACAGCATGTGCCAACATGTATTTTGGGACGGCTTGATTCCTAGGAGTACTGCCTAGATACAAAAGTATATTGGTATGCCTAAACACCTGTTACTTTCAATGAGGAGTCTTTTGTCCAAATAGGATTAGGTCCTTACATCTCTTCCCTTCTGTTGACAAATAGTACTTTAAATATTTATCAGTTTCATATACCCGATTTTCTTTCTTTCTATTTTAAAAAACCCCCAACAAATCCAAACAACTTCATTAATGTTTCCATACATTATACATTTTCATATAATAACTTTTCATTGAACATGTTCTGCCTGATGTCAATACTTTCAATCTGCAGTAGGGATAGCTGGTACTGGATAAAAACTGTAATTTTTACATTTTCAGGAAAGTACCAGGAATTCCACATCACTTGGATTAAGTTTGCTACATGCTCAAACTTTACTTAGTTTTCATGTTCTTTTAAATTCTTGAAATGGTTAGATGCCTTCAGAAATCTCTTTATGAGGTCTAGTGGCTAAGCAAAGACAGGAAGGTTTTGTGATATTTTAAAGATGAAAGTTCCGGGAGTGCCAGACATTACTGTGTGACATAAAGGCATAGGGAAGAGAATAAAAGCAAGCTGGTTAAAAAGATTGGGGAAAACTCAAAATTGTCCCAATTTTGAAATGATGTTGTGCCTACCCAGAGCTTAAAGTAGAGCTACAGTTACTGAAGTAGGATTTGTATGGTGACAGAAACATGGTGGTCTGGAGCTTTTAGAGCTAGTCTGTAGTCTGAAGAGTCCCTTCAGCTCCAGTAAGCTGAAAGTCATCACAACCTGTGCACTGATACTACATCTAGACCACACCTTAAAATTATTAGATGTTTACTGCTCTAAAGAAGAGATCTTTTAAATTAGAATTTTGTTTGCTTCTTTTCATTATTAGATACCTTGGGCATTATAAAGATAAAATGTATTTCTTATTAACAGTAAAAGTAATCCAAGAGGGCTGTGGCTTACACAATCATAAGAGCCAGCAACAATGCACATTTCTCTAGTGGCTTTCGTTACAGGATTCCAAAATACTTTGGAGCATAAACATACTACTCAGAAAACATAGAAGGTATTCTGGGCCAGCAGTACTGCTAACAGGTTTTAAGAGGGGAAGTAATTAATAATTTCTTTAATTGAAACTCCAGGAAACATTAGGGAGAGAGAACATAATTAGCCAACTTGGAATTTAGCCAATGAGCCAGCATTAATACACCCTTACAGTTATGAAAAGTCCCATGGGGTTGTCTATAACATCACTCCAGTTTCAATTCTTACAGAAAGAAAAAATTCACAGTGTCCACCTGTGATTTCTAAGAAAATGTTGGGAAACTTTGAATTCAGGACAGGCAGGAAACTCGGTTGCTATGGTGGTAAGACAGTTCCTAAGATGTGCTTAATAGTGTCTAAAAGACAACAAGCATCGAATCAAGTGAAAAGAAACTTGCCGTATGCAGTTGTCCTCTTCATCTGTAATTCAATGTAATATCTGTCAACACCAGTTATTGCCTCTTTGGAAACCCACTCAAATCAGAAAGATTCCTTTTTACTTTTCTAGAGGTCTTAATGCACACTGAGATCTTAAATAAAAGTAATGGTTGTGATAAATGCTTTCTTCATTGTCTTTATCTAGTTTACAGCCTCTGTCACTGTTTCTTGAAGAACAGTGTTGATACTATGGTTGTCTCAGAAATACTGTGTTGCCTGTCATCTCCTGGTATCAGACCCTGCATTGTTTGCCAGCCAGTTGACTTTTTAATGTAACAATATGAATCTGAATTGTTTTGCTTTTCAGAAGCCCAAAATGCAAGTGTTTGGCTGGCTGTGAAAGGCACATCTTTGCCAAACTAGCGAGACAGATGTTTTCACAGGTTGTCATATTTTGCCTTTTCTGCTCCTCTGTCAGTAATGCTCTGATCTCTAATCCCATCCATATGGATGGTGGAGAGGCTTCCTCCTAATGCCTGCAGCAGATTGCATATATACCATCATAATGAGGTTAAAAACAAGAACTGCAGATACTCATACAAATTGTAAAATAAGAAAACAGGCAAAGAAATGTTTATGGATCAGACAAGTCTGCCTTTTCTGTAAGGGAGAAAAATGTAGTAGTAGTATCAGTGTAGTCTTGTGTGAACTCAAACCCACGGATAGAAATGGGCTAAGATGCAGCAGATTGCTATAAAATAAACATTCTTTCAATTGTTCCTGGCTGGGGGATATGTATGTGCTGTCATCAGCCCAGACTGTAGAGCATCTAAACAGCAATTTCAGAAATTAAAGATTTCAGTTCATAGAAAGAGGAATGTTCCTTTCCTTTTAGAGTGTACTTAGCTGCTGAAAGTTTTACCACACCAATATGTTGCTGGTTGTGTACAGGAAATATTATTGCAGAGAGATTTGTCTTACAGAGGTCTGCAAGGTCCCAAGTGAATGAGACTTTTACTACTGATGTCAAAGAGGGTACAGTCACATCCCAAGCAAGTCAAACCCTGTGATAGTTTCCTAGGGGGTCTACATCTGCATTTATATTTTTAGAGGATTACCTTGATCTCAACAGCACCTAGCTCCATTATATTCATCAGCTTAGTCTCTGCTGACCTTGCTATGCCCAAAATAATGTAGGAGAGGTAATCCTTCAAACTAGAGCTGTTAATGTATTTCAGTAAGAGTAATAATACTTTGAACTAGAATGAATTTAAAAAATACTTTTAAAGAAGACATTTTACAAGAAAATATCTTGCAAATATTGATCTGAAACCATCATCAGGATAACTTATCGAGTCAGTGAAGTTACATACTTTGTATGAATTTGACTTCTGCGCTTGGAAAAATCTTTGATTTTACTGCCATAACAGATTTAGCAATGAACTACATGTTTGTAACACAAACAATTTTTCCAAGGGATTGTAAGAGCTATTTTGTCTGAGCCTTAAGGGGTCTTCTGTGGGTCCCTTCCAACCCCTGTGATTCTATGACTCTGTGATTGTTTTTATTGCAATACTTGAAGTCTGCTTGAGATACACCTTAAGTACATTTCTAGTGTAGTGGGTCTTGTATCTGAACCTTAGGATAATAGATGTTAGAATACACAAGTGTAACCCCAAAGCGTAGAGTTAGTTGAAATGGTGTGATAAGGTGAATGTTAAGGAATAAAATGTATTGATGGCTTCCTTCCATGTGACATCAGCATGGATTCACCAAGGGGAAATCGTGCTCGACCAATCTCATAGCCTTCTATGACCTCATCACCGGCTGGGTAGATGGAGGGAGAGCAGTGGATGTCATCTACCTTGACTTCAGCAAGGCTTTTGATACTGTCTCCCATGACATCCTGATAGCAAAGCTGAGGAAGCATGGGATAGATGAGTGGACAGTGAGGTGGGTTGGGAATTGGCTGTCGGACCGAGCCCAGAGGGTCGTGATTCGTGGAGTGGAATCTGACTGGAGGTCTGTGACTAGTGGTGTTCCCCAGGGCTCGGTGTTGGGTCCAGTCCTGTTTAACATCTTCATTGAGACCCTGATGAGGGAATAGCATCCACCCTCAGCAAGTACGCCGATGACACAAAGCTGGGAGGAGTGGCTGACACGCAGGAACACTGCGCTGCCATCCAGCGAGACCTGGACAGGCTGGAGAGCTGGGCAGGGAGAAACCAGATGAGGTTTAACAAAAGCAAGTGTAAAGTCTTGCACCTGGGAAGGAACAACCGTTTCTATCAGTACAGGCTGGGGGATGACCTGCTGGAGAAGAGAAGGACCTGGGGGTCCTGGTGGATGACAGGGTGGCCATGAGCCAGCAGTGTGGCTCGGTGGCTAAGAGAGTCAATGGGATCCTGGGGTGCATCTGGAGGAGTGTGGCCAGCAGGTCAAAGGAGGTGATCCTCCCGCTCTACTCTGCCCTGGTCAGGCCCCACCTGGAGTATTGTGTCCAGTTCTGGGCGCCTTGGTATAAAAAGGACAGGGATCTCCTGGAGAGAGTCTAAAGAAGGGCTACAAAGATGATTAAGGGCCTAGAGCATCTCCCCTATGAGGAAAGGCTGAGAAAATTGGGACTGTTCAGCCTTGTGAAGAGAAGACTAAGGGGGGACCTAATTAATGTTTATAATTATCTTAGGCAGGGGATGCAGGGGGAATCAGCCAGCCCTTTTTCAGTGGTCTGTGGGGACAGGACAAGGGGCAATGGCTGCAAGTTGGAGCATAGGAAGTTCCGCACCAACATGTGGAAAAACTTTTCCCAGTGAGGGTGACAGAGCCCTGGGACAGGCTGCCCAGGGGGTGTGGAGTCTCCCTCACTGGAGAGATTCAAGACCCGTCTGGACGTCTATCTGAGTGACATGTCTAGGAAGCCTGCTTGGGCAGGGGGTTGGACCCGATGATCTCTCGAGGTCCTTTCCAACCCCTACAATTCTATGATTCTATGATTCAACATACTAACATAATTGCCACTGCAATCATATGTCCAGTTGTTTTAAATCACAACGGAGCGCTTTGTTTTTTAGGTTCTCACTGAAATCTTGTTGCAATTGTGACTGAGTTACTGGTATCAATTGCTATTTATGATGGGTATCTGGGCACACTTCCTTCTTCCAAATCTGAAAGCAACATCTAGTCTTCTTGTTTGACGTGCAATGAGATTACTTCTTTTTAAATAATTTAATCTGAATCACAAAAATCTAAAATTTTAGGGAGCTGGCTTGTAGGCCAACCTAAGGTATATTTAAAATAATGCATTCAAAGGAAGAAGCTATGGTAAATGCTAGTCACCTTACATGGCTCACCTGGTTCTGGACAGGCCAGATTCAACCTCCCCAGGTGAGCTGAGTTAACCCAGGTGAGCTGACTCAGCCCAGGCTGTTCCCACACCACCTGACATCACTGCCCCATAAAAGGGGCTGGTTGAGAAGGGGTGCTCCTGACTGCCTCTAGAGCAGTCTGAATGTGGCTGGGGATCTGGGCTGGTCATTGTGTCTAGCAGCACTCTGAAATCATCTGGTAGGTAAGGTACTCTGTGTTACCACTGGGTGTGAGTGTAATTGGCTGGTTTTGTCCCCCTTTCACAGTGCTTTTATCAGTGAACTGTGCTTATCCCAACCCAGAGAGGCTCTACCTGTTTCCCCTGTGGGAGTGGGTAAATGGTGTATGGTGGTCAGTCACTGTTTGGGGCTGAAGCACCGCAATGGCATAGTACTTAGAGACAAAATAATACTTGCATACAAACCTCAGATACAACGTTAGGAAGGAGGAATATAAAAATCACTAAATGTGCCCAAATGGTGTTCAAAAGAAAACCATGTATGAGATGACAGTCAGACTAGATTATCTACTTCACAAGGTTGTTGAAAACCAGACCACTTTTTCTTCAGTCTCCAAAGTGGCTATCAGTCAAATCTATGAAATAAAGGAACAGATTTTTAACGATCCACTAAGTAAACACACAGAGCACTTTTTCCCCTATCAACAGCAGATATCTGGTCCTTTCTTTGCAAGTGTAAAAACAATTAGGAAATTTTTCATGCCTGTAGAAAAAGCTTACTGCATTTTACTGCAGATTCTGTTCGCTATGATTTTGGTGTCAGGCACCAGTACAGGGCAAGGCCTTCTGTCTTTTGCTACTTCTTGCCTTTGAGGCTATGGCAGGAAGAGAGGTCACAGCAACTGCCATGGACTTGCTGGCACAAACATGCAGCTCAGGTCAAGGTCATCCCCCAAATTCAGCAGTGACCAATGCAGGATAGTAGAGACATTTGACATTTCTCAAACACATTTGAGAAATGAGTCTTTGAAAAGCTATCTGCTACTCATGTATTAATGGCATCATTGATGTTGCCAAACTCATATATGTCAATGTCACTGTTCCTCGATTGGCTCTCAGAGAACAGATTTGAAGTTCTTGGCCCAGTTATGGCTTAGCTCTTTGCCCCCTTTATTGCCTATACCAAAGTACTGGTTGCTTGGTTAAGGAGTTAAGTTGAATCCGTCGCACCTTTACATGATACGATTTGCAAGAGCATAGAACACTTGTGAATAAACTGTGCTGCAAAGAGGTTATAAATTCATTTACAAAAATTTTTTATAAAGCTTGTGACTTTGTTCCTAAGACCAGTCCAGCATTATCTTGAACAGAGCTTTTATTTACTTTGCAGTATAATCAGTCAGATGAACGCTTTATTTCCTGTATTGCTCAAAGGATATAACAATGATTCTAAACTACCAAGACAGAATCAGTTACCAGACAAAATATTAGTGCATTTTAACATAAGGTTAACAGGAATAGAAATTCCTGTTATTTGTTAATCTTTTGTGGCCCATCACCTCTGTCCTTTTAGCTAATCTCTGTCTATTCTTTTTTGAAATATGCAGCTCATGGCTTTGATACAGTGAGTTATAGAAAGCCTTAGGTTTGACTGGTCATGTCAGGCATTTAGCTGCACTCAGCCTCTATAATAACTATATCAAGTGGAAAATTCTCAGACCTTTCCCAGGAAACATGCAAGGCATAAGCTGAGGGTCTTGAATTTTTTCCCAATACACTGGCATTTGAAACTGAATTTAAGCGAGATCAGTCATGAGACTCTTTCCTCCTGTACCTACTAATCATTTATATGGAGAAAATTACCTGCCTGCCTGTGTCCCCTATGATCGTTACTGTGGTTGATGTAGCTGTATAATTTGAAAGACAATGTGCTATTGTCCAGTAATTATAAACATTGAACCCACAAAGTGTAGCAGTAATTCTATAGACTTGGTTTTCATATTGTTATACGTACAATGTTGTATTATTTTAAAAAAAAGTTAAGAGATCAAACAGCTATTTTCTCTAACCCACCCTTTATCCCTGGGGCATTTGAAGAGCTATTGGATTTTGAGGAACAGGATGATCAGCCTTTATATCACTTTTTGAAAATGCACTGAGAAAGAACAACCCTTTTTATCATCTGTAATCAACAAACCTTCCCCATTAGTGTGGCCCTGGAAAGAGTGCCAAATGGTTTGTCATTAGAGGTGTTTGAAATTCCTCATACAACACTTTCTTTGTGCTTTTGCAGTTGTATCATTTTAGCAAATAAATGGCTCACATAGCATGTTTTACAAGGAATGATGATCTAATACTGTGGAGTTTGTAGGAGCCTTTCAAATCTTATTTTAAGTGTCAGCCCAGATAGTAGCTTTTCATAGGAAAGAACATGTTATTGGCTTCCTTATCCATTTTTTCTAAAATGTGCTTTGAAAAACAGAAAGAAGCTGACCTTTGTATGTACAAGTTTATATCTTGTTGGGTCAAAGTCAGTGGATGTTAGGTTCCCCATTGCATTCAGGAAAGTTGGCTGACAAGGTAATCTTTTGTTTTAAATTTTATTAACTTGTTATAGGTCCTGCAAGTTATATAGGACAGATGGCTTCCCAGGAACTAATGCTCTCTGCCTGTTCTTGGGTGTATATATAGGATGCCAGCGTGCTCACAATGTCCCAGAGAAAAAATGACTGTGTACATTAGCATGGGAAATAAAGCAGAGTGGAAAGTAAGAACACTAATGCTGAAAATAATGGAAGCAAACAAACATACACCATCAGGCCCCTTCTGGAAAAATGGGTCAAAAAATTAAAACCAGCACTTGAGTCAATATGTGCTGCAGGGCTTCTGGCTAGCCTTTTCTCAGGTTAGGAGAGCAGATATACTATAGAATGCTTGGAAATTAATTATACGAACCTAAAAAGCTCAACACCTCCGCAGATCCATGTTTTGGGATATAATGAGTGGTCATTGTTAGCAGAAATTTAGCATTGAATGCTTGAAGATTCTGACATATCCAACTCCAACACAGTTAAGCACCTAGAAAATACCTTTGTCTAGTTAATTGGAAGAGATGCTGCTTTATTATTTTAAAATCTGCTCTGTGGTAATTGTAATGAAAACTTGTGATTGAGAGCAGGAGCTGGCCCAAGCATGGGTTTGAAACTGAAGAAAAATCACTCAGTTATACCAGCAGAAATGCACGGGAGACCTAAATATCAGAAGAAAGATCAAAGTTGATTTAACTTTTGTGCTTTAAGTACTATGTTTTCATCAGTAGTACATTCACTAACCTATATGCACATGACAGATACACATTTTAAAAATCAATACATTTTCTCTTCCCATTCAAGAATTGAAATTAGACAAAGAACCCCTGAGACACAAACTAAGCATTTACTACTAAAAAAGTACTACAGCCTTATAAAAAGCTTGAGACAGCTGCACCAGGAGGTAGAATCACAGGAGGGGGATCTTGTCCTTTGGTACTGGTTGAGGCTGGGTTATTGATTTAGTCTATATATTCCTAATAACACACTCTCCTACTTTTCATGTGCTGAGGTAAATAACACATTGACACACAGTCTCTCTGCACCATGATGAATGCTCATTATATACTATTGCAGGTAGCCTTAACAATCCAGACTTATTCTGAGTGTGATTCTTACTGCGTGCTGCACAGATGTGGTTTATCTTTTGCTAGGAAAATAAATAAATGCACATGCTTGTACTTGTAGAAAACACTGCCTGCAGGAGAGCGCTGTGTATGCACGTCTGCTGCTTAGATGAAGATCGCAAATTGCCTCTGTTGGAATGGGAGTTGCCTCTGTGTCAGCTTCAGAAGCCAATATAGTAATAACACTTTGTTCTCACACAGAGGAGTACCTTTCATTAAGCAGTCTTTGGGGCTTGAGAAACCCCATCTAATGAAATCTCCCACCAACTTTGAGTTAAGTAAGTAGCAACATTAAATGCACTTTTAGTACTAATTGGAACTCTGTGGTTTTGTTCCTGTATTTTATGGTTTTTCTCTTCATTCTGCTCTGGAAAGAGAATTCAGCACTTTAAAACTGTCTGTCTGCAAGAAAAGTTACAAGAAAAAAATGGTTCTGGAAATGTTGAGAAGACCTTCTGACACATTTATTTGGCTGTATTTACTTTTGTTCATCTTTACAGAACACGGTTAGGTAAAAGAACAATCAAAGCAACTGAATTAAAGCACTTATTTTTATTTTTTAAAAATAGTGTTCTTATGAGGTTGAAACAAAATATATTGCCATTGTAAAGTATTGCCTTCTTTCATGTCCACAGATGTAAGTAGTTCTGAGAAATAATTTGATTCCAAATTGCCTTAATCTATACCAATATCTATATGCACTTTTTAAGAGGATGACCTTTGTGTTATGGGTAACCATATGCCTGCAGATTCTTAGTATGGTGGAACTCCCTGGCAACTCTACACTCAATTTGCTAGGTTTAGTTTATGTCACCTGGGGAAAACAGGCTAAGATATGAGGCTTTACCAAGCACAGTTGCCATACCTTTCTCTTACTGCTCTTCAAGCTGTATTCTGGTCCGTACTGGGCACCTGAGAAAAGCAGGGGCTGAAATATACTCTAACCCACATATTTTACCTTACCCTGTGGTTTTTTACCACAGTTGAAGGCTAATGAAAGTCATTCATTTGTCGGATCTCCTTCAGGGCAAAAGCCTCCTTCCTTTCATTTAGTTTAGTTGCTGATTTCATTTGGTTTAGGTGTCTTTTGCATTTCTTTTTGTATGTCCCACTCTTTCACCACTATTTGATTAACAGCCAGACAATGGCATGTCATTAGAGCTCCATTTGTTTGTCTGGCAAGTGTGATCCATAGATATTTAAGCGTGCAATTTAAGAAGAAATGTTTGTAACATGTTCCCTGGGAAATGTTGTGTGGTGGTTCTTGGGGAAAGCACTTACAAAAGGGTTATTGCTAGGAAGGTAATCAAACATTTTAATATTTTATACCTTTTAGATTCTCATATCAATTGGATTCTTATTGCTGGTGCTCTGATTCTTTTCCAGCTGTCATTCATCTAATTCACAGCAGTGGCCACCCAAATTGCTGTAGCCAATATGAGCCAAATTACTTTACCTGTTGATGTTCTGCTTTTGTCTTCATTCTAAATATCATTCAACCCTGATAATATTGTCTCTGCAGGTGCAGAAGTGAGTAGGAATGCCAAAAGAAATTAAATGACATTTTATCACTTTTGAGATAGGATGAGATTTGTTTGTAAGAGATGATTGCATTTTTTACACATCTTTCTTCAACTGGCATCTCTATTGCTTCCTGATCCAACTTTCCCTGAAGTTAATGATAATTTTTCAGAGACTTCATATGGAGCTGGATTAGGATCAGTATGATTGATAGAAAGAGATTTATGAAATACAATAAATTTAACAATTAGATTAGCAATTGTATTACCTCAGATTTTAGATGCCTAAGGAAATAATAGGTATCTAAGTAGATGAAAGTACTGATCCTTCTAGTCTAGGGCTATGTTCCTGCAATGAGCCCTTGATCTAGGAGTCATATTGAGGATTCTGCCTGTTGAGTAGGAATACACCCATTCACTTCCTGACTCTAACAAGTCTTTTCATATGTAACCATGGAGAAAAGAGGTTGAATGTTTTTATTCTCACAGTAAAAATGGCATGAAAATTATGAAAGGTCAAGAAAATAGCCAGAATCATCAGAGTAATTAGGTGTGGTGAGATGCACAGAACAAGTAGATTGCATATAGCTGTCTTTCATTCACCTGTAAATTTTCTGTGTTCTGGATATGCCTTTGCTCAGCCCTTGTCTTCTTCCATACAGAGTCAGAATTGTTTACTCATGACATGTCAAGGCATTTCCCAGGTAATGGATCAGCAAACTTTTATTTGGACAGTGATAAGAACTTTTAAAAGCTCACTCCATCTCCTAGATAACTGAAGGGATAAGCCAATGCAGCCATAGCTTGTTAAAACGACACTGAAAAAAAATCATCTTCAATGCAAGTTTATTAATGTCTGCTTAAAACTAACTTCAGAGCAGGTGTTAATAAAACTCAGTGCATGAATGTTTGATGAAAGTAATCATACAAAGCATTCAAAAGAGTATTTCATGAATTCATGTGTCTGTCAAAATAGGTATCCACTGAAAAATGGTTTTGGTATTAGCTCAGCTCTTGGAATAACCTAAAATATGATTACTGGTAACAGACACATCTTTGAAAGACTGCTTTTAGGTAAAGTAGAAACACATGCAGAGGTAGAAATACAGTTCTTATACAGTTCTCTTGTGTTTTTAAACTCATAGAAATGCAATAGTGCTGCTGAAATGTGCTGCATGACATTTTGCTTTTTTCAAGTGGAGGGTTTCTTACTCCTCTGATCTATTTATTTCAACAGGAATAGGATGTTGCTTGAAAAGTAAAATATTATTCAGCATGAATAAAGATGGCAGGTTATATTTTGGTTTAGCATGGGGAAGACCATCTGTCAGGCAACTGGAACCTTTCAATACATAATATAGTTCATTCCAGCTCTGGCAGTACTCTGAATACTTTTAAAGCTTAGATGCTTTGCCACACAAGTCACAAACCCATGGGCAAAACTCCAGAGTCAAAAAACCTTGCAGAAATAGCCCTTATATGACAAACTACTTGACTTAAATTAGATGTTCAGCTTCTAGGAAATAGTTAACCATGTAAAACTTGGATTTATGGAAAAGCAAGGGGAGGGCTTGCTGATGGTCATAGTTTAAAAAAAAAGATAATAGTTTTAGGTATTAGCTGTAAAATATTTCTGTGAAATTAAGTCATGTGCCTAATTAACTGGTAGCCGAATTCATTACAAGTAATAACTTATTGTCCAAAGAGACAATTAACGGGTAATTTACATTAAAATCTTGTTCGGTGTATCTACATTTTTATCAACAGCTATTTTGAAGAATATTCTTGCAAATAACTCTTATAAGTATTTTTCTTGCCTGGTGAGGATACTTGACATGAAAAAGCTATCACTTTATATAGAGACTAGAATTACTGGTTTGCTTAGTTAAATTTTGGGTAGTGGGGGTTTGGTTTGTTGGGGTTTTGTTGTGTTTTTTTGTTTGGCTTTCTCTGAAGATGTATGCCACCAAAAGCTTAATTTTAAGTGTTAAAATATCTTAAAAATACATATCTTTGATCAAGCAAAGCATTCACTTCAACAGAATCAGATTGTAACTAAGTTCCCAGTTTTATGAAGCAGTCTCAAAATAATGTAAACAAGAAATAATGCTATTTCAAAAAGATTGCAGTTGAGACATTGACTTTACATGAAAATTTATTTCCAAATAATTTAGAAAGAGAATTTCATTTACTTCATCACATTAGTGCATAACATTCTTGGGTTCAACAAATTTCCTATTCCTGGAGAACAATATTCTACTGATTTTCTTTTTAAGCCAGTTGCATACCATACCAGTTGCTATAGTCTTGGGCATATTAATTCATAAAAAACGTACAGCATGGCAGTAAAACAAGTTTTATGTCAACCCTAGAGGGAAAAAAGCAAGAGAGGGAATAGGGACACATAAACTAATAAAAACCCTTAGTGAGTTTTACAGAGCTAAGTAGAAGGCAAAATCCCCAGCAGATGCTAAAATCAGTGTGGCTTACCTCAATCCAGTTACTTTATGCTGACTTACACCAGCTGAGGTTCAGGACCTGAACGCCTGAGCTACAGACTTGAGCTACATAAGCTACTCCAACCTTTGAGGATACTTTTGTCTTCAAGTCAATAATGTGTTACTTAGGAACTTTGATTATATTAATATTTATCTCTTTCCATTTACTTGAGTTAGATTGTCATGTCAGCTATTCTTCACTTACGTAACTAATAACACTAGCTGCTGGAGCTTTTTTACACAGGTCTCCTTTTTTTCCCAATGCATGCATAGCTACTGTAACTTTTCAGTGCCTTTACAGATTTAACTGATGTTAGAAATGTGTCTTCAAATCTATGCTGCATATTCTAAAGGTCATAGCTAAGCTGAAGTTTTCAGATTTATGCATTGCAATTCTTCTGCACTTATTGCACTGAATCCTTGTGAAATATTGTACTCTTTTTATATTCTAATGTGGCTATTTTCAGAAACTTTGTAGTATCTCTCACCTTGACTGATCAGATAAATGACTGAATTAGATACATCTTCCTTTTAGTTTATCCAATCAAAATATTCTCTTGCATTTAGTGTACTTTAAAATGGCTTTCTGTGCTTTAATCTCTAACCTATGGAATAACATCTCAAGGGCAAGTGAGCCTCAAAGCCTCATTACTGCATGTATACTTCAAGGACTTCCCTGTTTGCAGTGTTGTCACATTACTGAAGTTTGCCTTTGGTTTAGCCATATCAAATGGACTGAAATGTAGAAAAAGTTACACCAAATACATAGACTTAGATACATAAAAATAGGAAGGGTGATATTCACTGCTATTGTACAAGTACCTACTATGATATGAAGCTGTCTGAAAAATCACAGGAAATACTTGAATATTTTAATGAGAATGTAATATATTAAATATAAGCAGCTGCTGTGATTACAGTAGTAAAATAAGTCTAAATTCTGTTTGCAAGAGCTATTGAGCTTTGGAGCACAAGCCAATTACCAGCAGGAGTCAGAAATTGCTCCACCTGGAACAATTATCCAAGCTATATGGGAGGTAACAGGGAATCTCCATTCTGAAATGTTTTAAATTCTTGCAATTTGAAGGGAAACTGTTTCTTAGTTGGCAATTGCAATCATTGAGGCATTTACCTGGTCAGAACTATAGAGTGAAGGACTACATTCCACAGTCATTGAAAAAATGAGCAAACAATGGTGGTACTACATATCCCACAAAATGTTGGAATAAACTCTCTAGCATATGAAGAAAGGTCAGGGGCTATATTCCTTTGTATCTAGGATTTCCAATTAACAATTAGAGGGCTTTTGTCTAGATGGAACTTTTGCCAAGGAAGTTTACACCAGATGATCCTTAAGGTCCATTCTAACCTGGTATTCTATGAACTTCTCTTTGCCTGTAGTGGTGGTACTGGCCTTTTGTCCTGGATCCAACCTGTAGTCTTGAATCCAACTCTTGCTTTATCTCTTGGGTTACTACAGCAACATGTTTTTACACTATTTTTCCCCTGTACTAAAAGAGACCGAAGATCAACACAGCTGACCCAGAGTCTAGGTGTGTGCAGAGCCCCAAGACCCCCTTTTTCTAGTTTGTCCTCCACAACTGAATGAGATACATGAATGTTATTCCTTTACAAGACAGAGATTCTCTATGCATCAGTACTATATGGGAGCAACCTGTCTATGAGGAAAATGGCCCGTTTGCATTGCAAGCCCCATGGCTATTAGTGGAAATCATATTAGTAACTTTGGACTCACTGTGCACAATAAAAATTGGCTATAGTGAACTGTGGCATGCTTGACCCAGAGTTTTGGTCATATTTAAGTAGCAATCTTTCAAATTATATCCCTGTACATATGGATTTGTTTTCCTCTGACTACAGACTTCACCCCTACCTGACCATGATTATGTCCACATTCCATCCTTCCTCCCCTGGATGGGATGACAAATGTTTAATTGGAAAATGACAGCAGTACAGTGAATAACACCAACAGAAACTGAGTA
This sequence comes from Hypotaenidia okinawae, assembly GCA_027925045.1. Taxonomy (NCBI): domain Eukaryota; kingdom Metazoa; phylum Chordata; class Aves; order Gruiformes; family Rallidae; genus Hypotaenidia; species Hypotaenidia okinawae. The sequence continues at coordinate 11,601,338 of BSDF01000006.1, forward strand.
GCTGACTGCTTAATCAACATGGTACTGCATGCTATGAAACATGTGCACACACACGCACACATAATGCAGTGTTTCCCCTCTTTAACTTTTTCCCAAGGTGAGTCACCCAGGGGTTAAGAGCCTTGTCCCCTCCTGGTCTAATCCTGGAAAGAGGAACCATGACAACTTTCTGCCATGGCACTATCCAGATGCAGAACTTATGCTGTAGGGCTGCAGAGATCTGAGCATAATTTAAAGAGCCCCAGGGCTTTTCTAAATTGCACTGGAAACTGAAGAACAACAAATATGATTTATAGCCACCTCGATTTTTTTCTCCTTTCCTTAGCCATGTCAAGCTTATACTGGCTTCAGTTTAAGCATCTAAATTAGTTCTTTTTGTACTTTATTCATGCAATTCATGATAGGTATAAAAGGTGATTCCTTCATGTGGTCCTTTCGGCCTTGTAAATCTCCACAAGAAAGATAAAAACTGTTTTGTAAGTTTTATGATATTGCAAACCCATTTCTCAGAAATGCAGCTGATTGTAACTGCATTCTTTGTAATGGATCTGCAGCAATGACAACACCATCCTGTCTGTATTGAATAACCAGGCATTTAAATCATTAAAATATTTAAGGATTCTTAGAGGCTTTGTATAGAAAATGATTGCAGCTATAAGAATAATGTAAAATATAGATCCCTTATACATCAGAAATGAGGCTTAATTAGCTGAAATCATGGACATGGTGCTAAATGGGGCATGTCACAATGTACCCTGCAAGAACTGTATGCAAGATCAACGGTTATTACTTTAAAAATGATGCTATTCAACTACCAAGCCTGTGAATCCCTGCAATAACTCTGTGGATGCATACATCTATAGGGATGCCGTAAAAATAGAAGAGTGATATCTATTCTGTAAGTAAAAAAGTGAGAATAAATGCTGAGCAAATAAGGATGTTAATTTGCTAAATATGCTAGTTTAGTCCAGCTTTTCATTAACTTTTCTTCCTCTGGTGTGTTCTGAGTGCTTGCTTTGTTTCCAAAGCTATATATTGGCCTGCTGCAGTCCATGGGCTCAAGGTCAGCTTAGAAGTGGTCATGGAGCATATTGCAATGGAAAAGGAGCCATTTCCACTCCCACTGAAACTAGCTGACTTCTTCTGGAATGTAACTGGGTCATGCTATGGCTGCAGCAGGACAAGTACCCTTAGCTTACTGTCATTAGGTTTAATATCCAATGGGTAAAGCTTCACTGGCAAATGTACATGAAATATCTGTGTTCTGGTGACTGCAGCCTACTTCATCCTCCTGTTATCCAATTTAATAGCTATACTTTTTTCCCAAGACGAATTGCTGCCTCTGTACTGAAGAGAAATCAGTCTACAAGTAAATGTACTTTGAAACCAAACCAAATTTTCCAAAGACTTTTTCGGTCAGAAGACTGAGCTTGGCAGACTGTTGGATTTATTTCCTTTCCCATTTCCTGCACAGTCTAAATGATCATTTAGTGGTCATCATTTAAGTAATCATCTTCATCTCAGTTGTGCCATCACACATTACAATAACTTTACCTAAAAGACCATGATAACATAAAATACTGGATCTTTCACATCTCCAGTGTGCTGGTTTTGGCTGAAATAATGTTTTTCATAGTAGCTGGTGTGGGACTGTGTTTTGGATTTGTGCTGAAAACAGTGTGGACAACACAGGGATGTTTTAGTACTGCTGAGCCATGCTGACACAGTCAAGGTATTTTCTGCTTCTCACATGACCCCATTGATGAGTAGTTGGGGTGCACAAGAAGTTGGAGGGGACAGAGCTGGGACAGCTGACCCCAACTGCCCAAAGGGATATTCCATACCATATGTGATGTCATGCTTAACAATAAAAAGCTGGGGGGAGAAGAAGTAAGTGAGGAATTCTTAGAGCTGTGGTATTTGTCTTCCTAAGTAACTATTATACATAATGGAGCCCTGCTTTCCTGGAGATGGCTGAAGCCTTCCTGCTGAATGAATGAATTCCTTGTTTTGCTTTGCTTGTGCGTGTTTTTTGTTTTACTTAAACTGTCTTTATCTCAGTCCATGAGTTTTCTCACTTTTACTCTTCCATTCTTTCCCACCTCACTGGGGGAGAATGAGAGAGCAGCTGTGTGGGGCTTAGTTGTTGGTTGGTGTTAAGAAGGAAACATGGAGCCATAGGTTTGTAAAGGTCTACTAATAAATACAAAAGCATTGTAGACTTTCAAGAAAAAAAAATGCATGATTCAGAGTAAGAAATCTAGTGTTACTCTCCCACCCGTTTTGGTACAATTTGCCAAATTCTACAAATTCCTTTTCTACGAGTTGGTTGATGATGGAGGGATGCAGCTTGTTCTATGCTGTACTTCTGAAGCACTCTAACAAAGACAAGTGTCACAGAGAAATCACTACTTGCTACCACAGAGTTGAGGAGGTGGCTTTAGGATAACCGCAGAACCCTGAAAGTCCTCTATCAGACAATTAATGGACAACAATCGTTGGCCTTGTACAATCAATGCTTCCAAGAAAACTATGAAGTATACTTTGCTTAAAGTTATATAAATCCATCCAAATAATTACTATTTCTTCCAACAATCCTTTTCTTACAGTTTGTTTGAATGTTCTCTCAACCTGGTTGTTGCCTCATCCATTTCAAGGGCTTTTGGCTATGTAAAATAATAGCATGTTACATTCAGGGACAAAATATCCTATGAAAATCAGCTGATCTATTCACTCAGCTCTCAATCCATATTATTATACATTATTCATATGTTTTCAGTGTGCTTCAAGCACTTTCCAGTAAAGGCCTATTTGTTCATGCCATTTTAATGAAAGTCTAAATGTGTTGACTTCATGAGCTTTACTTCTTATTCAAATCAATGCCTTAGGTTTATAATTTACTCTCCGCTTGAGTTTAATCTTACCATCCCAGCTGACAACACAAACAAGGAAAGAAGCAGGTCTTAACACTGTAATTGAATGAAGTCATTGACCTCTGAGGAAAAACATCTTCTGGTAAACCACAGATCTTAATTTTTCAAACTGTGGACATCTTCATTTTTTTCCCTGGTGTTTTCATGATTCTCAGGTAAAGTTCTGAGCCTGAACTTTATGAATTAAATTAGGGCTTAAATATTGTGTGAAAAAAATATAGAAGACTGATTAAAAACCCCCAAACTATAAGGAACGTGCTCCAGAGTTTAAGAAATACAACAGGAGGACAACTTGATGAGACACGTGCAAGAGCAGCAGCATCATTTGTGCTGAATAGTGGCAGCAGGACTTTATCTGCCTTGTATTTTGGGATACTGAATAGAAAAAAGTGTGTGACCCCAATAGGCATGCTGTGCTTTTTTCTTGCCTCTGTTCCAGATTTACCTTTTTATTGAGGGTCTATTTATGGAGAGAGTGTGCAGCAGAGCTATGCTACCATGCAAGAAGGTGGTAGGTCATGCTCTGGTTTCTTTTTGGACCAAGATCTTGCCCTCTATGGAGGAACATTGACAGTTCTTGCACATCACAGATGGCAGGGAAAGAAACTGAGTGGATTGCTCAATCTCCTGATGGAAAAGGATATTTTACCTATTTAGAAGTAAAAAGTTATTTGGGCCCAGGAGATAAAAATCCCTTTCCTTATTTCTCCCTCACTTTAAATAAAAAAAGAAAATACACAAAATTCTTTCCACTTACATCTTCCTACATTCATGTTAATTAAAGCCTTGAAAAGTCGAAGCCTCCAAAGAGGAGGAAGTAGAAACTTTAAAAGGAAGAAATGTAAAGAAACTATCATTACTTATAAGTGATGCTATTTCAGCAATCCCAAACTAACATGTACTGGGTGGCACTGGCTTGCAGTAAGTGGCTCCACTCTGTAAACAGATCTGACCTAGGGCTGTAGGTCAGTGAAGGAATTTGAGTTCACCAGATCTGTGTGAATTTTGTGATTGAATCTTAGTGTGGAATAACAAGGGTATTCTTAAATGAATGTATGGAATAAACATTAAAAGCAAATTAACTAAAATTGACCAAAAAAAAAAAAAAAGATTAATGATGATGCTTGGCTGCCAAAGCTTCTCCTGGCAGTAGAAGAAAATAAAGCATATAGCCTTTTGCTTTCTTCCTCAGCCTTACAGCCAAAACAGTGCATCTAATCGTAGCTTCTGTTTTGGTGAGTATATTACACTAATCTATTATATTACTGATTAATAATTAGTAAGAGGCTGTTTCAGGTTAATTACTTTCTTAAAAATAATGACAAAATTTAATCCAGTTGGAAGTCAATAATTATTTTTGGTATTTAAAATATACACAACACAAGTAAGTGTGCTGAAAAAAGTCTATCTTCATCATAGTTTAATTAAACTGCTGAGAAGTAGCTAGTTGCTATAATCCCCAATTTTTATATAATTTAAAGTAATATTCTTATTTATTAAATTAACTATTTTGAATTTGCTGATATTATCTAGTAATTCCTTTCATTCCCTTATTAGGATTTTTTTTCCTCAAACATTAATGTCTTAAACTATTCTCATGTAATTTTAATTCTCCAATCTGAAATCCCAGCTCTGCAAGATAACAGAAAAGACCTCATCTACTTTAGTAGGACCAAGATTTCATTCTGTCATAGAAAATAAGCTTCGTAACTGAATGCATGAGGAAAGCATTCATATTTGTGACTGAATGTCACTGTGAAACTGATGTTTTATTTTTCTTTCTAGGTTCAGTATTAACACATACCATTGAAGATTCAAGTACAACTTCCTGCACCAGTGATCAAAGGAGCCATAAACAACCATAATTGGGTTATTAATTGAAAGGAGAAGGTGCCTGTCTGCTTTCATCTGTGCTAGGTGGCTTTTCTTTCTCGGAGAGTAAGGTATGTGCCAAAGGAAGGATGTGAGCACCCAGAGCCCAGAGAGGACACAATGGGGAGGGAACTGTCAGGGAAGTTACATCCATAGAAGCTTTGCAGAAGTCATTCTGCTTCACTGTGCAAATGCAGAAGATAGCTCAGCTGAGGGGAAATTAGAAAAGTATAAAGAATACCCTGAATCTAGGCCATTTACTGTGTTTGTGTTAGGCTGAATGTGTTGTGCCTTTGAGAAATGGTACCATAGTAAGTTTTGAAGAAGCTGCTTAGTCAACCTCTATTGTCTCCCCAGTTGGAGATATTTACAGGATCCAGCCTTTCTCAGAGTACTTGAAATAGTAGTAGCTGGTACCCATGCAACTGCAGCATCAGCTATGTCTGAGAGAAGATTAATGACATATCTCTGTTTTGGTTATAGGCTTGATATCTGACAGCAAGGAAGTGAGGAAGAAAGGGGTTGGATGTGATCTCAGGCCAGCTGTGCAGGGAATTTAGACCCTTGAATGAGTTCCTTAATACCCAAAAGTCAAATGAAAAAATCCCAATCCCAGGTTAGTAGACAATAAAGTAGGTTAATTAGTTTTTTAAATACAGAAAACTAAGATGAAATAGTAATAGAAAGGAATTGTAATCCAACTTCTCTTTGTTCACTGTGTCCTTGCAGGCAGACCATTGTCTCAGTCAGCTCAGTGGCTTTCTGCAGAGCAGCAAACTCTGCACAACCCTTCTGGATACCTTTTGCAGTGCCTTGAGAAACAGAGCCACCAGTTTCTGTTCCTCTGAGCAGCATCTTGGCAGCTTTTGGAGCTTCAGGCTCTTTTTTCCTTGATGTCCTTTTTGTAGTCCTCCTTCCTTGTAACTGATTTCCTGAAAATCTCTTCTCTGTGCAATTCCTACCAAAGAACATTTTCCCTTGTCCATCAGCAGGTTATATATGATCCTCAACTCCCTTTTTGAGTAGCATAATGTTTATACCAAAAAAACCCCAAACTGCAGACAGTCAAATGGCTATTCTCACTAAAATCCTCAAAAAGGAAAATGGTCCTCCTAATTCTGTTGCCATGACAATGACCATTTTTACAGAAAGACACACTGTGGTTAAGAAACATATTATCTAGCAGTTTGCACAAAGCATCAGCACCATAACAATTACCTTACTGAATCAAACTAACAGGCTGCCAAGCACAATATCATTTTTCTGACAGTAACTCATACCAGATGCTTCAGAGAAAGATGAAAAAAAATAGTTTTAACCAATTATTGAATAAACTGCCCATAGAGGATGTTTCTAACTGCTTTTAGTTAGAGATTAGCTCATAGTATAAGCCAAGACTTTGCTTTTTTTTCCTCATAGCATAGCCTTCCCATGCAGTTGAACTGCACTTGTTCTCACTAGGCATATCAATGCTCAATTTTCTTTAGTCATCCTATATAATCTTATTTCCGAAGTTGATGGTGGTGGTGAGCTTGAGTCAAACAGTGTAGTCTTACACTGTTTGTGAAGTTGTTATTTTATCAATTTCTCATAGATCAACTTCTTTTTTTAATGAAAACTCTAACATCAGCAAAGAGCAAACAAAATCCACTTACAAACACTTGTTATTTGACAAATCCCTTACTTGATTTTCTCACAAAACTGAACAGACCATATATTTTTACATTCACCTTGTCCACAAGTTGGTCTCTAAACTCTGGCCAATCTCCTCTAAGATCTGAACATGATCTGAGCTCTAGGCTAAGCTGTGCTATTCATGGTGATAAGGAAATCACATCAGCTTCAGTATTTATTTCTAATTTATTTCCATGAAACAAGATAAGGGATGTTAGGGTGCAGAAAACATGCAAGGAGTGAAAAGGTAAAAAAGTACAGAAAAAAAAAGAAATATGCTGACAGTTACACCAGAACACTATGTTTTATAAAAAGTAGAAAAAAAAAATCTCTTGGCTCATCATAAGAGCACGAAGACAAACCAGAAAAAAATCACTGATTAAGCACATGGTTGGGAACCACTTAAATCACACAGATGAATGGCATGGATCATCAAATACACTTTGACAGTCAACTTAAGAATCATGTAGGAGTTTTGTCCCTTTTTGGATCTTCCTAAACTAATAATGTCTTTTGTGGGCAGGTGAGCGATTTAAAGAGCTAAGTGTGTTTGTTTCTTTTTTGAGGTAAAGACTAGATCATGTAGGCAGAGCCAAGAACAGATTTGGGGGTGCTTGAGACAAAATAATGAACTACTTCTTGGGAGTTATCTCAAGTTTTAACGTGATAATAAGCAATAAGAAAGATTTTTCCCCCTTCTAATAGAAATTACTGTTTTACAGTGTTAATTATCCATAAGTACATAAAACAGCTTTTGAAATAAGGAAATAAAAATCAAGAATATTGCTCACAAGTCATCTGTAATGTCATTTCAAAAAAGGAATAGTAAAATGTCAAGTAAAGCCTGAAAAAGTTCAGTGAATCTAGGGTGGTTAAAAACTTAGACGTGAAAAGATACTGTGGGCTTGATATTTAGATCACGGTGTCAATGGAATTTTATATATTTGCATAGATGATTTATGGAGTGTTTACTTTTGTCAGTACTTTAGAGATGTACATTCTTGGCAAATATGAATACATTATAGTACAAATCCCATAAAATAAGCCATGAATTAATTATACAAACATATAGAAAAACCACCAAACCTATTTTTTTGGGGGGGATTGTAAATAAGTCCATATTTATTTTGCTTATATCAACTTAAGTAATAAGAAAATTTCTGGGCAACAGTGTGCTCTCAACAGACAGCTAGAAATAAATGTCAGGAAATTTTTGAAAGGTGATTTACAGCTTGTAGTTGTTAAAACTTTCCCTAAAAATTAAGCTTGGATAGGTAAGATGAGAAAGTAAATGGGGCTGGTAAGGGCAAAAGAATATGGTAGCTACTACATCTGTTTGAACGGGTGCAAAAGTTTGTAAATAAGACAATAAACACTTGATCAATGATCAAGACCAGAGTCATGCATGAAAATACACCCATAGGCATATCTCCTGTGTGTCCTAATTCCACATCTTAGCTGGGAAGAATATGTCCTCTTGCACAAAGTGGTTTTGGGAAAAGGAAGAAAAATGGCATTTGAACCCCTTTTTCTGTTCATTTTATAAACATCTGTCAGCCTGGTCTAGGCCAAACAATGTCTGCCTGATATCCTTAGAACTATCCAAATTACCAGACAGTGAAGTTCAAGAAAAAATGGGCAAGGTTCTATTTTCACAGAAAAAGATATGTTACTAATATGTCTGCCAAAAAGCCAAAGTTCTCTCCTCAGTTTGCTAAAGCATAATGTACAGAAAATATCTGAGACTTAGGTATTTAAAAGGAATCAAATTAAATGGGGGTGGAGGGCGAGGGGAGCAGATAATTTTCATGGGGACCAGTTTTAAGGTGAAAAATGAGCCTGTAAGTGATCTTGCAGAAATCTAATTCATACTAGAGACCCAGTATCATTGCACAGTGCTTGTAAGGGGTGACTTATTAGCAGAGCCATGGTGCATCCTGCATTTAAAATGCTCCATAACTGAGTCTTTATTCATTTCTCTGTAGGATTACTTGTAATCCTACAAGAGGCCCTTGGTTGTCTAGTAACAGCTTGCTACAGAGAGATTGAGCATCCAATTGAATTAAGGCAAATGTGCTCCAAGTGAGGGAATTACGAAGGAGAAATTGAACAGAAAATAGATGGAATATTGTATTAATTGGGGGCATGACTTTTCTGTGGTCGTCACCATACAGATCTTCTGACTAACAGCACACTGCCTGGGTTGAGTACAGTAAATTGATGTGGGTGGTGAAATATTTGCAGGCTCACAGCAGCACATGCTGCCAAAGAGGTCTTTGTAGGTCAGAGGATCAAACAGAAGTTAAGTTTAGGATTTACAAGGGGTAGGTTTGTGTGACCTCAGTGTTATTGGTGGCAGTGAGGCCTGGCTGTGAACTTGAGCAGGTAGCTAAGGCAAAAAGAATTCCAGAGTACAAATTCATCTTGAGAACAACATCCAAAAAACTCAAATTGTTTTATTTTGCTTTTGACAAATACAGTGTAACGTCATATTAAAAATTTGCCTTTTTAAATCAGCCCATCAGGTCTAGGACCACTGCACTCTGTAACGACACACTCAATTTCATCAGTGAGCAATGATTATTGCTCCTACTTGCATAGGAGACCTCTGAGACTACCCCAGGTCATTCTTGAGAAATTAAGTGTAATATGGGTTATTCTTCCTTGAAAATGAGCACTGAATTAAAATCCTAGTCTGCAACAGGCACTGCTGATGCTGTTTTCAGCTGAGACGTAAAGTCAGAATCCAAGAGGTACAAAAGGACTTTGATCAAGAGTGAAAAAATTACTCTGAGCATCTTAATTAAATCTCTTTTGCCTGTTAAATCTGCCCCCAAACTCTGCCTGTTTAGTTTGTCAAAACACTTCTGCTGTTATTTTACAGGGGCCTTTCACCTTACAGAGGTATGTTAGAGACCAGTCAAATGCAAAATTTAAAAACATTCATTATTATGCATGTGCTAGTGAGTGTGTCTAAATTTGGGTGACATAGCTCTAATGGACTTAAGTCAAAGGATTTAGGTGGGCATCAAACTCCTTTCCAACTGAGAATCACCCTTATATTGTGGTATAAAATTTACCACGCTAATTAATTTTGATTAATTTGTTTGATACCACTTATGCTGTCAAAAATATTCATGTCATAAATATTTTTATGAATTATGTTTAATGTAACCTAGAAACTTCTCAGCAACTGAGAAGCCCGGCTGACAAACATTGCTTATTTCTATCCCCTTCTGCCAGAGATTCTAGTTCCTCTGACACTAACAATTCATGATAAAAGCTTTTGCTGTGTTCTGCTGTGTGAATCTCCCACTCCCAACCACAGGCTGCCTGAATAGATGCTAAAAGTATTTCAGGAGTAATTAATTAACGGTTGTAGGTTTACGTCATTTGAAGTAGCATTTAAAACAGAGATGCATTTAACCAGAGATTGTAAGCTAAATATATCCTCCTCTCTGTGATTTCCATTTTCATTTGATCATAACAATCAACTAGTATTACTCACCTGAATCTTATATCTTAGCTATGAAATTCACAATATTTCCAGAATTATTTTACAGTAAACAGACCAATCAGTCCCTCAAGCCAAAATAAAAGTCTCTCATGAAAGAAGAAATGAACCAGTCAATTAACATGTGTTCATAGCAGGATAACTTGGAATGGGAAATGATTACTGCAAAGCATTTTTGGAGAATAACACACACAAAAAATAAATTACTATAGTAGAACCTTTCTGTTAGTAATGTGATCTCAAACCTGTGATTACGTGGGGAAATTATTTTAGAATGGTCTAGTTTTTATAATAGACATGTATCGCACAGCGGACTGTAAACACGACATGCATAATTAGAGGAAGAGAGGGAAACAAATTGACTGAGTAGTGAACCATGCCACAGCTCAGTGTTACAAGCTATTCTCTGTCTGCAGTAAAACCTATTTACTGCAGCTCCAATATTGTATTCAGTTTCTGTACATTTTATGCTATAGAGACAGGCAGACTAGATGAGTTAAAGGAGAATTATAAAAGCCAACATGGTAAAAAAGGCAATGGTCTATGACCACACACAAAGAAAACATCGTGAGCAATGTTAAAAGCCAAATTGTTAACACCTAAGTGGAGGCATAATTAGCATAGTGAAAAATAGGTGAATAGAAATAGATTTAAATTAAGATCAGAAAAAAGTAGTTTTAAATAAAAATATTATGATAGTAATTATATAAACCTGTAGAATAATGTCCCATAAGAAATACTAGAAAACCTGTAAATTGGGCTGGTCAAAACAATGGGAACCATCTGACAACAAATGGCTGCACCGAGTGACAAGTTAGTGGTCCTACTCCCACCAAAGCCCCTTTTTTCCTTAAAATTTCTGTGGGCTGAACCCCATGCAGATGCATCTCTAAAAACACAGAAGGAAATGGAACATAGTTGAGCTCAAATATTTGGTATATTTTTTCCCCACTGCTCTTCTGGTCTTTGAGCAAACATGCTGCAGGATAATTAAAAATCACTGAAAGCACAGTGACTGCTAATACAATCAAACTGAATAGGTCTGACTTGAAGTTATATTAGGCTAAGACAGTAGTAGGAGTTGAGGGGAGCTGATCTTGACAAGTCCTTCAGGCAGGCTGTCTTGGTAGCTATAGCCAAGTGTGCTATCTTTGGTAGCAGCTCCTCTGGGCTGACTTGTGTTTGCACTTCTGGCCCTAATTTGCTTGTGGCTTTTGCATTTCAATTTACTAGAGCCAAATTCAGTGCCACTGCCTATGCCATACAGTCTCCTTGGTGATTGATGGGCTCTGCTAAAACCTGGTCCTCTGTATTGCACACAACCCACAATCTGCTGTACTGGTGCAGATGTGGTGCTCCTCCTGCTAGTGAGATTGCTGAGGACCAAGGGCTTTATTTCTGGCTTAGCTTTTTGGGAGATGCCATGTATGGGAGGGAGGGGAAGGCTCCTAAATTATTGCTAATGTCCCAGCAGGCTCAACTGCAGCTGCGGTTTGTCCAGTTTATTTTGCTGGGAATTATTCTCTCCAGGGAAGGAAGGTCAATGGGCAGAAAGCATTTGCATGACAATGACTCCCCTCTGGTGCCTTGCATTGTCTGAACCAACAGACCACACAACCATGAAGACCATTGTGTAATGTCCAGAGAATTTACTAGTTTCTGTATTGTTGGAAAATCATATTGAGATAGCAAAACTCATCACTTGTTTTATCGTAAGTTGTGAAGTCTTAACAGATGTTTGCACTGCTGTGACAATCATGAAAGAATCAATGTTCCTTCAAAACATGGGTTCATGTGTTTAGTCTGCTCCCTACTCTCAAGAGCTATAACTGTAAACAGAAAAGGATATAATTTCCTTATAGCATAAGACCTGTGAACATTCATAGCTATCTAATGGCCTGTGACTACACAGGCTATATCATATTTGTAAAGTTCTTGTGCTTTCAAAAAAAGCCACCAACCCAGTCATTTTCACTTTTAACCTGTTCAGTCTCAGATACTGTAAAAGCCCTGGCAATAGGCAATATAGGCTTATGTCATGGGCATTGCTCCAAACTCTCTGCTTCTCTTGGTCATTTGTTTGGACAACACTGGGCAAAGCTCTTCAAGCAAGCACTCATTTCCTGCAAGGCAGCTGTGGAGCCTGCATTCAGATAATTAACTGCAAATGAAGGATTTTGTATAATTTCCTGGACTTCATTGCCTTAAATTTCCTCTAATTATCATAACATCCTCAGTGCTTCATAACTTTGTTGATGTCCTTATGAAATTGTTCTAAAAGGAGTCTTCTGTGACGTCACTATGAAATTGTTCTAACAGGAGTGGGATGAGTAAGTTAGGACAGCTGGATAACCATGCCTATGCCTTTATACATAGCTTGCTGTGTGTATGTTTTTTTTTTTTGTTTGGGGGGTGGTAGTGGTGCTTTATCCTGAATCAATCCCTTCTTTCTGTTATGTTTCACTTAAGTATCGATTCCCTCATTTCTTCTCCTAATTGCAGACTCTGAACTAGCAGAGTTCGTTAGATTGCCTATCTAAGGCTCTGTGTGATACAAGCACTGGAGCTGCATATGGCCCCTTATTTGCAGGGCTGATGACACTAGCACAACATTTGGTCAAAGCCAATGAAAGTGCAATATGCCCAGAAATGCATAAATTGCAGAGAACTGGTAAACTGTTACACACTTTCCTTCATGAGATTGACCAAATGTCTTATCATAGTTCTTTTTCAGTCTGTGGTGAGTGCATGAGCAGTAGGATAATACAGAAGCATTTTAAGTACTGTAATGGAAAGCATGACTGCAAAGTAGCATCATCATCCTCCTGAAATTCCAAATAATGTCAGGATATGTTTGGTCCCAGAATAGGATAATTATATTTTCTCAAGAAATTAATTTGATATTATCTAGGATAACATATAGTCCTACACTCTATTCCACTAGGAAAACAATAATATAGACATAAGCTATCTTATGTATTTTCCCTCTTAAAAGTACAGTAGCAAAGGAAAAGCTTTCAGGTTGCTCCTCCTAACCAGAAGATAAGAATGAAGAAAGGTCGTCTTGAGCTTGAGAACTTTAAATACTGAAGAGATCTGTTTTTATCTCCTCCAAGTGTGTAAGGAATTAAAAATATTAAATCAAACCAAAAATAATTAAGACTTGTCCTGATAGAAAATTTTCCCAGCAAACCAGCAAGAAATTAGATGTTCCTGAATTCTCATTTGCATCTTTGCCCAAATAAATATTGCACTCTTATCCTCTGCTCCCATGATCTGAATGACACATGCCACAGGTACCAGAGGTAGAGAAACCCTAGTTGCTCACCTGGCAGGGCCAGGAGAAAATGTCTTAATGTAGCTGCTTCCAGGATTTTCTGAGGTGTCAACCACTCCCCAAGCTTTTTCTTTCAGAATACATCTGATTAAGTCCTGGTGATCATTCCTTAGAAATGTTTTAAATGAAATCCTAGTGCTCAGACCTATTGGAAAAATTAAGCCACACTGAAAGTTTTTTTAAAACTTCCTCTAGTGATTGACGTAAGCAATATCCTAAGCTCTCAATCTAAGTCTGGTCTAATAGATATTTGCACTGGGGACTGTTTCACCCAGCATACAATAGGAGTACAAAGAAATTAATCACAGGAACTCTTCTGAAAATGATGAGTATCAAACTAATGAAAAATAGCACTTGGGCTTTTTCTATTATTTCATTCTAGCAATAAGGATGTCATCCGGCTGTCCAGCCTTAGCTGTGAGCTAAAAAAGGGGTGTTTTATAAACATCCATTTACAGGATTTTTCCTTACCCTAATGATGAGTTTGACGTGTCTGTCCCTTGCATCCTAGCACACCACTGAATGGGGAAGTAATCTTTCCCAAAGCACATTAGTAAAATCTTTTGAAGGTACATAAGCAGCATGACACACAAACCTGTATCTCCCACAGATAATATAAAGCACAGTTTAAAATCTGACTGGAAACCAGAAGCTGCTACTTTGTAGTTTGTCTTAAAGTTTAATGAAAGCCTAACATTTGAAGTTAATACCTTTCTGGATAGACTGCTTTTCTACAAAAAAAAAAAAAAAAAGAGTATCAGTGTTTCAAGAGAAGATGCTACGTGGTATAGTCCAAACCCTGTACACATAAACCCCCATTTAAGAAGGATGTTGGTGCAGCATACTGCCTACACCAAAATAAAATCAGCCTAACAAATAGAGTGCATATATCTTTAGCATGGTATTTAAATGGGTGATGTTTGATGTATGCAGTACAGATAGAAATCAGGAGATTGTACTTGTAGAGAGCAGCTCTTTTCCTTCTTCTTTTATTAGATGGGCATTTTTTTTTATTAAATTGCAAATTAATAGCTGACATTTCTCTTCCCTAACATTTCTTAAGCTGATTAATTCTGAGAACTAATTCCAGTAAAGGTATCAAGCCAAGCTACATTAAGTGATAAGGATTACACTAATTCATCTGCAGCATCTTGATAAACAATCTTTCAGTGATGGATGAGAGGAATTTAATTTCTACCAACTATGGCCTGAATTTCTTCAGAGTTTTGTGACCTACTGAAAAAGGTCTTGAATACAGACATAACAACTGACTCCAATGACCAAAGCAATCAAAATAACTTCTGCCTGATTACCAGCTGCATATCTGAAGCCAGTAGTCTGTGCATTGGTGGTATTATATGCACAAATAATAATTGATTTATTGGGACACTGTTGTAGTTTAACTCCAGCTGGCAGCTAAGCACCATGCAGCTGCTCACTCACTCCTTGCCTCCCAGTGGAATGGGTAAGAGAATCAGCAGAAACAGTAAAACTTGTGATTTAGGGTAAGGACAGATTATTAGGACAGCAAAAGAGGAGTAAAATAACATATTTGCAATAAATAACATTATTTGCAATAATACTTGCAAAAGAGTATATACAGTGGGTGATACCTGCTCCAAAACCCAATGCCCGACCCCTCCCCAAGCAGCAAACCCTACTCCCTGCCCAGCCTTCCTTATATGCTGCACACAACATGATATGGTATGCAATGCCCCTTTGGCTAGTTTGGGTCAGCTGTCCAAAGATTTTCTTTGTATCGTCAGTGTTGGGCAGCCAATTTATTCACTGTTGGTGTCTGTTCATCCTTCCAAGCCAGTACTGCCAATGATTTGGCTTATGCTTGTGGTGTGCTCTGTACAAATCTCCACCATGCGAGTCAGGAACATTGGACTTGATCTGGGAGTAACTGAGTATTGTGCATGTCACAGCAAGCCCTCTTCAGCACAGCTCATTCCGTCATGCACTGGATACCTCTCTGCATGGTGGTCCACTTTCCTGGGTGATGTATAACATCGCCTATGAAGAGTTACCTTTCCCTTATTGCTTGTGACGCTGTTCCAAATGTCTTGTTGAGGTCCACTTTCCTGGACAGGGATGCCAGCTTCTTGGCCTTCCTACCCTCTAATTCCAGGCCACTGGCCCTGCTATCCCAGCATTGTAGCAGCCAGGACATAAGTTGCTTACTTAATCAATGACTGAAAACTTTTTGCGCATCTTGCAGCTCACTCAGGGACAGGGATCTGGTGGCTACCTCTGGTTCTGCCTCTTCCTCATGTTTTCATGGTGGTCCAGGTTCACTGTTACCCCTTACAAAACTTAGGCAGAATATACAAAGCAGGTGATACCACTCCAAAACCTGATGCCCAGCCCGTTCCCGAACAGTGAACCCTCCTTCTCAGTCAGACCCCTTTATATGCTGAACATCCTGTTATGGAAGACCCCTTTGGCTTGTTAGGGTCAGCTCTCCAGGCTGTGTCCCCTACCAGCCTTATGTGAAAATTAACTCTACCAGGACAGACACTTTACAGGAAATTTTATACTCTTTTGGTGGATGTGGTCTCCAGTCCCGTTCTTAAAGTGCTTATCATCTCACAAGATCTGCATCTTTATTAGCCCATGATTCATTATAAACTCCCTCTAACTGGGAAAAAATACATGGAACAAGTTTCATACAGAAGGAAATGTGATTTTTCCCAACACATAGGCAAGCCTTAACAAGATAGTCTCGGTCAGCATAAACCATTTTAACTTGACTTTACAAAATTGTTTCATTCCAGTTATAATCAATTATCCAGCTGGAAAATGGACAGCAAAAAGAAATTATACCAGCTAATCTGGCCCCATAAATTTCAATATAATAATGATCACAAAGTAACATATAATATAAATGTGTTTAATTTCTCTTTTACACTTCCAGTCATTATTTTAACTGATTTATCCTTGAGTATTTCTACACCTTATAAGGTCCACTATATATATATATATATAAAAAAACCAAGGTGTTCATATATGGAAGATACTTTGTAGTGGTGGGCTACACAGTATATGCATGTTTAGCTTCTGCAGTCCAGTACTTTAAAGTACATTTTTCTCCATGACTAATGTCCATACGATGCATTTCAAACAAACCCCACTAATCTTCTTATCCATTGTCATTCCTAATAGGCAGATCAAATCCGCTGGAAGGGCAATATCAAACATTTATTCTATTATGCTACCCATTTTATTTGAAACCCAGCAGTTTGGGGACGTTTCTGTTTTCAGGAATAAAATCTGAGAATCCTGGTTTGTATTTTGCTGCTGAATATAGGATGACAATGAAAAATGCGGATGAAAGGTACGGTGAGACATAATAAGTTAAAGAGTAGATGTGTACACACAGATTTCAACTAAGGTGCTAAACTATAACGCCATGCTACCACTAGCTGAATTCTACATCATAAAAAATAGAGATAAAAGATCAGTGCTTAGGAAATTCATCCAAATATCTAGTTGCATGCAATACTTCATTCCTTGCTCTTATTTCTTGTCCAACCAATCTTGTACCTTTTAATATTTGTATTAGAAAATTGGTTTAAACACATTAGGTGTTGTGGAGTGAGTTTTCGTGATCTGTAACAGAATATGAATGGTTCTGCTTCTTGCAAAGTTACTTAGTATTCATTGCCTTGTACTCTCAGTTATAACTCTGCATGTATTTAGGCCTTTCTTTCACAACCAGCCTGAGTCATAATTCATACCTCTTTCTTCTCTCCTCCTTCCCCCTTGGTTGTCTGGGGTGTCTTTTCTAGAGGAATTATGGCATTACTTAGATGTATTAAAATGCATTACTGAATTACCTTTATGATGATTATTATGAAATAACATAGGCTGAAAATAACAAAGTGAACACTGACTTCAGGAAGCTCTCAGGATTTGATAATGCTAGATCAATCCTACAACCTATCTATTAAATTAAAACTATTTCTGTGGCTAATATTAATGAATTTTTTCATTCTTGTCAGTAGTATTCTATGAAGTAGTTTCCATAGTTTCTTGTATAGTGAGCACAATGAGAGTCTTGCATTCCAACTAGGGCTTAAATAAACACAATCCAGTGTGAAATCTCAGCTATGACACAGTGTAAAGAGTCAATGACATTAAAGTAGAGCTGGTGACTCCTCTTTGCAAATATTGCTGAACCAGCAGTTTTGCACAATGGGTTTTATTTAAATTAACTTTGTTTCACATTCAATTTGTTGTGCATAGTTTACCCTGCCTTTCATGGCTATTAACTTCCAGAAATTCTTAGTATGCAAAATGAGAAAGACCTAAATGAATTAAATAGAAACTTAATTGTGCTATGTGATAATAGCTGCTTTGCAGTTTATACAGAGTTCTCCATTAATGCATGTATGTTTTTTTATAGGTTGCATTTTTAATGTACTCACCTCAAAACCATCTGGGAACTCAAAGTATGTAGCTGTTTCAAAAGCCAAAAATGTCTTCTGTTGTTTTATTAAAGAGGTTAAAAAATATTACTTGATAAACCAGCAAAGTTGCTAAATGTATCACTCTGAGAAGTTGCACGATGCCAAGCGGGAAAAAAATCACTTGTGAAAGTCACTTGTCTTGTCTGCTCATCATTAGTAAATGCCAATTAATTAACAGAATGTCCATTCCATTTAGGTGCACTATGAACACAACTGGGTATCATTAACTGAAATAACCTCAGAGATAAACAGATATATTTTTCAAGTGCTGACCAAAATATTAACAGACATTTTCCACTGCTCAGAGTACCAGTCTAGCAGCCAGAAAAAACAGATGCTTATGAGCAGCTCCTCCACAAATTTAATCTGATTATTTCAGAAACTCCCCAACATTAATACATGAAATATATGTACATATACTTATGTATATATGTATTTTCATAGAGGTTAGTTAATTATGAAAGTTCTTTAAGATCTGTGACTGGAATTTTTTGCATGGGATTTGAGAGAGAGGTAAAGTATCTGCAGAAATATTACCTTATGGGATTCTGTGGTCTTTATGAATGGTTCACAAATACTATGAATTTATCTGACCTGGAATAGCATAATTTATCCAGCTGTGAGCTCTTTGCCTGCATTTATGTACGAATATAATTAACTCCCATAAGCACTGTGCTCATTGTCTGCATCTATAATGCAGGACTGATACACCCAATGTGAACATCACCTATGAGACCATATACATTGGCTGTGAATAGTCATGCCCATATTTTTCAAGCTCTAGTAGTATAAGACAGCTCAGGATCGGTATGAATTCTTCTCTGTGAGGAAGTAAAGTCTGCTGTTCTGCCAAAGAGGGCCTAGTCATCTGCTCCTGAGAATACAGAATTTCCAAGATCAGTTATCAGTCATCTGTGGTGGTAGCTATTTGTTAGGATTTTACATAAAAATGTCTTTAAATAAATTGAAGTAGATCTCATCGCATTCATGTGTTAATGTATTTTATGAAGTTTACAACAGAGTAACATGTGATGTTGCTTTTTTCAATTGACAAATCTGAGACACAGCCTCACTGTTCCTAGGTGATGAGGGTGCATGTGTCCTGCAATGGAGATGCATGTGTCATAAGCATTAAAGAGAGAACCATAAAAAGCCAGAATCAGACAGTTGTTTTCTTCCTAGCCCATATTGTAACCAGTCTCCAACACCAGTAAGCAACTGAAAAACCTGACAGAAGTTGTTGAAGTGAGAATGTAACAGAAGTAATGTTGTTGGCTCTTCTCTTAAAAAGTTGAATGCAGCCCTCTATACTTACTTGATTTCTGAAATGTGCCATCTGTGAATGTAGCCTGCAGATATATCTCAACTATGTATTTATACACAACTATGTGGAACATCAACTGTGTGTGTAATACAGATCATGTAGACATATTTGTCCATTGTAGAGTACTTCAAGAAGTATGTATCCTGGCCACTTCTGGATCTCAAAGCTCTGAAAGATGGCCACTGGGGACATCTCTTCTACAAGACTGCAAAATTAAAATGAGCAGTCTTAGCCTATTATGAAAACTCTTCAACAGAATTTTGAATGCGTTGTGGAGATGTATCCCATGTTTTCTGCTGGAGCTAGGAGAATTACTTTGGTGTGGATCAGAGGTGCTGGGAACACATACCGTGTTGCACCATTTTTTGTCTGCCTCTTCTACCACTTGGAAAAGAGGGCTAGCATCTTCCCCCTTTGCAGGTGAAAGCTCCTTGCCAGATGAACACTTGAGGAAGCCCAGATCCTTTTATCCTCAGAAACATCCAGATACCATTGGGACATCAGTGGGACAAAGTGTATTTGCACAAGAGTTTTGCAGTGCCGATGCTCCTGCTGGTAGAAATAAATGAGCAATGAACCAAGAACTGTAAATCTTCTCCTTCTAAGTCCCACCCTGGATGGTTAATATTCAGAAGTGAAAAGTCACACAGACACCACTAAATTGTAAACAATACAATTGTAAAAATGGTCTTTAGAATGTGACATATGCGAAATTATTTTTTTACCATTTGTAGCCTGCTTTCACCCCCTATTTCATGCCACACCATTTTGAAGTGCTGAACAGGACATAATTTAGCCCAGAAATACATGAGACTTCCTCAGATGATTTCTGAGAGATGTGGTAAACTGTCTAAATATTTGATTAAATGGTATGTAAAATGTAGAAAAGCTCATTTTTGGAAAATAAGCTTACTTTTTTCACTTCATGCAACAGGAAACAACCTTGTGAAGCGCTTTGCAATGTAACATGAAACTGAGAAGAGTTGTTTCCCAGTGAAATCCAGAGAAGCCAAATTAGAAACCTCTTTACAATTCCACAGGACCCCTTAGAGGGTTGCCTAGCATGATGTATCCACTCCGATATCTGCAGTCTTGTGAACAATAGTTTATGGAGAGTAATATGTTTGCCTGGACACATGACCCATATCAGCGCTAATTTTGCAGATTGAGGGACCATGGACTAATTAGACAAGTAGGGGCATTATCAGCGTGTGGCCTGTTTTCCTTTTCTTCTCATAAATTTCAGATCAAATCATGTTGTTTGTGGAAGAAAGAGGAGTCAGTGCTTGTTGCGTTATTAAAATTCTGAATTATGCTTTGACTCTTAGCACATACCATCTTTCTCAAGACAAATGACTATAGCTAAGCACTAGCTTCAACCACTCTATGAGATAAACAAGGTAACTAGTTATATTCACTTTTCAGCAGAGACAGAGGTTTATCTGTGCTCCTCTTAAGGATTTGCTGAAACAAAAATGTATTTCATTTCCAGCCACAGTAATCAGCTTACCTTTAATCTTTTGTTTTCTTTATTAAGAACAAAGATTTACTCGCTTTGAGCTGTCTAAAACCAGAGCTACCACAGATCATCCAAGAGCATTAATCTCTGTTCTCTGCAACCCGGTTTCTGAAAACTGGAGGCAAAGCAAAGGGGTTTTCAAGTGCTTATGGAAAGTCAAATAAAACTATTTCTTTCCAGATTTTGGGCCTGCTGTCACTAAATTAAGGTGTAAGCAAAAGCATTTTTCTTCTAGGAAGCTGCAGTATTTCAGTTCAGGTATAGTTTTGAAGGAAGAATTGGTTGTTATTTTTGGTTTTTTTGGGTTTGTTTTTTTTTTTGTTTTTTTTTAAAAACTAATCTCCACAAAATTTGTTGGCAAGTTGCTGTCTTTTATTAAGATGTCTCCTCCCAGAATACTAAACACCAAGCAAGTGATTAAAAATGCCAATCAGCAGAGTCATTCATCATGCTGATGAGTTTCAGAATTTGGCAACACTGGTGGAATTAGGCCTTCAGCTTCAAATTGAACGAAACTAGCTATTAGTAACACAGTTGATATGTTACAAACCTTAAGTAATCTTATTAATTTCTTGCTTGGTCTAGTTGGAATGATAATTAATTTAGTTATAATTAATAACAGAATGGCTAATTGCTATTTTCCCTACATTTGTCTAAGTGTGTGTCTCTTTTTTTTTTAAAGATGGTATATTGTGTAACTTGTATAGCATGTTTCTGAAGCCCTGATTTATTCTTACCCCCCAAGTATTTTACTACAAATCTATGACAAAGCAGTAATTACTGTCAGATCTGGGAAAACCATGTTGCATGCTCAAAAGTATTATTTAAATCTATTAATGTGTATGTCAACTTAGTTTGTGCAATTTCAGAAAGAGACAAAAATAAAGCCAATTATGCATACATTTAGTGTAAATGTTGAATATTGGTAGGAAGCTTTGTTTCTTAACCTATTGAGATCTAATGAAAGTTTTTAAACATTCAAGGGGTGGGTTTTTTGTGGAGGTGAAACTATTCCCTTTGATTGTTTCCAAACCACTTTGTTGTTTGGCTACCTAAAAATTAGCTGACGTTATGGATCCTCCCCACCCTATGACATTATTATACATTAGCATCATTTTGATTATGTTAAAGCTGCATCAGGTGATACTGTTCCTGAGTGTGACTATGGTATGAATAGATCTTTGTTCTCGAAGTTCTGACAGTTGTCTTTCATCATTCATCAATGATAACAGCTGGTCAGTTCCACAGATGTTATTCATGTTCTTTAAAACAACACAAACAAATGAAAGCTGATCTCAGTTTCATGTGATGGTCCTGAGCCCTTGCTGTAGTGGATTTCTTCAACCTCTGAAGGTAACATCGTATCTTTCCTGATATTTTTAAGGACATTTATTCTTCCTGAAACACTTGTATGCAGCTTGTTGTGTAAATATACATTTAATATTTTTATAGTATCTGATATGATTTTCCTGACAAGAACTTAAAGTAATTTTATAGAAACTTTTTTTGTTTGAAGCAAATGTTTCTTTTACTGGGAGCACCTCATGGTTTCAGTCAGTTTGGCAGCTAGCTTATGATGGATGATGACCTTATCAGGTGTTATTCCATGCAGGATTTGATCTGCAACTGCTTGGAAGGAAAACTTTGGGGTGGAATGTATGTGTATATGACTTATTAAGTTTACTGTATTAATGTTATTCAGATTAGAAGTAATGTTTTAATATGCAATTAAAAAGACTATTTCTGCTGTTGCAGTTGATGTTTACCAAATTCCTTTTAAAGGAAAAGCCTTCACCACTTGTCAGTATGGAAGGTTCTTATTTTTCTTATATGAGACAGGGTTGACTCTAGTTTCAGTGGTCTTGTTTCAACGCAGACAATCACTTTCCACTTTCTTTAGATGTAATTTATGTTCTCTAATGGCTGTGGTGTTTTTTTCAAACATCCTCTAACCTGTTGACTAGTGTTTCTGTGTGCTATGAAATAGCTAATGTGTTCTACTTTAAAAGCCAGGTTGGATGGGGCTCGGGGCAACCTAGTCTAGTGGAAAGTGTGCCAGGCCATGGCAATGAGGTTGGAACTAGATGATCTTTAAGGTCCCTTCTAACCCAAACTGTTCTATGAGTCTGTGATTTCAGTTACAGAAAATGCTCCTGTTAAATGCCAACAGAAAGAAAAAAACCCCACTATCATTAAAAGCTCACTATTCTTTGCTCTAGGTAGCTGTAGTAACTATGATACTGTGGTACACATAGCACTAAAGGTACAGTACAACAATCCCTGTGGAATGGCAGATGTTGAATTTTAATGATTCCTGCTTTATTCAGGTTGTAAAGTGCTTTGGGATAGGTATCCTTCAAGATGAAAGGTAGTAGAGAAATGTAAGCTATTGCTATTATGCTTTGAATTAATCACTTGCTTTCCTCTCCAGAGCAATGCAGAAAAACTTCTTAACATTTATTTTACTTGCAGCCTGAAAAAGAAAGAAACCTTCCCCTCATAAAATAGGATAAAGCAAAGCAAAATAAAAAGCCCCTTCAAATTTGAGAGGAAAAAAAAAATCAGTTTCATGTTGTTATATATAGTTTTCATCCTGCATTTCTTGAAATCAATATTCATCTGAAAGAAAGAGAACGAGCTACAGAAACTGGATTGAGTCACTGGTTATTAAATATCTGCTAGGAACTGATTCTGACTGGGTAATGTCTGTGAAACCCTAATTCAGGGAAGAAAAACCCTACCACCCACTTAGCAGCTTGTTCATACTAGTGGTGGTGTTATTATGTATAATAATTATGGTAATCAAGATGCAGACCCTTAATTAAACTTCACTCCAATGTGTGAGGAGCAATACATTTATACAAACGAAAAGTTGAAATTATTTAAAACTAGGCTGGATAGCATATGATAATACAATTTATGTATATGGACACACTGATAATTAATATTTGTAAATCACTCAAAGGGGACCCTGTTCCAAATGTGCACTGGCATACATAGGGTTACGTATATGTGTCAGTGATTAATGGAATGTAAAGCAGCTTTTGTTTATTCAATTTCTGTCTCAGGAAACAAAATCAGTATCACAGAAGCTAGAAAATTAACACCAAGAAAGGGACGTTCCATTATTACATCTTATGAAAGACTGCAGAATGACCAGGAAATACCTGGGTGTTTTACAAATACCCAATGAAATAATTGTCACCCTCCCATTGAATTTATAATACTAATGTGATGAGGGGCACAAGAAGCAATGAAGTAAGCATAGTCAGGATTTGCTGTTCTGAGGGCTTTGCGAGCAAAATTTTTACTAGAGAGACTAGCCATATAATTATGTAGTTGGTATAATTTATTATATTTCCCCTAGAGCAAACAAATGTAACATGGTAAGGGCTTTTTGAAATATATAATTGTCTCTGCTCTTCAGTTTCATCCAGAGTGCCAAATCAGTATTGGCTTGGAATTTTTTCATACTCCTAATAGATAAATTTTTATGAAGAAAATTTTAAGAATAAAAAGATTGCTTCTGAGCATGACAGAGTGACCTATTACAATCTCGTTCTTGCTAGTATATATTCCATGTTGGCAGTGGTATAGGTTGGCTAGTATATATTCTATGTAATGGCACCTCAAGTTAGAAAGCAGAAGAATGATAATTTTCCACCCAAAATACATGTAGAGGTTCAATTGCAGACTTAGTCTTTGATATTCATCTTTCACTATGACTTCCCCAAATCACCCCTCCCTTAGCTCCGGTGCTCTTAGAGACAATATTCATGTGTAGCCTGTTAAGACAGGAATCCATTTTCAGACAAGAGAAATCACATTTAATCCAGTTTTAGAAAAATCTATTTTAAAAAAAAATCTTTTGAAGGGCCTTATATCCAACCTGAATATACCCTCTTTCAGTTTAAAACCTTTGTCCCCTATCACTACAGACCTTGGTAAAGTATCTTTCTCCACCTTTCTTAAAAGACTTCATTTAGCATTGAAAGGCCACAATATGGTCTTCTCAGACCCTTCTTTTCCCAGGTTAAACAACATGTTAGTCTTGTCTCTCAGCTTTTCTTCATAGACAGGTGTTTAATCCCTCTGGTCATTTCTGTGGGCCTCCTCTCAATCCATTCTAACAGGTCCGTACCTTTCCTGTGCTGGGGACCCAGTAATGTGTGTTTGTAACCTTTGTTGTAGTGGAGAAGATCTAGTACTGTTTCTTTCATTCTCCTGCTTAACTCTTGTGGAGAAAAAGATAGATGCTTTTTGTCTCAGTCTGAGAAAAGATGTTCACCATAACCATTGTATCCAGAAGCCTTTATGGGTGATGTAGAAAAGGAGCACAAGCAGAGGTCTGAGGAGGTTTCATGCTACTGTAAACCAGTAACTGTAAAAGAGTCAGTGTGCTTTTAGATCACTAATTATAAACATCCCAGTAGCATCGAGATTAATCTATGCCACATACTCCATCACATCACCCATCAATTATTCCGGCAGTCTTGAATTGGTGGGTCATAGGAAAATATTGGACCTCTCACTAGACCTATTCTCTTCTTTGCATGTTGTAACGTAAGTATGTCATGTATACCTTTTGTGATGTAAATATATATGTTGCTAACATATAAGCAGTGTTAGAAGCTTCAGTCATCTAAGGATTTCTTCTCTGAGGAAGGCTGTATGAGCAGGTGGCTTTCATGGTGTTGTCATGGAAGAAGGTGACAGTTTTTGAGTATATCTGAGATACATTTTTAAAAATGCAGGTCAATTAATCAGTGATGACTTAAATAGATTTAATTTAAGAAATAAAAAGGAAAATACAGAAATGGAAATCAATTGTCTGAACTATAGTCCCACCTTGCCATACAAGTTTCTATTTTGTATGTCTTGCAATATTATACCAGAAAGAGAATGTATGCCTGGTTTTCTAAAAGGACTTCTGTCTCTCCTGTACTGGACTCCACTGTGAGCAGCACCCTCAAACTATGTATACTAAAGAGAGAAAGCACTAAGCTTACTAGTTCAGCATACACTCCTCCTGGATTACTGTTATTTTTCAAACAATTTGCCAGTTATTAATGTCTTCTTCATCACTTCTTGAGAGTTTAAACATGTTAATGAATATTTTATTTACTATAATAAAGTCAGAGTCTGATGTTAAATTAATAGAGCAACTCATCCAAGAACCATATAAAAGCTGTTTTACCCTGCTCTCCATGCAACTTGAGCTCCAGCTAGTGTGGGCTTGGCTAACTAAATTCCACACTGTTCCATGGACACTGCATAAATATTGTTCAATTATTGATGGTTATCATATTAAAGTTAATTGATTTGTCCCCTCTTCAGCCAATCCTTTAAAGCAGCAGTTGGTAATTGAATCTGTTTATTTCACTTTGTCTTCCTTACCTTTAAATAATCACTTTCCATTTCTTCATAGAGATGCGACATGTGACAATGTGTCTTGAGTACTTTATCATAAAGCTAAATCCTTTCCCCACTTGTAAGCAAGTCTAAAATTGAGTTTCCCCAGATCTGAGGTGGCCTCAGACACCCATGGATACTTTCTGCAAACCCATACTTAAACCCAAAGGATGGGAAAATGTTAAAATCCCATATCTAATTTTCCATGCTATCTCTGCTACTATTCCTATTTTGTATCTGAAGAAAAGAGGCAAAGTAATGGCACTTGAGTTACAGAGGTTTTGTTTCATCTGAGAAGTAGGAAAGTGAGTTGAGTGTCATTTTTAAATCCTCTCCGTCCTCTCCTTATTACAAAACACAATTTAATCACAAAAGACACACTAGTCAGAACAGGCATCTATTTCTGACTAAAATATGAGTAGACAAGCAAATTTAATCTGAAAAGTCCCCACTACTTTCTCTGAAGTGACTTTTCATGATTCCAGCATTCTGGGTCAAATGCTCAGGTGGTGTAAATTGATGTAATGCCATTGACTCTAACGGAGTTAAACTGAATTATAGGAGCTGAGTACCTGAATGTCTGTCACAGTTTACTGAACTGGATTCTCTGTACTAAGAATTACCTTTTTATTTTCAGAGGTTATTCCCAAATAAAGATGTCATGTCTAGCAGGAAATCTCAATTCTGGTGCCTGAGAATGTGTTTCTCAGGTACCTCCTGTCTTGCTGGGCTTGGATGATGCCTTGTTAAACAGTGCATGAAACTGTTTGGAGAAGTGAATACTGTGAGCAGAGTGGAGAATTTTCATTTGTCAGATGGTCATGGTTTGCTTGCTTTCTAACATCATAAACTCCATACTTCCTACACCAGCTTCCTCTGAGAATTGTACATCCAAAATCCTTTAAAAATTTGAAATCAAAAGGAAGAAAACTCAGCTATTTACTTTTAAAAATGATGGGTCCAGTAGAGTTAACCCCAAGGATTTAGATCTTCATCTACTAGCTGAAAAAATAAACTGTTGATCGAATAATATCAGTGCATGGGTGTATAGTCTGCCTGTCTAAGACTGTCATATACTGTTGTATCAAGGAAGGTCTTCATTAGGGATTTTGTGGGTCTTAGAGGTTGACTGTTACGATGTCAGTAGGATGGTTGAATGACCCCAATCAGAGAGGACTTTTTTGCAGTGGCTGAGTGGGCCTGAATGGTAGTTTACATGGAGCAAAAAGAAAAATGTTACCTGCTTTTGTTATGCTATAATGAACCTCATAATAGTTAGGATCACTGAAAGACACAAATGCAACAATTGTTTAAGATTATCACATTATTTTTCTCTTTTCTTGTGGTTGCAGAAAGATGCATTAAAAAAAAGTAATCCAAATGAAGTCTCCAAAATCACTGTCTAAAGGGAATCACTAAGATATTATTATTTTTAATCTTTAATAACTTTTAAAAGCATAACTACCCTTCCATTCTCCCTTAAATAACATTAAAAAAATGATTAAGAAGGTGTGACGTTTCAATGCTTGTTTTTGGTGTTTCTTTTCATTCCAGATTAAAGGGTATTCCTTCATTGTTATGCAGTGATGGGGTTTTTATGCCACACTCGGTTTCTAGGGTCAAGTTTTAACAAGGCTGCATGACCAAAATGTGTTTGCAATATTCTCATCTTGAAATGTACTTTGATACCTTGTAACACTTTGTAGTTAGTAAAATTCATTAGCTAAAACTCAGGGCAAGGAGGGAGGGCAGTGGATCAGCTTTTAGAAAAACAGGTTGCAAAAGTGTGTTTTAGGCCCTTTTCCACAGGCATGGTCCAGTTCTGCTTATGTAATGAATATCCTTGAAACCAAGGTGTGAACCCTGTAGAGCATGGAAAAGGTAGTAAACTCCATTTGCTGTGATTTCCAAGCAAAACCATAGTCTGGTGAACAGCAGCAAATAGGGGCACTTTGGGTTGGTTTGTTTTGGATAGATCCCTAATAAGTGTGTGAAGTTTAGTTTTACAATTCACAGTGAGAATTTTGGTTTTGACAGCTCAGCTTGGCCTAAGCAGTACTCTTGATGTGTTTATCTGTCACTTACAAGTAGCAAATATCTACTGATTTCCCCAGCAGATGTCAGCCACACAGCCCATCAATCACAGTTGGGTAGACAACTTGCTCAGATAGAAAAAAGGAAAACACATTTCTAATTTTCCAGCCAGTAGTTCTCTCCTATGAAAACTGTAACTCTGAATTTCTAATTCCCATGAAGTACCTTCCCCTGTCCCTATTCACCTCCACCAGGCCTCGAAGTGTAGTGTTAAGTACTGGCCATGATGCAGTTACAGCTCACATTTTCTGTTACCTACCAATAAGTCGTAGAAGGCAGACAGATGGGAATGCACTGGTCTCCTTTTCCCTTGTTAATATCACAAGCTGGCTTCGTAATCCTCCCACTAGAACTATCCCTTATCTCATTTTTTTAAAAGATGCAGAGGTGTTCTGCTGTGTGAACTCTTATCTCCCTCTGTGACCCCTGCTGCAGGATAATTTTTTGTTGCTGCGTGAGTATTACAAATCCAGTTGCACGTGCGGAGCTCGGAGCCTCCTGCAAGAGAATTGCTGTTCCTGTAGCCCAAGGAGCATGCCAGCTTTTAGTAACAGAAGCAATGAAATATGAAACTGTTCTTAATTTTTCTAGAACATAATGATATTACACCTCAGCTAATAATGACAGTACTTAAGCTCCCTTTTGCACATGGAAGAAAACCATTTACTCACACTAGTAATTACTGCTAATATTAAGGATCTGAATTAACTATAAAGGATGAGTTTGAGGTATCAAGCCCTAAAGAACGAGAAGGCTGTACCTTAACAGAAGTAGAGACACAGACTGTCGTCGGTTTATGAAACTGTTCCTAATTCAGTAATTTGTTTCTTGAAAGTATTTCAGAAGAATGAACTATAGCAGAATAGCTGGATGTTACTTTTTTCTGCCAGCAAGAACTTGCTAGAAAAACTAGGAAGTATCTATTCTTATACTCACCTGAGACAATAATATTTTAAATACATTTTCAGAAGAATATTCATGAAGAGTGGCTTGTTATTAATTACTGTTTTTTCCATTATTTGTTCCTTAGCCTCTGCTCTCATAAATTCTATTATTGGAATGCAGAATCAAAAATGGTGTTTTGTGCATGAATGACCAGTCTGATAATTCAAATGAGGAACTGCAAGAGCCTGGGAAATAATGTTATTTATCTAGGGCAGAAATGCAGTTAATTTATGAACTGAGAGTAAAGAATAAAACCCATCAGAAAACTTCCAGAATGAGTACACTCCACAAATTTATTTCAAGTTAAAATTATTGTACTCTATGCAGTTTTAAGTAAATAGACATATATAAAAATGTTAATATACCAGGGTTTAATCTTTTAACTGTACCTTCTCTGTTTTGACTGAATAACTTAAACCTCTGATCCAAGCGTATCAGCAAATCATTGATTATAGAGTCAGTTTCAGAAAGAAATTACAAATTGAGCATTCATACATGATTTTATCTTCTTGGCTATCAATGGGTGTTTTTAAAATCCTTCTGGTCCTTTAAGAAAGAACTGCAGAAATCAAAATTGTTCTTTACTGCAGATCTGAAGCTGATAATTTGGTAACTTTCAAAATACAAAGCAGCAAATGCAATACAGAGAGGTGGAGGGGATGCTGGATAAGGATAGCAATTTACTAAAAAAGACCATTAGTCCTATCAGAATTAGTAAGCACTCTAGAACAAAATACAGGAATTTGAAGAGGCAAACACAGGATAATATGAATGTTATATTTACTCGTAAATGCGATATGGTTTTTATTTTTATTTTAATGCTTATAAGAAATAAGATATACATGTTCTTTACTGACTTTTCTTGAGACAAGTAATTTAGTTCAAATCTCTGTGGTTGATTCAGACCCATACCCAAGTATCTCTAACCAGGATCATTATTTAGAAGAAGGAATATATGCTTTCTATGATTTTTTCCTCTCTTATCAGAATGAATGTTTCTTCTGGTAACATGCTTGTAAACTTCACAATTATAAACTACTCTTAGCACTTTCTTATAAAAATACACTCACATTATGTAAATCATGCCTACAGTGATATCTGAAAAAACCCAAACCCAATCCACAAAACCCGCTTCTCCAGTTAACTAATAACTTCTATGATAGTATCCCTTCTATGCTGAGAATAATTAAATATCGTTGAAAAGAGTGAAAACAGAAAATTGTGGTTAAAGAAAAAATGTGATTGTATACATTGCCTTTCAGCACAGGTCTGATTCCAAATTACTGAGGTCAGTGGTAACTGGTCTGTTGACCTCATGCTCCATGGGAAGAGCCAAGGGACCACGCTGGTACTTTGCTACTTCTTTC
Organism: Hypotaenidia okinawae; assembly: GCA_027925045.1. NCBI lineage: Eukaryota > Metazoa > Chordata > Aves > Gruiformes > Rallidae > Hypotaenidia > Hypotaenidia okinawae. The sequence continues at coordinate 11,631,804 of BSDF01000006.1, forward strand.
CTAAATGTTTTCTTTCATGCAGTTTGCTATTTCTGGTACTGTTTATAGTACAGTGTGGTATGTACTGGACAGAATTCACTTTCATGCCTTATTTTCTTGCTCTCTCTGAATTTAGTACTCTACGAAGTACAGTTGCCCCATTCAGGGCCACCCCAAGGGGCTGTATCTATCACTTGCTGAAGTCAGGGTTGATTTTCCCATCACTGTTCCTTAACCACCAACCAAAAGACATAAGTAACTCTCTCCCTAACTCTGTATGTGGCACGTGCAATAAACTGTAAAGCAGGGACTGTATCTATGAAATGATAGTTACATGGCCAGGGAACTTATGCTATTTAAGCATCTTTGACAGATTGACATCTACAAGCCCTGAATTCTCATGACAAGAGGGCACACAGCCATCTCCTCACGGTCCTTCATAGGAACAGATCGTTTGCACTCCCTCCTGAGTAAAGCAAGGTTCATAAAAGTTCTGTGTTCTTCTCTGTTTGCAAATTATGTGGAAAGATTTATTGTTTTTTTTAAGTGCATTCCGCAACACCATGTCAGCTTGTGGATCGTTTCCAATCAACCGAGAGTGGATGTGGGATATGCAAAACGTGCCCAGCGTGACTGGGCGCGAGGTTCACGTAACTCACCGGTACGATTTTTGAGAGTCATGTTTCATATGCAAATGGTCACATTGATAGTGATTTTCCAAATTAAGTTTGCACATTTCCTTCAATGTATTCTTCATTCTTGGTGTCAGGACCCACCATAGTAATCTCACCCACTGGGGATTTCCAGAGAGTAGCACGCAATGGAAACCAATGGCAAAAAAAGGAGCAAAAATTAAGACACAGTCCACAGAAAAATACTTGCAGTATTATCTAACGTTGGCTTTCAGCAATGAATCAAAGCCTGTCAAGGTCAACCTGAATTTCCCATTGATTTATTAGACTTTTGCTGCTTCCTTTTGTTTCACTAACACGCTGTTTAATCTCTGGTCACTGTGGAAAATTCATGGCAAGACCCAAGGCTCCTTTTTTGCCCTGAACTGCAGTTGATATTAAGCAGATGGACAAGGCATAAAGCCAGTCTGCTTCTGCATAATTATAGCCATGCTGTATAAAATTGTAAAGCATGGTCAGAGGGATGCATCAGTTTATAGGCAACAACGACCCCCAGTCTGTGCTCTCTGATATAAATCCTGCTGTGGTGAAATGTGGGATTTTTAAAAAAACCTCACCAAACAGTAGAAGAATAAAACCCACAATTGACATGCACCGATCTCAGCTAACCTGTAGTTGTTTTCATCTTATTTTTCAAGAAATCCCTCTCAGAGGTCACTGAGGCTGCTGCAGGGTAACTTTATAGAGTTTATAGAGGCCAGCAGACCCTGTAAAAGCCACACACCAATGATTCTAGTAATGCAGCATCTACCCCAACATATAATTTGCAACGTCTTATTTGCTGCAATCTGCAGCAGTTTACTAACCTTACAGATGAGCCATCTCCCCAACTGAGTGGAACTACAACCGAGAACAACTGTGGTTTTTCTCATCAGATCCCTCTGATTCACAAAGTTGCTGGGAGACAAAGCTTCTATAATTTTAAATAGAAAATTATACTATGTTCTTGTAAAGAAAAAATATTTTTAATTGGTTTGTGGTGATAGTATAGCATGCCAGCGTAGGACTGAGAAAGCTACTACTTTATTTCCCAGATGAAACCAGACCCTGAAGTCCTCTCTTTTTTTTTTTTTTGTCTTTTTAGATGTGTATAATTTTTTGGATCGAAGTTAGTAAACTTTTATGCTGAATTATGACATTTAAGTTGTGATATTATATATAGTCCAGACTACATAGTCATAGTATAGACATAAGACTATACTAAAGTAACCCTTGTGTTAATTATCCTATACTTGGAAAGAGTATCCAACCGTGGGAGAATGTAGGAGTGGGAATAAAGTATGTTTTCTTGTGCTTTGCCATAGTGACTACTTCTTGTAGGCACTGTCATGACAGTATACAGGGGCATTCAATTTACAAAGGTTTAATTACACCCAGATCAGCTAATTTAGCTTACACATTACCATCAAAGAGGTGATAGGATATTAATTAAGAAATGCTTTCAATGAGGTTAGGTTCATTTCACAGAAAGTATTTCTCACTGAGTTTTTAATGCTAATGATTTCCAACTTGAATACTCCAGTGTTTAGCATCATCCAAAAAGTGAAGATTCAAACAGGAATGCATTAATTCCAACAGCACTGCCATATTTAATTTTTCTGTTTAAATAAATATTGAGCAAGAAGGAAGGGTATGCAGAAGCAATTTCATTATTGTCTCAGATCAACTTTAAATCAAATAGTAGTTTTAGGTGCAGCACATGGACCATGCATAGGCAAGCTGTGATGGAATGAGTAGTAAGATGTTGCTGTTCTTGCATTTTGGAGACGGCTAAATTACACTCCATGCATTCCTAATGCTACCATTTCCCATAATTTTATTTAACCACTGATGGAAGAATAAGGTGCTTTTTTTAGAGCTGGCTATGGAGAGGCAATATCTACAAGGAAATTAATTGCAGATGAGATGTGTACTGCAAATAAGTTTTGCATTTCTGGAAGAAGGAATGAATTATTAAATCTTGTTATTTAAGTGACAGCATATACGGAAATATTTGCCCTTTACATTGCTCAAAATAAGGGAAATATTCATTTTAAGAACTTAGGGTCTAAAAGGCAGATGCTGAGAAGAAAGGACACAGAAGTAATTCTGTATGTTGCAGTCGCTAACATTTAAAAAAAATTAACATTAACTCACTTCATAAGATTATCATCAAAGATATATTTAGCAAGCAGTCCAGACAGGAAAGATTACTTCCAGAACTGGCATGGGTATTACACTGTGCAAAGACAGGGGCTCACTGACAGATGGGCATTTGATGTGGCAAAGCACATGGAAAAGCTGCGTAGCCTCTGACTACTCTGCTCCTAAGTCTGCCCATGGTGTTCACTGAACAGCTGAAGGTTGTAACAACTTCCCAGCTATCTTCATTCCTTCCCACTTGCAGTAGGCAAACAGCTAAGCTCCCTCTGCAGTGCCTGCCTCTCATACCCATCACATGGCCTCCTCTTTGTGCTCATCCTCATGTGAGAGCTTCACCTTCAAACATTGTCCCCTTGCCCCCTTTCCCTATCACTGTTCTTCCCGACTGCTCTCAAGGTTCCTTTCTCCTCTCTTGCACATCTTGAACTCAAAATTTCTGTACTGTTTTTGTGCTTGTGTCAGACCTGGTTGTGATGCAGGTTTGGTGGTTTAATTCCAAAGGGAGGAGCACCTTGGTGTTAGCAGAGTGGTTGATCAGTAGTCTGATGCATGTTTTTGTTTCTCTCTGTGCCTGCCTCTCTCTTTCTAATTTTGAATACTGCATATCCACAGTCATGCACAGCTTACCTGGCTGATGAGTGTCTTTGGAGTTACCAGGTGAGACCAAACAGGATATGTAAATCTGCATACCTGTTCTGACTCTTTCTGTGCCCCAGGAGCAGCTCATTCTTACGTAAAGATCCCAAAGTGGTTTTAATGAGTAGGAGGCTTTCAGAAGAGGAAGCAAGAAGAGCAACAATGTTAAAGGAGATTAAAATGTATCATTTCAGACTCTCTGAAAAAGTAGAACTCATAGTTTATTTAGCACTGAGGTGCTATGATTTACAGAGTCTAATTTTGGAGCTGTTTACCTTTTTTTAATTGATTCCTGTGAGCTACTAAAATATCTCTGCAGTAATCTTATTTCTGCAGATGCTTTCATTGATATTCACCAGGTAATTTATGCTAACACAGAGAACATTTACAGCTGTTCACTTCCAGTACTAGCACTTCCAGACATTTTGCCAGTCACTTAAAAACACAGCGTGTTCAACTGAGCTACTTAAACATTTTAATGAGTACTGTTGCTAAGAACCGATGGTGAACAAAAGACTTATATTTTTTGAATGATTATTCATAATAAATCTCACAATAAACAAAAATCACATCTATGGCTGCTGTAATATGAAGAAAAGAATGATGTTCACTAGATCTGAAAGTAATTTCACCAGGCTAGGATCTGATATACAGTGTAGTGTCTATTATGAAAGTGTTGATAGTAATGCAAGATGTCTCTCTGAAATGTTTAGGATGGGCGAAGGGCAAGCTTCCAAACCTTGCCATCTCAAAAAATACCAAGGGTTTATTTTAGGGCACTGTTTTTGCTTGTAACAGAAACAAATGTCATTTTACACAGAACATTTTTTCCTTTCTTTTATTTTAGCTGCCTTTTCAGACCCAGTCAGACTGCTTACATGTCAGAACTAATCTGTAGTGAATTAATTACAAACATGGATTTAGTAATTGCTTCTTTGCTGGAATTTAATACTTGCCTTCCAGTAATTGAGTCAGCCTGTCATCGTTCAGCATAGTTCCAGGGGATTAAGAAGAGTTTCATATCTGCTGTATTTTTAGCCTTTTGGATTACTTGTAATTCAGTGACACATATAATACAAACACTGCTTCAGTAAAAAAAAAAAAAGAAAGAAATGGTCATTTTTCTATGCAGAGAGGCCAGTCATAATTTTAACCTGGTTGGCATGTTCCCTCATTCTGCAAATACCTCTCTGGTTTTAAATGCTGGTAGAAACCCCATACGTTCATATAGATTAGAGGGCACAGGAAGAATAAAAACAGTTATTGCTTAAGGTGTAACAACAGACTTAACTATCCAATACTCAGGCAAGGTTGCATGAGTTTTAACTGTCATTTCATTATTACAGCTAAGGGTTTTCATAAAACCAAATATTTAGCCTAGTAATAGTCTATTAATCTACATCAAATAATTGTCCCCTTGGAAATGATTTTTCTAAATCCCATTATTTACAGGTTGGGTACTGTCCTGAAGCAGTTTTTAATACATACATATAGATTTCTACGCATTCTGTTATTTTAAATCTAATTTATGCGGGAAGAAAATAGTTAGGGATATTAGAACTAAGAAGAACCAAACCCACAAACTGGCTGCTTTGTCAGAAGACCACTGCTTTTACAGTTGTATTTATAGCAGAAAAAACCCTGACTTTGGGAACAAAGTAGTATGGTGGTAAACCATTCTCTACCATTTGACATTCTAGAGTTAATGAACAAAGAAGAGAAAGATAAAGGCTGTATTTCCTGCTATTTTCTTTGTGTAGCTGGAATAATATTAACTGGTGGATGGCATTAAAAACGTCTGTTTGGGCATGAATACTTTTGGCTTACAGTACCGTGGTTGATCGAACAAAAAATGCAGTCAAGATACAAATTGGGCCTGATCATTGAGCAGCTGTAGCTACAATAACACCTGCCAGCTGAATGTTGTGCCCAGTATCTTGATCTGATTGAAATCAAATAAAAACTCTAATTAAATTTAATAGAGGTCCTTTCCTTTTATGTAAGACTGTAACTAGAAATAAATGAAGTTAGATGGAAGGTTTTCTTCCTCAGCTCAGGGGAAGTGCAGCATTACTAAGCAGAAAGATAGATAGGTATTTAAATTACTTAAGGTGAGCATTTCTGATATGGGGAAGTTTGGGGGTTTGGCAAATCAAAGTAAGGTACTAATAGTACTGGTTTGATGCTTTTAAATTAACATTGAGCATATTCAAATACTTGGTCTGGATGCATTCTTTATTTTCAACAGAAATGAGATAGTAGGATGTTATTTTCAAATTGTATGCGAAGTGTGTCGGGGGGCACAAATTTATAATGGACTACTACAGTTATTTTAAACTCACATGATTGATAGTAATATGAAACAAAATGAATTTTTCTCTGAGGCTGTCATAAGACATGGGCAAAGGTATGTATTATGCGAATCTACATACAATATTTATTTCTGAATAGTGAATTATCACCTCAAAACTATGTTCATTACATGATACTAAACTGTCTCAGTCTAGAACATAAATATTTTGTCCTACATTCATTTATATATTGTCTATTGCTGACCGTTAATTTAAAATAATACTAGTGCTGTAAAATACTTGAAACTTTTTCCTTATCTGCTTAATAACAGAGTGTACTCTCTTTGTTGCTAGGGGAGGCAGACAAATCCCATTTTATCTTCCTTTGAGTTTGAGTTAAACTCTGAGCATGGAAACAGCACAAGGAAAGGGTAGCACCTCAGGCCTTCACTAAGAGTTGGGCATCCAAGAGACAATGAAGCTGGCCCGACATGAAGTTCTTCTATGATGTAGGTGCTGTATTACTTCTGTCTACCCAACCATCCTTTTCCTCCTTTGAATTCAAGTCTCCCAGGTTTAGTAAGTTTTAAGACTAGGTGTTAATACTTGGTGGTTTGGGGTTTTTTTGGGAGGGGGTGGGTGTTTAGGATTTTTTATTTGCTTGGGCATTTTCTAACCTCCAAAGAAAAGCTGAAGATAAACCTGGTTTAGCTTGAGAGAAAGCTGAAGACTGGTTTTAGCTAGAGAATGCTTTTCATCAAGGCACCAAGAATGTTCATTTCTTCCTAATTATGCTTGATCTAAGAGACAAGTAACTTAGCTGTTAGCGTATAATGACTCCTACACACAGGAATTACATAAGATTAACAAACTTTAAATAAACCTAAACAGAATTTCTAAATAGAAGTGTATATTTAGTCAGAGACACTTCTGACAGTGTGAAAAGTCTCAACTTTAGAAAAATATATATGAAGATGTATACTTTCCTTAACATTCATTGTTTTTCATTCTTTAATATTGGGTGTATGCCATGAGATTTCTAAGGCTACTGAATACCTGTCACTCTTGCTACAATAAATTCAAGTTCTGGCTACCTAATATTTCTAAAAATCAGACCTTATCGTTGTTCTTTAAAAGGAAGTGATTGATAAAACCAGAAAGATGATTATTTTAGGAACAGCAGGATAGAATACAAAGGACCACAAAAAATCAGGCAAGTATCCACAGGGGCTTGAAGGGGGGAGCTGAGACATAAGCAAAAGCAAGTCAGATTATATCTAATCAGAGTGGATAAGACTATTAGATTTTGCAAACCATTAGACTGGGATAAAAGGTGTATGGCTTTTCTACCTGTAAAAAATGTAAGAGAAAATTAGACTATCATTTGGTGATATTCTTCTGGACATAGACAGCTAGTAAGGAATGCCCAAAGTCCACTGTAATAAATGACACATTCTTTTGTGGAGTTCATATGGGCACAAATACTCCACTGTGAAATAAGTGAAATGGTCCACTTTGCATAGCGTAGACAAAGGTTAACTTTCATGATTGAAAGCTTTATGTATTTTGTGCATTGCCCCTTTAGTTTGTGATCTATACCAAAATTAGTAAGAAATTCTGATGTTTTTAGTAAGAAAGGAGAAAAACATTTGTTTCTGGATTCAGGACATCCAATGGGCTTTAGAACTAGGAAAGCTATAGTCAAAATCATAGTCAATACTATCTGATACAAGATAAGTGCTTTATTAGAGGGGATTGGATTAGAGCATGGAGAAGAGGTTGCACAGTTAGCAGATGAGATGTACTGGTGAGTGCTACATGCAATCAGAGGTATAAGAGACGCCTAAAGTAAATGTGATGTGCTAACGCCAGCAGGTACCAATGTTCCCCTATTGGCTGCCCAAGAAAATAATATACACTTAATTTTAGATAGCTAAACATAGTTGATGCATTCCAACATGAATGCATACTTTGTAGGTACAGTTGAATTTCTTTCTCAATTTTAGAAAAGCTTGGTTTTTTTAATAAATTTGAAATTCCTCAGTATTGTGATTCTTAACAAATATGTACAGCAAGCTAGAAATGGCTAAGATGATGTTTTTATCAGTTTTAAATGTCTAGAATATAGCTCCTCTGTCTACATTAGATTCTATTGGTAGCATGAAGTTTCCAGGCATGGAGTCTCACGAGTTGGTCTTTTAATATATTTAATATATTTAATATATTGGTCCAAACTTTTGGTTTGGTCATGAAAATTATTCTGGTTTTATTCTTGTGATGTTCCTCCCATATTATATTGCCATTTGTTTTTTTCATACTAGAAGCTGGAAGAAAAATCAGTGAAAGACATAAAAGAAAGTGGAATAGAGCTTCAGATAAGGAAATTAATTCTGGTTTTCTCTTAAACAGGTAAAACATTAAAGAAATGCAAGAATGGATTCTAAGAAATGTAAACTAGCTAGGGCAGTCAATAATTCTTTACAACTTTTCCCTTCTTCCTACTATCCCACTAATTTCTGAATTATTATTGTTTCCACCAAACTGTATCACTTCTCTCTATTTTTAGGAGCTTTCTTAGGAAAGCCACAAATGATGAGTAACCTCGTATTTTCAGGGAGATAGTTTGTGAAAGAAACTTCACTGTTGTGAAGGCCCAGCTCACAATGGCTCTGAAGCCCAGAAAGATTTATCACTGGACTCTTTGTGAACGGGTGTTGCTGTGTCAGAGGAACATCAAGGCAGCGGAGAATCCCTTCTGAATTATTATTCTGCCTTAATCATCTGTAGCAGTTGCTATTGAACGTGGCTTGTAAGAACATTAATATAGCTGTGTTTTCTTTGAGTGTTTCTGTGATTCATTGTTGATGTGACCAAATGATTTTGAATCATAGTAGCAGTTACTGTGTCTTTGTGGCTGGAAAAATTGCATACAGCATTGATGTATTACCCAATCTTCAGCATTATTTCAGGAAAGGACCCTCTCCCCCTCCCTGGTTTGCTCTGGCCTAGTAAATTACCAGATCAAGCATGAAAACAAGGTACTATTGAAATCCTAATTTAAATACATTAACAATTAAAAAAAATTCTGATATTTCATGTAACTTTTTAACTCTGGCATGACATTTGGTGTTTTTTCATCTGTTTGGGGCTTGCTAATGACTCCTAGCTAGCATTTCTGGCATTCTGCAGTGATATTTTGCACTTAGTTGCTTTTAATATAAGGACATCAAAGTACTTTAGAAAATAATAAGTTTTGCTTGCATTTTGTAGGTAAGAAAGCTGAAGGAGCAAGAGAATGAATGATTGGATTAAAGCCTTTGAGCAATTCAATAGCGGAGTTAAAGATACAGTTTTGAAGTCCCGACTCTTGGGATTTCAAAGGTAAACCACAAGGCTTTAGAGAGCCTGTGAAGAAGCTCAGAATGAGACAGATACGGCAGGTGAGGGGTAAATTAACGCACAACAAGAACCACAGGCATCTGTTGAAATCTGTAATTTGGAATGCAACCAATTCACTATGAATAATATAAAATACAATTCTTATCACTGCCACTAAATGCTGAAATTTAGCTTTTAGGAAGTTTCCAGCAAAGCACACCCTTCCAATCTGATGCAACAAAGAAACAGGATTACTTTGATAATTTGCTGAATGATCTGATTACTGATGATTTTCTCTCAAAATGTAAATTGGATAACATTTCTAATCCCGTTTTGAAAGTTCCTTGATCTCTAGCTACTGCGCTAATCCTTTCCTTTCTTCCATTTGCTTTATTGGCTCACACTACCATCCGGTTTCTCAACCTGTCTGCTACCCAAAAGCTGAAGCAGGCATACCAGCACATCTCTGACTCCTCAAAGACACCTGGCAGGAGAAAGTGGATTCTGCTGAGCACCATCAGACCTGAGAGTGACATGGGAGGAGCTGTCACTGCTTTTCTGCTGAGCAAGCGCAGTGTGAGACAAGCATATGCAGGTAACTTATATCTGCTGTAAAATGCCTTTTATAACCCAGGCTTGCTTCAGTTGCACAAGGCTGGCACTTTGTGTAGCAGTAGTACTTTTGGGTGATGACATCATAATGGAAACAATCAGACATGTTATAAGCAAAACTGTGTGCCGTGAAGCTCTGCAGCAGCAGTGTGAAGAGCACAAGTGTCTCCTGACAGCAGCTCGCTCCTGCCAAGATTCAGGTCTTGGTGTGCACTGAGCATTTCAACACCTCTTCAGCATTAGGGTGGATTGTCCCCATTTAAAAAAAGTGTTTGCACATACAATACTCCCTAATAGTACTTAATGTTTACAGACCAACAAATATTAGATGTCATCTCCTCTTGGTCTCTGCATTATCCTTTTAACTCCAGCCTTTGAATCACTGAAAATACATTAGTGAATCAGTTAAATGCAATTATCCATCAATGTCTATTAATCAAACAGCCCCAAGAAAACGGACCATTCCTTGCGTGGTTTCCAAAATCCACGGGAGCTGACCTCATATCAAACACGGGTGAATCCTCGTTATGTAACTGGACAGTCCTGTGAACCTCAAGCTAAGGATACCTGATGCTGAAAACCCTACGCACCCAAAAACTGATGGCGTCCCTCTTTTTCACTGCAGGAGCCTGCAATGTAAGTAAGTACCGCAGGTCAAATATTCCCTTTAGATAATTTGGCATGCGCTGGTGCCACCCTGTGGATTGCAACACAAACAAGTCGGCAGAGCTTAAAAGGAGAGGAGGGAGTTACACGCACCTTAGAAGTGACACCTGGAGACATACCTGCCTCTCCTTTGAAAAAACACTTCTGTTTTGCAAGCACGATAGCAAATTCGCATCCCATAGGCCTGCCTTGCTGTGAAGTCTAAAATACCTTTGCGTTCAGGGGAATGTGATTCATGGGGTTTTTTTGGTTTGGTTTTTTTTTCCATCATTTTAAATTTGTTGGCTTCAGTGGAGTTGCTTATGTGAACATATATAAGGGCCCAATCACAATCATGTATTTGTGCTTTCAAAACATCTTCGGAGAATCCAGGCACAGGCAAATTGAGTTGTGGCACATATAATTAAAAAACCCCTCTTATTTAAAATGTCTATTCTATTTCTGCTTAATTTCTACTGTGTGAAATATTCCAGCTAACAAGAACGTAGATTCTTTAGTCTGTTAACCTTCAAAGCACTGGAAGGAAACACACTTGATTTTTCTGCTACTTGTACGTGCCCTCAAATCAAAATATCCATCTCCATGCTTGATTACCAGCATGCAAGACTTTTGGCATGTGTGCTGTGATCCGTCTCCGTGTTTGACTGCCAGGACCCAGGACTCTTGGCTTACATACTGTGGAGCTCCAGAACAGATGCTAACCCATCTTCCTTTGCGTGTGTTGGGACATGCTGATGATCTCCCTGCTCTGGGAACACTTCCCTAAGAACTCCCTTATGCTTTCCTAGCAGCCTCAGAAAACTACTAAGATTCTGTACACCAGCTCTTGACAGATGCTTCCTTTTGCCTCAAGAAATAACCTTGTAGCAAAACCCACAACAGCTTCCACAACCAGTGTTTTTTCTTGTGTCAGTGCCTTCTCCTGAAGCAACTTTAAAAAGCTTCCCCCATATGAGGCATAGCTCTTTATACACCAGTTTACAGAGGTTCTGCTTCCAAAAATCTCTGAAGAAATGCCAGGAGGCTAAAAGATCCCGCTGACCACCAGCTATTAGGATTTTTTTGTTTTCATCCTATATACATGCATTGTTGTATGTGACACTGGAGTTACCAGCACACCTACACTGGGAGTTCAGTTGACTGCCTGGTGTTGGAGGTGACCATTGCAATCATCTGATTTGATCTTTTATTCAGCTTCAGCCACAGAAGCTCTGCCTGTAACCCTTGTTTTAACCCTGACATTTTTGCCCAGTTAATGCTTCTGAAGCAAAATGTGAGGTGAAAAGTGGAAAGGATGTGATTGGCACATGGATGGAGGTATCAAATTAAAAGAGAATTAGGCTAATTATCAGGTAGTACGGATGCAAGGAATCATGTTTGAGTTCACAGCAAAATGTCAGAAGCTGATTTTTATCTCTTACAACTTTTACAGTACTGTAGCTACATTTTTCTTGCAATTAAGGGACTGCTGATTTATAGGAGCATGATTAGGCTCATGTCTGAATTGTAACTGAAACAGTTGCTCCTAAAACATGCCACTTGTTTTCGAAGGATCACTCCAGCAATATAGTTTAATTGCTTATAACAAGTAAGCTTTCTTTTGCTCCAATGTGGCTGAAGGATTAGGCAAGGTACCTCATTTCTCTTGCCGCCTAACCCCTCTCCCATCTGAATGTCATGCTGACTTATTTCCTGGGTAAAACAGTCTCCTACCCTCTCTCCATTTCCCTTGGGTTCCTGCGGGTTTGCAGCATGGATTTTTGTCTCACTTGGCTTTTTGTGCAAGTAATTAAAAAATAATTTACTTCAAGTCTCAGAAACTGACCTGAAACATTTCCATAATACATATAGTTCATAAATATCTGGAGTCTTCTAAGCTGTATGTTCATTTCATGTTCCCATTCAGTGTGACTGGAAATCTATACCTAATTCTGTTCATTAAGAAGAATCGCCACTCTGCGCCACGGAAAGGTCTAGACACGCCTGAGAAACAGCGTCTGGGCATCTGCCACGATATGCTTCCTGCGATAAGGTGAGAGCTTGGAAGGGCAACAAAGTCCCTGAGCAACGAGGGATGTTACTCACGTAGAGTAGTGGTGGTGGAGAGGCATGTTCCCAAGGATGGCATTAGTCAGAATCACTTGCAGTGAATAATTTCTGCCTTAATATGCTATCATCACTCAGGATCCAAGGAACTGGACAGTTTAATTGGATATCTGTTAATGAAGGCAGATTTCTTCATGTTCATCCAGGTTTAATTCTGGAGCCTGTCAAATGAGAATGCTGATATGGAATTAGCAATTTAAAGGTTCCTGTTCAGATAGAGAGAAAAAATGCTACTCAAAATAACATACTGAACTTCAAATTTAGCACCCTAAACACGAATCTTATTTCACTATCCATACTTACTCTAATTCAATTTGCTTTAAAAGTTACCCTAGTTAAATTTTTATCATTTAATTTAGGATAGAACTTGTTATTCACAATGCCAGTCTGAAAAAGAATTATTGATATTATTTTTCTAAAGCATTTCATTGCATTAACATTAAAAATAAAGTTGTTGTAATATGGGCATACAATCAGTTTATTTTACTGTAAGGAACATTGTTCAATATGCTTTTTGAAGCTAGGAGTAATAATTTCTTTCAATTTTTTTTAAAAACCTAAAATATATTAAAGACCTCAATATTAAGCTTAAATATACATTTCTAAGTACCAGAGTGATCCAGCAAAAACAAAGGAATGATGTCCACATAGAGAAAAGTTACTTCAGTTACTAAATAATTCTAGAATAATTTTTTAATTCTTTCTTTTTCTTTGTTGTTTTGCTAAACATAAATGCTTACAACATGATTCATTAAAATAGTACTGGCTTTCATTATTCTACTGAGTGATTCATATCATACAATTGCACATTAATTCAGTTACCTGAAATGTTAAAACAGCTGATGAGATATAGCTGTGTAAATTTATAAACTTATATAAGTTTTAATGACAAAGTCCATTCTCCATTGAAATAAATAGATTTATTTATTTTTTATTTTCTCTAGTTCTTGCTTATTATCTGCACTTGTGTTTCAGTTGAAGAGTTGTGCCTGGGACAGCAGAGAATGGGCGCTTGCAGGCTGAACGTACAGAATCACTGTTTTGCCCTCTCCCATTTCTCTGCCCTGGCATTTTATGGGCAGTTTGAGAGGAAAAACAATCGAGGCAAGGTCTGGCAACAAGCATGTTTTTCATTTCTGATAGGCTACAATGACTATAATCAGAGATATTTCAAAGTCAGGTATCCAAGCTATGCTTTGTTGTCCTCAAGCAACTTAAATCATTTGCAATGAGTACAGTGATAGAATAACTGATATATTTGAAAGTTAAATACCAATATTTTGTAAAGGACAGGAGTGCCGAAATGTCTGCATATTGCAGCATCCAAGGAGGACTCTAAGGAGACATTCTTCAGTTTTTAAGAGGAATAGGTTACATATGTTTACTGCATCATTTCTCATTCTCACTGTGATTGTTGCCAAGGAATGGATGAATGTTGTTCTGTTTCACAGCAGCAATGCAGCTGTAATTCCCACGTACAAAATACATTCTCTCTGAATAACTGTTTCCTCCTACTTAGAGAGAAAAAACTGTTACAGCGATAAGAAAAAATTTGCATGTGGTAGTATTTTGTTAATGCTTTACACATCCATTACCACACAAGGTAAATGCCAGCACAGAATCAGACACAAAGATTGAAAAAAAGAATTTATATCTCTTTGACCAATTTCACACCAGCAGCATTGAAAGAAACATATTGAATAAATAGCAGTAAGAGGGTCTCAGGGGTAGTTCCCCCAGTGCTGGTTTTCAGCAGATTCTCTTTGACACGGACAGACTTTAATGTAAGCTGATTTTTAGTCCTCTCTATGCATGCTTTTAGTTTCTCTGTGGCTAACTATTTATAAATTTAATCTTTAGGAACAGAAATAACAATGATGGAAAACAGCACTTGGGTAAGAAAACTTGTTTTCGAGAGTTTTAGGGTTGGGTTTTTTTGTTTGTTTTCTTTTATTTGCTGGCATTAAGGGGGTAGTCAGTTTCATCCTTGACTGTGTGTCTGTGCATTTCTGATCAAACTCAAAGTTATAGGACTGTAACAACTTTGCTTAAGATATGGGCAAGCTCTCCTATTCAAAATGTAGACTGAACTCTTCGATATTTTTTCTTAGGGCATAAAAACTTATCTTTTGGTCTTTCCTTGCATTGATCAGCTATATCATTCTTTGATCAGGAAAATGCTCTGCAAGTCCTACTCCTGAAAGGTACACAATCCATCCTGCTTTTTCCAAGTTGTTTGGATACTTGGAGGTAAGCACAGATAGTCTTCCTATGCCAGTCCTACGTGGCCAGTTCATACAATGTTCAGCTGTACTTAAATCCTTCTCAGCCTTCATGCTAGAAAAATGCCACTCTGATGATTTGCATCAAAAACCTCCACACTTTCTTAAAACTAAGTATGTGAAACAAAGCATAGAGAATATCATCTTAGGATCAGCACGGTACCTTATGTGTATAGGATATTTTAGGTATATGGTTATAGAGACCACTTATTATTGACCAAGTGCTATGCATATATAGATGCAGAAGACTGCTTTCAAAGACCAGCTCGATGTAGTGTAGGTGTGAATCAGTTTAAGCCCTTTGGCTCCAGCAAGAGGAATTGCTCAATGGTCCTCTTTTCTTTAGCAGTATTGATGAAACCTCAGTTGATTTAAATACACCTCCTCCTGTGGTTATTTCCAGCACTAGAACCAGCAAGTCAGTGATAAAGAAAGGCGATAAAAATCCTTGAAATCAGTGAGAAGGTTCCCATTACATTTTGCAGACCTTAATAAAGGTCCAGATGACCTGTTTATCTGTGATATTGCCACTGTCACAAGACAGATGAATTCCTGTACATGAAGGAAGATAATAATGGTGGTGAGTTTGATTTAGGAATGATATTTGGTGTCTGCTTTGCTCAAGGAGATTCTGTGGAAAATTCTGTTGGAAAATACAGAAATGTAGCATGTGGATTTTCTTATACAGAATCAAATGAGATACATAAGCTTTAGCAATTTTTAATTAATTTAAAACTTACAATTTTTAGTATTAACATTTTCATTACATTTTCTCACTAAGTTTACTTTTGTTCATTTTCCGAGAAGAATAATCTAGTTTGCTAGAGGGTTTAGTGGATAAATGATTATGCCATGATTCTTACAATTTACTGCAAGTAATCATTTAGTCAAGTGAAAGCATTGTACAGAGATTTATAAAACTTGATGGTGCCAATGGATCTGTCACCGGGAGATTCTGGGGTGTAAAATAATGTTTTTCAGGAAGGACCGGCAGCAGCCTCTAATTTGGATTTTCTCTTCTTGGACCACAGGTACTTGGAATTCCTTATAAGGCTGTGTTGTATTTACCAGCTGTTGTCACAATTTAATACTGGCCCAGTAGAAAGTAAAGAGGAGCAAGGATGTAAGCAAGGGGATCTTTATTTGCCAAGTGTTGTCATCATAGGGATAGGTAGGAATTCCCAGTTAGGTCTCTGAAATAAATTTAATCTTTAAATTTAAGATTAAGAAATTGTATTATTCTTGAATTGAAAAATGAGCAAAGATAGAAGAGTTGCGCAAAATACACAGCCTCACAGTACTAAAAAAACTGAGTTATTTTGTGTCTTCAGGTCACAAGGCCCTAGTGAGAAGGCTTTATGGCAAGGTTACAGCTAGAAACTCTGAAGGCATTGTGGAAAGTCAAGCCAACCCTCTGACCCCCTGAAAAGGGGACTTAAAGCAGCTCTTGGGCACCGACGGTGTACAAGTGTGTAGTGGGTATGGGGACAGTTTTTCTACATGAATAGAAAAATTACTTTTAAAAGATTTTACAGAAGGAGAAACAGAATAGCTCTTGGTTTAACTTTGATAAGATAAAGGCAGCTTTTGTCTCTTCTCTCAAAGCCTTCTCTGAGTCCAGTGCCAGCCTGGGGACAAATCTGACAGCCTGGGTTGCAGTCAGCCATGGAGGGCCTGATACTGCTGTGACACTGGCTCTTCCCTAGCAAGACTTTCTTGACCTCTGTGTTATCTTTCTGAATGCAAGTTAAAGAAGAATGATGTCTGATACCTCTGAAGGGACAGCTTTCTCCCACAGGTCCTTGCATAAGGCGCAATCATGCATATAAAGGTACAGCAAAGTCCAGGGGAAACCTCTGAAGTTTAACTGTATGGGAATTGATCTAAAATATTTATTTCTTATTACAGAAGGTAAGAAGCAAGCACACAGGCATGTTCAGCACAAGCGGTGTCATGACAAGCTAACAAGGATGTAAAAAAAGAATTTCCCATATGGGTAAGCAAATAAATAGAACTGACATATGGTGTAATACTATTTCCTAGTGTAAAAAGGGTGGTATCCAGATCCTGCAAGGCATAATTCCTCCTGAAAGGTCCTGACTCCTTTATCGATTGCAATATTTTAAATAACCCTATAACATGAAGGAGTTCATGCATACACATCATTGAGAACAAATGAATTTGTATTTAAAATGTATATTTATCAAGTGCATCACTTATGTGCAAATCATAAATATAAATAATTAGTTGTGCCCAAAAAACCTGCCAAGAATTTATGCCACCTCACATTCAATCACCATTCGCAGTAGAAATAGTCCTCTCTGTATAGTCCTGGTATGACAAAATATATCTACATTTCTATTATCTAAACTAGAAAATCAGATATTTTTTTTCCTTAAGGATATTTTTCTACTCCTATTGAGGAAGCGCTCATGTTAGCATATTTATAGCTCATGATGGTATGAAAATTGATTTTAGGATGCTCACTATTAAATGATGGAATTTGCTCAATGGGTCTGTCAGCACCTTAAGCAGCAGGAACACTGGTGAGTCCTGAATTGTCATGGCCAAAAATATGTATGTGCTGTAGAAAAAGGTATTTATTGATCATTATGGGATTTTTTTTTTGCTCTTTGACTTAGTGCTACAACTGTGACTAAAACTGTATTCTGTTTAGATCAGCTCTGAAATGTAGCATTATGAATGCTTATTATTATGTTTATTATGATTATTATATCCGCACTTACAACTCTTGGGCCTATTGTATAAGCCTCTGGGCATATTTACAATTGTTCTAAAGACAGTTTCTAATATTGAAGTGCTAAGAACTGGTGACAGGCAGAAAATACTCATATTAATCAGAAAAAGTCCATAACTTCTATGTGACTCCTCTGGGACATGAAAACACCACCTAATGGAAAAGATATACTCTTATAAGGGACATCTAACAGAATTCTACAGTGTTCCTTCATGCCTTTACTTCTTGAAGGTTGCATAATCAGAAGGTAGCTTTTATTCAAAGTAATTATATAATAATTACTTTCTGCTGCCTGCCTGAAATGTATTTGGTTTTGTGGCAGAAAGAACCATGGAAATTCAGTACTTCTGCATCATGCTAAACTTTATGCTAACCTTTTCCTGATAAGGCATTAAAAAAAGCAGGTTTAGACTGTTTTGGAGCTGTCATTCACACTGACTGCAAAAATCCACATTGATTCCAGTAGAGAGAGAGGAAGAACAGAAGAGACACAGATGAGGATTTAAGTGCAGCATTACAGAAAGAACTGGCAGAGCACCTCTTATAAGAAATACACTTCCAAATTTATATTTTAAAGTGACTAGCAGCAAGTAAAAGAGCACTTCAGTCTTGTAAACATCAACAAGCACAACAGCTGGTAAAACCAGGATGCAGTGTGATGAATCTAGACAGTAGGACCCTTCTCATTTCTCCAGTAATGGTATCCGTTTTGGAAGTAAGAGGTAGGGAAAACATATTAATGACTTATTTCTGTTTCTAGTAAAGGTTTGCTGCTTAGAGTAAGTTTTTTAGTGCTGTGTTCTCTTTAGTTTTAGAAGTTTCAGGTGACGGCTTTTAGAAGTGTAGAAACATTCTACATCAACTGCACTCACTAGCATTCTTGGACAATATTTTTTCTGTATATTATTCTTATTGCAGCACACTTTCAGCTGCCTTTTTGCAGATACATGGATCATGACTGATATTTTCAAAAAGATGAGTAAGGTTGTGAGCACGGCACATATTTTGTCTTACACTCTAAAACTTCCATTTCTCAGAAGACAATTCCTAAATAAGTGCTGTCTGAAAATCAAGCCGTGAACAGATCTCACAGCTAAGAGCCACATACGAAAATGTTGATCTCTGCTTTTTAAAATATCTTCTTTCTGTTTAATAATATAGACGTTGGGGGACATAATTAAACTACGGCAATTCAATTAATATTCTCCTTACTTAAACAAGAACTCATAAGTAGTTTAAATAGAAAATTTTATCTGAACAAATACTGCAAACTGTGTGGTGAAGTTGACACAGTGGAGTGAAGGGAAGCCATCCAGAGGGACCTTGACAAGCTTGAGAGATGGGCCCATGTGAGCCACATGAAGTTCAGCAAGTCAAGGGGGGATGATAATAAAGATTTTTAAGAGCAGCTCTTTTCTTCTTACCGTGGAACACATGACGAAGGCCAGTGGTATCAATCCTCTTCAGTCTTGAGAAGTGTAGATGTACTTGGTCAGACTCTGCTGCTTCTTTCGTAGGCTGATGTACTACGTGTGTAACTTCTAGCAGGTAAAAAAACATAGCAGAGCATCATTTGTTTAACTTAAACATTAAATATTTAGCTCGCTTTATCACTATAATTTTCACATTTAAATTTTCAACTCCTTTGTCAAACACATAGTTGTGTTCATGATTCCAACGCTGTGAGGATAACTTTTACACCCACCTCCTCATGGTTATTATTCTAATGCAACTTAGAACAAAGATTCCCCATATTTAGTTAAATAGAAAACTCAGCAAATTTATATCATCATTTGTGTCTCATTAAAATGTTGAGAAATGTCTCAAACATTTGCTTGGCTTTATAGCTTGCAAAACATGGTATACCCTGCAGCAATTATAATTTTTAATGATCAAATGGGTTTTACATGCTTGCCCATTCTTCCATACATGCATGAGATCAGAGTACCCAGCAGAGTACATGTACAGTATCCAACATACTGCACAAAACATCTGATCTAGCACAAAGTAAGAGAATATAATAATTTTCTGTTGCTGACTACCACAAATTGCCACCTAGACTAAAGGGGGTAGGAGAAAAGCAATTGAATATTCCCATAGCTTCGTCAAATGGGAAGTATGTACTTTAAGCCTATTATTTAAGGTGAATTTTTCTGTTTCTGGAGAATTCCAGCCACAGCTGAGAAAAGCATGGATGGCAGAAGTGTAATTATAGAAACTTACCTTGTATTAGGGTTAGCAAGCGCAAAGGAGTAAGATGGAAGGATGGAGAAGGGGAGCAGTCTTGGTACTGCTGCAAGCAGGGGTATTTGGTGAGGGATCCGTTGTGAGGAGAGACAAGAGTGATTTATTCCATTTGGGTAATACCTAGGAACTATCCATTTCTTTTCTAGATGGTCAATCCGAATAACAATCTAGAGATAGACAATATGACAGAGGTTAAAAATTGAATGCAAGGAAAGACCAACCCATTATTTTTATTCTCAGTCATGATCGTTATAAACTTTACTGCATATTGGCCCCAAAGCACAATCAGCTAAATCTTTGTTATTCAGATCAGTCAACTTCTTTTCTACTGAAGTGAATCATAAATAGAAGCCACTTTTGCTTCCCTTGTTCAGCTTGCTCACCTGTCAACTAATAGTTTCTGCAAAGTCCTCCAATTTTACAGGCAATTCAAATGAGAATAATGGCTTAGGTCTTGAATGGCAGTTAAACTGAAGGTGAAAAGCTAAGATCATCAACTATATTCCAAAAACCCATATATTCTAATAAGCTCTATATTCTAAAAGAAAGGCATAAGCTTACCATGCAAGTGTTACTGCTGTTCAGGCCTGACTATTGGAAATTAGAGAGACAAGATAAATGTTGGATTTTTTTTTGGTTTTGGTAATCAGATACTTGTGCTTTAATTGGAATACAACATTTTTGGTAGGAGAGCTGAATGCTGAGCAGTGAAGATAAAAGACAGAAGAGAACCAAACCCTTCTAACAACAGCATGTTAAAATCCACTCAAAATTTTCACTTGTATAGGAAAAAAAAAAAGCTGGTCATTTCCAGTCATTAGAATACAATGGCATATACTCCATGTACATTGCTGAAGTGCTGGCACATTGCAATGGTCCAGGTTAACTATAGTTATCCAGTTTCCTCTGTTACCTGGTAAAAAACATTGCTGTATGATAGATTTGTGTTGTTCCAAAGGTGTGGAGTAACAGCCACATGAAACAATGAGTTAATAAGAATGGTCATGACTTGGACCTATGCACTGTAAGGTAGAGTTTTATTAGTGCTGTTCACCAGGATCATTTTCAAAGTCTGCATCACTGTAGGATTCCACTGATGAATCACTATTCTGACCTCCTTTTGACTGAATTACCTACCTTATCCATTCATGTCCTCCCCCAGCTTTTGAGCATTTAAGTGTACTACTTACTGGGTGCTTTGTAACCAGGGCAAACGTTTTATAAATCTGTTTTATCACACCTAACACGTAAGCTATGTTACTGTTTGTATCACTGCAATATTTAAGCTATAAAAGACAAATTCTGTTCAAAACTTTATTGGAGTATATCTAGAATAAGGAAACTGAAATTTGTATCACATTTTGGGTAGAATGGCCCAAAGTACCTTGATTTATATTGTTATTACTGGAAGCAGTATTTGGCTCAGCATCTCTGGACAGCAGTAACTTTAAGCATGAAAAGCATGCGTATGCCATTGCCAGTGCCTACAGCCTCAGAAGACAAATTAAAAATCTGGAAAGTTAAACAATTAGGGGAAAAAAAAGTACACAGATAGAAATGCTTCATTTCCACTCCTTATTTCATTCTTACATCTTTCAGCAGGATAAAATAAGACTGCAAAGACTCAGGATGAACACCATCTTCATGGAAGCCATCCATCATAAGTAAATTTCAGAGATGCAGTGCAAGATAGGAGACCAAATTCTCAGTAGTAACCCATTCCCAGTGCTGTACATACAATCAATAGCCTATTACCTTAGTCTTATCCACAAACCAAAATAACAAAATGAACAGATCACAATCTCCAAGCCAAGTCTGAAGAAAGCAAAACATGGACCAGGAGTTACAGAGTACGAGAATGATCCAGAATTCTGTAAAGTTTTGGACTTCCTTGAAATCCTCAGTACAATTAAATTCAAGACTTTTGCTTTAGTGGAATATATTCTTGAGAGCTATGAGTGCTACACACCTGAGCTGTGGTTTATGACAGATAACTTGTCACTAGGTTTATTGTTCATCTATAAGTAACGAGGATAAAATATTCATTATTTGCAAGTATATAGTTCTTGCAATTAACGTTGCAAGCATGAATAACAGCAGTAATGGTACCTCACCAACATTTATTACATTTCATGTAACACTGGTTCTGAGGGTGGCTGGGTTATTGGAATGAGATTTCAACAGAAGTGCTCCAAATTCCTTTATTCTCTGTCTCCTGTCAATTAAATGGCAAGCTGCGGTTGAGGCCTGTTGTTTCAAATGTTACCACCTGAAGCACCAACTGCCAAAATACTGTTTATTTTTCATTTTTTGTGGAACACACCTGCATGGGTGATTTAAAAAAACCACAACAAACCTCACAAAACCAATAACAACAAAAAAACCCCAACAAAAAACCCCTACCAGACAACCCCAAAAAAACCAATTTACATTATGGTCTGAGGCAGCAGGGATTCTTATTACTGCAGTGATCATCAGCTGAAGTAAGGTCATTTCATTCTGATACCCTTTATTCTTTCAGGACAGGCTTTCATGCCACATGTCAGATAAATACCGTCAGAGACAGAATTCAATTTTTCTTTCCCTGGATGATATAGCCTATCCTCATATACCATCAAATGGTCCATGCACAAATATCAATATCTCTCTACACTTTCGTTTGTAAAACATTGTTCACTTTGGAAACAGACAGGTCTCATTTATTGACAGAAAGTGGGCAGTAATCATACTTGGGGAAAGGTCAAAGTAGTCCTTCAGTGCTCTGAACAGTGCAGAGAACATGAGACACCTATGGGAGTGGACTGATGAAGTTTGGTTGATCATTTAGAAATAACAAAATAATGTAAAAGAAATCAGGATGACTTTTGGCCAAAACAGAATTAGCTGGCAGTGTTCTAGACAACCAGCATAACTGATTTATTTGTGTCCAGCTAATTCAACTACTATTCAGCTAGTATACAGGTGAAACACACAGAACTTACTGTCAATAACTTAGCTGTCATGCTTATTTATAAAATTTCATGAGTATACTGTGTCTTTGACTGTTACATACTTTATCTGTGAATACACTGATGAATATGTACCCTATTTGCTACGGATATTGAAACAATTTTATGCAAATACTGTGAAGTATTCATAAGCTTTAAGGGAAATACAGTTAATACTCATACAGTTAAGAATATTTGCTCCAGAAACCTAGTTCCAGCAATTATACACATTCAAACTGCAAATAGAAACACATGCTGTGACTTTCTGATACCAGTCCACTGAACACTACTTAAATGCCAAATGCCATAATGTTTAACTCATCTCCCTACCATAAAAAAAACCCCAAAATCAAACCAACACAAGAATAATCTATATAAATTGTTTCTTCAAGAAGGTCTCGATAGAAGGAAACTGTGCTCTATCTGTTGAGAAATGCCAGGAAGGTACAAAGACCTGAAAGTAAAAACCAAACATATTTGCTAACCATTGTTTCTTGAGATACACATCTTCTGCTGACAAATTTCTTGCAGCTTTTTTTTTGGAGGGGGTTCTAGCTGTCTACAGATGACAGGATTCAAAATTCAGATTTTATCCATACAGATATATTTATGTTGCTATTCTTTGGGCGTTATATCTGAATACAAATTTATACTGAGTGTGGATTTCTCCTAGAAGTATGTAATGTGAGAAGCTGGATTGCTTTAAGATGGATTAGATGGAAACAGAGAAACAGAGGGTATGGACTATAATATTAACAAAATTAAAATTTGGAAGATCTGGGAGTTTTATGTTGATTTTTGTAGAGTTCCTGATAATTTCCTTCCATCTGTTCTTAGTACTAACTGTTTTGTTTTATTTGTTTTGCTAGTAAAAAAAAAAAAAGTGACAGCTACAACACTGTAAGACAGTGATGTGTTTTTTACTGATGCTATGACTAGGAAAGAGTTGTGTCCCTTGCCTTGTGGTAATGTCTACCTCTGTGAAAAACGAGGAGACTGGAGCACACATGCTGGCAGCAAGCAGATTAAGGAAGAATGATCTTGTGATTTTGTGAGAGGTTAGGGGTCAAATTGCCCAATGCTGGTAAACAGTGTAGTAGGAGATCCTAAATAAAATGCAGGACAGACCTTTTGTTTCTGACATAGACTCTCTTGATCTTGAACAAATGCAATAATCTCTCTGGGCTAGGCTGAGTCAAGAAATCAATCCATGTTTCCTCATGGGAGGCTGTGTTTGAAACAGCTCCACTGTGTCTTTCTCCTCACCTGGGAAAGTTGCTCCTTGGATAACTGCTCTAAAGGGCCTGTGGTACCTGGAAGGGGTAGAGACATGATCCTGCTATTTACTTCAACAACAAAATGTTAGAGAATCTATGCTGTTTTCCTGGCTTTGTAGAGTCATAAATGTAATCACTTTTCGTTGAATTTCCCTTTTATAGCATGGAGTTGATGGCACCTATTACCTTTTTTTTTTTGACTAAATAAACTGTGGGAAGACATTGAGCAATTTGCAAGCCAGAACACATAAAAAGATGCAAAGTATCACTGTCAATATTTTCACCTGTATAACCAAGTCCAGAATTGTGCATTGAGATGTGGATGTCCTATAGTTGCCTGCTGTTTCACTTAATCTCTCCTTTTAGCAGCTGTGATGCTGCAACCACAAATCTCTTAAGGTTTGTAGATAGATGCAGTAAGTCAGCTGGTCTAAGAAAAAAACACTGCCAAAAAATTCTGTGTAGCTTATATAACTTATCTGCCTTTTAAAATAAATCTAAAAAATGCCCTCTTAGATTTCATGTGTCTTCAGAAAAATATACTGGTGAGCTGCTAGTAGATTTGGGTTGATAGAATGTTTAAAGGTTTATGTTTTACAGTGTTCCTAATAGCTTGTAAATATCTTCAAAACAAGACAGATGAGCTTTTTTGTTAGGTTTTGGGGTTTTTTTGTTTGGGTGCGTTTTTTGCTAGTGGTTTATGCCAGTACATAACAGATTATTATCCTGGCTACATCAGTGTAACTACAACGTAACAACCAGACTTTAATTAGCTGAACTTCAGGGTCTACTTGAGTAACTAATATGAATTACCAAATGTTGCTACACTTGTTCCCTTTCCTTTTTCTTTTGTAAAAAACCCCAACAAAACCAAGATGAGTCTGTATCAGTTATCCCAATTAGAATATCTAACAATAAAGTGTAACTTAGTTTAATTACATAAGGAAATCAACAAAGGAAGGAATTATTAGAAATTGCAAGGAACTTAAACTTGTATTACTCCTATTAGCTTTGAGAAGCAGGTATGCGCATGATACAGTGTAAACCAGTAATGATATTTTAGTGGAAAAAGCTGGTGTTAATTTTATGTTCCAAACAATATTGTATTTTTTTCTTATAAAATCCTCTTATGAGGAAGTACCATCAGTGTAAACACCACCAATCTAGATGCAATATACTAAAAAACAAAGAAATAAAAAGATTAGTGATGCTTATTTGCTTTATACACTCTGGAAGTAGCCCTGAATAGAAGCATAATGCAGTCCAGCATTTTTTGCCACATTCTGCTAAGTACTTCACAAAACAAACGGTGCTTCCCATTGCTGTGAGTGGGAGGTTTCCTGTTATGAAAAGTATCTGGGGTTGCTATCACTTGGCAGTTTGATAAGAATCAATGTAACTTACTCTATGGAGTAAAATAAGTTGGGGTCCATGTTACTTTGTTGCACTGCTCAATGCATGAAAAAATGGAGGTGTGGTGCCACATACTCACAGAAATGTCACATTTTTCCAAAAGTTTGCTGCATTTTAAGGTAGTTATTGTTTATAATAACTATGCAAATCTACACTGGGAGGTGTGGTGTTTGCTGCCTGTTCTTCATCACATATTCACCTGCTTAAAATGTTTCAGTCATACAGCCAAATAGGCAAATTAGCCAATCACATAGCAAATAATCAAAATGAACAGTTCACAAATATCCCACAGGCTGACATTTGTTCATGGAAATTCTTGGAAGAATACTTGTGAACTACAAATATGTTAGCAGAAATCTGAGTCAGATTATAGATTTGCCTTGCCAAGTGACTATCACAAAAGCTCCATCCCTAATTTGTTAATTTGTTAATTTGTTAATTCTGACACCATTTCTGTCCTCTACTGCAAATACTTTTGTCTGAGCTGCTAACGGCAAGAGTTTTAATGCTTGATTTTTCTTACTAGAGAGAAAACATTTTTAGCTGTGAACACCCTCAGATGACCAGATGGACATAATAATTTCCACTTTTATATGAAAGTCACCTTTTAAAAGAGCAGAAATGGGGTGCATCAGGAGGAGTGTGGCCAGCAGGTCAAAGGAGGTGATCCTCCCCCTCTACTCTGCCCTGGTCAGGCCCCACCTGGAGTATTGTGTCCAGTTCTGGGCTCCCTGGGATAAAAAAGACAGGGATCTCCTGAAGAGAGTCCAGAGGAGGGCTACGAAGATGATTAAGGGCCTGGAGCATCTCCCCTACTAGGAAAGGCTGAGTGAGCTGGGACTGTTCAGTCTTGAGAAAAGAAGACTAAGCGGGGGACCTAATTAATGTTTATAATTATCTTAAGCAGGGGATGCAGGGGGAATCACCCAGCCCCTTTTCAGTGGTCTGTGGGGACAGGACAAGGGGCAATGGCTGCAAGTTGGAGCACAGGAAGTTCCACACCAACATGCGGAAAAACTTTTTCCCAGTGAGGGTGAGGGAGCCCTGGGACAGGCTGCCCAGGGAGGTGGTGGAGTCTCCTTCTCTGGAGAGATTCAAGACCCGTCTGGACGCCTATCTGAGTGAAATGTCCTAGGGAGCTGCTTTGGCAGGGGGGTTGGACCCGATAATCTCTCGAGGTCCCTTCCAACCCCTACAATTCTATGATTCTATGATTCTATGAAATAAGCTTAGAAAAAATTCTGAATGTTGCATTGTCTTATTTCTGAGATTAAACTATCTATCATCACTTTAAAAACCCCCAAAAAACCCCACTGGGAAAGTGAGGTATAGAGGGTTAAACTATTTATTCTTATGTCAGAAGAGGAAAAAGTGCTCAGACTGCTATTCCAATGGCAAAATCATAAACAATCCTTTTTACTTCCATGTCACTAACCAACGCATCCCCTATTAGTTCCACACACGTGTTTTGAACTTTGCACACTAGGGAAGAGTTTATAGGTATAAACTTAGGCCTTTTATATTCCCTTAACTTCCTTTTTTTTTTTTTCTTTTAAAAGGTATCTTTAGATAATTATAAGCCTGAAATTAAACACAGCCTTTGCACTGATCATGACCCAATAGAATCACCATTGGCCTGAAGCACGCAGTGCAGAGGACAGACTCGTGCATTTTGGAAGTATGTTTTAATGATTTCATACTTTGCAGATTAGAGTAACACACAGTATTCATGACAAACAGAAGAAAATAGTGTGAAAATATAACTGGAAAAGCCCAAACCATTCGTAAATTATTGATAATGTTTATCAATGATTTTTTTCAAGTCTAAAACATTACGTTGGTGAATCTTGGAGGTAACAGGCACAGATATTTATGCAAGGAAAGGCTACAAGATATAAACATGGGAATGATTAAAAAAATAGGAACCTTGTCCATAAAAGGGAGAGATTTAATGTACTTAGCTTATCCTCTAGCAAAAAAAAACCAACCCCACAACCTTTTCTGTTAGTTTAAAAACACTAACATGGGGAACATTTGGAAAAGTATGGAAGCTAATCAACAGTCTAGTAGGAAAAAATCCAAACAATACTATTCATAGCTGAAATGTGAAGCTACTGAAAATGAGACTATAATAGACTGGACAAGCTGCATGTTACCTAGATTCTAGAAAATTGGCTACTGGAACACATGAAACATTGTGGTAGGTCTTATATTATAGCTGCAAGGCTGAAAAATAAGTTTGGCCATTTTTTCTAACCATTACATATTAACTTGAACAGGATTTAATTCGAGGAAGTTCTACAGTCCGCATCACACAACTCAGTGAACGCTGTGGTCCTATTTGGTTTTTCCTCCTGGGAATCTCTGTAATATCAGGACTCCATCTTTTTCTGCACAGGACTCGGAAAAGCCTGTGCAGGCACCAGAAAACCCTCGCCTGAGGCAGTTTGCCTAGTGCTTTAGTTGTGAAGTTTGTTCACTCATGCTGGGCTGCTGGTTTTTTCATCTCTCAATTTGTAACCCCCAGAAATCTGTCTTGGAGTACATTTGTGTGAAGACTGCTGCTTCTACCCAAGTGCTTTTGATCAGTGATAAAGAGGGCTATGCTGTTTGCATCGTTCCTATGTGCAAAGTTTTGTGCTGCAGTTCATTAACGTGGAATCTCACATTTCTTTCCGATTACATTTTAAAAAATATTTTAATACAGAACTTCATTTCATTTTGAACTTTTCATGCTGCTTAATAGCCCTCTTCATGTCAAGCTAAAAAAAAGCAGGGAAAGGAATAAATCTGGCTTTGATTTGTCCTTTTGAGAAAATGGGTTTGCTCCTCATAAAGGAAAAGGACGTCTCAAAGCACAAGGATCTTAAAATCCCCTGGAAGCCACATATTGGCAGCCTTCCCTCCAGGTAGCAGAGCTCCACGTGAAGCCATGCGTACACACAGTTGCTCATTACTGGCTGAATATGACTCATCTTTTCACAGAAAAAGACGAGATTTTACTGTTTGGGAACAGAGTTGAAGATGTGAATATAAATATCTGTTTATCATTTAAAGAGTGCAGAATAGATACTGATTGCTGTTATGCTGGTGTAAATCTGAACCAAATTTATGGAAATTCAGATAGGATGTGCTCTCAAACTCCAAATGGTATGACTGGTAGTCAGAGATATTTCATTGACAACAAGGCCCTGAAAATAGAGAGAATTGTAAGGGTATCAGATTTTTTTGACAGTTGATTCTGTCACAACCAACTTGAACTTGTTTCAGCTTTTTGAAATAGAGCATAATAATTACACCCATATGAGCTGGCTGAGGCTGGGCAGTCAATTCACAGGTGGAAGGAACATCTGACTAAATCCCTTTTAGCAGGGAAGCTGCCAGTCCATGCACCTGGGTTTTTGCTGGAGTCATTTCCATCTGCCAAAAGCATTGTTGCAAAATGATGGGGAAAAATAAACAACGAACAAGGCATGCTGAAATTTTTAACTAAAACACCATCTTGCCTGAGTTTGGGAATGGCTAGAGGGGGGACTAGTGCCTTTCCACCTGCAAAACAGGGGAAAAGGAAGATTATTCTTTTTTAAAATTTACCTGTATTTCTCATGTTTTTCTAGTATTTGTTATTTGTTTTTCAGCGATCACGAGGACCATATTTTTGGACAAGAGCCCTGTTCTTTAGGCATGTTAAAAACACAAACAGAATTCTGGGTCTTTTTCCAAAGTTATATTATACAGTGGTTTGTACATTTGCAAATGATGTCAAACCCCTGGTAATAATACTTCGGAGCTGACAAGTTTCACTTTACAGGGTGAGCTCACAAATGAGGCACGTCACTTCTGGATGTGTATGTATGGTGTACCAGGAATTGCTAGCCTTACTAACGGTTGTAATTAAATGTCCAGAATGCAATCAAAGTGCTCAGGAACTAAAGGTGAGAGTGTGAAATGAGTATTAACCAAGTGGAGAATGCAAGAAAGACCACAGGTCCTCCACAGAATAAAGCTACAAAATTTGCTACAATCAATTCTTTCCTTGGTCTCTATTTATTTTTCATTTTAACAATTATAATAAAAATAACAAATGTTATAACCCAAAATAAGTGTAAAAGATAATTATGTCCTCTGAGATTCATCCATATTTAGTCTCCTAAAAATCTTACAAAATCTATACAGGCTTAGGCTGCCCAACGTGGCTCATTGCCACCCCAGAAAGTTTCTGTATAGGGGGCATGCCAGGCAGATTCTTGGTCCCTGTCCTGTTAGGTTATTTTTCATGCTCCATGTATTTCTGACTTCTGAGATAGGCTGTCAACAGCCAAAAGCAGAAACTGTGCCTAATTCCCTAGTCCCTTTGCCAAACTCGTCACTGGCAAGAGGTGAATCCAGCTCTGAGACTACAAGCAAAATACTATAACTTACATCAATTTGCTGACATGCCTATCAGACCTTTCCAAATTCTGCCTTGCACATTTTGTATTTCATCCCATTCTGCCTCCTGGTTTTATAGTACGCTTCTTTGCATGTGGAAGGAAGTTATTTGTCACTAATAAAAAGACTTCTTAGAGAAGGCGTTCTACCCTTTCCTCAAAGAGGAGAGAATCCTCCAGCTTCTTGCATTTAAAGAGGAAGAAGATTTTTTAAATTTCTTTTACATAAAGGAAGGCAGAAAGGAAGGAGGTCCAAGCTACTGAAAGCCACAGTAGGCAGCAAGCACTCTCTTTCCTCTTCCCTTCTCTAAAAGGCATTGCAGGACTTTGTTGCTAATTTGAATATCCCCTCCTTTTTGGAAAAAAAAAAAAATTAGACTATATCCAGGTATATCCAGACATACAAGCCTCTGATTCAAAAGAACTAGGAATTGGAGAGCAAAAATGATCCTAAATTTTATTAAAAAGAGGAATAAAGAATATATTTCTAGGGACATCAGCAGTAGGGCTATGTAGGAGGTAGTGTTGAAATTCCTATCAATGAAATTACTTTTATGGACAGTATATATGTTGACACTCTTTCAAAGATAAAGCAACTCCCTGGTTAAGTATAACAGTAACTGTTTTTGAGTAGAAAGAAGCAATTTCAGTACATTTCCCAAATTTGACCTGAGTAATTTACAGATGAACTCTCAACCAGCACACATACCTGAAAAGACTGGCCCTGATTCAGCTTCCTTTATTTTCTCTGTACCACACCAGTTTGTTTAATGCAGGCAGTGAGAAAGCACACAGAAAAGCCATTCCCTTGCTGCACAACATAAAATGAAACCTCAGACATGTCACAGCCTTGAAATACTTCTTCATGGGCTATATAATGGATTGGCAAACATGAAGATAGATGCTTTTTAAAAGTTGCATTTCTGTCCATGTTCCTTTGACCTATGTCTGTGTTCTGTGCGCATGAAAGAAGCACAAAGAAATGGCTGAAGTTATTGAATACACTTGGAACATGATGTAAGAAATACATTTCTGTCAATTCTTACTGGGGAACTGTGTATGATGCCCTAGATGGTCATAGAAGCTGGTGTCCTGAGCCATGCAAAAATATCAATGAAGTGCTGGACGTTCTCACTTGTCAGTGTTTTGCCACAAGAACAATTACTCTAACATCTTTTGTACTAAAGCCAGTAAGTTGCTATTTATGATCATATCCTCTCCACGAGGAGACATGTGTTTTTACATTTCTGCATTTTCCTCCACTCTTTTTTTTCTTTAAAGCAAAAGGTAAAGAAAAGAAGTTATATGTTCCCACACAAAGATGGCTTTAGCTTTGTAAGCATTCATCTGTTCCAGCTGCTTATTCCTCAGTCAGAGTCGTAATCCTCTGTCTGCCACATCACAATTAGCAGTACAGAAGTCTGGGAGTTACTTTTAGAGGATTATGACTTTGAGAGAGGAAAATGCAGTATGAGTGAATGAAGTATGCAACATAAATCCTGTCTTTATGCAAATATATTTAACAATAAAAGCAAAGTTTCACACAGATTAAAACAGAAGAAAAATGTATTTGCAGTATTCTTTAAGATATCAAGTGAATAGAAGAGTCCAGATCTCACTGAAAATTAAACTCATAACTCTCTTCAGATTTTTGAAAAAAGAGCTGAAAAATAATTTTCAAGATTTAAAAAAGTTATGTAACTTCTGACAAGACACAATGAACTTCAACAGGCAGTGAACCAGCCAGGCACAGCAGAACTATCCTGATGTTTACTGGAAAAACTGATCAGTTAGAGCAGGTGACATACCTTCAACCAAACCCCATGATTATTCTCTACTTCAGTGACAAATGGAAGTGCCAAGGTACAGTGCTTTTTTGCCATCTGGATTGGTGACAGAGACCTAAGCCTTGAGTAATGACAGACCTAACCTACATGCAGTTTTAATGACTTGAGTTGGTAGACACATTTCATCAGACAAAATTGCGTGAAGATTGAAAAAAAATTTAAAAACTCATGTATTAAATGTATTTAAGTCAGAGTTACAAATTCTGTCGATCTGGGGCCAAAATTAATTAGGATTCTATGCCTTCTATGCCTATACTAGCAAGTGAAAAGATGTTTCTTCATGTAGCCTCCAGATAACATGTAAGTTTAAAGTGTATGGTAGCATCTTATTAGGCAGTCTCGGTTCCACACAACCAGGTAAGTACATTACAGGGCTTAACAGTAACCCCTCTTGCTTTTGAGAGCATTTGATGACTGTGATACTTGTAATCAAGTCTAGAATTAAGAGATACATCATCCCATATTAGTCTTTTATACATTGGGTATAGACTCAATATATATTTTTCTTTTTTCCAATGAGTTAAATGCACATTTATAGATTAACATACAGAAGCTAAGCTAAAGTTCTTTCTTCTCTGACTTCATCTGTATTTGCTCTAGTGATACTGTTTCATTAACATTAAAAGCATCAGAATCTGTCTACCCTTCCATAGTAGATGGAGTCTGACTCCGAAGATTATAGGAAGGAAAAATTGTTCCATATTTCTTCCTTTACAGAACATGTAAACATACATTTATAATAATAAAAATCACCTTTTATATAATTACTGTGGCTGGTTTCACATTATAAAAAACCTCAGATATATTAGTTGAAGGGTTTTCTTGCTCACCATAATCTTTTCTGAAATTCAATTCATAATGGCAGGTAGCACTTTACTTTGAAAATTTCTCTGTCATTGCTGAAATCCAAGTGGATTCGCCTCTGAAACACTTTGCATTGATGTTACATTTATTGCTATTCAAATGATTGGGAACTGCAGGAGTCAAATTATTAGTTCTTACAGATTAAGATGGGTAACTATTTAAAAATGTATAATTAATCTGAATAATTTCACACATACACAGAGCTCTAGGTCACTAAAATGCAACCACACCACCATTAACAGCATAAAAATAAAATCTGAACTTTCAAAAACCAGATTATTTCTTTAACTGAATGCTGTCCTGTGCAACTGGCTTTAGGTGACCCTGCTCTAGTGGGGGGCTCAGCTTGATGACCCCTACAGGACCCTTCCAAACCCTACTATTCTGCATGATTCTGTGCTCTACACAGACCTGAAAGGAGGTTGTAGCGAGGTGGGTGTTGGTCTCTTCTCCCAGGTAACAAGTGATAGGATGAGAAGAAATATCCTTAAGTTGCCCCATAAAAGGTTTAGATTGGAATGTTAAGAAAAAACTCCTCACCAAAAGGCTTGTCAAACACTGGAAACAAGGGAAATGATTGAGGCAGCATCCTTACAGGTGTCTAAAAGACACGTAGATGTGGCGCTTAGGGACATCCAACTTAGGTGATGATATGATTCTATATTGTTACATTAAACAAAATTTCTCATGCTTTACTGCTGAGTTTATTGAGAAAGCTTGTTTAGCATATACTCAGACTTAAATGATTTACCTATTTTAACATCAACAAACATGCTAACAGCAGAATTACTTGTGCTTACAGGTAGAAGATAACATGGTTTATGTCCAAAATGAGACTCTGTATTTCAGAACTATTTTAAAGTGACACTTAAAGCTCTGCTACACTACAAGTACTTTTTAGTCCACTAGATTGAGCTGACTTTTCACATACAATATATGGGTAACAGTAAAGTCCTCATCACATGGGTACGAAAAATAACACATTTTGGGGATTATTTTTCAATGGAAGATATAATACAGATGCCTCAAAAAGGATACCTGTTTGTCACAACAGTCAAAATACTATCCTAAAGAGCTCTCTTGAGATTTCAGTAGAGCGATGAAGTATTCATTTTTGAAACGTGGAGAAACTGAGAAAAGTAAAGATGCTTTAAGTAGTTAAGCATGTCTAATCAGACTAAAAAAGTAAATTTTGAAAGGAATTTCAACAACAGAAATTGTCTGCTTGCGTATAGACGTTTTAAGTGAATGAATGGTTGCAAATCGGTTTTCCCAGAATAAAATTCAAAAGGTGAGTCAAAGAGGCAAAGAAATAGCAATGGTAATTCACTGAATCAATCCAGGGCTAACTAATTAGAGTCACAATGCTGAAGTGATCTCCGCAGTTGCTGTGTTAGGAAGTTTTAAGCCATTCCAGTTGCTTGGTTGCTTATTACACCTGTGAGCATATTAGATGAGCTGTTGCAGAAGTGTGAAAAGCTTTGAAAATCCATCCCTGTGTTTAGCTTTTAGCCCTGGGGCAGACATCAAAACTGTGAAGCTAATGCTGCAATTGTAGTGAACACTTTCCTAGTAAATGTATATCATTTTTCACAATCGAAACATGATTAGTATGTCATCAACACCTGGTGCCATATTACCTAACAGGTAGGGAAAGGCAAAACAAAATGACTGGTTTGCCTGAATGAATCACTGCAGTTT
Organism: Hypotaenidia okinawae; assembly: GCA_027925045.1. Classification (NCBI taxonomy): domain Eukaryota; kingdom Metazoa; phylum Chordata; class Aves; order Gruiformes; family Rallidae; genus Hypotaenidia; species Hypotaenidia okinawae. The sequence goes on from BSDF01000006.1 coordinate 11,666,112, forward strand.
CTGTTGTTCTATGTTCTTGCTACTTCTTAGTGTAAAGGACTATCTTCATCATTCCTCAGAAGCCACCATCAAACAGAAATGTTTATATGGGCTTTACAGAGAAGAATTCTTTGTGTGTGTGTCTGGGAGGAGTGGGAGGTTTGGTTGATTTCTCTTACATCTCATATGCTCATGGAAGAAGGTAGCCTGAGGGATGACGAATCAAGAGTCTGAGTTCAAGTCTTCACTCTGTTCCATAAATGGTACTCTACAGGGAAAGGATGCCATGCAGGAGCCTTGACAGGCTGGAGAGATGGGCATATATGAACAAGGTCAAAAGCAAAGTCCAGCACCTGGGCTGCTGAAATCACACACATGAACACAGGATGGGCAATGAGTGGATTGAGAGCAGCCCTACAGAGGAGGACTTGGGGGTACTGGTGGATGAAAAGCTGAATATGAGCTAGCATTGTCTGATCACAGCCCAAAAAGCCAATTGTATCTAAGTCTGTACCAAAACCAGTATGGCTAGCAGGCTGAGGCAAGCGATAGTGGCCTCCCCCTCCAATCCCTCACGAGACGGCACCTGGAGTACAGAGTTCACCTCTGGGGTCCCCAGTACAAGACAGATATGGATCTGCTCAAGTAGGTCCAGAGGAGGACAATTAAGATGATCCTTTTCATCCTGAAGGGACACAAGCACCTCTCCAATGAAAACAGGCTGAGAGAGTTCAGCCTAGAGAAGTGAAAGCTTGGGAGAGATCTTATGGCAGGTTTTTAACATGATTAAGGTGCCTACAGGAAAGATGAGAAGGGGCTCCTTTATCAGGGAGTGTAGTGATAGGAAGAGGGGTAATAGTTTTAAACTGAGAGTAGATTAAACTTAGATATTAGGAAGAAATTCTTTACTGTGAGGGTGGTTGCCCAGAGAAGTTGAGGATTCCCCCTCCTTGGAAGTGTTCAAGGCCAGAGTGGATGGAGCTTTGGGCAACCTTTTCTAGAGAAAGGCCTCCCTGCTCTAGGCATGTGGGTTATAACTAGATCATCTTTGAAGTCACTTCCAATCAATACCATTCTATAAAGGCCAAATGGTGTTACTTTCCTTCAAATTATGCAGGAGTGGGGTGGGAAAAGAAAAAAGTTATATTGATGGGTAATGATCCATGAAAAGAAAATGTTTGTTTTGGAGTTGTTTTTTTCTTATTAGTAACCACATCAAAAAAACAAACCCTTGGTAAATAACAAATTTAATATACAGGCTTCTCATACTCCAGTACTTTTTGTCAGTCTGTTAGGCAGGTAATTGGCACAGAAGGTTCATATTTAATATTTATCCCTTTGCTTTTAATTGCAAAGGTATGAAAGTATTGCTTCTCTAATTATTAACAGTCTTGAACTTTCCAGAGATGATCTGAGAAGGTAAAATCCATCCTTATATATGCTGTTAGGTTAATTTAGTACTAGCTGAAAGATCTGATATAATGAAATCTCATAATATCAAAACCACCCAGTTGATCAGGCTGCTAGGAGTCTTCCTGCAATATGAGTTTATGCTACATTGTGTCACTAAATTTGATCTGCTTACCCCATTTTATTAACTATTGAGTAAAAAGAGATACAGTATGATGGTACATTTCTTCCAGCCTAAATTGAAGTTGCAGCATAAAATTAAAAGTGGAGAGCTTTGTAACCTGTCATCACAGCTATGCATATGGCCCCCAGATTATACTTGCTAGAAAGCTGATTCTCCAGTTGAGCTTATGGCCATTAGTAAAATAAGCAAATGGAATCTGTCTGGGTAAATTGTCTGTATTTTGTGTTTAGGGAGAGCTGAAGATGAATCTTCTTTGATAAACTAAAATAGTACAACATGTACATTGGTGCTTTAGTGAGGACCAAGGGTGCAGTTCTGGATCCAACCTGATTACGCCCAGTCACACAACAGCCTCATGGCACATAAACTGTATTTCTTTTGGGTGAAACTAAACTGAAGGATGTGCACACAGAACACACCTGATGAACACCAGGAATAAAGCTACTGTGGGAACGGAGTAAAGCTACTCCAAAGCAGTTTCCCTTCTTCCTCATAACACATCCAGTCCTCTTTGAAAACATTCTACAGATCTCCTTTTTTGCCACATTACTTGCTAATATAGCCGTAAACAGTGGTGACAGAAATGGTTTCCCCTTCATTGGCAACTTTATTCCTCCGCATTTACTCCAGGAATATCTAATTATGTTGGAATATCAGTATTAGCATGAAATTTGTTATAAAAGACTATGGAAAATGGAATCTAAATGCCGATGAAATAACTCAGCACTATCAACCTTTCAGCCAATGGTGTTATTATCACAAATATTTTACTGTAGAGTCAAATACACTAATTCACATTCAAGGTTAGCTATATTCACATCACCTTACATATCAAAACATAGGGTTCCCAAGCTCTGCTGGAGAAGGGTCCCTTTTTTATCTAGGGATTAAAAATTCACTGTATTTTTGTATGTAAAGTTGCACTGGCTTGGGGTAAAAACAATAAAAGATGCTCTTTTTATCTGCAAAATATATATATATTCCAGTTCTCAACTGCAGATAGTTAGAGATGAGCAGTTCCTCGCCAGCTTTTTTTTTTTCTTTTAAATCTAATGTTTCCACTTATGTTCTTTTCACACAGGAAGCTGATAAAACAGCTTTTGTTTGACTGACATTCTCTAAACTTAATAAAAAGCTGCAGCCTGCCTTAGCAGTCTAATCAACATGAAACAGAATGACAGAAATCAAAGTGTTGGTAGTATATTAAATACAGATGTCCTCTAACTTTGCCCTTGATAATCACTGCATAGCTAGATAGTTTTAATGCATATGGAAAAGTATCAGAAATGGCTCCAGGCTAATAAAGCTGTATTTGCTGCACAGACTGTCTTTGCTATTTTTTTTCCACTCCCCAAAAGTGTGCACCTGTGTATATGCTAAGACTATAGAGCAGAAATGAGGGATAAAACCCATCCTAGTCAATGCACATTTTTGTCTTTCTATGAACTATTAGTAAACCATTTTGTATTAGGCAACCCTTTTTGATGACTCTAACTTTAAAGATATTGTCAAAACCAGATCTGGACCCAGGCCTACACTGACTTTAGTAGTGGGCTTGAGGCAGTATATTATGCTATATCAGGACTTTACACTAGTGGGTACTGCTGCACCGAGTCCCAAAGACATTCAAGGTATGTATTCTGAATGCATCTGAAATAAGTTATTAGGTCTCAGGTATTTCCATTAGATCTATGAGGTTATTATGGTTACACAAATATCATCTACTTCCCTTTGGAGATTGCTTGTAGGAGGAATGTGGAGGCCATCAGCTACTTAGAAACCACTGATACGGGTTTCTCAAGTATCTTAAGTTGTACAGTGAATCCATAAACTAGGTTTTGTTTTTCAAACTCCATGACCTTGCAATAGAATGTTTCAGCAAAAACCTGCAAGAGTCTTCTCAGTGATGGGAAATGTGAATCTCTTTTCCTGTCTAGATGGTTTCCATTGACTGTGAAATGAACCACGAAATTTGTAAATTTAGGGAGAATTTCCCTTGAACAAATATGGCCAAATGAGCCAAGGAAAACACTCCCAGAAGAGCTAGAAGTAGTGTTTCACAGATGACTCAAACTGAATCTAAAAGTGTATCCTATTCTCACATCATCAGGAGAGTACTTCAGAGAAGTTAACAGGCTGTATACTATTCAAAGAAATTCTCCTTGACAAAAATGTCATCCTAATATTTCCAGTAGATTTGAGATTAGTCCCACAGAATCTTTTTAAAAAGACAATATTAAATAGAGCTCTATGAATACCTCACCAAAAGTAAGAGGGCACTGATCAGATCTGTTGGTTACAGAGATCCTTTGGATAGATATAACACCCTACATGAGAATAATTGTAGGCTGCATGAAATAGTAGGCTGCATTTTCTCTTTCGGAAGGGAGTTCTGCCTATGATGGGTTTTGCGCCACCTATAGTATTACCAGTGAAGACAAAGTATTTTGTTCACCAAATACTTACAGAACATAATTATTTTGCTCAGGATCATCAGCAATCATGAACTGGAATTCTATGAACTCAGTGACATTAAGAACTAGGGACTAGTATTCCAGTATTGATTTCTGCATTGTACTATAACTCATTTCATTCATTAAGGGTAAAACACATGGCTTCTAAGCTGGTAAAGGAGCTCTGCAGCTATTCACAGCTAATATAAATTGAGATCCCAGTACAGAATAGCTTTTTCTTATAAACAGCAGATACATTTCTGTCCAATGAGCAGACTATTTCTACAGTGGTGTAGTCAAAACAGACGCTATACCTGAGAAGTACATTAATCAGGCTAGAATCAATAATAGCTTGTCTTGAACCCAAATAAAAGCATACAAAAATACTGTCAACCACATATTTTGTAATACTGTGATTTCATGGCCAGGCACATGAAATACAAGCATTTTGTATGACAATGTAAGCAATGTGACCTCAAAAGATCATGTAGTTCAGTTCCAGCCAGCAGCTGAGCAGCAGCTCACTGAGCTCTATTCCTGGTGGGATGGGGAGGAAAATTAACAGACAAAGGCAAACCTCACTGGTTTGGATAAGGACAGTTTACTGGGACAGCACAAGGAGAGGGAAATAATGACAGCAGAACATATAATATACAAAAGAGTTGATAAGGCAATCTGCCAGTCTGACAATGAGCTGACACCCAACTTAGACTCAAACCATCCTGGAGCTGGAGCCTTGCTGAGCCACCCCTCCCCAACAAGCACACTTTTGTGGTGAGGATGTTATCGCATGGTGTGGAATACACGATGCAGTTTCTCATTGACAATTGTAGAACTCAGCCCATGCAGCTCAGACATGAAACCAGACCATCTGCCATGTAAAGGGTCTGAGTATGACGTGTGGCTGAGGGGGGCCTACTGTTGAGTGATGAGGTTCAGAAAGGACCCTCTTCCTTGCTAAACTCCTTCTCCGAGAGGAACCCAGGTGCAGCTAGGCACAGTCTTAGTCCTAGGAGGGGCCAGTGGTTCATATCTAAAGGTACATATAATCACATAACAGAGTCAACGTTTGCCTGTCAGAGCTCCCAAGGGACTTTCACAAAGTTCAACCGCATGGAAAGTTTATTAAAGTGACAGATACAAAGACTTTGGTATTGGCAATGATAAATGCACTTGCTGCAACAGCACTGATCTATGAATATGATTGTAATAAAGCACTATCAAAATTCTGTCCCAGGTATTCTCACTAAGAGGGTGAAATTGCAATTGCTTACGAAGAAGGCATCCCTGTCTTGGGTGGAAGACAAGGAGTACAGCCACTTGGCTGCCTCTTTGGGGTCTTTGATTTCTTCTGTCCTCTCCCTGGGGTAGCTTTCTCAGCACCCTTTATACCCTAATCTTATCTGTTCCTTCCCAGGGGTGGCATTTAACGTGATACAAGTGAAGAGTCAAATACTGTAGTCATCTATGTTTAGGATGTACTGCTTTTGCTCATTAGTATGTGGGTGTATTAGGCATGTCAACTTTAATATTAATTTTGCCATTAATGAAGCAAAAGGTCTCATTCTGGATACCACAGCCTTCAATATTTTAAGTAGAAACCATCTTTTTTTTATTCTGCAGTCTCTAGCCAAAACAGGGCAGGGATATCCTGATGCCATAAGACTCCTTCCTCTGGCTGTTTCTCACATCAACATTGCAGGCCTCCATCCACAATATTTGCATAAGAGATAAGCAGCAACAACATGTTCTTAACCTCTTAGAAGCAATTACCACAAGTCCCTGATCCACAACACTCCTCCCCAACTAGCTCCCTTCTATACTAGAGTGTGACGTCATATGGTATGGAATACCCCCTTTAGTTAGTTGGAGTCACCTCTCCTAGCTGTGTACAATCCCAACTTTTAGTAAAAATTAACCCTGTCCTAGGTTTGTCTAGGACAAAGAGCTTAAGAAAGTTACCCACAGATGATAGCATAGGCAGATTCATCAACAAAAATCATTAATTGTGCTTCTGCCGTGTTGAAATTCAGGTGTGAAGAAGTGATCAGAACTGTCCTTTGTGTTTAAGTGTGTTTCCATATTACAACTGGGTGAAGCATTATGCATTATTCTTAAGGTGTAATATGTTTCCAGTTCTTGCTTTTAGTCTTGTAAGCTCTTCCATTTGAGATGGATGGAACTCAGTATAAAAACCCCTGTAAGATAGATAAGATAGCAAACTCTTAGGCGAAGATAAACCTAGACAAATTAAACAGGAATCATTTAAATCAATGGATATATTAAGTCATATATACACAGCAAGACCACAAATATGGACAGGAGGCAACCATAGGGGACTAACTAGAGCTTTACATGGTTTGGACTCCCAATTTCCCTTTCATCATTTTCACCACCCTCACAAGAACAGTTTGGAATATGCACAGACTAAAAGAGGAACTTACTGTGCTTTGGAGATGAAGCTCCCCAAAGTGAAGTAAGTATTTAAAAGAAAAAGTATTGCCAAAACATTAACTCATCAAAACTCACAATAATTGGGTGAAAGATAGAGGTGTGTGGCAGGAAACCACAGCCACTGGCCCAGACACTGCCAACTCAAAAGTGCCCATTTTTGAACATGTGTGCTAATTTACATAAGAAGCACAGACAGAGCTTATGCAAATGAAGAAACAAACACTGAACATAAAAAAACCACAAGGTATTGCCTTTTTGTGGGTGAATACACACTGAATACCCCCCATTAGCAGGACCAAGGCTAGATCCAGGACTGGTGATCTCTATCTCTCTTTCTCTCTTTTTCCCTCAAAGCTGCTAAGTAACAAGAACTGCTAAAAAATAAAAGGCTTACCTCAGTTCTCACCAAAAGTGATATTGCTTGGCTAAATACAATTGTCAAGGGGATGTTATTCTTAGGATAACCTGTCTTTCCTTTCGGACCAGGACATGACAGTACCCTGCTACTAAGCATCTAACTGAGGGCACAAAACAGTAGATGTGAACTGAAGCTATCAGTACACCAGTATGGAAGTGAAGGCTATAAACATTTATATTTTAATAGTTACTTGAGTATGTGAAGGTGGACTGAAAGTAAAAAATGGAACTATAAAGACATTTGGGTACCAAATAATGGTAGATGGAATCAGACACTTCAGATTGCCTAATAAATCACAGCAATTCCCCCAGTAGGTAATATGTGCTTTGAATTATGTGTTTTATAATTTGCAAGAGTGTAAATTCTGAAGATACACAAATTCAAAGAGATCATGTGTTACATGCCTCTTTGGTCTCAGTTGTCTCTTATTAATATTACCATCAACTAAAGGTCAAGAACAACAGGAGAAATAAATTCTGTTCCAAATTCTGATTAAAAAATACACATTAAAGAATGAAACTAATATATTCTCTATTGATGATAGAAAAGACTACAATCTACATCAGTTTTGACTGTAGAAACACTTTTCATGTGTAGTTTGTTCAATGCTTTTGTTTCTTGAGGGATTTTTGGGAATCTAATTAGACCCAAAAAATTGTAAAAGCTAATTTTATGTAACAGCTCTCATAGGACAAACAATAGAAAAATGCTTGTGAAGGAAAACTTAATAATGTGGCACAGAGTACACAGAAAATGAGCCTTATGCTGACAGAATCCACAGGAAACACTGTATATATGCTCCCTGACCAAGCCAATCTTTTAATAAAACCTGCAAAAACAAGTATTTTTTTTTAGCAAATAGTTCTTTATAAGGTTCCCTCTGTGAGCTTCTTTTACATTTATTGTTAGGAAATTGAAGGCTGGAGAGCTGAAAGGAGTTTTCAGAGGTCATTAGTTACCCTCTGAGGCAAAATCCTAAAAGAGGTAACAAAAGCATTTCTAAGATATCAGCTTTGTCTATACACCTGAAAAATCTCCAAACAGGAGATTCCTGATGCTTACAGCAGTCAACTCTGGTTGCCTGCTCTTATAATTAAAAAGGTCTTAATCATATTTAAACAGACTAATGCCACAGTTTAAATGTAGGTCAAGTAGGTCAGTACTTTGACCTATTTTCAGTGAACACAGAACAAATTAACTACTTTCTTTTTTTAAAGCAACATGTAGTGTATTTGAATACTGTTTTGTCTTGCTGTGGCCTTCATTTCTAAACTAACGTCTGACTTTTTATTGGGTCAATAATGGAGGCAAGCCTGCAAATACAAATTTTGTGGTCAGAATGGACATAGTACTGATGAAGCACTATATTTACTTCCCATAACTTATAAATAGCAAGCTAATTATAACTGCAGCATTACCTTCTGTATCAGAAATACACAATGGTTTGGGCTGGAAGGGACCTCAAAGATCATTCCTGTTCCAACCCCCTGCCATGGGCAGGGACACTCTCTACTAGACCAGGTTGCCCAAAGCCCCATCCAACCTGGCCTTGAATACTGACAGGGAGGGGGAATCCAGAGTTTCTACGGGTACCCTGTTACAGTATTTCACCAGCCTTTAGGTTGGCTTTTGGTACAGCTGTTTACCGGAAGATCTGTTTAGGAAGATGTGGTGCAATATGACTACAGTAATTATAATGAGAAAAAGCTTTCAAGGGAGCTCACAAGAATGCTATGTGAGGTAGTACCAAAGCCTTATGAGAAATCAAGATTACCTTCTATTCTCACCTGTAGGAATCCCATAATTGTCAGGTAAAAGTAGCTTTTGAAGCAGTATGTTTTAGTTAAACACCCAAGAACAATTATTTATTTTCTTGAGGACTTTTAGAAATGGGTTATTTGCCCTGTTTCCTTCTGGAAAATTAAGCTAAAACAGTTAGTGAGGAATCTCTCAGGTCTTTAGTAATACAGGTACATTCCTTTTCATCCCAGTCATTTGAAATAGTTTTAACTAATTTTTTTTTCAGTTGATAAATTCAACTGCTAATGATCCTGGGATTATTAGAAATGCTAGAGGTTAAATTTCATTAAGTGACTTGATAGTGTCTGACAAGTACTAACTTGCTCTTCATAGAGCATATTTTTTTTAAAAAAATTAACTTACTAATTTCCTCCTAAACTCATTTTAAAGAAGAAATTGAGAAGTCAAGATTACTCAGTCCAATGAAGATTATTTGAGAAAAATATTACTGTAACTTCATTAGGCTAAAAGTTGCTTACTTCCTTGATTGAGCTAGCACAATATATTTCATATATTTTTGCTAGCAGATTAAACTAGCCTGTCAGCACTATAGTCTACCACAACCAAAAGTCAAGTTTTCTAATTAATTTCTTAATTGTAAAAAAAAAAAGGCCTCCCCCCAAACCCCTCTGAATTCTAAGCATGAGCTAACAAAGCCCAACAGAACCTACCTATACCGTTTCTTTACCTGTAAAGAATGAAAACCCTTTCTTTTTCTAATGAAGCCTGTTCAAACCTGTTAATCTAATTAGGCTCAACTGCACCTAATTTGCCCCAATAAGGAATACCACTCTTCTCTAACTATAAAAGCAATTCATAAATACCAAAATGATATGCAAATTGCAAGATTTTGCTGGTATAAGAAGTAGAACTGGGAAAATTAGAGTAAAGCAAGTTTTTCATCTGCTTTGTTACAGAGTACTTTTCAGTTTTCTCAAAATGTATACTTTTAGACTTCCTATTAATTTCTCCAGGGTCATGTCATTTGCATTAGTGACTTTCCTTAATAGCAAACCAGGGGAAGCTGAAAGAGTCGATACAGAGGGCATGGAAGACAGACCACTTAATATGATCTAAGTTTTGGGACAAGAGGACATCCAGCAGTCTGATTACTTATAGTCAGAAAAGAGATGAAAAGCGATAAGCTAAAACCTTGAATTTTTGGGCATATGCCAAAAGACGACCAACCACTGGCCTTTTTGAGGTATCAGTTTGGCTGTTCCTCCATAGAATTGACTTGGTCTTTAATAGAATCAACCATCTTATCTTAAGCTTATTCAGAATAGATTTGTTCCTCAATCTGCAAGGAAAAAATGCTTTTTCTTGATGTTTTTACATAATAATGTACAGTAGAGCAATGACAGGGGGTAATTACATTAATACTAAGAAACAATCTATATACACATTGCTGTCTTTTTTTAATGTATTTAAACATTCGATAGCCTATTTTACATTCTGCAAATTAACACTATGTTCTCATAGCATCAAAAGGAATTAATCAAAAGCATCTTACTCAAAGGCAAAACAAGCAAACAGATTATAATGTAATTTTGTTTAAAAACTGCAGTCTCCCCTAAGGAAGTGAGTGATCGCTTATCTAAGAATATTTATTAAGGGCTAAAATAACTTTGATAAGAGCCAAATTGCTACACTTGTTACTCTGCTTTATCCTAACTAATGAGTATAATTTGGTGACTACTTGAAACAAAATAAAGAGACTTGGGTTTATTTTTCCACTAAGACATGCAAATAAGACAAGCTGAAATTACACGTTTGTTTAGTAAGAGGTTGCTAAAATAAATATTTAGTAATGTATTCCACATCTTACTAACCTAATGAAGAATGGATTTCACCCAAATTCATTTGTTGTCTAAAAGGAAATATACGGCTGGCACCTCTTGTTAGTATTGACCTGAAATGATTTTGCTTCATGGTTTTGGACAAAAAGCTAAATAAAGTACAATACTGTAAATTGCTAGGAAATAAGAAAGAAAAATCAGGCCTTTTTTCCTCACATTTGCTACAAAAAGCAAGGAAAACAGTAACAGCCTTTTCTCATCCTGTAAGAGAATCTTATCTCACATTTAGTATTTATAATGTGTGATTTTCTAAACAGCATGAGACGTAAGATGATCCAAGAAATTTCTGTCTGCAGTGGTCAAAACTTCTAGAAACAAGATACAACTAAAGGGTGATGTGCTGTTTGGAGACATTATTTTATTATGTTATTGTTGGTGATAGGATGTGAAATTAATCTGAAGAGAAAATGATCACTGATAAAAAAGAAAACACTAATGAAAATACTAAATTTTGGAATCCCTTTGACTTCTGCTGTTCACCAATCTTCAAATAGTGATCCAATTCTGTGTTGCAAATTCTTCTGTTTCAAAACTGAAACGACTTAGTTAATGCCTAGCTTTAATTTTGTCAGAAACAGCCTTTCATTAAAACATCAAGCATAAATCAAGAGAAATGACCAGAAGATAATTACTTATAAGGAAATCAAGGAGGAGAGCAAAAAGGCTTTTCAACCACATTAAGCTCATAATCAAAAGGTGTGTTTTGATTTCTTATTCTTTATCAGAAGAATCTAATTCTTTTCCTATTAATATTAAGCAGAGGAGAACAGCCTATAGAGTTTTATAATGTTTATTTCTGTTGAAAGACAAGTTGTGTTTTACCTTCAAGTTCTTAAATTTTTAATAAAAATTGTTTGCTCTTTAGTGCTTCTATGTAGATTTCTTTTTCCTAGGAGAAAAAGAATTTATCTTAATATAGAATGTATTGCATTGCTATGGGATGCATGGCAACTGACAGATATTTTTCCTTTAGGGCTTATCAAATTGAAAAGATGTTCATAAAGAGGGTAAAGTGGTAGTTATAGAGAACTTCTGTGAAGAGACTTACTTACATATTCATGGACTAAGCAGATATGTTTAAGAAAGGGAGGTGTTCAAGAAGACAATAGCAAGAAAAAAGGAAAAGTGCATTCCATAGAAATATCCACATTCACAGAGATATATCTATTAGCAGATTGAAAAAATAAGCTGCTTTATAGATATTAAGAACATGGGGAGCATGTAGAAGCCCTACTTGCCTACAAGGGATTAAAAATTCTCTATATAGAGAAAGCCATTGGGCTAGTTGTGTACTTTCCCAGAGAAAGTTAAGTTTCACTTGCAGGAACAAATTCCTTCGTCTCTGGCCACATAACTTCTTTTATGATGTTCATATTAGGCTTGTCACTGAACCTTGAATATCTTTCACAAGGCATTGTATTAGCCATTCACAAAATCCTTCTCTACATTAGCTTCATGAAAAGGGAATATCAAAAGGACTATGCCTCCTACGATATTTTTGAATTTATTTTTACTAATGTGTTCAAGATGTGTACAAGTTTGGAAAACATTAATTCTGAAAATACATAATACCATGAAGTTATGGAAGATAAGGAAGTTGTCATTTGTCATCACAGCTAAGCTATAAACTAATTCATTAACTAATGAATTTGATGACTGGTAGTCACAGAAATACACTTCAAAATATGATAGGCAAAGGGAGTAAATGTGTAGTTTAAGGATATTATTTTCTTTTTTGCCATCTTCAAATCTCAATGAAAGGAAGAAAACTGTAGGAAGATGAGTTAAAGGAACTAATAGCTGAAGCATAAACCCCAGATATTATACATGATTTCCATTTTCCTCAGAGTCATGTCGGGCTTCTATGCAGTCATAGGTAAGCTTCCGGACTGGTTTAAATCTTTAGTAGAGAAAAGATGGAGCTCAGAAACACATTTGCCTGTGTTAAGAACTGTAGACTTGACAGTAAAGCTTCTTGGAGGTGATTAAAGTTTAAGAATTTAAACTGTTGAGTAGCTAATTTTTCAAATAGCAAAAAATAGCAGGAAGTAGATATGCCTTTTCTAAATAACAGTATCTCAGCTTGCCCATTGACAAAATGAAAAACTTAAAGAAAGAATTTTCAACTCAGGTGACTCTGAAGATAAAATTAATTTAATGAGTACATACCAGTCATCTCAAAATACCAAACAAATATGTAATGGTGACTATTGTCAAATTGGGACAAATTTAATCCTAAAGCACTCACCACATACTATATAAACACATTTGTTTAGTGTCTGAAAGCATTTTTATCCAAAATATCTTTAGATGTCTACATTGGGCCCTTTTAGACTTATCTTTCATAGTTCTGAGAATGCAAATCTTAGATTGGATCAGACCAAAGGACCTTCAAAGCTCTCGACATCTACAAAGCCAATAGGTTTCCAGTAAGGACAATGAATTGTATGGGATGTATGGCAGGAAAATTTTACAAATTCAGAGCACATTGAAAATCCTCTTTTTCCTTCTACAGACTCCTAATTTCCATAAACCAGTTTCTAGAGACCTTCTGATTCTCCCCTCCAGTGAGGAGATGATAAACATTCTGACATTGAATTCACTGAAACCAAGGACAGAAAAAGAGACCAAGAATTTTAACGGGAATGGGTTAACTTACTTAGGATAGAGGAATTGAATGGGATCTGACACTTTGTAATAGAGCCTACAAACTACTGTTGGGGAAAAAGGCTTATTTCCAAGATGTAACCTTAACTATTTTTCCCCTCAGGGCACATTTGCACAAAGGATGTTTCCCCGATCCTTTCTTAGACTTTTTAGACACGTGAATTTCATATGTTACAAAGTGATTTCTTTCAAGAGGCAGTTTTTATGAAACTTGAACATAAGGGACATTTCAAGAGCTGATACTTGTTGAAGAGAAATAGATTGTTGTGCCACAGTGCTCTAATCAAGCCCACTTGGAATTAAGATAGGTTTAGTAAATACAAAGTGTATAAGATACTGTTTTCAACTAACAACAGATATGTAATGACAAATATCTAGAAGTAGTCAAAAAAGGAGGGATGTGGTTGTAGGTGTGAGTTAAATAGGCAGATGCCTTTAGTTTTGATAAGCACCTCGGGAAAATAAAAGGAATGGAAAAACCTAAACTCCTTCCATTAGCACAGGAAAAATCCCTATGTCTCAAGGATTGTATTTTATCTGTTTAAGAGAGTCAGCGGAGGGAAATTTTTTGAAAATGTGGCTTGGTGGAAACACTGGAGGAACAGAGACCAATTAAAATTGCTGAGACTATAGACAAGTAATATAGAAACAGCAAACACTGCAGCTATAGAAAACTAAATACTTCAAAGGAAAAAATATAACAAGAAGCAGACAGTACAGATGAGTAAATCTGTAGAAGCAGAAGTAAATTCTAAAATGGTAGCAGAAACATCAGTGTTCAATCCATCTGGGGAAATATTATGTACAAAATTTCTAGCATAGCCAGTGAAATAGCAGCTGTAGACAACACAGTATTTTTCCTCCTATTAAGAAGGGAAAGTAGCACAACCTAACTTACACACCAGCTGCAGGAATATGCAATCACAGATTCTCATTTCATTCATCTTTGGTCATCAACAGTATTATTTCTGTCTCGTTAGCTCATCAGCAGCATCCAATTTTATTTTGCCAAGGACTGCAAAGACCAAAGAGAAGTGTCCTTGGACTAGAGACTCTCTATCTTTATGAATAATACATCATATTCTATAGAATCATATAATAATTTTGGATGTAAGGGACCTTAAAGATCATCTATTTCTCACCACTTTAGGGTGGTTTATGGTGCAGATGCTTACAAGGGGAAGATGTAGTGCAGTATGACTAATTACAACATGAAAGAACTTGTAAAACAGCTTAAGTTGTCACGTGGTCTTTTGTTACTGACCATGAAATAGCTTCAAAATAATCTGATAATACCCAAGGAAACCTGTGCCGATGGCTCTTTCATAAGATGGTCTGGTCAAATTCCATTACGCCCTTAGGAAAAAAGAAAAGGAATACTCAATGGCAGAGCGCCTTGGGGATTAAATTTGTTGGAATGTGCACTACATTCTGAAGATACTGTACATTTCAAGGCTATTTAGTTTATTAAAACCATCTAAACACTTTTTAAAAAAAAATGCTACGTGGATTATAAAGTACTCTTCCAAAACTGATTCTGTCATATCGTAACTTTACTCATTCCTCATTGAGCAAAATCTATGTCAAAGGCTGATGAGTTTTACAGTCCATAAAAGCACTACACTAAAAATTAATTCCACTGTTTTTCTCAGTTTTAGGTCTATCTATAGTTGTTTACCCACGCTTAACTATACTTGACTTCTGAATTGGGATAAAATAATTATAAAGCCATTATACTAATGTTAAAACACAAGAATCATCTTTGAGTTTTTGAAGTGATCTCCAGGTTTCCTATTTATGAAATAATGTAGTCTTGATAATAATCTGCACTTTTTTCACACTTTTCTGCATTTCATTTGACAGAGGAGGTTTGGCCTCTTATTACTGTCCCAGCTTTTGTTACAGTTACGCAAGTTAATTGTTATAAATGAGAGGCAGCAATATGTACTTACTCATAAATATTGTCTAATGCACACCCACAAAGTTATTTAAAATTGTTGGAAGAAAAGTGGCTGAAACAATAAGGCTTTAAAAAAAGTCCACAAAAGAGCCCAACCACAAAAGTGTTTAGTGAATCTAGTATTTGGCTGACATTTTCTTCCAAATTAATTCTGAGTTTGAATCTGATAAGTGAACTTTCTTGAGCCATTTATGAGGCTAGCCTGGAATGTTCAAACCTGAAAATTGTAATCCTTTCATAAAATTGATAAAAATCAATACCGAAGAAAGTATGATTCAGCCAAATCAATATTAAAATATTTAAGATATTTATAAATTAATTTAATGCATGAAGGACTAAAGACTAAAAATCTGCAGGGTTTACCCTATGATCCACCTGTACTTATTATCTTATTTTTCAATTCTGCCTGTAAGTCAGAATTTCTAGTCAACTAAATGTAACACTATATCCAGACATCCCAGAATAACAAAAGATGCCACTGCCAGTGAAGGACAAAAAGGGTTGTAGCTTTGAACCATAGCTAAGGTTTTATTCTCTTTTAGGAACAAGAAAGTATAACTTCAAATCTGTAGGTTTTTAATATTGTCTAATATGAAATAAGAAACTCTTCCATCTAAGTGGTTTGGTACATTGCCTGAACACCAACTACAAGTATACATGCAAACTATACTTGTCTTCACAAAGATGCTCCTCATCACCTTTGTTTCTGGCTCTCAACAGGAAACCTGAAAAATGGTTCTTGATGGAAGAGGTTATGTAAATTCAGTTGACTGCATGCACAAGTACAAAGTGAAATGGAAAAAAGATAAATATGACAGGGCACATTTTATTGTTTATCAGGAAGAAGGATCCTTGACTTTTGTTTAAGAGATGTAATATAAGAAACACTGACTTTCTATTAGAAAACATGTCAGTGCAGATGTAGGACTAAGTGTTTAAATTAGTCTTTCTGACTCCTTGGAGGCATCTTTTTATTAGAGAGATATTTTTTCATGAGCACCAGTTGACATCCTACACATTCATCTCAATCTAGTAGAAAATATTCTTTGATAAAAATATGGTCATAAGAGTTTCTTCTTAGAGTTAATCTGAGGCACTAAACAGTGGTAGGTACTTCTGTTTTCTGTCTCATTTTAAGACCTTTTAATTGGAATTATCTTTGATGATTCTTGGCATGCAGTAGTCTAGCATCACAAAAGTGCTCCTTTCTCAGACTGACAAGCAAAGTAATTTCAATCCCAGTCCTCCACTTTCCAGTTCTGTTAAAATGTCTGTGCCCAGGGTCAGTTCCTTTGCTGCTGAGAATGAGGTAGGAGCAAAAGCCTATCTCCCCTCTGCAGTATCCAACCCAGCCACACCGCAGCTGTGTCTGTGCCCAACTCTGTGATACTGACCCCAGTCCAGACCTGCTGACTTGATACCTCGGCTTGGCCTTCGGCCCACCTCACCAGTGATCTTGAACACTGAACTGATTGATGCTGCCCCTCCCCTACATGGGCTTGCTTTCTCCCATATATAAGGCCTGCAGCAAAAGTGGCTGTTACGTACCATTACTTTTGTTTTGCCACTAATTCATAGTTATTATCTAAGCTGAAAGCGATACGATTCTCTGGCTAAGATGATACAGTTGCCCATATAGTCCCCTCTTTTCTCAGACCCAAACCATCCTATTTTTACAATCACGGGTAGTTCTTCAAGGAGCAACACTTCATCTTCACCTAAATTGTCTAGTTACTACCCTTCAAGAAAAACAGAGGCTTCCACCATTAAAAAAAGTAAAAAAAAAGAGAAAAATAAAATAAACAGATAAAGAGAGAAATTATGGATGCAGGCATACTTCCAAATACCATCTGTAATGGGAATAGTGACAGTATGTGCCCAGAATACCTGACCATGAAAGGATGCAAATCAAAACTCATTTCCCTTTATTTTTCTTCCCTGAAAGCAGATGTTATGAACATTAAAAGCAGACAGTGAATGTGTTGAGAGACATTAAATGAATGTCTCGAATGACTGACATTTCTGAGTTGTAGAGAATTGATTGATGAAGACAAGATTGATTTTACTGACTCTGATGCTATCGCACAAAATCATAGAATTATAGAATAGTTTGGGTTGGAAGGGACCTTAAAGATCTAGCTCCAACTATCAAGCCATGGACAGGGTGACCCTCTACAGGAACAGGTTGCTCAAAGCCCCATCCAACCTGGCCTTGAACACTTCAAGAGCACCCAGAACTTCCCTGGGCAACCTGCTCTTGTATCTCAGCACCCTCGCAGTGAAGTGGGTTGTTTTTTTCCCCATATATCTAATCTAAATCTACCTGCTTTTAGTTTAAACCTGTTACTCCTTGTTCTATCACTGTATTTCCTTCTCCATCTTTCCTATAGGTCCTCTTTGGGTACAATAGGCTGCAATAAGGTCTCCCCAGAACCTTCTCTTTCCCAGTCAGAACAACCCCAACTATCACAGCCTGTCCTGACAAAGGAAGTGCTTGGGTCACACTTCTTTTGATGCAACCCAGGATATGGTTCTGAACCAGGATATGTGGCTCATGTTACTGTTTCACATTTGGTCAATACATAGATCCTAAACAGCACAGGTGCCCATGGCCACAATATACAGCCCTGAGGATCACCACTTGTCACTGGTCTCCACTTAGACAGCCTTTTACTGTAAATCTGAGTACAATCATCCAGCCAATAGCTTGATCACCGAGTGGTCCAGCTGTCAAGTCCACGTGTCTCCAATTTAGAGACAAGGATGTTGTGTGGGACAGTGTCAAATGCACAAGTCTAGGTACTTCGAGATGCTGATTCAGAGCCTGGTTAATAGTTTTATCTACAAGCTGAATTATTCAACAATTAAAAATGCACATTAAAAAGAAGTATTTAAAAAAGCTTAGAATGCTGATTAGAAATACACTGCAAAATTAAAATCAGTATGAATGTAAGTTTGCTTGGTTGTTTTGATCAAATGGTATTTCATCTGAAATCCAATGTACACTGAAAGAAAATAATGGAGATCTCTGTGCTTTGCTTCACCTACAGGAACTTGTTAGTCTAGCTTCACCAAGGCTTCACTTGTTTCATTGGTTTTAAAAGCTGATGAACATTTATGTTAAGTTCATATACACGTGAACCACAAGGACAGAATTATTTCATGTTTAACAGATGCCAGCATCTCAGCATTAAATCCTGTTTATTTACAGCAGATTATAACGATGTCTTACAGCCTCTCTCCAACTGATGATCTACACCAGTGACTTCAGCTGTCTTGAATATTTAACCTTGTCTTTACTACTGTATCCCCAAGATAGACTTTTAAAATTAAATTCAAGCTGCTTTGTCAATCTCTGCTTTTAGAAGCAAACATTTTTATATTTTTTCTTTCTTTCTTTTGGCTCCTAGTATTAGAAAAGCTGCCAGACAGGTGACACCAGACAGGAATTTCCACAGGACATGTCTTTTCCAAAGAGTGGGAACAGCTGTTCTTTTGTGGTGACAGGGAAGTATTTGGAGATCTGTCATTACACTGTGCTAAAGGCACAGCATTTGTGTCAAGCCAGTCATGGTTATGGACTGATGCCATGCTGGACTTGACACAACTCGAATGGAGTAATGTTGCAGGACAACTTCTGCATGCATGGTTAATGAATCTCACAGGTAGACACTATGCTACACTAAGTGTATTCCTGTTCTTCAATAGTGGCACAAGATAATTAGTACGCAGCAGAAGTTCATAGATTTAAGGGATGTTAAAGTTCATGATTAATGACCGACCACAACACAGACAAGCTCATGTCAGCTTATAACAAAATGAAGTAGCTTACTAATGTTTTCTGAATCCTGGCATCATCCTTTGGCTTTCATTTAAATCAGCAGTGGTTGAAGCCACCTTTGTGACACATGACACTTTCTAATTCACAGCATTAGTGAATATATGTGCAATGTTTTAACTAAAAATGGAGTATGATGAAAAGAGTATCTATTTCTTACATTAAAAAAATGAATCAATATCTGTCTTCCATGCATTTGTTGCAGTGAAGATTATGTTTATTACTGAAGTATCCCAGGGCTTTCCACAAAACTAATTAGTATGGTGATGATCCTTGCTTTGCCAAGGCAGGAAAAGGGAACTTATGAGTTGTCTAAGAGTAAGATAGCCCAGTACCCTTGCCTTTCCTTCTTTGTCCCACTTCAACTCCCTTGACTCCCATCCTATACCAAAGGGATGTCTCTCTCAGCAACAAGTTACAGTACATTAGCTCTCTACTCTGAAGGGATCCTGAGAGTGTGTAGCTGACAGCACAGGACACAAACAACAACCAGTTGGGTTGATGGCAGATCAAATGCATGATTTTGTAAGAACTGTCTCTCCTAGACCTAGTTGAGGAACAAGTCAAGTTTCCTGAGAGAGGTGGTGAGGTGGGCACCATGTCCTGTTTGCCCCTAGATTGAGGATGCAGCTTTGGCTCTGCTTTCAGGTCTCTCAGGGGGTCTCCTATTTCTGTGCGCAGTAGTCCTGCTGAATCATATTTTGCAAAGGTCTTGGTGATACAGAGATGAGTAAAAGCCTCGAAAGTCTTTCTAAAGAAGTATTTAGAGCTGCATTGGAGGAACTGTCCTACATGAGTAGAGCTATACAGGAGACTGAGGGGTGGTGTTGCACATCTGCTCTGGAATCACCTTTCACACTGGTGCAATGACCTGAAAAGATTTTTAGGTGCTTCCCTCTGTGTAAGCAGGGGAGAAAAATGCTTGCCCTTGAGCAGCTGAAGAATGGGTAAAAGCAGGGGTCTATTCTGGCTGTAGTGTCTCACCCAATTTTGGACTACCACTTTCAATCAGACAAATTGTACCCATAGTTAAAAAGAAATCAAAATCTAAGGGTCTTATGAGTCTTCCTTGCCACTACTAAACATTTAGCACAAAGCAGAAGCAAAAGCAAATGACAAGGATTTTAATGCCTTCACACATCTAGGGAAAAGAGTTTCTCATCACTGTTACTTTCTAAACAAGTCTAATAATTTCTATTAAGGCACATCAAGGTTTTGTGGTTTGGGTTTTTTTTTTTCCTCTTCTTTCTTTTTCTTGGATTAGTTTTGTGGTTTTGGGTTATTTTTTGTTTTAGTACAACATATTTTAGGGGAAAACCAAAGTTCCTTGACAAGAAAAGGTACAGATTTTATATTTTTCCCTGAAAGCATCTATTTCAGTTAAATTGTCAAAATATGCCAATCTCTTGACAGCCAGAAATTATGTGGGTGTCTCAATATATGGAAAATTATTTTGTGGCAACATCTGGAGGAGCGTCCAATCTTATAAGTAGCTAATGCCTATCTAATTTAAAGACCTGCCAGCTGGTTCAAACTATGCACATGGGCTTAATTTTCTTTACTGCATGAAACTGAAGAATTCCACTAGAGCATGTCATGTCTGAACAGCGCTTAGTGTTACTCACTGGTGTATGGTGACAGCTTCATGGTGTTATAATACAGCCTACTTCACTGAAAGCTCTGATTAATAATACTAGGCTGATTGTTTGAAGGTATTTGACCAGGCAGCTGTTGCCTATGCATTTAGATCACTCTTTCATAAAGTCAAGTGAATTAGTACTGTTGCTTTGCTGCATGTACCATTCAGCCTAAACTCTTTCAGTGTAAGTGCTAAATACTTGTAATTTATGTTATCAATATGGTACAGCCTTTAGCCTAATGCACAAGAACAGCACGCTATTATTTTCTATAGAATACCTGCCCATAGTTAGACTAAACTATAGTCATTTGAAAGTCAGCTAAGCTGCTAAGAAAGTACCTATGGCCCAAAGTCCACTACAGAAAACTCTCAGACTGAAAGACAAATATGATAGTTTATACATGTAAATGATAACACATACAATTATTTCTAGAAAGATAATTAAGTCTATATTGGTCAAACCTAGGACACAAGGTAATAAAGTAAACAAACCCAGCTTTATATAGGTACAAAGTCAAGCAATTACTTTCTTTAATGCACGGCTTTCTGAAACACAAACTGGCTGAAGCTTAATGAACATAATGTTTAGGAATGACTACCTTGAATTTTTTTCAAGTGGTGCTTGAAAATTTTGAGTTCAAATATTTTTTTTCCATAGGCAGAGGGAAAAAGCAAAGCTTTTTTTTTTTAACAATGCATTATTTGGATTGCATTTTTGTGTTAAAAAGGTCTGGTTTCACATCTTTAGAGCATAACTCACTTCTGTTATTTTAAAAAATTGCTCTTCCATATATGAAATTTTATTCAATTCTTTTACATTTCATAACATAAAGCTAAATTACTTACAACTGTTTGTGAAATACTTCACATAAAAATATCTATTTTTAGTTTGCCCTCCAGGGCAGTCTCACAGAAGAGAAGCAGACAGAGCATCCATGGGTTGGGACAAGGACAGTTTGCTGACAAAAATCACTGCAAAAGGGGAACAACAACAGCCCATCACAAATTACACCCAGTGATAACACAGAGTACCTTACTGAGCTGTTGATAAGAGACTGCTGCACAACAGAAGATCAATCCAACATCCCAGCCACACTCAGACTGCTCCAGAGGCACCCAGGAGCACCCCTCCCTGACCAGCCCCTTTTATGGGGGAGTGATATCAGGTGGTGTGGGAACAGCATGGGCTGACTCAGCTCACCTGGTCTGGCTGCTTGGGGAGGTTAACTCTGGCCTGGCTGGAACCAGGACATCCACTTTCCTCCCTCCCCCAAGTTGTAGCAAAACCCCTGATTTTAGGTGTGAAGATTTCTGTGAACATGTGCGGATCTGAGAAATCCAGCCAGAGTTATGCAGATCTTCAGGACTAGGAAGATTTGAGAAGCCTGTTTACTTTCTCAGACTTGAAAACCTGAATGTAAGCTATTGAAGTCTGCAAGCAATCTTGGAGATCCACATAAAGAAAAGTTCACCTATCTCATCCTTTCCATCTTTCTTGCATGCTTTAGCAGTCTAGTTTTATAAGCTTCCAGAGACAGCAATTCTGAACTGCCCTAGAGAGAGAATCACCCCTTCAAGCTGGCAGACCTCTTGGTGGGGAGGCAAAGTAAACCCAGGCCTTCCGGTAGGAATCCTGCAGTGATGTATTCTTGCTGTGCCTGGACTGGCAGAGCCTTCCTCTCTCTTGCTCAGTATCTGTTTCTGAATATACGTTAACCAGGGAGCTCAGCATGATGAGCAATGGGACCAAAAACTTACTCAAATCTAAGGATGAGCTGCAGCGTGAGTTAAAGGTGCTCTAAGTCTCTTAGGAACAGATCCTTGTTTCAGTCATCACGCTGGGTCTCCCAGTGTGTTTAGGGAATATGCCTGTTCTCTAGTGGTTGCAAATTCTACTCCTCGTGCCTGGGATGTTTCATAAAACCCAGTAAAATATTTGCAAAGACAGACAGTACTCAAACAATTCTTATTTAAAGATGTAAAATCACCAATTTGCCTCCTGACCTCTGTTTTTCCTTAAAACATAATATTAAAAATATAGTAGAGTTCATACACTTCTGTGAGCAGAAGAAATACATGCAATTTATTTTTCTGGTAACAAAAGTGCAGGTTAGTACTGTAGGTGCAGTCAATGCACACAAACTGTTTCTCTGCATTGAAATAATGTGTGCATGAGCAGTTTCCTTGTTATGCTTGAATGATCAGAATATCATACTGTAAGAAACATAATTTATTCTGTTTGTTTACTAAAAACACAAGCCATTATACATGCTTTAACAGCCAGGACTCTGTAATCTGTTCCTTTGTATTTCTGTGCTTGCAAATTGTGCCTGAAGGGATGAAACCCACATATTTCATCTGTAGCCTCATTAAATGTGTTCTGGATGAAGTGCCAATAATAAATGAAAAGGAAGGATGTGGTACTTTCCTGCCCCCTGCCATCTTCTTGTCAAGTATATATCACCATGATACTGAAAGATTTAGCATAGTGGACAACATGCAAAGTAGCTCATCTTGGAGAAACCTTGGCAGAAGGAGAAACAGCAAATATTCTGGTGTCTCTGGATGGTGAATGCAACTGAGCCTTTGTGGAAGCTTGCATATGACTAGGGATTGATTTTTTTCAGACTTTATTTTGGACCAAAGTTTTTAGACCATACAAAATATTTGGGTAATGTATTTCACTGTCTTTGGGCAAAATCCACTGCTCTGCTTTTCTCTTTTTATGTCACAGACAATGCTTGGCAGGCCATGACCCTATCACTGTGCATTTGTCTGGCCCACAGTACTCACTGATAAAGGGAACTACTGATGTCAGGCTATATTAAACTCCTTTTCTTTATTCCAACTTATTGTTCATAGCTTTAATGCAAGAGTGAGCTTTCTCACTGATTAATACAATACTCAGCGTAACTTTCAGCTCTGAATGTTGTTTTATCAGTCTCATATCTACCAACAGATTAGCTAGCTCGTGTCAAATCAAAGAGTGATGAGACTTATTTTTCAATGTATTCAAACTGGAAGGTTAAAAAGTCTACAGCATGACTTTGCATTTAATTGAGTTAGCTTTTTTAAAAAAAAAACAACGAGAAATTAAGTTTATTTAAGAGCATCTGGTAATTTTGACAAACTTTAACAGGGAAAAATAAGTCTTCTCTTTTTACTTAAAACTAATGTAGATGGTAATAGTACCAGCTCCTTCTATCTTTTCCAGAATCGTGATTTCTAGGGGAGACTGATTTATGATCAAAATTGAGTTCAGATTTTATAGTGCATGTTGCCCATGACAGTACATTCAGGGGGCAAACAACAGAGACAGCAAAGGAATCGTGTTGGTGAATTTATGATGAAGCATAACTTTCTGCTGGAAAATACTCTGGTGAAATCCAGTCATATCACATTGATAACAGAATAGTGATTAAACAAAAATACTCTTACTGCCTTCAAATGTTATTATTTTCAACTAAATCCTCCTGAGAACAGTCATTTAGGAAAGATATTGCCAGACTTTACGGTCATATGAAGTTTTCCAGGCTATCACTTCCCTATAAATTCTGAATCCTACAGATGACACAAAAATATCAGGAAAGGATTTTCTCCAGAAAAGAAGAATAATAAATTATCAAAACTCCAGTCACCAAATGAAAGAAGAAGCACAAGGCCTAAGTTGTCTACAAGCCATGTAAGACCCAAACACCATTTAAAAGCTCACAAGATTGTGCTGCCTCCTGCTTTGTGTTTGCAAAAAATTTTCATTCTTTTTGAAGGTGCTCATTTTTGTAAATCAAAGTCATTGCTGATAACTCACGATCAGAAAAAAGGATTCAACTAATTTCTAAAATTTCCTTGTCCAAGTAAAATAGTTAGTTTGACACATAAAAAGTACTAGCAATAGGTATGTATTCTCTTTTCCATTTCTCCAAAAGGCTGAGATCCAACATTTATTCCAAAATTAAATTAGAAAAATTGACAATTATTTTTGATCATTTGCCATTTAAATGCTTGAACATTTCATAAGATAAATTACCCATGTCTGGTGAAAGAAATTCTGAAAATCAGGTTACACCTCTTCAGGTTCATTAACTCTGATTTTAACATTGTAATATAAATCATTTCCAAACCAATTTTCAAGAACAGAATTAAATCTTTTTAAAAATCAATTCCTATGCAGCAAAAAATCAGGTCCAGAGTTGCCACCAATGCTATTATTAGCAAAGCACATCTATCTTCCATATCTTAAATGACTTTTAATTAATCCAGATATTGCAAGATAAATCCTATTACAGCTGACACTTTCTATCTTATCCAGTGTCTTGGATAAAGTATTTTTATTATTAATGTCTCTGACACTACCTTTTCTGAATTCACTGGTTTGTTTTAAGTGGAAAGGGGCTTTGCATTTGTGGTCTACATCTGCTCATTACAAGTAACTTTTCCTGTTACTAGAATCTTTTGCTGATTGCATATAATTACTGGAGTTTAAGGGAATGAATGAAAAGTTTTTAATGGCATCTCTGATGATGTGGACCTTCTTATAGGATGACTGAGACACACAGAGTAGGTAGGATTCATCTCACTTAATTGTAGCTACAGGTATCACTGGAAAAAGTGCTTCCACAGGCTTAGCTCTACTCACATTAAATAAATCCTTAAAATGGGAAGATGTATTTGGACATACCCCTTTCTCCATTGACAAAAAAGAAAATCTATATGATGTAAGCTGTAT
Organism: Hypotaenidia okinawae; assembly: GCA_027925045.1. NCBI lineage: Eukaryota > Metazoa > Chordata > Aves > Gruiformes > Rallidae > Hypotaenidia > Hypotaenidia okinawae. The sequence goes on from BSDF01000006.1 coordinate 11,691,499, forward strand.
ATTGCATACATAGCTTAGTTAGAACAGCTGAATGATACCTGCAGTGCCTAGACAAATACTAAACATTATGTCTTACAGTGAGTAACTATCCACCAAAGAAATAAAAAGCTAGAAATGTAAGTCTAGTATCATTTCTGTTGCAAAGAGTGCTCTTAGCATTGTGAGAAACTAGTTTTTTTCTTACTTGCTAAAATAGTAAGCAGTTAACCATAATAACTGATAAACTTACAAGCACCTATGTACATTTAAATGAAGAAAATTTGCCTACATAAAAAAATACATGATTACCACTCTGTGTGAGAATAACCTAGAATACCCCTCTTGTTTGACCCTGATTCAAAATGCGGATTTGGAGTTTTCTGAGTATTGAAGAAAGAGGGATTTCATACAAGAATGGACTTTGTATTGTAGATAACGTTGTTTCTATTGTACAACCATCCACGTGTCACAAGTCTGTGATGTAAGGGATACTATTAATTGAATAGGATTCCAATTCTTTTTCTTCTTAAAGTGTTTGTAGAGTTACTTGGCATCCTACAGAATATTCTCACTAGGGTGTGTGTTTATTACCCTGATAGACAGATCACTCTCTAAACTCTTACAAGAGTAAAACTGGCAAATCTCCACACAAACATTAAATAATAGATGACACAGTAGCAAACAACTATGAGTGATAAGATGCTCTATATAATTCCTGCTAATATTTCCATACTGTGTTATGAATTGAAAAATTTTTCATTTAATTTATCCATCAATAGAAAAAACTCAGACCTCTCTAGGGCAGAGCTAAAGTGAATTTCAATGAAGAATGAAGCAGATAGCTATTTGTTAGTTTTGAGGAATAGCTAAATTAAATACTTTCATTCACAAGGATAGTAATAAAAACCTTAAAAAACATCAGCTTCCTATACTTTCAGGCATGGATTTAAAGTGAGGTCATTACTAAAGCAGGGAGTAAAGAAGGTCCAGAGAGTGAATTGTCAGCATTATGTATGGTTCTTTCATCTTCATATTAAAAATTTATTGCATTTACAAGCCATGTGGTTTGAAAGTATATTTACTTGCTGATTAATCTTTATTTATGCTAACAGGGATAAGCTCACAGTCCAGTGAACCGATGAAAATTAATTAACTTAATAATTTTATTAAGATGGAATTTGGAGACTCATTAATTGCCAAAAGGAAAAAAAATGCTGACTGGAACTCATACTGCTGCATTGGCAGGAGGACAGAAAGGGTACCCCCTTCTTCTCCTATCCATTCCCATAGTCTTTGTGGGGGTAGAGTGGATGCAGGCACACTGGAATCCAGGGTTCCTGCTCTGCACCCTTGTCCTCTGTGGGCCCACAGAGGGCATCCCCAAAGATCAGGACAACCCTTCCAGAGACCCTCCAAAAGTGTCCTTGCAGATGCCAGATTTATCCATGGCATTGCAAAGCATCTCTGCTTCCCCATCTCCTGAGTGCTGTTTCTAGTGCTTTTACCACACTGAAGACTATCTTGGTTTCATAGATTAAACATGGATTTTAGGAAGCATGTGTGTGTGTGAGGGTGTATTTAAGTACTTTGCTGAAATAGGGTTTAAATATCATTATTTGTTCCCTGGAGACATGCTGTTGTGATTCTTGGCTGCATTATTTGTTATTTATACTGTACCACCAGTGTGTAATAGTCAGCAAACAAATGTTTCAATCTTATTTGAACATCTGCTTAACCTCTTCTATTATTCTAAACTTGATTGTTACATTGAAACAAAGGGAAAAGAATAAAAGAGAAGTAGAAAAAGTCTTGGGACTGCCAATTCTGCAGCAGTGACTATAGATTAGAGTTCCTGAAGTACCACATCAAGATTAAAAAAAATAAATGAGAGGTTGGACCAATGTATGAACTAACATCACTAAGTCACCCCTCCTAGCCAATCCCTTGAAAAGAACTTCTTGTTCCCTGAGATTGAAACTGTTGGGTCTTCTAGAACTGGAATTATCTAACTCCCTGTTAAGTGAGGCTGCCCAACCTGTTCCTGAGTGTGGAAGACACCTTCATCCCCAAAAACTCAGGTGTGAGCCCTGGCAATCCTGTAGCAATGTGTGATTGAACACTTTTTAAAAGAGTATTTAAAGATTACGCTACACATCTTTATCTTTAGTCAGAAGTATACTAATGACTGACAGGAAACGGTGAGAGGACCTGCCCATGCAGCTGTTAAGTGAGAATTCATTTGAACAGTGCTATGTGAATGTCTCTGTTACCATCCCATGGCTACCAGAACTAGAAAAGGCAAGTTTTTATTTAATAATTGCCTTTTATCTGAAACATTTGTACATATTTTACTGGTTTATTTTTCTCTCAAAAGCAGGAAAACATTTAGTAATTATCCAACACCTACACATGCCCAAATTTTGCAAAACACACAGTGTTGTTTGAAGAAAACAAGACAGAAATTAACCACCATGCCCTTCAACCCATTGGCAGTCAGGGCTGAGTTTCTTCATTCCTTCAAGTGATCTCTGCAGACCACAGATTTTTCTTTCAAGGAGAAAAAGCTTTAGCAGACAGACTCAATCACCTTTTCCTTGCTCAGTGTGACATTTTGCAGCTGGAAGAGTGAGGGGGCCTAATACTAAGATAGATTAATACACCTAAGAGCTGAGGAAAGTTGTAGATTAGTAAGAGTGATTTAAATAGGGAACCTCCCTGTTCTCTCTTTGGAAGTAGAGAAAACAAACTCATTGTGGAAAAGAGAGGAAGAGGCAAGATATATTAAACCAAATATGTTTTATAGGTATTTTAACCTTGGGTATCATTCTTGTGTTCCATTAAAATGCAAAAACTTAGAGATAGCCAGTTAGGACACAAGTAATATCCTCCTCTATCCCTCTGATTGCAGGGAATTATAGGGGAGCAATGGGAAGCACCAGCATAACTATACCTGTCTCCAAGCCGCTCAGTCTGACCTTGGTGCCAGGGAAGGTTATCAAGCAGATCATCTTGAGTGACATCACCTAGCACAGAGGTTAAACAATGATCAGTCCCAGTCAGCATGGGTGCATCTACCTGCTGTGGTGTGGGATACTCCACAGACTACAGGTAGGTATCTGCTCATTTAACCACTGCAGGCTGCAGAGGGACAGGCTGACTCATCATGATCTTCTCCATGGGCTGCAGGGGAATCTCTGCTCTGGCATTTGTGGCATCTCCTCCCCTTCCTTCTTCACTGACCAGTGTCTTCAGATTTTTTATTTCATATATTCTTACTTCTCCCTTTGGCTGCAAATTTCTCGTATTTTTTTTATCCCCTTCTTATCTCTGTTATCCCAGAGGCACTACCACCATCACTGATGGGCTCAGCCTTGGCCAGCAGTGGGTCCACCTTCGAGCTGGCTGGTATTGGCTGTCAGACATAGGGAAAGCTTCTAGCAGCTTCTCACAGAAGCTACCCCTGTAGCCCACCCCACTGCCGATGCCTTGCCATGCAAACCAAATACATTCTGAAAAATATAACTTGATTTTAGAAGCGTTCTTGATTTTGTTTTGTATATATACATATATGCACACACTCATACTATGTTCAAGCCACATAAATTGTTTTACTCCTCAAAAAAAATCAATACATATTTACAAAACAAAATATGTGTAATTGATTGGTGGAAAATTAACAAAACTATCACCAAATCTCCTGCATAATTAGAATAATAATGCTGCTGAGCAGGTGCAAATAAAAATGAATTTGCTTTTGATAAGTCAATGAAGTTTATACTATATGTTTTCCACTGCAAAATTAAAAGACCCTCTGAAAACTCCAGTCCCAAATATGTGTATGTTACATGTTACTATGTAATTTATCAAATAATAAATCTCTGTGGAGGATAAATGCATTACAGTCACCAATGTCATGCTGTTGTGAAAAAGCATCATAGTGGGATGTGTAAACAGGCATACAGGCAGCAAGACACATACTGCAATTACTGTCTGTAGTACTGGTGATTCTTTAGGTGATTTATTGCGTTCATTTTGGGCACCGCAATTCAAGAATGAAGCGGGCCATTTGGAAAGCAAAAAGTTTGATCAAACATCTGAAAGTTATGACTTTTGGAGGAGAGAACACACTGGGTATATTAAGCTTACAAAAAAAATTTAGGGGACACACAGTAACAGTCTTCAACTATGTACTGCCTTCTGCCAAAGGTGAATAATCTACTGTCCCTGCTGAACAGGCCATGAAATAGTCTTAAATTGCAAAAAGATTCAGGTTAGACACTTGGAAAGAAAATAAGTCTGAGGCACTTGGAAGTACTGTAACAAAGTTTGCAATGGGGAAGAAGCTTTAGCCAGTTAAAATTTTCAGGCAGTAGATTCCATGAATATTTTTCAGAAATGACACAGATGTGTATGAAGTAGACTTGAAGACAAGAATCGACTTAATATTGCTTCTCTCTCATTTTTTTCTCTGAATCTGAGATTTCTGAGGAGTGATCTTGGCTCAGTTTCCAGCCTGAGATAAAAAGACTGCCATCTTCTTTTCTCTGATCCAAAACACAGGGTATTTAGCTCAGACCAAAGATTCAGTGTATATCTTAGAAGGTGTTTAGGAGAAGTGTAGGAAAAATAATAGGATATATAGAGAGTGAAATTCTTACACTTACTTAGTTTCCAGCTAATAATTATTTTAACAGTTTTAGCAATGGACTCTCTAATACTACACATGGGTAACTGTGTTTAGTAACACACAGATGGATTTATTTTCCATTTATTTGTTTAATTACTTCAGAACAGTCAAACCTGCAAGCTAAAACTCATGCCCCAGCCTAGGACACCAGGAAAGAGAAGATAGAGGCAAAAAAATCTATTAAATGAAAAGTCTTAATCAGCCTGTTCTGAGTTTTGAAAAGTAACCTCAGGTATGACTATGTTTTTTCTTCTCTCTTCAGATATCTAATGATTTTTATTTGAATTCAGCTTGTTTAACTATTTCACAAGTCAATAAAATCAAAACGAAGCAGACCAGAACAGTACACTGTGATATGCTTTTCATTTTGGCATCACAAATGGGAGATGACAGACATACTATATCGTAGTTATGCATCATTGGCCTGAATGGCAAAAACAAGTTGCAAAAAAAGGGCAAAGCTATTTATAAGCATGTATGTTGCTGAAGAAATTCATCATCACAGAATTGATGAAGACTGTAGAGCTGTGTCGCTTTACAACGGTCACTGGTCTGGAAGTATATGTGTATAGGAAGGCTTTAATAAAAAAAAAAAATTAAGTAATTTTCAATTTATTCCCTTAGAGCCTAAGAAATCAAACATGAGTTGGCCATCACTGTACATCTGACAAGAGACTTGCCTGAGAGAAAGAGTTAAATTTCTGTTTCTCAGGAAAATATTTTTGCTCTGTACATAATCTCAAATATAAAATGATTGTGTAATTGAAAATTACAGGCTTTTTTCAAGATGCTTGTAGGTTTATAATTTCTTTTATTTCCTTGGGAAGTAATTGATGACTTTAGTTCTGAGTCTCATAAATTAAATTGTGGAATTTTGAGGAATAGTCATCAGAGAGAAACAGATTTCAGGAATGAAGTGAAAACAGAATCAGCTTTGAGACAGACTGGTGAAAAAAGTTAACTTTTTAAGTTTGGTCCTCATTGACTTAAAGAGAGCAAGGTGCTCAACTAGTCTCTCAAGTTACTGGTCATCCTGAAAACTTTGACCACATCCTTAAATCTGGAAGCAAGCAGAAAGAGAGACTCAGAAGCATTTTTCTTATGATATTTATCCTGCCTTGAAAAAAAATCTCTGCAAAATATGAAATAAAACATATAAGACTAAACTTAACTGCTAGCAATCCTTTGAAAAAAAGATGGTCTTTCCTAACCTCTACAACTCCACCTGCAAATGCTGCTCCTTGATAGGTAGATTACATATTACTTTTTACTTCATAACCAAATGCAAATGCTTGATGTTCTGTTCAGAAGTGGTTTATTTGTTATATTTTTAAAATTAGTACAAATTCTCAACTGTTTTCTCATGCAGCCCAGAGTTACATGAAAAGTTACTGTGCTTTATCCTACCCTCCTTATAAGCTGTTCTTGTCTCACCTGATTAGTTCTGTAGTCACAAACTGCTGTAAACATCTGGCTGAAATAGTTCTTTGTTGTGTGATTATACAAATATGTAACCTGAATACAAAGAAAAATGTACTTAAAGAGTGAAATCAAAAGAAACACCATCAATGGTTTAGATTGGGGTTCTAAATAGGACTTTCTCCTTACAAATCCTATTAGAGAAATACAAATCTTTTAAAGGTTACTTTTGTCATTTGCTGGTGTTAGACCACTGAGGACTATGAGAGATGCTGAATCCCAGAACTAAAGCTGAGATTCTGCTTAGACTGTGAACAAAGTTCCCATGAAAAGGCACAGGAAATGGAGCATGAATGGTGCAGTTAATGGCTTTCAAAAAGGAACACAGAAGCACAGAGAGCTAAGTCTTCTGTCCCACAAAATGTTTCACTCAACTGACTACCTCCGAAGTCCTTCTGAAGAAAACTGAGAGTAGATGAGTATAGGCACATATATCAGCAGAGAGAAAAGTGCTTTGCCCTGTTCTAGTTGCCTAACATTTGTTGGAAATGTTAAAGCCAGGGCAGAAGCTCCAGTTTCCTGCTCCAGTGTTTTAGGTGCTGAATTCTCACTGCTTACCTTTACCTTTCTTTTGCATGCAGATGAAGTAGCTGAACAGTAAGAATAATGACTTTTTTTGTTATTTGAAAAATGGTCGTGACTGAACTAAGCAGAAAAAATTTAGTTGATCATAACTCTGGGGGAAGTATAAAAGAAACTAAGCTAAACTGCAATAGCTAAAATATTCTGTTCTAATAATGTCTTCAGCTAAGTAAAAATTGTGAAATATGCCTGGATCTATTAGTGACAGATATATTTTATTATAGGGCTGAATCATATAATAAAGATCAATCATTTGTTCTCTTTTATAGTTTAAACGAGCAAGGCTTGAATGCTTGTTAAGATTCTGAGGGAAGGGGCGTTATTTGTGTCAGTAATTCAATATCAGATTTTGTGAGTAAAGCTAAATGCAGCATTTATTTTTGAAAACTCAACACAGAATCCAGATTGCTCCAATGTATGCTAGCTTTGCTCTTCTTCCATCAGTGAATCTGGGATGCGCTACTTTCTACAGAGTCACTGAAGAGCCCGGCAATTTTCATTCTATCATGTTGCAGTAGCAGCATGTCCTTCCCTGTATCTTTGACCTTGAGGTATGTGTATCAGCATCTTTAATATTTTTGGGTTGAAAACACTTAACTGGGAAGTGGAATATTATGGTATACTTGTGTATACCATAGCCACGATGATCTGGCTCAGAGTTCCACAAACAGGTTTTGGTAAGGCCTAGTACACCAGGCAACTTGTGTGGGGTTGTACAGCAACTCAGCCTTGGATTGCCTTGAGGCCCCATCTGTGCAAGGACAACCCATGGGGAGCTGTGTAGATAGCTCAAACTTGAGTTGTCCTGTAAACTGAGACTAAGCAGTGCAGTGCTGCATAATTCAAAGACCCAAAGAAACCTGGGCTGAGGCTTGAATTCCTTCAACAAGCAATATGCCCTGAGTCCCAATCAAGCCAGTGGGTTCCCTTTTGGCTTCAGTGGGCCCAGACAATACAAAGACATGCAACAGATAGGGCATAAGAAAAGGGGGAACTCTGCTAATAAATAACACGGAAGGTGGTGTTGTTCACTGACAGTCCTGCCCATTGACATGTAGATCAAAGAAATAAAAACAAATAAAACCCCTTGGATTCGGGCTGAGAATTGGGAGCTTCTTCTCCAGCTCTGTGAGGAGACCCTTCTTCCTGGCCAGGGTGCTGGCTATGGTAACCTGTTGAGAACCTTGAGAGGAGTAAGTGAATATTTGATATGCTTAAAGTTTGTAGCCTTGGGTGACTGACTCACATAACATGTACTATTTAGTGTGCTTGTGAGCTGTGGCAGTGTGTCCCATGAATCTGCTGTGGATTATAGTAGTGAATCTAGTGAATTACTTGCGGGCTGAAATAGCGAGTATCGTGACTGCTGCAGGCCACAACACTGCATGTCAAGACTTGGGTGTGTTGGCAGTAGTACAGTTTGTGAATTCTTGTGGTTGTTGACAAGCATAGTCATACTTCTAAACTGCAATGGTGAATTTCTCCATTGTATCCATAAAGCCTGCAATAGTGACATTGAACCTGCATGTGGGTTTTAAATAAAGTAGGTGGGTTTTTTTTAAAACAAACAAACAAACAAAACCCTGCAATTGAGTGTCTTTCATCACAACATCTATTTGTTCTCTGGTTAAAATAGTTTTATGGCTTCAGCATACAAAGAGTTCCAACAACAGTAATAGAATTCTCTTTCCATGTGATAACCTTTTCAAGATGTTTCATAGCTGGGCAGAGAACAGTAAAATACGTCAAAATTATATCCTCTGGACATTTTTCCTATACCTGCATGCATTAATAATACATTTTAAGCACGGCATAACAGCTTTGATTTTCATCTTGCAGTAATAATTGAAATTAGAAGAGGATTACTACATCTATGACAGAGAGAGAAATGGTTTGCCTTGATTGGGTAAAATCAGACAGGAAAAGCACAAGAGAGAATGCAAAAACAAACCATGCAAGAGATTTCCTTTGAATTTTGTTTTTTAAATTTTCTATTTAGTGAATCAATCTAACCTAAAGCTTCCAATCCTTTGTTGTACAGAAGTAGTGGTATTACCTTTCTCTTATGATCTGGACGATTAGACGAAAGTAATAAGAATTAAAGTCACATAAAAAATTACAAGTAGCAGTTGATGTGCTAAATGTCTGATCAGGGTTTAAATTACAGAATTGCAGGGGTTGGAAGGGACGTCAAAAGATCATCAAGTCAAACCCCCCTATCAGGCAGTATTCATAAATACATACCTTAACAAGTTGTTCTGTAGTATGACTTTTAACTCCTGGAAATCTGTTTACAGCAAAATTGATAAATCACAGACAATTCTTTGAGAATAACCAGAACCCCAAGTATTCATGCTCTGTGTATCAAATTCATTGCTGTCATCCTAAATTGGTATATTTCAATCTGAATACAGTAACACTGAGAACTATAAACAAGACTTAGAGGCAGGAAAGCATATACCCACAAATTAGAGAGTAGCTCTTAAAGAATTTTACACTTCCATATGATACAAGAATACATGAATGTAGCATTCTATTTAGTCCTATGCCCATATGCCATATATTCTGGAGTCTGTGGAAGCAGAAGCTGATTTAACTAGAGCTTAAAATATACCCTTCCAGTTGTCTTAGGATTTATGACATCACAGAGTGATAGGAATTTCCTTTTAACCTTAAACACTGCCACTCTTCCAGGTTGATCCCACAGGTTTAATACCATCACACATAGTGTTACGGTTACTATGACACAATTATTGTTCTGCATCAATTCTACATGTGGCAAAGTGGGTCAGAATGTTTTTGAGGTTTTATTAAAGTCATTGTGACACCCAAAGCTCTCCTGTCTTTTTAGCTGTATTTGCTCACAGACTGCCAGGTGTATGCAGTGGCCAGACAGCTGGACCAAGACTTCCAGCTACAGCTGAACTTCCTTTGCATTGTGAGATCCGAATAATTTTGAGGGCAATTAGGAGAAGATGTATCTGGACAATTCAGTGCAAGGATTCAAAGCTTTAGTAACATGACATATGACTCTCAGAGAAATATTTCCATGCTTCTTGCACACATTTCTCCAATGTCCACTCTTAGAAAAAGGAAGTAGAATGAGATATTTCAATATTATACCTGAACTAGTGTAATTAAAAAGTATGTTCCAAACAAACATAGATGCGGCAGTTAAAAAAAAATAACACAACAAAATAATGAATTTTTATCTTAAACCTAGTATTTGCTTAGGCATTATGCTAGATCTATCAGTCACAACATACATGACCTAATGGATGGAAAGATGTCTCTAGTGAGTGCATGGAAATCTGTGGAGAAGTAGAAATAAATGTGAAATTCAGGTTAATTTACCCAGTATCTTAGCTTATGTGGTATCTGTTCATGGGATGCTTATTTATACTACCATATGGGCACACAGTATGCTGTGTGGGCTGTGTGCATCGAAAAATAATATGAATGGCCTTCCCCTGTCTGGATGCTCCCTGTGCTTTTAAAAACTACAGGTGACCTTAAATACACAGTGAAAACAAGAGTGCAATCTGATTACAATGTATGAAGTCACTAATACATGGATGTTATGATATGAAGCCAGCTGATATTTTGGTAGGTTTTTATTTTTATATTATTCAGAAGATATAAATAAAATGAGTACCCAAGATACAGGGTATGAAAAAGGGGAAAAGAAAATGAAAACAGGATTGGAAGAAAAAAACCCCAGGCACAACCTAAGGTCCTTCTCAAGCAAAAGTCCTATGAAAAATGTATGTATTTGGTTACCAATTTCTCATAAACTCTTAAGCAGTAATTTATTTTATTGCAGAACACTAACTAAATGCAATATGGGGTTTCACTGAGGAACATTACATAATGCTGACTTTATAATCACGTTGCACTCTGATTACATTAAAAGCAACATATTTTGATCAAAATGGTCAGCACCATACGCTTTTCTCAAAACAACGAATGAACAAATTATATAGTGAAAAAAATGTAAGCAAAAAATCTATCAGTATTAAAACAAATGAATTTTAAAATATGAAATACTTAATAATTATTTCACTGTGCTCCCTCAGAGCAAAATGTTCAAATGAGAAAATCCTTGATGGCTTTCAAAATTAACTGACTCTCCTGTTGGCTGTCAAAGCCCAGAAGCCAGCTATTCTTTTCCATTAAAATAATCTCTTTATGTCCCAGAAAGGGAATGGCTGTATTGGTGGGGACTAGTGTTGAAAGCCACTGGCGACTTCATTCCCTCTGCTAATTGATTTTAGTTAATCTTCTGAGGATTGTCCTACTTTCTCAGCTCCATAATAATTAGCTTCTGCATTACCTACTACTATACACTAGTGACAATAAAAGAAAATAAATTTTTTATGTTACATTTGAAAATCAAGCTGGGATGTCTTTCTAGAAGGGTATGGTGCTGCACTAATGGTACAGCACTAATGGTGTCTTCTGACATAGAAAAGGATATTATATGGCTTTAAATTCTACTAGTCAAAGAAATACTGTCAAAACAAAACAGGAAATGTAATAGTGGACTACTGCTTTAACAAAATTAACTGAGAGAATAAAACTACCTTGTATTAATCAAACCAAGGAAAAACAGTGTTTTGCAGTAAAGAAAAATAACACATCATAGCTGATGTCTGTGAAAACATCTTTCACTATTCATATGGTACAATCACACTACTGACAATAATCCCAAACACTACCGACAATAATCCCAAACACTACCAAAAGTAACTGTGATGAAGCTCTAGTGTGTGGAGATTTCACATGACATTCATTTACCAAAGGATAAATTAATTATTCTTAATTTATCAGTTTTATACAGCTCATATAGTATTTTCAACTTTCTCAAGTCCATCTATTTACAGCTTTAACTTTATACTGAGAATAAGGTTAGCAGACACAAACAGGCCTGACAACACCAAGGTTTTGTAGGAATAGACCTTGCATCCTGGCTCCTAAACCTGATTGTGTTTATGCCTTCCTGAAGCATGTAGCAAGACATTTCCCTCTCACAGGTCATGAAATGTAGCACAGAGAACTTTTCAAGACAGAAAATGTTAATGGCAATGTGAAAGTGAGACAACATCAAAGATGATCCAAAATAGCATTGAAAGTTATCTTATTTTTTCAGTTAGACTGTATATGAAGATTTGCTTTTCTTATCAACGGTTCAGCAGGAGAAGGTCTGTGAGAATTCTTTTAAACAATGTAAAAAGGTGTTCATACATCAAAAAGAACCTTTAGTTTATACGACAGATAAAGGAATAAAAATTCTTTCAGTTCCACAAATTCTTTTTATGTCATGTATTTCCCTATTATTGTTAATATCTTGGAATCTCTAATACCTTCACTTCAGGGTAGATTTTCTTTTCACTCATCTTAATCAAAGGAGACAGCGTTTTCTTTAAGTTCATCATTATAAAAATAGTACGTTGCACAGAAAAAAAACAAATATAAGGGATAGAAAATATGTTAAATACTATGCTGAGAAGATTGCTGCCATATTATCAGTAGAGTCATAATGCTTAGATATACTATTGTTTACAGTTTTCTTCCTAACTCTTGAGTCTTAATCTGTACACAAAATCCCATGAAAGTTTTCACATTTCTCTTGCATCACTTGGAATGGATCATTCTAACAATGGAGAAAACCTCAAGATGTTTCTCAGGAAACTTCTTTTGCACCTACTGTAATATACTAGAAATATCTAATAAGCCACCCGTAAGTCTCAGAAAACTGGAACCCAGTTGTTCACTTGAATTACTGTTGAATTGTCTGATGCTAATCCCATTTGTCTTCAGTATGACAGGAAAAACAGGCTCCAAATTCTAAAAGCAGAACAAGCTGAATGAAAATTCCACTTTGAAGTGCTTCTGATTTGAATGAAACACAGCTCTATATGTCACAGATAAGCAAATCAACATCTTACGGGGCTAGAAACCTAGATCGTTTTATAGAACCAATTAAAATCTTCAGGTTCAACAAAATCTTCCCTAAGTGATCACTGATCAAGTGAAAGAATCTCCCACCACCTCAAGCTGGGAACCTGCAGGGTATGAAAGGTCACACCAGGAGAAATACATCTCCATGTGTGCTACTTAGCAAATTTAATAAATTTGCTTCTTCATTTTAGTATGATCGTTACATGTGGGTCCCAGAAAGCAAAGAGAATGATTTGCAATAAAAACCTGTTAAATGCCAAGAATACAATATACCATGATGTTTTGGTCTCCAACATCACAATATATCAGAATGGCATTTGAACTTTGTGCAGCAAAATGTACCCTGAGTTTTATGGGATAAGAAACACTGATAGTGTTTTGTGCCTGATTTAGCTCTGAAACAACATAGTCCCTTAATATAAACAGGACACCACTGTGAATGAACTGTTCCTCAAACAGGAAGGCACCGTCCAACAGCTCATTGAAAAGGCTGCCTGACATTTCATCTTCTGGGCTTTAGATATAGTTTTCATAAGAGAAACTGGTGAAAAATAAGATACAATCACTTACTCTGCTGAATATGGCTTTTCTGATAAATCCAGGCATTGAATTTCATGCTGTCTTTAACCAGGGAGCAATCACAACAAATTGCAACCCTTGATGTTCTCTGTCAAGGCAAACAGGATTCACAGTTTAGAAATCTGGGCTCAAAGCTGGGGCAGAAGCCTTGCCTTCTGCCTGTTCTGGGGATTTAAAATTATCCTGAGCAGTGACTGAAGTGAGAAGAAACATCAGGCATGCTGCAAGCCCGTGGACCACAACCTCAGAGAAAAAACACCATAAAAGTTTCAGCTTAGGAGAAAATCATAAAGGCCCTGGATCTTCTACACAGCACAGGTTGGCACCATACCCGCTTTTCACTGAATCCAACAGCGGTGCCCAGCTTCCAAGTCTTTTGAGTGACAGTAGCATTGTGGTTCTGAGCCCCTCTGGCTCTGGAATGTAATTCAAATGTTGATAACCTTCTGGCAGTGGGCATAATCTACCCATGTGGGCAGTGACAGCCTCAGACATTTTGTGGCCTAGACGCTTCCACAGAGCAAATCTTCAGATGCTCCCGATTTTGTAGATAAACTGAATCAACATGCTTGTGATGGTATGCTCTCCCCAACACAATGTGCTTGTGATGGTGTGCTCTCCCTGATCTTTACTTCCTGTAACCGTGCTCAAGTGATAACCACCACTGGCAGTCATGATGGATGTGCCTTGTCACAATGGCTGCATCTGGCTCAATGTGGATTTGGAGCCAGATGATGACACAATAGCCAAGGGTTAATTTATGACAGGGCACCCATCTTACCACAGTGCTGATCAGTTTTGAACTCAAGCCAACTTTGGAAGAAACTAACATCTGCAGTCCATATGATATAAGTCAATCATCTTACTCCATAAATGAGCAGTCCAAGAGCTCTCTGAGCTCTCCTCAGTGGCAGGAGGCTGCATGCCAGAATCTCCCCTTGAGTAGGGATGCCCCTTGGTTACTCCTTGAGGTTGAGAGATTCCTTTCCATGACAGATTCTCTGTGACTAACAGCATGCTAAGCTTTGAAATCTTAGATAAAGAGATATCAAGGGTTGATTGCACATATATAATCCTTTAAACTGCTGATCAAATCTGGCACTAGGATTGAATCCAGCTGCACCTAGATTTCTGTCTAGGAAGTTTACAAAGCAAGGGAGTCCTTTCTGAACTTCATGATTCAATGGGAGGGTCTCCATGGCAGCCTTGTCTGACCCTGTCCTCTATCCAGTACATTATCAAGTGTCCCTTGCCATTGAATCCTGTTAAACCACTACAACACATACTGATGAAATATGTTGATTCACCGTTTTATATGAATAAACTATATTTTTGGTTCTCTCTTGCAAGTGAAGCGCATGACTCCATCCATGCCAGGTGCTGCTATGGGAATTGTGGCTTGCAGGACTGTGAAACTGTGGAGTGCAACTAGCTTATCATCCAGTGGTAAAGATATGACACAAAAGTGGTTTAGTCCATCGGTTCACCAGCAGAACAACCAGCAGAGCTTGCAAAACACATCTCTTCAGCTGGTTTTCTACCAGCTTGCCTGAACTGAACTACCTGCTATTACTAATGAGAGAACAAAGTCCTTCAAGTCCATGCTGCCCGTGCAAATACACCTTTATATAAAATAGCAAGTAACTGGCCTCTCTAGAACGAGATAATTGGTGTCCCTGGTAGCCAGATGAAGGGCCTGGGGTCTGCTGTCATCTCCACTCCTAGAGGGAAAATCCTGCCACCTCGGTCAGTTTTCAAGAGGGTCATGCTGTACAGGAAGGTGTCAGCTAGTCAAACAGAGAAACCCTTGTGTCTCATTCATTGTGCAATCACTGTTACTATCTTACACTCTGTTTTAGCTTTATCTTCTATTCTACCAGCTAGAGACACATCTATGTATTTAAGCCTCTCCTAGAAAATGCAGCCCTGAATCAACCCCATCTTTTTGTTGCAGTTCTGCAAAATACCAATCACTTTTTTCTGTGGGTGACAAAAGAAGGAAAAGAAACAGGAAAACAAAGTGAATTTTGGCATTAGGACAGATTCAAAATGTTAAAAAAACACCCCATTTACTATTCCAAATATTTCCCAAACAATAACGTGGAAGTTTAGTTTTGTTTAAAAATAAAATAATGCTACTGGAAACTCTTCAGAGGGAAGGAGAGAATGTAAAACCAAATCCATTGATACAGGTGCTTCTTTTATCAGTTTTGAATCCCAGTGACATGTTGTTACAGGCTGTTGAAATATCTCAGAAAGCTGCTTATCTGATTTGAAGTCTAAACAGATGTTTTAATCAAGTCTGGTGGCATTTTTAAAGCTATCATTCATCAGTTGGATGTCAGTTTTACATCTCACATCCCAACGACTCCCGTCTCAGTACAGAATGCTGCTATTCACATGTCAGAGCTGTGCTCTGGCCTAGCCTTCAGCTCTGCTCTGTGCCTGCGCCCGATGATTTCCAAACATTCAGATTCATGAGGAAACAAAGCAGCATGGCTTTAATGAAAGGGGATTAAAGATTCTGGGTCAGGCAATCAGAGCAAAGAGGGGTCCCTCCTGATTTTGACAAAGTTTCTGGGAGCTAAGTGGTGCAATAAAGAATGACTTTTGCAATTGCCTCTCTATCTTATCATTAGATTAATGCTGAAAAAAGTGACACTTTAAAAGGTTTATTGCTGTGCTTGGAGCAGTAGCACTGCTGCTAAGTGGATGCTTTTCTTGCTGAAAGAGCAATGCAACAAGAAAACTCATGTTGCTTCCTTTCTAAATTGTAGGTTTATATCCATTTATAGTTTTAATTCTAGGCCATTACTGGGGCTAGAGGATGGTCTTTTCTCCACATACACATTCCATTTTCCATGACTTCAATGACATTAACAATTCCAAGTCAAGAATTAAGTCTTCTTACGCCTCATGCAAAGAAATCCTTTTGCACAGCACCTACCTTTCACTGCCTTGCTATAGGTTTTGATCGTTTGCATACATTTCAACAGGATCATATGCTGCACATGTTGTCTTTATAAGCCCTTCTTTCCTGATTATTTGTCTAAAAAAAAAAACCCATTTAAACCCTCTCTCCCAAGAAGCATGAGGTTTAATAAACATTTTAAAATGCTCTTTATGCTTCAAAAGTATATCTTCCACATCACATTCACACAGATGTTTTTATTCAAGCAACTGTTTCACTGAAAGGATGACAAGAAGAGTTTTAATTCAAAGCAGCTCTATCTTCTGGTCTCAGTTCTCTTAATTGTTGGTGGTAAAAATTTACTGCTCATTTTTTAAGCCAATATGAAATATGGGTAGTGAGTGTCACAAAAGTGACTAGTCTTAGTACACTGCAATGGGGACAGTGAATGAAGCATAAGGGTGAAAAAATCTAAACTGTGAAACATCACAGCAGCAAAATCTAATACCAAAAAGGCAGATACCCTCCAGGCAGTATAATGTGCTGGCAGGATACCATCATTCTTCTAGCAATGTTAAAACACATTTCAAAACCACTTTGATTTCTATTACATATGTTAAATGTACTTGTTTCTAAACTATACACCTATTTGTAGAAAGTCAGTTTATAATGTCTTTATCTCCAGTTCAATAAGATCTGAACTTTCATGGAGAGTGAGGACGGAGGTAAGTATTGGTTGAGAGAGGAAGAGAAACAGTGGAAATCTCTGTGTGGACTTCAATAAAGATAAATAAGCTATGTTCAGGAGAAGAAAAAAAATTTGCTTTAGTAGTTATGATATCTCATACCTAAGAGTAAGTGTGTAGATTCAAGGAACTAAGTTTCATTTTAAGCTTATGAAACAGCTTGTTTCCATAAGAGGGAGCATAATAATGTGCTTGATAACGTTCTGTATCTGAACAGAAAACAAAAGAGCAGCTGTATCCCAGTGATATGTTCAGGCAAGTAGGGAGAGTCCAATATGTTTAAAATGTGCTACCCATAAACCAGAATGACAGCACTTTCTCTCACTTCTACAGCTTCATGTAGTAAACAGGTTGGTTAAAGAAAGAATAGAAACAGTGTTTTTTCTGTCTTAAGATTGGTCAGAAAAAGCATAAAAAACTTTTTCTCAGACTTTGCTCTTTCTATAGCATAGATGGAGAGCCCCTAGCCCTCTTGGACTTTGATTTATATTCTTTCCTCCACCTTCTTCACCTCAGTCCCTAATGCTTTCTCATGGCAATATAGGAGTTTAATTCCAGACTCTACCCCTTCATGACAGCATAAATACATACACTTTAGAATTAGAGTATGGGGCTAGTGATCAAGATATACAGACCTCACATCTACCTCTGACCAGCCTCTGTCTCATATGCTGTTGAAATCAATTATTTGATTCCTAATGGCACTAATGCAGTTAAAATGTTTGATGTCTTGCACGGAACAAACAGCTTTAGTAGCAAGAAACTCATAGGTCAAACTTACTCATTTAATTGCATCAGTTATGGACAATTTAAAGACAGTTTACTAATAACTTATTAACACACACCCCCCCTCCATGGCATTAATACCTGCAGAACCCTCACCAGGTTGTGGGGGTTTTTTTTTTAATTTTTTTAAGCAATGTTTGGAGAAGCTACAACAATCATTGAAGGCGGTGCAACTAGGAAATTCTTTCCTAATTCAATTTGAGTAAGAAGTTGGATTGAATTTTTTCCTTGGTTAACATTTTGTACCTCGGTTGAGTTTAGCATAGGAGTAAGCATAATATTGATCAGATGGGGCAAGCTGATAAAATGTGCAATTTTGGATTGTTTGCATGTTTTTCAAGCCACAAAATCCAACAAAAAGGTGCTAGGACTTGGATAATAAAAGCCAAATTTCAATATAAACTTCCTTTCTAGTTTTGCTTAAATTAGCGATTCTCAGCTTGTCTCCCTTGTGCTGGGTTCCCTCCCCACACTTGCGATACAGAAGCAATATGCTCCCAGCAGCAGCACTGCAATCCATTAAGTTCTGGTTCCCGCAGTGGAATATAGCTCCACTTAGAAGAAAGTAGTTACCTCCTTTCTTGAAATGAGGGAAACAAAATAGGACAGCTGGTAAGGCCTTAAAATACTGTTGTCCACTGCCCCTCAAAGAGACGAGGACCACCTTTCCTGAAATTAGAGTTCTCCATTAGCGATGGTGTAAGTGGATTTCACACTCTGCATTCACCTTTACCTGATGAGGCTCCCTCTCTGTCCATAAGCCTCCCTGACAATTCCCCTCACAGCTCAAAGCTTAATGGACCATTCAGGAGCTAGACTGCTCTTCACTGGTCCTACAAATAATAATTTCTATAAGCCTGGGACTTTTATCCACAGATATTCCACTCTCTATAGCCTGATAATTCACTTCTAATTACTGCTGCATGAACACCACCATTCTCTCAGGCTCAATTCCATATCCTTTCTCCTCTGCGCTAACTTGGTACATCAGAAAATCAATAGATGGCTAAGACACGCTCTCCCACTGCTCTGCCTTCCCCAGATTTAGCCCTCCTTAACAATTCTAATGATCGCTGCTGCCTCCTTCCCCCAGCCTGTGAGAGTTACCATTTTTATTCCCTATACCTGGTCTGATTTCAGGTGTTTTGCAAACGCCCTTGAATTTAACTCTTCTGTGGTCATGTGGTTACATGGTTTTCATGACAGTTATAGGAATAAAAGGTAAAAAACGAGCAGTAAAATTATGATTGGAAAATGCTTAGTCAGAGATAAAAAGGACATTTTGGACAATGTGGTATTTCTCATTTATCCTTATTTAAAGTGGATAAAGCAGATGTATAAATTCTTTCTTGTAATAGGGCTTACTTATTTTGCAAGCTAAAATGTTTCTTTTCTGCATACCCATTTTTAGTAGTCATAGTTTAGGTCCAACAGTTCTAAATCTGAAGCCCTAAAAATAAGCCATTGAGGATGTTAATGGTGAAAACTCTATTTCTATAAAAATTTCCTCCAAGTAAACCAAGGTCAGAATTTCGTGCAGGAAGTTTTAAATTGACAAAGAAAAAACAGACAATACTGAGATAATATTTACATCTCAAGTCCTGTTCAAGGGCATCATGACATCTGTCTTTTTTGTGTAGTCTTTCTCCTGATGTGTATGCATGTCTTCAGCTAGCAACTACTAAAAGACCAGGTGATGCTGAAATAACTGTGATGCATTTGCCTATGGATAAAGAAAGATTTAGCGTTCAGCTGGTACATCTTGAATAAGTCTTTCTCTTTAAAACTAGTACAAGGAATAATTACCTGCCTGAGAGAATTTCTGAAATTGGGTTTCCAGCAAACTGGCTGTATCCTATTATTTCCTCCAGCACTCTGCAGACACATGTTTTGTGTCAATGTGTTCTGCTCAAACAAGTGAGATCACATTGAAGCAGAACGTCTTGCCTGAAAGGTTAAGATCTCAGTGCTGGAGAGGATGAGACACCCCAGGAGATGGATCTGCCTGCATCCTCCATCATCTCCACAAGGGGAGCAGCCCAACCTCTTGCAGATTGAGTCTTTTCATTGAAATGCTGGACAGCCATCTAGCTGCATACAAAGAGCTTAAAAAGGCCTCTCTCTCTCCAACCTGCTAGTTGCAGATGAGAGCAAACACTTAATATCTAGTTAGTTTACCGTTCACAGGAGAGAAAATACACTTCTTTTTCCTGGGCAGATGAACTGCAACAGTATTAGTAGAGCTGGGCTTTTAGTGGTAAAAATCAAAATCTGGAAAGCATAATAGAAGAAAAAATGTCCAGGAAGAAATTGTACACATAGTAGAGAACAACAGAGCAAGTACAAAGAGGAAAACCTCAGTCAACAGTAAAAAAAAAATAAATGTGACTTAAATAAAACTGTAAGGGTGGATTCTCAATAACGAATAGCAGATGTACTGTGTGACACTGAGGATGAAACAATAACATGTGGAACTATCTATTCTTCATTCTTCTTCAAAATTATAAAGTATTTTATTAAAGTGGGAAGTTTGTTACTATTCTGAGATTATCAAGATATTGATTTAAATGGATACTAGTTTCCTTGCCAAGAGCTTCTAAACTGATGATACGTAGTGGGTACCACACTTCCAGATGACCAAGTGTCAACTCTTCCACTGAAAGGATTTTTAAGAGACTTATTGAGAAAATGTGTTTTGCAAATGAAGTTCTTCCAAGAGTCTCCACTTGTGTAAACAAAAAGCAGTTGAAAACACCAAAGAACTGTTCTGAAGCATGTCCCAAGCCTTAAGGGGTATTTGATCCCAGTGCTTTACCTCCAATCTGGCTTCTGAAGTGTGACTGGTTGAATATTCTGTCTTCTCCAAGGAAAAGAATCTCAGATATTTTCAGACTAATGTGCTGTAACCTTAAACATTAACATGCATTTTACGAAATATTTTAGATATGTCCCAGGATATTAGTGTTTTTAAAAATTGCTATGCAGCAAATTCCCTGGTGCCAGATTTTTCTATTTATTTCTGATTTCTTGAGCAGTTTGTTTTCGAAAATATGACCTCTTTGTACCACAGCAGATACAGAGATTTTTTTTTTAATGGAAGATCATCTTCTATAAAATTAGCATCTTAAGTATGCACTCTAGCATAAACATATATGGGTCAGTAAAATGTCAGACACTAATATTAAAAAATTATATATTAATTTTTAACATTAAGAACAAAACCATTTATATATCAAAACAATCTTTAATGAGAAAGAGAGGTAGCCTCTGCCCAGTTTTCACATGAAATGCCTTCGAAGTATTTTGCCTTGCAAAACTAAGGGGGGTAATTTTGCCAAGTTTTTCCTAGCTTTCCATCTACCTCAAATCCTGTAGGTAGCATGGGGACCATACCTTAATTTCCCTTTCCAAAAATGAAAGAAAAAGACCCATTTCTGAATACATTATGTGGCACAGAATTATCCTGCGAACTACTCTGAAGTGGCCGCATATCACTGGCAGTGAATAATCTTTATACAGCTGAAATCTGAAATGCAATTTTTATCTGTAGCCATTTTTATTTTTAGCACTGCACCTTTCACTGGGCTCTGAGTACATTGTATTCCTTTAGAATTATGGTCCTTATAAACCTGAATTTTCATTTTAATGCCCTTTCTTCATATGAGAGATGAAAGGAAATGCTAACCAGAGCCAATTTGCCCCACAAAGAGAGGGTATAGTCTTGATTAAACTCATCAGATGAAGGTTAAATACAAAGTGGAGTGGACTGCATCTGACTGCTTTCACAAAACCCTAATGGAGCACCTAATCCTGTTTTATAGCATGGTTTGCCTCCAGTTTCAGCAAGCAATGGTTCCATGGTTGCTCACAGTTCCTGGCACAGTACCATTTCAAGTAGAGTGCAGCTTAACTTTGGGAGTGACTATCCAAAAAGTCTAAATATGTGCTCACTGTCCCTTCCAAGGCTATGCGATCTACCTGCATCCTGATGCAGCAGGCAAGCTGTAGACCCAGGGACAGACATGGCCACGGCATCCCAGGCTAGCCCGCAGTGTACAAGTATCCCACATCAATGGCAGTAAGGAAAGCTGCTGCTGGCCAGAAATGTACCCCAAAGCCAGGGATGGAGACAGGTATCAGTTCCGGGCTGTTACAAAAGAAAACTGAAGGTCACTCTTTCCATTTGATTCTTTCAGGCGTGAATTATTACCATGTGCATATTTTGAGACAGCGTCTGAGGAGAGTGCGTAGACTGGCAGGAGAGGAAATGATTACAGAGCAGTGGAAAATGCACAGTTGGTACAATTTTGAATCTCCCCCTTGTCTTCAGAATAATCACTAAAAATTCTGAAAAATCTGTGTTAAAGAAATGAATGGACATAATTTGTTTAGGAAAGAAATTATATTGTGTAGTACTTCGCATAGACTGTACCATCATATGCATAACTGAAGTTTTAAAATATAATTGTATCTAAAGATAGACATTTAAGGGTAAAAAGAAAATTCTCAGACTCTGACGACATTCCTCTGCAGTTTTTCTGAATTACCTCACATAGATCTGTCCTATCTGCACTGTTGAAAAATGTTTATTTTAGATTTTAGTATATAGTTTAGGTTTATATAATAGTTTATAGAACATATAATATGGTATAATGCAATAAATATAATAAATATATTGTGATACTATTGCAATTTTACTAAACTGGAAATTGCCATAATTACATTAATAATGTAATTAAGTTATACATTACACATATAACTCTAGGAGGTCATGCTCTGTGACCAAGCTAGTGATTTCCTGTTCTCCAGTTAAAAAAAGAAAATTCAAATATGCCAGAAGTTGTACAGAAAACTGACTTGTCCGGTTCTCAGTGTAAAGCAATGAAATAAACATGAAATAAGAGTAAATTCTTTTATAAAATACTCATAAAGACTTCATATCCTGAAGTTGCTCGATTTCTGTAGGGGATGACTTTCCTTTTAACATCTGCCAGCCTTCATTGTCATATTGCAGAAGCACATCTTTATACATAAGCAGAGAAAAAGACTGACAAGATCTTTGCCAGTATGAAAATCTCTTCTTTGATCTGTTTGGCCACAAAGAGTGATAAAAACCAACCCTAATTTGCCTTTTGTACTTTCTGGTTGATGAAACATTACCAGTTGTCAGAGGATTTTTGAGTATTCATGAATGCCAGTGCTCTGCAACACAGAAAATACAAGTGCTCTTGATTATTTATAACCCAAGACTTGAAATTGGAGGCTCTGAGCCAGCCAAGTATTTAGTTTACATTCTGGCTCCCTATTCTGTTTTGCTGTTTGCTTATTTGTTTCTCCAGAAGAGATTGCCTTCTGTTCCCGAAATGAATTCATTGCTGAGAAGCATTTGTAAATCAAAGAGCAGTCTTGTTTCTTTACTGTCTTTCTCTCTCAGTGTGTTTTCAGCTGACTATGCTCTGCCCACATGTATTTGAAGTTTCTCTTCAGCCATACCAAGTGAAGGGGATGCCATTTTCTACATTAAACAGTGGGTCTATGCTTTTGAAACCTGGTAATTATTATAATTGGTGTCTTACCTAAAAAATGCTATTTACATTTTTGTTATTTAATTGTAGTCAAAAATACTTATATGATCTCTAAAGTTGCTTTTCTGGAGTTTGCTATAATTTAAACATCATTCCAAGGCTCTGTAGTATTACAGAAGACACCTGTTAGATCACAAAATGAAGGATGAGTTTAGTTGGGTCAACAGCTATGTCCAAAATTTAGCTGCCCAGTGCATGGTGCTACTGTGTTCATCTTTCTCTGTGCCCCTTGGGAATGTCTTTCACCTTTAGGATGTACATAGCACACTTACATTCATCTCTTCACATGACATCTTAGTAATGAAGTTTATAATTCTGCCCCTTAAGTCCTCTCTCAAGTCGTTTGTCTTTTTATGCTGCCACAGCTCCATCATTAACCACCACAATTACTTTCTAACACAGTCACTATAACTATGCCACAATCTTTGTTTTTATTTCTACGCTTTTAGATCTTGTGGTTCAGCCCCAAACACAGCTCACTCCCAAAGGGGAAAGAGGCAGAGCCTCCATGGGTTGGGATAAGGACAGTTCACTGACAAAAAGCACCATGAAAGGAGAACAATAACAGCCCACAGTAAATGCCACTTACACCCAGTGATAACAGTACCTTAGTGACCTGAGGATTAAGTGATGCACAACACAAGGCCAGACCTGATGCCCTAGCAGTACTCATCCTGCCCTGGAGACATCCAGGAGCACCTCTTCCCAACCAGCCCTTTTTACTGGGGAGTGATGTCAGGTGGTGTGGGAACAGCCTGGGCTGACTCAGCTCACCTGGGCTGACTGCTTGAGGAGGTAGACTGTGGCCTGGCCAGAACCAAGACATATCTTCAGTTTTCATTTTTTTCCCTCCACTTTTGATCAATAATAATTCTGATATCACCTCACCTTATTTCCACTGATGCAATGGCTCTACAGATTTATTTCTACTCTTTTTGACAATCTTGTCTCAGTGCTAATCAATGCTGATTTCCTTTAAGTGTGCCTTTCAGTTGCTTGGTAGACCTTGCTGAAGCTTCTTCTCTAACTAAGAGTATTTACAAGTTCTCTCCTTCTTTTCCCTGCGTACTCTCCAGTGCTTATGTCTGTATGAATTTGCACTGCAACTTTTTATATATCCTCTGAAGCTTTTACATGAGGAAATCAAAGTATCTGATTTGTATCTATAGATCTATTTCAGGAAACCTATATGATTAACTTCTCTTTGGGGAACATTATTGCTATATCAAATTTGTTCAACATTTGCTAATGGTTGTACAAGTTATTGGAACAGTGGCAGAGGGAAGAGATAAATAACAACCAAGAAGGAAATTGATATACAGCAAGATGTAAGCCTGCAACATGACCACATATTTCTCATTTTAAAAACAAACATGATTTGTTTCTGGTTATTCTACAACACTCATTAAAATCTATTCATATTTTTGCCAAGTTTTAATATTTCATTCGTATATAATTTTAATTTGTATTGCCACATTCCATTACGTTTTGCTTCATTTGTAGGCTGTTTTGTTTCAGGCACTTTTATACATCATTTTCATCTTGCAGTGCCTGAAGGCAATCTGTTCTACAATCATTCCGGAGAACAACTTCATAATTAGTTGGCTGCATCTCTTCATCCTCTTCTTTTCTTTACTGGATTCTTCTCTTGACAAAAAGCTAAAGACAGGAGAAGTGAAAAGCAAAGGGGAAGGAGCCATCAAGCTGGAAGGTGACAGTAAGTTGACAGTGTAGTTATCACTACAGGTGACTGGTCAACCAAGAATGAGAATTAATGCTATTGAACTCCTGGATCTGCAAGAGTATGTGAACCTTGAAGAGCTAAGCAAGGGAAGGAGCAAGAGATTCAGCTCAGAGAAAACAATCCTGCATATTGATTTTCTTGCAGCATTGTAAGCACATAGAGTCCATGACTTTTTGGTGAATACTACTTTCCATTAGACGTGTAGCTGACACCTCTAAGTTAAAGGTTCAGAGATACCACCCAAGTGAGCATTAAAAAGGTGTGCAAGTCTCTCTGAGCATGCTGGGTGTTGTGCTTTACAGGGCAGATCTCTCAGCATCAGCGTGCAAGCTGAAAAACTGCCTGGATTAGATACTGATATGAACAATAGTCCAATAACATCCATTGCCATGGGAAAAAGTAGCTGTGTAGGAAGGATTACTGTGGCAGCAGCTGGTGGTGTAGCCAAAGGCTACAGTAAAGCTTACAGAGTAGAGCTGCACCTCTTGCATATTGATGCTTTAGCTTGCATATATATCCCTGTATCCTGGGGCTGCAAAAATCAGAATTTGTTATAGAGATGTGTAGGAAAAAGAGATTTATTGACCATATCTGCACCATCTGAATAAACACACTTCTCTGAAAATCATGGATTCATCCCTGGCATGCGTAATGCTAAGCATGACAGAGGAATCCATTTCCAGGGATTTTCTGGTTCATCTTTTACTCCTGGCCAGGACTCACAAGAATGTTCTCAAGCCATTGGATCTGCACAGTCTCAGACCTGCTTACTCCATCAGTAGCTTGTAAGTAGTGAGGAGACCAGTGAGAGGACCCCTGTCCTGCCTTCTCTGTTCTTTCCCATCTCTTCCTCCCTCCCTCCCTCCCTCCCTCCCTCCATTCCTTCCTTCCTTCCTTCCTTCCTTCCTTCCTTCCTTCCTTCCTTCCTTCCTTCCTTCCTTCCTTCCTTCCTTCCTTCCTTCCTTCCTTCCTTCCTTCCTTCCTTCCTTCCTTCCTTCCTTCCTTCCTTCCTTCCTTCCTTCCTTCCTTCCTTCCTTCCTTCCTTCCTTCCTTCCTTCCTTCCTTCCTTCCTTTCCTTCCTTTCCTTCCTTTCCTTCCTTTCCTTCCTTTCCTTCCTTTCCTTCCTTCCTCTCCAGGGGCAGTTGTTTTCCCATGTAAAGGAGAGAGTTGAGCTCCAACAGAGATCCCTGCTAAGTTCTATTAGTCTGAGATCTGTGGAGCGCAGCAGTATGTTACTTGGTGTGCTTTAATTTTTCTAGATAAGGAGACTCTTACTGCAAATGGTTGAGAGAGGTACTTTAATGGCCTGAGTCACCAGATAGCACACCAGGTGTGCTAAGCTTTCCAAGAGGATTAGTCAATCCTAATGAAAGGTCAAAAATACTTAGTATGTGTACACAGTAACAGAAGGAAATGGAGTCTAGTGACCTTACTAAAGCACAATTTATCCACTTAATAAAGTCATATGTTTCTGTATAAGGAAAAAAAAACAACCCAGCACATTCAGAGTAGAGACATGGGTTTAGGTTTATTAAACTGCAAATATTCAGTGCTAGCAGCTTGCACTTACCAATCTACGTTTTTACTTCTTGCTTTGAGCTACAATTCTATAGCATCATTTTTAATTTCTTTCCCAGAGACAATGGCAGACTTTAAAGAGCTTGAAAGCATTTGTCCTAGTCATAGCATCTGATTTAAGTGTCCAGTGGAGATGGGAATAGTTGGTTTATTAAACGTGGAACTTGACACTGTTTACAATTCCACCTCCACTGTTTATAGGTAAGATATTAAATGTTCAAGCAACTACATGCAGAAATTACATAATATTGTTGCCCAGTAATTTTAGTATCTGGCCATTGCTTGTTTCTACTGAAGCAGTAGAAAATTGTTCCATATGCAAAATAAAGCTATATTAATGCATCTTATTCTGTTTCAATTGCACATTATGACGTGATGTCTTTAAAGTACACATGGAGTTTTCTAAGATAATAAACCTAGTTATGTATCTTGAAGAACACTAGGCTGATTCTGTTCCAGTTCCAAGTAATAAAAACTTGCAAATAAAAAGTGCTAAAAAATACTTTAGGCAGGTAGAACTGTTCTCTCTCCTGCGAGAATATTTGCCCCAGAAATCAGGTTGTGTCTCAGCCATCAAGATGGAAAACAAGAAGACATCCTTCTGTGCTAAACAGAAAAATGCAAACAAACAAAAAATGCAACAAAAGGAAGGGAAAAAGGAGAGAGAGAAAGGGACAAATGAAAGCTCAGAGGAAACCTTAGAACCAGAAATGGTCCCTGAATCCCTTGTCATTGCCTTGGGGGTCTCCAGCTCTGACAAGGAGTGAAGGATGGCTTTGAATACTGGCCTGTTTGTGTTTCAGATGGTCCATTTAGTCCAGCTAACTTCTTCAGTAATAGAAACGGGGGATAGAAAACCATGCAGCTTAGCTTCCATAACAAAGAAAGTCTGCTTTAGTACTGGAAAAAGACAGAGGATGGAGAATCATTATTCATAATTATTCATTATGCCATTTGTGACATTGGCTACTGACAAGAAAGCACAACGAATGCCTCATGTGTGAAAATCAACCATAAAGAGCCTTGAAAGAAGACACGAATAATGTCTGGAAGGAAGAGGAAGAACAAGCTGCCCCCTCCCCCCATTATGCCAGTGCAATGGCCTGGCTCTTTAGTGCAAACAAGAACTGAGCAAGAGAAAACAGGCAGCACTGAACAATGCACATTTTCAGCTGGAAAATTCTATTTTTCATAGCAGTTACAAAGTTCAGGTAAACTGTTCTGGTCTTTGTCCCCACGTAGAAACATAGGCAAAAATTGCAAGCTACCTTCCATGCATGGCGAAGTTTTGGTAGCAGGACAGGCTACAGAGGCAGCTTCTCAGAAGCTGCATCAGTGATGGTGGCAGAGCCTCTGTAATTACATGTTTAAGGCGGCAGCTTTTGCCACCAAAGGAGTGAGACAATGTAAGAAACTCTGCAGACACCAAGGTCAGTGAAGAAGGAGGGGGAGGAGGCGCTCCAGACACCTGAGAGAGAGGTTCCCCTGCAGCCCGTGGAGAAACCCATGGTGAAGCAGGCTGTTGCCCTGCTGCCCAGGGAATATGATGGGGAGCAGAGATCCCACCTGCAGCCTGTGGAGGACACCATGTTGGAGCAGAAGAGTATGAGGTGTCCTCCACCTGAGGAGGAAGGAGCAGCAGAGACAATGTGCAGTGAATTGACCACAGTCCCCATTCCACATCCCCCTGCATTGCTCAGGGAGGGTAAGTAGAGAATTTGTGAGTAAAGTCAAGCTTAGGAAGAAAGGAGGGGTGGGAGGAGGTGATTTGGTTTTATTTCTCATTGCTCTACTTTGATTTTCTTGGGTAGATTGCTTTTTGTTGTTGATTCTATTTTGCCCATGAAAATAATTGCTAAGTGATCTCTCCCTGTCCTTATCTCAACCCTCAAGCCTTTCATTATATCTTTTCTCTCCTGTCCAGCTGAAGAGGGGAGTGACAGAGCAGCTTTGGTGAGCATCTGGCCTCCAGCCAGGGTCAACCCACTGCAGTTCTCTTATGTATAGGCATCTGAAATTGTTTTTGTCAAAAATAAAAGGTGTGAAATGTAATAGTGAAAGAGAAATATGAAAAGATTTTAAGTCTTTGAGCTATTTAATCTTCATTCAGAACAAATATAGATATCATTTTTAAGAGCCTGCTTTACTGTTGCTGAATGGATCGTGGCAGAGAAAATACAGAGTACTTTGAATCAAAGCTGTATGAAAACAGAAAGCAGGATGAGGGGACACAAGAAAGGCAGATGCTGTCTCAAAGCTGCTGAGCTGCTTGGAAGCCTTTCATGTGACAGTCTACAGTTGCTGAAGCCACGGCAGGTGGGACCCTCTGCAGAGCCACATGTTACCTGTAGCAGAATACCTTTCACAGTTGGATCTTTCCAGCCTGTACAGATAATTACACGCTGTGGCAAGGCCACATGCTCTGATGACACTGCTAGAAAGGGCTTGGCTGCAGGGGAGAAGACAAAATGGGTCTTTGGCTGCGGAAGGTAGAAATACACTTATTTGTGTGAGCAGCAATGAAAAAGCATTTGATTGTGTTGCATCCTTTAGCTAGAGATGTGGTGTGCAATGCACTGCACCCATTCCCAGCGGGCATTGCTTTACGAAGCCAGCTAATATGCAATGGAGAAACATGAACTTTGAAACTATTCCAGTGGCACTGGGAGGATCGGGGAAATGAAGGACAAAGCGAAGGCAGAGATTTCTACTGTTGTACTGCTCATACAGTCCAGTTGCAGCGCAGCACAGTAATAAAACTTCTTGTGTCTTTAGAGGTGTCACAAATGGAGAAGCCATTACTAGACTGTGTGTGCACACACTGTAAGAAGCAGAGTACTGCAAAGACAGGAGCGACAACTGTGACATATGGCTCTGTGGTATCATTCAAAATCTCTAGAAACCCACCATCAGGACAACAGGATGATAGAAAATATTTCTCCACAATTTCAGGAGACCAAGTTTTCATCTTCTATGGTTAGTAGTCAAATTATTTGTGCCTCTAGTTTTGGATCATAAGAAAACTTCAATTCATATTTCTCTCATCAAAACTATGTACCCACAGATTTCCTGATTTTTTTTCATTTTGGTCAGTCTGTCGAATTACTTGTGTTAAAATTGTTTGTTATTGCCATTTTCAGACTAATAGCTTACTGAATGTGCAAGCCGAAAGTTTCTTACTTGGTTGTGGTCTTGAGCAGTGCATATTGATATTACTAGTTAGGTCTGGCAAGAGGAGAAAAATTTATTAAGTGGAAGATTATGCTTAGAGTTCAAGCCATGATAATAAGTATCAATGTGAAAGAACCATAACACAACGATGTGACTATATAACACTAATATAGCAAGCCTCTAAGGTTTGCTCAGGCATGACAGGACTCATTTGAATATTTTAGTTAAAATTACAGTATTTATTTAATACGAGAAAGCAACATTACATCTTGTGTGTGTTGCACCAAATGCAATATAATATGCATCAGAACTAAATTGTAACTCTTTCTGCTGCATCAGCAATTGTCTGTTTGTATCTACAGCTTTATCAAAAGGCAATAAAGCAAAAAGCTTGTTCATCTTACTAGGGGGATATAAGTTCTATTTACTTAAAATGAAATTCTAAGACAAGCTGCTTCTGTTTTTGTATGAACAGTTTATTGCTGTCATTTAGAACTAGCAAAACTTCATCCCCAGTAAAACTGACTTCCAGATGAAAAAACTATGATGTTTACTTAGTGATAAACCATTTCCAGAGGAGAGGGGATGTTAGTCCTGTGATGAGTCGTGTGAATTTTGAAAATTAAAAAGTACCAGCAACATGTATGTGTTAGGGATTTGTTTAAAAAAACATGTATTCTAAGCCTGTGTGAACATCAATGTTTCCTGGAGTGCAGCAATCAAGTTTCTTAGAAACTGGCTTTTGAATTACATTAGGACAAAATATTATATGTTTAATAATAGCCAATTTGAGTCTTCATGCAAAGCTCAAGAGGATTCTTGTTCACTCCAGAAAGAGGCTAAGAAAGAACTGAACAGGACCGATGTTCATTCAGCAACAGAGGGTAGTTAGATGGATTTAAAAAGCCAGCAAAAAATTCAAGCTCACTTTTACAAGTGTCAACTCTTTTGGGCTTTTCTGAAAAAAGAAAATGTTCAACTTACCTCAAGAATTTCCAGCCATTGATATTTGCAGAAATTACCCAAACAAACTTCTAAATATTGATTATAGTGAAATTTAGCCCCTGTATTGCTAGTGTTGATGCACAAAAAAGGGAGCTCCAAGTTTAAGTAATGGAACTTGTGTTCTATTCATTTGCTTGACTTGTAACGAGGAGAACAATCCAATGCTTTAGTGATAAAAGAAATACATATGGTAAATCATCTGTAGACACTGTAAACGGCACCTGTAGTGTAATTTTATTTCCTTTTTATATTAAAACAGTTGAATAATCATAAGCCCAAGATTTTTATAAATGCTCATTTAAATCATGATGTTTTAAGGAAGTCTTTATGGACACAGAAGCCAACACTGTGTAGGGTAAACCCTGATGCCATCGTAAGGATCACCTGTGCTAGGAGCCAGAAAAGCTGGCATACATTTTGCTCATGGAAAAGAACAAGAATTTGTCTCTAATTTGAAGACAGGGTGAAAAAGCAGACTGCCTGTGTATGCCAATTCCAAAGACATAGATTAGAGTGTGATTGGGATCAGGCCAAAGTTGTGAATGCAGAATTTATATAACAAGAGAACCTGAAGCAAGAAACAGGCAGGGTGGATCAAGGCTAGGTGAGCTCATCTGCAGCTGGGGAGGTAGGATCAAGAGCTGCATTTGAGGCATAGAAGAAACACGGAGTCAAAGCCAAGACTGCAGCACGAAGCAGTTTAGGGGTCAAGTTTTCCCAGCAGCTGCCTACAAAAGCTGTGCTTGGCAGAGTGGGAGAGGACTGTGCAAGCAATAGCCAAGGATGGGCTGCCTAAAAAATGACTCTCACACCTCTGTTTGATGGATGACTCAGGGAAAAATGTACTGTTGATTGTTTCTTAATAAGTATTTCTAATATAGGTGTCAAATACTGACAAGAAATAGGAGGCAAAATCCTAATCTTTGCACTGAGCGGCTTCCTTCATATTTTTTCATTAAGGAACTATGCCATTAAAAAGGATACAGAGAAATTTCTTTTGCCATTTTTTAATTCTCATTCTACACAATGGAGAGAAAAAAGTATTCCTCAAACAATCATCTCGCTTTTAAAAGCTTACTTGCTATTTGTTTCACATTGATGCTAGTGTTCTACAAGCTCAGTGTGAGAAACACATCTTTGTCATAAATCAGGACCCGCATTTTGTATTTTACTTATTTTTTTCCCTTCGAGAGCCTTGTGTATAAATAACAATAGTATGTTTTGTGTCAAATTTTGTTTTCAATGCTTTTTTATCTCTTGAGTAAGCTATTGTTCTAGAAGGGGAAGGAAAAAAAGTAGGCTTGATATAAAATTATCTCCATGCTACAGTATGTGTAGTGTAGTGGATAAGGCATTTTTGTTGTTGTTGGTGAATTCCTAATATCTGGAGCCCAGCATAAGTGGCAGTCTAGCTACTGAAGTTCTGATGTTTCAGCCTCTGACCTGTATGCATGTGACAATGAGCTACTGTCAGCTTCTCTTCTGCCCTAATCAGGCACAAAATTTACTAAGAGAACAAATCTGTGCTGGCTAATGGAAGAGTATTTTCAGCTGAATAACAGTTGTGAAGAGAAATCTGATTATGTCTGACCATAAAGTTCTGGGGTTTGAAGCTCTAATTAGCCAGGTGGGATCTCCACGCTATCAAAAATGGATTATTTTAACAACTTCCAAGCAGCTGGAGTCTTGAAAGGTTTTTTTTTGCTTAATAATGACACATTGAGTCAGGTCTGGCCACAGCTAACAATTTCTGATATTCTCTGCACCTCGGCACGTGGTTTGCTATTTGGTTCCTAGACATACCTGTCGTCGCTTATGTCTGCCATTTACTACTATTCTGCACATTTGGAAAGGTGCCTATGTGCTGGAGGTGACTCTACAGCAGACTTCTTGTTTGAACATACACAAGGTGTATAGATTATCTCTTGCAACACTGAAGTGATGATGTTATTTCCTTCTGCAGCAGAGCAGTGGGAAAAACAGAACACAGAATGTGGTATGAGGCAGATGGATGCTACCCTGAACTGGACAGTCAGTGTTTTTTCAGGGGTAATAAGTAAAGCACATTGAAGAAGGTGAATGCTTTTGGAATAATGAACGCAGTGCCAAAGCCTAAAATGAATCTGTAGAATTAACAGTGTGAACAAGCACGCAAACATACCCTCACCAAATTGGTCTACATTTTAAAAGGGCACACCCTATAAATGAATTTAGGTAGTAGAGAAGGATAAAATGCAGTATCTTTATCATTCCATAATTGTAGTATCAGTAATTGTATCTCTTCAAAATATTTTTTTGCTTCTTTAACTCTTAAAAAGTATTTGCAGTGATTTACTTGTAATCTCATACTGCAAGAAGCAATTGAATGTCAATACCGCTGTCCTGTATATACAATCGGTGTGAACACACACTACTTGACACGGAGCAGTTGTGTGGTTTGTTGCTGCATGCCCTTTTAATGATTTAATTTACAGCCTGTGCCACTTGGTTCTGTGGCTTGGCCTGCTGTTAGCGAAACATTTGTCTAACATGGCTGCTGTTGATGTCTCAGGTATCCCTTTATGGGCAGCACAGAGCAGTGCTGCAGATGTTGCCTGCAGTTCGCTTGAGGTGGATACAGACATCTTCTGGCCTTGAAACACACCCGCTCCTTGCAGTCACTAGAGGACAAGCAGTGGCTGATTATACATTCAACCAAGGTCTGCTCTTTGCACAACTGTGACTTTGTACACAAGATGCTATTTACTAAAGGTAAATAAGCGGCACTTACTTGCAGCACTTCAACATTGTCATTATTGGAATTTTGGCTGTGCTCTATCATTAAATAAGATGCCCATGTTAACAGGGATTTTTTACATAGATACAATCACACAAAATATTTTGTAATTCCATTCTTAATCAATATTCTGTGTGTATGTGTACATATCCACATGTGTGAATATAAAAACCCTCCTCAGACAAAAGGATGTGCGTGGGATCATACATAAATGGCTGGACTGGTAACAAGCCCCCTGGTACTTACAGTTTAGATGTGTGATGGAGAAGATTGGCTTTCAGCTGCCTGTAAGATCTGCTGAACATTCTGTTGTGACTTTCTCTGTAACTACGCCAGCCTTATTTGTGAACGGAAAAAAACCCAAAAGATCAGTTTAACTACATATTTATAACCAATGGACAAGGCTTTTTTCCCTTTGTTTTTCCTGTTAGCAGCAACAGAAAGCCAGTGACTCATACTACACTGTATTTGTATTGTCTTGCATAAAAACATCTATATTTTAAACAACTGTATGTAATTATTTAGGTGATCCTTTAAGAAAGATTTAAATGTCAATATAAGTATAATGAATTCTTCAATTCTGCAAAACCTCAGAGATTTACTGGAAAGACATTTTTGTGACAATAAAGAGAATTTTTCCATATTCTAGAAAACTCCAAGTGGAAACATTTGTGTATTTCCCCTGATTTCTGTATGAAAATAGAATTATATACACAGAACTTGTATATACATTTTTTCCTCTGATCCAAGATGTTCTTGGCTGATCCCACGCCAACTAATTCAGTAAAACCTTTCATCCCCTCAGTACTTCTTGGATCATGTGCTTAATTAGCATAATACATTCATTCTTTCAAGTCTTTATAAATATGTGTTAATTTAGTTACCCTTAGATTGAACTTCTACACTGCTTGTGTTTTTCAATGTAAAACTGACATGTATATCCCAGGGCATTATCACTAACAGATATAAACTCCCTTGTATGTACTAAAAGGCATTGATCTCAGTGTTTGAGAAAAAGGCTGTACACAAGCACTGGTTGGCAAATAGATTTCCAGTTTGGAACAGCTAAGGCAGTTTCCCAAAGGCTTACACTTGCCAGAGGGGAATGAGCTAGCATCTGGGCTATCATGGCCACAGATATACCATAACATGCAATGAATCAAGGTCACAGCCACGTCTGATGTAGGGAGCATGTTTCTTCTGTGGACAGTGAAAGGGGAATTTATGTTGTATTGCCAGGAGATTTATGCCTCTGAGAGGTGAATTACAGTTTCATTTCTCTAATGAAACAACTGCCAAATGGGTTGATTAAAAAAATAAAATCAAATACAGAAACCTAACAATGTTAAGATTCTCTTTTGCTCTGCATTTTCTTATAAGCATTTGGAAAATCAGCCAGCGAGTTACATTCAGTGCAGATGGAGAGCTTTATAAAAAAAAAAGAGAAAGAAACCTGCAGGCACAAACAGACCTGACTATTTACTTTTGGCAGCGGTGGCCATTATTCTACAACTATGCCTGGTTTAGATTTGGCATGCTATTTGTTTAATATTTAAAATTCTAGCAGTTGGGTCAGGACAGAGCCTGTGTAGTTGGAAACGTAAGTCACAGGCATTGATATAAAACTCCAGCCAAACTAGACCTTTGCAAAGCTAGAACAATGTGGTGTGTAAATTATTCAATGGCAGCAAATCACTAGCAGAACAAATAAATGACCCCCCAGAAATCCTACCTGTCAGTGTGTAGCACAGATGTATTCTGAGAACATTGAAGGAAGAGTGTGGACTCAGGAAGACAAGATGAAAAGGATTAACAGTTACATGCAGCTGGCACTCATGTATACGGATTGTATATCTATTATATATATATTCCATATATATATTTAAAATGTTCAGAGTTGCAATCAGTGGGGGCTAGAGTGGAGAAAACGATTATTATGTTGTACAGATGACAGCATCTGCTGGCTGCCTCATGCAGGGCCATTTGTTTGATTGAATAAATTTATGGCCATAGGGAATTTTCACCCAGCAAATTTACTGATGCTGCCACTTGTGTTACAAAAGCAAAACTGAGGGTCAATGTATCGCATGACACAGATGGCTGCTGAAGGAATACACCATAATAGTTTTCTTGATGTGAATTACCTGAACCACTGTTGAATGCTTCAAACAACAACTCTCGAAGCGATAACTGAATAGAATTATGTAAGGAATATACCACTACATCATGCATAATGTAGCAGCTTTCCGAAAATATTTCAAAAGTAATTCAAGGCTCTGCTTAATTACTTGTACTTCCTCTGAGGCCATCCAAAAATGTAGCATTTGATCATTTTTAAACAGTACATGTTAGCGCGATGCGCTGCTCTTCAGACACCCAGAAATGGAAATTTATGTATGCTGGCAAATTACATCAATTTATTTGCCGTGGTTTAATTTCATTAACACACAGACGGTAAGAGAGATTGAGCTCAACATCTCTCCTTTTATGTACAAATAACCCCCTGGGTGACATATCATATGAAACCCAATTACTGCACATAATAAAATGACACCACAAATAAAAACGTATTTCCTAATTCAATTATACTCAAAGATGAACAGTTACTAAACATACATTTGGCACTGAGTCAGTAATCAGCACCACTTCCTCAGTTGTGGAATAATCTAAAGCATATCACCCCTGGTAGCATCAGAAGGGAGTGAGGATCCCATGCTGGTTCCCAGCCTGTTTCTTCTTGCTTCTGGCCCACTGGTTGCAATGGGAAAAGTGAAAACTGCTTTTGAGCAGCTCCTTGGGGCAATCCTGTGACAAGTCTGGGCTCTACATCAGCTCTCTGTAAGATAAATTTCCAACGATCCTCCAAAATTGCAGCCATTGATTTGTGAACCCATCTGTTTGGAACATGCAGATGTGGGGTTGGCATCCGTAAAATAAATGTGCTTCCATTTACTAAAAGCACTTATCATTTCTATTGTAATGCAACATAGGTTAGTGATTTCTTGTCTACAGACTCTAGAAACTGATTTAAACAGAGCTATTTCCTTTCCCAAAAAGCTTACAATACATGTATTTTCTGGCTGTTTTGTAGAGGACCACTGAAAAGACTGACATTGGTATGAAATGGACATTTGAGCTGTGGAAGAACCGAAGTAGCAACATATGCCAAAGCATGAGTGCATGCATCTCATGTAGCAGAGGCACTCAGAAAGCCTGGCTCTGGGGAATGTAGCTGCCCTGGCTCACGGCTGTGTGGGGTGTTAGTCTGATTTGATTTAATTTTCTCTTGGCTTTGAAATTATGCTCCTCTCTCTGCTGCTTACTTCAGCTTGTCCTTATGTGCCTTATCAATTTAGTTATTTTTGAGTGTGAGCTAGGGCTGAGAATGTCATTTAAATGAAAGCCAGTCCACCCCATCATTGCTTGAATCACCAAGATAAAAGTCCTAGCTGAATCAAGCTTAAACAGATATGCACAGATAAAAGTGAGCAAGACATAAAGATTATATTTTTTTTCTGTGCTTTCAATTTTCTCTCCTCACACTATCTATAAGCAACATTTGCCTTCTATATTTTCTTCCAGAAGCATTTACATCATTTTTGACTCATTAAAAATACCAGCCATATATAAATATTACGTTTAGCTTGCATGGCAGTAAACTTGATACCCAGACAGAAACTGTTGAACTGCATCTTGTTGTTATTAGCAATGCACCTTTTTCAGACCTCAAGGAGTTAATGACAAGCGAACAGATGCCAACAATTATCCCCTAAGGGTTAACTGATAGAATAGCCTTTGCTTGTTGTTCCACTCACTGTTGCAGAATGTCATGATTTCATAAACTTATATATAGGATCCAAATAAATACATTGCCTTCTACATGAAAGCAGGACCATTTATCAACCCTGAGGTTATTGTCAGGAGAAAATAAAGTCAAGAGCAGTAATGCTCTTGATATACTGGTTGATGACACCACAAGATGTAAAACACAGCTTGGAAAAAAAAAAATCCAATAAAGGGGTCACTTCTCCTCAAGTCTAGTCCCTCAGGGATGTATGAAATAGCCTTTGAGAACTTTGGAGAGCGCAAAATTGCATACAGACTTAAATGAGATACAGTTTCTTTTTCCTTCTACTCTAAAATTTTGGGTACCAAAAATTGGCACTGCAGGAAATATCAAGTACACATTCGGTGAGTAAAGCAATTGTTTATTGTAGAGTTTGAACCAACACTAAAAGATTCTGAGTTTGGACTTGGTTCACAGAGAATTTGTAAGTTTGGGAACTTAACTGCAGCTTTTGGGCAAAATCAACTCAGTAGTGAGTTGCAGAGTGTTCTGGAAATGAGTTGGTGGGGAATAGGGGTCTCAGGGGGTCATCTGACCCCTCACCCAGGCTGATCGAGCAATGACCCCGTTTTTGCCAGGAAGCCCTCTCCTTCCACAGGGCCCCACTTTGAGGTCACTGTTCCTTACTGGATAAGGACAGGATCCTGTTTCTCAGGGTGGCTACTGAATGTGAGGCTGCCCTGGCACAGTGTCCGAGGGCTCATCAAATGAGGATCCCACCTGAGAACATTGTCAGGTTTGTCAGGGCAGCTGCCTTGAGACCAGGTCTCTACAGGCCTTCGCAGCCTTTGGAGGAGGGGGCCCTCATCTGCAACACGCCATCCTGCAGAGCCTCTGCAGGTTCTGTTACCCTGCAGGACAGATTGGTTGAGTCAAACCACTCATTCCAGTTCCCACAAGTCAGAATTTGGAGCAAAAGAGGTGTGACACAGGAAAACTGGTTATGATTTGCCAATTTTGGCATTTAATTTCTGTGCCATCTTTTATTTTGGCTAGATTTTATATAAGAATTAGTGATAAAAACATTCTGTAAATATTTTATGCAGCTGCCAGAAGAGGCTTCAGCTGAATAAGTCCTTAATAAAGAAAGTCTGAGAAATGTATTTATGCTGAAGCAAATGGATCATTTCTTATTAAAGAAATTTAGCTCACGATTTGCATCTCTATGTGCCTTATAAATATGTATCGGCCAGATAAATTTTACATTCAATTCCTTACTTTTTAAGCAATTCTGTCCTTGTTAATATAATTGCTATATTAACCTGACATTAGCATAAGTTTACACAAACTTTCCATTTAAAATCAACAGTTTACATTATTCTCCAAAGCACATTGGCTTGTAAATGTCACCAGACAAATATATAACCATGCAAAGCAGTGTGCTGCTATATTTTATACATCTATTTTTCATTCACAGAGGGAAAATAAAAACTTGGAGTGAAAGGAACAGTACTTGAAAAAGCCATAGCTTTCTTGACGTTTGTCCCTCTATTAAATAGCCTGTCCTACAGAAGTAGTTTTATAATCACCTTCTCTACTCTTGCATGTTATAAAAGTGATTTCATGTTTTCCCTCATTCTTTATTGTTAATGAGTGTTCTATACTCCTCTGAGAGCTCACTTTGACTTTCCAACATCAGGTCCTTTTTACTGCACTACTGAGATTGCAGTTAAAGCCCATTTTCCTGTAAGCCATCTGTACTGTGGATGTAGGAATCAAAAAATTTAGGGTAAGTTCCAGGTTCCATAGATCCGTAAGAGTAGAAACATACTGTTAAGAAATAATAATTTATTATTTTCAGTAGCACTTTTTAAAAAGTTTACATCTAATAATATTTTTTGCTATTGCTAAAGTGTTTCCTTGAATCTTCAGTGATTTGAAAGAGAAATGTTGGGCGTTCTGCACCTATATCCCTGTCTTGACACATGATGATCTTTCCATTTTCAAGAATTCATTATTTTTTATGGAGAACAAGAAAAATTATTTATTTTTACAGAAAATTAATTCACTGATATTTATAGCTGACGGTATTTAGGTACTGAAATTCAGCTGAAATTCATAAATCCTTAGACATTTTTCTATTTTATGCAACACTTTAAAATACTTAGCGTTTTCACCTCAAATGTGGTATCTCCTATTTCTCATGTGGCCCTGGAACATTATTCTGCAGGTGTGGCTGTTTGTAAGGGTGTATGCAAAACAGAAATTTTTCTCTTTACTTACCCTTTCAGTGTGCTTTAATTTTTATTGGAACTTGCCTCTGTAGCACTGCCAGCACATGTTCAAGTCTATTAAGTGGATAGTGGATCACTACTATAACAACTCTATGAACATATACATCACTTTTGTATTGCAGTACAGGAAAAAGTGTTGCATTTGAAATAGTTTTATATTGTTCCTTCTTTTTCCTCTTTTTTTTTTTTTTTTTTGCATGGAGAATTCAGTGGAGAATCCAATAGAATTATGTTTCTTGACAGTAGCCTGGTTTTGGCTCTGCCACTGAATGTGAAGTTACTCATTTCACCTTCCTCTACAGGGTTTCCTGTCAGCTTAGTTAGATAGTGAGAACCATTTTTCCTGTGTTTTAAGATAACTAAAGACTTTTGAACTATCATTATTACTTATTTAGTTGCCTCTCATTTCTAAGAAAAGTATATAGCAATTTAAGTGAAGAAGAGGGATGAGGTATGATAAAAATCAATATACAGTATATTCAAGATATGTTCCAAGCAGTTGAACATTACTGTTAATTATTTAATGTTTCTAAGTATTTATTCTACTTTAATAATGTATCAAACACTTAATCTAATATGTAAGTGCATGGTGAACTGAGAGGAACTTATTTGATTTGTCTAGTACATGAAACACTTCAACACATATGTATACAGAACACATTAACTATATAAGGTTGTCTTTGTAACAAGGCAAAACCACAGAATCACAGAACAATATGGGTTGGAAGTGACATCTGGAGAGCTAGTCCAACTCCCCTGCCAGAGCAGGATCACCTAAAGCAGGCTGCACAGGACAGTGTCCAGGTGAATTCTGAATATCTACAGAGATTGTATTACCCTAAGCTAGAAAATACAAGAGAAATTGGTCAGGTTTACCTATTTCAGAATAATAAATGAAACACAGATGTCCAATTTTTTACCTAACCTGTGGAAAAAACTGTTATTTAAGATGAAGAAATAGCTGTTTGCACAGACAAAATCTATTCCCTAGGAGGACTGTACTACTAAACTCCCCTGTCACAAACTTGCTTTTCTCCAGAAATGGGCAAGGGGAAGCAGGAGAGTAATGGACTTTGGAATAATAGCAAATGTGCTTCAATAAAATGCAGTATGTTATTTTTAAATAACAATTTTGCTTTCTTTTTGTCTATCTAACGGGGTTTGTAATGATCCCTTTTCTCAATAGTTTGTTGGCCGGGTTCAGGAGACCAAATCCATGGACATAAACCTGAATTATTTATCTCAGAGCAATGTGAAACAGCTAATTGAAAATGAAATCTCTGTGCATGTTTTCTGTGTGATCTCAGAAAAACTGGAATCTCTGAGTCTCACAGTAGATGAGTAGATATCACAGCTACAGTTTCACTCTGAAAGACTTCATTACTGATGGCCAAAGACACTTATGCAGAGCCCCTTTTTAAGTCCTAGCAAAAATCTCTACGTCACAAAACCTGTAGTGGCTTTTATTTTAGCAAATTTGTAGTTGCTGAAGGTCTTTTTTTAGCAAATTTGTTCTCCAGGCATTTCCAGTAATATCAGTTTTATATAAAACAGTTCAACAGGTCTTGACACATATATTTAACTTCTGAATAACAAAAGGATCATTTCAGATAGTGGAGCAATTTTTAAATAGACAAGATACAGCAATATCCAGCTACTTTCCCGAAAGTGGTTTCATAAGATATTGGCCACTCCATAAATAAATGTATAAACAGTATGACCAATTATGCTCCTCTCAGAGGCTGAATCCTGACTTCATCCATGAGATTAGCACAATATGCCTTCAGTCAATTTGGATCAGTGCTCTAGATGGTACAGTTAAGCGGTACACAAGATCTTGACCCACCACAACATACTGTTGATAATAGAGATAAGGTTTGAGACAACCTAGAAGAATGTATCAGCACTGCTCAATAAAATGGCATTGAAAAATTAGGCAATGTTTACAAAGACTTGCTAAATATCAGTGCACAGCACTAAATGGGACCTTGATAGCAGAAACTG
Source organism: Hypotaenidia okinawae (assembly GCA_027925045.1). Classification (NCBI taxonomy): domain Eukaryota; kingdom Metazoa; phylum Chordata; class Aves; order Gruiformes; family Rallidae; genus Hypotaenidia; species Hypotaenidia okinawae. The sequence goes on from BSDF01000006.1 coordinate 11,733,153, forward strand.
CTAGAGAAATCTGACAAACCTACTGTGATTGGATAGGCTAAAAGTGAGACATGTATCAATATCTCATGTGTATAAATCATTGTAAATAGCTGTGCCAAGTTATGCAGCAGAGATTACTGTATTCTGCTTGAAGTTAGCTAAATTTACATACTATGGGGACAAAGAGCAAAGACGCTAAAAATCAGTTATGTGCTTTCCAGACAAAGTTTTGTAATGTTTTATCTTACATCTAATTTAATTTTCGTCCGAACTTAAAATGTATGTCTATTTTAAAATGATTGTATTCTACTGGACCATTGGTTCTACTGTAATAACGGCTACATGATATGATCTGTACATGGAAAATATCCAAAACCACAAACTTGAATAGAAATTGAGCTAGCATATTGTTCTCAAAGACTACTGACTTATTTCTGTGCCACGCTTCAAGGAACCAGTACATGGCATAAATAAATCTGTCATCTAATCAGAGACTTTCTGTTCCATCAGTCGCTTATAAACTGACCCATGTACTCTCTCTAGAGCCCTACTCAACAAATTAGTTCCTTAGGGAGTACCCTCAGAAGAGCATAGACTTTAATGTCTGGATCTGCAATGGATTACTGCCACCTTTTCAAGAAGGGAGTCTGTCATTAACGAGCATGTTAGGGACGCATCTATAGAGATCCCTGTTTTCCTTTGGCTGTGTGGTTAATTATTTGCCCCATGAAAAAAAGTATCTTAATTTATATTTGTGTTAGTACTTCAAACAAGCTGCCTCCAGCCTTGCATATAATTGATTACCTATTAACTGAAAACTGACTCTGCAAACAGCTTCTTCCTTTTATTCACTATGCACTTCTTGTCAATATGCACCTTGGTAGAAAAGGTGATGAAACTACATTATTTACTTCACGTACCCTGTAAATCATTTGGCTGGTTATCTGCAGAAATGCTTTTAAGATAGATTGAACAGGGCAGCAAGCTGCAATGATACATGTGGATGTGGTGGTTTACAACTCAGCTGAGGATGCTCAAAGTGTCCACACAAGTCTGCTCTATGACACTGAACCTACTCCTCAAAACATTGCTGGGTTATGGCAAATCCTTTGGATGAAGTAGGAGTATACTATATGCATTTATTACTCTTTTTTTATTTGCAGTTCTTTTCAATGAATTTTGTTCTTTATAATTTTTAATTATTTTTAAATACTCAGCATCATTTTATAAAGGCTTCCAGCAAAGATGGAGATAATGCAGAACAGATCATGGACCTTTAGTGTCACAAAAACACATTTATTGCAAATGTGTTGCCACAGTGATGCAAATTAACAAGTTGATCATGGAAAGATTTTCTAGCTAGTGAGAAACCAGCCCTATCACTCAGCAGTCATTTTAAAAGGTAATCTTAAGTAGCCAGTGGTTTTTAAATTACTAGTTTTAACATATCCTGAATACATCCTGAACATATGTTGAATCAAGATACCTAGAGTGTAAAATGATTTTTTCTTCTTTTTAGCTTGTACTTTAATATCTGATACTGTAATCCAATATGGGACTAACCTGAAACTTCACATATGAATGAGTAAAAGATAATAAATTAATTAAAGATAAGCAGACCATAATATTTAACTCCTTGAAATGTTTCTGGATTTTTCCTTTTATATTTAACAACTACTTTTTGGTGAAAATAAAGGGTTTCTTCTAAATTTAGCAGAAGCAATGGAATATTCTTAAACCCTCACTACCTCCTTCTTCCCATTGCCCATTTCAAGCATTTCAAATAAAAATGCAATTTTTAAAAAGCCTATTTTTCCAGCTAAAAAATTCTTCCAAAACTTACTGTCCAAAAGACAAAAACCATCCATTTTCTCACACACTTGAGTGTTTATTAAAACCCTGCCTTTTCATAGGCAGGTTTGGAGATCACCATTTAAGATTCCTTATATTCTTTGCTTTATGATCCAGGGAATTTAATCAGATGCCTTAAAATGAGTATCGGTTGCATGAGTATTACTCATGTTACACCACTGGTTAACTATATACTCATTTCAGAAAGTCATTAGGAGGAAAAAGCTACTCAAGCTCTTCATCTGGAATAGACGATGATTGCCAGTATAGTAATTACACTTTCAAAAGTATCATTTAAGTTTACAGGCTGCACTTGTCTAGTCAATGTTTTCATGCCACGAGTAGGAAACCCTGGCTATTGCCACACATTGGTGTAAAGCTTGGCCGGTCCCTAAAGGGTGTTTACTCTGTCATGTCTCTCAGATATGAGCATTTTAGTAGCTTTAAAGCCTTTTTCCAAGGTGTTTTCCTTTGCACAGCACTGTGTTTAAGGAAGACTGAAAATGAAATTTTGCCTGACCACATGATGGGGCAGAGGAGAAAGCAAAGACTAAGTCCATTGCCTGTTGCAAGGGAGCTCCTGCCAGTTATGTGCCTCTGAGTTGCCCCAAAAGACCTGTCCCAAAGTGTCCCCATTTCTCTTCAGGTCAGTGATGGACTGCAACAGGCTTGTCCTTACATACCTGGGACTGAGAACTAAGAGCTTTTGTAGTGATAGCTTTGAGGTTTAAAATGTCTGTTCTTCCTTTCATTTGAAAGCAGTGGCTAAAAAACAGCTGGTTTTTCTTCCTCTCGTAAAAAAGGCATAGAAAGCCTCAATAATAATAAAAACTTAATCCTCTGCAGCTATTAAAAGACATATGCGTGATGTGGTGGTCAAGAAATAAGAATAAATTCTGATTATTAATTAATTCTAAAGTGTAATTTTCTCATCTTTCTAATATGTAGTAATATCATGGTTCACGCTGATCGTTTCTCAGCATGAAATTGTCTGTTCCTCAGTCTTTTCTTCTTATTCTCAAATACACAAAATGAAAGCTAGTATGTTCTCAGTGTTTTCTAGTGACATCTGTGGTTGTATAGAAACCATTTACAACCAAATTTTAAATACAATGTGGATTCCCATATAGAGAACCAGAGAGAAGGAAGATAAGTGGCACTTTTTTTCCTTCCTTTTTTTTTTTTTTTTTTAAAAAGCTTCTCAAAGGAAGTATATAGCCTGCCAACACTGTTTACTAAACCTAATGCCTTTGTTAGCAACAAGAGCAGGTTTCTGAGAGGGAAACTTCTTTATACAGAAATAGTTCTCATTCTGCAGTGCTTTATGTGCCAAGAAAATTATGAGCAATTCAGGTTCCTTTGTTTGGTTTTCTCATTCTCTTTGAATTCCTTGGCTTCTGGTTTTAGACTTTATAAATGTCAGCTAAGCATAAAGTTTTCAGTAACATGCAAAGGTATTCTTCATGAACAGCAAATAAGAAAACTAGAACAACACACTTTCAAACTTCAGAAGACAAACTGTGTTGAAGATACGTTTTTGCCACCCCATTTTGGGATTTATGGCATATTAGATTTGCTGAGAATTAGTTTGGTTGGGATTGACATTACAACTCCATTTCCAGTGTTAAACATGGGAAGAGTTACAGGTACCAGAGTAGACAGATAAACAACAAAAAGCTCCCCATTACTTCTTATTAGTGCCAAGCATGACACTAAAATTGTAAAATAAACATACATCTGGTCATGTTTTACCCAGAGTATTTTTATCATCTGAGTATATTAATGTTGTAGAAATTGTGTAAAAGCTATTATTTTCTCAAGAATTTACACTTTTATTTAAAACTAACAAAACCTGATATTAAAGTTTTAGACTTTTTAACAAGAATATCTAGGAAAAACCCCACCTGAATACTGAAATAGCAGGAAGGCAGTATATTTAATAACCTCCTGGCAAGTCCATTCCTAAATTCATATAATACCATCTATAAAGTAAGGATAATATAAAATCCTGTCCGCTTTGAGAAAGGAGAAAGCATGCTCCACTGTAGGAATTCATTACTTCATTACTAAATTAATATTCACTTCAGATTCATATTGATTTGAAGGTCACAGTGCTTAGCTATAAGACCTTAAATAGGTTAAGCTGCCTTGATGCCAGAGACCTCTGCATTTCAGTTAGGCACTTGAATTTAATGGGGATCCATCTTTTCACGTGGATGTGCAACAGTTTATTCTCTGTGCAGTGGGACCCTGTTTGCAAGATTGTTGCTGTGAAGGGCTATACTGCACCCTAATATGGGAATTTTTAGGTTTTTCATTTCTCCTGAAGTATTTCAGCTCAGTGATGAGGGAAGCTCTTACTACTGAGACATTTAAATATTGGATAATTAACAATCTTATCCTCAAATAACTTTTGTTGAGATTATGGTGCTTTATAAGAGTGTGATTGTCTTAGGAAAGAAAAACTTGAAAGCTAAAAATCATTCTTTTCCATGGTACAAAATGGATAGATTTATAATTGTGAAGCTTGATGAAAATGAGTAATAGCATACTGTGTACATTTCAGAGGAAAAATAACGCAAATAAAACACGTGATTCCTTCCTGTCTTATGACATTAACTGGTGCCACTGCATCTGGTACGTACCAAATTTCCAGTATCATAGTAGTTGTGATTCACACTGGCATTGCATTACTTTTGTCCCATTACGTGGTTAATATAAATTCAGTGCTGTTTTGAAAGTTCTCTGCACATCTTAAATCCAATCAATATATATATATATATACATATGAATTCTCTTGGAAGCTTAAGTATTTTATTTCTTTTAAAGCAAGAAGGTTCTTGGGAACAAAGACTGGGTTTTTATTCTGGAGTAAATGAAGATGAACTTGACTTTGAACTCCCTAGGTTTTTCCTAGAGTGTAATATCTTATTTGGATAACAGTGAATGCAGTGTTCAGTCTTCAGTGAAATCTTCCTAAATAGCTGTGAACAGAGTCTTCTGAGAATCAAGGAGACAAATATCCTTAAATGCACTCAGAACAGTCCTACGGTTACATTTTTAACAAGTACACACTTGATTCCTGTGCCTGTTTTATGGAATACTGAATTGCTTAGCACATTGCACTGAGGAGGCTAAATTGGATGGTTATAGCTTCAAGAAAAATTCTGAAGAAGAAAATGGAAAACTCTCTCTATGCAGGACAAAATATAAATACAGGAAGCAGCATGATGAATGCCAGATCTTGGGAAAGGGTGAAAATGAGAGTGTGAGAAAAAATCAGGGCAAAAGCATTTGCAAAGGATGTGAAAAACCTGCACTATGAAATCAATTACTTCCCAACTAAAGGAGAAGTGTTCAAAGACAGTCAAGAGTGCAGAATTCTCAGGTGACACGGATCCCTGCCAAAGTAGAAGCAGAAAGCAAACATTATGTACTATGCTTATTTTTCAACTGCATGCATTTTTAACCTCTCTCCTTTATCTGACTGCCCTGGGACTAAATCATCTTTTCTATGGCAAACTTTATGGAAAAAAAAAAACCCAAACCAATGATTTTCAAAGGCTAGGACAAGCAGGGGTGAGGATTCCCTTCTGAAATCTGAGATAGATGCTTGCCTCCTACCTTCATTCCTTAGTTCTTTAATACCATAATACCTCTGTCTCAGATGGCTTTTCATGGAAACTCTTCAGTGTTAGTCAACTGTCTGAATACAGGGTAGTTAACAGTGGAGTCCGGTGAGGCGTTGGCTTGGTGACTGTGCTGCTCAACACCTTCATAAAGGTTGTGAGACAAGGGGTGAGCAGAAAGGTGACAAGGCTTGCTTCTGATACGAATTTATCCGAGATAGAAAAGGTAAGGGCAGACAGTGAAGAACTGCAAAAGAACTGTAGCAGACTGCCTGAGCAATGAAAATAGCATATGAAGAAATATTCTAGTTTCACATATAAAATAATGGGTTCTGGGCTGACCATTTTCACTGAGGAGCACGGTAATAATACATAGCTCCATGAAAAACCCACTTTCTCCTCATGTTTCTCTATGGACAATGGCAGAAGTAACCACTCATTTTCATACTTTTGTTTTGCTTAAAAATAATGCTGCCAGAGGTATTCCAGAAGTTATCTCCAGATAACTAGCATTTTAAAACACTGCCTATTTTTTGCGATCTAGGAAGCCTGCAGACATTACCTTGTGCGCCACATTAATCTAAAACCATTTGTTCCCCTAACAACTAGCAAAGGACACTGGTGGGGGATCCTTAGTGTTGTGAAATGCATTTTTACACTTGTGACACAACGTTGGATATTCACAGTACTTTGTTACCGAGCTTCCAGGATGGCAGAAACGTGAGGATTTATAGAAGAAGCTTACAAGTGCACTTTAGACAAGCCATAAATGTGAAGTCTGCAGCCCACTGTGTAACAAAATGGTCAGTTAATGAGGACAAAGGTTAACAATGTGGAAACAATGAATCTGAAACAAGGGAAGGGCTCTTCATAGCTGTCTCAATATTGCATCTTAATTTAACAGTGCTTTCCACACCACAGGAGATTTTTCCCCCTTCCTTTTCAGTAATTAGATAGATACTTACAACAATAAGCAAGAAATCAAAGTGGTGTAATAGATTGCTGAATTGTTTTTTGGTTTTTTTTCCCCTCCTGTCTTTTCAAGGCATTTTAAAACTGTTTTTTCTGTTTAAAGCTTGATCTTAAGACTGAGCTTCAGTGTTCATTGCACTGTCTTTGGGGATTTGCATCTATGGACAGTTCTACCAAGTGTTCAATGTCTTCAAGGTAAACCTGCTTCCTCTTAAACAATTTCAGACTCAGCAGTGGAAAGTAAGTTTTTTCAAAATTTCTCATCTGCAGTCACTGAAAGAAAAAAGGCATCAGAAGTAACCTCATTTCAGTCAACAAGTTTGCCTTGGTGTGAATAATTCCACTACCAGTGCTGACCTACTCTCAGTTGTAGAAAGCAAAATCATTATATGAGGATTTGAGGAATTCAACCTAGACCAGAAAAAATCCAACTTATTTTTTTTATAAGGGACTGGGAGTTAATTGAATGTGATGTACAGTGCTTGAATGAATTAATCAACCTTATTATAAACTGGGAAAAACAAGTTTTGTGTTCACAAACAGATAAATTGTGTTCACATGCAGATAAATTAATATTTTACCATAAACTTTAGTCGCCCGCAATGTCCTATTTTCATATCATGTAGTCACTGTTCAACTAATTTGTAGTCTGAACAGTCCTGTGCTTTTTTAATTCACTTAGAATGAAACAATATTAAATAATAATGAAACCAAGTGATGAACACCAAGCATGAAAAAACTTCGACAATAAATAAACATAAGAAAAAAGGGCCGAAAAATTAAAAGCAAAAAGTAACAGAAAACTGCTGAAGAAGAATGAAAGCCTAAATGCAGATCTATTACCATAAATGAAGAAAGGAAGCTGCATAATTGTCTTGAAGGTCACCTGTCAATTTTCACAGGACAGCTGCTGTGAAATTAACAGACATCTTATCAATGAGTCTACTGAGAATTTTTCTGAAGATAGCATAAGGCAGTCAGAAGGATGCAGCATGCCCTGCCACAGAACTGATGGTAGAAATCCATGACTACTTACGTTAAAGCACAGCTAATTGCACTTAAAACAAACAAACAAGCAAGCAAACAAAACAAACAACAATAAAAAGAAACCTCACCAAGAAAAAAAAAACAAAATCAGGAACAAAATAAACCACTTTGCTTGCACTGAATTACGACTCAAGTGAGCTGTTCTGATTCTGCCTGACACCTAAAGGAGGATTTTCACTGCATACATACACCGAGTCAGAGCATTATAAGAGTTAAAATACTGTTAGAACTGTTTGGCAAGAATGCACTGTAATCACATTTTTAGATCTTTTCAAGAATGGCATTGACCTCTGGTAGCTATGACTGGTGCACTGGGCAAAAGATTCTTTTCCATCTTTGCTATGTTTTATTCTTGTCTATAGGTCAAGGTGAGACTTGCTTTGAGACAAAATTACTAAGGCAGAGACAACAAAGATCAAGAAGACTAAGAAAGAACAAGCCAGCTGACACAGCAAAGGATGAAATATCAAGAAATGAGGAGAGCTGTCCCAAGATTCATTCAAAATATTCTCTCCTTTGAAAGCAAACCCGCACTTATAGTTTGGCAGGCTGTTGAGATTAAAGATAGTGTTGGGACATGCACCAGTTAACAATCAAAGAATGGCTGCAGCTAAAGATTCCTAAAACTAGGATCTTAAAGCATCCATCTTCTTTTGCATTGTGTGTATGTGCTCTGAATTAGCAGGTTTTTACATTCTCTAACAGCACTACTTTCAAGTCTCTAGGTCATGTTCACTTTGCTCTATGAATTTGCAAAACTGAGGAATCAAAAAACACACATTTTTGGAGCAAAGTTTTGGCTTTTTGCTAAGTGGCTTCCTTTGTTTTCAGAGCTGGAGTCAGAATATTATTACGCTGAGGAGGCTGTAACCTCTCTTTGTCTTCTTCATCCTTACTAATTTGTAGCCCCATCCATTTTTACTATAGCTTTTTGGTTGTTGTTGGTGAGGTTAACATCAAAGGCATTTTGAAGAAATAATGCCAATAAGTAATGTCAGAGCCCCAATGAAAAGATAAAAGAGACTATCAGCTGCTAGTCCTATGAGTGCTCAAGAATTCAAGAAGCGTGACTATCACTTTGTGGAAAGAGCACAGCACCCAAGGCTTTTAAACCTGTCATCAAGGCATCAAAACACAATAAAAACTTTACCAAAACCAATTGTAATCTGTAGGTTTATACTGTTTGGTTTGGGTTTTTTTTTTTTTAATTTTTATTATCTTTGCAAGCTAAAAATCATTATCCAAAGCTTCTGTTGGGAATAGGAGAGTCGATAGTGAATGACCTCCACATACTGTATCGATAATGAAGGTAAGTATGAGCAATCTTGTTGTCACAAGGCCAGGACAGATGCAAGAACAGATTCATGGGCCTTCCCCCATAAATATACCCAGCCCATATCTTATTTAATTACACACTGTTTATCTTGTACTGTCCCTCCAATTTGTCAAGTCCATGCTAAATTTAAATCCTCTCTTCTCTATACGTGCAGTCCCCCTCAGCTTTGTGCCACATGCAAAGTGAATAAGATGTTCTCTGTTCATCACTGCATGACAGTGAGCAGGCTCTGCCAACCCACACATAGTTTTCCAAGCAAAATTTCACCTCAGCTATTTCCTTTGCTTGCTTCCAGGCAGGTTATATAAGAGAGTATAACAAAATCTTACCGAGGACATGTGGCACTGGCTGCTTTTCTCTGTCCACGAGGTCTGAGCCTCTGTGACCACAGGGAGTTCGATTATCTTTGCATGATTTCTTCTTGATAGATCTACAGGAGCTGCCTCTGATCTCTCTGATATTTTCTAGGAGCTTGCAGACTGTTTTTTCTGATTATTTCTTCCACTCTGCTTCTGGCAAATGTGCACTCCCACTTTGTAGCTATTTCTTTTCCTTCTCAATAGAACTGGCACCATCCAGACTCTTGGGCAGGCTTTACCAAACATCTCAGCAATACATCATAAAAACTCACTACAAAATATACCCCAGTATAGTTTATTGTGTAATTCAGTAAATGTAAATTATTATTAAACTATCATCCAAAGCTGACAACATAGCAAGAGCTTGTATGTGTCCTTGCCTTTTAATTATTCATTTTATCTGCAAAAGAAGTTGGTTCATACGCTGCTGCTACTTATTGTAAAAGAATTGAACTTCTTGTAAATAATATTTATGGAACTAAATATTCATCTCAGTCATAATCTGTCATTGTTTGCAAACATTCCTTTCCTGTGTTACAGGGCAGAATAAACAAATGCGTATTTAACTGCTGCAAAGGAAATCTTACAGTGAAAGGTGGTGATGTGAACTGGTGGCCAGGGTGAAACAAAACACTTTTAACCTTGCCTGATGCTACACGTATATTATATGACAGACTTACATGAATCTCAGGAAAATATTAAAAGGAATTGAGAGGATGAGGTGGTCTCTGGTGAAGTTCAACTTCTCTCAAAATACATCTTGATGAGAAAAGACACCCCTGTGCTATTTATAGTTTCAATTCCAAGCTTGGTTGATTCATCTCTCTAAAAAAAAATCTAAAAAATGCTTAGAAAACATGCTAGGCTAGTCTGGATGCATAGAAAGTATTAAAACATTATGATATACTTCAAAAATACAGGTTAATTGAAAGTTCTGGATAAGAAACCGGTTGACCTGCTGGACTACATGAAATCATCTGTAACGTGAATGTATCGTTTCTAATACTGTTTACTGTCTACAAACTTAATACCTATGCTATTCCAAACTATACTGTTTTTCATGTGGAACTCACAGAGTGTTTATCGCAGGACTTGAACTAAAAAAAAACCCCAAAAATCATTGAAATAGTATTAATTAAAAGACCTAAGAAGACGGGGATGGGAACATATAAAAAAATAGTAATTTGGAAAAACAGAGGGGAATCATTTGTCAGTATAACTTTCCTTAATTGTGAACAAATAAGGAAGAAGCTGGGAAAATTTTATTGCATTTGAAACAGATACTTTTTTCCTCTTTTTTGATAGGTAAGAAGCAAGGTTATGAGCTCTAATTTGTACTGCTCCTTTTCTCCATTAAGTTGTCTACTGTCTAAATCAGAAATTCCAGCTTACTTAAAACCAGGGCACAAATACAGCACTTCTAGCAGCTCTGAGGCCCACACTTCTTGTCAGGGGTTCACACTCTTCAATGTCATTGCTGTTCTGTAAAAAAGTAAGGAGCCAAATCCTATGACACAAGTAGACTTGCTTAAATCCAAAGATGTGAAAGGTGTACAAAATAGGCTATTATATTGCTATGAAATATTCTTCTTCTGTTATGAAGGTGTGACATTTCAGAATGATAGAGAATAATTTCAGTTGCCACACTGTGAAAAACACCAATCTGAGGTAAAAACACACATATGCTGTGCATACTTACACAGTTTTCTGTATAAATGCTTCTGTCAGTGAAAATTTCAAAACTAATACCTCAAATTCTCATCACAATCTTCAATTTCCTCACAAAGGTGAAACAGAAAGATGGAAATCTGCTTTTGAATACAGTCAGCTACTGCTATAAATTTGCTTTCTGATGAGAAAATGAGTAATAATTTTGACAGCACTGAAATATCTTACTTAGAAAAAGAATAGAAAGTTTATTATTTTCCCACTTAAAAGAGTTTCATTCAAGTTTCTAATTACAGCATACTATACAAATTTGGGTAACGTAAAATTTTAAATAAGACATTTCCCATTAATATAAATTAATAATTTCCTTAGATTATATTTTAAACTGTTGAAAATTTGTTTGGATTCAGAATAAAATGAATATTAAAAAACCTCATGTTCTTGTAAATAAAATTATATTCAGAGTTCTAGGGGTCAATTTGTGGTTTCTTACACACTAGTTCTGAAGAAGATAGAAAATATTCTTTCAGGAATATAACGTTTATTTTCAGTTCCTTTAGAAAAACCCAAGTTGTTATTCTGTCTCAGATACACAGCAAGATTTTGTGAGGAGAGTTTTCAAGGTGTTGCAGTGCTCTGAACTTTAAATTGTCACCTGAAATACAGATACTATTGTACCTTTTGGGGTCAGTGACTGTCATATACTATTACCGTGCCTGAAACAAAGAAGCCCTGGAGTTCATTGGTTGCTAAACATTGGTTTAATAACAATATTTCTACTGCATGACACCTCCTTTTTTTTAAAGGAGCTTATACCGTTAACAAACTGATCATCAAAATCTACCTAAGGTGAAGAAATATTGCAATAGTCATTTTGAGCAGGAGAATTGAAGGTCATACACGTAATTTTTTTGTTTCAGACCACAAAACCAGAAAACACTCCAGTCCCAATTTGGACTTTAATTATCTAGGTACTAGCTGAATATTTTGACCTAAGATACATGTGAATGAATCAGAGGAATAAATGTGTGTGAATGTCAAAATACATGGGATGTTTCGGATACAATGACCCATATTTCTGGTCTATAGCAGCTGTCTTGAAAAATCTTAAATAAAAGCCGTATCAAAGCTCTTAGTAGAAGTCTTATATACTGTATTTGTTTTACACTAATTTTTCTTTCTGTCATTTCATGGAATATTTCTACATTTTCATTGCAGCAAATGAAAAGAAAATACTTAGAAACTCAAACCTAAAAACCCACTTAGCAGCAGATTGAGTACCTTGAAAAGTTCTAAACCAGTGAAACTAGTTAAAGTAAAGCAAGTCTCCAATTCAGAAAATCCTTAACAAAGTGCTTTCCTGATTAAGACCATGTATTACATGTAGAATCAAGGCCTCCAGGTAGATGAGAATTTAGAGTGATAGGAAACAAAAATCCTGAATCCTCACAGACTGTATACAGAGACAACTTCTTCAAACATATGTGGGACAGAGCTTATTTCAAAATGATGGATGGACGTGACAATTATGACTATGCCTGTCTCGTTTGACAGGCCCCATACCTCCAGTAGAAATTATGTCACTACTTTTGCTACATAATTTATAGTTTGCTCCTTAATGACAGTCTTGGGAGATACCAAGAAGAGAAAAAACAAATTGGCAAGTACAGGAGATTTAGTGGATACTGTAATTTTTGGGAGCAAAATTTGGATTTGCTCAGTCATTCCTGACACTGAAATTTTTCTGAGTAATTATGGAAACATAATTTCCCACATTTTCATTGTCTGTGGAAGATGCCATCAACACAGGTTTACAGCAGACAATGAAGTTGCAGTGGATGTGGACCCTGGCCAAGTCCAAGTTCTGCAGTGGCCAGGGCCATGCAACCTGCTGATTGGCAAGAATAAACCTTTCCTGGCACCATGATTGGAAATGATGAAACTGAGATTTACTAACAGCATTGTTTCTCTTGGCAAATATCAACAGAAGCCCTCATTGTTACCCATTACGATACCCTTTATACAGAGCTACAAGGAGTTAGAGAGATTGCCACTCGAGACATTCAGCCCAAGCAAGAAACAGCATCTGCTGCTGTGGGTGATTTATATATCATTAGAAATGTGTTGTTTTCTTCAACCACTCATCTTTTCAAGTGTGTCAGATGGGTTTTAGTAGATTAAAACTAGAAACCTAGATTAATATCTGACCCATGATCACTGCAGAAACAATATAATACACAACAACTGTGACACCAGGGCAACAGTTAACCAGTGAGAGAGCGACCTGCTCAAGCAATTGCACACAGGAGCTCTCTGCAGTTCTATCTGTGTTTTATCAGAGTGGGGGGAGGGGGAAGGGAATTGATTCAGATCTCTACAAAATACCATAGACTTAACTCATAATACAGTATTGTTTTCATTTGAAACCACCCCCATTTTGAAGAATGCATGTAAAAAAGCCTGAGAAACACAACTATGTTTTGTAAGAATACCTCCAAAAAAGGTTTCTTGTTACTATCCTTTTGATAAACAGAAGTAAAAAATTCACCAATAATAATTGAGTCCACTCCATTAGGTGGAGAAAGACATTGCTGAAAATACCAAGCATCCCTCTCCCCCAGTTTCCTTTGCAGATTCTTATAATTTCTGCAAAAATGTTGTCAAAACCCACATCACATTCAGGAACATATGATAATATTCTTTCCACTCTCTGGATAAGTTTTTAATGAAATTACTTTTGTCACTGGGCTCTGTGTGATTGATGATGTGGGAAAATATGTGCATATACAGGGCATCTGTGGAGTTAAAACTTGAAGGAGCATTTAATACCTTCCAATATGGATAAAGGTTGCCGTTGATGACCTTCAGGGATTTTTCAGTAAGTTGATTTCTATCGAACGTTTGTCAAAATGGTTGACTCCTGGATCAAGATGGACTTTCTTCTGGGAATTAAAGATCTCTAAGTTTATTCTTGGCTGTCTGCTGAAGTTAACAAGTCCCTATTTCATGTTTCTACATGTTATTTCATGTAATTCCCTTGGTGTTTCTGCAAATATTTTTTGGCTCACTCAATGTAAGGTCTGTGATATGTTCATCCAGGAATAATCAGCACATCCAAGAGATACAGCCCCCAGGGGCAGGAAGAAATACAGGTTTTGTAGTGTGATATAAATGTCTTGAAAGCCTGTCAAATGATAGCATTCAACAATAGGCTAGACTATGATAAACTAGATATGATGATTAATAGATTGAATGCTTTTGCATGTGTACAGTACAACACAGCACAGTAGACCCATTATATTTAAAAAAAGAAAAAAGCAAAGTTACTCATATTTTAACTGGGAAAAGTAAAGAAAAAATATATTGAGATCTTTACCACACTGCCTTATCTTCTGTCTAAACATAAGACATTTTAAATATAGATAGGAAGATTGCTCCTTAATACAACTCATGTATATTTAAATTCAATATTATCATGTGAAGTATTTCTAACAGTTAGCTGCCATGTTTTATTGTTTTCTTTCACTCTCATAGAAGCTGATACAACTCAGAAGCATTTTTTTAAAATAAACTCATATACTTTGAAACCATCACTTGTATATTTGACTAAAATATTAACGTCCCTAGGAAGTCTATCTAAATTTCCATTTGATATGTCATATAACATTTAACAGGTTTTTGTCTGCTTTTGCATGTACAAGTTCCTATAGGGTTAGTTTCCATAAAGTAAGAACACAAGTTGGTAGGATGAGATAGAGGCAAACATTAGAGAAGTTATGCTTTACACTTAACCAACTCAAATGATTGTTCTCCAGTGGTCTCATAAATAATGCCGTGTTATTTAACACGACATATCATCTAGTGATGAAAGCACATGGACTTCTGTATTAATACTCTTCTTAGGCTGAGGTTTGTTATTTAAACCGTCATTGTTTGCTTCCCAAAGGCCATCTTACCTTATCAAAGACAATAAAAGATCATTAGCTGTTGTAATATGTAAGCTTTCAAATATTTTCCCTGTTAAATCCATGTTAAACATCCTATTATGATTTCATACCTTTCTATCTTAGAAAATAATTCCTCCTTGTTTGTACAGATGTCCATATGTCTTTTTTGTCACAGAACTAGAGTTTCCTTCCAGTAACAGATTGGACAACCACAGAAAAAAAACACCCATTTGTTGCAGTTCTACTGAGAGGGCCAGGTCCGGCAGAAAATGGCTGCTGGAATCTTCTGCAGGCCTGCTTATAGCGCCTCTGGGAATCACATATAGGAGACAAAGACTCCAACCAGAACTTGGAGTGCCAGGAAAGACCGCGAAGTTTGGCCCATTAAGGGCATTGTGATGTATATTTGCTTGTGAATGTAAGCAGTTGACAGACATAAAAGGCCGGGAAGGCTGGGGGAGGAGTAGGCGCGCCCAGGTACCCAGGCGAGTTTGCCCCTGCAGCCCGAGCAGAAGCACCTGGAGTAGCCGGAGGAAAGGACCCATGGAGGAGGCAGAGACCCGACCTGCCCGGTGGAGAGGCTCGGCCCCACGCTGCATGGAGCCGGGGGAGACATAGAGAAGATGCCGTGACTTACGGTGGGATGAGCCCCTGCCAGCACAAGCGACCTACAGAGATGAATGAAACAGGTTTGCTGGAGGAGGCCTATAGCCCCGTGGAGGACTGGGACTGAGAGACACTGTGATTTGTTGCTGCCTGCCAGAGCAGAGATGAAGCCCGGTGGGAAGAGATTTGCCTTGGAGAAAGTTCGTGGAGGACTGGCTCTTGTGGGTGAGATCCTACGGTGCAGCAGGGGGAGGCTGTGTGGAATGGATGCCCCCATCCCGGCCGAGAGGGAGACCAACTTGCAAGGGACTGACCGAAGCCCCCATCTCCTAGTCCCTGCCCCCATGTCCTGTGCTGCGAGCAGGAGAGGGGAAGAAGGGAGCAAAATCATGGCTGAAAGGGAAGTCTGCTTTAGAATGGAGGGGTGGGGGGAAGGTGTTACTGAGACCCCCATTTTCCCCAGTCCCTGCCCCTCCTGGGCTGCGACCAGGAGGGAAGAAGGGAGCAAACTTCTAACTAAAGCCTGCTAAGGAGGGAGTGGTGGGGGGAAAGTGTTTGCCTGGTTTGCATTTGTTTCAAGATTGTTGGTTGCACTCCTGACTCTGGTTCTTTTTCACTGTTTTCTCTTTAGCGTGGTGTAATAAATTAGATAACTTTTCTCTTCTGCTCTCTATGTTGAGTCTGTTTTGCCCGCGTCATTAACGAGTTTGTCTCTTGAGCCGCCCAGTTATGTTTTTTTCTCCCCTGTCCAACTAAGAAGGGGAGTAACAGACTGATTTTGGTGGGCGTCTGGCCTTTGGCCAGGGCTCAAACCATCACACCATTATACTCAAAAGCTTTTGCTATCTGACTGGACAGAGCATAACCATCCAAATGTAAGAGCCAAACTGCATCTTCCCCCTCCACAAGCCACATTAAATTTACACATTCTCCCTGTGAGCTGTGTATGGAAGCAATTGGACAGCTTTTGTAGATTTTCTTTCCTTTTACTCATTACTGTCTAGAGGCCAGAACGTTATGTTGTTTAGGTTCCAAAAATGTAAGCTGGTGCATGGTCTGGTAAGCTGAGGTAAGCACTACAAAAATTTGAGCAGCTTGTTACTGCCTCCTCAGAGATCTAGGCTACCAGTTTCCATCTGGGAGATGGGAATGGTTTAATTTCTGAGCTCTGTATAGGTCTTTCTCAAAATAATGATGTCCTCCTGAGGGAAGCTCTCAGTTCTTTTGGGGGGTCAAGTTTCTGACAATCAGCTTGCTGCTACCTCACAGGTCTGCATCTCTTCTCTGCATTGTACTTTCTACAGTGAAATGGAGGTGAATGTGTGGGTTAAAACTCCCAGATCATGAAAATTTATGGATTTTTTGGGCATGAAATTCTGTGGACTGTTAAAGAGTTTCAAAGTTTCTCAGTTTTGTGTGCAAGTGTTTGCTATTCACTGTGAAATCCATTTCTCTCTCTCTGGATTACTTGCCTTAGGATAAAATTGATGTGATAATCTTGGGGCCTGCTAACAGTAAAGAGGTATTTGGTAATGGGACTGTTCATAAGAATACTCTGAAAATTCCAGACTACTTTTTCCTTTAAACATGCTTTTCCCCTACCATTACCTCTATATGATGCAGAGATGGGTCATAAAAACTTTTCTTACTTATGTGGAAGATAGTGGAAATTGTAATTCTCATCTAAAAAATTTCACAGAAGTAAGTATTAGTAACAACTAGTCCTTATTGACAGATGAAGAAATGTTTGCATTTAGCCTGGCAGTAAATGTTGGGCTCCAGGGCAGGAACGTGTGTACACTTAGTTATCTAAGGAGGGGGAATGGATTAAAACTAAAGGAAGGAAGGTTTAGGTTAGATATTAGGGGGAAGTTTTTACAGAGAGAGTAAGGTGCTGGAACAGGCTGCCCAGAGAAGCGGTGGATGCCCCATCCCTGGGGGTGTTCAAGGCCAGGTTAGATGGGGCCCTGGGCAACCTTGTGTAGATCCAGGCCTGGAGGTTGGTGGCCCTGCCTGTGGCAGGGGGTTGGAGCTCTGTGATCCTTGGGGTCCATTCCAACCCATGCCATTCTATGATTCTATGATCTATTCTTCAAACTGGTTTGAATGAAATTATATTATTTGAATGGCTTTTATCTTTAAGTTTAGATATACATGCTTTATCTATATATGAGGCTATTACAACCTCTGGAAAGCTCACAAATTTGAGAGCCAAATTACCTATTTATTACCTGAAATAAATAAAAAAATTTGAGAGCCAAATTCCCTATTTATTACCTGAAGAATGGATCTAATTACACTTGAAGTGTCCCCAGATTTCCTAGATGAATGTATTTTTGCTAATTCTAGCTCTGCATGTTTTCACTTCCTTTCCGTGGGGTTTCTGCACTGCCTGCTACAATGCAGCACTTCTTGTAGCTTCCCTTGCATTTAGTTTCTGTGCACAGTTCCATGTGGCAGCACAGAAATGAGATTCAGGCCCCTGTGACACTCCATCTAGCTTACTGTCCTTTCCCAGGAAAAGATGAAGAATTGATGTGAGAGCAGCAAGCAGTACCCAGGCAGCTCACCTGGCAGATCTGACTCCAGGGAGCAGAAGAAAAGAGGAAACATCAAAAGGCGGCTTAAAAAGTCTCCTCTGTCTGACAACACCCTCTCCACTTGTCTGTCTTGGAATGGTGGAAACTGAAGCTTGATTTGGGCCAGTCTTTTACCACTCACAGTGGGGTAGTTCAGTTAACTGAAACAAAACAGTACTCAGAAAACTTAGGTAAGTTTTTCTTCCACATAGTCGAAGCTGCTTCTGCGGTCTGCCTCAACATGTTGAATTTCTTTACTATTTTAGTAGTATTTAATTGCATTTCACTGCTGATGCTAATGGCATGTATCACTTCCTGATGGTATTACCAATAGGAATCATCCACATTTTCCTTTTCTTTTTTCCTCTAGTTTGATCTTGATGTTTAAAATTTATTTGAATTTTGTTACTAATTTTTCTTGCTCTAAGTTATGGAAAATACTAATTACACACATGTATACCTACATGTACACCACAGAGAGAATGTACACTATCTACAATAAAAGAATGTCCATCCTGAAAAGACAGTTCATCGTAATTCACCATGTTTTGTCTTGATTTTGCAGTTTTGGTAAATTGTAGCAAGACTTTGCAAGTTCTCTGTTTTTCCTTCAGCTTCTAAGGGTCAACAGTTTCAGTTATTGCAAATGAACTGTACTGGTTTAGTGTTTATCTGCCCACTGGTCTTAGTCATTCCATGGGTGAAAAGAAAATAAAGGGAAACTTTCAATAAAATGTGTTGATTTTGTCATTGTGAAATCTCTGGTGAGTGTATTTGACACACAACTTCTAAAAAAGCCATAAAGTAACTCATTCTTCTTCTAAGCACTTTAAGGGCGTATCTCTATTTCTAAGAGTTCCCCAGAGCCTTCACAACTTATCTGGGTCCTGCCTCTTAAAAAGAGAAAGGCAAAATTAGTAAGTATACAACTTTACGTATTTATTTCTGGAGGATGGAGTCTACTGATATGACAACCCATATGTTCAAATTTTTGTAAAAGCAAAGTAGGGTTAAGAAGAAGATTTGCAACAAGAGTTTCGCTATGATTGTATCTTTTTTTTTTTGTAAGAAATAAATACAAACTAGTAATGTCACTGAGAATGGTGGAATATATTGTGAAAAGTATCCGATTCTGATTGAAAATTTTGCTTAAACTGTTTTTTTGTCCTATGAAAAAGATGAAACAACATGATCTCCTATGCTCCCAAACTAGAAAACCTTCTATTCAAGAGAAATGTCTTGAGATAACCACCACTTTCAAAGCTGAATAGGATCTGTCAATTATGTAACTATATAAATACACTGCTGAAAAACATTCCTTTTTTGTGAAGCACATTCATTACTTGATGATAGAATAATGGGGAAAAAAGAAAACGCAAGTTAAAAAAAGTTATAAAAGGCCTTTTTTTTCCATTGACATCCCCTCCTTCGTGTGCTCTTTCGTGTATCTGAGTCTCAAGCTCTGTAAAAGAAAAGCTTTGGCATTTCTTGTGCTCAGAACTCTATTTTTAGTAGGTTTTTGTATTTACAAACCCAGTAGCTTCTTTGTCCACAAGCAGAATAACCAATAGAATTTGATAGCATAACGTTATTGCTCAATTAGATCACAGTAAGACAATGTTGTTATGAAAACTGACTTGAGAACTTTCAAGCTTTATGTATGTTGTGAAAATGATCTAACTATCTCTTCTGTTGCTGCAATGGAGTAGCGTTTTGGTAGATTCTCCACTGTGTTATACATAACTGGGCAGAAATTTTCAAAACTCTGACCCTAACTATGACTGTACATCCTGGTCAAAACCAAGGCTCTCTTAAAGTGCATAAATTTTACATTCAGATCTCTGTATGTTGATCCTACTATATACTAATATATCTTTATATATGATACTGATATAGAATTGTCCTGAGATACCAATATTTATATAAAACCCAAATATAAAAAATAACAGATGAATATTATTGTCCTGAGTTGAGTTAGGACAGGGATAATTTTCACCAGAAGTTGAGTGGGGACACTGCCAGGACAGGTGACCCAAACTAACCAAAGAGGGTATTCCATACCATATGATGTCATGCTCAGTATAAAGGGGGGCTAGTTGGGGAGGGGATGGCATGGCTCCAGAACCCTCTGGCTTTGGGACAGGACTGAGCTGTATGGTCTGAGTTGTGCGTTCAGGCGAGAAACTGGATTGTGTATCGCCAGTTTTGTATATTCTAAGTCCTGTTGTTGTTCTTTCCCTTTGCCTTCCTGTCCCAGTAAACTGTCCTTATCCAAACCCATGAGATTTGCCTTTGTCTCCCCTTTCTCTTCCCCATCCCACTGTGGGGAGGTAAGCAATCAGCCACGTGGTGCTAAGCTGCTGGCTGGGGCTAAACCATGATAACTGTAATTGGGGATTTTTGAACACTATTGCCTTTGGTATCAACAGACAGTGAACACTCAGAAAGGCTTGTGTAACAATTATTAAAGTATTTATTTTCATCCTGTATAGAAGTTGTTGGAGTCTTTACTTTGTAGCTAGAAAATTTGAAATTTTATTTCAGATGCAATGTGATATGTACATTTTAGGAGCTTACTATTTTAACAAACATGGTGCTATCTTCTCCTGAGTTTAGAAAATTAAATGCAGAAAAAAGGAGTATGATTGTAGTGTAAAACCATGTAACCAAAAGGCTCAATTATGCCTTGATAGGTTTGTCAAATTACTATCATTAAAAATAAGTAAACAGATATGATTGAGATTTAAGCAAATGAGTGAAAACCATCTTCTAACTTCTCTCTTACCTTTCAAGACTCTGATCCCCACATCAAAACATATGAGGATTGATTTATTTTAATCCTGCAACATTACCACTAAAGATGGCATGTTTCATCCTTTAATTTAAACAAATTCCCACACATGCTAGGTCTCTGGAATTTCTGTTTCATAGAATGACAGAATGGTTGTAGTTGAAAGAGACCTTAAAGATCATCTGCCATGTGCAGGGACACCTTGCACTAGACAGGTTGCTCAAAACCCCATCCCACCTGGCTTGAACTCTACCAGGGAGGGAGCATCCAGGACTTCTCTGGGCATCCTGTGCCACTGCCTCACCACGCTCATAAAGGAGAAAAAACTAATTCTTTCTTATATTTAATTTAAACCCACCCTCCTTCAGTTTAAAGTCTTGTCTTATCAATACCTGCACTTGTAAAAAATCCCTCTCCAGCTTTCTTATTTGTTGATATTCAACCTGATATGTCATTCAAAGAAGATCAATTTGGAAAAGGGCACCTGCAAAAAACACTACAAAAATAAACAGGCAATTGAGTGACTTAAGATACTAAAAATGTCTGGCCTTTTTATTCTGGAAAGAGGAGAGAGGTGGTTATTGTTCTTTATCAGTTCATCAAGTCAATAAGCACCCGGGAAAGCAAAGAGCTATTAAAGTTTAAGGAATATTTGGGCAAAAGAATAAATAAGTATAAATATACTACAAATAAATTTAATGTAGATATTAGAAAAAGGTTTCTAACCATTAAAGAACTGAAGAAAGCATTTGAACAAGAATAACAGTGGCAGAAACGTAATTAGTTTTAAGAAGGAACTACAGCTATTTGTAATTAGCAGTTTCACTGTTGCCTGCAGTTTCCAAGGACTGTAATGATGACTCAGAATTTCTTGCCTAGCCCTCTCCTCAGTGTGATACAGAAAATGTGCAGTTCATAGGTACTGTGAGCCCTATTCACATCCAGGTCTCAGACCTTCACTTAATCTATTAGGAAAGACTGTACATGCAGGGAAACTTGAGGATGTAATGTATTTTTATGTAGTAGGACTCACTGTTTCTCACTCATTCTACAGAAATACACGTGTTTTTACAGAAACACACCTATATTTACCTATCAGTTCTATAGCTGATAAAATAGTACATTCACACCACAAACACTTCCAAGGCTCATGCCTGTCATCCTATAAAGGGAGATTACGTAAGAGAATTCTTTTTCTGATGGATATAACATAAAGTTTACCCTATAGAGCAGTGTCAACTTCACCATCAAAAACTGAGGATACCTGTAGCAAGTTGCTTTTTCTCATAAAGAAATATATATGACAGGTGAGTCATCTAGAATCTTCCAGCTCTTCAAAGAAAGAGGTGGCAATTCCACATAGCATTCTTCCCATAGGAAAGCTTCACAGACACACTGCTGCAAAGAAAAAAATAACTAAGCAATGTGTGAATTCAGGTTTGCAGAGGAAACTGCACAACCAAAGCCAAGGGGCCTTGAAGCCTAGCACTTTTCTCCCCTCAGAAATGTCTTATAGCTCAAACACTGCAGTGGTAACACACTGAAATGTCTTCTTCAAAAGGCATTAATGGTAAGGTTGAAACACAGATCGGAGTAGCTGTTTAATATTCATGAAGATGGAATTAACAGGAAGTACTAAATGGCTAAAGTTATCCCAGAACTGAACACTGAATGTAAGAGATGACATAACAAAGTATTTCTGTCAGATCTAGGAAATCTTTATATTCAGATATGTTACAGCATGTTTCACCGTAGAAATACATGCATCAAAGAGAAAGCCCCACAACTTTCAAAGCTGAGAGACTGCATACAGAATAAAAATTTCTGCCTTGAACCATTTGACAAATCCTCACCACCTTTACTGTGGGTTATAAGGTCAGCTTTACTGACCTTGTAACATCTACTGTGATTGCTTGTATTGAGAGCATGTGAAAGGTAAGGTGTACCACAACAGAGAATCATTTATTAATTAAACATCATGAGAACTGTGACTCCTGGGTAGAAATGAACCAAAGGAAAACCAGCATGTTTTGAATTAGTGACAGGGGTAGAATAAGTGTTATACTGGAAACCAAAAGGGCAAAGAGGTGATAGAAAAATAGGAAATCTGTAGCAGTAAAGCTTTAAAAAAGTGACCTGGGAATCTGGGATAATGAATAAGAACAAGCCAGGATCAGATTTTTTTGTGGATGACATATATCACAAGAACAAAACCAAGTGCCGGCTGAGTCACAAAAATACACTCAGGAGAGTGCTGGTCGGCTGTTTTCTTAAATTAAGACTCAAGAGTACAAACCAAGCAGCCAACATAATTAAATTATTGGGGAAAAAAGGACAGAGCACAAGTTAAGGAAAATCACATGGGATGTCAACTCCCTTGTAATGATGCATTTAAGAGTTTTAGAAATCCATTCTTATTTCTCTTTATTTAGGTGGAAGTTCTTCAACTGACTCTGAAGAAGAACTGACACCTTCCTGTGTCAACAGGACTGAAAAGGCCAGGTTGGATGGGGCTTTGGGCAGTCTGGTCTAGTGAGAGGTATCCCTGCCCATGGCAGGGGGTGGGAACTAGGTGATCTTTAAGGTCCCTTCCAGACAAAACCATCCTACGATTCTATGATTTGATGATTCTAAGTATCATTTCAGGCATCCTGCACGTAGGCTATTTCTTTGTCACTAGAGCAGTACAAGCCCATGTCAGTGTTAGGCAGAAGCTGGAGAATAAAGAGCTGTGACTGCCCAAATAACTCTTCTGATTGCTCCCAGTGCCAGTCACACACTTCGAGTCATTAGAAATAGAGATTCCCCCAGGCTTGACATCTCTTTGCAGGACCATCTCCAACACAGCACAGCAAGACCAATTCAATTACATTCAGAGAATCAAGTAAAGTTAAATACATGCAACACTAGTTCAACATGACACAGTCAAAGTTAAATCTCCACACTCCAAATGCAGGACTTGCTCTCCAATGGAGAGCACAGAAGCAGCTGGCATTCTGAGTCTTGCTGCATGCTTTTCTGCTGCTTCCTACTTGTAACAGCCCTGAACTTCCTTTTCAGCTCACCAGGAGACCGAGCCCTTTGCTTTGAGATGAGCCCTGCTTCTGAGTTTTTTATACTTTTAAAGTGTGATTCGAAGCTTAACGTGCTACCTCTGAGGGTAGGCCGCAAGTGAAACTGCTACTCGTGCTTAGGAAAACCAGTGAGAAAACAATCACAGCACTTTGCAAAGACTACATGGTGCTTTAACCAGAATTGTGTGTTTAGAACTTCCAGACCAACAATTGAGTAATTGAACTGGGACCACTCTCAGGACTTCTTTTAATTCAAGTGGAAAGGCAGGGACTAATTCAAAAATTGTACACCTATGGTTCCTGTTGATCTGCAATAAAATCGCCTGAATTGGTGTTCAGCATTTAAATTCTCAGCAATGTCCTTTGGCTATTTCTCTATGCTTCTTTTGAGTGCTTCTAGGAAACTTCTGAGATATGTGTACTACTAAAAGCTAGACTGGTAGTATCAACCAGACAAGGGAAAGGGTGGTTTCACTGTGCTTGCCCCTGGGACTGATTTGATGATGAGTTAGTCCCTCTAACTGCTCAATACTGCTTTTCAAGACAAGTTACTCCTCGATGATTCATTTTCATGTTAATTTTAAAAATATTTAATAAAAAAATCAAAATGTATCATGTTAATAAAGCTCTGAGTAGTGAGACAATTGCTTAATTGCTGTATTTGTCTCTAAAAAGAATATGCCATGTTAGAATGAGAATTGTCATTTAGTGATTTTACATTCAGTATTATAGTACAAAGGTAAAAAGATTCATACAGAAATTAAGTCCTGCAGATAAATGAAAATCAATGCCTTTTATGATTGAGATGTCTGGAAGACTAGAGAAGTCTAAAAAGAAAAGATGTGAAACCAGACAACCAATAGTAAAGAGTAAAGTAAACAAATATGACTGGCAATAGGATAAACAATAACTATTTTGCTGTTTTAAAGAGTTTCTGGGAGATTAACTAGAGCTAATACTTGATCTGGTTAGGAATAAACCCTATTCAATAAGTTATCTTCAAGTAAGTAATAATGTTCACTTTAGGATCTACTTCTGCATCACGACTGTTGGAAAAAGGACTTGAAGTAGGACACACAAGAAGTCCTGCAGTGTTTTCTGACTACTGCAACATGTCTACTATCAAGAGAAGAAGAGTTAGAAAGAAAATATAGCAGGGAAAGGAAACTGTAATGGACTAAAGAATTTTTCTATATATATAATCTATCACCAGATGCTTACTAAGCCTAGGCATTCTGAGGTCTGTTGCTTCTAGGAAAGTTTTAAATTCAGCTGAAATTTGCTCATGATGAAAGGCCTGATAAAACTTAGATGGTTAAACTGCAGGCTTAAATACTTGCTAAACTTCATATGGCTTTATGCTTTTTAAAAGAACTCCATTCAAAGTGTCTACAAATGATAGGACAAACATTTCATAGTTCAACTCATTAACACAGTAAACCTGGGAGAAGGGTAGGACATGTATTTCCCAGAGGTGAATAAAAGACAACAACCTTTCTCTTATATCATGCATAATATATTTTTCTCTTTCTTAAAGCTCTTCAACCACAGCTTCCTACATAAGAACACTTGGTAAGACCTAAATTTTTTTCTCTATTCTCTTACATCACCACCAGGAGAATGAGAAGTTCTCTTAGCTTTCACGTACAGGGAAGAAAAAAGTGCCACTTTATTTGTGGTGTAAACCTTTCTCCATAATACATGTTACATCCTTTGTACTGCCCCCTTCCCACTGACTGTGAATTAAGTACCAAAGGCTCAGCTCTGACACTGCATGGGCCCATAACCTCAACTCAAACTGCTGAGAAGGGCTGTGAGGAAGGTCATAGAGGAATAAGAAATTAGACTGTTGAGATGAAATCATTATTAGATCAAATAGGTAAAGGAAAGTTTCCCCTACGGGAAGATGTAAGTATCTATGGGACACAACCTGGGAGCCTGGCTGGGGGTAGGGTTATTTGGTCATCACATCAAGTCACCAACGTCATCTGTGGTGCTGAGCAGGTGGAAAAATACATCTCAGCAACACAGAGGAGGTAAGTCATAGAAGCTGCAGAGGTCAGCCCCTTTCTGGGATTCCCTGGCCAGCAGACTCTTCAGGTGCTGTGTTGGTGAGTACATTAAAACTCAGTCTAACAGGTTGCTAAATCCTAGCCATCTTCTGTATGTTAGGCAATAAAAAATGGCTTTGTACTTTTAAGTTCTTTATATTCTGCTTTCAGAGTTTCTTTGCACTCAGCTAAAGAAGCTTGGACAAGCGGATCCAGAAGAGCTGCTGCTGGAAGGCTTCCTTGCAACCTCTTGCTTCTCTTGTACTTGTGGAAAAAAACCAGCCAAAGTTCAGCTATATCTAGTTCAGGTCTACCTGTAGTCCTAAAATGCTGAAGTATATTTTGAACTGGGAGGAAGATGGCAGATGTTTAATACCTTCTATGACTTGCACCAGCAAGCACATTTGGAGAGGAAGCGAAGATTATTACACCTGGTTTGAGCTTCAATGAGAACTTACTACAAAGAATAAAGTAAGTATCCTCATCAGAATTTGATCAAGAGGACACAGTAGTTAATAACACTTCTATTCTTTTGGAGAGTGGCAATTTTGTTCCCATTTATTTTCCCCACTTTACATAAGAGAGTTCCTGTTTTGAGATTGAAGATTGATTATAAGGTGCTCAGAAGTACTGAGACAAAGGATGCAATCATGTTATAGGTTCAGCAAACAAACAAAATGTTTTATCTGTTGTCAACATCTTATTTTCTCAGCACCATAAAAAAAAAACCACATCAAAACCCACAGGCAAAAAGGCTTTGAAATTTCTTGGTGGTTTTGTTGTTGATTTTTGTTGTTGTTGTTTGGTTTTTTGGTTAAAAAAAAGTGTTTGAAACAATCCTTAAGTTCATGTTTCCATCTATGCTAAATCAAACTGCTCAAAAGCAAAGTAGCTTAAATGTTTGTCTCAACTAGTTATGAGAAATGTATCTATTGTGGTTAATAAAATTGTTGTGGGTTAGCCTCAAATGCCAGCTGAGCATCATGCAGCCACTCACTCGTTTTCCCCTCCAAGAGAGGAAAGAGAGGGAAGGGGAGAAACAAAAAAGGGAAGACACAAAGGCAAACCTCACAAACCTCATGGGTTGGGACAAGATCAATCTACTGGGACAGCAAAGGGGGGATAAGTAACAACAATAGGACTTATAACAGAATACACTGTACACCAGAATAAACTGGTGATACACAATGCCGTTTCTCACCAAACATACCGAACAGTTCAGACTCATCAGAAGCCAGACTGTCCCTGAGCCACACCTCACGGAGCTGCATGCCCCATACTCACCAGTACCCCTTTATGCCAAGCGTGGCACTGTGGTATGGAATACCCCCTTTGGTTAGTTTGGGTCACCCGTCCTGGTTGTGCACCTTCCCAGCTCCCTGGGTGCCCCTCACCCTACCCCTCTCCTTAGCAGGACAACACAAAAAACTGAATTTGCTTTGCAACAACTAAAACCATCACTGTATTATCAGCACTGCTCTCATCCTAACTCCAAAAAATGGCATTCCACCAGCTGCTGGAAAGAAAATTTAACTATATCCTAGCAATATTTACCTGTACTATCACTCACATAGTAACATACTACCTATTGAAATTCCCTTGCATCAGGTGGCAAGTACTGTTTCTTACATGCTACAGAAGATCTAAGGTCTAGCTTAGGCAGAAAAGTCTGACATATATAACTTTACTGAATTTATTTCAGCATCGTAACAAAAGCAGAAAGGCAGATAAAAAGAAGGAAATACAATCTATTATTTACAAAGATTAAAGGCACAAAAAAGATGCCCATGCATTTTCCCTCTTTCAAACCTGCATTGCTTTTTTTTTTTAAATAAAAGTTACAGTAGATCTAATAATTGTTCTCATGAAAATTATGATTATTTTTTTCATTTGAGACACTTACTGTCTTTTCCTCTTGTTCCTTTAAACATTTTAACTTAATCTTTAAATACATCTCCTTTGAAAACTCTGCTATTGTACTGTATATGCAAAGTAAACAACAATGCTTCATGAAAAGCCCTTTACTTGTTCAAAGTGCTATGTAAATAATCGCTAGTGAAATTATAGATATTAGAGCTAGAAGGAGCAGTCAGGATTTTTTTTTTCCATAGCTCAAGTCTTCAATTAGGTGCCATTTTATCCTATTTAGAAAACTACTCTCTGACAATCAGTCTCCTCTGCCTCTCAAAGTGAACAAACCTAATGCAAAATAATAATCTGTTTAGCACCCAACCTTGCCATGTGGTTGCCATATTTTCCTTCAACAAGGTCGTTCCTGTAAGAGGCAGTTGCCAAGGATATTATGGAATTGAGTTGCAGCTGGAAGGCAGGAGGTATTCATTTAGATATTTTATTTTCCTCCACAAGCTTGCCTTCAGTTGCATTTGCCTTTGGAGCAATGAGAAATTAGGTTTTTAAGCAGATGAAACATTACAATTTGTCCCGTATACCTATGGAGGGCTTTTTATACATTCTTTTAAGTGTAATATAAAATCTTTCATTCCTTTGTTCAGCTAAAAATGTTTCGTGGTGATAAAAAGTATTCAATAGAAGAATGATCCAGAAGAATATTTCATGTATGCTGATAGGGGTACAACAGACTTGGCAGTCACCTTCAATATTGGCTGTGGAATTTGCTTTGGAGTGTTGTGGGAGAATTTCCTTCAGGAGAATAGTCTAACCTAGGCTCGGCACATCGTCACACCTTCAGGAGTTACCAGCAGAACTGTTAGCAAGAGAGGACAGCCATGCCAGCACCTTTGTACTGAGGAGTCTTGTGCAGAAGCATTAGTCTGAGATGGATTAAACCAATACATAGTTTTCCTAGCTCTGGGTTAGAGAAACAAACCCCGTTAAACTAGTGTTAATGCCAGGACTAGCGTTTGAACCTTCTTCTGTCTGAATTTTGAAAGAGACTTCTGGCAGTTTTTAACAGGCATGGTTATGAGATGGTAGCTGTTTCTGGTCAGTGGAATAATCCCTGTTCCTGCTCTGGAAATCCAGAAATGCTGTTATCATTTCAGTGTCTCATTCAGGGGCACCAGTGGAAGCTTTCCTCTGGAGTACTGCAGCAGTATGGGATTTCAGTAGGAGTGATCTTAAGTTCAGATCCTTTCAAAGTAAAGGGATGAATTTCTCAAAGTAGATACTGAAAAGCCACCACAGCATCACTAGAAAAATTGGCACACTTCTCTGGCAAAACTGAAATGTTGGAAAGCTGCTACACCCAGACACCCCCTGTACCACCAGGCAGTTGTCAAGCAGGTTGAAATCTAACACAAGTAAATGAATGAAAAGTTTCTTCTAAATCCCCCTCTACAAAGAACATACAGAGTCCACTAAGACTTGTAAAGTCCTGTAATTGCTCTGACTCATTTTAGCAGGCATTTTCTCCTACTTGAAAATTGCAATGTACTGATGCAGCTGAGGATCACATTAATTAGAGTTTTTTTTTGATTTCTCTTTGTTGTTTTCTTTTCACTCCATAAATGCCATCCAACCACTTCCGAGGACTAGTCAATGACAATTTGGGTGACAAATCAGGAAAATGCTCTCAGTGACATCCTTTCTTTCCCCAGCAGTTCTATATATAGCTGATTCTGACTTTTTCACAGACTGAATTCCTCATATACACTTTATAGACAGTCGACTATAGTTCAAGTGTAATTCAGACACAGAGTAAAACGGAATCACAGGTATATGAATTAAGCATTTTGATTGCCTCTGAAATCTGTTCAAATAGTTTTCAGATTGGATACAAGGATAGTACAGGCTCAACTTGGCTGCTATCTTTAGACTGAGACTACACAGAGCTACCTGCTCCAGTTGTAGTCTGCACAGCGGCAAGAGTAACATCTTCCCTCTTAAGGACGCAGAACCTGCTGCAATCACACTGCCTTTCTTTGTACTTTCTCATAGAAGTGTTGAAACGGTGATTTTTATTTTTTTTTTATGAGGCCGTATAACTCTAGCCCATTTTTATATGGTTTAAATGTTGAAATATATCATCTAGCCTGCATAGGCTAGACCTGCAGTTTCTAGCACTAGCACAAAACAATTTGTCTGACAAATGTTCTAAGGTGAAGTGGCATTATTTTTAGAAATCATGTCAGTGGATAATTATGGAGGAGAAAAAGCCAGTCTTACCTGTGTTAGTTTACTTCAGATGTTTTCATATATCTGGCTGCAAAAATCTTTAAAATGTTAACAGGAATTCAACTTTTCAATAAATAAATAAAAAGAAGAAATGAGTTATCAAAGGGAAACAAGACTGAGCTCTTTTGCTTCAAGGGATTTTATATTATAGTATTTTCCATGGTGATAGGTAATTCTCTAGTATTTTTTTACCAGCATCCAAATTACAGTTCTTGCACACTTACCTATTCTAATTCTACTACAAAGATAAGGACAGCGCTTAAGAGGAGCCTTACAGACCTGAGTAAATGGGGGGATGGGGGGTAGGGGGAGGAAAGAAGATTCTTGTTTAACTGAAGAAGTCTACATCTTTACTGAGTGCAGAATTTGACAATCTGTCTTGAAAATGTTATTATATAGTTAAGCATTGAGGAATAAGAAAAAAAATAAAAGGGTGATGAGATTGTTACTTGAAAGGTTGTAATACCTCTTGCCCCATTTAAGGTCCAAGAGCAACTTATATCTATTTCCTCTTTGATCAGCTGTAATAGCCATATATAAATGGAGACCTGATATGTGTTTCAATAGTCCTTGGATATACTGTAAGCAGAACTGTCGTGTCTGATGCAAAAATAGGCTATATTCTATATGTTTGTTCATTTTAAAAATATATTTAAACAAACACATGCGTATATGTATGTGTGCATTTCCAGATGAATTGATACAGGTGGCACAAATCCCATAAGCTGGCATGCATTGGAGCCTTGCACCTGCTCATTAGTGCACTGATTTAAGGCGATACTGCTGCAATCTCTACCTCTCACAGTCTGGCTCTGTGCTCGGGCAATGTAGATCAGCTCCTGAAAGTCTTTGGAGTTATCTCCACTGAAGGATCTCTGTGTGCCACTGAGTAACACAATGCTAGTTGACTTTTTTATTCTACACACTTTATAAAATGTCATTTGCTTTTAATCTTTACATATCCTTTAAGAATAAATACATTAGGTCAGGTCCTTGTGAATTTAAAACAATTTTACATCACTCTGGCAGAATAAAAAGACATTAAATAGTTGCCTTTATACTTTCAGAATAAGGTGAAGTACCTATGGCCTTAATGACATTCTGAGTCTTCAAATTTTATTCCTTTTTTAGTGTGATGATTTGGAAATTAGAAATGCCCTGTGTGTGCACTGAAAAGCTTTCTAGGAATTGCACTGAGTTCACTGGCACGTTAACAGGGGTAAATGAACAGTCATGTTCCCATCACCTGTTTCATCTTTCTTCCCTTTGGCTAGCTGCCCAAGGTTATTCACCTTACTAACCTGATTCCACTTAAAAGCATGTTGAACCAAATGGAAATTTAAGGAGGAGGCTGAAAGTGAAGGCAATCATTAAGCATTACCCTTTGGCTTAGGAACAGGTATCTTCTCTTATCACTGTGCAAGTGACTTCTTGCTGGTTAAGTTATTATGTTAGAACAGGGAACCACATAGAAATAAGAAACAAAGCTCAGCAGGACTAGAGAATACTGTATGAAAAAGCCAAAATTTGAAATTTGCATTTAAGATCTCCCTTCTTCTTGGAAGACACTGGAAACAGAGTCCCACTGAAGACAAACCTTTGGAACTGTGATATTCTTACTTCAAAATATTCCTGTAAACAATTTTTTTTCCCCACACATATTATGTCCATTATATATCCATAGGAGCCCCTTTCAGAAAAAAGTATCATACTGTATTTATTAGTACAGTAGTTTTAAACGTTGTTTGCAGCCCTGCAACTTTTTTTTTTTACAATCCCTTGTTTTGATCTTACATAGGGAATTTTAACAGCTTATTTTTTCCCTGTTGTACCCATGTTAGTATTGTAGGCTTTAAAATGTGTTTTTAAAGGCAATCTAAGAATTGTCACCAGATTGTAGGCTTTGATTTGCAATGCTAGGTCATTTTTAACTAGCCAAAGAGAAATATATAGACCAGCTAGCAGTGGGCTTTTTGTCTGAGGGGTAAGTGTGGTCTGGAGTCAGTTCCCAGCCTCCTGCCCTCAGTGTGGGTGTGCACCTCAGGTCCTCAGCTCCAAGTCTCTCACTCTGCAGATCTTTCCTGTTGTGCCAGACTACTTGCAAAAGCCGACATCACCTTAGTTATCTCTCCTGAGCACTGAGGTTTAAAACTACAAGTTCAAAGACACTTTTACAGAGAACCAAGCCTGAGGAATATATTTGCTACTTCAGTCTCCCTCATGAGGAAATATTGGTCGATGGTTTCCTTTCCTACTACATCAAACACTGACCTCAAAATTGCCTGGATATCAAATCATCTTCTGAAACAGACATATTTTTAATTTTTTTTTTTAATCTTTTTTAAATCCAGAAGATTAAAAAAGTCAAAGCCAAATAATTGCTTTTCTGTTAGTGAGGAAAAGATGTATTATTTTAGAACTGATTAAACTTCCAAAGTCATATAATGAGGGTGGCAGAATAAACTCTGCCAAAGACTCACTGGAGAAACTCCTGTGTGACTTTTTCCAAACTAATGAAAAGTGATGGTGCAGTAATCACAGAGGAAATGATCTGCTCAAAACAGACCCAAAAAAAGCATAGTCATCATTATTGGTTGGCTGTCAGCTCACAGATAGTGCTGCAGTAGGTCCATAACGTTTTGTTGTTGGCTTTTGGGTTTGGTTTTTTCTTTGCCTTATATTCAAAGCTGGGATAATCAGCCAGCTGATTGTTCTGTAGGAATCCCAGCATAATTTTAAAATGTGCTCTGAGATCTTTGGGTAGAGTGTGATATGGAAGGTATTACAAATACCTTCCATGAAAATACTTAAAATTAGAAAATTCATTGCCTGCTTTAAATTATGCTCTCTTGTTCGTATTCTTACAGAGATAGACGGAATTAAATCAATACCCATTAATTCTAACAGGATCCTATGGGAAAAGAAAGATAAGAGATATGGTTACCAGTCCCATTCACCTGTTTTACCCATTTGCTCTCCTGTACAGATTACTTCAATGCACACAGAATATATTTGCTGTCCCTGTTAAGAAAGAGGGTTAATTGTGTATGAGTGGACAAAGCAGGTGGTTATTTTCATTTGTGGAGTCTGTGTCATTCTCAGATGGAGATGCTGAAAAGCGTGGGGGGGAAAGTATCAGTTTTGCTTTTGTTACCAAATACAACATCATCGCTCTTGGCAGTGACCTCAGCTTCAAAGCTGTTAGCCTTGCATCATTTCACAGCACTGGCTGATCAAGACTGGCACCAACCTAACTTCAGTAGAAGCTGGTTTTAGTGCTCTCAGCCAGAAAAGAGAGATATGAAACATATGAATGGTACAGCAATGAAGAGATTACATAAGGGAAGAAAAAGAATGAAAAGGAAAAGAGAAAAAGGAAAAAGAAGGGGGGAAAAAAGGGTAAATCATCCTGAGAGCTCAGGCCAGACTATATGTAGATGGAATATTAACTACAGCTCTGGAAGTTGTCTGCCAGCTCCAGCCCTTATCGAAACTGGTGCAGCTTGAGACCTTACCATTGTAATATAGAGACTCTACCATGGATCCATATTTAACTAAAAAATCATAGCTGACTTCAACATGATACAGTATAAAAATAAGCAACATCATACCTCGGCTAGGAATTGTTTTAAAAGAAAATGTCAAGCTTTTCTTTCTAGGCAAAAGACTAAGGATGTGCTTTGATGTGGCAGTGTTTGGTTTTGTAAAATATGAAGTAATTTTTTTCTTCATGAATTGTGTATTATTGAAAAGTACTTTGATTTATTTTTTCCCAAGCACATTCAACTTTACATTCCTTTTGGTGTCTTGATTTCTGTAGTTGTATGTGTAATAAAATATCCCGAACAAATATTCCATTATTTATGTAGTTGCTAGGTTATAACTAATTAATATTATAAAAATGTACTAATGATAATTTAAAATATTTTTCTTTGAAATATATACTTTATATTTGAATACAGATTTGAATGTTAAATTTTAAAAGAAAAATTGGAAAAAAATACCATGGCTGATGGTATGCTTTGTTTTCCCCAAAAGATTATGACTTGAGGAAAAAAATTAAACAGTTACCACTATTTCTCTTCTTTATTGGATTCCCTCTGATGAACAGTGATGCAATAGGCAATGTCACTACAACCAACACAAAGCCGTGAACAGGTCTGACCTGTAAGAATTTCAGCGGTGACCTTATATCTCTGCATAGACATTCAGTATTAGTACATATAAATATTTGATATTCACATGATGCATTTGTTAGTGCCATTAGAATTATTCCACTGGTATACCAGACATTAGGTGGAGGTATAACATTACTCTACCTATTCATACTGTTCACACTCTGTAGGTACCACGGATGCCAGAATGAATGGAGCAAGAGATGTGCTGAGAAACTTTCTGAGAAGAAATCTGCACAGTTACATGGTGACATGACAAGAAACCATCAAGCCATTACTGAATATCTGACTCCATAAGGTCTTGCAAATTATTAAATGGACCTTTGCATTTTTCTACAGAAAAAGAGAGGCATATATCTGTATTTTAGCTGGCTTATACTCTTTATCTTTCCATTTTGTTGTATGTTTTAACATAGCCAGTGTTTAACTTTGCATTAAAAAAATTACTTTTTACTGAATTCTTTCTTTAATGCATCATGTTGAAATATCTGGATTACCACAGCACATGGAGTACACCAGAGATAGAGAGCCTCTTGCTGGATATGTAATGAGATAATGTTTCTATTTCATTACATTAAAGATTGGTGGTAGCACGGAAAACGTACTGAGTGTTAATGCTCTTAACTCATGAATAACAGCTATTTCAGCTCTTGCTAATTCATCTTTTAATCCATTTTCTTCCTTACACAACTTTGAAAAAACTTTGCATCTCATCTTGCCATTTATATGAGTATTGTCTTTAGAGGAGCTTGCTTTCTTGTGTAAGAACTTCCGTTTATTTCTACAAATAATTACAGGCTCATTCCTGCCACTGCCCTCTCTTCTGCTTTCATTGCTTTCCCTGAAACCAGCCATTTGTTCAATTTCATTAGCATTAATAAATATAGGAGAAAGCTTAAGAGTTTCCATTACCCAGAGCAGGACTAGCACATTACACTCTGTAGGAGGTCAGAGAAGGTGAGTTTCTTTAGTAGAATTTTCCATTAATAAAATTAATATGATAATTCAGTGGAAAAAGCTGCTGCTGAAAGCCTATTCTGTGTATGTTGCATAGGCAACAATCACTAGGGAAAGGAATTGTGTAGGTGTAGCACTTGGCTTTTTCTGAGCAAAGCATGGATTTCTGAAGCATCACGTGTGAGCAGTTCCTGTTGGATTTCAGTCCAAGCTGTCAACAATGGCAATTAAGCCAGATGTGGTAGGCTTTTACTGTTAAGACTGACCTACAGTAAATTCCCTGGAAATGGGTTTTTTAGTTGATCTTCAGTTATTCTTGGAATTGACCTAAATTTAGTTCTGGCTGAAAGAAATGTCTTGAAATAGGAAGGCTCACAACAGCTGGCTCAAAGGTTAGAGAAAGTACTTTGTTAGAAGTCTTTTTTTTAAAAAATAATTCCTTCATCTACTTCAGGTGTGAACAATATTTCAGATTTTAAAAAAAATAAAAATCTTAACCATGAGCTTACAAAAGGTTTTCAGCATCCTTTTCTCTCAGGGCAATATATGAACAAAACCTTCACTGATGCTAGAAATACCCGGTCCTGCTAGGTCAGTGTATTCTACCAGGTAGAAGAAACAATCTCTATGACCTTTTGAATAACGAGTACAAAACAGTACACTTTCTCCAAAACCATCTTCAAAGAACTATCACTATAAAACATGCTCCAGAGTTAGGTGGCGCGTTTAAATATCCTTATGCAGTGGAAAGAGTGGAGAATGTCAAATGATAATTTTGGTTGTTTCATTACTGTACTTCCAGACCCCAAAGAGCAGGGTTAGCAGATTTGGAGTCGTTTAGTGATCTCAGCTAATGCCACCTCTGCATGTTGTATAGCTGAAACAGTAGGGCTATGTTCATTACAGACTGTCATTATAAATAAAGAGCTAATTGCAAAATTCAGGTTTTGAGACAGGTTGTAAAATCCTAGCCACAATGAAAAATCACATAAAATATTTTATATAGGCTCACGTCTAACTCTGAATTCAAACTACAGTGAAGTCCTGTGGTTATTAAGCCACGTAAATTAGAATGAAGGCTGGCATGAAGCTCATGGAAATCCACAGTGTTTTGTGTGCAACTCTGTGTAAAATCAGCTCTTGAAAAGCCAAGAGAAAGCTCTTGTTTGTACAACTTTGGACAGCAGTCTCTGGTTGTTAGGAGGGATGACAGTGGCTTTTTTAGGGACCAATTTCCATGTATTTACTTTTCTGTCACTGAGTTCAGAAGGGTTTGTCCTGGCATGGAGAACTGGCAGAGCAGAAGCAAACTAAAAACACTGCTTGGCAGTTTGACTGCTGCTAGCTTCTGGTTGTGAATAAAATTCCCTTAATAGACATGTTATAGTGACTGTGCAGCCTATAGTATCTTGTGAGAAGAAATTGAGACAATCTAAGGATAACTCAACTGTATTCATAAAGGTGTGCAGCATGTCAGACTTTCTTTTCACAATACTGGCCTTGCTATAACTGCTTTCAAACAAAATCTATTGCTGTTCTATAAAAAACAGGGGACTAAAAAGCTTCCACAGCTTTCTGATGGGGCTCAATGACTCTGGATAATAATTTCTGTCAGCACATCCTGTGTACTAACAAAAAATGAAAAGTAATCCTCTAATTCACATCTCTCTTTCCACACTGAAGGTTTTTGTAAGCTAGTGATATATTTCTGTCTGCATTGGGAGTAAAGGTTGAGTAGTGCTCAGCAAAGTCCTTTCTTAATGTACACAACTTCATGAAGGTGGCAGTTGCTTCCTATTTTGCTCAGTTAACAATATGGATGCTTGAACATCGACACTTCTAAATGAGACTCCCTGTAGAGTTTAATAGGTACAATCATTAGTCAATTGTAAATGTTACTGCTGTGATAGTGGGATCTCCTTCCCTTGGATAAGGGCAAGAAATCAAACTGCAGTTACTTACATGATGGTGCAATGTGTTGACCATGAAAGGCGTGTCAGAGAATCTATTCATTTTCAGTCCTGATGTTCTCAAGAGTAATCTCTTCAGTTCTATTTGTAAATCTATTATGAAATACAATGATCCAGGCTCCATTGAGAAGTTGTTCCTGTGCTGTTTCTGATAATAAAAGTAGATTAAAGCTAATACCTTGATGATTGCATCTCACATAAAGTAAAAAGCATGTCATTTTTAACAATGTATGTTGTCTCTCTCTTTCCTCTAGTATCCTTGTTGGTAAACTCTGACTACTCCCACCCGGGACAGCTTTGGGCTTTGTAACTGGAAACAGTTTTGGTTTTCCAGTTCACTAGTTCCAACAATCAAATCCACATTGCAGATTCCAAACTGGCTGTATTTTAGTAGTCCTAGAAGAAGGGGGGATTTACTATTAATAGATGGTACATCTCTGCTTCAACAGTGTAAGTTAGCCTCCAGGGGACCTCACTAAAGGGCAATAAACACCACCACCACAAGCTCCTAAGGGTCTGTGAGAGAGAAGTTCATCTCAGAAGCAGAAGACTCAAGAATCTTGCCCTGCAGAAACTGTCCAGTGTGAGTGAATTATAACAACATAACATTTATCAAGATTCTGTCCTGCTTTAGATTGACTTGCAACACTGTAAATTTTGACATGTAGTGTAAATCAGGCAACAAATAAATTGTGCTGTCACCACTTCTTCATATTGCAAGGTTTAAGTGCTGATGATTTGGTCTAGATATTTGGTTTGGTTTCCACAGGTAGACAACTACTGCTGAAATTGGTCCACTTCCATGGCTTCACTATCTTGACTTTTGGAAGATATGCATTGTTCCAACCCCTCCCCAAAAATCATGCATTATTCTTTGTACTCTTACAGGAAATAATTTGATCATGTTTATAGAGTCATTGTATGTACATAGAAGGAAAATCAAAACACAATAAACTGAACAGAAGGTTTCAACCAGCACAGAGAAACAGCAAAAATCAAAATGAGCCAAATATGATTCCTCTAGCAGAGGAAAGCGTGAAAATAATATAAGGTGGATAGATATATTTAAAGAAGTGATAAGGATTCAGAACTGTTATTCAGCTGAACATTATTCATTGGTTCCCAAGAGTTGTGGAGTACTCTTCAATTTATCATCTTAGCCAGGGTATATGACACAACTTAAAAATTTAGAGGAAATGTACTTAGAGATGTCATTTTATTACTGTTATAAATAGAATATAATTTGGAAGTTTCCGCATTTATAAATATTTCATGCCTTTTGATGGTGTGTTGGAATGAAAACAGAACAAAGCCTAGGGTCACAGTCACCCCAAAGGCATCTCTGCATTAGCAAAGGCTATTCACCCCGGGGAGATACTGCTTTCAGAAAGCCAGGCTGAGAAAGCTGCTGCAAGCCTGGCTTTCTGGAGAGTGCTGCTGACAGAGGAAATAGAATTTCAGTCTTCTGATCACTTCCCATTGCAGGTGCAAACTGTGTTTGCTAGCCAGCCTGAACCCGTGGTCACTCATTTTTTGAGATGAAGTCCACCCTTTTATTCTTTCATGAGACCTTTGCAGAGAACTGTGCATAGGCAGTATGTGTCCTCCCTGCCACACTATAACCTGGAACAAAGTTTTTAAAAAAATAATGTTCATAAATAATATTTGCAAAATTTTTGCCACACAGACCCTTGAATGAATGTAGCCTGTATTTAACTCAAAGGTGCTGAGTGAGAAGCCCTTCTTATTAAACCTTTTGTATTCAAAGAGTTGTGCAACACTGTTTCAAAAGCTCCCCTTCCTAAAAGACTTTCCAACAATTTACCTTTTAAAGATAGATGCTGCTGTGCGCTTTGTATTCCCTAGGATAGAGAAGTTCCTTTTTGTTACTTTGACTTGTGTTGTTGTTTAGTCCCTGCAGGCAGTTGAGCATCATGTGCCACTTGCTCACTCACAGAATCACAGAACATTAGGAGTTGGAAGGGACCTCCAAAGATCATCTAGTCCAACCCCCTGCCAGAGCAGGATCACCTAGACTAAATCGCACAGGAACACATCCAGTTGGGATCTGAATGTCTCCAGAGAAGAAGAGAACCTCTCTAGGCAGCCTGTCCCAGGGCTCTGTCACCCTCACAGTGACAAAGTTCCTCCTGACATTCCCATAGAACTTCCTATGCTCCAGCCGCACCCACTGCCCCTTGTCCTGTCACTGCCACCACTGAGAAGAGCCTGGGTCCATCCTCCTGACTCTCACCCTTTACATATGTATAAACATTAGTAAGGTCACCCCTCAGTCTCCTCTTCTCCAAGCTGAAGAGGCCCAGCTCCCTCAGCCTCTTCTCATAAGGAAGGTGTTTTACTCCCTTAAACATCTTGGTGGCCCTGTGCTAGGCTCTTTCAAGGAGTTCTATCTCCTTCTTGAACTGAGGGGCCCAGAACTGGACACAACATTCCAGGTACAGTCTCACTGGGGCAGAGTAGAGGAGGAGGATAACCTCCCTTGACCTGCTGGCCACACTCTTAATGCAGGATAACATTGGCCTTCTGGGCCACAAGGGCACACTGCCAACTAACAAGTTAACTAACTTGTTGCCCACCAGGACTCCCAGGGCAATCTTTCACCTCACCCAGACTCAGAACCACCACCACACTACTTCTTAATTGTCAAACATACCGCCTTTAATTTGAAACACAGGTCCAAGATGTCACTTCATTAGATAACTGAAGTGTGGGAAAGAGAGACACAAATGGACACATGTGAATTCCTATGGTACAAAGCATTTCATGAATTTTGCAACTATTGTTGGGATTTATCTTGTTTTCATGAATTATCTTCATATTTAATTTTTTTAAAAAGGGCTCAGATTTTATAGCACTGGCATCACGTCCTGGTTTCAGCTAGGATAGAGTTAAAAAGTTCTGCAGATGAGCAGAATTGTATTTAGAGGCCAGTAATTTTCATTTCTCCCTTATTCTACAATATTCTGATTTTGAACAAGAGCTAACACCAAATAATACATCCCTGGTCACCAGAAGTGATGCATCACTCCCTTCTTATTTCTGTAGCAAGTTGCATTATGTAATCATCTATTATAATAATGAATAAACATTAAGTTAAATGCTAGGATATGATATCCTATGGCTTTGTTAATTATTCCAAATATTTATATAACTGAAAGGAAGCTCCTGATATCTAATATTTTATTTAGAAATTTATCCTGTGAAGCAAAGCTGTTTTAACAGGACAAAAATAATCTCTCACTCTCCATTCCTCAAGCCTAAATTCAACAAATACATCACACACTAGATTCTCTACTAACTTGTTTTAAAAGAAGATTTATAAGCACAATAAATTTGGTTAATAAAATTTTGGAATGGTTAACCATGATTAAATCTGGTTAACAAATTCCACGATTGTTTCAGGTTTCACATGTGGTTACATTTGACATTGTGGTTACATTAAAATGAAAATTTCCAAAGGTTACCAAAAAAAAAAAACCAACCACAAAAAACCTCACACCAAAATGTGTATCAGAGATTCTTGGTTTTTCCATGAAAACAAACTAATCTTCCACCACTTCATGATGTACTCAATTTTAATAAAGAAGTGTCCAAAGATGACAAAAGTTCAGGAAAGCTTTCTGTGAGATGGTCTTGAAAGTTATGCACAGTTTTAGATCAAGAAAAGATAATTAAATTTATGGAAATGATGGTGAAACCCATCCAGAAGTGTAGCAGTCAAAAGGACTGTACCCAATTGGGCAAGACAGTTGTTTAGAATCAAGGAAACTTTTTTGTGCATTCAAAGAAATACTTGACTTGCTCTTTGGTGTAAGACAAAGTACTTAATTTATTTGCACATCAGTTTTCCAATCTGTATGTCATCAAATGTCCAAACTGAACAATCTTTAACTACTAATTCTGTGTGTATACCCCAATTCAGAGCATGTGACTGTGGACAATTCACTGCCATTTTTTTTGGCTACTTCAAGGCACAAGGGAGTCCATGAAGACTTATTGACTGACCTGGGTTTTAAGCATGCAGAGAGTTGAAAGTTACGTCTGAAATGACGTATGGATATGGTATGACTTAATTATTGAAAGTTCAAAAAAATTACAAGTGATAGCTAAGGCAAGACATGGGAAAAAATAATCAAAGGATTTTGTTTTTAAAACTTTATGAAAACTTCTACTAGATATGATTAAAGGTTAAGTTTTAAAGAAAAAGTACGTCAGAGTTCACTGGAGTGGTGATCACTGCTAACTAGACAGAGCATACAAAAATAGGTGGACTTCACTGCCTATTTTTCAGATCATATAATGTGCTGATTCCATAATCTCCTGGTAGCTTTTCTGCTTTTAGTACTCAAATCCAGGCCACCCAACATTTCAGAATGAAATTGCCTGATTGCAACACAATAATAACTGCTGGCAGCAGAAAAACAGTCTCCTTTAAAGGATTTATAGATTTCACTGAGTGCTATCTGGACTGCCACCCCTGCCCACATCACTGATTCATGAGTTCATCTCTAGTAAGAGAGCAACAGAATTACTTTGCCACAGAGAAGTGATAACATCTTAGGGGAGAAGAGGGTCACACTGTCACTTGCTGAATATCATACAACATAAAACTCAAATGCTATAACACTGTAAAAACCCATCAGGTATCTCAGAAAATGAGTGTCTTGCTGCTGGGATTCTGTCAGGCAGCAATTTTTGCTTTGATTACCTAAAGTCACTTCATCTGTCTCTCAGCATTACATCGTCTATAACTTCTCCCTCTTTCTCAAAAGGTTATTGAATGAAGTGTCAATCTTTCTCCAAGTGTATGCATAACCTTAAAAAAATCGGCACTTTGTCCCTTTATTTAACATCCTAAATTCCAGTAAAGTTTTCTAGAAAAAAAAAACCCAACAAACCACACACTCAAAACCCCCACATTCAGACATGTATGTTTATCTGGTTCCAGAAAAATAATACTGACCTTTACATATACCAGCGATAAGTTTTTGTCTTAAGGAAAACACTTTCAGGTCATGATCCTATCTCACAGGAAAGGCAGGCAACTGTACCGAGAAAACATCACGTGGTCTCTTCCAGGAAAAGAGCAAATGAAAGGCAGGGTTAGAGCTGGAGGAGATCTTTCAAGAGACTGCATGCAAATGCGATCATATCTTTCAAAAAGTAGGTATACATTTTATCTTGGAAACTGTGTTTCAAGGTATTGCCAGCGAT
Organism: Hypotaenidia okinawae; assembly: GCA_027925045.1. NCBI lineage: Eukaryota > Metazoa > Chordata > Aves > Gruiformes > Rallidae > Hypotaenidia > Hypotaenidia okinawae. The sequence continues at coordinate 11,775,534 of BSDF01000006.1, forward strand.
CAGCATTTCTTTGTGCAAGGCAAGAAAACATTTAATTTTGCGTTATTGAACTGATTTGCCTGTTGCTGGTAAATGGTTTCTGCTGCTGTTTGTGTGCACTGATTTAGCATTGATCTACTGGCCATTAGTATTCTGGTGTTCGATAAAAACAGTGAGTATTTTTATGCTATTTTCTTTCATATATAAGCAGCAAATGGTTATACAAAACAGGTTGCATATGATTTTACTCCCATTTCACAGAATCACAGAATAACAGGCTCACAGAATGGCAGGGGTTGGAAGGGACCCCTGGAGATCATCTAGTTCCACTTCCCCCAATAAAGCAGGATCACCTACAGCAGGTTGCAGACTGCACATGAAGTTTCTGAGTATCTCCAGAGAAGGAGACTCCACGGTCTCTCTGGACAGCCTGTTTCAGTGCTCTGTCACTCTCAGAGTAAAAAGGGTTTTTTCCTAAGATTAAGTGCCTTGTGTTGCAGTTTGTGCCCAATGTCCTGTTGCTGGGCATCACTGAAAACAGTCTGGCCTTTTGACATCCATCCTTTAGATGTTTATAAGCATTGATGAGATCCACTCTCAGTCTTCTCCAGGCTAAACAGATTCAGCTTTCTAAGCCTTCCCTCATACAAGAGATGTTCCAGTAGCCCTCTGTTGAACTCTCTCCAGTAGTTCCCTGTCTGTCTTCAACTGGGGAGCCCAGAACTGGACACAATATTCCAGATGTGGCCTCACCAGGGCAGAGTAGAGGGAAGTATAACCTCACTCGACCTGCTGGCCACACTCTTCTTAATGCACCCCAGGATCCCATTGGCCTTCTTGGCCACCACACTGCTGGCTCATAGTTAACTTTGTGGAGAAGGACCTGGGAGTCCTGGTGGCCACTGAGCTGCTTCCCAGTAGGTCAACCCCTAACCTGTACTGGTGCAGCAGGTAGCAAAACAGATAGGCAGAGAAAGTGGTGTGTCCAAGGCCATAGACCAAATCAACAGCAATACTGGTATTAGTGGTTTTAATATATAGTACTTTAAAATATTTAGGAGTTATAAGGCTTAATTGTGTGGCATTTCAGAAACAAAGCTATTTTTATTTCCTGAAAAATAAAATATGTTTGCATATAAATTGCTTTAAGGATTAAAAAGTGCTTAAGTACTAAAACTCCTTTAAAGCCTTAAGCTCCTAAAATGTTTTATGAACACAGACTTGATGGGTCATCCTGAGAATGGACTTTGAAATGGAAATGGACAACAGTAACAGCACCCTCTTTTGTCCAGAAATGGACTTTGATTTGGTAACAGAGTTTAGTTCTGGGAAGAGAGAGCTTGTGCTAAAAACGGTCAACTCCTGATCCTAAAGACATATATTTGTCAAGTACTTTGTGATTCTTGGTCTGGATGTGCTGACTACAGGGTTGTGAAAGGGCCTAGAGAGAGATCTTTCCAGACTGGTGGTCCCCATGGACATACCAGTTCATCAGTGGAAGCAAAGTGAAGATGAAAATAGTTGAGCAAAGTGATGGAAATCACCATTAATGGCACCAGCGAAGAAGAGACACATGACACTGTGATGTTTAGGAGAGAGATTTTTTTAAAGTGGAATTGCTCCAGAAACAGGGCTTTGGACCTTCACCAGACTGGGGTTTGGGGAATGCCATCTGAATTAATTTTAGGTTCTCCATATGGCAATGCCTTTACATTCACTTAGCCCAGGTGACGTTGCTGTTACCACCACCTGGTCAATACCTGAGAAACTACTATCAGAACTTCCATACCAGCTGAGAGTTTCAGGTCTTTGCTGAAACCTCCCATACAAAAGGAATTTTCCAAGATCAAGATTTTAAAAAATATACTAAGAAAATTTTGTCTTTCCTCCATTACAGAAAAACCCTTATGCACAAAATAACTGTACGCATTTGGAAAGTTCACATTTTGAACTTGCCTAGTTAGACTTTCCTCCCTATACTGCTACACTCACATACACACCTTTTTGTCTGCAGATAAAATTCTCAATAGAAGTTTTCTTCTACAAAGATAAGACTTAGAAACACTTGGAGGTTCTATTCCAAAACTGTAATCCACTAGGGCATATTACAGATCACTACATTTACCAGCATCAATTTATTTACCCCTCTTTTCAAGGTTTTTTTTACAGTTTGGGGTTGGGTTTTTTTTTTCAGGAAAAAAATAGGGCTGTATCCCAGTCTCTGCCATATTTTTTCTTTCCCAAGGTGGGCACCCCTGTGTTAGAGTTAAAACATATAATGTACTTACAGAAAATACTTTTGTACTTTCTTGTTTTGACTGAATCAGAGATATATATTTAGTTGCAAGACTACACATACTTCTATTTCAAGTATAATAATGAAATGTTTCCTAACTAATGAGAAATAAGTAGTGCAATCTTTAAAGTCCCTGACCATAGCAATCAGCTAAACAGCTCATTCCATCTGTATTTTGTATAAATGGAGGATAAAGAGCTAAAGGAAGAGACTACTAACTGAAAACCTTTTTTTAAAAAAGGGAACTCTACTCATTAAAACATGAAAGAACTTCTAGAAAGAAATCCATGTTCTGAAAAATATGAACTACATAATATATTCGTTGCTAGCAACCTAAAGAATGCATTTTTCCTCTATAAATAAATTACTTGTACATACATAATGCATTGAAAAACAAGAGAAATATCCACTTCTTCTAGTAAGTTATTTAAATTTAATTGGCTGCAGGATAACTACCCTTCAGGTTCTCTAAAGTTGCACGTTTTGGATAGCTAAACTTATAAAATTTTAGAAGGATTTTAAATTAATTCTTTTTGTCATTACCTCTTTGCAGACAGTTTGTCTCAAGGAAAAAAAAAAAAAGAAACCTTTCAAGCTGTTGAAAGATTACTTTCATTTTAAACTGTCATGCATCGATTCCAAAAAATGGTGTCAAACTCCTCTGCTGCGTGTGAGGAATTAAGGAGGCTGTGCCAGCATCAGAATGTCATTGTCTGATTGGATTGTTGTTTTCTAACCGATTGAGCCCATAAACTCTGCAGAAATGTGTGTGTGCATGTGGTGGCAGGAAAACAATTAACACGTATGGTACTTTCAGAAAGAAAAATGCTTTTGATTTTATTCAGATGACCTAGAAGAATTTAGTCACCCCATGGCAACAGAAAGTCACTCCTCCTAGAGCTATTCATCATACAATATGTTTTTTTAGGCTTGTCTGCAGGTAGAAGAGACCTTAAACGCTTCCTGGAACAGGCTTGCAGCAGACAGAATCCTCATAATCTTAGAAAGGTGCTTAACTGCTTGAATACACATCAAGAAGGCAGCATGGTCCAGTGGACAGCATAAAGGACTGAATGACAAGAAACCTATTTACAGGGTTTGTTGCTGTTTCATATTCAAGGAATTTTAGCATCTGTGTACACAAACAAGGGAAAATAAGATATGAACTTTATATATGCTATCTGCTCTGTGTTATTTACTTATATGTGAAAAGCATAATGAGAAAAGGAATCAGGTTGTCCTGTTTCAGACCAGTATTTTGTTTATCTTTCTATTCTTACTTTCCTGTCAAAAATAAATTTTACTCATTTTTCTCTCCTGTCTTGTGTTTGAAATGTTTCTATCTCTGCTCCATTTTTAGTGTATATATTTGTGTAAGTGGTAAAATTGCCAGAGTTCTTCACTAAATTTCTAGATTCCAGTAAGGACTGATTAGAGACTCACAGAGCTACACTTCAATATTCTCCAACTTAGAAATTATTGAATTCTAACATTCTTATCTTTTCCTAAAATGCAATAGTGCTATTGAACTTTCCATACTGAGTTCATAACCTTCAGATTCTGGTAAAAGGAATCCTAATGGTAACTGCCAAAACGTGTCGGACACAAAACCATGGGGTGATTGAAGCGAGAAAAGATGTAAAGATGGAGTAATGTATAAGTTAGGGGAAACAGCACTAGAATATAATGAGAAGAACAGATTAATTAATTTGGTCTCAATAGGTCATGCTTGCAATTGCTCAATTACCAGTCAGTTTTGTCTCCATCCCTCAAGGCCCATCACCTTACCAAGAATCTCAGTACTGTGACAACAGTAACAGCACCCTCTTTTGTCAGGCCATTTGAAGTATGGTTTGCACTGCTCACCCCTCAGGACAAAAGAGAAGGGCCTTTGACTGAGGCACACGAGATACTAGTTGATTTTCCAAAGAATCTGTTTCCCACATCACTGTCACCTCTCCCTCTGATCAGGTTTCATGCATTTTGCCTATAGCTGGGCTTGTCACTGAAACTCCCACTGTTTGAGTCACAGAAAACTACTCCATCTCAGCAGTTCCCTGGCAAAAAGAGCTTCTGTCAGAGTGCCTGTGGAGCCCCGTTATGCCTTAGGTAGTGACTGGTTACCTACCAGTTAATTCAGACAGTGTTCATCACACTCATCTTGAGGGAGGAGCCACTTTGCAGTGAGAAAGAAATGAAAATGGAAAACTAAAGGAAAGGGAGTACTAGAAAGGAAGGCAAAGTTCAGGGATTAAATGAAACATTACAGTTTCTGCTTTCGTTTAATAACAAAGTCAAACTAAGGCTGTGGATCAATCTTGGCATCGACACTGTCACTCTTGTGGTTAGAGTGTGAAAACCATGTCCTTGGCCTGAATGTATATATGTGTCTCTGTTGCAGAGTCTTTATTTTTTTTGTTTGATTGGTCTGTATTTTTTGCTTTTTGACTTATTACTTGCCACCCTCTTCTCCTCTGTAGTTGTCCTATGCTTGTTCCAGCAAAAATAAATGGTAAACAGATTGCTCAGGAGTGAGAAAATTACTGGAATTAGCGAATGACTTCCCAGTGAATTTTCCATACACTGTTTTCCCTCAAATGTTTGGTGTGAGAACTGCAGGTACAAACACCAATTGCATTCCTCAGAAGACACTATGTTTCAAAATAAAGTTCCTGTTACAGTGAGAGATGGGAAGAGTGGTCAAATTTCTGAAAAGTGGCTGCTTCAATTTGACCAGGCAAAACAGTAAAACGTTCTGGGCAGAACAGCATTTCTGAGTTGCTGCAATATTCACAGGATGTGTTCAGGATCAGTCAAGGATGACACTTTTTTCTTTTCTAGAACAGAGATGATCAACCAACCCAATATCTTTACAGTAGAATACTTTCTAGTGCTACAAGCAAAGCATTTATAGCCATTACTATCTACTTGGTAGTTTTCTTTAGAAGTAAAATACCAATGCAGTATCCTCACTACTTCCTATTGGTTCCTATCAGGTAGTAAAATAAAAAATAATTAAAAAAAAAAATCAAAGAACAGAATTTATAGTGGTTTTTGGTGTTTGAGTAACCTCTCCCCAAGGCCAAGGAAATGGATTACACGATTAAATTCTAAAAGGCAAGGATGTATTTCTATTGAGGTTGAAAAATATGATCAAAAATGACTATGCAGGTGGCAACAGTAAGAACAGGAAGTCTATTCATTTGCTAGAGAAGTTAAATATGTTGATTCATAAATCAATCCCAGGAATATCTAGAAAATAAAAACAATTAAAAAACCCAGCCAAACACCTTCCATCTGTGGCAGGCAAACCCAGAATAAATTCAAGCAGATCATCAGAAACTTTAAGAACCACTGTGTTTGCAGTGATCCTTCATTTCATAAACTACAAAAGGATTCGTTCAGTTTATACAGGAATTTTTTACTACTCAGGCAAAACAGTTCTGTTTTTCCTGAAACAGGATGTTCAGGGATGTTCTGTTAAGCACTAGCTACTGTGAGATCTCATAAGAGTGGCAAAAAACACATGAAGTTAGCAAATGCCACTGATATTTTTAATGATGAAAATTTTAAGTGATCACTGCCTATCACGTGTCTGTACATTTTTTTCTGTTAATATGTATTAATGCAAGTGTGTATCTTTCATATTCTGGATAGCTTGTTTAAGATCAGGGGTTTTAGCCAGTCTGTTCCATAGCAGGAAGAGTTCCTATTTCTAGTTTCATTGTCATACTGGAAAATTTTAAGATTTGGCCTATAGGTTATATACACACTTCTGTACACTTAGTAGAGGAGTAGAGTTTTCATTTCATCTCATTCAAGTAATAACTATTAAAAATTAAACTTAGGTTGTTTGCCAACTTTAATTTTTTAATTTCTGAAAATAATTTATCAATGTACTCGCTTTTATAATCCCATCTTTTAAGCTTCTGATGCTCTTTTTTAACCCTAGAATATCTACACAATCTTTCTGGTTCACCACAGTGTTCTTTATCCAAAATTACCCATTTTTTTAAATAAAATTTTCTTTTCGTTACTTTGTAGTGACCCAAAATTAGTGACTGGACTATTAATGTCTAAATTTCTCAGGCTACAGACCATTTATGTATTACTAAGTATTTCTGACAGGAGCTGCTGCAGCTGTGGTCCAGTTACAAATTCACATATCTAGAAATCCATTTCTAGAATGGAAAAAAAAAATTCCTTTGTTTACCTATGCTGTAAAAAGGCGTCCACAGCATTAAAATGAGAGATAATTATGCAAAGACACTGGGAATCTAAAGCACACCGTGCTTATATCCAGTCTCATTAGGGATCCACTGGAGGAATCGGATCTTATCATAGCCTCGTGTAAACATATTTTACTGCATGTGGAAATATTTGTTTGACTCAGTAGAATTTAGTTAAGCTTAATTAACGTGCTGTAGATTTCTGCAATATAGACAAGTGCTACACAGAAGTGCAGAACTGTTTACTGTAGATCACAGCAAGAACGATGGTACTTCCTTAAGGGAGCACTGCTTCAATCTCAGTCATCCCTTACACTTATCAGACCATTCAGTATTGTTAAGTGTGACATGAAGAAGGCACAAAGTGAGTACCACATAATATAGACAAGACTGAAGAACACTGTATTTTTGTAGCACTGGACACTTTAAATACAAATGTAAGAAACAAAAGTTTACTGTAAGTAACAGGCATTTTCTGCTAGTATTTCCTTTGTTCTCCTTACTGGAAATACATGTGTGAGAAGAATCAGATATTCAACTACACCATCTTGCAGAGAAGTTTTCCCTTTTATAAATTTTTTTTTACATTCGTAAAACTGAGATTTTCTAGATGCATTCTTCATTATCAGACTAAAATTCTGATTTGTCAAGGCATTTCAGTCTAAAAACATTACATGTATTATAGGAACTGCTAGGTGAAAGAGGAAGGAGGAGTGCTATTTTAAGTATTATAGTAGCCAAATATGAAATATGAAAACTTCTAGACTAGGGCTATGTTTACCAGGGTATATTAATGTGTATCCCCTCAAAATATTTGCTTTTCTCAAATCTGTTAACAACTATAACAAATACATTTATGAGTTATTTTAGAAAACTATTCCATTCTCATAAAATATTTTAATCTAAATTACTGATGTGAACTATATCTAACTCCATCTAAACATGTAATTTAAATTTAAAAAAAAAGAAACCTAAAGGGACTTAATGCAACTGCAGATTTTATGCCCAAATTTTTGGACCACTGAATAGAATTTGAAGCTACTTGTGTTTTTCTATCAGAATAGGGTTTTTTAGCAGTTGTTTAGTACATCTGTGCTTACAAAAGATGACTGTGCCTGCACAGACTACATCCATGCTTATTTGTAGGCCCAGTGTAGACACAAAACAGGAAGCTGAATTATGGCTGCTTTAAAAATCAGCAGTGTAATGTATGTGCTCAGATACCACAGATACAAGTAATACAAGGCACTCAGAATGGACAAGGTATTTTCCAAGATTTTAAAATTAATTTTTAACCCATCTAAGGAATCTATCCTGGATGAGTGAGACAAAAAGAAATCTGCATCTGTACTTTGCATTTCCACCATGTCTTTAGCAATTTGAGATGAATGACTCAGCTGGCTGCTTAAAATTATATTAGTAGAAACAATGTGACAAGAGATCACTAACAATGCTTATTAATTGTCCCTAAGATCAAGAATAATATTGAATAGATTAAAAAGAAAAATATCACCACCTGGGGCAAGAATCACTCTGACCCAGTGACTGTGAAGATTTAAATCAAGGAAGCAGCCATAAAAATCAAGCTTGTCTGCAGCAAATTAAGCTAAAGACCTTAAGGCTCAGTACCACATACTTAATGGCTTTGATATTCGCACCTTTGGTGGAGGTTTTTGGGGACAGAGGATATCCATACTCATATTTGTTTAGATGCAGGATGAAGTGATGCTGCTGTCTATAGGAAGACACAAACATTGAGTTTCAGCAGCAGCTCCCTCAGCTGGCCAACCGCAGGCTAAGGGTGTAAGAGGTCTGAAGTCAATGGGTAGGCACAAATGAGAACAATGATGTGTCTGTCCACAGCCCTCCTGTCTGTGAGGAAGTGCCTCATAACATTCTGTACTAACTGAAGTCCTTGCCAAAGACTGAACCTTTTGCAGTCCGTTTTTCCCCTACTCAGGGCAAGAAGTGACAGAAGCATATATAGCTAGTGCCACATTTGAAAAGAGAATAAAACTTGCCACTCACAACTGACATTATGCCAGAGCCTTCATACCGGTGTATGAAGCCAAAAATGTTCCTAATCATGACTATGGCCTGGCCAGCAGTGTTTCTTTCATAAAAGGAAACTATGTGAAAACTATGGTCCAATAAAAAACTGCTCATAGGCTATTGACAGGGACTCTCAGAATCATAGGGTAACAGAATTTTTAGGGTTGGAAAAGAACTCAAAGATCATCAAGTCCAACCATCAACCCCAAAACACTATATATACTAAACCATGTCCCAAAGTGCCACATCTACATGTTGTTATAAATACCTCCAGGGATGACGACTATACCACCACTTTGGGCAGCCTGTTTCAGTGCTTGAAAATCCTTTGGGTGAAGAAACTTTTCCTGATATCCAATCTGAACCTCCCTCGGTGCAATGTGAAGCCATTCTTTCTTATCCTGTCACTACTTATTAGGAAGAAAGGCCAACGCCTGCCTCACCATGTAGCTGTAGAGTGATAAGGTCTCCCCTCAGCCTTTTCTCCAGGCTGAGCAGCCCCAGTTCACTCAGCCTCTCCTCATAAGACCTGTTCTCCAGACCCCTAATCAGCCTAGTTGCCCTTCTCTGTACCCCTCCAGCACCTCAATGTCCTTTCTATACTGTGACATACAAAACTGCATACAGTACTCAAGGTACGTCCTCAGCAAGGCTGAGCATAGGGGTCCTGGCCCTCCTGGTCACATTGTTCCTGACACAGGCCAGCATGTCATTAGCCTTCTTGGCCACCTGGGCACACTGCTGGCTCATGTTCAGCTGGTTGTCAACCATCACCCCCAGGTCCATTTCTGCCTGGGAGCTTTCCGGCCACCCAAAGACTGTAGCACTGCATGGGGTTGTTGTGAAACAAATGCAGGACCTGACCTTGTTAAAACTCCTGACGTTGGCTTAAGCCCATTGATCCAGCCTGTCCAAATCCCTCTGTAGATGCTTCCTACCCTCGAACAGATCAACACACCCACCCAGCTTGGTATCACCTACAAACTTATTGAGGGAACACTCAACCTCCTCATCCAGATCATTGATAAAGATCAAGACTGGCCCCAAGACTGAGTCACGGGGAACACTGTTTGCTGCCAACTGGACTTAATTCCATTCACCACAACTCTCTTGGACCAGTCTTCCAGACAGTTTTTTTTTTACCCAGGAAAGAGTGCACATGTCTAAGCCATAAGCTACCATCTTCTCTAGGTTAACGTTGCAGGAGACATTGTTGAAGGCTTTACTAAAGTCCAGGTATATAATATCCACAGCCTTTCACTGATACACTAGGGCAGGTCACCTGTGGTCATAGAAGCAGATCAGGTTGGTCAAGCAAAAAGTGCCTTTCATGAGCCCATACTGCCTGGGCTTGATTCCCTGCTCACCCTGCCCATGCCATGGGAGCGCACTCAAGATGAACCTCTCCATAACTTTCCTTGGTCAGGCTGACAGGCTTATAGTTCCCCAGATCCTCCTTTCAGCCCTTCTTGCAGATGGGCTTCACATTTAGCAAGCCTCCAGTCATCCGGGATGCCCCCCATTAACCATGATTGTTGATAAAGACATAATGTATTTATCTAGATCTTTTTTTAAGTTTCATATGCCACTCTTAATCCAATTGTTGGTTCAGGAAATGAAACACTAGATTATTCTGATGATCCAGACAATGAAAGAAATATCAAAGATGAAAAATAAAGTAATTAAAATATAGAATTGATAGGTTTCTTTAAATACTGTCCTTTAAGTAGGATTTTTATATCCTTTCAAGGGTAAATTGATATTCCTCTGTGAAATGGATGTAATTATATCAATTGTCAGATCAGCTGAGAATATTGCTCAATCCATCTAGGAGAGCAGGCCTTTCACTTCTCAATTTCAGCTGTGACGTGGTAGCCTTATCAAATTAGAGGCAATAAGAAACAGTTTCAGAGACAGATTGAGTCATATAATCCCAATATGATAGAATTATTTCAGTCAGTAGTTTATTTAAGGCCTGACTCAATTTTCTGGATCCATTCCAAATTCTTCCACTGACTTACGAGGCCTTTAAAAGTTTTTGGAAAATACTAATCAGAATGCCGGTCTTAGTTTAAAAAACATCTCTATAATACATAGATATATAACACTAGGATTATCTATAGAGAAATGCAAAATTACTTTTTGATGCTGTTGTTATTGACTCTAAATAACATTATTACTGGTCAAAAGTTAGAGAAACAGTGAAGGAGAAATCTGGAATCAACTCTCTGTTCTGTAATTATTTTTCAGGTAACATGTAGGAAATTACTTCTTGGCTTTTTACACCTACTAAAAGGTGTTATTCATACTCCTAAGGCATCTCATTGCAAAGCCCGTAGTGAAAAAATGCTGCAAAATCTATAGTTAGATAGGTTAAAGTTGAATGCTTATTATTTTTTATGATTTGAGGCAAAAAAGTCTTTTGAGAAGATGGAAAACAGCACCGAGAAAGAATATTGCTCCATATATGTGCATCTTTTTACAAGAAACAGGCACCATTTCAGTGAAAATTCTACAACTCAAGCTCTGCCTAAATTACCAAAACACCATGGATTTCTGATGAGTGATTTACAATACTTTTTCTAGGAGGAAATAAAATGGTGTAAGAATCATGTTGCCAGAACGTATCACTTCCTAAACTGATAAAACAACAGCTCCTGGGAAAAAAAAAACCACCAACAACATCAAGATGATTTTTATCTTCACGTGCAGTGGGAAATTTAGACAACAATAAAAGACTGCATAATTTTAGAGAGTCCACTGACATGTCTTCTCTACTTATGACACAAACTGAATTCTATGCAATTAACACTCTTATTTTTCAATGCAAAGATAAAGAAAAAAGAACTCAGGTTCAGAATTGGGAACCTGAGACAAAGAAGTGAAAAGGTGGTAAAAAGAAGGAGGAAAGGACAGCAAGGAGCTCATGTTCCACACAGAAACAGAGAAAGCACAAGCAGTGAAAACTTACAGATACCCAGGGTTAAATTCTGATTTCAACAAAAAAGTTCTTCAGCTTTCATTTGGAAATAGGGTCAATAATTTGTATTGTGCAGGTTAGTAAATTAATTAATCCAAGGGCTATGGAAGTTTATCATTACATCCAGAAAAGGCAATTTGTACAGAATAAACTGGTTCTCTGGTGTGAGCCAAGTACCATGAAAAAAGCTCAAAATATTAGAGAAAGCAAAGGGACAGGAAGGGAAGTTAAGGGGAGAAAAGAGAAGGGGAGAAGAGAGGAATTTGCAGCTTGATAATGGAATGAATAGAAGGCAATGAAGTCACTCAAGGCTGTGGGTTACATGTCTGTTGAAAGAGTAATGGCTTTTGCATTTAAATTTTATTTTATTTCCTTTCTGTGCTATATATGTAATCCTTAGCTGAGCTTGTAGAGTAGGTCCAATATTTGATCTAAAGATTCTGACACTAATAGAAAAGAAATGTTCACTTTCACTTGTGTGAACTTATTTAACGGACTTTGCTGAGAGATTTTAAATTGTTGAGAAAGTAATTTCTGCCAGGACATGATAAACTATGTATTCCTCGCTATAAGACTGGAAGGATCTTCTGAATAAATTTCTAGGTTATTCTTTTACAGGCTTGATGTAGCTAAACAATGTCTGAAAGATGTTTGTCAAAGTTGCAGTTTAAAATCCCTGCAAGGTGAGGTTTACAGTGTCTTGACAGGTTTCAATATAAGCATAACAGCATATACCAGAAAGACTTTTCTCAAATTTCATCTAAATACCACTTTTCTTTATAAATTAAGCAACTGCCACCTGATAAACTTCATTTTCAAAACAGTTGATTGCTGTCTTTCTCAAAAAACTTCTACATGCATTAAAGAAACATAAAAAGATAGCAGGATCTGAATCATGGAACAGCTCCCATTAAAGGGGAGAAAGTGTATTACTTAGAAGTGAGTAATTAGGAAGTGAAAGAAGTTCTCAGAGTCATGAATGATTTGGAGAAGGTGCTCTGACACTGAGAAATGCTCTTTCTGGAGATTGGAGGAAGACCCAGTGCAGCACCACCACTTGTCTTTCCCATTCTCATGGGCTGCAGGCAGCTGCTCTGTGAAGTCAAGCCTGCTCTAAAATAAATCCATTTAATGGACTAAGCAAAGAAAAATACCTTCATTTACCATCAGGAGGAGCCTGTTTTAATTTATAATTGTGGTATTTTCAATTGATCCTTCAAGAAAATTTCATGACCAGTTTTGAGAAACAGTAACAAGCATGTTTGAAGTGACAATCCCACAAAACTTAGATCTCCACATAGGCCCTCAGGTCCAAACAAAAGTTTCCAAAGGATCAAATGAAACCTTTTTCTTCTAAAATTGTGTCCTGGGCTCAGCTAAGATACAGTTAGTTTTCTTACTAGCAGCTGGTGTAACGCCATGTTTGGGAGTTAAGATGAGACCAATGTTGATAACACTGATGATTTAGTTGATGCCAAGCAGGCAACGGCTTTTCAGCTTCTTCCACTGCCCTGCTAAGGAGAAGTCACAGGGTACTCAGGAAGTTGCGAGGGTAGGCAGCCAGGACAGGTGACCCAAACTAACCAAAGGGCTATTCCATACCATGACATTATGTTTGGTATAAAGGGGGGCTAGGGGGAGAGGAGCATGTGGCTTCAGAATGTGCAGGTTACGGACAGTCCAGCTGTGGGACGGATCTGAGCTGTACGATCTGAGTTGTGTGGTTGGGTGAGAAACTGCATTGTGCAGCACTAGTTCTGTACGTTTTGCTGTAAGTCCCTTTATTGTTAGTTCTCCCTCCCTGTGCTGTCCCAGTAAGCCATCCAAGTGGTTTGCCTTTGTCTTCCCACTTTTTTCCCTTCCCCACTTCTCCCCAACCCCACCTCCCAGCAGGGGGAAGTGAATGAATGGCTGCCTGGTGCTCAGCTGCTGACTGGGGCTAAACCATGACAAATCTGTAAGAAAGTTCTACTGCAATTAGTTTTAACATTTCTAGAATTAGCAATAATCAAGATCTGTCCACAAGGATCAGACATTCATGTAGAATTTTAATCACCTTGAAATTCATGGAACATTCTAGTTGCAGAAGGGGTTCTCAGAAAAGGTAACATTACATGTGTAAAGATAGACAGCTATTTAGGAAATCCTGAAACAGTGCCATTTTATAGATTTTTCTCTACAGAGGAATCTATAAGCTTCTCTAACTATCAAAGACGGTGAGGGCTCCTATGATTTTATCTATAAGACAGACCGACTCATTGTCTGTATGATATACCATTTTACTACATTGCCTATTTATCTGATTTTATTTAAACCAATGAATTACCCACATCTTTTGTAGTAAACAATCTTCTTTCTCTGTAAAGCTAATTCAGTGACAATCTCACTGTACCTTAAAATTACCTTCATTATCTCAAGTCAATTAGTGGTTGACGTATCAATTACTTTTGTCATTGATGGTTCCAGAAGCATTCTGCATTGCAATGTGGCTCAATTTAATTACATCAGACTATCAGAACAGGGTTTAAGGCACTCCAAGTATCTGGTGGTTAATAATAATAATAAACTAAATCCAGGTTAAAATTGGGAAATATAAATTAGGGCTTTCAATTGTTAAAAGGGCAAAGCAGAGGAATATAATAAAGTATACATTCTGATACTGATATATTTCTGTTTCAACTCTTACTTTTTGCAGTTGGACATCTTTCCCTCATACTCCCTAATGACCTGTACTGTTAAGCACCAAATATATAAGGAAGCTCCCTAAGAAGAAAACCAAGTTTTGAGGGAAAAATTGCAGTATCATGACTCTTAACTATACTACACATTAAAGGAGAAATCCTTTAATGAGATACAACATGTATTAGCATTAAAGATTCCTCTGAATTAAAAAAGTGCTTATGTAAATTTCAGGCAGCCCAGTTATTTACATGGAAACATTACTTTTTGTTTCAGTGTTGCTCACTTGGACTTTTTGTTTTTACAGATTGTATTTGAGCAGTTGATTTAACAGTTTGTTAACTGCTTTTTGCTTGGGCTCCAAGAAAAGGACACATTTGTAGCAATGGTTTGATGAGGGAGCATCGAATGAATTTTGACTGGGTGAATTTTATGTTGGAACACACAAATATTTAGATTCTTGGTATTTTATATTTCACAACTGAAGTCTACACATGATACTACCTCAGCCTGCAGTAACATGTCCTGACACAGGTCCAGCTGTTGGAACCTAAGAGGCAAATTTGGCACCAGCTCAGCTCCAATCCCACTTACAGGAAGTCAGATGACTTTGCATCATTTATCCCCCAGCTTAGCATTTCTATATGGTTCTTTTATAAGCTAAGCCATTCTTCTGTGAAGAGCTGTGTCTTTTAATAATAAAAATTTGAAGTTGGAGAGAAGGAAAAGAAATGGGGAAAGTAGAGGTAAGAGATCTATCTTGCTCTCAAAGCTGTCTGCTGTTAGCATGTTTCCATAAACTGATTAATCATAAATTATTAATGTCAGCCTCACTGAGATAGAATGTATCTCCTTTATTGAAATCTGTCTCCCAGGTATTCTGGCAGTGGTTTTGACTGATAAGCCAACAGTACTGCTATTTGCATAATCATGCTGGCACCTGGCTGCATAGCTAACTTAGTGTAGTGTTGACACAATGGCATATGATGTATGTGTGCCTGGCATAATCTTGATGGCCCATAAACAGTACTTCTGTATGAGAAGATTATAAATAAGTCACAGTTTTAAGTTATAATATTTTTTGTTGCTGTTAATGCTTCCTTTTCATGATATGCCACCTAGAAGAAATTGAATTCATTTTGGTGTGTATGAAACAGTTGTGTTATGCTAGGAAATTAGCTGCAAAGACTAAATACAGAAAACCAAAACATTCTGATTTTATCACATCAGTACTTTACTACCTCTATAGTGCTTGTATCCATGATAACTGTTTTAAGAAATAAAATAGAAACACTTTAAATTCTCAGGAACACTGAATCATTATTGTCTGATTTCTGTTACAAGACTGTTAGCTCATTTTGCCTAAGTTTTCACACAAATGAAGACATTCTTACAATAGCTACAGCTTTACTAAAGATAGATTCTTTCCACTTCTCATGTAGACAGGCTGTCTTATGTTAGAAAGAGATTCTTAAAAATTAAACAGTAGGGCCAGTCAGAACTAAGTAATATTTTTGGCCAGAAAGCGGTATTTTTATTAGTATCTTTTAAAAAAATCTATTAGGTGGCAGAAATTATAATTAAAAAGCTTGCAAAGTTTAAGAATGACTCAGAATCAGTGTATCTATGGTATCAACATTTTGAATTTTTTCTCTAGTGCTCCTTTTCTCCAAAAAAGACCATCACTGGCACTGATATATAGAATGCCCTGTCTCTACAGTCTCTGTCTCCAATTCTGTTGAAGAATTTTGAAGATCATAATAAAGTGGAGGAAAGTGATATTCAGAATTCTTCTGCTGTCGGTTCAAAACACTTTCAAAAAATTAGTGCTTGAGCAATCTAACACTAATGGGAAATGAGCCACAGGCGAGTATGCACCATTTTTATGTCTTCCCTGGCTTTTGTTTTTAATGGAGAAGACATGATATTTGGGGATTGTTTATAAACTTTGAAAAGGTAGAGCTCTTAATGGGTACTGGGCTTCCTGCAGTAGATTAACATTAACTTAATGCAAAGCAAAAAGTGTACATACATTATTTATTCTTGTAAATTAATTTAGGAACATACAACACATCTGAAGAAATATGCTGGCTTACTATAAATTCCATCAATATTTTGTTGCCGTAGCCATTAAAGTTTAGCTACAGACGCAATACTGCTCCCCTAGTAAATATTTAAATGCATATTAGTCCTTTCTCCCCTTGGGAGATGGCAATGATGAGGCAGGCATAAAGTCACTGAAAGGCTGAAGTGAATGATCTTAAACAAAGAAGGCTTATTGGATGCCTCATCAACTGATTTTTTTTTCCAGACTTTGCACTTTAGATATCTGTGTGTAAATATACACATACATGTGTTTCCTATATACAAGTAGGAATGTATAGAGTCCATCTTTTGTAATATTTAAATATGTACTATTATTTTGAGCTTGGCTACTCAGAATATTCTAGCTGTTCATGGAGATCATACATCTTGGAGTTATAAAGCCATTCAACAGTGATGTCTCCTGTCTTCTCAGCATGTAGCTAATGTTATATCCTTTCTCTTTTTGAGTTTCTATCCTAATATATAGGTAGGGTGATTGAAATTGGGAATGTGGCATCATTTGTCTGAAGATTTTTACAGATCAAATACAGAGGTAGAAAACTAAATATTTTCCGATGCCTCATATCAAAGGTATCAACTAAAATTTTTGTGTGTCAATTTGCCACTAAGTCTAAGTAGGTAAACGTTTTTTGTTGGGAACTTGCTCGGTTTTCTACAGAGACTTCTACTAAAAACTTGTTTGTATTTATGATGCAGATTTCTGTCTACTAGAAAGTGCTCTGACTTTGATTTACTTTCTGCAAGGCCATAAGAACAGCCTTTTGCAGAGTGAAAAAACTCTTATCAATTTGTGATACTTCACTGTGGAAGCAAGAAAGGGTAAAATAGAAAAGAACTTGAAATAATTTAATGGCTTAAGAACAACTTCAGTGAAATTCATGTGCTTAAATCTCAGAGTTGAATAAATAACATGGCTGTATTCAGAGTCAGAGATTATGCACATTTCCAACCTTTTGCAGCAACGTTACAGAAATAGACTTCTCTGCATGTCCAGAAGCACTTCCAGTTCAACAGAGCTGGATAGCTCAGCACCTAACTCTTGCTTAAATCCAACTCAGATTAACAAACCAGGTCCTGCTCAGTGAAAGTCCTGCTACCCAAGCCTGAAAAAAGCAATGTGAAAGATGTATGGTTTGAACATAGCCAATATATGCTGTCAGTGCTAATCAGCAGAAAGGATGCCAGCTTTCCATGAAGGTCACAGAAGCATCTTCTTAAACAACTATAACACATCCTTAGGAAATGAGAAACCTTTGCATTGTGTCTTTTTGAGCCTGAAGGAACACAGACCATGTCTTCAGCACTTCAAAAACATGTCCTAACCACCACCCTGGAGCTAACGCCACAGTAAAAGTACTGTCTACTCTTCTGTTTCATCCTTGCACAACTCTAATGGACTGATTCAGAAGACCAGAAAGTACCTGAATTTTAATATACAGTCAGCTGGTTGTAAAGGTCAACAATTGCTTATGCATAGTTTCATGAGGCTATTATACAATCATATAATAGATAGAAAATAAAGCTGTAAACCCACATTTTTGTTACTGTGTGCTTTACTGCAAGTAACATTTGAAGTACTGTTACCTTATATTATGCTGATCCACATCTTATGAGAAATGAATGTCATTATCCAGTTAATGTTGTTATACTGTATGTATAAAATATTTGTTACCAACCCTTTCAACTTGTAAATGACAGAACTTCATGAAATCATATAAAGTGAGTGTCAAAATCTGTATACATTCCTGATACTCTCTCCTCAATTTGCTGAAACACTGAGACAAAGCTGATATATTCTATATAAAGCTGTATTGAGTCACAGTTAAATGTGAAGGTTAAGGGTAGTAATGATTGAATATTTTCCTTTAGGACATTTGGGAGTCTGATGGGAAATGATGTGTCATCTACTTGCCAGTTCAGATAGAGACTTAAGATAGCAGGGTCATCAGAGAATGGACCATAAAATTACCAGTCTAGAGATTACATGATACAGAGTTTTGGGTTGTTAGAGTTGCTGGTCTTGTTACAACAGCTTTTCAAAAATAGATTCGCATGATGCTATTTTCTGTACTTGTAGCAATTTCCCATCAAGGGACTTAGACAGCAAAGAGGCAGGAATAAGAAACATTTCAAGAAATGTAAAAGGTCATTGTGCTTCTGTTTTGGGTTTGCATTATATCTTCTCTCCCCTGCCCACTACAGCTTGACATCACTGCTGTTTAAATGCAATTATCCAAGAAGTGCACAAAGGCAGTAGTTGGATGTATTTTGTATCCTTTAGCTGGCCACTGACAGCTCAAGCTAGAACCAAGAAATAAGAACCCCTGTGTGCTACCCCCAGCTCTCCTTTGGAACATGATTCCAAGCAACCACAAACACTTCTGGCACCTACTTCAGCTCCACTACCTGTTAAAAGTAAGATTTGAATTCTGTATAAATAGAGTCTGAAAAAAATTCAGGTCATCACAGAAACTAAAAATGGGAAATGTTTATCAGTCCCTACTGTAAAATTTTACAAAAGAACCTAGGAAGTAGATTTTAAAAACCCAAACCCCAACCCCCTCCTTCCCCCCAAAAAAAACCCCAAAAAACCCCAAAAAACCACAAGATGAAGCAAGATGAAGATTCTTAGAGTCAAAGCTATTTATGTTAAAATCCTCACTCTCAGCTGAAGGGATACATAAACAAAATGAAAATATTCATTTTTAACAGGTAGTTAACAGAAAATCTCAAACCTTATTTGAATATGGAAAGGTTATGGGCCAAGCATGTTACTTCTTTGAAACAAGACAAAACTACCTCAATATTGTGTTCAATCCATGCTATGCTACTTACAAGAATAGATGCTGCAGTGTCTCTCACACCTTGAAAAATAAGACTGTTGAGTGAGATATCTAGAAATATTTACATTTAGTGAATGAAACCAGATATTAACTTTGTTCCTATAATAGAAGAAAATTACATGTCATTAATACTTTTTACACACTAGAAGATATAAAAATATGTTCTGCATATCTGTTTGACAGAACTTTATCACACAATGGGATTGAATGTAATGGTTGAAATGGATATAGATAAAGAAGAAAATAACCTAAAGAGAATTGTAAAAAAAAAAAGTAAGAATTTTACCCATTGCTTTTTACCACTGAGTTTCTGAAGCCTTTTCTTCAAAATCAGATACAACCTGTGCTATATTCTTTTATACAACTGGAAGAAATATAGGTTTAAAGTATTTGCTGTTCTCCATTGGATTTTGACTGTGATAAAAGAAATAGTGGAATTACTCAGGAAATAAGTAGTATACCATATTAAAGGTCATAAGACTATGAGGACTGATAGCACTGAAGAAACTTGATCTATAAAGTTGCTCAGTAGGATAAGCAAAAAATACAATACTTGTCTGCTATCAAAACTGCATGGGAGATTTTAAACTAATAAGAAGTGCTTTGATCAAACAGTAGATGTTCACTTTAATCACTACAATTTGAATATCTGAGAAATAGCTTTCTCTTTGTTTGAACCTGTGATAGCCCTTTAAAAGAATTGCAATACATATAATCAGGCTACTTTTCAGCCTGGCTTTTAAAAAAGTTTTCAGAAAAACAAACAAAAAAATCCAACTGAGCTGCACGAAAATGTAATGTCAAAAAACCAGCAGCCTATTCATATCACAGCTACTTTGAATCTCATTTTTAATGGGTACATTGAGCCACACCACATAATCTAAAGAATTGATTACAAAATGACCCTCAACGTGCTTTAGAAAACTATTTTCAAAGTCATAGTGAAAAAAGATTGGTTGCATTTACATATGATAAAACAAGGCAGGGATAAGGTGCATGCTGGGTGCTGTATCATGCAATGCATAAGAATGAGACAGAATAATACAAACATTAAAGGGTTCTTCATGTCCTCCTCTGTGTGCTCTTACCAGGGTCAACCAGAGATTTAGGCATTAAAATCCCATTATGAGACAAGAATTCAGACTTTTAGCTATCATTTTCTTTAAACAAATCAATAAAAAATGAATAGGCTTGATGGCTGCAAGGACCTTTTTGGAATTATAAATAAACTTCATCAGACATACTGCCAGTCCAGGAAGGGCAAAGTCAAGGTCTGGATGGCACAAAGTGTGTAGCACAGATCATCTATCACAGCATCAAACTCAACCGAAAACACACCTGGCTACTATGTTAAGAAAAAATAGATGGGCTTTGCCCTGGTGCATGTATTCCTTCAGACCACGGATTACCTGTTGTCTACACCACGCTTAAGGGATTTTATCCAATGAATTATGATTCTAACAGAATGCAATAAAGGATGGTCTGTTTGGTCACTTTGTATATATTTGTCCTTCCTGGTGTTACCTGTTTTTACCCTTAAGCAAGCTTTTCTGATTTCTTTGGATTTTGCTTTTCCTGTGACTTCAAATGCATTTTCCAGCTGAACTACAGCAGTAGCTGCACTAAGGTGAGAAGGAATGCTACATTTCACATAATATAAATGCCCTATTTGAAACAATGCTTCAGTTAAAAACTAAAACCTGCTGTTACATGGCTTTATTCGTAGCAGAACTTTTTAAAACTGAAGTCAGTATTTCTTTTTTGTTTTCCTTTGGTACAGAGTGTATCGGTTTTTAGGGTACTGGTGCATTTTCCACTGTTGAGGCAGAGCCCACAAATAGTCTTCAGTAAGATTAAAATCTATGCTGTTGTGTCTCTCTCCAAGAACATTTAATACTTTATGTTAACAATGCCCAACCTGTGCGGTATGGGAAACCACATTACCTTTCAGTAGCAAGGGAGCGGTGTATTCACAACTTTTCCCTATCAAAAAAAGAAAGCAACCAGCTTATCCATGCCTGGTGTAAGGCAAAAGACACAGATTCCTTGCAGGAATAAAGATCTCAAATGCTGATAGGCTATGATCATGAAACACAATGGAGGTTAAGGAAGCCCATGAAAAGAAGCCGATCCCATTCTGATAAACCTGCAATGTAATTCATAGCTATTCCTAAATTACCTCAAGAAGGATGACTCTGAGGATCAGATCTATATCAGATGAATTATTCTGTTAAACTACCAACAATCCACAGGTTGAATCACCTTTGTTTTTCAGGAAGCACTTGGATATAAACTGGTCATGGTAAAAGTTTTCAGTTGCCTAACCACAGTCATTAAAAAAACCCAAAGCAAACAAACTGAAACTCAAACTCCAAACACCTCCGGAACGCCCCTCAGTCTGGAAGAACTTTCTCCCAGTTTTTAGTACAGCAAAGAGATGGTAGTAGTACAGTTATTTGAGCTTCGAAGGTAAGAAATTGCAGCCAAACTTTAAGTTAATTCAAAAAATTCTTTTACCTCAAAAGAGTTCCAGCTTGATCTGAAATTGGGTGCAGCAACTTATAAAACTTTTTTTTTTTTTAAATTAAAGCTACAACCCCGTAAGCAGCAGTGTTTTTAATCTACCATTCTCAGAGCTGTTGCAGAATTTCTAGTTATAAAAACACCTCTATGTGGTATCATGTGAAGCAACACAACTACATAGGAAAAATATTTTTGGGGAAAAAACCTACCTATTTCTTGGACTCTTTTCTAAGATTCTTACTCAGACTTACATGCTATTGAGCAAGGACTCTCTCATCGATGGAGGTGCAACATATACTTAAACTACATCAGAAGTAAAATTGTGATTTTAAGATACCCATTTCCTGCTTTTTCAAGGAGAGATTTCAAATGGTTTTCGTGTTTGACAAGAAATGAAAAGTGTCTTTTATCAGTGAATTGTAACATTTCTATTTAAGTAGTTTCCGCAACAGTTTTCATACACACATTCTATCTGAACCTCATCTAAAATACCACACCTTCCCCAAACCTACCCCCAAAAACACCCAACTCTTGGAAGGTACTGACAACTAACAAGTTGATAAGCTGTTGCTAACACTCAATGCTTTCTGTGTTAATTAAAACTCTACGATATATTTAATTGGTTATATTATACTTAGGACAAACAGAAAATATGAATTATCAAATTGGAAATGGGTTTGCAGGACAAAAGTCTTATTCAGAATTACTTGTTATTTAATCCAGAATCAAGCAGGTATTACAGAAGGAGGTGGTTTTCTTCTCACAGAAGACAACTCGGGAACTATTTGTCTATTGGTGTTATAATTAAAATTGTAAAGTTAATACTTAAGAGCATAAAGTTAATACTGCAGAGCAGTCCGTGACATTATTTTCTTTAAAATTATGCATTCAGAACAACTGAAAATTGTTCCACACTGATGGTTTTAGTTATTTATTGGTAATTATTGTCAAGTGCTTTTCAGCTTCTCACACTGCCCTGCTAAGGAGAAGTGGGGGAGAGGTCGGGGCACCCAGGAAACTGGAGGGGACAGAGATGGTACAGGCAACCCAAAATGGACAAAGGGGTATTCCACACTTAGCCTGGGGACAGTCTGGTCTTCAGGACAGGTCCGAGCTGTACTCTGAGAGTTGTGCGCTTCCAAGAGAAACTGTCTCCTGTATCACCAGGTTTGTATATTTTGTTTTAAGTCTTGCTGTTGCTATTTCTCCCTCCATTTGCTGTTGTCAGTAAACTGTCCTTATCCCTACCCACAAGGTTTGCCTCTCTTTTCCTATTCTCCTCCCCATCCCGCCATGGGGGAAGTGAGCAAGCAGCTTTGTGGTGCTCAGCTTCTGGCTCGGACTAAACCACAACACAGATGTTCATATTCAAGAAGTGGAAAAAGCTTGTTCACTGCCACTCTGTGAGCAAACACGCTCACTTTAAGTACTGGCTGAAAGCTAAGCAGAATCTGCAGTTCTAGGCTTCTTAAATGCAGAATTAAATTTTCCACAAAAGCAGTCAAAAAACCCCACCCAAGAAATTTAGACCTGTTTATTTCTAACAGCTCATGATCACAAGTTATTCTCATACTATAATTTCATTAGAATGACAACACTAACTTTAGTTTCTCTTTTGAAGCCATTTCTAGACTGGTTTGTTAGTCTTTGGCTTACAGTTCTATCCTTTTTTCAGTTGAGATAGTTAATATTCTTTCTAGTAGACAATAAAGTCTGCATAAACCCCACAATCTTTTGGTATCATAAAGCCCTACTTATCACACATACAAAAACACCTTGCAAATCATGGGATAAGGGAGACAACACATTCTTTCTATGCTTCTCACATTTTACTTATTACCCATCCAGGTGTGTTGATAGATCTTGTCTTTTAGGAACTTGATTAAGAGCATGTTTTTTATATATATAGTAGGTTGAGAGCAACAGGACTATTGATTTATTAGGGATTTAAAACACACCTAAAAAGATTATTATTATTATTATTAACTTTTTCTCCAGCAAGGTTACAAGAAGAGAAGTATTAGCAACCATTCTGAAGTCAAAAACACTGGATTAGAATAAGCAATTCTAAAAATTCTTCCAATGAGCTAAAACTGATAGGAAAGAACATGCTGAAGTAAAAAAGAAAAGGCGTAAGTCTACCCAAAACATCTTCAACTAGTTGATTTTGAACTCACTTAAAATCTTTAGGGAAAAAAAAAAAGTTCAAAAGTTAAACTGAGGAGATAGAAGTTTTCCCAGTTTGAATGACAGAAAGCATGGGGAAGTACTTATTCACCTAGAAAGATTACTAGCATTGTAAGTTTAAAAAATAATTCCAAAGGTAATAAATATCAAAACTGGAAGTTATCCTGACCTTTAAAGAGCCTTTACTTTTACTATACTGTAATTAATAAACAGTCCAAAAAATATTTGAGAAAATGACAGGCAGATATATCTGATTCAAGGAAGATGTTCTTAGTTAAATAAAATGACCTGATTTCCGTCTCAACAAGTATACCCTTGTCTGCACACAATACTTTAAAGCCTTTCTGAGATTGTTAAAGAAGCTGTGAACCATACAGAGTTCTCATTTAGGATGCATTTTAAAAAAGCTGCATACAACAAATAACAGGTCTATCTTGTGTTTTGAAAACATTTAACTTAGATTGAGATTCTCTACCACTCTTTGAAGGCCCAGAAAAATCATTATTTTGATTTCTTGATTACTTTTTCATTGACATTACTTCATTGAAAGGAAAGCTTTTGCCATACACATTTCATTACAATCCAGATAAAAGCATAGAATCTTTACAGAATTTTTTATTTCCAGCCATAAATGCCTACAAAAGACTTGTCCCATCCATATGGCAAACACTCAATTTGAGGTGCCACAACATAGATTATGGTTACCACTTCTAATTTTTTATGCTATAGGATTAAAAAGTGCACACACCCAGTGATAACACGAGTACTGACCAACCCAGTGATAACAGCGAGTACTGCACCAACACGAGGATAGACCCAAGGCCCCAGCCAGGTTCAGACTACTCTGGAGGCAACCAGGAGCACCCCTCTACAAGCAACCCCTTTTATGGGGGACTCAGCTCACCTGGGCTGGTTGCTTACCTCTGGCCTGGCCAGAACCAGGACATGCTTGTTCTGAACTTTGATATCCCGATGGTAAACATTTAAGATTACATCTGTGTTGGTTACATTGATTTAGTTTCAAAGTTGTAAAATGCGTGAAGTAAAATATAATTAAGAAATCAAAGAAATACAGCATAACCTGATTTTTTTTTAATCAACTTTCATTTGTTTGTGATTTCCACCTCAGCTGGCAAGGGTAAGAGAAAATGGCCGTAAGTTGTGCCAGGGAATGTTTAGATTGAATGTAAGGAAACATTTCTTCACCAAAAGCGTTGTCAAGCATTGGAACAGGCTGCCCAGGGAAGTGTTTGAGTCACCATACCTGGATATATCTAAAAGATGCACAGATGTGCTGCTCAGAGATGTTGCTTAGTAATGGATTTGGCACTGTTAGGTTAACAGTTGGACTTGACAATTCTAAAGGTCTTTTCCAACCAAAAGGATTCTATGATTGAATTGTGTGCAGCAATGATTTGCTGAAAAGAGAAAAGCAAAGTATATTGCGTTTTTTCCTACCTTTTAAGAAAGTAGGGGCTCCTTGAAAAAAACTTGCAATCCTAGGTCACAGAGCATCACTGTATGGAGCATCACAGCAAGAGCAGGATTTGAATTCTGATTTGCCTTTGATGAATACATCGGAATTTAATGATGAAGGTTAAAAAGAACATCTTATCTATCGGTGCTTAACATCAAGAATAGGTAAAGGAGTAACCCTCAGCCTGTCCAGCAGAAGGCAGAAAACACAGCTCATACGTCAAGGTTGCTGACATTTCTTTAGCACCCTCCGTTTTCGTGTCTTCTTGTATTTCTCAGTGGTCATACGTTCTATTAGTTTCAAGTTAGCTAGACTATCTCAGTGAAAGTCCTTCAGGGGCTCTGACAGGCAAACATTGATTCTGATATGTGGTTTTATATATAATACTTCAGTCCTAAAGCATTGATCAAGTGTGGGACTAAGACTGGACCTAGCTGTACCTAGTCTCTGCTCTGAGAAGGAGTTCAGAAAGCAGAGGAGTCCTCTCTGAACCTTGTGACTCAACTGAAAGGGCCTCCCTTGGCCACACATTATTACCCTTTACATGACAGTAATTAATCTTGACATAACAGCAATATTCTGCAGAGATCAATGAGATTTGTTTTCATGTTATTATTAAGGAATTCTGACATTGCCCTGGCATAGAAAGAGGCTACTGTCTTACTGCCAAGCTGGATATGTATGGAACAGAGTCACTGAAGTGATTTGAAGCACTGCTTGATGTTACATGCCTAGCTGTGTTTTCACTATCACATGCCACTGTCACTTCTCTTATGTTTATTTGGTGATGTTTTCTATTCCTAGTAACAGACAGTAAAGTTAAGAAGCTGAGCAGGTTATGCTGGGGAGAAAATAATTTTTTAATCAGGTCCAGTAATCTCATTATATTTTCTGCCATAAATCTGTGTTACAAGGCAAAAATCTCATGAAAAACAGAGAGGCAGTTTTGTACCTAGCAGGAATGCTGCTTAAGTGACAGTTTTTGGGGGAAAAAAAAATTAAAAACAATTGAAAATATAAGTATTTCTGAAATGAAACAATAAATCTTAGATGGTAATTTAAATGAATTTCAAATTATTTTATATAAAAAAATCCTGAATTTTCATAGAATTGAATAAATAAAACTTATCCAAATACAGAATACAACATTTATCTGAATTATTTCAGCAAATTTAATAAATGAGATAATAATGTGGCACATCCCACCTGCTCATTCCCTAAATTTTTAAACATATTTGCTGCTTGTTAGAAAAAATGTATTCAACTTTATTACTAAGCTTCCATTGTAGTAAATAGAATAATTCTAAATTTTTTAATTGATCTTGACTTAGGTATCAAAAGTTCATCAGGCCAAAACAAGCCAGTGTTACAGATGTCCACTTTATTCATGTTTAACTGTCTTAATACTTGTCTTTATACTGAACCTATGGAATTTTCTGATCCAGAAATTTAGCACTTTAACCTCTCAAATCAATTCATTACAGTGGAATATTCAAGAAATACCATAATTACTCATATTCTGTAGTGTGATTATAAATCTTCTTTATGAACACAAGAAATATTAATGGTCTATATGCCTGATATTTGGTAGTCTAATGTAAAGTTCTTAATAATTTAGTTAATCTTTTCCAAGGTGAAGAATAAGTTCTCAGAGTGAAACAGAATTTCTCAGTCAATTGCCTGTAAACAAGTGTTCAGTCTGAAACCTTTGGCTGTTCTGTATTTTGACATACATCGGTGAGAGACACCTAATACTCTCTTTCAGCAGTATCACGTCAGAAAATGCACAGCAGTATTGAAATTATAGGAAATTAGAGACTTTAATTAGAGTCCTGACATTCACGACTCATCTGATCTAGTTTAAATTACAATTTTACAGTGAGGGGAAGCGGGATTGGAATGGATTGGATTAATTTCCTTCCAAAAAAAATTTCTGTGATTTTATTATCAACTAAAACACTGATGTGCTTGTTAATGTAGTGCCAGCACCAGAAATCCAGTCTGTTTTCCTTCCTATCATTCAGGCAGCATCCTGTTTCACTGCAGAAATTGGATAACTTTTTTGTATTTTTGCATTTGGAAGATTTTCTGGTTTTGGACCATGGGTGTTCTGCTAAGTTGATCTCAAATTCTGAATCTTTTATACAAATTAAAACTCTTCCAATCTTCATGCCATAAGCGTCCTTCCTGGTTATCTTATCACCACCTATTACAGTAACCCACTGGTTTTTGCCAAACCGCTTTGCTACCAGTAATGTCTAGTAACCAATCAATTAATAATAGCGCTGCCAAGGATTGTGAATTATGACCAAAAGCCTTACCTTATGAAAAAGCAAGGCTTGCATTACCTACTGCTTATGTTTTCTACAAATTTCATATATAATAATTTCTTTTTTACAGTATGATACTCATTACTTTTAGAATTCTCCAGTCTTGAAAACATTTCAAAATACCTAATCTAGATTATTTTGTACCTAGATGTCTTTGGACTTGCTAATAATAATTAATATAATAAAATGAGTCAGCAAATCTCTAATGGTTTTCAGGAACACAAATGACCATTTGTCTTGTGTGTTTCTGTAGAAAGAGAATAAGTACTTGCATGTTATGCACATGCTTAGTACTACATGATGAGTGTTTACAACCATGGAAAAAGAGCTGAATTTCACTGAGGGCCACAGGGGAGGAAGAAAAGGAATATACCAAACTGCATGGCAGATGATACTGCAAGGTTGCTGCAACTAACTTGACCTCTATCCATATTCAATCTTTTCAACTACAGGTCCCACCTGTCTTTAAAACCTTTGGTAGTTTATTTGCACGGTTATAGACTCAAGGACCTTGACTCCACCTCAGGACGGGCGATAAGGAGATAAAGACTCAACCTCAGCCATTATAAAACAATACAGTGGTTAAGGAGTGACCTCCTTAGGGGAAGAAGAGAGGTGTGAGTACCTCAGAGTAGAAAAAGGTTTTGATTCTGACCCTCCAGGTATGGTTATGTATATCACAGAGTACTGGAAAGAGGCCGGTGTTGATGGAGCTTCATGATTGTAGGGACTCCCTGTCTCTGTAGTAGTATTTCTATAGGTGTAGATTTAAGTTTGTGTAGGAGCAGGTCAGGATTTATTTATCATATCACAACATTTCATATGAGCTTCCCTTGATCCCTAAGCCATTCAGGGGACTTGTCTTCAAACAGAAGGTTTAAAGAGAGAGAGAAGAAAAAAAAAGAATGGAAAGAGACATCTGAAGTAGCTTCAGTTAAAT
This sequence comes from Hypotaenidia okinawae, assembly GCA_027925045.1. Classification (NCBI taxonomy): domain Eukaryota; kingdom Metazoa; phylum Chordata; class Aves; order Gruiformes; family Rallidae; genus Hypotaenidia; species Hypotaenidia okinawae. The sequence goes on from BSDF01000006.1 coordinate 11,804,155, forward strand.
GTTAGCCAAAAATACATCTAAAACTGCAGCTACAGATACGTGAAGAGAAGCAGCCAGTTTTCTGTCAGTTTTAAAACCTACAGCATATACAAAATATACCTAGTTAAGAACCTTTTTTTTTAATACAGGATTTTACAAGTGTCTGACCTTATTAATATGAAGGTATTCAAAGTTTCTCTGCTGGAAATCTAACAATAGATTCAAAGAACAGCATTAGGCACAGAAAAAACATGACACATGACTACATATTAACATTTTTTTATCCTTTTTCAACAGTAAACATTTGTCAGGCAGCACTAAAAGGGTAAGAAAAATGCTCAATTTCTGTAGCAAAAAAAAAAAGAAACTCAGGCTCTCAGTTGTCTGCTGTCTTCCATGTTGTCCATTGTAAATATATATATATATACACTTGCAACTCTTGTCATCTTGTTTTATGCATACTGAACCTCTAAAATAGCTACAGTTTTCTCTGTACATGAGGCAGGTGACCTTTTACGAGGCAGAAATGCCTGCAGAAAATGTCCTGTACATTCTTGCACTTATGTTAAATATAAAATTCACTAAGATAATAAATAAGCCTGCTCTTCATGTAATAATAAAATATTCTTTACAAAACGAGGGGAATGTAGGAAAAATTAACTGGGAGAATTTAAAAGAGGAGTACCATGAGAAGATAGGAGGTTTAAAAGGAGAGAAACATTAAATGGTTTGGAAATAACAGAGATTTTTCTACTAAATGAAAAAAGGGAATGATAGCAATCATCTTGTTTAATAAATAACAAAAAGCAGTGGAGATATTATATTATTTAGTTTCTCCTTGTGTTTGTTCTGAACCTCATGTTTCATTTAATAGAGCCTAAATTCTTATAATAGGATCTTTTAATAAATTCTTATAACTAAGATCTCCCTTCTTACTTTTTTATACTCTGGATGTTATAGACTTCCAGCAGCATATTTCCCTTCAAGTTGTCTCTTCCCAGACCAAAAAGTCTTGATCTATGAAATTGCTCCTTGCATATAGGCTGGTCCTTATCTTTGACCATCCTTACTAACATTTTCTGAATATTTTCTGCTTCTTTATCCTGTTTAGATGGGGTAACCAATACAACACATTGTACCCAAATTGTGGGCACACTAAGGATTTACAGAGTCCTAATGTTACCTGTATTTTTCCTAATATTCTCCACAGTTTATTTCCTTACTGACCACTATTGATCACCAAGCTAACATCAAGTTAACGTTTACCTAGAATTATGTGTTATAGTCCCTAGGTTTCTCAATTGAAAGTAGTCGTGTCCCCACCCCGTCCCCCACATCTATAATAATCACTTAGTATCAACTTTTTGAATTCCACCTACCATTTTTAAGGTTAATCACTCAATCATGTTTTGTCTGCCTACAGCTCTTTATACTTAGATTTCACCTTGATTATCCTGAATATCTAAGTAGTACCACAACTGAGATAACCACAAAAACTGTTCAAGTCTTTATTTACTTTCTTTCAACCAATATTTCATTTCTTTCTGATCCCATAATTACTTCATATTTTAATGAGCCTTCAGTGGTAAATTTTGTAAAAGACATTTTGGAAATCCAAGTAAACATGACACTACTAGTTTTCTTTCAATCATAAAGAGCTTTGGGGACCTAATGTTTTGAATATATCTTCTGCTTCATACACATGAAGCTGTTCAAGCAGCAGGTTCTGTCTCTTCTGCCAGATTTTCATGGTAATTGATCCAAAAAAATATATAAATATCATTGATGTTTTTCTACATGCAACACTGCACAGTCCTGACATGAAAAATATAAGCAATCTGCATAATGCTGGAGTGGTCCACCAGTGATAAAAAGTGCTATGACCAACTGGGAGAATTCCTATTGTAGCTGGGGACTGTTTTTAAGAAGTAGAAAAAGGAGAAGAAATAGGGAAAACTCAAGAGATCAGTTTTACTGTGTCATATACTTTCTTTCACAGAGTATTCCAAATAATATTTTTTTTTTTTTTTTTTAAAAAACAAAACTAACTTAAGGGAGTCTCTTAACTTCCTTTTAAAACACAGCCAATTTAGGAATAGAACATAGTATATCAAAGAATGTAAAATTACAATAGGGGAGGAAAAAACCCTCCCAACTGAAATTAGAATACAACACTGAGAAGCAATGCACTTTTTGAATATAAATGCCAAGAGAATGTGAAGATAGGTAGTTGTCAAGACTGCAATTTTGCTATTTATGCTTTCCATTGTTTGTCTCTCTGAAAAATACTTTCTTCCCCATATCTCTCTGATGTTCTGTAAGGAATGTGTGTTAATGTTTTCTGAAGAAGTAATTGAGAATCATCAGTCTGCACTAGAGAAAAAAAATCTGCTCCACACATATAATTTTGGGGTAGATTATTACTGCTGTGTTGGCTAAATGACAAAGTTTTAGTAGTGAATTGTGTGAATCAGGCAAGAAGCTAAATCAACACTGCTGTCAGCTAATCATAGCCTTAAAAAGCATGACTCTAGTGCCATCCCCAAACACCATCAGTGTTTATGTATTCTAATCACAAAGAGAAGATTACAGGAAAAGAAAACACAGCGGATGTGTTTTCTGCTTTTACTTGTTGTCCTGGGTTGGGCTAGCAAAGGGTTAATTTTCACCAGAAGCTGGGAGGGGACACAGCCAGGACAGGTGACCCAAACTATCCAAAGGGGTCATGCTCAGTATAAAAGCAGGCTGGGGGAGGAGGGTCCACACAGCTCCAGGATGTGTGGCTTTGGGGACCACAGGGAAAATGTCGAAAACATTCTATCTGAATGAAATCAAGCTATATTAATGAAGGTCTTAAGGTATATTAGCTGTTTTGTGAAGCAGCTCAAAGCAGCTCTTTCTGAAGAAACCTCAGTTTAAGATAAGTTCTCCTCTATGCTTATGACATTACATAACACAGTGTTGGAAGAAACCTGCCTCAGTCATGCTTTTTTTTTTTTTCTTCTCATCTCTATTTCTGACTTCTAGCACAGCTCACAGTTTTCATACGTGAGATGAGGTTGGAATAATTACAACTATAGTCTTACCACCTTCTTGGTTTCAGCCCAGAAGCAGAACATCCTGGACTTTTGCAGAGGCGCTGGGCTATCTTCATTCTGCCTCTAAAACATCTGCCAACCTTCTAGCATAAGAACACGCTTGCAGTTTCCCTGAGCGGTTGGTAGATAAATCTGGACTTAACTGAGATGGGTTCTCTGTAAATATAATAAAGGCAGTCTTGATATCAGATGGCAAATATTCACCACTTTATAAAAGTCATGTTCTTCTAATTAGTTTAGATGGGAACTGGTTTAGAAATCTCTAAAATCAATAGATCTTTCTGCAGAATCTTAGCTAACACCGTTACTACATTACAGAACAGCCCGTTAGCCACTGAAGAGACAGACTAATGCTGACACCGAAGCTTACCCATGATGGTTTAATTATTCCTGTTCAATACCGTTTTTGTGAGCCGTTGTTTTCATAATCAAGTGCAATAAAGAGCTCAGGTCTGGTATGTATTTTGTGGAAACTCAAAAATGCGGTGAGACCTTTATAGTGCATATACACACAATTCTGCATTCTGATTTTAAGAATATTAGAACGATTCAAATATGTTCCTGATATTTCAGGTGGGAACTGCATGCACAGCACCTCTGGATCTGAAGGGTGTTTGTCACATGTTTAGATCATTGCAAAAGGCTCTGTACACCACAGTGACTGAAACCTGCTTTACTTGCAGTTTCTTTTAATATTCAAGTAGTTTTCTATATTCATCCAGGTATCACAGATGGATGAGCAGAGGCAACAGAAAACCCATAAGGTATCCAAATCAGTGTCATAGCTGGAATCTGATTTCAAGAGTCTTACTTGCTCAAACATATGCATTTTATCCTTTCTGTATTCCTAGTAGTTTCAAGATAGGTATTCGGAAACAAAATCCATGCTTCATCCACTGTATTTTAAAATTACGCTTCAGATACTGAATTTTACTAGGAAAAAAACCAAAGAAAATGGATGAAACTACATTCATATTTGATATCTTTGAATTAAGAGTGTATGGACTTACATAATTTATCTTTATTTTAATATATAAGGGAAACAATGAACCACAACAGCCAATATTATGCAAGGACACAGGGGACATTAGCATGATCCCTTCTGGCCCTATGCACAATGAAATCTACAACAGTTTATAAAACATGGACAAAGGAAGTAGAATTTCAGGGTAGCAAACCCACGGTCAGCATCCTCTCACAGAAATATAGAAAAAACTGCTTCCACATTTGCTGTCCTCATATACACCCAAAGAAAGTCAAATTTCTTCTATGATGGAGTTTAGAGGGTGGGTCTTTGCTGCTGACAGCCCAGGACAAGGTATGAAACTGGTATCTGAATAGGAAGCACCTATTTCCAAACTGAAAATGCCAAAATAACTCTGTTCATTGAGCAGCAGCAGCAAAACCCATTTGCCCCCTTATATATTTGAATGCCACTATAAACTGCAATGGACTAGAAGTCAAGGAACAAAATCTATGAATAAGAAAAGCGCCTACATGCTTTGGACATCTGGAGAATGAAGCATATATCCTTCAGCATGAGATTAAACTATCTGATGCAATTATAATTTCAGCATTATTGTAGTGTGAGAAAGTTGACAACTGCAAGTTAACAATAACAAGAAGCCTAATGAAGCATCTGCAAACCATTCTCCAAATTACTGACATTATCACAGAAGTAGTGCTCAAATGTGAGAGAATACTGGACAAATATCTGCTGCTTCCAAACTTAGGAGAAGATAACTTAAAAGGAGCTTGGCATAGCCTTATGCTAATACATGAATCAGTCCTCCAAAAAAGCAAAGGAGAGGGAAAAGACTGAGACAAAGTTATGCGATGTTCTGCACATGTAAACTGGTAGAATTTGCTTCTAACTCACACTGAAAGAACAGGATGCTCAAGAAAAAGAAGTGTGTTCTGTAATAAATAGGATGATCCACGACCAAGATATTGTATAGACTGTTGAACGTGTCTTAAATGGTTTATTTGAGAGACAAAAACCTAAAAATGGAATATTCAATGACTTTCAGCAATGCTAATTCAAGCAGACAATATCTAATTAAACCTTCATATGCCAAAGGAATGAAAAATAACTGTCTTTGGTTGTATGACAGCAGAAATTAATTAATATGTGCTCCTATTTGAAAGAATTATGTCAACTTGTGGGATAAGAACAGTTTACTGGATAGCAAAGGGAGAGAACAACAAGACGACTTATTAAAAAAAAGTATAAAACTGGTGATACACAATACAGTTTCTCATCCAATCTCATAACTCAGGCTGTATAGCTCAGACCTGTCCCAAAGCCAGAGCATCCCAAACCACACTGTCCCTCCTTGACTAGCCCCCTTGACATCATACAGTATAGAATACCCCCTTTGGTTAGTTTGGGTCACCTGTCCTGGCTGTGTCTCCTCCCAGCCCCTGGAAAAGTTAACACTATCCTAACCCTGGACAGCCAGAAAATGAGAAACACATATCATAGAATCACTAGGTTGGAAAAGACATTTGAGATCATGGAGTCCAACCATATCCATCCTCTACTAAATGCTTAATTTATGCTTTAATTCCGTATAATATGACTTCATCAGCCAATTACCCTAGATACCAAGTGTAGGAGCTTCTAATACAGAAGATTTTCAGATAATTTTAAAATCAAGTTAAAGTATCTTTGTTTCAAACTAAATAAGCAATTTTTTTCCGTTTTTTGCATTTAGATGGTTGCATGTCCTTGCTGAAAGGGGACACTATATGTATTATCAATATACATATTTTTGGAGGGAAGTTCCAAAGTTGATAGTGCTTTAACATGCAGCTTGAATGATCTCATTTCTGAGACAGATTTAGACTATTACCAGCTTCCTAAGGAAGAGTCCATTTTTATTCAAATAAAACCAAATTGGATTTTTTCAGTGAACTTTTTCACCCTCCTCTATACAGCTACATTACACACAATAATGGACGTTCTAGAAATGTGTTCAACTATGTTTTTTGAAACAATAACTTGAGATACAAGAATAGTGAGTAGATAACCTAAAATGTTAAGATCAGTCTTTATTCAAATCTGTAAAACAGATTTCAAGGTGAATAAAATATTTCTGGATAAAATATATCTCCTGCACAAGAATGGAAATAGCTGATATCCTTAAGAGAATGGATGTCAACTGTATCTTAGGCCAATGAAAATTCTAAATTACAGGAAGATAAACTATTTTTAAGATAGGCTATAAATGGAAAACATAAAGAAGTTTTTAAACCCCTTACTTTATTCCCTGGTATTCTTTCCATTCCTTTCTTGTCTATGAACAGGAAATCCCTTTCTACAACTTCAGCTATTCAGCTCATTTGAAGTTGTTTGTAGTAATGGGCTTCAGACAGCCACAGGTCAATGTTGATAAAAAGAATTTACAGGTGCAGAGGTTATAAGAGTTTATAATGTAGCACTACGCACCCTGTACAAACAAATGTAAATAAAAAACAAGATAAAGAACCATTCCTATTTTTTCCCTGTTTTCAATATGTGATATCCAAAATTCCATTAAAAATATCTGTTTCATGAAACAATCTGCTATACTCTGCATTGAATTACAATGCAACTTATGCAAGAACTTTTTATCTGCAAGGGTAATTCTAATATAGAAGAAAAGTGCAATATTACAATCATTGCAATTTTGGACCAATGACGACACAATAAACTACAAAATGTGTACACATGTAAATACAATAAGCAATTTTATCATGTTTACAAATGTTTTTTAAAATTATCAAATATGCCAAAATTGAATAATTCTCTTCAAAAATCTATTTACCATTGCAAATTGCTCATACATCATCTATTTATTTCTCAGTTATTCATCATGTGCATGAGATTTAAAGATGAGTCAGTAATCTTCATGAACAGTTGGTGCAATCTAAGTCGGCTGTGAGAAATGGGGAGTAATATTAAGGCCAGAGGTTTTCATTACACAATTATTGTAGATTAATTCCACTGATAATTTTACTCCACAAGGATAGAAGGTCAAGAGTTATAATATGTAAGTTGTCATCCAAAGAATTCATGAAGTTTAGAAGTACAGATATTTCAATGATACAAGTACTACTGCTGAGCAATAAACTCATTTATAGACAAATGCTTGACTGTATGTACACAATGAGGCAATGTAACAGCTTGATTCCAAAATAACAAGTAGAATGGATGAAGTGTGAAATATATAACATATATAATTGAATACTTTTTAATTGTCTATGAAACTGGGCAATCGGATTTTAAAATGCATGCATGACTGTCTGTAATACCTCTTGTTAAGTGGAAGAACTCATTCATTTACTTTTAATAATATATTCCCTTTTTGCAACAGCACAATACTGGGAGCCACTCTGTTTCTGCTATCATCTATTCCCTAATCAGCTTTTTCCTCATTTTGTGTTTGTTTAAACACTTTTTTCTTCCTCAGTGTCAAACCTTGCACATGTTAAATTCTATTCTGCTTTGTCCAGTCATTTTCCCAATTTTATTACTGCATTATTTTTTCCAATCCTATACAAGAGTCTTACGGACCTTAATAGTTTTAATGCCATTCACATCTGTACTTAAATAGGGCATCATCCTCCCCATTCCATCATCCAGACCATCAATGAAATAACTGAATAGCACTCAATTCACAGCCATCTGCAAAACTTAACTGAAACATCCTTCTCTTTTGATAGCTTCTCTCCAGTCCTGTATTATGACAACCTTTTCAAGAACTACAATGATAAACTGTTCCTAAATAATTGTATCACTGAGCTGACACTCTACCTGAAATTTATAGATGACATCTTTATTATCTGGATTGGAAATTTAGACTCCCTTATTGATTTTTACCACAAATTCAATAATCACCACTTTCCATCAAACTGCCACCACGACACTCATACACTAGCACCAGATTCCTACAGCAACATCAGCAGTAGTAACTTGCAAGCGTGATAACTAGAAAAATAAAGGCCACGTTATGTTAAATGGCAAAAGAATTTGGCAGAAAATAACCCCCTTGCATTCCAGCCTGCCCTCAGCTATGAGAGAGGCTGGGGATGGCTGGGTTTAGATTATGAGTGATTCCCAATTCGGCACTGTAAATCTGCTCATGTTCAATACACAGGTTCAAAACCTGCCTGGATGCTACCTTCTGCAGCCCGTTCTAGGTGACCCTGCTCTGACAGGGGGTTGGACTAGATGATTTCCAGAGGTCCCTTCCAACCCCTGTCCGTCTGCGATTGTGTGATTCTCTATTCCATACTACAACATCACGCTCAGCATAAAGGGGGCTGGCTGGTTGGGTAGGGGCACATGGCTCCAGGATAGTCTGGCTTTGGGATGGGTCCAAGCTCTGCAGCTCAACAAAAAACTCCATCATGTGTCACTGGTTTTGTATGTTTTGCTGTAAGTCTTGCTGTTATTTCTCCCTTTGCTGTCCCAGTAAACTGTCATTGTCCCAACAAAACAGATTTTCTTTTGACTTCCCTTTGTTTTTAATTTCCCCTAGCCTCCCACCCCCCTCCACCCCATAGGGAGGAAGGATGCTCAGCTGCCAGCTAGGGCTAAACCACAACAATAAGCCAAAGAAGCCATAACACTATTATAATACCATTGTCACATGATACATGTATGACTCAAAATAGTGGAAAAAAATAGATCCAGAAAAACGCCTTGGAGATTTTCTTTCTACTTTACCGTAGGATATTTGGTACAGAGTAGGCACTGAAGTGAATAGACACTGAGAGCATTCAGGGTCTGGGAGAAAGTGCTTAGTCACTCAGGATGATTTCTAGAAATTCTTGTATCTTTTTCTGTACTACATGCTTATATCAACATGGCAGTTCATCTCTCTGGTCAAAGCTGTTTACAACAGCATTCCCTAAAGCTCTTCTCTGCAAGTTGAATGTCAAATTGCACTGAAAGCTGTTTAGGTGATGAGGGGAGTGACTGAACTAGTCAGGTAGCTAGCGGAAGGAGGCACAGCTTCTGCACTCAGAATTTGATTGGTATGAGGAAGGAAGAGCAGCTTTACTGATACACTTATTTTAGAAGAAATCTGATTTGAGCTAAGGGCTGCAGAAAAAGTGCTTGACATAGATGAATTAGACCAAATGAGCAGAAGTGACAATGAAGATCAATGTCTTTGCAAATATCTGATTTTTACTGATGTCAGTCTCTTCTAATATTCAATCAGCTGGAAAGACGTAACTGTTTCTGGAAATAAGCCATATGTACGTTTCTCTCCCTATATCATACCTTGTGTTAAGTAAATTGTTCAGTCTTCAAGTATTTAATTCTCTTTTCCTTCTTCTCAAAGGAAGATGTTAGCATCCAGTGCAAAGGAGGTTGTGTCAGATATGAATTATAACACACATTTCACTAATTACATATGAAAGTCCCCTTCCTGAAACTTTAAATTAAGCTCTGCATCTTCTGGGGCTCATGTATTGCATTTAATCCTATCCACTTCTCAAATATTCACTAGCTGCAAGTATGCAGCATATGGAAGTCAGCAACATTATGAGCAGTCCCCTGGATTTCGTGGGTCAGATCCAATTTGTTTCACACAAATAGACTCTTATTTTCTTTATAGCCAGCTTTTATAAATCAGTCTTTTGTATTCCCTGTCCTGGGAATCTGACAGAGACTTGCATACTATGCAAATTTGCTGCTGAAGCAACAAAAATGTTACTGCATCTTTGGACTGAGTTTTTAACCTTTGTTGCCTTCTATTCTTCTTTAGTGCAGTACCAGAATCTTAATGCAAAAATCTATGCACATAAATTCTTATGTTTTCATAAATAAAGCTTGAGATGTGCAGCCCCTCATTTGAGCAGTGTTTGTATTCTAGTAGATCAGAATATGGGAGAGAAAACTTAAGAAGAGAGCCTGCATCTTGACTTTCACCTCTGCTACCTTTCCAAACAATTCCAGCTTTTTTTTTCCATTATTATTTCAAGGTTTTCTTGACAAGCGAGTACAGAAATAGAGATAAAGCCTGACTGACTCAATTTGTTTCAGGCCCATAGCCTACAGTCACAGAGAAAAGATTAATGCACTACAGCAAATCACCTCCTGGGCATCCAAATCCAACTTGGGGGCATCTTTTCAATCTTATTTTATTTTTTATACAAACATTAAGAGAAAGTAAAAATTACACTCAGTGCCTGTTCTCAAATTGCATCCATGTTCTGTTTTTCAAGGTGATACGGGTTGCAAAAGAGTGAGCTTACTGGAACTGGTAGCTTCACAGTAATTCATAATGAAACATTATGAATTGATAATGAAACAGACATGATGTGAAGGTATTTTAAACAATATTTTAATAATGGATCAATTCAGAGTAACATTGTAACCAGTTTCTGAGAGGAATTGGCACAGATGTTTGTGTCATTTGCACATGATGCAAGACAGATGTCAAACCTTTAGGTTGTTGATCTTTGGCTTCTGAAAATATTAATACAATTTTGCATTATAACAAGATGCTGTCCAGGAGTCAAAAGCTGTAGGTTGGAAAAATCTTCTGACTAATATATTCAACAGCACACTGAGAATGAAAAATGTCAAAGTATGTGTTTCCAAAATGCAAGCACGGGTTCAGTTCCATAAGGAATCACCTCTTTCACCTGACAGCACTGTAGGAAGAACAGTGCCAAATGTTACTTCGTATAGCTCCCATGACCAAGAAAATTTAAAGCCCTGACACAAGGGAAGAGACCTGTTACCATTTTTTAACAGGAAGACCTACAGGCCCTCAAAGATTTAATTCAAGCTATATATGCAGATCATTTCTACAGGTTAAGTTTGGTGCTCCTGAATGATTTACTTTATGAACTAGAGTATGTTACTTAAAGTATTAGCACGACTTCATATCTATCATTCACAGCTGAGTAGATTATGGCTATGTGTATGCTAAGACTATATGGACACAACTTGAGACATCCTAAGACAGTGTCAAAAGAAAAGTTCCCCAAGTATAAGGCTATATGAATCTTTACAGAATGTTTTAGAAGAGTGATTCAACAGCTTTTGCATTTCCTTCTGGAGTTTCATTAGAGAAGCATAAAAACACACTGAAAAAATATCCTGCAAATGGCTCTATAGAAGCAAAATAAGCCCACCTACACAGATCTAAACAAAAACCTAGCACAGATAATACCAATAACTACTATTCACTTCAGTTCCATAACTACCAGCATTTTTTCACTAATTCCCTTTACCAAAAAGCATGGAAGATCTTTCTTAATGAATTAGGAGTCTGCATAAAAGCACAGAATAATGTGGGAGATCACCTAGGAAGAAACAGAAACAAAGTATTGACTCACATCAAGATTTGTTTTCTGGGTTGTTTTTTTTTCAGAAAAAAGGTCTGCATTTATTTTGTACTCTGTTTATCATTTGCCCAGTATAAAGGGAATGCATTCAGAGTTGAATAAGTAGAAGCACTTTGTCAAAAAAATAAGTAATTCAGTGGACAGTAAAGAAGCATTTTATTCCTTATTCAGCTCTTCAAAGTTTATATATCCTGTAAAGCTAAACTTTAAAGGCGCTAGAAAGTACCGCTGCAGATATTCTCCATAGGCAAGTTTTCAAATTGGAGGGTAAGGATTTACTTGTCTCCACCTTTTAGCCAGCCTAAGTATGTCCCAAATCTTCCCTACCAGGTAAAGTTTTAAGATGTGGGATGCTGGGACCAAATCCACAAATAGCTGCTAATTTGAAAAATAAATCCAATACAAAACTGCATGTAACAGCACACTGCATCTGCAGAGCCACAGCATGGTCTACCCACTCAGCTACACCTTGAAACCTGGCAGTCACTGAGCAGCTCCACTTTCAAAGGGAGAAGGTGGATGCCACTAATGACGTGATTCCTGGCTCATACACACTCATGCCAGCCTGCTCATATCACTTAAGCTTAATATGTTATGTATTAATAAGGTAATATATATACAAAAATACATAGATACACATGCATAGAAATATATGTATATAAACAGATCAACTATGCCAGCTGTATGTAGCTTGAGGCAGATTTTTAAGTAAAATTTTAGTCTGTGTTGATTGCTTACTAAACCCTGAGAAAGAATGAGATTAGTAATGCTTTGTTACATCTTTGCTTCAGTAGTTACAATCAATCAACTGTTATAAGAAATTAAAATCAAAAATCAAAACAAGCTAGGATTGTTCAGTAAAGACAAATAATATGTAATATAAATAAATAGGCATTTCATTCTTATATGGAAACAATATTTTTACTGATTAATACATAAGCAAAGTTCCTTTTGTAGGTTACTTTTTTGTACAAATGCACGATATCATTTTGCCTGAAGCCTAGTTACCCATTTGTAGATCTCATTATCAGTGAAGTCTGACAGATTACTACTAGTAAATAATGGAAGAGGATCATTTTGTAAAGCTACACTAATAGCAATTTTGACACTCTTCATATGTGATGAGTGTTAAGAAATTAATCAATAAAAGGAAAAATTTCATTCAATTCCTTATATGTATATATGTATGGAAAGCAGCTGTATTTGTCAGGGATAAAACCCTAGCAGATCAGATTCTTAATATTGATTCATTCTTTTTCTATTTCTTTGTGAGGTTCTGTAACATGAATTCTGCATTTAGTGGGCAAGTAGATCCAGCAAAGATTTTTATAAACCTTCATGGAAATTCTGAACATTTTCCCATGAAGTTTCTTTTCATGAACACTTGACAAGTTTTTCATAGCAGCAACTGATACAGTTAAATGCAGCTGGTGTCAATACATTACCCAAGTCTCCCAAAATACAAGAAGGCAACAATATATATTCACTGATTTCTGAGAGTCTCATCACTCTTCTAGCAGTAGTTTCCTAGATTGTTATTATCTATTTGCAAATGTAGAATAATATTTGTATTGCAAGTTTAAAAAAAAAAGGCAGGATGCCACACCAGGTAGACCGTTTTGCCAAAGTCTAGATTCAGAGGTTGTTGTGAAGGCCATCAAGCACAGGACTTTTAACAACTGTGGCAGCTCTGGGACTGTTTTTATTGATGTGTGCACATCTTAACCTCAAATAACTAGTGTTAATACATTTTTTGGATAATTAAGGATTCCATAATATATTAGAAATATATCTGTGTGTTCAAATGCATATAGCCTCATAGCCTATAATTAGAAACAAAGATACCATCATGTACTCTAAATTAGTAGCTAGATTTAACTTTCCTATGTACAGTTATCTTGTTAGCTATTAAATAAGGACAATAAAAATATTAGCTGGAATTTGGTGTCAATAGTATGTGTGAGAACATGTGGGGTTTCAAAAGGGGAAGAAAGTGTAGAAAACTGCTGATTTTGCAGACATGACAATTTTCTTGTCAGAAAATCTAAAGTTCTTTAGTGCCCAGCTAAACCTCAAACGAACACACTTGTCAGTCTGAATTCCAAGGTTTCACTTTGCAGAGCTGACACACAAGTTCACTTCTTCCAGTCTTGAGTTCAAGCTCTTCACATTCCAGAGCAAGGAATCCACATTCCTTGAACTACAGTCAGGAAAAAGCTTTATCAGTTCTGAAAGGCACTGCATTATGCTGTTACCTGTGGCAAAATGGAACCGTGGCTGACAAACTGAAACATCCCTATCATTTCTGACTTATCTTGGTCATGCTACATATGCCATGCTGCATACACAAGCAGAGGATTACTTTGCCCAAGACCCTTGAAGTACAGGGACATCCATCCACTATGTGAGAATCTGAAGGGCAGCTCATGAATTAGTATGTACACAACACTCGGAAATACTAATTGAAATCAAAGGGAAAAATAAGTTCATTCACCCTCTAAAATAAACACTCAAAATATTCTTGGATTCCTGCTGATTTCCTTTATTAGAGGAAGACACCTGGTATAATTATGCATCTGGGAGATAAACTGTCTCCAAAAGGCAATCAAAATGTATTAGAACACATTTCTACATGCAGTTAATGTTGCAAACTTTTATGGGAAAGTTAAGCATCTCTCCCCCACACACACTGTAATTAGTAATGTAATACTGTAAAGAATTTTCCTGAGCAAAACTAAGTATTTTGGTGAGATCAGAAAATATATTTACCAGAAGGGGCTAGGTAGCTAGGAAAAAAATAAAGGTTTTGTTTCTGCTAGGGCTAATTCAGTGTGTCAGATTTCCTGCTTCCTGGATCATGTCTTTCAGCAGACAGTATATGATGCTGGCCTGCAGCTTGCACTACTAACCATGCTCTGCAGACCAATTTTCTAGCTCCATCCACCCCTTTGCTACGCAGACCACTTTATTCAGACATAAGCAAACTGAGCAGAAAAGCACAAAAATAAAATAAGCAAATTTGGTTTTCCTGCAGTTTTGCACTTGGCAAAACACCAGCAGTAACACAAAAGTAAGTATATCTTTTTCTTATGGGCATTTTGTTTTCTGTTATGGATAGCAAGTAATGACACGAACAGTTTCTGAGGAGCTGTGCATGTTGTACTAAATACAACTGTTTGAGACAAAAGTTGTTTTTTCTTTCTCTTGTTGTATATTGGTGCTATGAAATGAGTCAGTCAGGTGTTGAGGTATAAGGAAATTACTTGTATCTCTCTACCGATACCTGAGATAGCTGCAATTACAAACCCTGATAAACTGGAGAAATCTGAATTCAGAGTATCATCAAAACCTTACCAAAGCTTTAACATTTCACAGAATCACAGAATATTTAGAGATAGAAAAAGACATATCTGGAAAACATTTGAATATCTATAGTTCATTCTGTACAATATCAAAACTTATCTGCTTCATCTTCAATCTCAAGCCCTGTTTTAGTAGAGGAATATAGGATCAACAGTAAAGGGAATACTAGAGAGCTTGCAGTTGATGAAAGAGACTATATTAAACACACCATAGCGTCACAATGAACAGGTGTGTCTGCAGACATTCCTTATTAGTCTGAAAGTCAAGAATTCTATAACAAATAGAAACACAGTTGTCTATCAAAGGAGAAACACAAACAACAAGGTTTGCAATGTGGGTGAAGAACTTAAAAGATTTTTTTTAAAAATCTACAAAAGGAAAGTAGCTTTTTTCCCCCCATCCCTGTTATGAAATACTTCCTTATTTTTAGTCTTCATAGAAATAATTAAAGTAGACAGATAATTAGAGAAAAAAATAAATCGTAGGAGGAGAAAATAAAAGCTAAGAAGAGGAGGAAAGAAGAATTCAGGAATATTTAGATAAGTCATATATTTATGTTGGTACAGCTTGACAAAAATACATGCTTGGAATTGTCAAGCTTTCTGAAACAGTCCAAGCCATTTCACCTCTTTGCAAAAACTTATGCATGGTACATTTTAAGGGAAGGAAGAATTAGCATGATCATATATGAAATTTGGAAGAGACATCATAAACTACAAACCTATCAGCTAACCTTCACATCTGAAAAAATAAACCAAATCATCAGGTACTTCACTCAAACATGGTTAGTATCAAAACTAGACATTGCTTCTCATCTGGAACAGCACCCTACAGATTCTCTGGTGTCTGGTAATGTGATGAGCACTCACTGAAACTTCTCTAAGGTCAGAGATATTAGTAATACCTTTCCAGCACTAGTGTCTCTGGAAGAGTCAAGTCCTCAGTCTTATAGAAGGCACATTTTGCTTACCCAGCTGCCTACTTCCCTGCAATACACAGGGATTTAATTCTATTTGAGATTCCTACCCCTCTGGTCAACATTAAATTTGGTTGAAAAGAAGTTATTAATCTGGACGATCAGACACACAGACTGTGATTGCAGAAGCCTGATTTCCTGAGGAAATTAAGCTAAAACATAACTGAAAATATTTTCTCAAGGACAAGACCCAGCAAATTTGACATTGTCTCATAAGAAATTTTTCTAAGTGAAGGGGAGAGATATAGCTGGGTGAGATTTACAACCTGCTGGAAATCTATATTCAAGTTGTAGTTGGTAACTCAGGAAAGCTCAGAAGGCATTTCAAGTGGGATCTGTTACACTTTTGTCCCTAGTCACATTCTTTTACATTTTCAATGGTTTTGCACAACACAACAGAAAGCTGTGAATGTCATCCAGCTGACAAAATTCAGTACTTCCAGGAAAAATAATGGGAATTCAAAATGGACTTGATAAAATACTCTATAGGGAAAATGCTGTGTAATTAAGTGTAGAGTTCTGTATTTCTTGAAAGACTACTCCAAAAGTGAAATATAAAATGACTATCTGATCATATTCTTGTTGAAGAAGATTCTCCAGATTTCAGTGGGTTGCAAAGCCAATCTAAGTAATGAGGAGTTTTGTCCCAGAGACTAGGTAATTTGTCAAGTTTGAGATGCTTGATGGACTTACTTTGCCTACTTAGCCCTAAAGAAGTCTCAGGAGGCATACAGTCCTCATTTTTTTTTTATCACGCTAAGATATAAATAGATAAAACAAAGTTGAAAAAGCAACAAATCTACACATGGGAAAATTCCCAATGTGCAGAAAGGTCATTAAGGCAGCAATCCACTGTGCTACTCTATATTTAAAAGACAGCAGTAAAACACACATGAAAAAACCAAAATTAATCTTGAAGATTAAGGTTACACATTAGGAAAAATCTTTTAAAATTGAAAAATTAGTTAATAATAGAACAGGAGATATTTGAACAATATACATCATTAGAATGTAAGAACAATTTCAAGAAACAATAACCAAATGCCAGCATCAGTGCTGTGGAGATCTAGAGAGATGAACTTTCTGTTCCTTCTATCTTGGCATTGAAGGAACTTTACAGAAGAGAAAGGTACTGTAGATATCAATTTAAAATTACAGCTGATGATAAATTCTTTGCAACTGTTGCACATCAGACTTCACCAGATGTTCATTCCCCAGGGGAAGCCATAACTTGCATAGTAACTAACTTGGACAGTTCCTGTTCATATGTAACATGCTGAACATTTTGATATGCGACTCTACACAGCACGTTCTTCAGTCTAATTTGCTGTGAGATGGGCATTAGGGATTTTCTTTCTGTTGTGGTCAAAGATGCCAGCATTAGCTGTTCCATCAGCATTAATTATTCATCTATCCTGAATATAAAATCATGATATGTAGCATCAAATAGCATTTCCTTTATATCCCTGTCATCTGAGAATGTAAAGCTTTTCAAATCCTATGTAATTACAACTGTCTTGTCAGTTTTTATTATTGTATAATGCCTATTTTCACTGAAAAATGTTGGCTACTGCATCAAGAATCAAAAGACAAAAATGAACTAGAAACTGGGTTTTCTCCTATTTGTACTTAAACAGCTTTCTTACATGCATGCCTTTCATATAGACTTCCTAAAGAGTGAACAAAAATTCCACTATGTTTTGGGTCATTTAAAGAAAGATACTTGGGAAACATTCATTTATCTGTAAAGTACACCTCCATTTTCCCTACTCAATTGGAATTTAGTTTTTATAATTCATGCTAATGTTTAAGTAATTATACTAAGAACATCTCTTAAGGAGAAGATAAATCATGTGTCATTAATCTATGGAGATTTATCACCATGATATTGTTTGTTTTTCTAGCACAGCAAGACACTAAATAAGACCAGTTTCATTACTTTTCTCTCTATATGTGCCAGCAGCAATCAGATCTTTGATTCTTTCTGCAGCAAAATTTGAAACTCAAGCAAGCTTCGTGTTTTTAAGATTATAAACCTACTGCACATCACCTATGGCACTCTGCCCTGATGTCCAAAATAAAGTCAGACTCAACTTCTCCGTATCACTCAGTCTCCTTGGTAAGTTCACACAGTTGCAAAGTTAAGAGTAACAGATCACTTTCTACACTGGGATGTATATAAGAATTCTAGGGATTTGCCTTGTCAACTACAGGATTCAGTGAGAGTTTAAGACTTTGACAGATCATCATTGCAAGTCTGATCAGAAATGCAGAAAAAAACCCAGCATACATAATGAAAAAAGCACTTGGCACTTTGGACTGAAAACGATGCTCTGTCTGACATAGGAGTAAAGAATAAAAGCAAGACAGCACAGCTGAAGTGTTCTGAGATGTATGATTATGTATAACTTTGAATCTCAAGCTTTATGATTGCTAAGGTTCAGATGAGTGCTTCAGAATGAAAAGTAACTACTGCAAGTTTCAAGAAAAACACATGTATCCTCAAAACACAAGACAGTCTGACAAGAACACTGCTTTGCTTTTTAAATCTCTAGGAATTTGCTACTAATGTATAGTAAGAGTCAACTTGCTTGGCCAGAATTCTACCCTGAATTTTCAAATTGTTTTTCTGAATGGTTTAGCATTTTCTTGTTTGGAAAATGTAAGCTTTGGTGTATACTGATCACAGAAAACAAATGCATGTTCTAATTACAGCAGTGGGAGATTTACTGGGGATATTTAGGTATAGATTTATTTGGGCTATTTAGGTATATATTTGTTAGATGACCAAGCATTTTACTCTAATAATATTTACAGAGAAATATTAGCCTATACTTATGTCTTAAATATTCTAGCATCTCATTTTAATTTTGTAGCAATAAAAGCATAAGACAGCATCTGAAAAAACAACTTGCAGGTTTATCCATTTGCCAAGACTAAGATACTTCTCCAAGAATGTCTGAGAAAAAGGGAACTATAAATGATTTACAAGGCTGAGAATTTGGGTAATTAAGAACCTATATCTTTGTCTCAAAACTTCCTATACATTTTTCATTTAAAGTAACAGAAAAAGAAGAGATGACAATCACTATGGAAAAAAACCAGATAAAACACTGACAAGGAAGGGATAAAACCATAATGTCTATGAAGACACCAATTCCCATAAGTACTGTGACCCATTACTCTGATTTTACAAAACTTGCATAGCCCACTAAACAACTTCATTTTGTTTGACATTTAAACCAAAACACAATTAATTAACTCTAGTACAAAGAGCTGTGAGGCAAAATCCTCAAACAAAACTATGTTATAGAGAGGCACCAATCACAACTGTTTTCCATTATCCATCAGTGTCATGCTGAAAAGCCCACTTACACAGAGGTGAGATTGCTTTTGTGAGCCCACAAAATCCATGTAGTAGTCTCCCTGATTGGTCTGCCTTGATTTCTTCTTCTTGCCTTTTACTTAGAAGACGACTATTTTCTATGGGAATTCTTTACCCAGGTTCTTCCCTTCATTTAATGTTTACACCTCACCTTAGCAGGTTTTGCAGAAAGTGATTTGGTTGTAGAATAAGATAGCAAAAAGGCATTTTTGACTGGAAAATAATTGTATTTTTCATTTCATATTTACAATGTATTTTCTGTATTGCTCTAAATCTCAAGTATCAGGACTCCCTCCTGTACTGCTGTAGAACACTGGAAATGGAGACAAAAATAATATCTTAATGCTAAATTAGAGATTCAAATTTTCTTTCAACTTATATATACACACACTTGCAGCTTCTTGGTTCCTTATTCATTAGTTAAATCACTGTCTTAAAATGTATTGTAGCATTGATCTCCATCCTTTCAAGCCTACTAGTTAAAGGTCCTTTCCACACCAAATTCTTGAATGATAGTACTACTGCATAGAATCACAGAACTTTAAAATAAAAAATGTTCCAAACATGGTTGGCCAAAGTTTTTTTCACCTTAACTTTTTCTACTTGAATTCTAACAACTGAAATAAATGAACAAGCCAACTTAAATACTATTTATTTTATTTCTAAGTGCTAATCGATATCATTCTTAATGGAAGGAGGGGAGAGAAAGGAAAATCTATTTTCTTGCTAAAGTCATACTAAAAGGTAAAAAAGCACTCCAGTAATTAGGGATATTAGTATTCTCTTTCAGTTCAAATGTTGTTGCTAATTTCATTGAAAAGGAATTTTCTGGTAATAAAGCCATTTAGTACAGCTTGCTAACTGGAAGCTGACAAAAACCTCCTATTGTTTTCTTTTTGAAAATTTCCTTTTGTAACTTACAACCTGAAAGTACTAATATATTCTCTAGAAATTATTAGTGAAATGCTCTAAATAAGAATTCATAGCTTATTTAGTGGCACATTCAAAGAAAGAATCCATTACTGATAACCACGTAGATATGTGGTGCTAAACTATTTTATTCTGGTTTGCCTTGTGTTCTCCTTCTAGTATATACATTTTTTTTTCCTTCCTGAAAAATGATCTTAATAGTTTTTCATATTTTTTCTATGAGTGAAAAATCTTCTAAAAAAAGGTGTAAACAAGAACTGTAGAGATACTATTCCACCTAACTCACTGAGATGATTGTAATCTTAAAGAAATGACAGACAAGTAGAGAAAAATGCAGACCAGTTAAGTATTCAAGGAAAGAGTCCTAATAAGCCTTGTGATACTCTGTCTTCAGCCGTAGTTGTCAGCAGCAAGGACAGTGGGATTGCATGAATCCTCAGCAAGGTTGCTGAGAACACCAAACTGTGTGGTGTGGAGGGATGTCACCCAGAGGGACCTTGACAGGCAGGCCTGTGTGAACCTCAAGTTCAACAAGGCCAAGTGGAAAGGCCTCTGCATGGTCTGGGCAATCCCAAACACAGATACAGACTGGTAAGAGAATGGATTGAGAGCAGCCCTGAGGAGGACTTAATGGGCCAGAAGCTCAACATGAGAGGGCAGTGTGCGCTTACAACCCAAAATGTTAATCATATTCTGGGCTTCATTAAAAGAAGGGTGACCAGCAAGTCAAGGACAGTGGTTCTCCCCTTCTACTCTATTGTCTTGAGAGTCAACCTCGAATGCTGCATCCAGCTCTTTCCTCAGTACAGGAAAAATGTGGATGAACCTGTTGGAGTGGGTCCAGAGGAGGGCCACAAAGATGCTCAGAGGGCTGGAGCAGCTCTCCTGTTATCAAGACAGGCTGACAGAGTTGGATTTGTTCAGTCTGGAGAAGAGAAGGCTCCAGAGCAACCCTTGTAGCAGCCTTCAAATACCTAAAGGTGGCCTATAGGAAAGGTGGAGACGAACTGTTTACAAGGGCATACAATAACAGGACAAGAGGTAGTGGTCTTAGATTAGATATTAGGAAAATAAATAAACAAAAAATCCTCTATGTGGGTTGTGAAGGATTGGCACAGGCTACCCAGAGAAGTTGTGGATGCCCCTCCCTGGCAGTGTTCAAGGCCAGGTTAAATGGGGCTTTGGGAAACCTGGTCTAGTGAAGGGTGTCCCTGCCCATGGCAGGGGAGTTGGAACTAGATGGTCCTTCCAACCCAAGCCATTCTACGACTATACGGTTGAAGAAATGAAAGCTTGTGGCAAAGATTGTCTTATCCATGTCATAACAGCCTTATTAAGAATACAACTGTTTATGATACAAAAGTCTAGTGAGTGAAAGTTATTCCTCTAAGGAGAAAGAAAATACCTCCATAATGCAATTTTTTGAGTTACAGAATCTAACAGAAAGCTCGCATGATACATATTAGTAGTGCACTTGTCTGTTTTAAAATTCAGTATTATGCAGATAGATAATGGTAAGCATTTTGTTTTTCAGGGACAGATGGTAATTCAACAGTATCAGTTAGTGTCCCCCATTTCTTAAGTTAGAGATGTAACTACTTTGGTACCTGCAACAGTAGTCTTCAAGAATGTCCCAGTATTTTTTAATTGGTCTTACAATTAATGCCTGACTGTTAACAGAGCTAAGCATGGACTGGAGTCCATGCCCTTGTCCTTTCAGAAGTATTACACATCAATTGCTTATAGACAAATCCTAACAAACCTGCTTTATCCATGAAGTGCTAGATAAATGCTTTTTTTTTGATTCATTTTCTGATAGTTACTTATCCTCTAAGGGAAAGCCATGATCTTAGCAGATACACTAAAGCCAGGGGAGGGTAGAAAGCAGGACAGAGATTTATTCCTGTTGAAACAATTTCAGAAAAACTGTAATTACTGCTAAACATTAATACATTCAATGTCCAGTTGCTATGCAACCAAAAGGAAGTTACAGTATACCTGCTGCAGACAAAAGAAGCAAGAAAAAGCCAATTGATTGACAGGCAATATGCCTTTACTTTACTAAACAAAGGAATAACCTTTTCACCTTTCATTCTATTCTGTCACAGACTGTTTTTTCTTTATCATTTTCAAGAACTTGCATCAATTCATAAGCCTATGATACTTAAACCATCCTACCAGCTTAGTATAGCATGTATCACTCTACTGTGAATCTATGCTTGCAGTAATCAAACAGCATCACCTAGGCCATTTACATAAGAGATGCACTTCTTTTTATCACTTCAATCGTCTGGATTTTTTCTGACTCCACATTGCCAAATCTCACTCTGAGTAACATATATAGCAAATTAACTTACTATGAATTTTTGTCTTTTCTATATTCTATGAAAATAAGCAGAGGCCTAGCTTTACTGGTTCTCTGTAAAGTAAGTCTAGAACAAATTACATGCCTGATAGCAGAGACTGCAGGAATTGATGCATTTCCCAAAACCCTTACAAGAAAACAATTTACCTGTTTTCACATGGTATAGCTTCTGCAGCAAAGAATGCATTCCCAGGTACATTTTCACAAAACAAAGCCACCTAAGAGTTGCTGAGCTGAGGGACATGAAACAGCTTCTTACAAAGCCAAATAATTCACCACTAAACCAATCTACACTTCCCTTCATCTCATCCTCCCTTTTTAATACCCCTTAATAAGCTCATTACTGCCAGCCTGGGCTACCTCCCCCACTTGGGTGATTGCTGAATAGGTGCAGCTTTGTGCAAAAATCTCCACAGAGTCTGGGAAAAATATTCATCAATCCAAGGAAGGGTTTGGGCCCCTGATTTGGAATCCTGATTCTTAAAAGTTCCCTGCTAACTACAGACACAAATGTACTACAGCGTAAGTGTACCTCCAGCACAGAAACAGCCATGACACTATCTGCTGAGAATTCACTTATGACTTATCAAAAGTCTCATATTCTAAAAGAGTAGCATTCTACTACACACTAAATAGCAGCAGAATACTGCATAGTAAGTAGCAAAAATACCTCTGTAATTTTCAAAAAGTCTCTTATACATGCATCTATAAGAAGGGAAGTAAAAACAAAATAAAAGTGCATCATGGTTGCCAAGTTTCTGTCATTAAATGAGGTGGAAAAAAGTAATTTCACAATAGAGAGGACCGATACTGATGTAAGGCTAGACTCTTTTAAACCTTAACTCTTAATGACTATATTCCACTACATCTGATAGAAATCTTTACCTAGATGAATAAAGAAGAAAGGAAAGGAGTGGGGGGGACAGGGAAGAGAGAGAAAATGGAATAGCCAAACATTATAATTAGGATCTTAGGTATCTCTGATATTCAGTGTGCTGAATGCTGTGTTTTTCTCCCTGCAATAGAGCACTGAATACATGTATATATATATTTAAAAATTAAAATTAATGCAGACACTTAAAACCAGTATGATGTTTTTCCATCAAGAATCATCCTCATTGGAAATACAAAACTGTCCTCTCAACAGAACACGTATTAGAATTTAATTCTTAATTCAGGGAATACTAAATGCATAAAAAAGAGTGGTAAAATTTAACACAGAACTACTGGATCTCAAGAACTTAATCTTTAGCATTACTTCTATAGAAGCAACTCTTTGAAGATCTTTAAATCAATTACTGAAGAATACCATCAATCACAATCCATTTCATGATAGAAAAATGCCTCCTGCACTTAGAAATAGCCAGATGCCATGTTTTTACACTTTGCTCTGAGTCACTGTGGGGCTACTAAGAATTTACTTGATCTTTTGAGCCTTGGGTACCTAGATATGCAGTTAGTGTAACAATCTAAATATCTTCAGGATTTATGACCTCTGTGGGGAAAAAAATGCGTAAAGCTTATGAATGAATAGCAACTAGATAGTTTGCCATATCTTAAGAGTATAAATAATTGCAATGTTCTTGGGTTGAATGGATTAATTTAATTCCTCTGCAGCTTACAACTGCTCCATCATGATTTTTCATGACCACCAGTTACATCAGAAATAACTCATGTCAAACTCAGGTTTCTTAGCACGAGTCCTGAGAATTTCAGCAGAACAGCAAAATCTGAAGAAGATATGAAGACAAAACAACTATCTTCCTATTGAAATTTAGAAACTCAATACCCCTAGGGATCAGGATTGGGTTACATTGAAGGGGCATAAGGCAGTTATTGTTTGATATGCTTTTTAATACTCATGTTTGGAGAGCATAGACAGGGACTTCATTTAATCTATAAGAGAGAATGTATGTTAATTACAGTATGCAATAGGTCAGAACAGCACTAAAAATGTACAGGACAGAAGAATATGTGTTTAGGACATGAATCATGTATATTCCAAGAGCTAAGGTAAAATTATATAATCTGTCATAACTGGTTTTCCAAGTCAACTATAACGCTTTTGTTTAAAAATATAAAATTAGGTGAAGTTGACAAATTTGCCTCCTTTCCCTGTTGATTATTTATAGAAATCAGTTTTTCTGAAAATCAGGTTAAAGAATACTTCCTATAAATGATGATTTATACATCGCACACAGTATGCATTAACATTTTCAACATTTTACCTTGTCATGGATGTACTTCCCAATCCTTTTCTTTCAGAGTTGTTCATGGGGAGGGAAAAGGTGGAAAACCTCATAGACTCATATGCCAGTTTAATGGCTGAAGCCAGTTGTTCAGGACTGGCCAGTTTTGACATGGAGAAAATCTGTGAATTTTAAAAACTGTTTTTACACTTCTAAAAACCCAAACCAACACAACCTCCCTCCACCCTTCTCAGAAAATAAGAAATTATTTATGGTTCTTGTCAATAGCATGGGTACAGTGGAAGTATAAGCCATATTGATAAGAGTATTTTTCCTTCCATTCAACCTTTTTCGGACAGACCCAAATGGTTTCTCAATTCACTTTTCGCTTTGTTTGCACAGGCTGCAAAGATACTGCACACAGACTGTTCTTTTTGGCCTCCTGACATTTGAGATATTAGGCCTTTATCTAAGTAGGGATCTGTCTCTCCTGCCTTCTTTATGTTTTGATAACAGAAGTTTCTTACAACTCATGGCTATTTCAGCACCATAGTAGCAGGATGCAGTGTGGACTCCTTCCACCTTGGATGCAATGCATTGTGCTTACCACCCTTCCATACAGCCCAGACAAGCTTTAGTGAAGTTATGCAAATCTACATTAGATGACTATCTTAGAAGTGACAAATCACCAAAGATCAATGTCTGGTATATACATCTTGGCTTACTACACTTCTTTAAATATCTCAACATTAAACAGGTCTTTTAAACTGGTACATAATAGAGTGAGCAAAGTATTTCAGTTTAATAGAGATAATTCTATCCCAGCTTAACCAGTCCTTTAAGAAAACATATTCCACACATTATGCTGCTTAAGTCAAAGTGCATTTTTCCTGCAATTTATCTGCTGGATTTTTCAAACCATAAATTGTCACTTTGTCACCCTGTTGACTGACAGCCCATCCTGCATTGAGCTGCAATATCCACTTTTTGAAACTGACAGTATATTACTGTCTAGCATCAGCGAGTCCCAATTGATTTGAGTTGTAAATTAAATGCCCTGATGTTTGTAATATGGTGATTTATTACTAGAGTCAGTGGAGGTTTGTCTTTGCAGTAGGTATGAACATGTGCACAGAAATACAAGTCCCTGGAGTCCCACTCAAAATGTGAATATTCCATAATTTTCTGAGCAAATCACAGCATGAAACCTGCTCAACAGGGACTTTCAGGGAAATAGAGTTATGGAATCAGAGGACATCAGCTGTGAAAAGCAGATGCTGAAAATGCTGCTGGTTGACAATTCTCATGTTTCTAAATACTGAGAAAGAAGTTCCCATGAACTAGCTAGTAACAAACTTCATAAACTTCATCTGGAAGAGCAGCTGAAACAGAAAACACAAAAGAAAACCAAACAGATTCATTTTTAATTTTAAAAACTTGTTCAGCATTGAGTGGCCATAAAATGGTGAAAATCTGTGAAAGTTAGTACTTTTTTTTTTTTTTTTTTTAAACTAAGGAGTAAAATGTAAAATTAATCATTAATCTTTTCCCTTTAGGTGGAAAGGATTCATAGTACATTGCTTCACAGAGTATTTCCCCAGACAACTTCCTAATTTATCTCCATTAATTCCTTCCTAAGAAGCCCCTTTATGTGTCAGTTGGATTGCTGAGAAAAGACAAGTGCCATTCAGAGAAGAAAAGCAGGCTACAGAAGTAGTACAGAAATTCTTACTAATGATCGGATTTTGTGTTAATGAGCATAGAATGATGCTCACAAAAATCATTAATCCTGACACTTGATGTTCACTTTGATTTGGCTAGAGATTCATATTATTTCACACAGTTTTTGTACTTGTAAAATTGAAAATATCTTGTACCATGTCCACAGGGTTCTGCAAGTTTTCTTTTGTTCCTAAGGTGCTTGAATATATATACTCTTTGTGAAAGACGATTTGTCCTAACTGTTCACAGCAAAAAGAGACAAAGATTTTTCATCTGGTAGATGAAAAGCTTTAGATAAATTTTAGAAGACTCTGCAACTTGAACCTATAGAATAGATGCAATAGGAATGCTCACTTGCTCTCTATTAGAATAACTTTTCCGGACTGGGGTTCCAAAAGATGCAATCTAGATTTCTAGCTAAACAACTGTCATCTTCTGTCCGTACCTTTCTATTCAAATGCAGAGCATGAAGCAGCACTGTACACCATTTTTAATAAAGGAAACAGGAAATATACTTAACTGTAAAGAAAGCTGAGTACATCAGTTATCACCAATTATATTTCATAAAAGGAATTCAATGGTAGAAAAGTATGCAGAATACCCATCTAGATCCCTTCCAGTCAATCGAGGGAACAAGCACATGAAAGACAACTTTTGATATCTTTTGTATGATGGGACAAGTCAATCTGTGGAAATGCTCTGGTATTATACTGATTGTAGTCAGAGTAGACTATATTAATAGAGATCAAAAGATCACCTATCAATAGATAGGTGAAAAAAAAAATTCTAGAACTAGCCTGCAATAAAGAATCAAAATTGATCCAGGAAAAAAAATCTTAACAGGATTGTGTTTTGTTATGGAAAAAATAATGGAAATATCTATTTCTGAATACCAATCTGATTAACCAACTAGGAAAAAAATCATCAAATACTTGATATTTAAGGAAATTATGACTGGCCAGGTAAGTCACTTAAAGAGATGTCATTTCAATGCTTAATATAACTATTCCTCAAGCAGATAAATAAATTTCTCTTAGATGTATGTTAGTTCCTGCAATTTTTTTTTCCATTTCTGCAAATACTGTGTTTTTATTTTAAAAAATCACTTCTAATGAACATTCATATTGTTCATTCAAAATGAACTAAGTTGTTCATAACCTTGTGCATCTGTTTGGGTTCCTACACTGAGCCTACGAATATCAGTGACTCAGTACAGAAATCAGGAACAGCCTCTATGATGTTCAAACCACTGTTACTGCCCTTCATCATCAGCCCCGAGCCCCATGTTCTATCTTAAAAGGTGCATAATAACTATGCAAAAATATGTGTTTTCATTCTATGGATATCAATTTCTTGCACATTAACAAAGGTAGCAGCTGCTGCTTCTTGCAACAGACAGAAGCAGACTTTCAAATACTGGAATTACACCAGTGGCTATAAAAAAGGAGACCTGCCCAAATCTAAAGAATGATATTTTATATGAAAACTAACAGACTACTTTTGCAGAAATTCTGATAAGTGTGGGCTCATAGAATAGAATCATTAAAACAAAGTACACCTCCTGAGAAAGGCAAGCATACTCACATAGAACCTAGTATTCTGAGTTACTTTCTACATGATTGCCCCTGTAATTCTCATATTCACAACCAAAGATTGTACATCATTGGTGGGAAAGAAAAGCATAAGACAGTTTTAGTTTGTTACTTTGGACTAGTTTGTTTGTTAATTTTGGACAGGTATGGGGTAATTACTGTTAATGCTGTATGGATTAATTTTTCCTTAACAATTGAACAAAGCATCCTTTTAACACCCATGACAATACCACAAATGCTTAAGGTTAGAAAAGATCATGTATTGATTAGCACCACATCAATATTTCAACTGTTGATTATGTAAACTGCTTCTTTTATTCTATGTGGCTTTGGATTCATTCACAATAAACTGATATTAATCTCTTTTCATAAGACACAGAAGTTTTGACTTCTGCAACAGATCTATTCCAGCCTAAAACTGACAGAAAAGCATTGCAAATAGACTAACATCCTACACTTGTTTTCCAAGAAAAAGAAGGGGAGAACCTCTTCACAGCTGAAGGACAGCAAATATTGAAATAATGAAATCATTTTCCTGAGATGTTATATAGGCATATAATGAATTTACAGAGCATTTTCAAGACAAAACAGTGAGTACTCTTTCCTAGGAGGTTAAGATTAGCAAAGCAGGAGGACAGCAGCATTTGATATATCTTCCATTTCAGTTTTTCACATGAATATAAAAATTAGTATGAATTTGCTACTCAAAGATATAGAAACAGTGTCCCATGGGCAGGCAGGTGTTCAGCCATTCACTGGAAAGTTTCATCATGCATAAATAACAGTTAATTGGTAAGACACACACCGTCACTTCAAACATCCCTTCCTTCCTCCTTCTCCCCTCAGCTTTATGTGCTGATCATGATGTTATATAGTACGGAATATCACTTGGTTTAGTGGGGGTCAGCTGTCCCAAGTGTGTCCCCTGCCCAACTTCGTGAGCCTGCTCACTGGTGGGATGATATCAGAAGCAGAAAAGGCCTTGACTCTCAGTAAGCACTGCTCAGCAGTAACAAAATCAATAATGTCTGTATTACCAACATTTTTCAGCACAAATCGAAACGACAGGCCCACACTAGCTACTGTGAAAAAAACTAACTCAGTCCCAGCGAAACCCTGCATGCTAACTCATCCCTGAGAGCACCTGTCAGGCATAGAGCCTGCTTGGCTTTTAGCAGTTTGGGAAAGTCTTGCAGAATAATTTTTCTTCTGTTGTTCTAAGTGCTCATGTGCTCCTTTCTTGAAAATGGCTATGACAAGTATAATTGCTATAATCCTGAAAAAAGGTTATATTTGCCTTTTTTTTCTTTTTCTCCTTCCCAAAATAACTCTGGGAAAGTAATGAAATATTACCTCTCCTTAGGAACTTTGCCTTGTTAAAAGCAATGTGCAGTTTAAATAGTAACAGCGCTTGTGAAGGAACATGATCACTAGGGAGTAGCATGGAAAGGCATGAATTAGTGCCTTGAATAAATTCCCATTCTTTTTAAGAGGACTGGGAGCTTTACTGGGACCACTGTGAGCCCATTGCTTTGTGCACTGCCATGTCTAGAAACAACATGAGCAAATACAGTGAATAAAAAATCTTTAGGATTCAACTGTGTCTCTATCACTGCAGGAAATTTTTGGGGCACTGTGTTTGAGGAAAATAGCTTCATAAGCCAAGTAGCAAAGGGTGAGGCTGTCTGAAAGCAGGTTCTTTTTTTAAATCTGAAATTATTTCTCTTTGACAATTTTTGCCTAAAGGAGGGCACTTGAGTTACAAAGAAAGCAGCAAGGTCTAAATGAGTTCTCAATTAGTATGTGAACACGATCATAATCTCTTTTCCTCTAAACGAACAAATAGTAAAAGTACATACTCATAAGGCTTTGTTGTAGATGCCAGTTGGCTACAGAAAACATTTTATCCCATCACCAATACCAGGCTCCTGTAAAGACTAACATTGCAGTTTGTCATATAATCTCATACGTGTCATATGCAGCCATAAGATCCTATCGTCATTTGCTGGTGTTTGTCTGAAAAGACTTATCCTGTCCTACAGTCTTTGTTACAGTATTATTACATCCCATTTTAATCCAAGATAAATACATCCTTGTTTTATAGCCTTTGCTTACAATTTCAGGTCTGGGTTTATTTTGTTTTGTGGTTAGTTGCTTGGGTGTTTTTTTTGCATTATTACTACAGCTAAATTAGGCTTATGTTGTCACTTCAGATGGAGAGGTAACTTTTTACTTAAGAAATGTTTTGGTAAATAGTCGTTCTTTAAGACACAGAAATGACGTATGGATTAGAAGTCTTTTGTTATGAGACAAATATTTTCAGGCAGTGAATTGTATAAATAAGAGTAAGACCTGAATGGCCTACTTCTGTAATTTAGTTTATCTTCCTTTACTGTTGAAGTTATTCTGTACACCATATTCTTTAACATCTTCCACTGCATTATCAATTGATTCAGAGGGTGAAGTTTACAGAAGCAAGTCTGTCTGCATACAAACTTACATCTTTCTACATTTTCTTTATATCCATACTGAAATTTTTTGGTCCTATTTTCATCTTGTTACTATTATTTACAGCTCTCTGCATCAACCTATTAATATCAGTATCCCATACACACTTATTTATTTATCCTGCACCAGACTAATGAAGGAATATTTACTTGGGAAGTCAGTCAGTTGCTGTGATTACTATACTGTGCTTTGGTTTTTATTTTTAACTCTACCAAAACATACCTCAAAACTGATTGAACCTGATATGAGGACAGATCCTATGCATGCTAACATGATACCATTGAATCTACCTGGAATGAACAATTTATTCCTTTAGTTTTTGCAAGAAGTGGCAGAAAGTAACCAAAAGAGAGAGAGTTTCAATTGAAAAAGTTTTCAGGTACCCATACAATATCAAAACATTGTTTCTGAAGCTAAGAAACTTTTCAATTTATATTATGCAAGTCACATCACCAGTTTAACCAGGAACAGTATATAAACTGCTATTAATAAATATTCTGCAGGACATACAAGCGTAGGCTCTAGGGAGCAGAATGCTGAACATGAGTGATATAAACTTCACACAGATTCATAAAAGACAACAATATTTACAGGATGGATTGAGAAGAATAAAAGAGAGATTGAAGATACTTTTCTTATACAGATTTTTACCATTTCAGCTGCAAATAATTAACATTAGTAAGATTTGTTTCAGGCTTCTAAGAGTACAGTGTAGTTTGTTTTAATGTATTAATTATTTAATGAAATAAGGAATGGTAGGCCAGATTTTAATACATTTCTTGGTAAA
This sequence comes from Hypotaenidia okinawae, assembly GCA_027925045.1. Lineage (NCBI taxonomy): Eukaryota > Metazoa > Chordata > Aves > Gruiformes > Rallidae > Hypotaenidia > Hypotaenidia okinawae. The sequence goes on from BSDF01000006.1 coordinate 11,835,401, forward strand.
ACATCAAGATTTTGACCCCAATTAAAGTTTTGATGACTAGTTAGGCAAAATAACTGCCACAAGAAATATACCCTTCACTGTTATTAAATAAATAATGCTTAAAAACATAGCTTAGAACACAAACTTAAAACATAAACAATAATGACTGGTTTCATTAATTTTCTATCACTCATTCAGGAAGGTGAACTCACCTATGTGAATGAGTTCATCTGTGGAGTCCTGTTCTTTTTCAAACAATTACGATCAAATACTAGACCAAAAGTAGAGTAAAGTAGTGGCCAGAATGCCAAAACACAGCCAATGTTATTTTCAAGGCTATAATAATATCAACAAGAGAAATAATAGTCCCCATTATTACATTAAAAAGCAAGATAAAATCTAACCAGATCACAGTAGAATTTATTTTTACCAGTCTCATTCAAACCAACTGGGATTCATATCCATAATTAACAGTCCCGGGGATGATCACAACTGTATCACGATACAATCAAGAGAAGCTTCACCACATTTACAAAAATTCTTCCCTGTTCTCCTGGTAGTCTCAGAAGAACATGAGCAAAAAACTGTGGAAACGCCTCAGAAAAACTGACATGGAAGAACTCAAGATACCAGAACATCTTACTACTGTTCTGAATGTCTTTGTTGTTTGACAGCTTTTGCCGCATTATAGACCTGTTCTTTTTGAGTGACATCATCATTAAAACATTGTTAGCTTTACAGACAAAACTTGATTTGTCCAAAATTAGCAGCAAATATAAAATGTATCTTGAAAGTTATCAATCTGCACTAAGTATTTTTGGTTGGGTTTGTTTGGTTTTTTTTTTTTCCATTCATTACATCAATAAACAGTAATAGAAAGGTCTCTAATCCACAAACAATTTAGAAGCATGAATGCAAAATTGGGGATCTGCCAAGGTTACATGTGAGACTATTAAGCTGTGGAAGAACTGGTTAGAAGAAGTCAGAGACACCAGCACTCTCAGAATGGCAAGTCAGTTATCTCCAAATCAGATATTAAGGAGAATATTTATCAGTAACTGTTCTTCTGAATGTTTCTCAGTCTCTCAACATCTTTCTGAACCCTAAACTACACCACGATCCTGTAAAATTCTTCAACTGGGGGAATGAATGCAGTGGCATAAATTTAACTGAGTCCTGCCTTGTCATGTTGGGTATTTTGTTGTTGGTTTGTTGTTTGGTTTTTGGGGGGCTTTTTAGAGGTGGGGTGGGTCTTTTTTTGGTTTTGTTTTTTTTAGGAACTTCAAAAACACAGACTTAAAGGATGTATCATATCTCAAATACTATACTCTGCTTATGCGTTATACATTCTTTGGGGGATTTATAGAGCTATTAGTGCCTCAGCCAAAACAAAATTTTTTGTATGCATGAATACAATCCCACAGATTTTCCTTTATCTACACATGTCAAATTATTTTATTCTCTTTTCATCCAACATACAGGTCATGCAAGTGATCTGCATTTGCAGTACTGCCATTAAATTTTACCTTGCCCAAATGCAAAAAGTGCAAAACAATCCAATTAGGTCCAGCATGCTACTGCTGTCAAAAATCACCCGTCTGTGATTGATTAATATAAGAATGCATCTGATTTTGTGCTGCAAGTTCTCCCCTCAAACAATTTGCAGTTGTTTAACACGTTTCTGTCAGCAAACCTTCTCAGCTGACAATCTTTATGGAACAGCCATCTGTTTTTGAGGTTTATAAATACTTTATCAAAATATTTAAGGCGTTTCTCCTGAAAGACAGTTTCTTCTCCTTGTGAATAGATTAATGTCTTTGGGGTAACAGCAAAAGCTAAGCATACAGTCAGAAAACAAGCTTTAAGATTTATATAACTCACCAGAAAATGACATAGCCCATTGCCTGAGTCCATTATTTACTGTCATAAGGGTTATTAAACTAATATCAACACGTTCAGAGATGCTGTCATTTTATTAACAGACCTAAAGGTCATGCTAGATCAAAAATAAGTAGAAGTTAAAATGGTTAATTTGAGATTGCATCTTTCCTCTTATCCCTCCTCCTGATTTACAACCAATTTATCTATTTCTTGCCTTGACACTTTTCTCTCTGAAATGACAGAAAATTCTTGAAGTATTAGAATTTAGATATATTAGGCATGCAGTTACACATGTGGGGCAAGATCCCACTTTGTGAAGACTTTAGCTTTGCTGTCCTGCAATTGTCCATACAAATGAAAAACCCCAATTTTTTATCTTTTATTTTTCTGCAGCGACAAGTAGCATTGATGAAGTCAGGAGCCATTTTGCTAGACACAAACTAAAACCCCAAAAAGTTGGTTATAGGAATGTATAGTCTCAAAAAGAAGGCAGAAATATAAATGGATAAATAGCAATAGGGTTCAAGACAAGAGAAGGAAGAAGAAAGAAGAGTACTTTTCCATTAAACAATTGCATAGGCAGTTTGAATCTATTAGCAGACCCAGAGAAGTAGTATTAGGCTGCCATTCATCCCTGTAAGGTTGGTATTTTTTGTAGGAAATAGTTTGAAGGTGAGGTTAGTGATCACTTTTTTTTTTTTAAGCAAGTCTTAGGTTAACTTTGTTAAAAGGCTTTACTTGCTTCTAGCTGCTTTCCGCTGCAGTGACTTTGATTTTGTTCTCCTGTGTAATACAAATTCCAAGAGATGCAAATATCTAAGAGCAAAGAGTTTTATAGTTGTGACTAGAAGGCATATATAGATACTGTCAAAGCCTGGAGAGACACTCCATCTTTCAGAAATTTTATGTTTTTCACCAAGTTATTTCTAACTGACCACTATTTCTTAATTCATTCGATTATCTTTTTGTCATTTCCTCTCAACCCTTTCAGCACAGAATACTGAAGCTTTTTGAACTGATTGCATCTTAGATGCATTTGTAGAATCACAGAATTGAATCATAGAATTATTTTGATTAGAAAAGACCTTTAAAATCATCAAGTTCAACCATTAACCCAGCACTGCCAAATCCACCAGTAAACCATGTCCCTAAGCACCACCTCTTTTGAATGCCTCCAAAGGTGGTAACTCAACTACTTCCCTGGACAGCCTGTTCCAATGCTTGAAAACCCTTTTCATGAAGATTTTTTAACTAATAAATAATCTAAAACTCCCATGGTGAGGGGCCATTTCCTCTTCTATCATTTGTTACTTGGGAAAAGAGACCAACACCCATATATATATATATATATATAAACATATATCTGTGTATAAATACAAATAAAATGGTAGCTGAAATCGATAGGATTTTTTTTTAATTTCTTCTTATTTTTTTAGATCTAGAAAATATAGGGGGTTTTGCCATTATGTTGTGGTTTAGCCCCAGACAGCAGCTAAGCACCATGTCACCACTGACTCACTTCCTCCTTTCTCCCACACCTCCCTCCCCTGTGAGATGGGGAGCAAAATTGGAAGAAAAATGAAAAAAACTCATGAGTTGGGATAAAGGCAGTTTACTAGGATAGCAAAGGAAGAAGAAAACAGCAACTGACAGTACTTAGAATACATGACGTGGGTGATAAATAATGTAAATTCATCACCCTGACGGGACACACCTGAAGCAGCATCACTCTTGTCCAGATAGCCCCCTTCATACGCTGAGCATGATGTCATATTGTATGGAATATCCCTTTGGTTAGTTTGGGTCACCTGTTAGGGTTGTGTCCCCTCCCAGCTTCTGGTGAAAATTAACTTTATCATAGACAAAACCCATGACACAGTATTATCCATTCACTAAATATAATGATTGTCTTTTAGAGAGATTGTATCATGAACATACATGTTTGTTGGAAGATTGAAAACTATATTCTATATCCTCCTTGACATTAGTAATTTTTGTCCTTTGTTAATGGATATGACCCAATCCTGTGAATAATTTACCAATATGACTCACATTACTCATAAAACTTGCTGCATACAGAAATATCTGCAAAATTATGATATGTAAATTAAGATTTTGAAAAATATGTTGGGAACATCACCAAGTACAAAGTTTATTACTATGTATATGGTGCTAATTGCTTCCCAGGAATCTTAAGGTTACTATGGATTTTCAGTTGTTTCTTTAGACACAGTTCCGACCTTCAGCTGATGGCAGTAATTCAAACTATCTATGGTTAACCCTTAGAACCATTACGTTTTACCTCTTACTAATCCTTATTCTAAGGTTAAGATGAGGTGCTGAGGAAGGCAAAGAGAAACTTCTTGCAGTTCTTTGGAGAGATAAGTATTACCTTATATTGAAAACAACTCCACAATGGATGTAGCTGTGGTGACAAAGAAAACATACTTGCCTGAAGAACAAAATTGTTTAAAATGTAATCAAAATATGGTTGAGAATGGACTACTGAAAAAGAGTTTGGAAATTTCTTACATTTCTGAAAGGAAAGCCTGTACTATACAACTGTAAGTGTAATTTTGGCTTCATGAAGTCAATGAAAAAAAATTATTAGATTCAGTGAGGCCATGATCTCCTCTCTCTCTTTTGTTCTAGTATCTTAGGTACCCACACATGCTGCCTAAGGAGAGATCCTTCTGTTTAACTCTGCTGTACAGCACTGCTGTACTGAATGGTGAGGAACTGCCACCCCACATCCCATGGGTCTAATCCTCTGGTTGTTCTCTACAACCTCTAAGCATACAGTGCTCTGAACACGCTACATCCACATGTGTTTCTAAATGGCATAGGGGCAAAGCGAGCTTTTCAGTGCCTTTGGTATTGCTTTTGAGATTCAATTTCTGACTGAACATATTTTTCTTTCACTCACAGTGAAAGTGTGTGGCAGTGTTCCAGAGAGATGGATGTTTGCCACGGCTTCTTATATGCCACTAGATCTGAATTCAGCGTATCCCTGGGTTATCTGAATAACATTTCTGAAACTCAGAGAGCATCTCTATCACATGTTGCTTTCTAAATTTCTGAGGTTAGATCCAAACAACACAAGCACATTGTTTAGTGCTTTACAAAGTAACTGTGATTGAAATCTTGTGAAAAGCAGTGTTTCTTTTGTGGGAATAAGCAACAGGCTTGCACACATAGGAAGCATCAAAGTAGTGCATTTTAAACTGTCTTATTTTTCACACAGTCTTTGCATATGACATGTTAGCACCACTAACTGGCCAAATTTACAGTTTTTGTCATATGGGAAGAAGAGGGCCAGAAGCAAATCTGTCCCTCTTTTGTTTCAGTCTAGCAGTGATGACTGATTCATTATAGAAGAACAAGATTAACTTCAGGGGAAAAAAAAAAAGGGTGACACTGGAAATTCTTGGAAAGGTTACAGCAGATCTATATTTCAATAAATCTATCATATTACAGATCTAATTACTTTATGCAATTAATGGAGCTGTTTTGTTTTACCTCTAAGATTATGGCTGCAACTTCATGAAACAAATATGTTTGTACCGATAGGTATTATTACTCTTGAAATCTGCCTATACTTTGAGCTTATGTCTAGTTTCAAAACCAGACAAATTCTACCTAGATTGCAAGTTTCACAGCAACAGGTAATGGACAACAGGCAATGGAGACCAGAGAGCACTAAAGGTATTTCATTCTCTTCCCTGGTATTGACACCAGGTAAATTAGAATTAGACTCTCAGAGTTTAAGCTAACTCTGGATATTTGTATCACAAATCAGATTTTAAAAGTTCGGGGAGAGTTTGGAATTGGAAATTGAACCACATGACAGAACAAATGAGAAAGAAAATCATTGTTAAGAGGTCTAATACTACTAACTCCAATCCAAATCTTATGTTAGGCTCATATTTAGTGCTGGTATGTTCAGGCAGTATTCTAAATATAGAATCCTTAACAAACTATTTCTGAAGTTATCTTTGATAGGCTAACAGCTTTGGCTGAGATAGAGTTACATGTCTTTCTAGTAGCCAGTATGATGCTGTGTTTTGGATTTAGGATGAGAGTAATGTTGATAACACAGTGAGGTTTTCAGTTGTTTCTTAGTAGTTGTGTCTAAACTAAGTCAAGTACTTTTCAAATTCTCACACCCTGCAAGGTGCACAAGAACCTGGGAGAGCACAGCCAGGACCCTGACTCAATCTGGCCAAAGGGATATTCCCTATCTATAACGTCATGCTCCACAGATAATTTGGGAAGCCTGCTGAGAGGCAGCATCACTGCCCATCCAAACCCTGAAGATCACAGCAGATGATAAATTTTCTAAGTCTAAAAAGTGACTGTAGATTATAAACCAGGGAAACACTGTGATGGTATATAGTAACAGTAATATCACTCACAAAATAAGCCAGGTAATTACACTCTTCCATGCAATACCAAGTAGGTATCATCTGAGATACTACAGACAGATTTAGGCTTTCCATTTCACAAATTTTATCAATAAAATGGAGTAATTATTTTTAGGAGATATGCAGGATTAAGATTTGATAAATGTAATCCACAAAGACAGAGTAGATATAAACAAGATCTGCACAAAAATAAATAAATAAATAAATAAATAAACAAACAAGTAAATAAATAAATAAATGTGAGCTGACAGGAAATTAGTGTCCAGAACCTTTAGGAAAGCATAAATCATATTATGAGGAACATAAATACTATCATGAGTGAAACATGACAGAATAAGAAACAGATAATTCAATGACTGAGCCATGAAAATAGGAATTTATGCAACAGAACTACAAAGGAATATATTATACAGCTCTACTAGGATAGTATTTCTTCTTTGTGCCTCAACATACTGGAATTTGTAAATGTCAGATGTTCTGGGGGAGAGGATTTCTGTGACTTAACAAATCACTTTCTACTCTGACATCATAAAGTGATGGAGTCCCAAACAGCTTCTACATGTTCAGATACTTGTAGGTGTTTTGAGAAGGTCTAAAATGCTGAAATTGTTTGTGACCACTTAGCAAAAGGGTCACAAGGTGAAAAATAACTTTTTGCCAACACTACTCCTGGCAGAAAAAAGAAGCAGCTACAGAGGATTATAAAACTCTAATTTAATCCTAATGACTAAAACAGATCTCTGAGGATTAAATTCTGTGGTTTTTCTTTGTGTTAGGTTCAACAGAATAAAGAACTATAAATCAAAGTCTTATTTAAAGATATGGCTATTAAGTGGCTGAGATGTTTAACGTAACACTCGAGCTAAATGTATCCTGAGAAAATTAAAATGTTGGTAGGATATTAAACTATAGCAATTGTAAACCAGGCTGATCCGTTAAGTCTAACTGTTCACACAGGGAGATGCCTACCCAGGTAAATAGTCCTTAGAAACTGGTATTTGAAAAGTTTGAAAGAGAAACCCAGCATCATTTGCCAAATTAATGAGATGTAAGTGAAACAGTTTAGCATAATTCCATTTTCTAAAGGAAATACATTGAGAAATTACCAAACATCAGAACCATTTCAGTAATATGTAAGGAGCTTTTGAAAATAGTATATACCATACCAATACTTTAGCATAAATTATAATATAGTTACATAATTCATTCAAGAGGTGAAGAAAAATGTCTAAATGACTCCATGCAACAGGCTGAGAAAGATAATAGTACTCATATATTTATTCATATAAATATTTATGCATTTTCTCTGCAACCAATGATTATGTATTGCTGCTGACTGACTCAAGTCTTCAAAAGTTTTCCAAAAATATGACAGTAGCAAATAAAAATAAAGACAGAGAAAAGTAAATGTGCAATCTCTGAAGATGGCAAAGCTTTAAGAAAGGAAGAGATGCTTTGAAAGGATTCATAATTCAAATATAAGTAAGTAAAATTAAATCATTAACCTTTCCAGCTTCCTTTTCCATTTTCTAAAAAAAATGTTTCTTACTTTCTCCTTCTGCAATCAGTATGTTTTAGATTGGAAATAATCATCCTTCATAATTCATATAAGAAGTTTTCAATTAAAATGCCATTACTTTTAATCAGCCCTACAGTAAAGGGAAAGACCTTGGGCATGTGTTTTCTTAACCAATCCTTATTTTGTCTTTAGAGTCAAGGGAGGAAAAAACCCAAACAAACGCCTCTTTCACCTGGTCTTTACCACAAAATCGGGTGACACAAAGAATAAAAAAGTTGATGCTCCTCTGCATGAAAATTATTTTTTTGTGATAGCAGCAAAGAATAACCTGAGGAGATAACTACTGCATTACACTTACAGCTAGATTTCATAGAATTGCAAGGCACAGGTTAATGCATCCATTTTTTATATAACAATGAAATGTTTCTAGACCAGTTTATATACCTGAGGTTTGAAACAAATTACTACTATACAGTTGTTAACAGTTGAACAAAATAATATATACTCAGGGGGTTGAATTTTACCAAAAGGCGAAAGAAAAGATGAGAGGATACCAGGTAAGGGAGTACAGGTTATTAGTGGAAGAATTTTGTTACTATCTTTTTGAAAGCAAGTTTATTCCTATGTATGAATGAAAAAAAAAAAAAAAAAAAAGGAAGCAATTTACCAGTTAATTCAACAACAGTTTTGAAAGTCTAAATGTTATCATGAACAATGTGGAAGAAGGCAACACATCTCTAGTGAAACACACAAACTAGTAAATCAAGATAGTAATTATTTACAATAGTAAAATTTTCTTAGAGGGAGTAAGAACACAGAATGGATACTGAGGAATTGTGTAAAGTAGAGGGAGAGAAGTAAAAGTTGCAATAAATTTACTGTTATGACTTTCTTCTTCAATTCATATCTATATTTTTTCTCATGTTTGCAATGTCTGTCTCGGGCAGGAAGATTAGGACCTGTTCTATAAAATATATTTTTAATCAAAAAACAAATAAGATTATTAGAATCATGTAATGCAAGTATGCAGGCTGGAAGAAATGGAATCTGAACAGTCAACATTCCCGCCCACAGCAGCTCTACAGACCCTAAGCAGTAGACATGTCACTCTGAGACATGGTTTAGGGGGCATGATTGATGATCTCAGAGGTCTTTTCCAACCTTAATGATTCTATGATTCAGTGAAGCAGGACTTAGTCCCACTAGCTTCTATCTTTTATGAAAGATTTACAATACCTATGTTTCCTGTTGTATACCTCTATCTTGGCTCCTCATCAGGTATGGCAGCATTTATAGCTTCCCTAACACACAATCTGACTAAATCAAAGGGGTCAAATTCATAAGTTCCTATTTCTAGCTCCCTAAATGATTGCACTGGTGACGAAGTTATAAAGAAGTGGACTTATCAGCTTGTTTTGTTAAGGAATTTTGTTCATGCACATTTCCTAAAAATACCACCCCCAGAAATTTTAATATTTATTGAATAAACAGAAATATAGACACATTTTCTATGAAAATGAATGATGAAAGCATTAAAAAATAAAATCCAAAAAGGAAGAAAAAAAGAAAGAAAGAGGAAGTGTTTCCAGTCATCTGTGAAAAAGACAAAATTCAGATGGGTAACATATTTTGTTCCAACATAAGGGATAATCAAAAAGAAAACATTGATGATGTAGCAGTGTTGATGTCGGCTTTTATCAAACAATATCAGAGCTTATCAAGGCTATAAATTACACTCTGAAATAGCACCAGCTGTAATTGGACCTGATGATATTTACGTTGAGTGGGTCCCTTTCAATATGTTTTGCGATCCTTTGAAAAGATATTATCTGAATTTATGAAGGCTGATTTGTCTTTTTGCCCGTATACTCGTGCATTTAAATCTGTGCCATCTGCACGAAAGCAAAGCAACATACTGCTTTAAACATCTGCTTTTCACTGAAATAAGATAACTGTTAGAGCAAAATCAATCAGATATCACCCTGTATTTTAGTTAGACCCCTTAAAGTCCCTAAAAAGACAACTAGGAGATAGACTTTGTATCATGTTGCAGGCATGCCTTCAATATTCCTAAGTAATTACCCTGCACCAGCTCAAATGACACCTTTTCTATAATTCTTATGAAATACTTGCAGTCTGTACCCTCTCTATATGCCTTTGAACACTGTTTACACAATCAGGAAAAGGCCATGTAATATAATTACTAGCAGCAATCTATGCCATCTCCTCCTTTCACAGTGCAGAGTTACCTGGCTCTATATATTACACTTTTAGATGTTAAAAAACCAAAACTGAACAAAATGTTTATTCATATACAGACATTGCTCTCTGCTGACACAAATGGGTTTTTTCTGAGGCTGACAGTAGTTCATTCTCCTTTTACACCCTCCCTCTTCCTGTTTTGAAATAGGATCATTTTATGGCAATAAAAGCCAATTACTGGGGTTGTGGATCTGTGTAATTTTATTAAATAGTTTACTTCCTTACCTCCAAAAATCTTCCAAAGCTTTTTGAATGGAATGATATGTTTCATTGATTGCATAGCATGAAATTAAAGGGTGATTCTAACACAATTCTTGCATATGTGTGTGTGAGGATGTCTGTGTATACTTCTTTCAAGTACAAAAACACAGACATGCACTTACACACATGAAAGAGATCAAAATTGAAAGTTTACATTGTAAAAAGCAGAAATTAGACTTTAGAATCATAGAATCATCACTTCAGTTGGAAGAGTCGTTTAAGATCATCGAGTGCAACCACAGCCTAACCCTGCCTAGTTCACCTCTAGACCATGTCCTCAAGCACAAAGACAGAGAATATTTCTGTTATAGACATTTCTCCAAAATAATTTTGCCAAACCTATTCAGAGAACTATCTAAAAATAACCATATACTTAAGTGCCACATCTATATGTCTTTTAAATACCTCCAGAGATGGTGACTCAACCACTTCCTTGGGCAGCCTGGAACAGGCTGATTCTACACGTTACACAGGACCTGACAACTCTTGCAGTGAAGATATTTTTTACTATCCAATCTAAACTTCCCCTGGTGCAATTTGAACCCATTTCCTTTAGTTCTATCCCTTGGTACTTGGGAAGAGACAAATGTCCACCTCGCTACAATCTCCTTTTATGCAGTGGTAGGAAATTATATGGTTTCCCCTGAGAAGTCCCATTATTGCTTGTATTCTGCAAAATTCTCCAATGACAGCAAGAGTTGCTCTCATTCACAACAACACATCTCAAGGGAGCTAACTTCACTAAAGTCATGTAGAGTAGTATTGCTGCCTTCAAAGGAATCAGTTACTTGAGCTTCCAGGGCAAAGTATCCTAAAGGTAGCACCTGTCACAGAATATTATTGCCTGCAGATATGGAAAAGCTGTTGGAAATCAGAGGTCATAGCTGCTTTTCTTTATATCTAACATTCCTGAATGCACACTCAAAATGCCCACTGTACTTACTGTGGGATCTTTCTACAAATATGGCAAGAATGGATGTTTCCATCTTATCCTAATTTTGGAAGTGTAAACCAAAAAAAAACACTAAAAAGTCAGACTGAGGTAAACTGCAAGTTTACAATGTTTGAAAAATATAGTACAGGTTCCATCTTGCAACATCATCAAATCTTAATTTTCCCTGTGAGCCTTATAGTCTAGTTTGGTAACTCATTAAACATGCAAAGGAATAAGAAAAGAGGAAACTGAGGAGGACAGTACAGATAGTGTTGGTGAATAGAAGGAGGAAATCGTTCATATAATATTGGGGGTTTCAAAGAAGAGTAGCAGGAATTTTAGAAACTGGACATAAGTGATTGTAGTAGTTATAGACTGTAGTAAAGAGCCAAAGACATTGCAGGCAAGGTAGATTTGCTTTCTAGGCTTCTGTACATTTGGAAGCTAGAAATATCATCAGTGACTTGCAAAGGGTGTAATGGAGAGATGGAGAAATAGGAAGACCTGCATATTCTTGCTTCTTGTGGGTTAAATCCCCTGCAATTTTAAACAAATGCATTACTGCTCTAAAGATGGATTAAGCATGGGAAAGGAACATGTTCTCAGAAAAGACAAGACCTCATTGATCCAAAAGTCACCTTCAAGACTCAGTCCCACAGCTGTACGCAGAATACTGAGCTAAATAATTCACTGATCGCCTGTGTTACAGCAGTGCGGGCTCAAACTCAAGGGCACGTAAAATTTCCACTGCTTATATTAAAGATCTGTTTTGCAGTTTTTCAGAAGAGTGACTCTTACATAACTGTCATTCCAAAGTAGTATAAGTAATTCAATGCAATTAGCCTTTTCATGGCCAATTGGTTCTTTCAAAAGTTAGAGTATTAGAGTACTTAAGGCAGGCTTATTGTTAAGCTATCTTTCCTTTTCTCTTCCTGTTGTCTCCCAGGCTAACTACACAGAGAGCCAACAGCTGTCATATTTCTTTGAATGAACCTTTCTTTCCTTCTTATCTAAAGTTCAGAATATTCCTCATATTTGGATATAGAACAATCCAAACCATAATTCTATTTTGTATAATTGAGGTAGAATCTCTAATTCTAATTAATTTCTACACTCCAAGAAGTTTGAAGTTTAGAATAGTTTAGAAATACATTAGATTACATGAATTCCATATTCCTTGTACTGGGTTTATTAGAATACTTTACTAAAGGGGTTCTTTTGTTCTTTAGTATCACACTCAATGAAGTATTCACTCATTTTGTTTAGACACCACTTCATTCTTTAGCAGTTTTCATGAACAAGAGATACTCTTCCACTAAAATACCTCTATTCTGCAATTCAGAGTATATTAGTTTCACTTCTTATATCCCCCCCTTTACTTCTATTTTCATTCCCTAAAGTATTGCACTAAAGAATTCCATGGTAGTTGAACAGCTCAAATGCTCACAGACATGCAGTGCATTTTCTTCTATAGATCTTTGCTTACAAGCAGTAAATATTAAAGTACCTGTCATCATTTAAGCTTTTTCTTTTTTTTTTTTTTTTTTCAGACACTGCTTCATTGCTAGTGATCTTTTCTTTGCAAATGGTTCACAACAAGATTATGGAAACAGGGACAGAAGCATAAAAGGAGCAGTCTTGAAGGGGTTTTCTCCTTAATTCCAACCTTTACTTTTTACTAAGGGAGAATAAATTGTGGCAGCAAGCCACACAATTTTACTCCAAACATTCATGTGTGAATGGAGGCAATTGATAATGTTAGATATGAAAACATAAAGTGAACTTAGTGTTCAATACACATCAATTACCACAGGAAAAATCATGAAAACAATATATGAACTTTGTTACTACAATTGTTTCAGAGTATGATAGAGTTATTAAAAAAATATTAACAGCATTGTGGCAAATATTAAAATATTGTACAGCCACAAGTTAAAATCTGCACATCTGCTGACTGGGATCTTCACTAAATCGAGGCAAATCTTCATCTTATAAGTAGCATTAGAGGAAGACCTAGTTATTTTTGAACAATGATTTGTAGTCTCTAAATTACTAGGAAAATAGCATGGTATGAAAATGATACCCAGAGACTCCTGAACATTTGCTTTCCTGGGCTTGGAATTCATGTTTTTTCTGGAACTGTCAGTGAGCAGCGAGGCACAGCAATACATGTCCTACTGGGAAAAAAGGCATGGTGGAAGGGAATATAAGAACCCATTTTTATCCTGCAGAGATTTTTTTTTTTTTTTTTTTTACTGTTTATAATGTGAACTATACAAGAAAAGTACTCAGAATTTTTGCCTCTGAAAACGACATATGCTATGGAGAGGTTGGAAAGTGACTTGGGCTCCCAAGAGATAAGATCTAAAGTAAAAAAAAAAAAAAAAAAGCAAGCACACAAGAAAATGGACACTAAAGAAGAACATGTTCCACTTTGCTCTCTCCAAGATGACCTTACAGGTCATTGTGTCAAAAAGACTTTTTGAATGACTCTACATGCCACTAGCTCCTTTTGGCTATATTGCATTATTTATTCTCCAGTGGTACAGAAATGTAGCTACTGTAAAGTACAATGATGGTTCAATCAACTCATGGCACTTCTCTTGCTCTCAAAGAAATATTGAGAAAATAAACATATTTTGTGTCTTTAAACACACACACGAAAGAAACCTTTAAAAATAATGATGTACATTGCTTTTCTTTTCTCACCCATTTAAAAAAGAAGGTTGTTACAATATCAAGGCTGTGGCTGTCAAATCTGCAAACAGTACTTTCACTCCCACTCACAAATGTTATGATCAAGGTAATTTAATTTCTCTATTCAAGATCCTTAGCTAGGAGGGCTAAGAGTTCCTAGATTTAAAAGGGGCATCTACATATATATATCTTTGTGTAAAGATCGCTGTTTTTTATTCATCTGACAGTAATTGCCAGAAGACCCCAGAGAAAATGAAAATACTATTGTGCTGTCTCAAATACACACAAATAATGATTCTTTAAAAGCTTCTGATCTACATAAGAAGGTAAAACAAAGATATGAGTGATAATGATGTAAGACATTGAATAGGACAGCCAGGAATAGAGCCCTGAAACTGGTCCCTGACCCAGTTGGTAGTAACTCTTAGAGCTACAGGTTACTTGGAGCACTGTTGGATACAGAATGTATTTACAACTGCTTTCCTCAGAAATATTGTCAGGTATGGCAGGTACACAATGATGTTATCTACTGCCTGTTTTTCAGCTGTATTCAATCTCTAAGCATCTATTATTTGTCACATTTTCTTTAGTCACTAATACAAATAATGTCTGTTGGGAGTGTTGGAGCACAGTATTCATCAAATTCCTGTCAGCTAAAGCCTTTCCCTACACACAAATTAACAGCCATTAGGTCTTTCACAGGAGGTCTTCCAATAAAAAAATAAAACCAAAACATAATAAAAAAAAGCTGATTAGATCTTTATAAAAGCACACAAGCTTCTCTGAGTCTTTCTAGTAGAAAGGAATGGAGTAGCAACGAGTGAATCAAGTTTAAACACATTTAGGTCACAATTCAAAGCACTGCTCAACATACGACCAGATCTGTTGTTCCTGACAAATTTTTCACCTTACTTTTTTTTTTGCCACAAAAAGCCTGCTGCTTTCATTCCAAAATAACAGGCCTTGCCCTGACACTGCCATTTACTGTTATGGTCCACCTTCAAATAGATTTACATTCTGGATTAATTCCTTTAAAACTTAAACATATTTAGATTACTAGAGGAATAATCCAAACTATTCCCTTAGTAGTAGCGTAATTCTTCCTCCAATGAAATCAAATATTCTCATTAGTGGCAGCAGAAGGAAAAATAAATCCCTCACTCTGGAATACTAGGGAAGCTCGGGGGAGTGAGTGGACATAGTGGAGAGTCAGCTGGGCTCACTGTCCTGTAAGCCAAGTTTAAGCATAATTCTGTAGTTATCACATTTTATTTAAAAGAAAATGGAAGTTTCATATATGAATTTTTTAGGCACAGAACTTAAAAATAGCAGCTCTATCTTTGCACTATATACCTGGACCTCTTCCAATGTCTTATGTCATTGGTAAATGGCTGCCCACTCATAGTGTTTTCTTGTCATTTTTGGCAGGTGATAATAGGTCTAAATTAGAAACTTAGGAATTAATTGGGAGGGTCCTTTGTTTCATTGAGAAAGTTAGAGTTACTAGTCAAACAAGTAGCTGATAAATTAATTTGCTGTCAGGAAAAAAAATTAAAAAAAAAGAAAAAAAAAAGAAATGCTGGGGGGGGGCGGTCTTTGATCTCCCTAATTTCATCCAGAGGTCGAACTCTTCCCCAGGAGAAAATCTGTGACACAGTAAAGAACGTTCAGCTCAGGACGGATCATACTCCCTCTTCTAATTTTAGTGACTTAAGATTGGATTGAAATAAAACTCTGTGTGGGGGACCAGCTGGTATGAATATGACAATTTATTTTTTTTTCTTTTCTCTCTAGTGTTGTCTTTTCTGGGATTTTTCACACCTTCCCTTTCCAATAGACAGAATAAACATTTCAAGAGAGGAAATTACAGCTATGGCTACTATTGTTGAATGCAGATCCTTAAGCTGCTTAGAATATTCACTGTATAGAGAGGTGAAGCCAGTTTCATATGCAAGCCAGCGATGAAGTATGCCCAGAGCAGAAAACCTGAATTTATAAGGAGACCCAGCTTTGCTTCTGGAACCATGTTAGATCCTTGCATACATAGCTAATAAGGTTACTCTATCTTCTTGCTCCTATCCTATTTTTCACGGTAAACTAACCTTTGGAGAGGAAAATTATCAGTCCTTTATCTGTATACCATCAACTACAGTTTTGCTTAGGACTTATTTAGGTGCCTAAATCAGTTCATTCACAAAATAAAGCAGGGCAAATCTTTGTTTAATGAGAAAACAGTCTGACTTTCTAGCTTTTGGATTATTTTAAGGAATAGTTTAAATATGATAGTGGTTTGGTTCTTTTCCTTAAACTTTTTTGATGATTCCCAAAGGAAAAAAACTTGACATCTTAGTGGTTAGTTCCTTTTACTCTAGAAATTTGTTTTTCTAAGGCAGCCCATTTCCTCTGCCTTTCAGGTGGAGGTTTTATATGTGCTAGAACTGTTACCTCCTTAATTCTGGCAAGAAATATGTTAATCCAAGTAATTTATACCAATGCAAACATTTTTAGTGAGAATTTTGATACAGTGTTTAGGCTTACTTATTAAAAAATATAAAATACAAGAGACGTCATAACATCTAATGCTTATTTATTCCTAATAAAATAAGGTTAATCAACAGGAAGCATAGAGAAAATAAAAAAAATTAAAAAAGGAAATAGCAAACATTCTGTATGTTAGAAATAGAAAGAATAACAATTTTGTGTTGAATAAACAGGAGGCCAAGCCAATTCATGAATTGAAGATAGAACCTAAAATAATTCCCTAATACAAAATGCAGTTAAATTAAGAAAGGCTCTGCTGGGAATTAAAAAAATAGCAGACAGGTGGAATACTTCACAGATGCTGCCAGATCTGAGTTGCCCATGGTGCTTTAAGAAATGAAAAAAGCAAGCCATACAATTTCATTTCCACTAAAAGGAAAGTCAGAAATAAATGTTTAAGGTTGTTTAGAAATCTCCTCTATGTGTGAAATTGAATTAATTTGTTCTATAAACTTCTGTTTTGACCAATTTAACACAGAAAAAAGGAAGGAGAAAAGAAGAAAAAAAATAAGGGTAGTGTTTAACCTAAGCTATTATATTCACCATGTGAGGTACCAGTTGTGCGATGTTATACCAGCTTCTTGCTACAGAAACTTCAAGATAATGGACTTACTGAAATAGACTAAAATAAATTAAACAAAAATGAAGGCTGCCTATTCATTTGTCTCTAGAAGTCTCAGATCGCCTGCCTCAGGGTCAGTTGCCTGAACTGCATGATAGTGAAGCAAAGATTGTGGCTACAATCTTTGTTTTATCAACATAAACATCCATAGAAAACAATTTGGACTTTCTGTTCTCTTTATTATCTAACCATAAATTATTTTTACAGGAGGACTGTATTGAAAGTTTCATATATTTCAAAAAAAACATTATTGTGATATTAAATCACAACAACCAACAGATGTATCAGAAAACTGCTGAGATTAACTTCTACTCTTGTACACCACCTAGTTTCAAAGATTGGAGGAACATAAGCATAGAGGCTTTGAAATACACATACCCTATATAATATAATTAATTGAGAGACTGGAGGAAAGAACTCATTGCCTAAGATTAAGACAGACATACGGTGATGACATTTGCTAACAAATTCAACTGCTCAGATATTTTAGATAAGTCTGGATTTTTTAAAAAGGATGTCAACAGTAATTTTCATATTTTCTAAAATTACTTTTTCTACAAATGATTTAGTACTGATTTTAGAGTTCATTTTCTTTATATATTGACCATATTCCCTCTCTGTATACAGCTCTGACAATTTTCATGACAGTGTAAAAATTCTTAACAGGGTAAAACTAGATCTAAACGCTACACAATATTTTCATTCAATTACTAAGAAAAAAAAAAGGAAAATAACATGCCTAGTAAAAAATGCTATTTCAAACTCTTGTCATACAGTTTTTCTTCTTTCTGTCTGAAAAAGAAATTAAAAATGCTTAAATGTTCGCTCCATTTTATTTTTTCTTGAAAAATCAGTCATGTAAAGATTTTTTATTAAAGCCTATTTAGCTCTCTTTCCCTTGAAGTCTGCCTGCTTTAATTGCTATTGAAGTGACAGGAGAAGTAAGGGACTTCTATTACTTTCATTTGTGCTTCACTTGGAAAAAAAAATGGATCACTTAGACATAGGAAATTAACTATTCTGTAAGAATAATTTGGGCATATTCCCAATATTTATGCCTGTAAAATCCAACTCTGGGGAAATAACCAGAGGGAGCATTCAGAATTGTTAAGACTACAGAGTACTATTATTTACCTCTCCTCCAAGTTTTCATCTTTATTACGAGAATATCTTGAAAATATCAGTCTAATCTGCAAATCTCATGCACCTTAAAATTACTGTGTATCAAGTGACTAACTTGCTTAAGTTAAGATCCTTAACGTAAAAGTCTCCTGGCAAGCCTGTGAATTACATTTATCAAATTACTTGTGCAAAATGAAGACTATTTAGAGACATTAATATATCTGGAGTTGTGCAGAAACAATTGCCACAATTTCGGTCTCTATTTATAAAACCTGAAACAGAGCTGAAGGTAAAAGTTGTGTTCCATTATAAGCCAGAAGCATTATACTCTTCATTTAAACCACCAGGCTTTTAGAAAGGATAGAAATGTGATCTGATTCTGCTACTGAACTTCACAGTGCTATTTCTTCAAAAATTGCATAGAAAAGGCTGCTCTTTAATAATCTGCAAGCTTTATGATTTATAGACTAAGTGCCTCTACATTCCTTGCTTCTTGGCAAAGGCTTCTTAGCAGGCATGCTGCTATGTTTTAATGTGTGCAGTGCAGAATTTATAAGACACTGTTATTTTCATAAAATATATTATAAAATATTTACTACTATACAATGAAGGCATTATCATAAATAGTTAAAACAGTAGTTCAGTTGTCAAGATAACTGAATAAACCATGTTTTGTGATGCATCATCCCAAAGTGATGCATCATCCTGAAGTGATGCATCACCATTTTCATTCTGTTCCATTCAATTATTCACTGATGTGACAAACCTGAAAATTTCTCAAGAGTCCACACTTTGAATTAGAGGCTTTCATTAATGCGCTGCTGAGATTTGTTTCACAAGACGGAGGCCTTGCTCATGGTTTGTAAAGAAAGTGACAATTCCTAGCTTAAATTAAACAAGGATCTTCACAGTGTTCTTGATGAACTTCTCTGATCCTGAGCTTCATGTGTTATAGTGAAATTTGGTTTTCTAACACATATAAATAACTCCCTAATCCACAGGTGAAACCTGCTACAAGTGTACAAGGCTAGCCAAGGTGAAAATTAAGCTTTCAGTCGATACGGCAGAGGTGAAGGTTAATGTGATCATACCACACATACTTTGTATTGTCATTTAGCCCCAGCTGGCAGCTGAGCACCACATGGACCCTTTCTTCCTCCTCCTTCCATTCTATACTCATCTGGCCTCATATTGAGGTTTTGGGTTCAATACAAGTTTCTTTTCAACAGAATGTTTGTCTGTGGGAAACTGGGAATTAACCACAGCCAGGACTTTTCACGGTTTCTGTACGTTTTACCTATGATTCATTTAACCAAGTTATAATAATAACAACCAAGATATAATAATAACTCCCAAAGCAGTGAAAACTCTTATTTGTAATAGGATTGTGAATTATAATTAGAATGAGGAGGCTACTGTATTCAGAGAGTTTCAAAACTCTGATCAGAATTCACTGGCAAGATTTGTGCTCTGACTCATAAATAAAAATCAACCTCTTTCTTATTGCTATGGTAGTTGCTTCTCAGAACATCTCTGTCATCTTTATCTCAAAAATGGTTTTGGGTGCCTCCTAAAATCTCTGCTGAATCCTGGAAATAGATGTCTGATATGGATAGAGGCTTTTAGAGGACACACCATTCTATAAGGTTTTATAGCTTTCTCATTACTTCATCATCCTGAGAAAGGTGATCTATCACTCTTAAAACCAGTTACGATCTGTATCTGACTGTCATAATTAAATCTTTTTCAAAATGATATTAAAAAAGGTTTTCTCCAGGCCATGAATTGTCTTGGAATAAAAGTCCATCAGATGATATAGAAAACTGAATAAACTGAAAACTAAGTGACATGGAATAAAAAGTATTTATAACTTCAAACACAGAACTAGATAATAGTATTTATAAGCCCATAAATTTTTAAGTTCCCAGACTAATTAAAAGCAGTTTGGTGATACTGCCAGATGAGAAGTGCATAAACAGAAGCTTTCTTTGATTATTATAGTGTTTGCTTCTGAAAATTAAAACACAGGCATTTATCAGAGAGTGTCTCAAGGCTATAATCAGTTAAAGATATTCAAGAACTGAGGTAATTTAGTATGCTGAATGTCAATCGAGCCAGGGCAAAACATGAAGCAATGTGCTAATGTAAATGTGAAATATGCATATGCTAAGGTGACACGGTAAAAGAATAAGTGACAGTCACGTCCCCAATGTGTTGCAGTATTTTGAATACAGTCATGAATGCATGAATTTAAAGGATCCACCCATAAGGTTTCAAAATGCAGATCTATATGGACTGAATGATAAATTACTATTATTCTATGATGACAGATACCAAATAATGTCTCCATTTAGGCACTAGTCAAAAGGAATATGTAGAAGGAGGGCATGACACTTCTGCAGCGTGTTTCTGAATTTCTACCAACATCAGGAAACAACTTGATGTTGGAGCTCTGTTTCATTGAAAACTCATCTTCTAAGAAGAGATGTCAATGAAACTGAAAATAGACAAGAGCCACAATAATAGAATTTTATTGGTATAGAGGCAAAGAGAAAACAACCTGAGAGCTCAGTTCTCCACAAGGACAGATGTTGCCAATGTCAGTTTTCTGTGACCAAGAGCCCTGTCACTTCTGTCAAAGAAAAAAACCGTATTTCTACATGAGTTAAAAGTTACCTTTTCCCTGCATATGATTTTCCAGACATCTTGATATAAATGTTGGGACCACTGTCTGATAATGGCAAGTCCATTTAAGATGCATTAAAAATTAATATTATTAGGTGTTGCGCTATAATATTGGTCATAATTCCAGCAACCACCTTTTTGAAATACCATGGGGATTTTTGCCATGGAAAACTTGTTTTGGTGTATAAAAATTAATTGATGGTTGGATATGAGTATTTTTGGGTTGGTTTACTTGTGATTTTCTTCAGTCTGTGTAAGAGATGGTATAGCTGCTGAAAGTTTGGATGGACAGAGGTGACATTGAACATAACTGAACTAAATATGTTACTAAACATGTGAAAATACCCACAAATATATCTTGAGGTAGAAATACTTGGAGGTCAGAAGAGTTTTATTGGAAGGTATTAATAATACACGCTTTTCCTTTTCTTGTTATTCTATTGGCACCTGCTTATATTTCTGGGGCAAGCAGACTGACCCACCGTGCCCAATCTTATATGCTCATCTGAATCAGGACAGAAAAGTTTGGAGATACCTGCTACCCATTATTTTTGTTATAATAAACAGAATTTAAACAGGAATTTAAGACCAGTCTGTGAATTGAAAACAGATGAAGAAGAAGAAAACAGCAGCCTTTTATATAAATATTCTTATGGCTAGTACCAATTGATGGTCAGCTAGAAGCATAATAATTTGTCTGTTAACATTTGCCACCCAATTTAAATGGAAATACCCCATCAGAAACTTAGGGAATCATTTATGAGTAGCAGCTTTATCAGACTTTCAAGGAAGCACAATTAGGGAAGATTTGATAAAGGAGAAAATTCTCCTTAGCCATAAACATGGCTGTTTGACAACTAGTACTGAAAAGCAGGGCATCATTTTGCATTTTTCTTTCCTATATTTAAATATTTAATTTTTGGAAAGATATATATATTTATGATTTCTGACCAATATTTGCAGTTGTCAATTCTATGCAAAAGGAACTATAAGGCATAAAGGGGTTTTTTAAACCAGAGATAGAAAATACATCCTTGCACATACTACTCTAGCAAAACTAAGCAATGCTTCAGTTAAAAAATCAATTATTCATTCCTCAAAAACATATCTAAATTAGACTTTTTTAATACAATTTTACATGCATCCCCCTGCCCTGGCCTTGATGCACAAAGAAATCTTAAGCCACAAATTTTTGTTAAGTGAAAACCAAAAGCAATTAGACATATAGCATAGTTCAGGCTCACTTTACGCTTACCTTCTTCCTCCTTTTCTGTCCCAATAGAAGACAATTGTGACAAAAAACTAATGGAAAGTGGATTCTTTTAAAAATTATTACAGTAAATTGTACACATTCTTAATCCTCAGGTTATACTCTTTGAACTGAAATTACTTAAAACTGCAATTTTCAATTAATAAAAATAAAACATAACCAACTATTCTGTCCAAATCAGAGGCAAATTAAGAGAGCAAAATTAATAACATTTCTCCACTATATTTTGCAAAAAGTACTCGTATTATTATTTGGTTCTTCAACCAAAACCAACACTGAACTGAACAAGATATGATGTCACAAAGCCTTTGTCTCACAGAATTTAGAAAAGAAAAGCAATGATTAGAAGAAAATGCGTGTTATTTCTTGTGGTTTATTCACAGATAAGAAATCAAAGATTGGTCACTAAATGGAACTAAATTCTAAGACATATAAACATTGTATATCTGCGACATGAACTGAAGGCAGGCTAGTTAGCTAAACATAAGCCCTGTCAAGGCCATACTGTAATTTGACTCAAATTTGACTTGTCATTCAGTTAATCTTTCTACAACGTTTTCCAGTTACCTGCACAGGTGCTACCTGTCTGTTACAGTTGTATGGTGCTAACAGTCACTCTGGGAAATAGTTCACATTTTTCTCAGTACTACTATACTTATCTCCTATATTTGCCTGCAGACAAGGACATTTTTGCATTTATCCTGTTTTGTCATTAATTGTCTTTCTATGAAATAATCCCAGGTATTGAGTTATAGAACAGAAGCAGTATCATGTAACATTAAGTGACCTAATCAATAGCAGAAATCATGTAGTTTGTGACAAGGTTAGTACAAAAACTTACTCTTTTTTTAATAATTAGAGCAAATAAAAGTAACTATATTGTGTTCTATATACTGAAATAAAGTAGAAGGCTAAAACTGTCAAATTATTTATTGCAAATAGTTCTTCTAGCTCCAAAAGAAATTGATGTCTGTTGGGTGGTTCCTATCTCACAGTGAAATATTTTTTCATTTGCTAGGTGTCAGCAACAGATAATATAGTTTGGCTTCAGTATTTTCTATGTTATGTCTGTAAGAGATTACGTTGCTATAGCATACTATAAAACATAGACATAGAATGCATACTTTTTTAGATTACCTGAGGAAATAGATTCAAATTCCTCAGCAGTGTCTCAGTTAAAATTTTAATTCTGCCCTAAATCCACATGGACACTTTCTCAGACAAGTGTTGTTTTCTGACTGAAAAGAAACAAAGACTTTAATATAAATGAGGCTCTAAAAGACTATTCCTTCCAAAAAAAGCACGGACACAATTGTTAGAAAATGTCATGATTATTATTGTTCTTATGCTGTCATTAATGAAAGCAAGATGATCAAGCATAACTTTCAGCATTGCTTTACACTCTTAAAGGCTAAAAAGTGTTTGGCCTGGACGGTATCGGAATAGGCAACTTCCCAATAAAACATAAATGGTCTTTGATATAGTAAGTGTAACCCAGTAGTTGAGAACAGCCCGAGTCCATATTGATCATGCATTTGTGAAACAGAAAATACAGAAATACAGACTAAATTTAAAACACATGTTCATTTAAAAACTACCGGCCTTCAGTTTAAGTGTTGGAATAGACTTCTATTTTTCAGCCAAACTGTAGTTTGAGAGATAATGTTCAACTTGCTGAACAAATTGCATCTGAATTTTCTAAAATGATAGCAATGTCGATTCATTCCTAACCAGTTATTTCATTCTACTTTGTACCAAAAATTTTAGCCCACCTGCAATTTCTGCAACGTTTGAAACTACCCATCTGTGTGAGTAGAACTTTGTCCTCTCTCTATTGAAGTAGATGACTATAGAATCTGGACAATAGTTTGTAAAGCCTTTGGGGTTGTAGGGGTTAAAAGGTGCTCTTCTAAATGGAAGTCATTATTATTTACTCATGGTGAGCTGAGGTCTATGACTAGAGTTGTAGGGAAGCTTCTGCATACATTACTTTTGCAAGATGTCTTAGTTGAAGCTCAGTAGGTTCAGGTAGTTATCACGGAGACATGGATTAACAAAAGAGTTGTAGCACACCTGAGAATCTCGTTAAACTTCACTTGCAGGAAGTGTCTTACAAAGTCCTTCTCAGAGATCAAAACAGGAAAAACCACTTAGAAATACACAGCGTGAGCAAAGACTGATGGCCTCTAAGAAAGGAAAGGCAGGTTTCACCATCTGGTTAGGTTTCTTTGAAGACAAGACTACCATGGGAGACAAAAATGGGATTCAATGGACATCACATGTTCAGATTTCTGGAAAGGATTTGACAAAAGTCCAACTCATGTTGCTCTTTTTTACTGCAAAGTGGCTCAAAAGCACATGGGCTTGCTGTCTGTTAGTGGTGTCTTACTGTTCAAAGTGCAGTGGAGAATGGAGGAGGAACAAGCTGGGCTCTGGGGGCATCTGGGCATACTAACTGCTGTGAAATGTCATGCACTGATGTTTCACATCATAACATCAGCTGTATTTAACGCCACCTCTGCTGATTTCTAGTGAAATGGCCAAATTTCCTTCTGGAGCACTGATTCTCTTCCGAAATTCTTATTTTGATCTGCAGTGTTTTTTGTTTTACGTGTGTTAGAAGGCATTTCTGCCATTGTCTTTGAGATCTACTATAAATGGTGGTTTTACTCATAGAATTTATGTATAGAAGGTGACACTTCACAGCAACACTTGGAATTTGTGTACATCAGCACACTAAAAAGAATAGGAGATTACTGTTGAACTGGTGTCCCATCCAAAATAAAATGAAGTCCAATCAAAGAGGTGCTCTTGGTTCGAAAAGGTTACAAGAGTGCATGGTCTTCAACTTACTATCCTCTTGTAGCAGGAATATAATTAAACTTGGCCAGTTTTATGGATTAAAGCACCTATCACTTCAAACACATTAAATCTTCGTATGTGTTTGTTCAGTTAACTCTCGGGTCCTCTAAGGTAACAGAACAGACTTGTTCTTGACTTTCCCTGTGAAGGTGCATTTGCAACCAATGCTTCACCTTGTTTCTTCACCAACAGGGTTTTAAACAAGAAAGAACAGTACTCAAATGCCTTGCAGAAAATAGCCCAAACAGGCCCTAGGGCCTCTGTATTTGCTAGTCTACTGAATATTATCTGAGCAGGATGTGACGTGATCCATAACATATTAAATAAAAGAAGTGTCACATCATGTTGTGCAGACTTTTTCAGGGTATCTTTTGAGTCTTGAATTTTGGAGTCTGCTTATGAAAAAGGTTTTGGACAAGCTGATCTTTCAAGATCCTTTTCAACACACATTTTTGTAAACCACTAATAAGTCTATGAGTGTAATTCTATTAGCTTATTTAAATTATCCTTCCTCCAAAGAGCTACTGTTTATCCATTAACACAAATTCTATCAAAGGCATTCATTTAGTCTGTGAGAAACTGAACTTCTGCTGACATCAATGTACATTTTACAGATTTTATGGATTTGGGCCTTATCTTTAGAAGGAAAATTCTTTCCGATGAAGTAGTTCCTTCTCATCTTCTGTAAATGCACTGTTTAATTACAGCCATTATTATGAGATACTCAAATTAATTACTTCATAAAGCCATCTTTAAAGGATAAGTCAAAGGAAAAGTATCTTACTTAAAAAACAAAAGCAATCAAAATCTTTACTCAGCACTCAAAAGGTTTCTCAGCGCCTGAGAATCAGTAGTAATTTATATCAGTCAAATGATACCTGTCATATTTGACAGAGATTTGACAGAACTTATAAGCAATTTAGGTGAAATATGGTGGATTTTTTTAAAATCTGCTGTCCTTTTCAGCAGCCACAAATAACTTAGTGCATTATACATTCTTATCTGGTTGCTCCTCAGAAATATTTAACTCATCACGAAAAATCTGTGGACCTTTTAGAACTCATGTACCAAGACACTGAAATAGTTCCAGGGGCTTTTGTGCCTTCGTCATGCTTATTCAAAGAAAAAAAAAGAAAACAGTTATGTCTATGATTAATACTATTTACTGAATAAAAATGACAATACTTTAAAAGGTTCAGTAACTTCAGCGTTACCAGATTATCTCCATTGTGATCCACAACCACAGAAGTGCACTTGATTTTAAGCATAAAAGTGTTATTTTTTGAGAGCAACCTTTTTGATCATGTGACCAAAGTTAACACATATGTAATCAGTTTGGTCTATAAGATCTATTACTTTTAATATATTTTTGTGCAGTCACCAATAAAGTGGGAGTAAGTAATGACTGCGACTGAAAACACTGGAGATGAAAGATTTTGGCTTAATATTAACATCATTCTCATTCTTAAGACAGGTTTGCATAGGAAAGGAGAGGGGGAAGCTTTTTAATACGTTTGCACATTGCGAACACTGTGTCTTCAGGTTGTTTTGAGCAATGTCTAATACATCCTGGCTCAGAGCATCAATTGTTGGGGGTATTTATATCAGATGATGGTCTGGACCTTCATTTTTCTTTTAAAACCACCAGTGAAATGAATGGCATTAAAATAACTTAGTTACCTAAGGTTACTGATTTTTGTAAGCCATCAATATTATTTCTTTCTGAAACTTATTCTACTAAAACACCCATATCATAGTGAAAACCTATTACTTAAAAACACAAAATGTGCCATATACAAATCTTCATCACTTCTTCCATCTGGAATTCTGAACAAATGATGCTAGCATAACCCATAATGCAGCAACAATTTTTCAAAGGCATCTGGAATATCTAATCAGGTTTCAAAAAGTGCTTAAAGGTTGGGTCTTCACACTAGTCGCTACTATGAAATCCATATGAGAAGCGAGAAAATGATCAAGAAGGTCATTTGTTCTTAGTTTCTTTTCAGCACAGCTGAACTGCTTTCAACACCCATGATAACTAGCTCAAGTGAGACCGTCCTGAACCAGAAGAAAATGTGTCCTTATGCAATTAAAAGTCCTTTTTAAAAACTAGACTGATTTTAAATTTCCTAAATATTCTCAGAATGGAATCAAACCTGAAGTCCAGTGAGATGTAAAATAAAAATTTTAATACTTTTCTGTTTTTAGAGATTTTCACAAAAAAATTACATTAAGAATGTACAGATTTGTTAAATTAATTACTATAGCAATCAGAAGGAATACTAAAGTGTGACAATATACTCACCAGAATTACTCTCAGTGACTTGACATCTGCCTTTGCCAACTATGTGTAATTAATTATACTCCTTTTGTTTAATTGCCTGTTGCAAGCTTAATTTTTCCCAAATCTAATATAAATGGTATATGTGAGCTTAGTGGATTTATCCTATCTGAGCTAAATATAGATTAAGTTAATTCATGACTGAACAAGGTTTTGCAAATATCCGCATACTGAGGTGATTACTCTCCTCCTGATGAACTAAATGACTTTTTCCTTGTGAATATATATATAGGCTATTATTGAATCACCTCAAAAGGCTGTAGTTGGCCATATGCATCCAGCTTTCCTCCTTCAGTCTCCAGATCTTGAACACTCTTAAAGAAGAAAATTAAAATCTTGCTAAACATGTGGGGTTTTTTTCATTATTCATGACTGAAAATATTTCTAGGAATATTTCTTCAAAGATATTTCTAATGTTTATTTTTGTGAGTTAACTTGGTGAGATAATCAAACCTCATAAATAAATTTAAATCTACAAGGTGATTGTGTATTAGAAACAGTCGCAAATGTTGAAAAGAAAGAAAAGATTCAGCAAATATTGTAAAATGTTTTCCATTTAGTATAACATTCTTTGTTAAATCCAAATTTCTGGACATTACAAAATTACTTTAAATAGTATTTTTTAATCTAATTTTCTGAATATCTCATGATCATTAAATTCTATCAGCTACAAATATATTCTAGGTTTTAAATGAGGGAAATGGAAAAAAAAGTCTGGTAAATAATATTGCAAGATAGAAAATACAGTCATGATTATGATCTCACACTCTTTTATCCACTTGAAGTATCATGATTCCAGTTGAAATTCTTCTTAAATTCCGCTTTCTGTGGTTTGAACTATTTTATCTAGTACACATACTCTTCTACTCGTTACAGAAAAAAATGAAAAAGACCATGAATCTCTCTTCTCCTTCTTCTCTACTGATAGTAATGGTGTAACACCAAAGCTGTACGTGTGAGGAAGCAACCACTTCATACTATGATATATTGCAGTGCTTTTCTCACTTGGCTTGATAGTGCTTTTCCTACTTGACATTGCATTCTTCTTGGCAGCTTTTTCAGCAAGTCTCACACTGTTCTGCTCCTGGGTTTGTATCAAGCTGTGCCATATATGAAATGTATTGCATTATCTTAGGATGGCACCATATTTTCAACTCTTAAATTTTAAGTCCAGTATCATAACTGACAGCAGCAGTGTTTCTATTTACAGCTTCCTAGCACCCTGAGACTTGGAGAGGTTTGCTACCTCTCTTTAGAAGTTCCTATTTAGCAGATAATTATCTGTATCTCACCTGAAGAGAAACACTTCAGAATTCAACAGCAATCACTCAAGTGGCGATGTAGTCCTGGTGTACATCCAGTAACAAACAGATTGTGAAGATGAGGCACATCTCTGTTACTATATAAGGCAGTAACATTCAGGAGTGGCAGCGACAGTCATCAGATACCTTTAAAGTAATGCTAGAGTGGAGAACGGTGAGACCCAGATCCTCAGAGGAATTTAGATAAATATTTGCCACTGAGATCTACCACTGACTAATTCCTAAATCTTTATGGACATTTATCCTATGTGTTTATCAGTTATCTAACAGTAGCATAGAGTGAGTGGAATGCTTGTTAATCATAGGAATATGAGAGGCCACATATAAAATATGAAATTGAGGAACCTCCTTTGTTTACACTAAAGACAGTATACTCGAGGGTCTCTACCTAATAAATTCCCTGAAGCCTGAGGTATCCCACTAGGTTGTCTATGACCTGTCATATTTTTAACAGAAGCTTTTGAACTCTGAAAGTGCCTATTTGATGTACAAAAATCTGCAGATTTGTCTGTGGATTTTTGCATACTGAGACAAATAACTGATGTTGCCAGTCAAAAGGCACCTGAGCCACTTAAAATTTAGCAGCCTGATCCACCTGCTGGTTGTTCTGATGTTCCTCAGTGGCCTGACTCGAGTACATGGGCACTCAAATGCCCTAGTTTTACAACCAGCTTCTGTAGCTGGGCAGCAATATCTGGCCACAGTGGGGCAGCCCAGATGGGTTTGCCTCTGCACTGCCAGTTGCTCTGCTTTCATTACTGTAACCATCCCACAGGGCATTGGCCACTTTCCTCTTTCAACAGTGTCTATGACCAGCTGGATGGGTTTCACTTCTGCAAACTGGCTTAACTGATATTCTCCTTTAGCAGCTTCTGTGACTTGTCATGTAGGACTCCATACAGCAGCCTTCCACCTCTGATGCTTTCCCTGAACGTGGCAGGACAGTAAGGTCCCATACATATACTAGCTTAGGCTTATGTTATCTTACCATAAATTGATATCACACAGTACAACAAAAATAAGAATCCAGACCCCTCTTCCAGATGTGATAAACTCTGTCACAAGTAATACTCAAGAGTAAGTATGGGTTTACATACTACAGACACGTTGACCAAACACAACCTCATTGTGACCAGAACTGTTTAAACACAGCAATAAATTCTTACAACAAATTTGTTTTATCACATTCAGGTCAGATCTGTCACTATCTCAACCCTTTGAGCCTCATTTTGGGCACCAGAAAGAACTCCTGTGGTTTAGCCCTAGCCAGCAGCTGATCACCATGAGGACCCTTGCTCATCCCTCCTCTCTGTGGGAAGGAGGGTGGGAAAAGAAAGTCCAGCCTCCTGGGTTGAGATAAGGGCAGTACACAAATCCGTGTATACAAACCTGATGATACACAATGCACTTTCTTACCCAATACCCATAAAATTCAGCTTGCATGCTCAGACCTGTCCTGATGCTGGACTGTCCCTGAGCTACATGTCAGACCTGTCCTGATGCTGGACTGTCCCTGAGCTACATGTCATGGAGCCATGTGACCCCTCCCTGAGTAGCCCCCTTTTATACTGCGCATGACATCATATGGCATGGAATACCCCCTTTGGCTAGTTTGGGTCACCTGTGTCCCATCCCAGCTTCTTGTGAAAATTAACCCTATTCTAGCTGAGCCCCAGACAGTAAGTTACATCAATTAGGTTGACCACATTTCTGTTGAATATATTAGGAACTTAGATAATTAGCTAAGAGTGATAAACCTTAGTTTAAATTTAATATTAGTATTAATTAGAGTAATCCCACTCTAGAAATCAATTTCCTTAGTCTTTAAATTGTAAGGACTGTCCTGTAAAACGTCCCATCCTAAGTATCTCTAAAATCTCATTTTTAGAAAAGTAACAAGTCATTTCACCTGCAAGTGCCCTGCATATCAACCTACTCCATCTTTAAACCAAATTATTTGGTGGCTTAAATCATGCTGCTAAGCTAAAAATGATGATCCTAAGAAAAATAATATCTGCATATCATAACATCTTTATCTACTTTAATCTTCATGTAACCCCTTTAAAATGAAGAAAAAATAATCATTCCAAGTTTCATTAATATAGTCAGTCCTTACTGACTATATAAAATATATATTATATGAAAATACATATATTACAAAGTATATATTATATAAAATATCTGTATTATATAAAGTATAATGAGGTAAAAGACACAAGATTTTTCTTGCATGATAGCAATTAAAAAACAAAAAAGCAACCGGCTCTTGAGGGAGGACTCAATGGAAGGTGTTATTCTGACATCAGTCCCTGAGTGCTGAGAGGCCTTCCGCAATACTTCGTGATGAGGACAGGAAAGACTAGACTGCGCTATCCCCTACCCATCCTTAGTTCTCTGAGCCTACTATGAAAAAGCTGAAATTTGAATAGGAAAGTAATCATCAATATAAAATTATCTTAAAGCATGCTACAAAATGGTGAAAAATCATTTGATGTTGTTTGATTTACTTAGATTAAGAATGACCATTGAGACATTTACAACGATCTGGCAATCCATTGGTAGCCTGCATTATCTGTCAGGAAACCTCTCTGCACAACAACCTGTGAGCACAAAGGGTATTTTCAGTACTCCAGCAGAGTTTTACACCAGGAAAACAAGAAGGTAACTCAACGCAGCATGCTGATTAGGATTTTAACCCTCAGAACATGTTTAATGTCATTCTGACTCTGCTGCTAAATGCCAATGTCAATGAACTGGTCTGCTGACCATACAGCTCTCTCAAGCACTGAAACTGAGCCATCCTACAGCAGTGCCGCTAGCTTGCTAACAATATATCCCTTCAGCATCCCCTACAATGGTTAGGCCACACCTCACTAGATACGCAGAGGAAAATGGGTTGTGCAAACATCTTCTGGTTTCAGCAAGATAGAGTTAATTTTCACAAGAAGCTTTGAGGGGACACAGGCAGGATTCTCCTTTCCTCCCCACCCCACCATGGTGGGGGTGGATGGGTGAAAAAGTGGCTGTGCGGTGCTTAGCTGTCAGCTCAGGCTAAAACATGATGTAACATTAGCCACCACTCACTACTACTAGCTAAGATGAAAACTTGGTTGGATTGTTTTCCAAATACTACTAGAAAATCACATAATAGACTCATCTGGGATAATCTCAAAAGATAAAGCAAAATTATAACTATCCAAAGTATTTGTTACATGGTAACTTTCACAATGCTTATTCACTATTATTACAATAACAGTATATTTTCTATATTTTCCAATTCTGTCACCTCTTTTTTTTTCTCTATTTCCTTTTCTAAATTAAACTCGCTTTGAAATGGTATTCATAAATTCTCATTGATACATGAAGAGGAGGAGAAGAAAAAGAGTTGATACTATCCTTACAGAGATCTAAATGAGATTTATTGCTTCAAATACTCAATCTATTTCCTTAGACTATGTTATAAATGCACTTGCATTACCTGCTGCATGTCATCAAAGATCACAATTTGTTCTACAATAAAACTGGAAAAGTGCAATCACTGTTAAATAACACCTGCAGAAATCAAGGTGACACTGGTAATTTTGGACAATGCCTTTTTACTTTCAATGCATTTTCAATAATGGAATGTAACTGGGAATAGATGTATATCCAGCTCCTAAATTAGTCAAGAGTTTTTGATTATATCATTAATGGAGGAAGCAAAACGAGACTAGTATAGGACACCTTCTGAAGGCAGAATGAAAAACTGTCACTAGGTTCCTCATGTGCCTTCTCATATCAAAAAACAGGAAATTATTCCTACTGAGGAATCTGAACAATAATCCAAAAGACTGGACTAAGTATTCCAAGTAATTATGTAAAACAGTTTACAAAAATATTGACAAATAATGTAATAACATGCCTAGTCTCTAACTAACAGATTAGATTTTTTTTTCTAAAACAACACAGTATTCAAAGCCCACAGCTTCAGTTATGGTAATAGATAACAAAGCAGATTTCTCCTCTCCTATTATTTTAAATTATTCAATTGCAACTAAATAAACTTGATAAGCATGCTTATGCCAAGCTGAATGAAGAAAAAAATATGCATCGTGTTCATACACTTTCCAATAAATGAAGGAGGATGTTTGCTGATAAAGAACAGGTAGTCAAGAGATGACCACCTGACCTTGAAACAGCTTGTAAGCAACTGACTCTTAAAATGCTCAGCTTCCAGATCTTTTGATCCTTGGAATGTGTTCAATGCACTTTTGAGATAAACCTTAAAGGCTTGAACAAATCAGATTCTTGAGGACAGTTCATGAAAAAAATCAAAGTGTATATTTGTGAGCACGTGTGTGTGTGTGTGTGTGTGAGCACACTGTCTTCTTCCATCTTTATAAAAATCTGAAGTCTTTTTTTTTTTACACTTTGAATATTTCGAAGCAAGATTAAAGGAAAAAAGAAAGGTAATAGTTTTTCTCTGCAGAGTTAAAGTCTGTAAAGTCACAGAGTTTTGAAATTCAAGGTTATAAACAATATTTAGAATTAGGAAAAGCAGGTTTTAAGGCATACTTATTTATACCACACAGTCTCTTAGTGCACAGAGAGCTGTATGAACATAAGATTTAGATAACATGGGTATTTATGGGTAGTCTTCAGAGGATTCAAAGCATTTTTTTTATGAGGTAAACACTGCTAACCCTTTAAAGGAATTAACTTGTAATATAGTTTCAGCAATAATGTAAACAATGTATAATTCCCTCCAATTGAAGGGTGTGACTGGGAGGAGGGGACCTAAACCAGGCATTGGTTCTCAATGACATTTATGTAAAAAAACTTTAAAAATGCATTTGTAAGATGTTAATGAAATAATAGGATAAAGCTTGAAACAGAGTTCCAAGTATGGGCTTCATTTTAGAATACTATTCCACTCAATCTAATCTCCACATTGGCACGTGCTATGCACAATAGTGACCCATTTCATATAAATCTGCACCTCAGGTTAACAACAGTTACGTAAGCACACAGAAATTAAGGTCTACATGTCTTAGCCACAAGCAACTCCTTACTTTCTCAAGGTTCCAGAGGCAATACTGTAATAGGACCAATGTGAGAATGTCTGTGGAAATGTGGAGTGTCTCCACGCACTTTGCACTGAGAGTCATCATGACTCCTCTTCGGGAAATACACAAGTAGCTGTTGGTTTTGGCATTTGCTTGACACAGTATTTTATGTCCACTCCTAGACCTGCAAAAGTCAGCCATGGCTCTGGCCAGAACATGACTTTTTTCTTTCCTGGTGTTTTTTTGAGACTCAGGGATTTATTTTTTTTTAACTTTTCCTTTCCATTTCCTTTATGCTACTTGAAATTTAACAGCTATTAAAAAGGCGGGATGGTCTGATTTTGTTTCAACATAACTCAGAGTTTTTAATATAATTGTGTGGATAGAAGGAACCAATATATTTTATGTTCACTACTGTGTAAACTATACCAGAGGACAAACGCTTATAACTCTCTTATCTATAACTCTCTCTATATTACCCTTTTAGGTCAAAAGTGCACTATAAAATATTAAAATTTGATATTAAAAAAAAGAGAGAGAGGGAAACATCTAAAGGTAAGAGATGGAAACATGTTTAGCATACTTACTTATTGCAAGCAGTCTCACTTTTAAAAGGTTTAGCAATCACTAATGTCCTGGTTTCAGTCAGGATAGAGTTAACTTCATTTGTATCTTAATATAAGATATCCTAGCACTGGGAAGTATATTTTTTTCAGAGCCATGTTTTATCTTACATTCTTAAGGTTGATTGTAAGGATCCAACCACTACTATGCCTTCGATGTCTTGTTTTATAAATGACTTTTTTTTACTATTACACAGAGTTTCAGGACCTGAGTTTCAGTATCAAGCATTTTCTGATGGAACACATCCCAAAGTCCATCATCTCCCTCCCTTCTCATTTAAATATTAGCTCTTTAGCTTCTACTGCAAATTGATTCCTCTCATGTCTGTCTGATCCATGTTCCATGCCAAACTCTTCCAAGGCTTTAAAGTGGGATTTAAGGGCACAGAATTAAAGTGAAGTGCCAGCTAAGAAAAATGAATAAATAAATTGAAAATTTAAAATCACAGATGAGCTAGTGTCAAATACTTTTATCTTGTCAAGCATTATTTTTACATATCTTTTATAAACAGCATTAAGCATACTTTCACTTTCCTTTTTTGTGACACAATCATTTATACATAAAAGAGCTGATAAATAGGAAAAGATCTAAGCATTTTCTTTCTTATGGTCAATCTTGGTCTCCATAAACCTCAGAATAGGCTGGGAAATTACTTTCCTGCTTTTATTCTTTAAAGAATAAAATAATTTTTAACTTGAAAGACTTGGTATGGAAGCAGAAATGAGCTAATGAAAAATATGCAAATATGTATACTCAATCCATAAGTCATTTGGAATAAAAGACAGTGAGGTGTAGCATCATTAAAGCAGTTTCTTCTAGATTAGAGAGATGTCTCTGGAGTGGAACCTTCAAAGAGCTCTTAAGGTACATCTCTATCACGATGGAGAAGTCAAGGGAGCCTGTTTCCCCTTCAGCACACCAAACTGTTTTTGACATCCACCAATTAATTCAGTCAAAGATTTTATTAGTTAGTAAGATATTTGGGGTTTTTTTAATCTATTCACTGGAAATAATAAAAAACTGTCACTATTCACAAAGAAAAGTGGTATCATATATCACTAGAAAACAAATGATAGAATGTTTACCTTTTAAAATAGATATAAAGCAAGGTAATTAGTTATTCAGATAAAAAATACCTCAATATGAAGTCTTCTTTTTATTTCACTACGACAGGAAGATTTCCTCTGCTTAAAAGAGAATGTGTGACTTCAAAAGTATCTACATTTAAAAAAACTATTTGCAGTTCACAAGGATGGAAACTCACCAGGGCTTGTAGATTTATACGAGAGTTTCGTCATCAGTTTTTCCCAATGTACCTATCTATGTGACTGCATTCTCCTTGAATTAATGCTACTGCTGAATCACATTCCACTGAGAAATGCCATGACTATTCCTTGATATTATGTTCTGGTTTCTGTTTTGTTCTCAGCTCTAACTAGTAAATTAGCTTGGTATCAATTTACCAGAAAGCAAACATACATGTCACACCAAAGAAATCTAATCTTGGATGTATAAGGAGAAAAAAATATTGATTTGCAAGTGATCAAGAGTTCAAAACATTAAAAGAGGCATGCCCAAATGTAGGTGTCAGAAGTTCATGTGCTACAAAGCCTGGAAAAATAACTTACAAGAATGTTTACGTGTTCCAAGGCCAGCCTGGCACTAACTATAAGTTACTACCATATTATTTTGCTGTAGTGAAACTTTCCACTTTTATCAGTTTCTCATATATCTGCAGAGAGACTGTGTACCCTACAGAGAGCCTTTCTCCCTGTGCAGTAATGACAGGTTTTCTTTGCAACCTCATCTGGAATTATTCTTTAAGAGTTCTGAAATTTCACTATACTATAGAATTAGCAAAGCTACCAGGGAGTTTAACCTATTGGGGTTCAGTCTGGTTTACATATTTTTTATATATATAAAAATAAAATATATATTTATATGTTATATATTAAAATTTATATATATATATAACAATTTTGACACACTTTTAATTAAGTATTTTTGTTATTTTCACTCCAATCAATTCCAGTTCACCCCAACAATGTTTTAACCACAAAATTAGTCTCTCTCAAAAAAGAGCAAGAAATAAGTAATGTGTTGACTTATCTACAAGAATATCTCCATAGAATAAAATTTGTACTTTTATCCTTATAATTCCATCTCCCAGGAGTTTATTTTGTCAAGGTCAGGACCAAGGCAGAGTGGCAGCAGAAGAGGAAAACTCACACCACCTTTAGAATAAAATTAAATTAATAAAATGAAAGCTCCAGCTCCAGGGCTCTCATTCCAGCACTTTTGCAAAAGCAAAATGTTTTTGTCGAAAAAAGATTGAGTTTCCCAGTTGACTTGCAGCCCTACAAACCTTCATATACATGGTATGCTTTATTCATGAGCTGTACACTCAAGTCACAAAGTCACTCTCTACTGAGATAGAAAGACTCAAGGCAGCATTTAAATGGTGATTTAACCACTAGGCCTTTTGAAATACCTTATTACAAGTGAGAAAAGTTTCACTATCCTCCTTCATGAACTCAGAGCAACTAGGTAAAAATCTGTATCTCTAAAGTTTAACTTACTTAATTCAGTGAAGAACCCATTATGCAGTCGTAAAATAATCATTGATACTGTTGCTTCAAGTAGTCTCATTTTTGGTGGTTTGGTTTTTTGGGGTTTTTTTTACCAATCAGAATAAAACGAAATTCATTTTAAAATTATTCTTGGCTAACAGGCCGACTATTTAAAGGAGCTACACTAAAGGATTCTTCATTTTCAAGTCCACTGAGAGTAGTATTATTGCAAATACCTCCACTCAAAGCACAAGGATGTTATGAAAGGTTTCCCCCACAACCACATCATCTCTACCTGTTGGTTTGTATGGAAAAATATTTTTATAAGTTCATTTTAAAAACATGAAAAACAATCTTAAATGATGAAATTACTTGCAATGATCATCGTATCCAGTAAAAGTGACTGTAAAATTTGCAGCGTAATACTTCAATTTAAAAAAACACAACCAAACAAAACCACCCAAACAGACAGAAAAAAAAAAAAGACCAATGTTTATATGAAAGAATATTTTCATTCAGGATATCTTTCTCTCCAGAGTAACGTTTCCTATTTATCTCAGCAGCTGTGAACTCTTAGTTTTATGTATCTTAGATACATCTCTGCAGGAGAGTAACCAACAGGATTACTTAATAATTTCGTGTCAAGGGAGTGGTTTAAGTATATTATACCAGCGTAGCTGTATGAAGCTTGATTACGGTTCCTTCAGGGTTAATAAACCCAAAGCAGGTAAAAGAGAAGGTTTACGTTTCTGCATTACCAAAATACATTTGGGAAAAATATATTTTTTAGGAATAATAAAATAATTAACACCCCAGATGTACAGGCACATTGGTTCCATTCTGTCATGGAAATACACCATGTATGTACCATTGTGTCATGCATTTTTGATCTCTTTATATGAAATATAGTAGAATAAAAGAGAACCAGAATTTTGAAAAATTTTTGTTAAATCATATAATGAAATACCATCTTGCATTCTGGTGCTATGTTTTTTTGACACTGGCTCCTCCATCAGGAGAGCTTAAAATGCAGAATTTCAACTAAAAGCAATGCTCAGTGCTGCAGGAGTGCTCAGCATTTCTTCAGATTCAGTTCAGCAAGTCTACAGAAAGAAGAGTGAAATATACATTCTATGTCTGGTCTTCAGCTAGGGTACATTTATACAGTTCCAGAAAAGTCAATGAACTTGAAATACCTTGTTTAAAAATATATGAAAAAAATTTGTAATTTTATTTTTATAGCTGTAATAAATTCAGAATTTAAAGAGCATGTTTTGACTTCTACAGTTAAAAAGCTAAGAATGCAGTCTAGCTTGGACACAACATACAGTTTACCATAAATATAACAGTGTAGCTTTTAGAGCATCTCCTAATTCCAAATTTCTACTAATGTATTAATCAAAAATATCTTGCAATTGAAAACACTGCAAGAGAAAAAAAAATCACCTAGTAATTTGGGGAGCTGGGCTTGTTCAGCCTGGAAAAGAGAAGGCTGAGGGGGGACCTCATTGCAACCTTCCAGTACCTGAAGGGAGCAGAGAAACAGGAGGGGAATCAACTTTTTAAAAGGGCAGACAATGGCAGGACAAGAGGGAATGGATTAAAACTAAAGGAAGGAAGGTTTAGATCAGATATTAGGGAGAAGTTTTTTACAGAGAGAGTAGTGAGGTACTGGAACAGGCTGCCCAGAGAGGTGGTGGATGCCCTGTCCCTGGAGGTGTTCAAGGCCAAGTTGGATGGGGCCCTGGGCAATCTTGTGTAGCTCCAGGCCTGGAGGTTGGTGTCCCTGCCTGTGGCAGGGGGGTTGGAACTCTATGATCCTTGGGGTCCCTTTCAACCCAGACCATTCTATGATTCTATGAATTTTGAAGAACAGGGGAATGTCTCTTTCAGAACAATTAAAGTGCCTTGTAATGCCATGTGATCTAATTTCTAAATAATATGGTGTAGTTTACTGCATTATTGTTACAACTAGTAAAAAAAAATATCAGAGGAATCTCAAAATGATGTTGAGTTTGAAGTTTGAGTGGAGGCTGTAGATTGACATTAGAGATGTGTTCATGTTTCCATAATGTGTTTAACCAGAGCTTTCAATCAAAATGTTACAAAGTTGTGGGGAAGTTTAAGCACAATTACAATTTTCAAATGTGAAATTCCAGCCTCACTTTAAATGACAGATTCCTAACCCACCTCATCCCCTTTCACATTATACTTTTCACCTTCATATGTTTGGTACTAATTAATACTCTCATCTCTCTACCACCTTCCACAACATTCATTCAATGTCAGCAACTAACCTTATGCTCTGTTACTGCTTATAGATTAATTTACTGAACCATCTGTCTGTTTTTTTCTACTCTAAGTATTTCCACATTGCGTGGTACTGTAATAAGCTAAAGCCATTCAACCTAAAATATCATTCTAATCTATGAAAGATGGAATTATTTGTCTGGAAATTGTAGCTGGCTTCTTGCAAGCATCAGTGGTGTCATAGTGATGATCTCTCATTCCAGATAGAAGAGAGTAATCAGCTTTTTATTATCCCTATTTATGCTTTTATTCTGATTTTCATTACTTTATTACTTCTTTTTTTTTTTTCAGTCATATCCTCTCTTTCTTCTTTTCCTGACATAGAATTCTATTTATGCCATATTAAGGAATAATCAAGTTGCTTTAAAAAAAAAAAAAAAGCACAATGTAATTTAAATATGAGCAAAAAAGAACTGTCAGTCTCTGTGGGATGAGATCATATAGTCATACAGTAGTTTAAACAAAGCTCTGTGAAAGGAGATGTGCAGCTATATAACCTTAAAAAGCCTGAATTCCAGACTGTACAGAAGATGATGATGGATGCAATTTAACAATAGCAATACCTATCCTTCAGGAACAAATAAATACTAAAATATTTTATAAAATTTAACAGCTCAAATAAAAATAATACTTCAAGATGCAACTAAGAATACAACTATACAAAACACTAGCATCACCTTTAAAGCCAATAAAGTCAGTCCTAATTTACTTATATTTTCCAATTGCAATTTGCTCTGTACATTTTGTTGCAAGTAAAACAATAAAAAAGTTATCTAGGCTGAAGCTAAGCATTAAAGAGTAAGTCTGAGGCTACTTGCAACATTTGAAAATAAATCCCTTTGAGATTCATTTTTAGCTAGGATGGCCTTTCTAACACTGAATTGACACATCAGTTTTGTTATGGACGTGGTAAACCCGAGAATACCTTGTAGAAATGCAATGGAAGAAACAGATGCCTGCCTTCACATTAAATTCTGCTTAATGAGCAAAGCAAAGAGAGTAGTATATTATATATACAAAAGGGTTGGAATCTCCAGCACGAAGAAATTTAAGAACAGAAGTCAGAAAAACCTCTGTCAGGGTGTCGTGAATAGAGCAGATCCTGCCTGGTGGCAGAGTGAGTGATGTGTCCTAGAAAATCTTTGAGATTACTTCAGGATTTATGGATTCTATATTATAAGATGCTACTTTTTTTCTGATTGTACTCTTCTATGAATCAGAAGCAACATTTTGAAGGAAAATTAATTTCTTAGCAGCATCAATGCTAGGAATACTTAATCCTCAGACTCCACATTGTATAATGGCACAAGACACGAGCACACACAATGAATAAAAATAAAAATCGGCAAGTGCTTGAAGATCTTCTAGCAGCATTTATGTGATTTCAGTATTCCCTTTGCATATTTATATTCCAGATGTTACTTGTGATGGCATTAACTCACTAAATAAATCTGCAGAGTTTTTTTCAGCTATTGTGGTTTTAAATTGTTTCAATTATGATCTTGCAACTGTCTACAGATATGACAGGCAAAACATTTTAGAAGAAATTGTTGGCTTTTTAGACTCATCCATACAGCAAAAAAAACAAAGTCACAGTCCTTTTCTCAGGTATGACAAGGAGAAAAATCCAGACTGCAAGCAGGATTGGACACTAGTATTCTTTGCCTAATATGGCTGTTACACAGTGAGAGGAACGATAAGAAAGCAACACTGGAAAAAGAGGAGGATGTTACCAAGGAAATAAATGATGCATCATTAACTCACCTGGAAAAAGAGACAAAAGCGATTTCAGAGTTTGTGTAACATATGATTCTGAATGAGAATTGTATTGGAATATCTAAAACAGATATTAATTCTATTAAATTCAAAATGTCTAGCTTCCAGAGTTGTTAAAGTTTCATCTTTTGGGAGCATGTTATAAAGGTTCCCTCGAGAATCAGGACTGAAGAGGTCAGAGGTGGAAGATTTTTTTTGCGGAAAATATTCCCCCATGCTAACTAGACATCCCAGTATTGATTGCCTGTATGGTCCACTGTCGTGCATAATTTCATTTCTATCACTGGAAAGCAGTCAAGCCCATAAAACCAGTAGTATTTTATAAGAAACCTTGTCTATAATAATTGATACTTTAAAATTCCTTCTGCCATCTTACTACTGCACTGTATTATTTCACTATAGGATATTAAAAATGTGGAAGAAAACAGATCTTTTGAAATATGAGAAATAAAAGAAAAGATATATAACTTAGTTGCTTTTATTTTATTATCTATTTAGAATTGAATCATTAAATTATAAGTTCAGGAGAAAACCTTTATAAAATTAGAGCCTCTTTTCCCTGCATCTTCATTTCAAACGCATAATGCTCCAAATTCTTAAGAATAAATGAAAGACAAGCCTGACTCATCTGAAGTTCATCCATTCCTCAGCTTCAAACCAAGTCTGAAATGTCCCCTCAGTAATTCCTGCCCATTAATGGAATTTAATCTTTCATTGGGCAAAATCTATTCCAGAAAGTTCAATGGCTTTCTTTAAATGGTTTCAAATGCAGCATGATAGTGGGAGGATTGCTTTTATGATCTTTGAAATTAGCATAATTGTGTTAAATTCTGAACCTATTTTTCCTCTTGCCTGTATTTTTTCTTTCCAATCTTTCGTGCAAATTTAATGTATGCAAACAAAATTCAGCACTGCAAGAGGAAAAAATATCTTTGCAAACCTTTTGAAAGGAGTTGTGCTATGAATTTCAGCCTTTTTTTGTTCATTTCCAGGCAAATGTGTTTGTCTTGTTAATATTTAAGATGACCAGCCTGACCTTCCTTAAAATAGTTTCAGTGACAGAAATATGGATGAAAAAATACTTCAAATAAAATGGCTTGACCCCCACACACAAATACATTTCATCTTGAAAGTGTAATTATGGGACCTTAATGAGATCGAAGCTTAAATTAATTGCTGTTTTGTTATTCTTGGTGTCCTCTTATTAGCAGGATCTTAGTTAGATTTTAATGACATTCAGTGGGGGTTCATTATCAAGGGTTTCTATTTGCCACTTTTCTCCTTTTTTAAATACTGCCTTTCACAACCTGTATATCATGTCTTGTTTGAATGGAATACATTATATGTAACATCAGCTATTGCCTAAGTCTTATTGATGTCACCTTCCCAGTTGCTGTCTCTGGAAGAAGACTCATCAGAGAACTGGTGCAAAACCAGTTGGTGGCTCTTCTGAATCCACACAGCTCAAATTCTGTGTCTTAAGTTAAAGCAAACATGCAACGTGCTGCTTTGAGATCCCATGAAGAGGAGTGGTAGGGAAAATGGCTTCTTCATCCACATCAGGTTCTATTGTCTTTAAAGATTCATCAAATGCTTCTGAAACTGCTGAAGGCAGAATTGTATTGTTCCAGAATTTACTTTGATTTGAAAAACCAAACAAAATCATAGGATTTCCCTTCCCTGATTATTAATGTCTTCTTTTTTTCTACTTTTACTTCAATTTGTAATTATAAATTTATTTTTTTATGATTTTTTTTTTTTAAATTTTTGTTTTCCAAAATTACAACCACTGTAAAAATGATGAAGCCAATGTCCATGGACTGGAGTGGAAGCAATAATGAATTCCTTAATTCAGCTGGCACTCAGTCTAGATTCATCTTGCATTTTAACAACATATTTATACAATTTTAACTTTAGATGCTAAGCTGTTAAATGAGTTAATTATGGACTATTTCAATTCTCCTGGCCATTTAAACTGTAATTTACTTGTGATCAATTGAAAATCTTAAAAATAACTAAAGACACATCTGGATTTATTTTCTGTGTAAAAAATAACTGGTATAAACTGTGATGAATAAAATTTCCAGCCATATACATAAAACATGGCCTTAAAAAATATCATTTTTCGTCCTTTGAGTTTGTGTAACATGCTATTCATTGACATTAGCTGGAAAAAAACCAGGGCTGTAGATATACACATTTCTTCTATTTAAGTCCTACCCTTATTTTTAATTGAAATTTTCAATGGCATTTTAAATTATGGAGGAAATGACTGGGACAGAAGATAACCCTTTTTTTTTTTTTTAAGAACTTGCAATACTTTATGCTTTCCTCAAACAAAAATAAGTCTTGGCATGCAGATAATAAACACCAGAGCACTGAAGATAATTTGAGTTCTCAGGCAGAAGAACCTATATATCTTCTCAGATTCATTACACATGAGTACACCTAAAATTTGACACTAGCATAAGGGCTTTGATGAAAGGAACCTAGTTGAAATGTTTCTTT
The DNA here is from genome assembly GCA_027925045.1 of Hypotaenidia okinawae. Lineage (NCBI taxonomy): Eukaryota > Metazoa > Chordata > Aves > Gruiformes > Rallidae > Hypotaenidia > Hypotaenidia okinawae. Next base: position 11,878,959 of record BSDF01000006.1, read on the forward strand.
GCTATGCTTTGCATTGGAGAATTAAGAAATGCATCTGCTTTTTATTTTTTTACATCTCTTCTTATAAGGACAGATATGGTAGAGTCCAATAACTAGGAAAACTGTTATAAAAAGCAGAAATACTTTTGTATAGAGAGGGATTTAAGTACTGTTGATCTTGGTGAAGAATTAACAAAAATCAAGCTGGAATAATGCGTCAGCCAGGGACATTAGGTAAGCAGAATCTCATTGCTAATGAGGAATTAAGGTGTTTTAATCATCCTGCAAAACATGGATCCAGCTTTCAGGTTTTTCTACCACTGGATGATTATCATATTAATGCTTGAGTATGTACATTTACTAGATATGTGAGAAACTGTAACTGGCAACTGACTGCATGTTTTACTAATATTAAGGAGATACAATATACTTCCTATAATTGGCATAAAGTATACCTATTTTATAACAAAAGGATGTTTACCTTGTGTACTTGATTATCAGTCCTATCATAGAGGCTTTTGAATTTTGACTAAATTTTTCATCACATAAAATCAGTAACCTCTATTTTCACATTCATCAGTGTTCAGATACATGGCAATCCAACAGGAGAAAGAAATAGACCACATGAATAATGACCTCTTCCTTTTAAGAAAAAAATGCAATTTTCTTTGTGTGGACAGAATAAAAAGGTCATCAGAAATTGTTAGATGAATAAATTTAAAATGCTTAGTGACTTCAGCTATGAATAGAGTTGAGCTCTATATTTTTTAGGGTTGTTCAACTTCTGTTTGTTTGAAGCTTAAATGTTCTCTCTCTTATACACAGTTCAACACACGTGGTTTTTTTCTTTTTTTAATAGAAGAGATGCATTGCCTATTCTATGATGGAGAATAGTCTGAAGTACTCACCTTTTCCCATTCTTAACTAAACATTACAAATGAAAGTATCTTCTGTTCTAAGTTAAAGGAAAAACTCCATTATTTGATTTTCTTCTAACTCAGTGTATGTTACCAGGAACATCCCTTCACCTCTTGGTACCACAGTTTAAGAGAAAGACAATTACCTGAAATAGGTGTTTAGAGGCCTAATTAAGTGCTGTTTGTAGCATTCCGTGATCCTCAGAGGAAAGCAATTATACTATGCATATGAAAAATGTTACTATATTCATTATTGAAAAGCGACATGATTATCTTACATATTCCAAACAGGATTGCACCCATCCCTATTGTTAAGGTTTCCTTTCAATTACCATAGAATTTCACACCTGTGAAAAAATGTTCTCTTAACTGAATCATCAGTTCTATGAATAAATCAGTGGAATCACTTTGTGCACAATACCTAGGTAGGCTTCATTTTCCCTTAGTGTACTTTCATCTAGTAAAGTGACAGCTTAGCAAAGAAGTTTAATAATAGGATGCCATTACAGTAGGTGAAAGGGTTACAGGGTTTTTTTTTTCTTTTATTACTGCAAGTCTATGCTAAATCTGCAAGTTTCTGAAAGGCCTCGTTAAGAGACCTGAAATTCATTTGCAGAAGTGAACCATAAATGCAAATTAATGTCATATCTCAATGTCTTCTGCTGGATCACAGATCCTTTCCTTACTACAACTGACTTTCCACTTTCATTATATCACTTTTTTTTCTCCACTGAAGGGTTCCCTCAGTATCACGACATCGGACATATGTTTTATGTTATTCTTTCAGGAAGAAACTACATCACCCTCTACAGCTCAAGTTGTGTTACCTGTGATCTGCTCAGTACCAAAAAACTTTTTAGTTTTGCCCATTTCTTATGAAAGTATCCTAATACAAGACTCGGAGAGCATTTAGCATGACTGTAGACAATTGTGTTAGAAGCCTTTAGGCAACAGTACAATGTGAACATTCATTTAAGCTTCATAGATAGTTTAGCTGTTTCCACTGCTCTTTAACTCCAATTAAGGTTATGGATATAGGTTGCAAATTTATTGTTAAAATCATGAAAAAGATTCCCCGCCCCCTTGATAGGTCATTATATATAGGAAGGTGATGCTTTACTTACGCAGACACTTTAGAAAGTGAGACAGCAGCAGGACTCTGAGCACTCAGAAACATGCTATGGAGCTGTAGGAAGAATATGGAGACCATGAGAAGCTACTTACCAGTACTTACAAGGACCAGACAGTGGGCAAGTGTTTTGCCATCTCTGGCTCGTGATGGCACAGAGGAAAATACTAGCATTTAGGTCTCTGAGTAAATATCAGGAGCAAAATTTGTCATCTGTATAACCTCTCTCAGTGCTTGTGAACCGTCATGAATACATACTGTGCTTTTAAATATAGCAACAAACCTCACACCACTTATAAAACATTTGAGATTCAGTGAGTATATTTTACATGGCTTAGGTCTAAAGGATTGCTAATGATGACGTTGGTGCTAAGACAAAACAGGGGCCCCTTTGCCCCTGAAATAACAATGAGAAGTGTAACCTCTATCCTCTGACCTGTGTTCCTGTGCATTATTCTTATTTTAAGGATGTGTACAGAAGCACCGGAGCAATGCAAAGTTAAAGCCAATTGAATTAATAGGAGCAGATGGAGGAACTGCCTTCAGATGTGCCGACAGCTAAAGTACTTTTAGAAACATTAACACTGTCATATTTTTTTATAAATCGCACCTTGGAAAATAAAAATTTATAGACTGATCAGAATGGTGGGTATTAATGTAGTGTCTATTTCTACTAAATTTCTGCTAGCATTCCTAATTAGCACAACATATGATTAGGGGTAGGTGCTATCTATAGCAGGGTAGGGTGTAGACTATCTTTGAATAGATTGCATATTCCTAAATATCATTGCTACTAAACACCACGGAGGAGTTATTGGGCTAACAAAACATTGCATGTGAAACTTCTGACAAGAGAAAATGCCAGATTTCATCTTGCTGCTGTAGAAAACAGTAATAAAAATATGATAGGTATCTCCCCTAAATGGACATAATTTTGTAATTTTCCTCATCAAATTGTAATCAAAAATTAATTATATGAAAGTGAGACTTCACATGACAGTTTTTTAATAGTAAATATGGCATAAGGATGGAGTAATCCTTGAGAAAACACTTGCAACAACACTTCTATGAGAATCTTCTTGATGTATTTGTTTAGGTCTCAAATGTAAAATTCTGCAGATATTTTATCAGTTTCATTTTTATTTAAGGTCTGGAGGAGAAGCCCATCCAAAGATATATTCATTAGTTTCAGCCAAGAATCAGATACAGTTTGCGCCAGGACAACCTTTTCTTTACAGCAAAGAGGAATAATTCTAGGTTCATATCTATAACATTAGATAAACTTGAGCAACATTATTGTCTTATTTTCATTATGGGAATTCTTTTTGGATTCACTGTAAAACTTATGAATCCAAAATGGAAGAGTCCAATGGAAAAAAAAAAATACTAATTTAACATATACAGATTTTCATCTATTTGCAGATTAGGCTAACGAGGCTTTGTTGCCCTTGAAGGACAGTAAAAATGCTCTGCCTGTTCTGGTAAGACACATCACTTTAATAACTCCAGGAGTGTCTCTGATCCTCTGATGTTTTCCATGTAGAAGGGATAGACCACAGATGTGGGCAGTGACTCATCTGGTTCTGCAGACATCTTTTTCCCAGTAGCCCAGATAGGACTATACAGTACTAATCTCCTGGCATAATAGCGAAGAGAGAATTACTTTACTTGAGTGATCAAACAGGTACTACCACGTTGTTAAGTGTCCTTGTAACTACACAGTCAATTTACATATAAGCACTGTGTAACTATCTTTGATGCCATATGCTTTGGAAGAACCTATGAGAGAGCTAGATGTATCAAAGAAGAGGTATATCACTTCTTTAAAGTATCCAAATAAAATATTTCAGGGTGAAGAGAAATTCACTTTAGTGATTCACAGATGCTTCACAAATTTTTCGCTCATTAGAGAAGGTAACATTGATTTACTGCCTCTGATACTATCACAAGTTTTACTACTTCCTCTGCATTAAGGCCATAGCATTACTTCAAATTACTTTGCTAACCACATTTGGTATCTCATAAATTCAGTAGACAGGTAAAATAGAAAAGTTTTATAAAGTATAATCTAAGTGTCTTTGGTAATTAAATTATTACCTTCTAAGTTCTTGCTCATATAGCTGTCTAAGAAGTGAAGCAAAAAATAAATATTTCCAAACAGCAACACAACTATTCTACCCACTAGAGACATACATAATTTACTGAATCATACTTTCGCATGGGATATAGGCTACTTCAATACATGGTGTTATTATTTGCCTTTTTTCCCAGCAACTTTTATTAAAAAAACCCTAAATGAATTCAACTACTTGTATAAGAAAAGTGTTATATTAAGTTGTAGAAGTCTGAGCACAATGAAAGAAGTTTCTGGGTTTTGCCCTACGTCTCATGTTAATCAATGACCACCTGAGCTGCATTTGGGACAAACCATGATCTGGCATCAGCCTTTGTACTCACTAGCCCAGTTCTTCCGTCATTGTGACTCTGAGTTCTCTTCTGTCAATGTTCACTACTTGGAAATAGGGGTTTCCCCACACACACCTTTCATTAAAGCACTGAAGCACATCTTTTCACAAATATGGGGAATGCAAAGGCACAGGCTTCGTTTCTGAGTGGTATGTGTGCAATATGCTTTTTTGAAATCTGAACTTTGAATTTTGATACTACCATCAACTCAGAATGAATTAGTCTTTGCTAGAGAACTGGCCGTATTTTGATAAAACAGAGTCATCTTAAAAGGAGTAGAACCTGGAAATCAGACTGACATATTCAGAATAAGATACAGAAAGCTAAGATGTTAACTGCAGTTGGGCTGGTGGATATTTCATACTTCATTAAGGATGATTATTTTATTTTTAACTATATAAGCTATGCTGTTAATCTCAGTAGTACAAAACTATTAAAATTGTATAGTTCTAAAGTGTAAAAATTTTAAAATTTCACAAAATATTATTACTGGAAGATTCATTTCAGCAGAACCCCAAAATTCCCATTGCAGTTATAAAATTAAAATTCAAGTACAGGCACTTCAAGAAAGAATTATTCTCTGCCCTGAGGCATCTATTTTGTAAAACATTAGTGAGATAGAATAGCCTAATTTTTTTTTTTTTTGTTAAAAAAATATAATAATCTTAACAATACCAAGTCATAATATTCTGTGGAATATATATTTATTTCTGACTGTGCACTATAAAACCATGGAAGTACACTCCTGTAACTAAGAGCAGATCTGGTCCACAAACTGAACAGAGGTTAAACTTAACTTGCAAGTGAACTCCAACATTGCAGTGAACATTTTAAAGAATAAATCTTATGTTTGCTATAAAGCTACCTAGGACAAAATAACTTTAAAGTACTTTTAGAACTAACTACAGCTATGAACAAGAAACTGAAGAGAAGAGCACCTACTGATCTTAAATCTTTGCAACGAAACAGAAATTGACACTATAGCAACAGCTAATCAGCTTTGAAACTATAATGAAATGTGAAAAAAATTAAATGTGAAAAATTACATTCAAAGATTAATTGGTGTAAAACTTTGGTAAATGTACTCAGATAGAAAGTGAAAACAGAGCAATTAACCTTAAAGATACCGGTGAAAGTAAATTAGTTTTATGGCTTCGTTCACAAATGTATTTAAGTCTAAAGAGATGGGACATGAGCCTCCAAGAATGGAATTAAACTGGAACAACTGTAAAACAGTTCTGTGGGATGGAGAGTTTCAGTGATATGAGTAGCAAATCACTCAGTTTCAAAGGACATAAAGGAACACAAGGTGATATGGGCTCACATTCAGACTGTATGTTGTGACTGCTGTATAATGCAAAAATGTACGAGCATAGAAAGGGAGTGTTGGAATAAAACAACCTGTAAACTCAAGCCCTGTCATTTCCACTCAGAGCTGCTGAAATTGATGCAGACCCAAGGCATATGGATGAGACTGTGGAGAGCAAGACTAGTGAATCAAAGATTAAAGGAAATAAATTAAAATGCTATCGCTGAATATGCCGTGATTGATAATTACATGAATTATACTAATTCAGTTAAAGATGATGGGAAATTAACTCACAATGATTGAGTTGCAGTCAAACACAATATGAAACAGTGCCTCAGTGTTAAAATGAATCAAAGCAGTTATGCAACGAACCCTTTAATGTGAGATACGCAGCAAAGCATAAAGAAACTTTCCAGAAGGTACATGTAAAATGGTTTAACAGCCACCTCATGAGTGTTACTACATACATTCATGTGTTATACATTACATTCAGTGCAATATTACATAAATATTGCACTGAATGTATAACCTGGATAATTAAAACAAGAAAACCAACTAGATTTCTAAAGCACAGGTTTGTTTTTCTGTACATGTAAAGCAAACAACACACCCACCCCAAAACATAGCCTGAAATTGTAGTTAGCATTTTCCTCGTTGAAATTAGCAGTTAATTGAAGCTGTGACAATGGACAAGTTAAACCAAAACTCCAAATCCATATAACTACTTAAAGCGAAACTAGGCTTTACTGAACACTGAACACGAGAATAGTCTGAGTTGACCACCGCTCAATGCCAAATACATTGTCACAATAACAGATTTTATAGAAGAAAATCCTCAGCTGTAAAATTTGGATTGTAAATTTAAAGCTATTTTCATTTAGTAGCTTTGTACTACTGAGATTAATGGCATAGCTTGATTAGTTCAAATTAACATTAGATTTTCTTCAAAGTTTATGGATAGTTTATGTCTTAGGAACTGACCTGGGTGCTCATGACTGCTTATAGATATCATCTACATCATGAGATCATTCCCAAATATACTCCACAACGCACAGGGTTATAAGAATTTTATATGCTAGGAAAGCTTTTATATTGATAGCTTAGTAGTACTTGCTACAGGTATACTGAGGATAGAGAATATTGACTTGCATTCATTCTTGGAGACTGGCAGGTGCAGTAAAAGAACCACTGACAGTCTTATTTTGAAGACTGAGATAATATGAGAGTGTATTAAGAAATGAAAGCTGAGCATTTCAAATGAAATCTCAGCTCCATTAAAATCATTTGAAAAGTCTGCAAGAGCTTTAATGACCTAGGTAATCTTTTTTTTTTAAAATTTTTCTTCATTTATTGGTATTGATCAGTAAACAGCAGAGGTACATGTTTTCATGCTTCCATATTTAAAAAGCATACAAAAAAGGGATGCATAGCTTTGTTCTTTCAACACTCCCCTCTCCCTGAATTCCTTCTGTCGTAAATACCAGCCTGATTTCCAGAAGAGTATGTCTAAGAATGGAAGAAATTATGTATGGATGTTTTATGATTCATCTACCAGCTGTTTAAAAACAGAAGACATTTTCTTCCTATATACTGCAGAGTGTCTCCATATACACTTACATAGGAAGAACTGTGTTGGCCAGCAGTGAATAATAAGCAAATCCTATGACACAATCACACTAGTATGTTTCAATGTGTTGTGTGAATTATATATTGCCAGGTTTATCTGGAGTATTTCAGCTGATATGTTTCTTAAGAAATGGGAAAAAATTTTCTGTGTAACTGATGTTCCCTCTATTTCCTGTGTAATATAAATACTGAAGATGTTGGCTGTCACTGTGAGACAAATGCTCATGTTTCCATCCCTGCAGAAGATCTTATTCCTTTTTCTGACATTTTAAAGTAAAGAATTTCAATATAACAGTTTTTCTGGGTTGCTGTAAGAGAAAATTTTAGATGCCTACTGTTAGAGGACATTCTAAAATAAAACTCAGTGAATGCCCGGGTTGATTTGTAGAAACACCCACCAAGAAATTGGATGAAATAACAAAGTGGGTAAAAGGAGAGCAAAAAAGTTCTCAAAAGCTTTTATTATAACTTCAAAACTTTATAAGACACTATAAAGCAGGGCTCATAGTAGTCTAGCTATATTCATAATATGCATGAATACATTAGCTCTCATGTAAAGGAATCCCCACAGGAACACAGTCACTCATTAAATAGCAATCATTTCACAAGGGGAACAGGATAGTTGCTTTATAGTGCCCAGCAACTGAAGAAAATAACAAACAAACAAAAAATAACCAAAACCCCAAATCAATGAAAAATCTGTTCAAAAAAGCTTTTGCCACAGCTAAAATGGTTGTAAGATTTCAGAAAGATTGCAGCTTACTTCAGTAGAATTTAGTTTATCCAGCTGTAGGCACTTCTAAAAAAGGTCAGAAAACATTTATCAACATTCTGTCTTCAGAAAATGATTAATGCAAAGATTTTAAAAAAGAACCCAACAGAGTATTCAATCTCAGATAAAAAGCAGTTAGCTACCAATGGCATATTTCTGTGAAGATTGAGTCCTTATACTAATATCTGCAGCCATTTTTAGGCTTTTAAAAAATAAAATTTATTTTCACAGAGCCAAGCCACTTTTGTAAGATGTGCATATACTCAAAAGATCAAGAAATTAAATTTTTTTTCTTTTAATTTGACTAACTGAAAAAAGCAACTAGATTTGAGCTCTTGATTGTAATGTTATTAATGTATCCAGGGTCACAGAAAAAATTTGTGTGAGGAAGCCAAGCCTCCCTGTTCTTAGCCTTCTTGTCTTATACTAAACTGTTTCCCAGGAAGCCTGAAGTTTAATGAACTTCCCTATTCATGGATATAAAATAAATTACTTTATTTGGGTTCCTAGATGAGGAAGAGAACCACAGTTCTATCACAAATATAAGAGGGCTGTAACGCACCATACAACCTTTTTTCTCTCTAGACATTATAAGCATTTAAGTTCCTCTTACTGAGCAACACAGACACATTAAAGTTTACATACCTTTCAAAGGGGAAACTCAAGTAAAACAGCAAATAATCTGTTAAATTAATGGCTAAAACTCTAGTTTTATATATACTTAGACTCTTGTTTATCATCTAATGTACCTTATACAGGCACAGTAAGTAATCAACCTACCTCTTTGCAATATCTCTCTCCAAGTCCATTGACTTGGTTTGAGGTTTCTAGTTGCAAATAGAGAAGCGGGAAAGGAATACAAGTGAATTCCCGGGAACAATACCAAAAAGGGGAAATGAAATACTTTTTATTTCCTAATATCACAACTTTTGTTTGCTTTTAACATAAATTAGAAATTAAAGATGGAAGCACATACCATAAAGTTCAGTATAATGGGTGAGAACTGTTTGCTTAAAACAGCTACTCCATTCTATATGCTTCAGCAAAAAGCTAGAAGGAAATTTAGGTTGCAGTTGTAAACAAAAAAAAAGAAAATAAGCCTTAATAAAACCATACTTGTCTTTCTCCCCCTCCTTTCCCTGTCTTTCTCTTTGTTTCACCTACTGGTAATTCAAGGCTAAGGAAAAAACAAAACAAAACAAAACACCTCAATTTCAGCTTTTTATTGGAAACACAAAAAAATCAGCAACAGAGACCAGGAAGAAAACCTCTTTTTATTGTTTCTTAGTGTATAAAGCCAAAAAGTAGGCTTTATATTGGACGAAAATGCATGTTAGTCAGACCTCTTGACTTGAAGCAATTCATCAAGTTTCACAGAGCTATTCCTCTGTATACTACTTCTCTCCGTTACTTTAAATATAACAACACTAGGGAATCTGCGTTTATTGTTTCTCCTGCACTGGGGCTAAAAGTTATTCAGAGCTTTGATTGTGCGAAGCTGCCCTCAGGCTATATCAAGTGTTTCTAACATCAGCTGGACAAGTGCCTATCCTAAAGAAAGGTAGGATTTTCTCATACATTTTCTTTGCTGCTAAGGCTCTAGAAGTGATAATGCAAGCACATTAACTGCTTTTAACTGTAAAATCAAGAAACAGTATCATTGTGCTTTTGCCTCAAGGTGACTAGAACATCTGCAGAGTGTGGTGAAGTTTCCAGGACAAAGCAGTAAGTTGAACTTCAGTGACCTGAGTTCCTCAAGAATGTCCTAGCCATACAGTTACTGAGTTACTGGCCATTCTGGAGAAAATGATCTCTTAAGAAAAAAAAAACAAAAAAGGAAAAAGAAGGGGGGGGAATCCCTAGACTTAAATTTTTTATGTTTTCTTGAAAAGTTTTCTTTTTGATGACAGATATTTTCTCACGAAACCTCATCCTAATTAAAGAAAAAACAATGGCAATGACACAGTTAATTCTGAGCTCTCTCATTGTTGAGAATGCCAAGGATTTTATTACTGAGTTGTATTCTTAACTTTTCAATGTTAAAGAAGTTACGATGATTATTCTAATCAATTCTATCCGGGAAGTTACATATTTCTTACACAACTGTCCTATTTATTAGATTCAGTGCACAACTTAGATGTATTATTTGCTCACTGTAGTTTACCTGTTCAGTGTTCAGTAATCAATTCAAGAAGACTTGTATACATGAATCTGCCTGCAGTCCCATACCTAAGTTTATTTTGACTTCTAAGTTAAGATCATAATTCAATACTATGCTGAGCAGAGCCTTAATTACCTTTAGAAATATACTTTCACATATACTGTAGATGCTGTCAAACAAAGTAAGCTTCCTTAGGATTCATCTGAGTTCAGTGATCCACAAACGTTGTCTTCAAAGCCCACCCCAGCAATATTAGCTCAGAGGACAACATGCTACATGGGAGATGCTCAGTGCACTGGGGCTTGGTGTGAATTTCATAAACGTGAGTTCAGCAGCTGTCAATATAAAAAGTTGCAGTGCAGTCTGCATGTTTTGCAGCCCTCATCATGGTACTGATATTAGCAATTAAGAGAAAGATAGGGACAAGATGAAAAGTAAATCAGTCATGGTCTGAGATTAGTAGGCTTATATGCATCTGTTTCATCTCTTCCATCACACAAGCAACAGAACTCAGTAAGATTTTTTTCTGATGAAATGGAGCTTTTGTCACAAAACATCTTCCAAACTGAAGCATTTTGCAAAAGCAGATTGTATTTTATGAATGGCTGATGCAATGCAGAATGGCTGCAAACAACAACCTGCCTTATTTTCTGCCTAGTCACCTATGGGCCTGCCAGAGTCCAAGGACATTCTGGAAAAGCAAAGAACACTTCAGGTACAAATCTTTGGACACAAGTGATTATTTGGAAAGTCTGATGACACTGATTTAAAAAAATTAAGAAATCTTATTAAGCATAAACAGTAAGTGGAATGCAATATAACAACTACCAGCTATATCACACGTGATTATCAGCTTTGTATGCAAGTGGAACTACGCAGAGATCTCATAAAATAAGAATTCCCCTGAATTTAAAGCTGTTTGGTAACATGCTAAAAATAGGTTCTCTGTACTTTGTAAAGAGTCCTCCAAGGCCTTTATAGTAGGTAGCCAATTTATTGTTTTTATGTGACCAGACAGTATCAAGTATGCATTCAATGCTCAATTAAGAAACTTTCACGTATAAACTATTCCAACCTCCCCTCCAAGTGTCATTGTTCCAAATATTCCTGCAAGGTTCTAGGCACACAAAGTTATATGCATACAAGCCAAGACAAAATTGTCCTAAAGCAAAAATGCTCCTTCTGAACTGGTACTATTTTTTCATAGGAAACTCTGAGAAAAACCCTTGGTACTGTGTTTTTAATTATTTATTTAGACTCTGCTTAATGTGGGAGAGCTGAGAAGACTATAGGAAATAGTGATGTCAGATAACTGCTACGCAGATACTTCCTTCTAGGAAAATACATGTCTCTAGGCAGTACTAAGAGTTTAATAGTCTTTCAATCCATCATATATTTGCTGGGAAATACACTTTAAACTTGTGATGCCTCCTGACCATAAATAGAATGCTTGCTGAGAAGACACCATGGGAGGGTTCTGCATCTAACCAGTGACGGATGAGTGCTCCAGCAATCAAATAGCAGCTTGCCTTGCATGGTTAATCCCCACACTCAGACCTTGCGCTCTCTTCTCTCTACAGTAGAGCAGTTTAAAAGGCAACACAGAAGCAGCCCAGCTGTTGTACTGAAAAGCTGTAGAAAAAGCTCAGTACTCATTCACTCACTCAGGATCCAAAAATACAACTCAAAAGAGCATTTCTCTGTCGGCATTGCTTCCGCTGACACAGCTTAGAGATGGTTAAAGTTAAAATCAGATGAGCAAAATTAGAAATAACTGCAGTCTGTCCAAACTGGCCAGTTCAAGTGAGAAATAGAACTAAATACTCAAAAGATGAAAAAAGGCAATCTAGCGCATGCAAACCACTTCCTTTCAGTGTCAGACTGTCATCTGTTCTACATTTTTATTTACCAATATAGCTAAAATGAAACAAATGACAAATTCACCATTTCCCAAAACATTTTACATAAACTGATCCTCCAGTTAGCAGAAAATTTCCTTCCTAATTTCATTCCACTTTCTCTATTTCCTCATTTGTTGCAATAAAAATATCCTAATTCAAATCTGCACCCTAAAGTGCGCATGCAGCTATCAAGTCACCATCACCCAACGCCAGCCTGTCTATAGTTTCACCTTTAAATACATTTCTTCATACCTCTCACCACTTTTACGCTTAATGAAATATCTGAACTTTTGCCATATTTATTATCTTCCATGCATAACTCCGAAACGGATTTTATGGTAATTTACACTGATCCCCAGTGTCACCCCAGAGAGCCACAGACTGCTCTCCATGCCAGAATCCAGTGGAAGAGTCATTGAAACATGGTCACTCTGCAGAGAAACTCTGTGTTATTGCGACAGGCACTTCATATTTGATTTTCTTAATGGTTTATTTCTGAAGCACGAAATGCAATTTCACTCAGCAGGAACAGTTCTATATACAGTTAATTATTTTAGTGTTATCTGCCTTAGGAAATCCAAAGAATTCTTAAATATGTGTTATATAAAGTGAGATTAAATGTGTTCTCATAATGAAGAGATGTGATATGTACTTGTGATCAAATGTGCTGTAGTTTACCTAACAGTTTTAAAATGTCAAACAATATGCCAGCTACTGCAAGAACTTGCTCAGTGATTTTCACAAATAATTGGTGGAATTTCATTGCATCCTAATGCTAACTGACTTTGTCATACCCTAAGGCCATCAGAGTAGATGAAAGGCTGCCTAAAATCCCAATAAGAAGCACAAGCCTTCCTAAAGAAACAACTATAATCCTCTCAAAGCCCTGTGGCACTTAAGAGTCCGTCCTACAGGTAGACATTTAATATTTAACAACCAATTTAACCATTCTTCTAAAAAGCATTTTCTTTATGGGTCCCGGGAGCTATATGCTACCAGATCTTCAGGTGTACCACTTTAGACTCCAAAATGGGACAGATATAGGCAGAATCTGCAGCTCTCGTGACTTCGCTACCCTCGCAGCTTTCTCGGGTAGTTTTTCTCATTAAAATTCACTTTGAAAAATATTTTCCAGAAACTTCATCCATTAAGGATGAAGTGGCTTGTTCTAATTAATATCAAGTTTATTATCATTTAGGATTTATTAAAAGCTTTTTCTTCCACATTTATCTATTACCTGGTTAAATAAGCATAGGTCTAGACAGGAGTCAATTGCTCTGGGAGATTAATAGTTTTTCAGTTGTAGAAGCATGAAAAAATCTCATGTTGTTTTCAAAGCTTGGTATCTACCCAGTGTTGTGGTTTAGCCCTGGCCACTAACTAAGCACCATGCATCCACTTGCTCATTTACCCTGTCACAATGGCATGACATCATATGGTATGTAATATTCCTTTCTTCTGTTGGGGTCAGCTGTCTTGACTGTCTACTCTCCCAACTTCTCATGCACCCCCAGCCATCCCGCTGGCAGGCCGGTTTGAGAAGCAAAAAATGTCCTGAGTTTGCAAAAGCACTGCTCAACAATAACAAAAACATCCCTGTGTTATCAACACTGTTTTCAGCACACATCCAAAACATAGCCCCTTAATAGCTACTATGAAGAAAGTTAACACTCTCAGCTGAAAACAGGACACCAGGAATCTAAAAGATGGGCATTTTAAAAGTAACTTTCTAATTGTAAAATTTAATAAGATGCCAGTTCACCCTTCCCCAAACAAAGCAACTCAGAAGAAAAACGTAACAACAATCAGATATTTGAAGACCTATTTCAAATGTTAAATCCAGTCCCTCACCAATGTATAGTATGAGGAGAGTAAGTCTGTGGGTCCTTCAAAATACATTTAGGTCTTTGATCATCCAAAACTACCGAGTGAAAAAGAAAGCTATTTTGAGGACTATTATAGGAAATAAACAACCTATCTGAAATAAGCTGGCCATGCTTTTCAACTTCCTTGTTGTAAAAGGATCTAGCACAAAATCCACTTTTGCTAGTGTTGTGCATAGACACAAAAGATGTTTCTGTCTTTTCTCACCAGCACAAATAATGACGCATGTTAAGTTTTCTTTCAGTGCAGGCATACCTCTATTTCTAATAGACACAGTACCTCATTCCCTACTTATGTCAGTGTAGAATTCCTTTTGCAAGAGTTGAACAGAAGGTGATCTAATAATTAGTTTGTGAGGCTCAAGAGGATTGACTTCAGCTCCTTTTCCCTTCGAAGTATACATCTCTCTAAGTTGATGTGTAGAACTGAACTAACAGCACCTACATTTCCCACGGGGGATTTGATCTGCACATTAAAATGATGGGCTCTTGGATCAATAATAATAATGAGCATTTAAGGGCCATTTGTATCAAACAATGGTGAGCATGCTCTAAAAATTGCAGTGTGGGATTGTAATATATTCATCTTTCATGTCTGTGTATTTTATAAGAGAACTGGGGGAGGAGGACTTCACTGCACTTCTAGTATGACAGCATTTTATTGCTTTTATCATTATCACATTCTGAAGGGGTTTTTTTGTTATCAAAGATTCGAAACAAATTTCTTTGTATGTAGATAGCCACTGAAATGATATTACTGATTCATCAGCAATCTACAATAGGTATGATCAGTATAACAGCAATTGTATGCATGTTTTACATTAAAGACTTGTGCTGTATGAATATATCATGTTGCAATATTCAGGGGTATAACATTGTAAGTATGTACATTAACATTCGGAATCAACATAACTCAGTATACCAGCACCAAGTGAATGTGCTTGGCTTATTTATCAGAAGAAATCTATGCCATTGATTAAGGGATAAGCAATCTTTCCCTCTAGCAACCATTTTGTTTTATCCTGCTTTGCTATATCCTAAACAGACTCCTATTTTTGTTCTGCTATGCTAATTTGCAAACTACTTTGCCAAGTAACCCCAGATTTTACTGATGAAATTACACTAGATAATTGCATTCTCTTCTTTAGGAATTGTTTAACCTTGTATTTTTGCACCAGAGTCCTCTGTTTGTAAAAATTTCATTCAATATCCACAACAATTATGCATATGCAATTTTTTTACTTGTGTACAATTCTTACTATGCATCGTTTGTAACATTATATAATTACATGATAAAAAGTAGCATTACTTCAAAAACTTCCATAGAAGAGAAGAAACAAAGATGTAAAGACAGAATTGGTCATAACAAGAAAGAAATTTGGTTACATTAGCAGCCCTACCCTCAGATTTTTGTAGATTGATCTTGGCCAAAAAAGGCTTAAACAAGGAAAACTGAATATCTGTTAGAAACTCCTAAATGTAACTATCAGCATGGGGAACAGTATAAAGTCCTTGGCTGGTCAGGTATCTTTTAGCAGTGAATAATGGCTGACAAACAGGATACAGCCTGAAAGCCTGGAACTTTAATGCTACAACAGGAAAAGGACTCAAGAGGGCAATAGCTCTGACCGTGTATAGCCAGGGTAAGGCTGGATTTGAGACTGGGGATGAAAAAGCCACATGAATTGCAATTATGCAAAAACCCATGAGGATGATACATACGATGTCTACTTGGTATTTGCACAAAAGCCTCAGGCAAGACAGACAACTCTTCTCTGCTCAGACTCATTTAGCTCATCCACTGAACTGCTTCCTCACTGTCAGAGCACCTTTGAGACTTCAACACATTAACAACATATCATCCAATTTTTCTTTGCTCATTAAAAACATATATTCAGTATAGACTAAAGCAGTGACATTTGAGGAAATAAGGATGTTATGATATGAACACCCGTGTGAGGTTTGTAACTGAGTTTTCCCAATTAGCATTAAGACCCGAATCCATTTTTTGTATTAACAACACCCCATAATAAAACTTTTGAACTTGTCATCATAGTAATAATCAAAAATGGAATGGTTTACTCCCATGTATGTCAGTCATACCAAAAAGTGATTTATATTTTTTCTCCCATATACATCTCAGTGCAGTCCATGACATCAGTTTGAGATCCAAAAAGCTGTAATCCAATTAATTAAACCTTCCATGATTTTGTCCTTCTTTCAAATATAGGTCTCTTACCAACATTACTTCAGGAATATTATATAGCATATAAATACAATAGCATCAAGTGTGCTGTAAGTTCCCTACAGTAGAACCATGAATTCAAATTTAGATCTAAATTAAGAGATTTTTGGGTAACAGAGTTAAGCTGACCAGATTTTGAATGCACAATGCCAAAATTAGTAACATTAACACCTGTGCTATTTCAAAAAGAGCTCCTCAGAAGTTAAATAAAACATTAAGAAATTTTTACATTGCATTCTACAGTACTCAGTAAAAATAAATTGTTTTGAAAATGTCTTACCCTTAAAGAACAGGTAAAAACAGAGACCATTGTTGGTTTGGGTTTTTTCCAGAAGTACTATAGCTCAAAGCTGAGCTTAAATGGTAAATAAGATGTTGTTTATAGACAAACAGTAATATGTTAATATTTTAGATAGTACAGGCTACATTTTTAGCAGTTCATGTATTCAGTGACAGATTAAAGTCATCATTCACACTGTAGACTCAATCTTTTTGTGATCAAGTCTGACCTCTTTATGCTTAAAGCAAGAACACATAATTCTAATCCTAAAGATGTCAAGAAATTCCTGTGAGTCCCTGTAATGCATTTCTGCTAAGAATATACAAATCTTTTCTTCAGAAAACATCTGTTTTGTGAAAGTTCACCAGACTGGTGATAGAGTAAATAGTTCATATTTTCCTGTGAAACTTTGTTTTGATAGAAAATTACAAAGCAGTTTGGTTTTATGTACGGAGGTTGTGATTCTTTCTCTTGAAAGAGGCACAGCAACATCGTGGCAAGACCTCAGTGTATTTTGTTGCCTCCAACTTCCTGGAAATTGTCTACAATGTCTGCAATGTCTTTCTACATTTGTAAACCTAAGTTCTTTTGAGTTAATAGCACAACTGTACAGAAACATTCAAACAGCAAATAAACTATGGAACAAGCAATGACCCCAAGTTAAAAACCTCACCAGTTATAGGGTCATTTCCAACCTACACTACTCTGATCCTATTCTCTACTTTTCTAACATTGCTAGTGATTGTGTAACATACTATTCTACAAATTTTTGCTGAAGCTTTCCAGATGAGCTTACTGAAGTCTGCAAGAGCATAGTAGTAGTCAAGTGGAAAAACATTAATAACTATCTCAGTCAAAACACTTAGACAATATGGGTCAAATTCTTGCAATAGAGATTTAATTCCAATACAGGCAGGAAGTTTCTGGTTGTTATACCCTAGCTTCTGTTGAACATTTCGCATTAAAACCACAACTTTTAGACAAAATTCCCTAAACAGGGGATATCATTCTGGATTGAGAAACATAATTGGAACTCTTCTTACTATGGCCACTGTACAAAGGTTAAACTAAAACAATGTTCAACATTTGCTTCTTACCCAAAGTGCTTATTATTCTCTGCTCAGCATCTAGTTCTGACTGCCTCTGCAAAACAGAAGGATTTTTATAGGGGACTCATCAAACCATCTTAAGGGCCAGGGGAAGGTGTTTTTAAATTAGTAAAGATCAAAAAAAATATCCTCCAACAATTGAACAATATTAAAATAATGTCCTAGGTGTTAAGACCTGTTAGACTAATTTTCTTGACACTGTGCTCTTGAAATTGAACGGATGAGAGATTAGCATGTGATAACATTGTCTTAGCAATGGCAAACAGCAGTCTAATTAGTATAAAGCTGTTATGGCTCCTCTCATTATTTGCTCTTTCTGCTTTTTAGGTGTATCACTCAATACTTTACAAATAGTTCATTCCAGCTAGTTCTAGTTCTGTTATGGTAGGTAGTCCATTTCTTGGCTTCCCACTGTTATTGTTGACAGTGTTCATCTAGTGAAATGCAGCAATTAAATGATTTTACATATGAACTGGTATCCTCTTCTATAGCCATTTTCAGATGCTGGTTTATTAATCTATTTCAGTCTGTTGGACTGGAGATTATAGGAGGTACTGCTTATATCTAACTTACTTCATGATAACCATATACTTGCTGGTAATTCTTAGAAGGACAGGTATTCATTATCAAGAAAAGAAATAGATACATCATATAAAGGTCATCTCATTAGGGTAAGGATGGGAAGAAATGTTCTCATAAACATAGAAAAAAGTTATTACTGTAGTGTGGAAAGATTGTTCCAGAAAATGAGAACAATAGGCTAGAACTGAAAATTTGTTCTAGTCAACTCTACTTCCCAGGGAAATGCAGAACTTGGGTTCTCTGATCAACAGATGCTCATCCCAAACACAGGAAGTTCATAGCACCTGATATACTGGATTAACTCTTTTCTGAATGTAACAACTGCTATTCTGGCCTATATTTGAATATGAAGCCTCCGGAGTTAAAGCTAGAAACCTGGCACTCCAAACAAAAGCTGTAATTAATTTCCAGCCCTGTAGATTAAGCAAAAAAGGTCAGGTATGACAAATTTTCACCAGCAGATACGTATACAGGAAGATTCCACAATTGCAAGGTATACTAATGCAATTTCCCAACCCACTGAAAAGGAATATTACACTTTATATCTACATGCAACACTGTACATAATGACATTAAACATTGTTAAGTTCATAGTTAACAACTGTGAAAAACCTTCTATTTTTTATATTGAAGTGTGTATCAAATAGTGATATACCTTCAGCTTGTTGTCCCATGTCGGTAATTAAATGGTATATCATCAGTGATATGAAAACTGCTACAGCATCCCCTTTCTTCGCATAATTTCTATTACTGATCTTATTTATAGGATTCCAAGTAATGGTTTGGGGGGTTATTCTTTTTTTCTTTGAGGTAGGGTTCTTTAATTATAGGGTACATACAATTCTTCTGTTGCAGAGCTGAAGCATAGGTATCAAATTCATGGAGCTAATTTGTCATTAAAAAGACCAGATATTCACTTCTGTTTATTTGCAGATTGCTAATTTATAAAACTTCAGAAGGTCCAAATACCTACCTAATGTCCTCTTCAGACATTTCTGAGAGCTGCTAAAATATAAAAATCACAGTCTTGTCCAGGCTGACAACAACTGGGGATAAAATATCAGTGATTCAGTATCACTAGAAATGACAGTAAATGAAAAACAACAAAGCATTTGAACTGTGTTGTGTCAAAACACAGCATCACTGAGGGAGACTCCAAGTAAATCAAATACACAAAAGACTGCTTATCTTTAAACAATTTGAGTCCCTTAAACAGTAATTTGAAAAGCTATACCATCTGTTCACAAGTAGTGTGTAATAGCAAGATTGGATCTGTAGAACAAAATAGTTGATGCTTAAGATCCAAGTTGTAAGCACTTGCAATATTTTCCTCAGTAACCTAGCATTGTCTACTACTGTGTGGCCTTTCACCAAGTTCCACCTGAATACTTCAATAAATCTCTATGATGTGAATCAAAGCACAGTACACATCAGAACAAGTCAGAAATACATTCCAAATACAACCTAGGAAACACAGAAAGCATAATTAACAGCACTATGCCCTTAACACCAATTGCTATAATTTCTACACTAAAGGGAAGACAAGAAGATGACAGTTTTAATCAGAAATAATATAATTCGCAGTTAAGAAAATTCTGTCCAAAGACTTAACAGAAGACAACACATATACCTTTGAAGTCTCTTGGAAGACAACATTGAAACACTGAGCTAAGTAGCATTAAACAGAAGTGAAGTTTGGATAACACCTCCCAAGTCTATGTAGACAGAGCAATCAACTGTCCAGAATGTTTTCCCAAGGGAGAGTTGGACTGAACAAAAAACAAATAGGTATTTAAGTAGATGTAAAGTACAAGGCATGAATGGATTGTGGCCTCCTCAAACTCTAGTATTTGTCCGTGTCCATCATGAAGAATCAGAGTGCTTTGGGTTAGGAGGGACCTGAAAGATCATCTAGTTACACCAACACCCACACATACACACACCAAGGAGTTGATACAATGAATAATAAGACTGAAGGAGAAAGAATGGATGACTAGTAACAATTTTTTCTAATGCATATGAAACTTTCTACTTCAAGCTAAATGAAGAACTCTTGAGAAATCTAACTTCTTAGATTAAGAGACAGAACCTATGTATCACACATGCACTTCATGACTCACACAGTAAGTAATACTATTTCCAATCTTTCTAAGCACAAAGTTGACCTTGAAATCAGACTTGGATTCAGCAATACTTGCACGTGTAAAGAGAAAGTGGGAATTCATGTCCAAAGAAATTGGAATAAATCCAAAAACCTCAACATTTTTGCAAGAAGGCATCACACATAAGTGCTTTCGACTTTTCATAAAACTAGGTATCAAAGAATTCATTATGAATAAGACCAAAAGGAAGATAAAACTACCTCTAGCTGTATTCATCTAGACAAGGGATATCCACAAGCTAAGTAGTTTTTCAGAAAATAATCTGGAAATGACCCCAACAATGTGTAATAATTATACATTCAGGTATTCTGAAACCATTTTTGGCCAATGGATATGAAAGAAGAAGTGTTATAAAAGGAACAATATTTCATCTGAGATCAAAAGATCTTTTCAGTAAGAGTATTTATGCTGCCACAAAACTAGCATTCCTCGCATTCTTGTACATACAAAGACTAGATATCCTACAAGAGATATCATTAGAATCCACTAGATGAATGGGAGCAAAGACAATACCCAAAATATCAAGCTTTGGTTCATGGAATAAACAGATTCATTGTCCTCAGAAATGACCTACTCCTGATCAAAAGACAAAAAAGTGTCATTGTTTAATTCAACATTCAAAAAAAAAAAAAGATAACCATTACTTAACTTTTTCACTGTTAATCAAGTTGTGATGATCTTAAGTTTTCAAATTAATGTAAACAACATTGGGTACACTCTGTGTGAAGTACACAGGCCTACTTCCAATGTAGTCAATTGTCAGTCAATTATCTGGTCCCTACTTGGCCCCAAAGAAGATCAAACTTATATTTCTTTCTTTTTTTTATTTTATTTTTCGTCAGCATGGCTCCTTAGAGTAAACCACTAGCTACATTAAATATATTTTTTCACGTCTATTTGTATGTTTTTCGATAATATACTGTCTGCCTTTTATTTGCACATAAATTAAGATTTTCTACACTAAAAAATGTCTAGTTAACTAAAGCAGAAATTAGCCATTTCCTCTAGCCTTGTTTCCATCAGCATGGGGTTATAGAATATCAGTTGGCCTAAAAATACTTAGTTTTGTAGAAAGTCTATACACTTAGAAAAGTACAGAAGAACTAATTGTCATTACCATATTTAGAGGGCAATTAGCAACCCATGTAGTATCAAGAAATCATCCAGCCATTATTCAAATTAAGACAGCAGGCACAATACTTAAAATTCCTAATGCTGAAATCTATAACCTGTTCACAGAAGTCTCATGCACCAGTATGCCAGAAAGAAAACTCATTTAAAATCAGGTAAGTCAGACCTTTAAGATATCTAAAATAATTCTAAATTTTCTAGAAGAATTATACCTCTTCTTGAGCAGCAGGTGCAGGTTTTAGCTACTGGCATTGCTTTTACTTTTTGGCATTGGCAATTATTAGAAAAGTGTGTAGTTGCTAAACTGTTAGGAACCGTAGAAATGAAAATGAATAAGCATATAAAGTAGTAATTCTGATCATTTCAGGTGTTATCATCCCAGAATTACACAGATAATGATGTAATCATAGCATCAGAATTTGTACCGTAGATAAACTATGTTTCACAATAA
Source organism: Hypotaenidia okinawae (assembly GCA_027925045.1). Classification (NCBI taxonomy): domain Eukaryota; kingdom Metazoa; phylum Chordata; class Aves; order Gruiformes; family Rallidae; genus Hypotaenidia; species Hypotaenidia okinawae. Next base: position 11,901,062 of record BSDF01000006.1, read on the forward strand.
AAACATCACCAAATTTCTCTTAGGAAAAATAATGTAGTTCTCAATTTTTCACTGTGACTTTGTCATGAATAGGTATAGAAGGTGCTTGCAAGTCTAACACCACAAAATGAAATAACATGCATCAATGTACTTGTTAGTGCATGCTAGAATTGTTTACAATTTGTCATGTCAGCAATGCCTTTCACAAATTCTCATTTGCACATTTTTATGAACAGCAAAATAACGTTGATATTTCTGTGAGGGTAGGGATGAAAAATAGATACATAGAACCTAAAAACGTAGCAGAGCAAGTGATGGCTATCAGCAGTTTATATGCCCTGTGGAGTCAACACAATCTGTGAAAAGCTTATCTAGACTGCCAGATCTTCTCTGATGTTCCTTAGAAATAAAAGTCTATCTCCTCCGTACTCCTACTCCACAACACTACATCCTCTGTGTAGACATGTGCAATAAAATGTTTCATATTTTCAGACTGGCTTATGGTTTTATTGGGCACTTTTCTTTGAATCATTATTGCTCTGAATTGATTTAAGTTTATCTGTCTCATATTGATACTTGAAAAGGTCTCTGTTCAGGATTTTACTCCGTTCTCACCACAGCTAAACTCCTGTGGAGGTTTGCACAAGTGCAGCTGCATGAGAAGTAAGTATGCCCTAAAATTTGGGCCAAACCCCTGTAAGGCACTATTAATTCAACTGATCTTTTGGATCCAAATAGCAAAACAGTGTACCAAATGATAAATGCATTAATTTAGAAATAGTCGGTGCTCCTACAAAAGATGAATTGTTCCTCTCTCTGCAACTCTAATAAATTACATTTATTATATATTTTCAGTTTTACAAATGTCCTTTCTTTTTTGTCACACTAGGCCTTTGATGCCTGTGACTTAGACATAGTAATGCACAAATTTCTTCTTTCTAGGCTTGCTCATTATAACGCTCCCAAAACTGCTGATCCAAGAAAACTTCCATTGCTTCATTATAGTGTGGCAAGCAAACACAAAGATATCAGAAGACAGAACGAAATACATGTGTGTTCAGATGAACAAATTAACGAAAGTCTGATTTTGAGGTAGCTGAATAGCAATCCACTGTTTTACAACAGTGACCACAAGAACACAGTAAGGTCTACAAATGCATCCAAAAATGCTGTACCCCATAGACAGCAGCTTCCTCTGCAGTTTCTAACATCCTGCTGCAAAAACATCACAAAGCTTCTAGTGTGTGAGCTGTGGAAGTGAGAAAAACAATAACGCAAATGCCAGAACGGCAGAAGTCTGGGAGCACGGTCCAGATTTCTTTAATAATACACAAAAGTTTTCAGCCATCTTGGAGTGCTCAGTGATGTGCTCTGAAAAAGCAGAATTCTTAAAAGGCTGGCATGAATGCAAGTGGTTGCACCGTAGAAGAAAGAGGGTGAAATGGGTGTCTGACATGGTCTCAAAGATTTCAATTAGTAATTCTCATTGTTTTCCATCCAGATAACCACATAGATGTGCCATGATATTAAAGGATTTCTCAGCTGCGTTGTTTTTCCTCTGAGCACAGTGGTTCAAATAACAGTTTTTAAATGCTGTGTGAACAGTTAAAGAGATGTAATCATTCATATCCAGAAGAGAAGCATAATAATCAGTGATTACCAAAGGAGTTGGCAATATTGTCAATAGGTAGGTTTCCTTGGCTTTTCTCTAGTGAACCCTTCTATCCCTAACTTTTTTTTTTTACTCTACTGATTTACACAGTAGCAAAAACATTTAGCAAAAAGTACTAATTTGAATAATTTATTGAGCAGCAACCCCTGTCCTCCATCCAGGTATGGGAAAAGCTAATCAAGTCAGAGTGATTATTTTTATTTGTGACATTAAAATTGAACTTGGTCTTGAAAAAAGTCTTTGGGACTTTTATAATCAGTACAGCAAGTAATCTTTCCTCTCTCCCTATGCCTCTAGTACAACAAAGATGGTCTTATTTTCCAGAAGCAAAACAAAATGAATGCGCATTTCAAAGGGACTACACAACTATACAAATGGGCAAGTCTGCCATCTGAAAAGAATTTTTATCTTGTACTTATGAAGATTCAGTATCAGCCTAGCTCCTTTGAAATACGATTTACTCCTGGGCAATTAATTCAGCTTTATATTGAATTTTTCAAAATACTTACAGCATCTTCACTACTATAATATTTGAGTATAAATTATGTTGGTACGCTACAGTATACTCTTGGTACATGCTGAAGCATAGGCTCTTTTTAAGCAGTCATAGTTTATTCATGATTTTATAGAAGGAAAAAAAGGAGATATTAATAATGTTGAGTTTAAGAATACTAATTAATGGAGGATAAGTTTCTTTTCATAAAACCTAGCAAAACACAGTGCTAATATACATTTAGCATCTGGGGTTTTCTCATATCCAAACTCTCCAGATCGATCCTTGTATCATTATATATGTATACTAAGTCTTCTTGATACATCTGCTAATCACACACTAGTGGCAGGAAGAGTCAAGATATGAAATGCAAACAAAATCCCTTTATCCAGAATTTGTTTTTAAATCCACAGACAAGGTAGCCTAGATTTGAAGTGGAGGTGCCTATTTTAAAATAATTTATTTTTAAAACAGGTGGGTTTGGGTTTTTTTAATTTTAAATCTCCTAGAATAGGATATTCACAGGCATGCTGTTAGCAAACTTCATTATTCCATCAGTACAATATTTGCTTTCATCAAAAAACAAACAGCCAGAAAACAAAAACGGAATGAGGAAGTGGCATTTGGTACCCCAGGCACGGTATAAAATGACTCTAAAAAGTGTCTCTCAAATTTGAAAATGCAATTCAGTTATTAATATGCAGCCTGCACATAGCTGAAATATTGACTAACTCTCTCAAAGGCAGACTGAAACTTTTCAACAACGGAACAAGTCCACAGAAAGACAAACAGCAAAATCACAGCTAGCCAAGAACAAATCACATGGGTGGATGTCATTCTGCCCGTTTGGCAGACAGAATACTCACCTGAAGCTACTAGCACTAAGAAATCTTACTGCTTTATCCCCAGTATCCTTCCCAACCCTTGGCTGCCTTGGTCCTCCTTACTGGATGTGACAGACTGTTGTCTAAAACTATGCATTTGGCACAGAGATAATAATCAATGTTTAAATATTTGTGACTGCCTATAATCAGTACAATTAAACTGTTGTTGTTTAATGAGTTTTTAAGCCTGCTTGGGATGTCCCCAGCTTCTGACAACAGCTAGAAGCAAACAGTCCCTTCTCCAAGTGCTATAAAGCGTATCACCCCACATCACCTGAAGCACTGAGCATGGGAAGCAGGAACTGAAGAACTAGCTATGGCAATCTCCACAAACCTCTTCCATTCACTTTCCCCCATCCTTTCTACTGAAAGCAATACACTTTCCCACATACTTTCTACAGAAGCAAAACTGGGAAGAAACATAGATCAAGTTGTAGTTCAGTCAGTAAAATATCTATGTTACAAAATCTGTGTTACAAAATGTACAGGCCGTATTTAACCCAAGCACAACAGTTACTTGATGCAAATATGCATAAACTACCTATTTACTTTTATGACTTCCTATTAAAACCGAAACATAATGAGAGTATAATTTTAGATTCAAGTACAGGAAAGATTTACTAGAGTGTTTTTCTTTGAGACGTAAGACTAAATTGTATTAACTGGGTTTTTTTCCCTTCTCATTCCTTATTCGTTTTAATTGGCACTCCAAACATTTGTATCTGCTGGAAAAGGAAAGCTAATTCATACTTGGGGGGGGGGGGGTGGGAACAAACAACAAAAAAACCCAACAGCAGCAACTACAGAACAGAGTCAAAAATATTTACTAAAAGCCTGAAGAAAGAAAGCAAACCCAGAAGACATACATCAGATTGAAAAGTACACCGTAACAGCCTAAAAATAATGCAGTATTGCTTCATTTGGTCTTAGGTTGCAATATTTTTGTCATTGTATCTCACTGTACTAAGCCCGCCCTACTGGTATTACTGACAGAGGTGACTCAAAGCAGGTGGTAAAAGCATCTCCAGAATTGCAGTAATGTTTGCTAAGCACCCTCAGATCCATCCCAGGGTATTTTTCTGTTCTGAAAAGGACATTGGTTTTGCTGAATTACTACCCATAACAGGAGAGAGGAATGGGTATCAGCTGATTGCTCCCTTTGTCATTGGGAAATAATCATTACACAGGCATGACATCATCAATTAATAGCTGATCAATAGGAGAGCAATGGGGTAGCTGACTATCTACAAATAAAGAAATATATGTGAGAAATAAATGTTCCTGAGTTGAACTTTGCATCTGCTTGTCTGAACCTTTTGTTCTCACTCAAGCAAGCACCTTTTCCTGAATTAACTGCTACAGGATCCTCTCTACCTCAGTAAGGCCAGAAGTTCAAAACAATGTGAAAGGGCTGTTCTTGGTTTTGTTTGGGCTTTTTGTTTTGTTATTCTTCCTGTCGCAAACTAACCTCAAATTTGGAGGTTAACCTCTACCACATAGCCTAAAATCATCCAACCTAACTGAGAACAACCCTGGCATCAGCACTTGGGTGGTGTGTGCTCCAGAATGCAGAGACTAAACTAGGATTAAATGGGCAGTTGACAATTACTCATCTCTCAGAAAACAACAGAAATGTGCTTACATGGAACACCATCATTTCTTGAGTGAACAATATTGGACTAGCCCAAGTATCAACTTAAGTAACACTAGCTGCTAATTGAATGCAGATTTGAGAGAAGTGATGCTATATTGTGTCCTGAGATGTAAAGTCTCTTTTAGCTTGGAGGAGAGACTGAGGGGGTGTCCTTATTAATAAGTATGTAATGGGTGAGATTCAGGAGGATGGAGCCAGGCTCTTCTCAGGGATGGCCAATAAAAGGACATGGGACAACGGGTGCAAGCTGGAGCAGAGGAAGTTCCATGTGAATTTAAGGAGGAACTTTTTCCCTGTGAGGGTGACAGAGCCCTGGGATAGGCTGCCCAGAGAGGCTGTGGAGTCTCCTTCTCTGGAGACATTTAAACACGACTGTATGTGTTCCTGTGTGATTTAGTCTGGGTGATCCTGCTCTGGCAGGGGGTTGGACTAGATGATCTGTTGAGGTCCCTTCCAACTCCTAATGTTCTGTAACATATCTAGAGAATAATTTTTGTCTTTAAATTCATCCACAGTTTCATGCCACCAGCTAAGTATTCCCTTGATATTTTTTCTATAGGCATGTACCTATTGCACAGAGAGAAAAACTTTCATGTTGTTCAGTCATATTATCTATTCTTAAGAAAAATATGATTGACAGTACTGATTCTTACATATGACACTTCACCAAAAACCTTTTGCACCTTGTGTTACTTGAATTTTTTGATACTTGTGAGAGCTAAAAAGAATAAGCCTCATGACAAAGGCCTGAAGGAGCAGTCAAACACCTATTTGTCAGGTCTTTAACAGGCAAGAACTAAAATATGGTACCGAAAGGGGAACAACATACATATTAGTTGGTCAGCAACAAACTATGTAAAGGATGTGCAAAGTTCTGCCTAAACAACTAAAATGCTAGCACATCGTGTGCATTGTGATACCTCAGGAGAAACCGCTCGTCTCTGAGAATGATCAAGGAGAAAGAAGAGGAGGACACCTTAAGTCTGCAGAACCAGCTCACTGGCTTCATTAGCAAAACAAAAGCTAAAGCTCACCAAAAGGACCTGTAATGAAGAGGAGTAAATGAAGTAAACAGCCTGGGGTAGATGGGTGGGTGATAATGAGCTCTCAAACCCTGTGAATACGCATATATTATGCATATATGTCTTGTATAAAAGCTGTGTAACTGACCCTTCACGGTGATCCCCTGTGCTGCCTGCGACGCAATAAAGAATACCTGCTTCGTAGTCACCCCGGCTACTGAGTTTTGATTTGGGCTTTTCACGGCATCAGTACTTGCCAGAGCATCACAGAACGCCCTGACCAAATACCTGACTGTGAAAACTTCCATTATAAGCACCGAGAATGGGGGTGAGGGTGATTTAAAAAAATTAAGACCCTTGTCAAACACCTGTCAACAGTATTCATATATATTCATATATATATATATATATATACACTTTTTTTAAAATTCTGCTGCTCACAAGCGCTTCTGGTTAACAGAAAAGACACAGTAATTTTTGTTCCCTCATAATACTGAAGGAGATGCACAGGACCCATGTTTGCCACCCAGAATTACAGTGTGCAGGACTGAAGCTACGATTTCATGAGCACTGTTTCCAACTTCCCCCACTGGCATCAAAAGAGTTAGAAAGAGAGCAATAAAGATTAGATGGAGAATTATATAGCAGAAAAGACCCACGTCTTCTGGAGTCAAGGGACACACACGTTAATCAGCATCACAAATTACTGCAGTGCTTTATGCAGTGTATGATTTTAAAAATCTTTGAATTTCAAGAATACTAACATTCTAACTCCTATAAAATACCTTATTTCACACATGCACAACATCAGATAACACCTTCAGGGTGAGACCCTTGTCACAAACTTGCAAAGCAAGAATTGTCTTGAAAGTATTTAACTCCTCCTAAATCTAACTTCATTATTTTACTCTTGCATCCTCCTGCCCTATTGTTTTTCCATAAACACTATAATGCCCAAGAATGCTTACCCATATTAACCTTCTGGGTTTTTTTCCAGGGAGGACATCCCATGCTTTGTTTGGATGGCATGTGGCTCAAACATTGTAATAATTGTAACAGTCAATTTTTTCAGATTGGAGGTATGATAGTAAATGGCATCTTACAACTTCTACCTTACAAGCATACTGTTATCTCACACTCTTAACAAATGCTAAATATATACCATATGCTAGAATTGAAGCTAATCCAGAATGGTAAATAGGCATAATCTATTGTCTGCCAAATAACAGGAGGAGGAGGAGAATAAATTTAGAACAAGTTATATTTTCATTCCAAACAAATCAAATTACCTAAACTAAGAACTGTTGAGTGAAAAAAAAGTCCCACTCTCATAGATACAAGTAACAAAGACTCAGATGCTACAGCCCTCAATCCATCTGAATGCACACAGCAGTCCTAAGTCTGTGGCAGCCAAAGTTATGCAATAGTCACTGCTGAATTATTTGGCCTTAAATAATTTCATTTTTTTACTTCTGCCTTGTTTGGACAGTCTAAGTATGGAACATGGGGGAGAGTGCAGGGTTTCTTAGGATTCTTTGGGGATTTTTGGATAGGTAGGTATTTTAGAGATAAACAATAACAGAACCACACTACCAGCATTCAAAGCCAAATCATTGGATTTCAGGAACAGGAAAGTGTCTAATATTAATTATGGCATGATCAATACCACAGTTTTTAATTTTTACATATACATAACTGTGTCACACTATTTAAATGGGCATAGATTTGTACTTTAGACAGAGTAACTATATAGCCTTTTCAGTATTTTAAAACCACTGACAAAAACCTTATTTGACATATTTTAGTGAAATGATCCTAAGACAATAACCTATATCTTATTTAAGTTTAAACTTGTCTCTGAACACTTAGGAAAGTAAAAAAGCAGCTGTTCGGGAAGTTTAAAACACCTAAACATACAGTTTTTCTATTGTTTCTACATATCAAAATACTGTGGTGAGGTCTGAGATCAGGACAAAAAAGACCACTCATGTTGTCAAGTCTTTTTCATTTCCATGAAAAGCAGGTTTCTATCAAACAATGCCTAATAGCTATCTGTTTGGGAGTGATCAAGTGCTTCCATCCATCAATTAGAAGACAACCATCTGGGACACCTCTAGCCTTTTAATCAGATATATTTAAGGTTGTTTTCTTCCAGGCACAAAGGCAGAGCTTCAGGAAGCATGACTGTACACTACATTATTGAGCATTCTGCTGCTTTCTCCAATATTGTGTCACACACCTAAAAAGAATCACGACTAGACATTTTTGAAAGAGATTTTGCCGCCCCCCCCCCTCTTTTTTCCCTTAGTGATCTTCTGATTCTTGCCTCTTTCTATCCATCTTCTGTCTCAGTGCTAAAACACCTCTTTTTGAACGGCCTCTGCTCACCAAGGGCAGCAGCCAGGAGGACACTTTGCTGTCATCGGACAATCCTCCCTAGAGGCCGCCCCCACAACATAATCCGCCATTCAAGCTGCTCTTCCCAAGTCTCTCCTTTATGCAAGCACTTCAGGCAGGCAAAAACAGTTTTGGAGGTATTGAGCAATACAGTAACAATTTCTGTTCTTGTTTTATCTCTAGATTTCAACAGGATTTCCACTCTCATCAAAAGCCATTCATTTTTAGCATCATGTTGGATAGGTGCAACCGATGGATACTGCCCACCCAGTCAATAAAAGGAACTGACACTGTCTTCTTTTAGATTGGTCACAGTCTTAATTTACACAAATACAGGTATGTACAAAGACTTTACAACTATCTCCTCAAATATTTAATCACATACAAATGTATATAATTGTAAATGAACAAGTCACAGACAGAGCCTTAGATATGTTAATAAAGAGCAATAGATTTATTCTTGTTTCTCTTATCCTAAATCTTAACTCAGATCTATTTTTCCAGGGTTTTAGCAATTTTTCTCCCCACAATCAGCAGAGGGCATTGTTCACTCAGTGTGCAAGCAAGAAATTTCATACTTCTGAATAAGACTGCTTCCAAGGTTTCTCTATCCTATGTTGGCACTGATTTTCATTATTTTATCATCATATTTAATAGTAAGCACCTACATAGTAAGTTTTTTTCCAAGAGTCCCAAATAGTGGGTTTTTTTCCATTTGTACCTTTACATAACAACATTCACACACATTTTATAGACAAAAGGCATTTCTATTGGGCTGACTGTCCAAAAGCACAAGTCAGTGATTTAGTCCTGTTATGAGTCTTTCCTCATATAAACTCATGATATAAGGATGTGACAGGTCCCTGTTAGACAGACATTTTATCTCTGCAAGACACACTATATTAACAATGGGTTGTGTAAGAATAAATAGCAGCAAAATTAAAAATATCTCTTTCACTGTGTAAGCAAGAAAAGCAGCTTTCTTCCACAGCATGAATGTTTGCTTGGCAAGGCATTATTAGTTCCTCCTAACATTCATTTTCATTGTATAACAGCAGGAAAACGGGCTGCCTGCACCACAGTAAGACACTGCTGATCCCATGGGCAGTCCCACAGGACTCTCTCTGCCTCTGCTCCGTGTTTGCATTCCATTAGTTGCCCTTTAGTTATTCAACAAGCATGATCATCTGCTTTTCACCACCAGCCCCACTTTCAAGCAGGCTCCACTGTTCCACTGAAATTTCAAACAGTGATGTGAAGTTGCCCAGTACTGAGGGCCTGACTTGTTAGGAATTGTACCCAAGGTAGAGCTTCCTCTTCTGAGGAGCAAAGCACAACTGACATTTTAAGGAACCTCTCTCCATCGGAAATAAAGTCCATTTACAGAAAGAACAGAAATCCAACCATTCAACCACCTGTCTTTAAAGTTGCTTAGTAAACAACCTGTCTTTTTCTAATCTCAGAAATATCCCGAGCAAAAAGTATGTCAAGGAAACAAAAGGCAGTATTTTCAGAAAGTGCTTTAACACATAACTGAAGGCTCCAAACAAAAATAATTGGATTTACGTGAAATAAGATCAGTGGAATGCTACGATATTCCATGGAATAGTTGGGGTTTTTTCCTCACCTTAAGTTAGACACCTTTAAATAACTTACAAAAAAGCCCCAAAATATTTTTAAATAGTATTAAACACTGAGAAAAATAACTGCTGTGGTATTTTCTGCAGAACATATATACCAAGAATATAGCCTGCTCCTCTGAAAGACTTTCTATCAGGGAAAAGGCAACTGAGGCAAATCCCACAAGTACGCCGGTGGGATCAGCAGATGCAGTTTGGGTGACTGGGCACCTAGCAGTTTTTACAAGAATGTATTTTCATTATACCTATCATTTGTGATTGACGCTGGGTACATTTGCTATTGTAACCACATCCTGGTGACCATTCCTAGGAGAGTCCTTGGGACATGAATATTTATCACTGCAACAGATGCTTAAATAGAATACTAACCACCCCTCAAAATCTCCCTGAAAGCAAGAAGTCAAACAGCTCTGACAAATTGAGAGCAGGAGAGAGCACAGGGCGAAGTCTGACTGCACTTAGCCATCACCAGTGCCTAAAACTTAATAGCATTTGCTGTGTTTCTGAAGTAAGTGATAAGTAAGTTTGATCCTAGGTGGCACCACCACAGACTTGACACTATGAAACCTAAAGCTGTCAAGGCCACTGGGTTTGGGAGTTTTTTGGTGGGTTGGTGTTTTTGGCACATTACTTCCTTCCTCCTTTATGGCATTCCAGAGAGAATTCACAATCTGGAATGAGCTGAACCCCTAAGCTAATTGTTTTAAATTAAAATGGCTGAAATGGTACCACAAGCACCTTAGCAGAAGTCATCGTACATAGAACACAAGTTCATTTTACGACCAGGTTTTCTGTCATAGTTCTGCTCTGAAGCACTGCTGACTTTTGGACTAACATTTTTTGGACACATTGGCTTTGGTTATTGAAGGACATGCCAATAGCTACTGAATGCATTTAAAAACAGATATATTAAATTTCTGTTTAGTTGCATAAATACCAGGAAACAAAGGAGAAATCTGCATTATATTCATTGCTATCTTTCTGTGTAGATAGAAAACACAAGAGTTTCCAGGACTTGTCTCCCATTTTCTATCTGTCCTTCCAAGCCCTACCTTTGTAAGGTGGATTCCAGGACACCAGTCATGTCAGTAAGCTAAACAGTACTCCAGATATAGTTTTCAGCAGCACAGGATCACAGCAGATCTGCTTCCTAGGCAACACCATGCTGGCATCTTTTCTATATGAGAAATGCTCTACTGTTTTAAGAGTTGGATGATGAATGGCTCTTTTAAAGAAAAATATGGGAAAGGGAAATAGCTGAGCAGCACAAAGTTGTGTTCTGTCTAGTACTTGGTTTTGAGCTTTGCCCTGTACCACCATCGACGAGCTCAACAGCTGATTGGTGCACATGTATTTTGGGGATTGCCACATACAAACTAAATACCAGACTGATGAAAAAATAACTGAAACTGCACAAAAATAAGCAACTGGTGGTAGTGGCATGTGAAAGAACACTCAGAGGAGACCAAGATGGTACAAGCTCTGCACAGAATATTTATCATCATGAAACAGTTTATTCAGAAACATCAACCTACATATACTGAAAGTTATGCAGTATGCTGATATCAAATATGTCATTTTGACCCCCTAGCAGCTCATGCATATTACTGCATTTGGATAAACACTTCAGACTATACAGTGTCTTTTCATTTTGTATTATTAGTAATACAACAGATTCTAGTTTTGACAGAAACCACAAAATGCTCTCACAGGTCAAATAATGATTATTTTTCTTTTTTTAGGGAAAAAATATTTGCTTTCCTGTTTCCTTCCTACTTATGTATAAACATATTAAATAACATATAAATAAAATTAGATTGAAATGAACTAATTGTTCTGCCAAAACAAAATATGTCAATATGATCTAATTTGCAGGCTTAGCTTGTTTCAGTGTTGATCTACCTTAAAGTGACTTGGTTAAGAAAAACATATAATGAGGTTTAACGTTAATTAATTCAGCAACCAGAAATCAAGTATGCTCAGCATCAGTGGAGGGTTTTTCTTTTGCTGTCTTAGCCACTAAATCAGCTCAAAACTTAAAATTGAGCTCTGTAGACTTGTCAATTTACCAGCACTGATAGAAAAGCTGCAATTTAGCCGGCTATTTTTCTGATGAAGAAATCAAAGTGGAATAAAGATTGGTCTTTCACAGGTGTGTTGGGCCTACAGAAATAAAATTTCATCCCAGGCACCAAAGTAATCAGATTTATTTTTTTTTTTAATCAGAAGCGGAAATTAAGCTGAACCCTAAAGTTCTGGTTTTAAATAATTTGGTTTTTAATCTTAGCAATTTCTATTCCCTGGATACATTCTCTATGCTGAGTCCTGGTGATACAAATGATTGATAAATTGAAAAAATTGAAATAAAAAGCATGATTTCATACAGAGACAAAATTATCATTACCTGATGCCTGCTAGAATGCATATCCTCAGCCAGTGTGAATAGGAATACCAAAGAGTGCCCTTGTTGAACTGAAACATTTACATATGAAGCTTAATGTTCCTGTCACTTCAGATAAATTAGGTAAGTTATAAGTTTGAAAATACAATACCTGTCTTCTGAAGCATGTAAATTTGTTTGAACTTGTATCAGATAATGAATTGAAAAAGTGTGTATTTGCATACCATCACACTCACACTGAAAATATGGCCAAGAATGCTGTATCAACACCGATTACAAAGGACAGTTACCACAGGAGAAGAAAAAAGTACTACCCAGTTGATGCACCTGGTCACAGATTTGGTTCTTTCCCAGACTTCTCAGGCACACTTCCATTGTAAAATATGCTCTTCGGGTGTTTACTTTTATGTCACATCTTGTGTCATTATTTTGAGGGGCTTTTTTGCTTTGTGCTTTAAAACTAGATCAGCACTGTTCCACAAAAATATTCCAGTAATGCGTTCATACACATTTATGTGCAGATGAACATCTTTTACAGATATTCTCACATACCAGACAAAGTTGTTTTTCAAAGTTTCAGTTAAGTAAATTGAATATTTTCACCCAAGGCTTAAGAGTATCTCTTTCCCTCAGTGTCTTCTAAGCCCCGGTATGAAATCATTATGATCTCCAAAGCTGCTAATTTTGCTGTCCACAAACAAAGGATTATACTTGCTGGTGGAGAGTAAGCAGCAGGAGCAAATGAACAACTTTCTTTTCATGCAATTATCACTAATAACAAATACCGATGCAGAAGGGCTAGATGATTCAGAGAGTTTTAAATCACAATTATGTTACTAAGAGGACTGATTTTATGTCTGTAGTGACAGAACTCATTAATACCTCAAAACTCATAAAAAGAATGTGAAATTATTTTCCTCTACTTCTTAGTCGAGAAACATCCATATTTGAAAAGTGAACAAACACACCCAGCAAAAATACAGAAGTTGCCCTTTTCAGCATCCCTGAAACCTTGACATGACTTATACATGCTAAAAATAGCTCCTTTAGGAAGGGGCAGGTATAAAATATTTCATAGAAATTAATTTTGCTCTACATGAGCCATTGTTAATTTCAGAAAGAAGAGTGCTTCAGTATTGGCAACAGATAACAAGAAAGCAACATTTTCCAGTACCTAAAAAGAACTGTTTCTAAAAATGATTACTGAAGGAGTATGATTAAAAATTGCCAGCTTCTCTTGTAAAAGTAAATATTGATTCAAAAAACCCTTTCCAAAAACTTTGTCAATTTATAGAAACAAACTGAAACATCTGAGACCCAATCCCTTATACATACACCCTAAGTACAATGTATAAACACTTAAAGATGCACGAAAGAGTAGCAGGTTTCCAACAGTGCTGTGAAGGCACTGATGTGCTGTGTAATTTAGTCCATTTTAGATGTATTCTGAAAACAGAACATCTCAGTGAAGAAACCTTTCAAAGGAGTATTCAGCTGAGTTCTATACATACATAAGGTGAAGAATGGCAATGGAAGAGAAAATTCACTAAAAGTAGAGCTAAAATTTAATGAAATTTTATATGAATAGAGTCCACTGTGAAAAGTTCAAAACATTTTCCAAATTTCCTTTGCAATTAGCCTTTTCTCATCTTTCTAAGGGTACTAGTTCTGTGGTCCATATCTGGTCACAGAAAACTTGCTTTCTCACTTGAAAGAGGTACTGAAGATAACAGTACCTCTGCTTCAATATTAGACCCAAGTTGAAAACTGCAGCTCTTCTGATGCAAGAAAAATGAGTTGTAGTCAAAGTAGATAAAACAGACTTACTATTAGCTGGAATTCAGTTCAGAAATCCAGTTTCCAATCCTGTTTGGCTTCTGATGTGACTTAAGACTTCATTTTCTTTGCTGAAGTTTGCTTTGCAAGACCATGGAGATGGTGCCTATTACAATAGAGATGTCATGAGACAATGAGACATGAGGTTCTGTATTTAGAAGTGCTAAAGAAATTCAGGGTGCTCATATATGCCATTTATGTAATTAAACTGAGTAGGCCTGTGGTGTTAATAGAACAGCAGCAGACAAGATACTTTTATCAAGTAATCTCATAATCCAGACAGTTGTGCAGGTCATTTACAATATAGATTTATGTAAACATTTTCAGTTACATCATAGTATTTCACAGAACGGTTTCAGTTGGAAGAGACCTTCAAGATCATCAGGTCCAACCATCTATCCAGCCCTACTACATCCAACACTAGACCATGTCATCAGGTACAACATCTACTCTTCCTTTAAACACCTCCAGGATGGTGACTCAACCACCTTCCTGGGCAGCCTGTTCCAGTATCTAACAACAACGCATTCAGTTTGGGCAACATGTTTAAGATCACAGGGCTCTGACAAATTGTACCTGTCCTGAAGGTTGGTAACTTTCTCCACGATTAAATCACAGAAGGGCAGGGATTGGAAGAGAACTCTGGAGATCGTCTACTCCACTCCCCCTCCACACCAGAGCAGGATCACCTAGAGCAGGCTGCACAGGACAGCATCCAGGTAGGTTTTGAATATCTCCAGAGAAGGAGACTCCACAAGCTCTACCGGCAGCCCGTGCCAGCACTCCGTCACCCTCAGAGTGAAGGTTTGTCTCAGATGGAGGAGGAACTTCCTGTGTTCTAGCTTGTGCCCATTGCCCCTCATCCCATCACACGGCACAACCGAGAAGAGCCTACCCCATTCTCTAGGCATGTGCTTTATGACTGCTGATGAGACCCTCCCCACCCACATCAACCTTCTCCAGGCTCCCTCCACCTCTCCTCACACCGAAGATGCTCAGGTCCTCCAACCCCGCCTGCCAGGCCTCCGGGGGCCCCTCCGTTCTTTCCCGGGTTTCCCTAGCTCCGGAGCCCCGATGCGCCTTAACCCAGCGCCCAGCCGCAGGGCTCACCACGCCGGCGCCGTGCTCCTCGACCATCGACCGCTGCCTTCCTTTACACCGCTTTCAAACCTCCTGCTGTTGCTCCTGGCAACGCCCCCAATACGTCAGCCTCACGCAGGCAACGTCTGCGCCCCTCCCCATAGCTACGTGTCCCTGGAGGGTCTTTAGGCTGTTGCTCGGGTTTCTCTGGCACCGGGGGGCCCTTGCCAGTTAGCCCTCGGCAGCAGGAGCGGTCCTTGCCGCCGCTAGGTTGATGTTTAACATGCGAAATGTAAGAAGGCCAGATTGGATGGGGCCCTGGGCAACCTTGTATAGATCCAAGCCTGGAGGTTGGTGGCCCTGCCTGTGACAGGGGAGTTGGAGCTCTGTGATCCTTGGAGTCCCTTCCAACCCAGACCATTCTGTGATTCTATGATTCTAAGGCTTAACACAAAGGCCTTTCTGAGGCAGCGAGCAGTGAGCAGGGGACCACCCAGGCAGAAATGGCAGATGATCTGGATCAAACTCTATCGAGTTAGCAATTAGCACAGCTTTCTTGGTCAGGGCAGGTTTGGGTTTTTTCTAATTACAAGGATTTCATGAGAATCTCCAGGGGAATAAAACTCCCTGCTCCTATTAGAAATCAATACCAGCAGAAATACTGTTAGCAAGGAAGCTTTCAAAGAAACCAACACATAAAAAAAACCCAAAACCCCACACAACTTCTTAAGTTTCAAGGACTATGTTCTCTCAGAACCTAGTCTGATCATGATACACTGATAAAGTCATATGAGCTACCAGTGAAAGTGTCCCCTTCTTATTTTTCAGAAAAATGTGGCCTGCCAGATTAACATTCAGCATCCACCCAAACTTGTCCTAATCGCTCCTTAATTTAAACAGATTTAAACTTGGTCATTATCCATTCTCTGCATCTGCACTGGATAGAAATAATGAGTGGGGAGTGGAGAATGCCAGGCAAATTCATGCATATTCAGCAAGTCAATGAATATGTAATACAGCTTGTAATAATACCAAAGTAATTCTTCCATTATGAACTCAATCCAATTCCACTATTTGATTTCAGAAATGGATTTTGAACACAGGCCTGTTTGACTAATCGGATCCTCATTTTCCTATTCTTTTCTATTTAAATGCTGACTGACATAGTTGTGTTTGGGAAGGCAGTGATTTCATTACACCAACAGAGGGAACTGCCATTCCAGCAAAGTGACAAGAGCCAAATTGGCCAGAGGAAAGTATTCCTTCCTGGTCTGAAGAGATCCACAGGAGAAATTTAAGCGAAATGTCACCTCTCAAACAATGACAACAGGATTACAAAAACCTAATTAGCTGTTTCATTAGCTGAATCCTATCTGTGTTGACAGCAAACAATGGGTATTCGGAAGCTGTCCATCCATATTTAATACAGGCCCTGACACAGAGTTACCGGGTCTAATATATTCTCTGCTCTCTGTCTGTTTGCAGAGTGACTTCAAGGAGGTATTTCACTTGGTTTGTAAGAAATGGTAAAGATTTAAAGGTGTAATTCATCTCTAGGATCATACATTGCCTACATCCTGCTGAAACAGTCTTCATTTCCTACTTTCCTACATCATTTAATTGATTGCACTTCTTTTTCAGTCTGCTTGGGTAGGAGCACCCTAAAAAGCTTCAGTGCTAAATAAACATACTCAAATCTCCTAATAAACAAATCTAATTAAGATTAATTGAACTGTTGGAGGTAAATGAAGATAGCATCCACAAGAGACTATTCAATTTTGAATTAATAGGGTAGAGTAGGCACCCCCTTCCTTTCCCATATCAATTTCATTAATTTCTTTTCCATAATAACAATCTGTATTAACCCATTATCAAAAAATTGCTGTTGGAAACAAGCAGTGAACTTGCAGGCTGAAATAGCAGGGATATTTCACATGAATAGATAGATAGATAGACAGACAGACAGACAGACAGACAGGCAGGCCTCTCCCCACTTTGGACTGTGGCTATTTATCTCACTTACTTCAGGCTCCCAGATACTCCAGAACTTGTTTCATCTAGTTGAATTTGTGGTTGTAGTATAGTAGCTTTTCAGATTGACAATACAGGCTCCAAGTAGTTCAGGCCAACATCTATTGCTGTATCAACATTACTTTCTGTTCAGAGCACTTAGTGATGCCAATACCACCAGCAAAAGATAGTTCTGATACTCCAACTTGAGACACTTGATCTGCTTACACCACAGGCAAACTGACATGCAAAATTAAACTGTTTCAAAAAGAGGAAAAAACCCCCAATTGTTTTTCTATCCACAATAAAGAAGAAATCAGGGAAAGATACTATCATAATCTTTGTAAAATGCACTTTTGTACTTGAGTAACCTCTTCCATTTCAGAATGTAAAAGCATATTATAACATCACATGATCAAGTATTTTCTGAGCTGAACATAATTTACCCAGCAGTGGAGATCATCAGACCATGCAACTTAGCTGTTTTCTTCTCACCTAACCCAGACAGACAACAATCAAGCTTGCTTTTTTTTTTTTGTTTTTTTTTTTTTTGAGAGCCAAGAGAAACCCAGGTATGGAAAACTGAAGATGATCAGCTCAAGCTGCAGGGCCACTGCCAGAAAAAGTAGCTACTGGTCTAAAAGGAGTACTGTAAACTGAAGTTATATGCCTAACCTTGCAGTAAGAATATTTCATCAAACAACAGCAACACAGGAAAGGTTGGACAATATGCATTTTGATGAATTTTATTTTTATTGCTTCTTTCCTTCATGAAGTTCTATAACCTTCTTGGAAATAAACATATTCAGTGAAGAGACATTACAGTGAACACTCCTGCAGCAACAGCAAGGTTTTAGAAGTGATGTGGCTGTCTATGCTTTTGTTCATTTCACTATTATTTTCTCAAAAGTACAGAATAACTTGGTATTCAAAAATAAATTCAGTCCATCTTAAAGCACAGACATATAATAAACAAGGACCTGAAGAAAGAAAATCTATAGTTTCTTCGTAGTGTAAAAACAGAACCTTGCCATTACAGACACAATCCATATTTTTCTTATCAGTACTGTGAGGAATCTGAGGTAAAACCAAAACTGATCCTGGGAAACGGAAGGCATTTAGATAATATCTTAGAAAAGCCTTCTCGGAAGGATCTGGTTATAAGAAAAGGCCCAAAACAGCAAAACAAAACACCCCAGAAGTTTGAATTTAATCTCTGTCATCAAATGAAAGAAGTACCTCAGGGAAGTAGTTTAACACTTGATAAGTTGAAGCATGGTGCTAGCTCAGTGTCACACACATGGGAGAGAATTTGATCTGCCCTAATAGGTAGGATATGTGCATCTGTGCTAGGTTTAGCAATCTACAGAAAACTTTCCTTCTGCACCTTGATCCCAACCTCAGATTCAAAGCTGCATTCTGTGAAGTTTAAAGACAACTACCATCTCCTGCTAAAGGAGATTAAAACAAACCAACCAGAAAGAAATCAGAATCAGACAGAAGTGAAGGTAGCTCTGGCTTTGTCTTCATTTCCTAGCAGGCCTCCTTCTACCAAAGTCCTAAAATAACTGAGCACCTAAGAGAACAGGTCCCATATAACTCCTTGCAGGAGGCCCCACAATGCCTCACTTTAAAGGGGCAGTCACTCCTGCCTTGCTATATAAGAGAAATTGGATGGTTTAGTAATAAGCAGTGAAAGACAAGAATGACTTGAATGGAGGTGAACAGCACAGTGCATGTGTGTGAAATGGCAGCCTCCCTCCTTAGAAACAAGAGAGAGGTGTCTAAAGGAAAGAACCTATGCTTTTAGGTGGGATAGACTGTTCCGATCACACCATCACCTGGCTTGAAAAAGAACCTTAACTAATGCATTTTAGAGATGGAAACAATTTTATAAGTACTGCTACTACTGGATAAGTTGAAACTGGCAGTGAAGTGGAAGACAGGTGGAGCCATGGGTATGTCAAGATACTGACAGCAGCCAAGAAGTCTCGGAGACTGCAAATTAAAGTAATTATGGGTTTTTTAGTGTATTTCATGGAGACAAAGCTGTCCCACCTGGCTGTTCTGATGATTTGTCACCATGATGTTCATGTTATGTTTGAAAACAGATTTACCTTCTTTCCTCTGTAGAGATATAGCAATTACTATGAAAAAAAGTTTGTGAGAGTCACACAAGTTCTCAGCCATTTTCTTTGCCGTTATGGTATCTTCTTCTGCAAGGCAGTAATTTTTTTTACCTCACCCTTGAATGTGATTTTGGATTGTGGAATCCATTTTCCTACTTTAGGGAATATAATTTATAAAACCATTTTAAACAAGTATACTTCCATTACAGATTGTCTACTGCCTTTCCTTTGAAGTTGCCTCTTTGGGTTTTTTTTCCCCATGTAAATAGGAAGGGGGATTTTGATGATGATTTCTAGGATGTGAAGCTCAACATATAGTCTTAAGAATTCTCAACATCCAGTACTTGCAGTCCTCACAGGGACATCAAAATCTGAACAAATTGTTTCTTAATGTCTTTAATGTAATTTCCTGTAACTCTTTAACCCTGTCCAGCCCCTAAGGTCACTCGCTCATTTCTCCACCCCTGTGGTGGGATGAGTTGGAACTTTAGAAGGAAGAGGAAAAACTTGTGGGTTGGGACAAGGAAAATTTACTAGGACAGGAAAAGAAGGAGGAAATAATAACAGCAATGCTTATAAAGATATACAAAGCTGGTGATACATAATGCAATTTTCTCCTTGCCCAGAGCTCAGTGCACATCACATCCCCAAGCACTGGACTCTCCCCTCTGGCTAGCCTCATTTATATACTGAGCATGACATCATATGGTATGTAATATCCCTTTGGCTAGTTTGGGTCAGCTGTTGATCCAGCTCATTAACTCACCTGGCTATACAGGGCAAACAGAAGTGAGAACTCTGTTTTGGAAAGAAAACCAGATAGAGCAGACAGACCTGAAATGCATGAACTCTGAGTCTGTATGAACTCATCCTCAAAAAACTCTACTGTGAAACTTTGCTATGCTGAAATCCTAGGCAGAATGCTTAACAGAAACTAGTCCAAGAAAGATAGAGAAATATAGATTCAGTGCTGATTTATGTGCCCAGGAATGAAATGTCATACCCAGTTTTAAGCTTTTTGGCTCTCTGAACTGAGGCTAAAGATAAAGGCTTTCTCTAAAGATTTAGTGAGAGTTATACTATTTTGAATGATGATTCAAAACAGAGGACGCATGAAACAATGGATTGCCTAGGGGCTAAACATACTGCAGAACTCATGGAGTGAAGCAGATAGCAAGCAAAGGGGGTGTGTTTAGGGCACTGATGTGGCATCCTCAGTTCTGGGTGTCGACAACAAAGTTGTTCATCTTTTTTATGCAATAACAGTTGTCACTGTTCAGACTGGGAAAGGGAACGTGAACAGATTTGGATCCCTGAAAGCAGTTTGGTGACACTTGCTGAGAACTTCCCCTGAACTACGAGGAGTCATCTTTCTGTTAATCAGCAGAGCTTATTAATGATAGTGCAGTGCCACAGAAATACAGTTGGAGAAAGCTGGAGCTGAGGAATGCACCCTTTTCATCAGCAATCTCCTTACAGCTTGATCCAAAACATATCCTTAGTACTTTTGTTGTGTAAGTCCCTTCTGCTAAAAAGATTTTAAATAAAAAGATTTCCTTTTAAAATTAACTTTAAATAAACACAGGTTTAAAAAAACAACAGGAAACCATACCTGAATATGTTATTTAATATATTATACGGGTTTTTTCTCAACACCCTGAGGCAGAAATTGGCTAGATTTGTGCAATGTCCTTCATACTAAAAACCAGTCACAGAGAGAAGGACAAACCTGTCATAGATGGGGCACAAATTAGAGGTCCCAACCAAAAGTCTTATCCAAAACATCATTATCTGTTACATTTTTATTCCAATAAATATTTGAAACCTACTGTTTTCATTCAGACTGATTTACAGAACATCACCATGCCCAAAAGAGCTCCTATGTTTATAACATCAGTTGTCCTGGTTTCAGCTGGGATAGAGTTAATTTTTTCCCTAGTAGCTGGTGTAGTGCTGTGTTTTGTATTTAGGATGAGAATAAAGTAGATAACTAAAACACAGATGGTTTAGTTGTTGCCAAGCAGTCAGGGACTTTTCAGTTGTTCATATTGCCCTGCTACTGAGCAGGTAGGCTGGGAGGGGGCACAGCCAGGACAGCTGACCAGAAGTAACCAAAGGGATATTTCATGCCCTATGACATCATGCTCTGCATATAACTGAGGGTTGACTGTGATGCAGGGTTGCTAGGGAACGTAGTGAGCATTGGTTTCAGGTGGTGTTAACTGTGCAATTCATCACTTGATGTGTGTATTATATCATCATCTTCCTTTTCTGTCCTTTTAAACTATCTCAACCCACAAGTCTTAGCTTTTTCAGGTGGGTTTTTTTCCCCAGTTCTCTCCCCCATCCCACTGCAGGGAGGAGGAAAGCAAGTGAATGGCTCTGTGGTTATTTTAGCTGTGGGCACGTTAAATCACATCACCTTGATTGGACATTTTTTGAGTGACATGTCGTTGTTACCTTATGATGCAAAATAGCCAGCATACAGGGTAAAGAGTTCCCAAGGACACAGGAATGCCTGCAGGCTCTATATCCCCACAGAAAGTGTCAGTAAATTTTCCATGTATCCACAGATTGCAATCCATCCTTTGCAAGAGAATAATTACACAGGAAAAATTATGCTGTTCTACTAAAAGTCTACTGAAAGTCTTCACTAAAAGAGTAAGTCTTTACTTGCCATGTTGTGCCATTTCTATGTCCTTTGTAAAACCTCATTACAGGCACCATGTATATCAAGTAGATCTCATAGTAAAGCATTCTAATTTTTGCAGGGGGGATCTGTAACCAAGAGAAGGCTCTTGGTTAACAAACCAGCCTGTGCTGGAGAGATGACTAAGATCATCCAGTTATAAGCATCTTTCAGGATTTTATCTGCCTCTAATTCAATTTTTTCAGTTATTCCCCAGGCTTTTAGTAGCCAACACATAAGCGTATTCTCTCTTAGCATGTAACTCTTGAATATTTCTATCCCACTTGACAATCAGTTTAAAGCAGAGTAAGGGAGAGAAGTTTAAAAAATAAGTGGAAAATAGAATATTGATCTACCATGGGAAGAGAAAAAAATTAAAAAAAGAAATTCACTCTTTGCAAAGTCGAGTCTTCAAACCAAGCTGGAAAGTTCCAAAGTATTTCTAGAGAGAAGCAGAATTAATTCAATTTCAGATACCCAGAAGCACATTCAAATGATCCAGCTAATAATATGGTTCCCTTTCTGCCTGTAATAGTACTTCACTTGGGCTCTGTACCCCACGAAAATGAAGAAATTCTCTCAGTGGAACAAATGCCAAAGTTGTGATGTTAGCATTCTCATCTGTTGTCTGGTTAACTGCAGACTTGAGGTCAGAAAGTACTCTTCTCTTTGTTAAAAAGAAAAGTAACAAAAAATCCCAAAGGAGTCTGATACACTCTGCTAAAGGTTATCAGAGAAGTAGAGCTATCAGTCAGGGTGTTTGAAATGAAGAGTGAAATGGAATTAGTATTCCCCACAAATGTTTCACTTCATAATGAAATTAACAGCTCAAGGTTTAGGGAGTGAATTCAAATAGATATACTCAGTCTGCGCAGACTTCATAATATTTCATTGCTCCCTTTTATTTAGGAGATAATAGTTAAATGTGATTTGAAATTGAATGTAATAAAGTACAGCTCAGAAGTATTTCACTATTCTTAACAAAAATAAGTAGATCCTCTGATATTACTTGAAACCACAGTGCTACAACCTCTGTTAAACTTTAAAAAAAAAACCCAAAACAAAACCAACCAAGAAGAATTAAAAGATGGATTTGTCTGTTTTATTGGAATACAGGATGGAACTCTCTTTAAAGGGATATATTCTATTTTTATCGCTTTAGCTGTCTAGGGAAATCTCATTCCATGCTGCTTCTACTTTTCACTAAATGAAGATTTGCTAAAGAAACAGCTTCCAATGGCATTTTTTTTTGGTGACAAAAATGTAACGTGAAAATTAAATCTGAGGGAACTGAAGGGAAATGTCAGTGAGCTCAAGTGACATAGAATGGAAATGAAGTTTAGTTAGTAGGACATTTGGATCACTTCGAACACCACAGCACAACAGGACAATTGAAATTGTTCCAAAACTATCCTGAGTGCATTGCTATCACTGCTGTTTGGATGCTGGGGTTCATTGACAGAGGAGGGAAGGAGGAGGGACCTGCTGGCACACGGCTCTGAAATCAATAATTGACCATGGGCACAACAGTGGCAGATCTCTCAGCTGCCTGATATTTTATGAAATACAACAAGGAAGAAAGTAGAAAGGAATACAGAAAGCTGTATTTATGTATAAATACGTAACTTAAAACCAACCCTAAATAGACCATTTCTCTAGATGAATTAGGTCTGATAGAAACAATAGCCCATAGTTGCTGGTAAAATTCTGATTTCTTCATAGACATATTTTTTATGAAGATTTTTTTTTCTTCTAAATTGCATGAGAACAGTATGGTCCTTTACTGAAGCTCCTATATCGGTTTCTTTTTCTTAAAAAAAAAACCACCCTCCTTTATTCAGTGATAACAAGAGTCATAGTGGGGAAGAGACACTGCCATCCAGATCTTTGGAATGAAAAGCAGCAGGCCTTGAAAGTGATATTTTGAATTCATGCTGCTAAATTGAGGACTAGAGTTCATTCTTTTTTTCTGTTTCTAATTCTTTCTTTCAGCTGCCATATATTCTAAAGAACATAAAGACAAAGTTAGATTTTGCCTTTTTAATAAAAAGGACTACTCCCTTTACTAAGTTTTCTCCTTAGATAAGAGTGGCTACCATATCTCTCTCTCGTAATGAGATCAAGGCAGACTGACAGAAAGGTGAGCAAAGCATGTGTTTTTTGTGGGGCAGAGTTGGTACCTGGTTACAAGGTTATTGTAGCCTTTTTGAAAGTATCTGTGGATATCTACCTATCACATACCTAGGACTGCTGCAAAGTTATGTACAAACTTTCCATTGTCTGAGCTACATGTCTAGTGACTGACAAGTCAGTGGCTTGGTTATGTGGATTCAAGCTCTTGTTGGGATATAGCATAGCTGTAAAATTCTTGATTCAGACTTCCAGGCACATTATTAAATCGTAAGAAAGAACTGCAAGAAAGTATAAATTTTATCCATGTAAGATATGGAAGGTAAAACCAAAGACAGATAAGCTTTGAAAGCAAAAGATCATGAGCAGTTCAATCAGCAGGAAAAAAACTCTCAGAAAAAAGTTACCAGCCTTAGAGGCAAAAGTCAGAGATTAGGCAAAGAGCAGCTCAGCATTGTCAAGGCTCAACCCGATCTATGGAGCAAAGGCAGCTTGCTCTTCTCCACCTGACCAGTGACCAACATGGTCAGACATTCATTAGGGGTCTTACTGGGGTGCTGAACATTTAACACCTAGAAGCTTGCTAGCTGTAGCTACATGATGTGTTGTATAAGCCTGTAAATGTTCAGTATTTTTAAGTTATGTACATCTTGTACATGGTTTTGTACATGCCCAAAAGTAGCCTAAAGAGGGATGTTTGCAATCTGGCTATTTAGGTCCTTCTTTTTTACATGAAATTTGGTACTGCAGGTTCAAAGAGAAGTAAATGTCTTGTTAGGAACATGTGGAGCTAAACTAAACACCTAAAACCACCTGGTAACTAGGGCTGGAGAACTCAGTGGAGGAATGTATGGGTAGTTCTTCCAAAATGAGTTCAAAGTTAGAAGAGCCAATCAATGCTGAACCTGAAACAATAAATCCTATCATATCATATGAAGTTGGGTTCAAAAAGTATTTTATACAAAGATACCCTCTACCCCATAATGTGTGTCTTCACCATATTATTTAGCTTCTGAAGTATCTCAGACTCGACTGAACCTGGTTTGTCAAATAAACTCTTAGCACAGCCTGTATTGGAGACAGGACAACTAAGCAGCTCTAAAATAAAGGTAAGTAAAGAGAGGAATGTGAAAACCATTCTTCAGAATATCTCATGAAAGTCAGGTCTCTGGTGGAAAGCTTGAGGCAAAGATAACAATAAACAGGCAGATGCCTACCAGAGTGTGATCTTGTCTTTGACAAGCTTTGTAGAAAGGTGTCTGTTTCCTTCATTGTCTTCTTGTGGCAGGTTAATTCCATTTCTAATGGATACAACCAGGGTAGATGGCTAATCTTTCAGTTCATCAATAAAAGGGTTCAAGAAGGTATTTCAACCAGCCGCTTTTTTTTCCTCAAAAGATAATGCTCGCTTTTGTTTGATTTTTTCAATAGATTACTTGCATCTGATACTACTTAAGTAATTAAAGTATGCATTTTGCAAAAGAGAACATGGTATTACAGCCAAGGAGATTCCTGTTGAAATTCATCATCAAATTGGAACCAGTGTTACTTTGGAAACTTACTCTTACTTAAAAATAAGGTACACGAGCAATATGCTCTAAGGGCAAAGCCTCAGTCAGTCTTCTGAGCCTTCTGACTTCAGTCAGCAAAGACAGATTTTAATATTATTTAGACAAATTTATTTTTTAAATATGCATTTTGTAATCTCCAATGGAAGAATAAACACAGACCAGTAAATATGTTTTTAAGCTGTATTTAAATTACATATTTATTATGTTCCTGAGAGATTGAAATGGCTGGCTTGGAGCTGTCCCAGTCTGTTATGCAAAGCCATTTTTTAATGTATTTTATGAAATAGTGGAACCATAGGACTAAGAGATGGAAAATATCTATTAGATCATCCTACCTATCCTCTGTTTTCTAGCTGGTAACCTTTAATTATATAGAATTCATAGACAGATAGAGTCTGCTGAAGGGCTCATATCAGCTCCTTCTTCCACCATTACTACAGGTCTAAAGTATTTGTGAAGGACTGGGGCAAAGCACTAGGAAACACCCTGGGCGTAACTTCATCTCTTCTGGCTGCTGTTGTGCAGCAGGTTTTGCCCCTTCTTAAATTTGTTACCACATGGGCATTACCACCATCACTGATTGGGTCAAGTTTTGGCCAGTGGCATTGTCATTAGTAGCCTAATGACAATGGCTCCATCAGACATTGGGGAAGTTTCTGGCGTCTTCTTACAGAACCCAGGCCTCCAGCCTCCCCCATAGAAAACCTTGCCATGCAAAACCAACACACTATTAAATTTAAGTCTTTCCTCCCTTGAAACATTCGATCACATAACCCGTTTCTACAGGTCTTTCTAAAGAGGTTTCTCTTTCCTCCTTCTGATCAGTTTTCTGAAATAGAAGCTGAGTTTTTTTATCAAGTATTTTTCCCTATGGTGTAAAATATTTTTAATACATTTTTGCTCTGATTGCTTTATTTTACTCAATGTATCTAAATTTATGTACATCTATTTATGGTTCTTTATGACTTACCAAGACATTTAGGACAGTAAAACTAAAAGTCATGTAAGACACTCAATCTTTTAAAGTCATAGAATTTTTATTTTACAGACTGTTAAATTTCCATTCAGGTAAACCAATCCTGGGTGTCAGTTAGCTTCATTAGAAGGTTTAATGCAAGAAAGTATTGTCATCATGATTACAAAAAAAAAAAATATCTAAAACCCAAACATTTTTTACTCTTGTTGCTGTCTTCCAAGGTTACTCATTCTTTTTCATTAAAAATGGGAAAATATTGTCATTTTCAAGCAGTTCTATTTGGGATTAATTTTATATCTATCATTAGAAGGTGATGAAAATATCATAAAATAAAAATAACATTCAAATTAAGAAAAAAATAGCTTTTGCAGAATGGAATAGCTCTTATTAACAGGAAAACTCAAGTGCTAAAGCAAGAGCATAAGTTATCTACTGAACAGACTGTAAGCTATACAACTGCACAGGTGGACAAGCCTTATCTGCAGATTTCCATAGAATTCGGTGTATATTTTGATTACTTGTATTCTTAATTCCTCTTGTACAAACAAAAGCATATGTAAGTGCATCTATAAATTGTGAGATCCCCTTATCAAAGTTTTTGTAGTGCCTAAGATGGTGAGCATTAGAAAAAATTTATTAAAGCGTTTTTTTCTTCTTCCAAGTGTAAGTGCTGGTATCCAATTGTGGGAACATCCCTTAGAACTCACTCAGCTTTATTGTGCAGAGAAAAATGGGAAAAAAATATTTGCCCATGAATAAGTGTGGCCTACAGAATACCACAGTGTATCAGTAGCTTTTGGCTACCTGGCAGCCCAGTGACTTTGTAAAAAGGTTAAAAAGCTTCAGAGCCTATGGGCTAAAGTAGTTTGACTTAGACATAACTGGACTAACTTGCCTACCTGAATATGTCAGCTGTGTATCTGCACAAGTGTTTAATCCAGACTGTAAAATTTGCCTAAGCTGCTGAGTGTTTATCCCTCACTGAGTGTTTATCCCCCAAGAGTTTATCCCTCACCGAGTGTCATGTTACCATAATTAAAGTTTTAGGAATATCTGAGCTAGTGGATATAGTACTGTATATTACAGTCAGAAATCTGACTTTGTTTTTACATCCTTCAAGGCACGTATGTGGTCTGGTGTTCAGTGACTGGTTTATTCTAGGGTGGATAATTATTGATGGATGTTTAAACCTAGGGCTAGAACTAGGAAGCCTGCTTATAACACTTCTCCACCTCCATCCTCTTCTACCTGCTTCCTGCTTTGCAATGCCTATTAAAAATGCTGCAGAGAGTAACACCTTCAGTCCAGAATTGTGTTACATGAATAAAACACATTGCTTTCCTTTAAAGAGAAAGATAAAAGAAAATTATCTATCCTTTCTACTACATTCCAGACTGGCTATTTCCAGCTTTTTTTTATATTTTAATAATTATCTCATCCTAATAGGACTTGTCTAATGTATTTCTGTCCTCTCAGAAAACATGAATGTTTGTGCACAAGTACAATCACATACACAAAACAGATGCTACACACACCTTTCTTTCTGATGTTTGTTATGAGGGCTGGTGGAGATAAGAACATAAGCATGTGTATTGATGAAGAAAAAATAAAAACTGAAACAAAAGCCCATGACCTGACCTTGATCTCTGAAATGAAGAATAATCATGATGAGCATATGCCACCCTTCCTATTCTTTCCCTTTCTATGGTCTGTTCTTTATCTGTATCACCTTGATCAAGAAAGAATAAGTTTAGAGTTGACTGTAAATCAGTAAAGAATTTATTGTGTAAAAGAGGCAGGAGTATAGTAGGGAACAAAATCTGTTTTTTTCCTAAATGCTATCTAAAATTGAGTTTTAATTGATTTGAGGCTTAGTTACATAAACTGGCATTTAGCCTGCTGTATTTTTGCCAACACTTAGTGCATATTACCATGGTCATACCTCTTCAGTGCAAGTATGTAATATAAAGGTCTGCTGAGTCAGGTTTTTGGGTTTGCCATCAGCATTGTCACTTTTTTCAAGCAGGAGTGGAAGGAAATGTACTATTGTAATGACCCAGTAGGCTCAAACACAGAATTTTGTCTTTATATGAAGTTCTCCAGTTGTACTAAGGTACCACAGGAAACAACAGACTGTGCTCCTTAACAATAGACTGTCTTGAACCTTTCAATTAGCTTTACATCATCTGTGCATTGGGGAAATTCCCATATACAGTTTTGTGTATTAAATCTCTAATTCTCAGATGCCATATCCAGGCTAGTAAATTAAGTCCAGAATTGTTGCCAGATCACCTGTCACAGAACGGTGTATTCCTACCCTAGCACACTCTTAGCTTTAAGTGGCCACATGGACTCTGCCTGCTGCACTGCTCCCCATAATATTCTGCCTTCTCCTACCAAAAAATTTCAAACCTACACTATTGAAACCTACTCTCTTCTCATTGAAAACAATGCCAGAACTCTCTTCCTCTCCCTGAAACTTTTTTTTTTTTAACATCATGATGTCATATATTATGGAATACCCCCTTTGGTTAGTTTGGGTCTCCTGGCTGTGTCCCACCCTAACTTCTCATGAAATATAACCCTATCCTAGCCCAACCCAGGACATTATTCACCCCTTATTCTATACCATATCCATCATATCCAGATTCATGGTGGAAGCAACCACGGGATTGCTAGAAACATATCCCATGCCCATGCCACTTCCAAGAACACTATTCTGGGACTTGAAAAACAGGTCCCATAGCAACATGGCACCCCA
This sequence comes from Hypotaenidia okinawae, assembly GCA_027925045.1. NCBI lineage: Eukaryota > Metazoa > Chordata > Aves > Gruiformes > Rallidae > Hypotaenidia > Hypotaenidia okinawae. The sequence continues at coordinate 11,930,386 of BSDF01000006.1, forward strand.
GAAAGAATTGAGTCAGATAACAGGACTCATTTCCAGAAGAACCCCATAGATACCTGGGCCAAAGAGCATGGCATTGAGTGTATCATGTCCCCTGTCATGTACCAGCCTCTGGGAAAATTGAATGATACAATGGGCTGCTAAAGACTACACTGAGATCTCTCAGTGGGTCCCTCAAACATTGTGATGCACATTTAGCAAAGTCTGGTTCATTAAAAAACCCAAACAAACAGCTTTTTTGATAGCCAAAATAATTCAGTATTTAAAGACACGTAAGAGAAATGGAAGAGGCCTTCATTTCCAAAGCACATTTATAGAGTAACTTTAGAAAACCATTAGCATTTTCTGACCAGACAACAGTCGCCTAGGAATTTACAAAGCATTTTGTTTCTTCGACATTACTGAAAGTCTTGTTTCCTTCCTCCTCCTCCTCCTCCAGATACTGACAGCCTGTTGAACTAATGAAATTAATGGAGAAAGCACCTCCCTGGAGACAGGCAATGCAAGCATTCGCTGTTCAGTGAAAACTTCCCCCTTGAACTGGAAGTCTTGCTTAAGTAAAAAAGAAATAAATCCTATTCAAATCATGCTGAAGTATGTTTTAACAGATTTTCTTATCCTACGTTATAGAGATCTGATACTATATAGGCACCCTAAAAAGTATTAAAATGTGTCTACATAAGGAATTCCAAGTCATAGCAATCTTAGTGATTTATAAAACTTGTGAACATGGCCCAGATGTAATTCTTTAGATCATGATGATGATACATACTAGTGCTTTATTGATATCATAGAGCTGCAGCCTTCAATCTTACCCATTCAGATTTAAGATTTACCAGCCCTGTCATAGCATCTTGATCAACATCAATACAAAACCCCACTTGTTTCATTCTGTTCTAAATTACAGAAAGTAGTCCATTTCAAGCTATGTTCAACATCATATCTAACTTACTTTCATGTTTGCTTTAGTTTTCCTAAGATGAAGTTATTTTGGGTATTTGGGTGAAATACGAAGAAGCTGAGAAAGTCCTTGACTGTCTGACTGCAACTAAGAACATCAGGGTGTTATCAGCACTGCTTTCATTTTAACTCCCAAACACAGCATTCCATCAGCTGCTACAAATGAAGTTAACTCTATCCTGACTGAAACCAGGACACATGCAGATTTTGTTAGAAGGCAATGCCTTGGTCCAGGTAATGTGACATAGGGTTATAAGGGCTCGTGGTTGCAAGGGCTACAACAGACCCTATCCACTTAGCACAACGTGTATCTTCTCATAAGTCCTATAAAGAAAATTTGCTTTATTAATATAATTATTTCCTAAATATATCAACCTACTGAAATATATTGACTGTGTACCTCTAAAACTAGTGCATGGTATATTGATTTTGTTTTTGCAATTTTTCACATCTAAGTTTTACTTTACTTTGGTGTACCACATAAAAGCAATGTTTGTTGCCACTGATATGTAAATTATATCAGTTGAGGGGTTTTTTTTTAAACATTTTGTGAAATCATAACAGAGTTCAAAGTGTTCTGCTGGTATCTGTAACCCTTTGGATTTCAGCTTGTATCCCACTTACTCTTATTCTTTTACAATGGACCAAGTAAAATGAAGTTAACAGGGGAGGTGCATTGTGCATTATTTCCAGGCTGTGATCCTCAGAGATAGAACTGTATCTTAATATCCATAATTTAAAATATTACTAAAATACAATGTCATTATTGTCATTATTTACCATCCACTGCTATTTGGGATCCTTTCTCCTTTTATTCTTGTACAATTTGGAAGCAATTAAATGGTTGTTAACAACAAACACGAAGAGCACTTATATCAATAACCATTTTGTATTTCACTATTTTCATAAAACTTTACATGGATGGCATTATTCCAAAGTGAGTAATGGTTTGTAATTACATTTAAAGCATCTAAACCCACCTAATGACACTTTGTTCTCCTACTGCAAGAGGAGAAAAAAAAATCTATCATGCAAGGCAGTAAACGCTGTATTGTAAAAAACTGTTTATTTCCAGAAATACAGCTGATTCCAGACCACTGCTGTTCATGCCTCATGATAGCTTATATTTTATACCAGAATTTCTTTAACAAACCAAGTTCCTGTAGAAGGCAGCACTGAGAATGAGACATCTTGGACCCTGGTGACCCACAGAAGCAGATCTCCAGTCTCCCCCTCAGAACCATAAACAGATATGAAGCTTTAACACACAGACACACACACACGACCAGGGTCTGCAAGGAGAATCTGTACCAACAGCACACAGTAGATGCCATAAAAAAAACCTACCAGTACTTCTGTTGGTGCCCAAGTTATCTTTTCTCCATTTTAGCAGTTGGCTGAAAGGGGACAGCCAGACATGGATGTATCATGTATATCAACTTCTGGCTATGCAGCTGGTGCCATCACAAGGGTTTTGGCTTTTATGACAGTGGGACATTCTTTGATGACTATAAACTGTTGGGGGGAGAGGAGGGGAAAGGAATAGGTGGGATCTGCCTGTCTAGAAGAGGCAAGGGAATCTTTGGCTGACCACCTTGGTGAAGCAGGCTATGCACTGAAATACTCAGGGGGGACAATACAAAATGGCAATCCTCATGCCATTGCATCTAACTGGGGAATAATCCAGGCCAACCAGAGCAGCAACAACTGTTCCTTAGATGCATCTCAAGAAGAAGGTGGCAAACAACCTGACAGGTATGTGTGGCTATGGTGGATGTTTTTGCAGCCCTCCTGGGGAGCCTGCATGCTTGATTACGTCTCCACTATGTCTGTACACCAACTCATGCAGCATGGAGAATAAGCATAAAAAACTAGAGGTATGTGTGCGGTCTCAGGGGCAAGATCTCATTGCAATTACATGGTGGGGTAGCTTGAATGACTGGAATGCTGTCATGGATGGCCATATAGTTTTCAGGAAAGACAGACCAGCAAGGCAAGCTCACAGTAATTACTGAATGATCTCTCCCTGTGTCTTCCTTCAGCCCACAAGCCTTTTATTATATTTTCTCTCCCCTGTCCAGCTGAGAAGGCCATAAGGTCAGTGATCATATGACTTGAGATCTTTATCAGCACTGAAATTCTAGTGTCCTACAGCTTGGCACCACAGATAACCAGCACAACTGAGCTCTAACTCAGAGCAAATTTTAGGGTTTTCCTGTTTGTCACATCAATTGGTACAAAGTTCCTCCAAGCAAAACCATGTTCCACAACGTAAAATCATGATGTTCTTCTGTTTACCAAACTTTGCAGTTTTCTGTGTTCACTAGAGCTTTACAATTAAAGAGCAACATGGGAAATGGAAGCCAACATTCGGTATCCTTCCTAAAAAAATCACTGATAGAAAATTAAGATGCTAGCATCCTAGAAAAACATGGTAGTGCTAGTTTTAGAAAAGTGTGTATGAGTGCTTCTGTGCTCAGTATAGAACAGACAACTCAAAACCAAAATTTATTAGGTATTTTCTTCAGTGCTTATCAAAGTCAAAAGATGAATTGGACAAAGGCACTACTTTTAACTAGAAATCTAGGGGAAAAACACCCTTTTTTGAAGACATGAAATGTGCAGCTAACAATGACTGATCATGGCATGTTATGCAAAAGTCCATTTGGGCGTATGATCCATCAATACAAAAACCTTTCCAAGATAAGAGACAAGATGACAAATCAAATACAGTGGTGAGAAGAATGAAGGAAAAAAAAAGCTTAGAGCACAGTGTTGTAACTGAGAAAAGATGTGAGAAATTGGAAGCTATACATCAACAATTCTTATCTGATGTATGTATTAGAACTTGCATAGAAAGTATCCGCACTGAAGTGTGAATTTGGTGAATTTATATCTCACAGAGGAACCACAATAAATTGCTTCAGATAATACAATGAACTAGGTCAATAAAATCTTGGTATCAATATAAATTTTCTCCGAGAGATAGAGAAACATCTTTCAGACACATTTTCATGATATGGTTGCCAAGCTGGTGAAGGCCACTTTGTCTTTACTATATTTTCTGCTGCTCAAAAAAAAGTGAAGAAGTGGAAAAGAGGAATATCTTAACTCAGGTGATTACAGTAACCCAGATTAAATAAAACACGCTTCCGTAAAATCAGAATTCTGATTAAACAAGTGGTAGCAGAAGAAAAGTAGGGAGAAGGTTTTGGTGGGGTTTGCTCAGCATTATCAGCAAATCTAGTAGATTGCCTCCAAGGTAGTTTAGAGGCACTAGCGCTGTGAAAAGAAATTCTGAAAAATTGTGTTCTAAATTAATGTAGAAAAGATATACAGGAGTGAAGCTGATTCATATTTTCTTCACTAAGTCTGTAACTCTGATCTCACAAAACCAAAATTTGAATTTATATTGAATTCAGTGAATAATTTGGTCATAAAGGTGAGGCTACAAAGACTGGTCTCATGTAAATAAGTTTGTTTGAAGTTATAATTTTCAAAGTGAGGTGTTCGGTATTTTGAATATTCAAAGTATTATCTTTGAATGAAATTCTTATATGTATATCAGTATATTGTTTTTAGTAGGATTCCTCAAACAAAGCAAGAACTATGTATTGGAAAAAAGCCATGTTTTTTTGCACCCTACCACCCTGAAAACAATTGAAGCTGACCTGACTGGGATTCTTCCCTTTCCCACTCCAGCTAGCAAAGAAATTAAATTACTTTTACAACTAGAAAAAGAACAAACGTGCATACCCACCTGTTTATTAAATGAAACAATGTCCTCCACAGCATTCCACAAAAAAAATTATAAAGACAAAAGCCATTGTCTGCAACACTATGCGTAATGCAGTGGGATTCCTTAGCTGCTGATACAATGCCTTTAATAGTATGAGAAACATACTAGTTATTTTCAGAAAGGAATTAGGATAGACATGTCACATCATGCCAGGTGGCTGCTCTTCTTACTGTGAAGGTCAGCTATGCATCTAGTGAAGTACTGTTGCAAGATCACAACCTATTCTCATTTCAGATATTCTTCCAAAGTATCATTGACAAACTGGGAAGACACAGGGTCTCCAAGAGCCTGGAATGACTTAACACTTGCCCAGGATTACTAACCCTGAAGTATTTTGATAACCTGAAAAAAGCAAGAACATTATGGATACTTGTACATATATACACACATGTTCATGTGTACATCCAAACATAGAAGCTTACACACTCGTTCTCCTTCATCTAATAGAAGGCCAAGAATTTAAGTAGTCTTGAAACACTGGGTAAGAGATCATCTATTTCCATAAAGCAGCACTCAAACTACAGCTGCAGTTAACGTGCCTTCCATGAAAACCTGCCAGACCATGATGGAAAGCGGATTGAAAGGTTAATTGACAAACAGAAAAGTATCAAACATCTTACTCTGTAAATACTACTACAACTGAACAAAATTCTATTAAGAGAACCCAGAAATCTCACTGACATCTTCAGAATAAAATCGTTCTAGGCTCAAGGAATTTTGTTGAGAGCTCAATACTTTACAGTGTATGAAAAGGAAAATCTCTTTAGATCCTCAGCCTCAATGTAGTTTAAGTTTCACAGTAAACAAAATCTGTGACAATTAAAAGGTGGAATGCAAAGTGGAGCTCCAGCTCTGCTCTGTAACTGAAGGATCACATTGCAGACACATGGTCAGGTAAAAAATTAATTACTATCATCTTTTGCAGGCTGAAGGATCTCTAAAATGATGAAGTATACACCATTCCAATAGGATGAATATTACCAAAGGGAAGAAAAAACATCAACCAAAATAGTCTCCAAAATTACCTATCCTTCAGATATAAGTACATCTTCACACGACAGTTTTCCATAGATGCATGAATTCTAAATCTGTTTACAATTTCTTATGAGATAAATATTACTAATGCGTTAGTATCTTGAAAGGGACCAGGAATCCTGCAGTCACATTTCTAGTTGTGATTTCGTATAGCAAGAGAGAGATCCCCTTCTCACGCATGTTGGAAAGTCAGTGGGAAAGGAACAATTTAATTGCCAAACAAATGGACAATCAGAATCTATTTTCAGAAATGAATATATACTCTGTGCTTTCCTCAAAGGAGAGGACTATCAGAAATAGCTTGGCTGTTAAGTGCTGCCATTATGCAGTATTGTATGTAACAACTGAGTACTGTTGATTTCCCATCAGTTCTTTTCAGCTGAGAAACTGCTGACTGGTTATGGATCTACCAGAGTGTTTGTTGATGGCCAAATTCCTTAATCCACTTAAGTGTGTCCTAAAATTGTGTGAGGTGACATTGACACACAAGCTTGCAGCTTGCCATCAGTCTACGCTCTCCTCTTGAAACCTGTTTCATGTGATTTGTTAGTCATCTCTACTGCTGGTGATCAAGTTTTCTTTGATATAGAAGACGCTGCTAATGCTAAAAAGGCAACTGCAGAAAGTCACTGTTTTTGTGAACATTACTTTTTCCCCTTCATTTGTACCTTCCCCTTTCCGTAGTTAGCTGAAAGCTTCTATACAGACTGGAGGCTGAAGGACGGGAAAGTAGGATAACTGGGAAAAGAAGGGAGCAACAGCATAGGAAGCTGGAGTAGAAGGGAAGGGATGACAAAGCAGAGCTTATTGCTGCTGAAGAGCATAGGGAAGGATGCTGAGCATAGCTAGCACATCTGGATCAGATGGTAATCAGAAACCAAATACAAAACATTAACTTAGCACCAATTGGATGTTTTATAATCAGAATTATCTGAAGCAGTTTGTAATCATGATTTGACCACCATTACTCTTGTGTGCAGGAGATTAACCTGGACTTTGCACTCATTTTATATGAGCTGACATTTTGCTTTCGCAAAGAAGTTAGACAGAATTACTACATCACATTCAGTGTACAAACAACATAATTCATGATCGCATTTGTATTTTTCCCCTCAGAGGAAACCTTTATTATCTACTCTACAAAATACATTTCATCTCCTAAATGAGCTCAAAATGAACATAAATCCAGAAAATTAATTTTTTGTCTGAAATAGATAATGACAGTTAATGAGTGATATTAGGCCATATTACCCACATGTTTCTAAACTGTGGAATATTTATAGAAGTTATGAGCAAGCTAGGGCTCACATAGCTGAAACAGAATCTGATTTACCTGTTTGTCACCTGCACATTTTTTAGTAAATTGTGAGAACTGCATATTGTGTAATTGCTATTTTATAGTCACTTTAAGAGCTTAGAACTGAATAAAGAAGTTGTTAATGTACCTTTAGTCTCAGTATTAGCTAAGTCTGTGAACTTGCAAACTGATGTGATTAAACAAGCTCCATGGTAACTAAAATCTAGCAACCCCAGGATCAATCCATAAAGCATTATAAGGTACCATGAACAAATTTGGTCCTAGGTTTACTCCTGTAATTCACTTTATGCCCTGTAAGTTATCCTACTGACTTCAAGGTGAAACCCTAGCCCTAGCTAAGCTACTGACACAACTTTGATTGATTACAGTACAGTCAGAATTTACCTACTGTACTGTCCCGGGCTGCATTTGGACAGAGTTAATTTGCCAACCTGCTAATTTGCTCAGAGTTAATTTTCTTTCCAGCAGCTGGGGTAGCACTGTGTTGTGGAGTTGGGATGAGGGCAATGCTGATAACACACAGATGATTTAGTTGTTGCCAAGCAGTCAAGGGCTTTTCAGCTTCTCATATATCCCTGCCAATGAGAAGGTGGGAGGCATCCAGGAAACTGGGAGATGACACAGCCAGGACAGGTGACCCAAAATAACCAAAGGGGGATCCCACACCACCATGAGGTCATGCTAAATACAAAACTGGGCTGGTGGGGGTGTGTCGGCACAGTTCAAGGATGCGTGGCTTGGGGACAGCTCTGAGCTGTATGGTCCACGTTGTGCAGTTGGGCAAGAAACTGTGCTGTGTGTCACTGGTCCTCTATGTTTTGCTATGAGTCCTGCTGTTATTTCTCCCTTCCTGTGCTGCCCCAGTAGACTGTCCTTATTCCCACCCATGAGGTTTGCCTTTGTCTTCCCATGTTTTCTTTCCCTATCTCTTTGTTTACCTCCCACAATGTGAGGGGAAGTGAGCAAGCACCTGCATGATGTTCAGTTGACACATACATGACCACAACATATGCAAAAATTAACTAAATATATGAGTAAGCCTTTGTAGATAAGCATTTTAAACTCACAAGTATCATAATCTTTGTTTTCATAGAGGATAAAATCTGAACTTCATTAAAGCCACCTGCAAAATCCCTACTGATGGTCTCTGAAAAGAGAATGTTTATGACCTGTCAGATGTTTCTCAGGTTATGTCCAAGACCTTTATCAATGACAGGAAACAGACTGAATGATGTTTGCAGCACTCCCTATCTTAACAGGCACACAAAGAACAGTTAGTGCTTCTGGAGTGAGATTCTTCTGATTTCTTCAGATACCTCAAGTGGAGCTTGACAGAACTAGCTGTCAAGACTCAGTGGGGAGAAATAGCAATTTCTCAATGTAGGTTTTTCAACCTGAGGTAGGCATCCAAAGCATTGCTAGTTTGTGCATCTGCACATTCCCTGGTTCCCAGAGCAATCAGATTCACTGCAAAACAGCACAACAGGTACTGTGTCACCGCTTGTCTATTCAGGCAAGTGATTCCATAAGCTTTGATTCATATTCTATGATACACACTCAAGTCTTCCACTTTAGCATTCTCCAATACCTGTCTACAAAGCTCGTAGCTGAACTCTACCTTTAATCACACAACATGGACGTGACTCCTCACATCTTCCCTTTTTTATGGCCTCAGGTCTCTTCTCCTGCCCCTAGCAGTTGCTGCCCTTTCTTAAACATATTTGAGCAGCCCTCTGTGAACCTTTGAGTGTAGGAAGCTTTGGCATGCAATGAGTTGTTTTTATTTATTTCATGCAGGAGCTAGCTGTGGACTAGCTCAGGGCAGTTCACAGCCTTTCCCACACGCAAGGCACCCTACGGAGTCCACTATTGAAACCCTCCTATTTTTGCCTAATACATTCCACGCTTCACACCTCTGTGAAACAGATTATTCAAGAACACTTAGAATATCTATCTTAAGTTCTTTTAACATCCTCATAAAGCTTAACATACATGCATTGTAAAATCTTCCCTTCCTGTCAAACAGCAGTGAGGTCAGTACTATGTGCACATACAGGCAGTCAAATTCTGCTCCTGGCCCCAGTAAACAGGTTATAGGGGTTTACCCTATGGTATTCACTGCTCGGAAGCTCCTTTCCTTCATGCCTCCAGATCAGGCTGTAAGCATTAATTCTGTAACCTTGAACAAAGGCTGAAAGATCCCACCATGCCCTTGATGGTAATTCTGATGTGCTGGCTTGAGCAACTCAAACTCTGGTATGTACAAATAAATAGGAGGCCCAAGAAACATCGAGCTATGGTTGTGTAATGGAACAGAATGTATGGCTAGCAAGAACAGGGCAGGGGACATCAGACTGACAATAAGGAATACAAAGGCCTCCAATAAGAGTTTATTCAAGGACAAAATTCCACAACCATGACTAAGACATGCAGTTAGACCAGCAGACCCTCAGGGACTTGAAGTGCATGTGTAATGAAGATGCAAGTATCATAACTAGTTCCAGGAAATAGACTAAATTAGCATGACTGTTCCAGGAAATCTGATGTGTATGTAAATGACTTAATGAATATACAAACCATGATGTGTACAAAAATGCCTGTCTCTTATAAATCGGTATGCACATTAGGTTGGAGCGATCCCCTGTACATCCAGCGCTGCAATAAAGGAAATGCCTGCTTTCTACAGCTCCCAGATTGAGTCTTAGGGAGTTTCTTAACCGACTTTTCCAGTAACATGACGATGTCCCAGCATTAGGATTACTGTTCCCTCCAGAGTCTCTAGACTACATTTTTTACTCCCACCCCAGGCCATGCCCGGGCCAGCCATCACCTGTGTTCACCACGTGCTGCTGTCACACCTGGTCAGGCACTTACGGCCTGAACACCACTGCTTGTAGCTGGTGAAAGACACAAGCGAGACCACATCCTAAGGGTGAACAGTGTCCAGGACTGCCATCAGAGATGTCTCCCATTCCCCATGTGCCTGCCAGGTAGCTCAGGAGAAAAATGTAGCAGCCTGTGCACATCCAAGAACCTTCTGCCACTCCTGCTATTTGGCTTGACCTACCTAAGCTGTGTCAAGGCATCTCTGTACAATATGCTGCCTGTATTATTATTTTACCAACACTGAAGTATAGCCATTTATTTTTAATATACCTTTAAATAAACCATAGCAACATTTTTATCTGTATTTCTAGCAGTCATTCCTAGATTTTTTTCCTGAAGTGCAGTTGCTAGTGTTACACATTATTAACATTTTTACAGTCACTTTGCAATCAAAAGTGGATGGTTTACTGAACAGTGACTTACCCAGAAACATGTATTCACATCTCCTGCTGATAATCTAGAAGGAGAGATACCAGCTAATATTTGATCTGAAGTTATTTTCTTCCCATTTTAATCCCCCCAACTGGCTGCCACTCAAGTTTATCTCAATGCAGAGGAAAAAACAGAGAAATAGAGAAGCCTCTTTCGATAGCAACCTGAAAGAAGAATCTTTGGAGCATTGCACAGGGCTAGAGAAGAAAAAAAAAGCAGAGCTAGCGGGGAAATTAAGCTGTGGTAGTTTTTGAGGAATCCCAGTGAAGATGCAGTGTCTTTGGAAACAGAGTTCATAGCTTTGAGAGTTGAAAGGAGTTTTGTTATCAGTACAGAGCGCTGAGAGACCAATACACCTAAGCATTCAATTAAAAAGAATGCAGGTGAATGGCCGGAGCATTTATGAAGGTGAATGCCTCTGTTCTACTTTAAACCATAGATGAGGATGCATTGAACAGAGAAGGAAGGCAATGCATATATTGATCAGTCTTCTACACAATTCACGGGGGCAGTTTGGTGGAGACCTGTTTAAGAAGGTCATTATGGAATATTTTAATTTCTTTTCATCTATTACTACGAGATATCAAAAATACCATAATCTGACAGCTATTGTTCTAAACAATAAAATTGCATTTTTCACTAGTACATGAAAGTACTAGACTTGATGCAGTTTATAAGTGTCACACAAATGAAACCATAGCCTTTTTCCAGAATGACTCCCTAGTGTCTTTTGAAATCATGTCACACAGGCACATGAAAAAGCGGGCTTTTTCTGAAGTTCTTTCTCCCTTTAATTGACACTTAACACTTCAACAACTTTAGCCAAGCACACACAAAAGAGAACAGTATGTCTTAAGTATTTTTAAGTGCAATGCCATGCACTTAAAATTAAGAACTTGGGAATAATGAACTGACAAAAACTACGACTATGCCTTAGTTTTCAGGCATTGTGGTGGTTTAACCTTGGCTGGACACCAGGTGTCCACCAACCAACTCTATCACTCTCCTCCTCAGCAGGACAGACAGGAGGAAAAATAAGATGGAAAAAAACAGCCCCAAAAATCATGAGTTTAATATATTAAGACTAAAAGACTATTCTCTACTGGCCATCAAGAGGCAATGTCCAGCCACTTCCCAGAAAGCAGAGCTTCAGAACACAAACGTACAAATAAAGGCTCCCACTTCCCTCTGCTCTCTCTTAGCTACTTACTGCTGAGAAGACATCACATAGTACAGAATATGCATTCAGTCAATTTGGATCAGCTGTTCTGGATGAACAGCTGTCCCCTCCCAAGCTCTCACCCACCCCAGCCCACTGAGGGGAGAAAGGCTTCAGAGGCAGCCTTGATGTGTACCAGCACTGCTCAGTAACAGCGAAAGAAACTGGTGTGTTTCAACTCCTTGCTAACTACCAATGCACAGGACTATGAGGGTTGCTAGGAGAAAAAAATGACTTAATCTCAGCCAGATCCAAAACAGGTATCCCAGTCCTCATCTTTTGTAAGGGTAAAGAACAAAGTGGAGAGATGGGTATGGAGTGGGAAGGGATTATTTACTTACTGCCAACATAGAAAGGACATGATTTTGCATTTTCTTTCTTTGTTATTTTAATGTCTCTCTCAATGAGTCAGTGATCTAAGGCAGTTGATCAAGGGGTTAGGTTTGAGTTGCTATAATTTAATAGATGGAACTTGTGCAAGTACATACTTATTTGCATGAGGAACTGTCTCTTGATAAGCTAAAATTGAAAATGTACAAAGAGGAAGATTTTGACAAATGAGTTGAAATTTCTTCTGACATAGAAAGAATGTAAAAAATACATTCCATATCTCTCATAGCAACATGTGATAGGAGAGACAAAGAGTCCAGAACCTGGCTGACATTGTCTTTCTGATAGGTGGACCAGATTTGCTGTGTATAAAATAATGCTTGGCACTTCTCTGATAAGTTACATGAATAAATTCTCTAATTCAGCCATATTATCATTCCTATACCCTAAGTTTGGCAAAGCCAGTGTACACCAGTAGGTTGAGAGTCAAATTCTGCATGCAAACATCCTACTGTAGAAATCTTAGGTTTGAACCAGAGATGTACCAATTTTTGGCTCTCCCACAGTGTTTACAGAGCCTGCTTTCAAAATGACCACATGAGAGTAATTGACAAACAAAGATACAGGTTTGAGATGCTATTTTAGAGTCAGTTAAAACCTGTTCTTTTTAGTAATGTAGTTAAAACATGAAATGTACCTTTTATGAATATTGGAAAATAAATGCTGTAGTTGATTTCACATGAGTAGTTTAATATACAAAAAGAACATACCTTAAGACATCCCAGAATTTGTAGCACATGTATCTTTTAATCAGAAAAATGAAGAATAAAAAATGTATATTCCAATTCTTCATAAAAATCCCAATTTGCATCAGCACAGATAATTTTCAAATGTACAATTAATATGTATGAACATTTTTACATGTCCTGGTTTTATCTAGTAGAGAGTTAATCTTTACAAGGAGCCAGGACAGGTGACCCAAACAGGCCAAAGGGGTATTCCATACCATGTGACATCATGCTCACCATAAAAGGAGTCTGGTCAAGGAGGGGCAGTTTGACACAGCTCTGGGATGGTATGGTTGTGGGTTAGAGTGTCTGGTCAGTCACTGGGCCAGTAAATTGTCTTGTGTTATCGCCCGTTTTGTATAATCTGTTTTAAATCCTGTTATTTCCCTCTCCCTGTGCTGTCCCAGCAAACTGTCCTATTCCAACACACAAGTTTTGCTTCTGTCTCCTCATTCGCCTCCTAATCCCACCAGGGAAAGGGTGAGGGAGCCAGCCACATAGTACTCAGCTGCCACCTGGGGCTAAACCACAACATAAGGTAAAAATTTACAAATAAAGTTCTGAAAACTTATTTTTACTCATTTCTTCCCAACAACAGATTGTATTTTCTAGTATCTCAGGATAAGCATCACTTCTAAATTACAATATCAAATAATAGATTTCTAGAACCTCAATTAGAAGATATTGCCTTTATCTATAAAGAACTATGCTTAGAATCTGGTACCATTCTAGTATTTTATTTTTATACTGGACTTTTATAATAAATATAAAAAGTTTGCCTTTGTCCAGAAGTTAATGATACATTATACAGAGAGTGTACAGATACAGTATACATAGAGAGTTGACTGAAGACCTGCATAGATTTGGTTTTGGAAAAATTATATGAAGAGGAAAGAAATGAAGGCAGACGACCAGCTCAATTTTTATGTATGTGCACATATATTTTATTATTTTGAAGGCTCTCTCATGTGTTCCCACAATTACTGGGAGATTAACTAGAAACTGCCATGCAGATTTGCCCTGTTACCTTTTTCTTATATTTGGAATTGTTTATTATTTTATTGAGATGTTTCTGACATCAGGATTGCCCTTAAAACCATACATATTGCCTTTTTCCTACTCCTTCAGTACATTTAAAGCAGAAGGCAGAGCTCCACACAGTTAGAGACTGTATCAAAATCTTTAATTGGCTTCAGTCTCAGCTAACTGACTGCTGAATGAAAGAGGTCCCTCCCATCAATTTTTTCTTGTTTGTTTGAAACAAATATATTGTATTAGTGTTCTGGCTGGAGAAGCCTAATGTACCTTGAAATAAGTTATTATGATGAAGTAATGAATTGAAGTTAGAATGCTGCAGGTCAGGGAAGTTTAGAGAGGTTAGTACATCGTGAAGGATGAAAGGTAAAATAAAGTCATAAATCTCTGGGGATTATAGATATTGCTTCTCCTGAAACGGCAAGGATTTTATAATAATAAAAAGCACCACCACCCCCCCCCAAATTAAAATAAGTCCTGTCTCTGTGCTTCTAACTGCTAGCAGGGATTCCTTCAGTTTCTATGGCAATACTTCCTGTTAAGTATATATCTAACCAGCTTTTGTGTCTCTAACACAGATTCCAAACTTGATTTTGAATCACAAACTAATTTCCCACTATTTAAAAGATTGCCCTCCTTTCTAAGAATGAAGACTTTGATCTTCCTATAATTCAATGGAGGGAAAGAAAAAAAGGTATTTGTGATACATGCTAATATTCCAAAACTTGAATAATCCTCTTTGAAAGTGATGAGCCCTAATCCCTAATTTCTGAGGCACAGAAAAATATTAAGACCAGCTATTACTGAACTCATCATTAAATCACCTTGATTCTGACAAAGTGTTTAATAGTTGTTTTCCCTGCAATAATCTATGGAACGATTCTAAGGAATAATCTTGGGATCATACTTGTTTATAGAATCATAGGGGTTGGAAGGGACCTCGAGAGATCATCAGGTCCAACCATGTGCCAAAGCAGCTCCCTAGATCATATCACTCAGATAGGCGTCCAGATGGGTCTTGAGTATCTCCAGAGAAGGAGACTCCACCACCTCCCTGGGCAGCCTGTCCCAGGGCTCCCTCACCCTCACTGTGAAAAAGTTCTTCCACAGGTTGGTGTGGAACTTCCTGTGCTCCAACTTGCAGCCATTGCCCCTTGTCCTGTCTCCACAGACCACTGAAAAGGGGCTGGCTGATTCCCCTGCATCCCCTGCTTAAGATATTTATAAACATTAATTAGGTCCCCTCTTAGTCTTCTTCTCTCAAGGCTGAACAGTCCCAGCTCACTCAGCCTTTCCTCATAGGGGAGATGCTCCAGGCCCTTAATCATCTTCTCTGGACTCTCTCCAGGAGATCCCTGTCTTTTTTATACCAGGGAGCCCAGAATCGGACACAATACTCCAGGTGGGGCCTGACCAGGGCAGAGCAGAGGGGGAGGATCACTTCCTTTGACCTGCTGGCCACACTCCTCCTCATGCACCCCAGGATCCCATTGGCTCTCTTAGACACCAAGGCACACTGCTGGCTCATGGCCAACCTGTCATCCACCAGGACCCCCAGGTCCTTCTCCACAGAGCTCTTCTCCAGCAGGTCATCCCCCAGCCTGTACTGATAGAAACGGTTGTTCCTTCCCAGGTGCAAGACTTTACACTTGCTTTTGTTGAACCTCATCTGGTTTCTCCCTGCCCAGCTCTCCAGCCTGTCCAGGTCTCGCTGATGTTGTGTTCATGCACATAAAAGCTTGGCAGAGTCTTAAATGGTGACTGTCAAGTTTGACCAGCACAAGCTTTAACAGATTTGGTTTTATATCTTATACCTGATGCAACTTCAAGCACATTTTTCAAAACTTTTTTTTTTGCTTGTTGAAGTGTAGCCTCCAAAAATGCCAGCTAGGTTTTTTTTTAACAGCTAGCTGCTTACAAATCAACACACTCATAACTTAACTAAACCCACAGCGAAAAAGCTGGTGGATATGTACAACACAGAGAACCAAACATTAGAAAGAAACCAAGAAATCATTAAAATATTGAATGGCATCAAATGATTAAGGCTTATGCTTCCCTGCATGCACAGTCAACATGTTTGCACTGCCGCACAACAGAAGTGTACTTGCATTAAACCCTTCTGGATGCATTTGTGGTCTCATTTAAGAAAACACACCCATCTTGCACTAACTTTCTAACATGTTCCTCCATGTGACCTATATGTCATCTTCCCTGTGTTCCTCTTTGTATCTTGCTTTCCTTCCCTCCTTCCTTTTTCTTTAATTTAAATTTAATATTTGAACTTATCTGGGGCATTTTCACTCAGTCCACATGTGGATATCGTGGAATTTCATCTACCACACCGAATCTCTGTTACTTTTTTCCATGTTTAAATGTGTGTATAATTGGCCAAACCTAATCCCATGGATAAGCTCAGAGTGTGACAACCTCACAGTTTGTCCTATTTTGAAATTTAAATTGATCACCTCTTGCCTCCTGAAAAATAAACAATGGACACACTTCCAAATAAAATCAATTAAAGTGAAGGCTAAAAGTATTTATCTGCTCGCTAGTATGGTTTGTATCAGGGCATTGTTTTCATTCTGCTTTGCTTATCTTAACCAGTATCCATTTTTCATAACTTTCTATGCAGACAGATGCACCAAATTAAACACCCAACAACTGCACTTGCTGCCCTGGAAGTATCATGGTTACCAGCATGCTAAATCCCCAGTGAATTCCCCTGCCAAATCAAATAGACCTAGCAAGATGCTAAGCTGTGCACCTCACACACACACCCCCAGCCACACACACACTCTACTGCTGACAGGGGAATGTCCTAATGTTGCTATACCAAGGTTCACTGATAGCATCCTGCTTCTTATGTTATGTCTGGATTTCCCAGTAGGAAGGTCACTGCTGGCCCAGAATGGTCAGGCAGAAAGTCACTTCAGCTCCTGCCATGCTGCTGATTGCAATTACCCATCTCAGGCATCACTGGCCAAGGTCCCTGGGTGGTCCCCAGTATCTGTTTCCATGCAGCTATCTGATCTTCCCCCACTTTCAGGTTATTTCCTCCAACCAGGATCTTCGCCACCTTCTTTTTATGTTCCCTTCTTAAGAAGGCTACTTCATTTAAGGAATTCTTCCACCACTTGTTCTTTTCAGAACACCAAGCCCTCCTTATCGCTAACCTGAGTATTCTGTATGGAGAAGCAAAATGTGTGCACAGCGTCCCCTCTCATGTCCTTGTTTCACTGAAGGGTTCAGGTCATTAAAACTGTTTAGACCTGGTGTTCTTAAAATTCAAAAGCAGCCTATACTAGTTGCAGTTAATAAGCAGCAGGTTCTGCTTGAGTTCAACAGTTTAATTTTGAACACTCACCCCTACATACAGATGATAATGTTTGCAGTTTAAATTGTTTTTTCCCCTATAACAAGTATAACCTAGGAAGTTGTGACAGGAAAAACTCAAATCAGAAGTCAAGTAAGCATCTTATATTAGCAGATCTGGTCTTTTTATACTAAGTACTAAGCTTTAAGCTGCAGTAATTTATCTTAAATTATGACCTTGCTTTTCTGGAGCTTTTGAAACCAGAAACCTTGCTTAACTATATCTTCACATATAATTTTGACTGCTTTCTGTTCTATAATTTAGTTACTTTATCAGATAGAGTGATGGAATGCCAAGACTTATCCTGATGGACATATTTTAGATACATCTTTTTCACACTGCTTTCATATGTCTGTATCCTTTAATACTCTCTTGTACGTAATTACTTGTGGAAGGAGTAAGCCCTGCTTTTGAAAGTGAAAGAATCAAGACTTTGTTGTGTCACACTTCTTTAAGTTCGCATTTTATATGCCTTCATTTCATTCTAACAAGGTGTGCTAACATTGCTACAAATGGGTCAAAATCTTGTCTCTGAGCACCATAATCATACGGCAACTTAAATCTTCCTGTAATATCAAAATCCCAAACTCTGGGGAAAAAGTGTCTGTAGAATTGAAATACTAAGTAATCATGTTATTGTAAGATATATCTCCCCATAGGGGTGGTTGTGGAGGGGGCACCCTTCTACCTCTCGAGTTATGTCCATAATAATGAAGTCCAGAATATTAAGTCAAATGCGCTGATTCAGTTCTTCTCTATCAACAGTGCTCTCTTCAGCTCAGTTGATGCACCAAAGAGGACTAAAGTTTTTGCCTCAGCCAGATGGACTGAGCAAATTGCTAGATCTTGTTAACTGACTAAATGTTGGGTATACATCATAGTAGGTAACAGTCTTTTCCTAGGGACTGAACAGAATAATATGAAAGAACGAATCCTTCTCTGGTCAATTAAGTCAGGGGGAAACCAGCCATTTGTGGCAGCTTCACCACAAGCACAGTATTTGGAGGTGGCTACTTGTTCTCCAGGGCTGCAGTTTTGCTGCCTTACTCAACCTTTTAATGGCCTTGGTTTAGCTGCATCGCTTCATAGAGAAAATAGCTTTCTCTGAGTTGTATTTCGGAGGGTAGCAGACACAGAGGTAGGCAGGGTTACCAAAAATCACATGAACAAGACCTGCTGACCAGATGTGATGTGGCACTTCAGTATCATCTAATCTAGCACCGTGCTTAAAATGAACTATACTTTAAACTGGCAAGGTGTTGATCTCTAAAATAACTGCTTATGTCTTGTCAGGCCATCCCAGAACAGCATCCCTTGAATTTTCTATATGAAACGGCCACACTTTCTGCAGAGCGAGTTGAAGAGTATTAGATGTCCTAATAACACTGTAACGAGGTGTAATTGACTGCAGCACAGGGAGAGCAGAAGCACTGCCATTCCTTTGCAGGCAATGCTTATAGTGATCATAGACAAAGAGCGTGTATGATTACTGGGGCAGGCCTTTTGCTTTCTACTCTAATTGGACAGACTGACCCGGTTGGAAAACAGTAAGAATCAAGACCCTTTCATCCAGAACTCAAACCAAACCCTTCTTATGAAAGAGTTTCCCTAAGGAGAATACACACACACCCACCCCACCCCTCAGGAAGGGAAGGTAAAGTTCTGACTCCCCTCTTAAAAGAGGAAGTAGACAAGAATAAAACCAATTACAGTTATGTAAGGAACTGCTCTGAGTGACATTTATGAATTCTGTCCAAAGAATCAATGGGTGCCTGAATGAAATAGCCATAAATCCTGCAAATTAATGTTACAGAAATACCGCTGAGTATAAGGGGTCTGGTTTTTACACTAACCTTATATAGAGACTTCTGGGATGATTTTATTGGATTAATTTCTAGTTTGCTTCAGCATGATGAGATATCAGAATCAGGCATAGAAATTTTTACCTGCTCTCAGTAAGTAAGTTACAAAGCAGGTGGCCCTGACTGCAAGTTAAATGGTGAAGCATGAGTGGATTAACATCAAAACATTTTTCTTTCTTCCTTTCTAACTGAAATTGCTTTCAGCTTGCTGAATTTCTAATGCATCCTCTGGTGATCACTTCCTCAGTCTGCCATTCCCTCTTTTCTCTCTCATCTGCTCAGCTCTGATGATCATGCACCATGCAGAGGTATGAGCTATATTTTTAGATGCGGAGACATAATTGATTTTTCCCCTTCAGTTGCTGTGAGGAGTAACTAGATACTTTGTCACTTTTAAGTCTAGAAAGTTAGTATTTCTTTACCTTCATTCCATTTCATCATACATCAGTGAGGATTGTGCTGAAGGGATGTATGAATCCCTCCTGCTGAGCCAACAGGCTAGCTCTTAATTGGCTTTTATAAATAATTTTCCAGGTGTTTGAAATTGTAGAAAAAAGTCTAATATAATATAAAAGGGATGTTGATTCCTTTTCATCCTTCTCCCCCACCCCCCAATTTTACAAATATGCTTAGTTGTATCATCAAGAGTTTTTCTTTCTCAGAACAAGTCTGATTAAGTCCTTAAATTGATATTTTCAGTTAATGAACAAGGAGGAAATATTGTCTACTAAACATGTGGACAGAGTAAACTATTTTTTGTTAAAGACAATATGAAAATGAAATCTAATTGCTCTTACATGCTACTAAAATCAGTTTTATAGTGCTTAGAAGTCAAGTAACAAGCCTAATGGCAGTGCTGCTATTCCTACTTAAAATCATCAAAATATATTCCTTGACTCATGCTCTGTAACACCACATCTATGTTTCTGTTCCTTTAATACAACAATGTGTGTTATAGGGGTTTTTTTAATCTGCTTTTGTAAACACCAACTGTTCTCCGTTACTAACTAGCAACATCCTATACTGTACACTGGAAAATAAATCCTAAGAGTTTCTAGATATTTTCTTCAGGAAGGAATTTACTGATTTGTTTTTTTCCTTATCAGTCCAATTCCAATGATTGTGTAAGCCTAAATAAGTCCCTGAAAGTAACAAGATCATAGTTCTTGCACTCAAATACAACACAGACTTAAAAAACCCAAACAACTCTAGTCATGCAGCATGAAAGCTATGTATTAAACACTGACTTTTGCTGCTATGAGTATCCTGTTCTTTGTTTTCAATGAGAACATTACATGTAAAACTGAGACTTGAGAACCTTGTATGTTTCTATTGAACCCCCTACAGATTTAAGCCTAAAAAATGGAATGAAGCTGTTTGAATGAAATTGCCTGTATCTAGTACAATGCATCTTGGAAGTGCCATTTCTGTTTAATATGCTCAGTTTCTTACCACACTTAGTGTATCTATAACACCAGGAGCTTTTCTACTTGCTCTGTTGTCTTTCTTGCACAGGATTTAACAGTGTGTTTGGAAAAATTAAGTGCTCATAGAAGTTTAAAGTGTCTCGATAGAAAAATATGGAATAGTATGAGCTTTGGGCTACATATTTAAACATTTCAGGTTAAAAAGTTACATTCACTTAATATACTCATGAAACTGCTGGTTTTGTCCTGTGGTAGCTAATCAGCTTTCTAATCCATTATTGCTTTTAGCAGTATCAGCTGCAAAAATACTTTGTACCAGTTAAAATAAACAAACACAGCTGGAAAGCAGAAGGGAAAGTAAGAGGGCATGTAGTAGTAGAGGTAGGTTCCTGGGAAGGAACAACCGTTTCTATCAGTACAGGCTGGGGGATGACCTGCTGGAGAAGAGCTCAGTGGAGAAGGACCTGGGGGTCCTGGTGGATGACAGGTTGGCCATGAGCCAGCAGTGTGCCTCGGTGGCTAAGAGAGCCAATGGGATCCTGGGGTGCATCCGGAGGAGTGTAGCCAGCAGGTCAAGGGAGGTGATCCTCCCCTCTACTCTGCCCTGGTCAGGCCCCACCTGGAGTATTGTGTCCAGTTCTGGGCTCCCTGGTATAAAAAGGACAGGGATCTCCTGGAGAGAGTCCAGAGAAGGGCTACGAAGATGATAAAGGGCCTGGAGCATCTCCCCTATGAGGAAAGGCTGAGAAGACTGGGACTGTTCAGCCTTGAGAAGAGAAGACTAAGGGGGGACCTAATTAATGTTTACAATTATCTTAAGCAAGGGATGCAGGGGGAATCAGCCAGCCCCTTTTCAGTGGTCTGTGGAGACAGGACAAGGGGCAATGGCTGCAAGTTGGAGCACAGGAAGTTCCGCACCAACATGCGGAGAAACTTTTTCACAGTGAGGGTGACAGAGCACTGGAATAGGCTGCCCAGGGAGGTGGTGGAGTCTCCTTCTCTGGAGATATTCAAGACCCGTCTGGACGCCTATCTCAGTGAAATGTCCTAGGGAGCCTGCTTCGGCAGGGGGTTGGACCCGATGATCTCTCGAGGTCCCTTCCAACCCCTACAATTCTATGATTCTATGATTCTATGATATCATCATTATTATTATTACTACTACACTATCATACAAAATAATGTATTTCATAATTCCCCAAGTATTTCCCCAAAGCATGTTAGTAAACTTCCATGGGGAATTTTTTTTTATGTAATTGTGTTTGCTTCTCTTTAGTTAGTACCATTAACCAGATGTAGTATATTTTTTTTCTTAACTTGAAAGCATTTGTCTAACTATTCATGTTAAACACCAACCAAACAGTATCCCAACTAAAACCTAATAACTTTAAGGAGAAGCAGAGGTAGTGCTGTAAGCTTTCCCTAAGAAATGGCTATAGGGAGTACATTCTGGCCTTTTTAGAGCTGTATGGTATGATCAAGCTGGTATGGCCCAAGGTGGTTATCGTGAGAGCCAATGATCAGGAAAAAAAGAGACAAGCAGAGGACACAGCCTGCAGTCACTGACTGTTCTACTGCTAAAATAAACCTTTTTCAGTTTGTTTTTACCCTTTGACAGAGGCCAAAACACTGGCTCAGCTGCCTGGGTGACTAACGTAAGTGCTCATGTAAGTGAAACCAGCTGCTGAGAAGCCCAGAGAATGTGCATGCCAGGACTATCATCAGTTAGGGCAGCCAAATTAGCAAAAATGAAGTTTCAGCTAGCTAAAGAAAATTTTGAACTTCTGAAATATTCTAAAATTCTCCTCTGAATTGTCTGTTGGTTTACTGAAGGGTAATTTTAGCATCTGAAGGAAAATGGTGCAAATAGCTATTTACTCTCAATGTAGTCTCATATTTTCCTGGCCACCAACGTACATTTTTGTTGGGTTTTTTTTTTGTCATGAGGACATTTTTCTACAAAAGCAAGCAGCACAGCCTCTCTTCTATCTCTGGTAATCAAACTAATAGGGTCAAGGGAGATAACCAAGCCCTTGGGTTACTAATTAATTTTTCCAAGAGTCATGAGCAAAGCTGGAAGATTTAATGCTGCATGGTATATACCAAAAGGCAGAGTTTTCCTTACAAGTGCTTTCAGCTTCTTTGTACCCTAGGTGCAATTTGTAGTCTTCATAGTGTCTCTTCCTTATTGAGCTTAATCATCCAGCAAGCAACACATTTTGTAATTCAAACTAAATATGCCTCAACCAAGGCAGAACAAAGATTAAAACCAATAGTTGAGCACACATTCAGATACTTTACTGAACTGCAGACAGAGCTTCAGACAGATGATTTACACCTGATTGAACCCTTTAGTTTCTTTTTGACCCTGGCCATTTAGTGTCCGTATGTTGTATGATTTAAAAAAAAAACCCTTGCTTTTTGGGCATTAAAGAATTTTATAGGCCTATATTCAGCTTACATTCTCCTACTGGTTTTCTGCTGGTGAGGATTTCTCGTTATCCATATGAAACATTAAGAACATGGATGTTGTCATGGTCCCGTTTGTTTAAAAAAAAATAAATCACGTAACATGAAAGGAGCTATTGGTTGCCTACGTACTACTTTTCTTTCCCTCTCATTCCTTCCCCTTTTATGGATAATTAAGCTCTGATACAACAGGGTGACATAACTGTAAAAATTAAGTCATTTGGGACTCAGTATTAAATTCTGCGAAAACACAAGTAAGCACAGTCAGTATCTTTGTACCAGATTTAACATGATCAGAACCTTCCAGCTTCCTTAAAAAAAAAAACCCAAAAACACTGTGGCACTTCTGATTGAGTGTTTCTTCATGACTGGTGCTGAAGAGCACTGAAAGAGAAGTTAATCTTCAGCAAGATTGTCACAGTCATACATTACACTTGAGGAAATTGAAATATTTCTGTCTTAATCTTGCCATTTTCTGTTGAAAATGGGGAAGAAGTGCAAAATGAGCAGAAAATTGATTTTTAAAAATAGTAATATTACACAGTTATCTGCATTGATATTCATGTTTGTCAATTCTATGCCTTGCATGAAAAACATGCTTAAAGAGTTCTCCGAGAACAGTACTTGACTGTTTCGGACTGAGAATAGTTTTCCTTCTCAAAGAGCAATTGACACACAGGGACAGTTTAAATTAATAGTTTTATTGTTAATTCATAGCCATCTTCCCAGACCTTACGGCTAGTTTGCTCCCAAATTTAGAATGACTTCTGTTAAGTTTATTAGCTACTTAAAGGAGGAACACCATTTTCAAGCGCCTTAGATCAGATACATTTGGTCTACGAATATGAACAAAGTATCAGGAATAAATGTAAAACCAACTTTATTCCACACTTACATCCTTTTCCTTCTTCCTCTTAAAACACAAATTCATGCTGTTTGAACTCAGTCTGCCAATCATGTTAAAAATGCAAATCTTTCTACAGGACACTAAATGATGTAACCATCAAACCATAACAAAAAAAAATAAGTTGGACATTTTCCAAAGGGTCCAGTTATCTATAAGTGGTGCTGAATACAGATCCTGAGGCTGAACAGCTTGACAGAATGTAGAAAAGACAAAATTGATTTTTCATGCCAATACCCTTAATTATAAATTGTCTTCATTTTTTTGATGTGTTCACAGTCTATTGGCCTATTCTTGGATATAGAAGAATAAATAATGCAGTCATGAGAACTCATACCTATAGATCTTAGGTTACATGGTTGGTTTTTTTCCCCTTTAGCTCTGTATACAGATTGTACAGATATGTTCTTTTACCACAGCATAAAACTGAAGATCACCTTGTTAAAGTTACAGTTTCCATGGAGAAATAAGATTTTTGTGATTTTAAAACTACCACCCAGCTAACAGCATCCCTGCTGATCATTACTGCTACAGACACACCTAAGTCCCTCTCTGAAATGCACCTTAATCCCTGGGAGACCTCCTCATCTTCATGAGGAAAAAGCAGACACTTTGACTCTTCTCAGCAGGAGAATGCTTCTAAGGGAGTTCCTCCCTCTGGGATTTTTTTGTTTGTTATCAGAAATTATTTCCTCAGCTGGAGGATAACAACAGGGTATTATGAGGATGTCTGTGTTTGTATCCTGTCTCTGAAATTGCCATTTCTTTCCCTTTTTCCCTGATAAACAAAGGTGTTCAAAAGTACTGACAGACATAAAGTGTGCAGATGAGGAAACAACGTTTAGCTTGAAGCATGTAGCCGTTTCCCAGTCA
The DNA here is from genome assembly GCA_027925045.1 of Hypotaenidia okinawae. NCBI lineage: Eukaryota > Metazoa > Chordata > Aves > Gruiformes > Rallidae > Hypotaenidia > Hypotaenidia okinawae. Next base: position 11,955,096 of record BSDF01000006.1, read on the forward strand.
TCCTGACTTAATAAGCAGTTGCTTATAGAATTTTTCTTCTGGGACTAGTTTAATTTGGGTTATATATTGAATTAGTGAATAAAATCTATGATTATTTTACAGATTTTACTCTTGTCCAGTAATGAATCATCAAGCTATTTCTTCCTGTTACTGAATTCTCCCAGTCCATTCTCCTGAATGTGCTCACTGGGTCAGGGCTCTGATCCACTTTGGTGCTTGACATGGAAAACAGAACAAAAGGCTCCATTTGCTGGATAATTTGCTCACATATCAGCCTATTCCAAACTAGCCCCTCCTGTCTTCTCCTCTACAGACAACTTCAGTTCATTTACCCCACACAGTTCACTCAGTTTGATGCATGGTGCAAATACATTATTTCATTTGATACAGTTTCCCTCAAGAGAGCAGCAGTGACTGCTCCTGAGTCACTGTTGATTTTGTAGCAACAGATGAAGAGCTCTAGTGAATAAAACCGGACTATATTTGCTATCCAGTTATGGCGAATCCTTAATTTGTAAGGAAAATATAGTAAACCAGAGTAGCTTCTGCCTACTGAAATAGCCTGTGCCCTTCTAAAAGGCAAAAGAATCAGGTTGGCAAAACTGGGGATGATATAACACAAAATGAACATCTGTAGTAGAAAGCAACAGCACATCCATTCCCTAACCCTGAATAATGATGCCAGGTATCATCACTACTGTTGGAAAAATGGTACTTTTTCTGTATTTTTACTGATCCACATATATATTTAATACTTTTCCCCATTCCCCAACCAAGAAAAGAAAAACTTGACAAGCCCTGCAATAAAGATACATCAGAGACAACGCCAATCAGGGAACAAGCCAATTTCTCTGAACATTTTTAGCTGCATTTTTCAAGTCTGATAGGAATCAGAGCAGAGTAATGTGGATATCGGCTCCTGCATAACTTTAAGAATACTTCATTTTAAATTAGCTAGGACTACATAGAAGAGTTACTAAAGGTATGTGGTAATGCAAGTATTATATTAACATATGTATACTGATGTCTTACTGCATGTCAGATTAAGTGTGGCAGAAACATACACCTGAACAACAAATGTTTTAATAGTGTTTTACAATCCTCAAAAAAATCCTTTTTTTACTACTACTAATTACATTTACTGGACATTCAAAAATCAGTATTGAAAATTCTTCACACTTTTGAGAGTAAGAACCACTCAAGGGCAGTTGTACAGATTAATCACCCATTATCATATCTAGATTAGGAAAGGCTTTAGAATAAATCATGGAAGAATACAACACACCCTGAAGTGGTAGAATTAATGAGTTTCAGTCTTTTTTTCTTTCTGTTCCTCATGAATTTTTAGAAGGCAAATTTTGTTGAAATGTTTGTTCCCTCCCCCAACTGTCTGAATTTTATACAGCTTTGAGAGAATTCCTATTGTAGTATTGAAAAGCTTTTCCAAAACCACCTGGAGTAATTGATTTTATAAAATGCACCTGATAAACTAGGCTTTAATCTTATATTTTTTCCCCTTATTAGCAGAATAAAACATTCAATTTGTCATTTTAGAAAACAACTTTCTTCCCATGTCATTTTACATTTATTTGATGAAAATAACTCTAGAAAAGTCTGTCATGCTGTTCTTCTCTTCACCAGAGAAACTAAATGTGGAAGTCAACATGTATTAAGTAGCAATATATGCTAATATTAAATGACTGCAAACTACTGATATGCTTTCACTTATTATCTCTCTGGGACATCTGTCAATATTAATACGGTAAGTGATTAAGCAATCATCCTTAGTAAATAAGTATCAGATCCAAACTCATCACCCTTCAAGCAATTAAATGGAAGCTTAGGGATAGAAGATTAACATACTATTATTTTTAATTACATTATTTATGCCCATTTTTACTTTATGAAAATTAATAGGTGGTTAGAAAAGAAACAGCAAGAATGGGCTTAAATTCTTTGGGACATTCTTTTGTTTTATTTGCCATTATAATCCCCTCACAACCAAGAGAGAGACTCTCCAGTTGTTTTGTCATAAGCCCTACGTTAGGTCAACTCATTTTGCCTAGCAGTTAGAGAAGGGAGCTATTTGGCTTTGTTTTCCACTCTGCCACAGATTTCCTGAATGACTTTAGGTGACCCAGTCACTATCGGTATCTCATATCAATGCAGCTGGGAAGTACATGCAGGAATCAGGAGTACAGTGCTGTGGTTTAACCCAGCAGGCAGCTGAAACAACCACACAGCCATTCACTCACACCCCAACAGTGGATTGATGGGGTCAGAGGTGGGGAGGGTTTTGGAGAACAGGAAAAAGGTAAAACTCCTGGACTGAGATAAAAAACCAACTTAAGATAGAAGAGGAACTGGATGGTGACAACTGGGGCACGCAATACAAGCAAGATGTGGAACTGTTAGAGAGGGTTCAGAGGAGCCACGAAGATGATTAGAGGGCTGGAGCACCTCCCCTGTGAAGAGAGGCTGAGGGAGCTGGGCTTGTTCAGCCTGGAGAAGAGAAGGCTCAGGGGGGACCTCGTTGCAGCCTTCCAGTCCCTGAAGGGAGCAGAGAAACAGGAGAGGAATCAGCTTTTTAAAAGGGTAGACAATGGCAGGACAAGGGGGAATGGATTAAAGCTAAAGGAAGGAAGGTTTAAATTAGATATTAGGGGGAAGTTTTTTTTTTTTTTTACGGAGAGTGGTGAGGTGCTGGAACAGGCTGCCCAGAGAGGTGGTGGATGCCCGGTCCCTGGAGGTGTTCAAGGCCAGGTTGGATGGGGCCCTGGGCAACCTTGTGTAGCTCCAGGCCTGGAGGTTGGTGTCCCTGCCTGTGGCAGGGGGTTGGAACTCTGTGATCCTTAGGGTCCCTTTTAACCCAGACCATTCAATGATTCTATAATAATAACAGCTTCTTGTGCACTTCCTGTTGAAGGCTCACGTCTCCTCACTGGCAGGGCTTTGAAAGCTGACTTAATTGTAAATTGTTTAACAAAAATAAGACATTAGGGTATTATCAACATTGTTTTCATACTAAATCAAAACCACAGCACTATACCAGCTACTAGGAAGAAAATTAAGTCTATATGTCCTGGTTTTGGCAGGGGTAAAGTAACACACAGACAATGGAGATCAGTCATTTCTCACTCAGATATATACCAGACCATGTAAGCTTAATCACTTTTGCATCTATTGGTACACCTAAGAGAAAAAGCTGGAAGATTCTCTACTGGTAATATTAAAGTAAATGGGGAGGACAGAATGGAAGAAGACCCTAAACGTTCATGCCATCATTTGTATGATAACCGCAGACTCACATAAAGCAGGAAGAAAAATATCTGCATTTTAATAGCTAGTAGCAACTTGATTAAAAAGATAGAATAATGATACATTCATAAGAATCTGGTGTATTAGAATCAAATTTAGTAGTCAAGGAATATACCTTTTACTACTGTCTTCTGAATAAAGTCATTTTCTACTTCTTACAATTACTTTATCAGCTGGAACCATAATCACTCTTCTTATTTATGCAGATTGGTAGCTTCATCCCTCAAAATAAAAGTACATCATGGGATATCATCACAAGCTTCCTATTCCAACTTGAAACTTTATATGCTGTCCTGGTTTCAGTCAGGATAGAGTTAACTCCATTTGTAGCAGCTGATGGAATGCTGTGTTTGGGAGTTACAATGAAAGCAGTGCTGATAACACCCTGATGTTCTTAGTTGCAGTCAGACAGTCAAGGACTTTCTCAGCTTCTTCGTATGCCTCTATTCTTGAGAAAGGAGGGGCGAAGCCAGGACAGGTGACCCAGAAGGGCCAAAGAGAGTATTCCATGCCAATTACGTCCTGCCCAGGATAACGGGGGGATGATGGGAGGAAGAAGAGGGGCGGTGGTGGGACGCGTGCTTCTTGGGGGGACGGTCGGGTTCCGGGACAGCTCTGGGTGGTACGGCCTGAGTTGTGTGGTTCGGAGAGAAACTGCATTGGGGATCAAGAGTTTCATATTCTTTTGCTCTAAAGTCCTGTTAGCATTGTTATATTTTATCTTTCTGTTATCTTAGTAAACTATCCTTATCCCAACCCACGGGCCTCTTAGTTTCTTGGTTTTGGAGTTATTTGCCCCTTCCTTTTCCCTTCCCTTGTTTCCCCCTTTTTCCCCTCTTCCCCTGCTCTTTTACTTTAAGAAGCAGGCAGCTGCGTGGATCTCAGCCCACAGCCGGGGTGAAACCACAACATATGCATAGTAACTGGTAACTTGAGCCAACATACATAGTAAAGGACAATTTTATAAGCAGAAGATGCTTTATTATAACCTAGTCATATAACATCAAAAAGAAGATACTGAAGGTGTTTCAAATGCATTGGTCCCTTGATGTCCTATCCAGCTGCTTGTTCTTAATTTCATATGTATTGCAAAGTAAACAGGTTATAATATGAACTGAGCTTTTGAGATAGCCAGCAGGTACATTTTGGGTTGTCATCATTAAATGAAACGTGTACCTGTTTTTAAGAAATTTTAGCTAGAAGTAACATTGGTTCTTTTAAATTTTACTTATTAAAGGAGCTCTTTAGCACATACACAAGCTGCTGTGATTCCTGTCCAAGATTTCCTCCAACTTTTGTATCTAAACCAATGGAGTTTTTCAACTGACTGCCTACTGCAATTGCTGACCGGCACTGGAGAAAGATATAGTGCATAGCTGCCAATATAATCAATGCATTGGTTCTGATCCTAAACATTCTGGCTTAGCACTGTCTTTTGTGGGGAAGACTGGTTTTAGGACAGAGAACTTGCTTTAGCAGTAACTGTCAGCGTGTACTGATGCCTTGGTTTCCATACAAAACATAGTCTAGGACAAGTTAATGCCACCTTCACTACTACCACCAGCACACCATTCAACTCAGAAGGTGAAGGAATCCAGGACCTGTTGCTGGTTGGAAAATGTTTCATGGCAGGGGTAGCATGTTCCAGATGCTAGCTGTGGGATTAGTAGAGTGAGTGGTGGGTTTAAAACAGAGAAGGAGGCAGGAGTGACTGTAGCTGCATGTCAGAAACAAAGGTTGAGTCACATCTGTGCTCATGTCTGCCTTACATGTTGGAAAGCAGTACTTTTCAAACTGGGATTGAGGACTTTGCAAGGGAGAGGAAAGATAGAACAGCAAAGGAATGGGAAAGCATAACAAAATAGGGTTGGTGAGAACTGACAGTACCACCTCTCTGTAACTTTAAGTATTTCAGCTCTGCTGCTAAAATCCTCTAACCTTTGACATCAAGTATGCAAGATTTGTTTCTATAACTATAGTCCCAGTAAGACTCACTACTCTGTTTTATTATAGTGAGAATCTGAAGAAATATCTGAAGTTTATTACAAGTTTGGACAATGTAAACTGCTGGATAATAGCTTAAAAATATGCTATTTGGTGAATACAGGCATGTCAAGCAGTCTGTGACTAACATGAAGTTGTGAGACAGTGGATGAGAAATAAGATATCAGGGACTAAGTGGGGGGAGTTTTCAATCATGCTTGGAAATATGACATCCCTTCTCAGACAGGCAATTTCTCATTAAGTGTTTTTGACATTCCCACAGCATTAATACACCTGTTGAGAAAATGGCACTTGCCCTGAGGATAAAATAGAACCTTGAGAACAACAAAGGCAGGAAGACTTCTTAGTGCCAGTGGAGATGGCTGTAAATTTTAAAGAAATAAACATCTTGTATAAACACTTTTTCTAATGAGGTGAAAACCAGTATTTCTGCAAAGAGACCTACTTATGGCAGATTGAAAAGTTTTCTCTTTTTGAGGATATCCCTGGCAATGTTCACGGCCAGGGTGGATGAGACATTGAGGAATCTGATATAGTGATGGGTGTCCGTGTCCACGGCAGGAGATTGGAACTATATGATCTTTGAGGTCCCTTCCAACTCAAAACATTCTATGATTTTCAGTTATGCATTTATTATTTATAAATATACTGTGATTTATATGATTTAATAAATATATTATTGTTTAAAATAAATGCTTAACTGCATTATTATTTTTTAGAGACGTTTCTACTCCTAACATATGCACATAATAGACTCCTTACACAGAAAAACTACAGTAAAGTGATACACAAGCTTCAATTTCTTCAGTATGGAGATTTCAATTACCGTGAAGGAGACAGAGCAAGAGGAGTCCATTTTACCTCAAGCATTCTCAGACCTGGGCAGTAATACAGATTCTGGAGGAGGGGAGTTCATTACACCTAGTGCTGGATTTACAAACCTCCAAGTTTCAATCATTCAGGTATGATATTACTATAACTCAGCCTGAGGATTCAGCTGCATGTGATCCAAAGCCTGCCTTTTTTAAACCAGAGCTATCTGAACTTGGCTCATTAAGCTGTAAGAGGGAACAAAAGCTAATACTATGCAAGATAAGAAAGAGAGAAGCAGAGATGACAATAGTTAGTAACACAGAACTGAGAAAAGGATCAGTATAATATGGTATAAAAGCCCAGGAAAAAAGCGTTCAGTTGGACACAGCAAGGCAGCAACACTGAGTAACAGAGAACATCCCTTCACCTCCTACCTAAAGACCGCGTTACCAAAAGAGGGTTTGACATGTGTGCCTTATGAGCATGCAAATGTTTAACCTGGTAGTATCTTATTACTAACTACTTTTTGTGACTGCTAATTAATAATTGCAGTGTGCTTCTAAACCACATGCTATGCTAGCAAGTTTTCTTTATGCACAGTAAAGAGTACCTAGAGAGGCCCTGTAGAAAGGTTATGCCATGGTTCAGACTTACTCTGCATTATAGAATTTTCAAATGTTCCCAATTTGGCTGCCTATTTCTATTACAGATTGATTAACCTTGGATATCTGGCACTCCTACGTTCCTTTAAAAAAATCTCAGGATATGTTCTTAATTTTAACTGTGGGGATTTTCCCCAATTATCCTAAGGGTTGCAAATGCTCATTCAACTTAAGTAGCACATCCATTTTAAAGATGAAGGAACTGCTCTCAGAAGAATGAGACTGAACCAATTTGGTCTGGTTTTCGCATTTTTTGAGAATTAGGCTTTAAGAGACTTGGAAAAAGGTCAGTAGCTGGGCTAAGAATATCAATCAGAAAATCTTTTATTAGATCCAGTGATCTGCAGTCACAAGTGACTCTTTCATAAACTATTATAGTAATTTTTAAAATGTCTTGGTCATTACCTCTACTGGAAGTCTGTTCAAAAAAGCTATGCTTATCATGATTAAAAACCTAGTTTTCATCCTAAATTTATTCATTGGCATTTGTTTTTATGCCAACATTAAATTTCTTTTTAAAATTCAGTAGCTGTTACCTTCTCTGTTTATTCTTCTGATGAATCAATGGAGAGCAATCAGTTCCTTTTCAACTTTCATTTTTCTAGACTAAACAAGACAATCTCTGCTTTTTTTTTTTAATAAGCTTTACTTTCTTGGTCATCTTAGTTGCCCCTCATAACAGGTTCAAATTAAAATCTCCGTTGAACATGCATAAGTAAAATTTTGCAGAGGTGTACGATCATTTGGAACTTTAGCTATGAGAAAATTATTGCTGTGGGAACCATTTTCTTTTCTATTGCCCAAAAATATTTTGCATTATCAGCCACAGGAATCACTCAGGGAGATGGAGATTCATTTTATGTATGTAGCAATGCATACATTGGATGTAAGTCAGCTCCAGTGCATGTGGTTTACTTGTGTTCGTGTGGTTTCTATCTCAAAATGACATTGAAGTTCAGCTCTAGGGCTGTCTACTTGTCAGTGTGCACACTGATCCTCATCAGGGTCTTGCCTGGAAGTTCAGAAAAAAAGAAGAAAAATTTTTTCTAGCCAAAGAAGCTTTAGTTTGGGTTCAGACTGCAGGTCTGATCATCCATTTATGACAGCATTAGGAGTTTTCTGAAGCAGGTGAGCAGCCATAAGTGATCTGAACACCCAGATCAAACAGAAGTTTATAAGTGTTATATTATCTGATTTTTTTTTTTTTTTGCAAGGACTCAGGTCCTAGAATGCTGAAATGGAGACCTCATGTCTGTCATAGGAGAGATAAACTATACTCATGCATCTAGAAAATAAGCAATTCAAAAATAATTTGCAAAAAGTTTATTCCTAACCCACTTGAAAGAGGAAATTATATTTCTACACATGCACCAGGTCTTCAAATAGTTTAGCACTACATTAGAGTTAAAACAAATTGGGTAATATGAAAACTAAATTAGAAAACAGTGGGCATCTTTCTTGTTTCACACAACCTGGAAAAGTTTTACATTAAAACCCAAATTGTATATGCTCTCAACTTCAGGCATTTTATAGCTCTCCTAGTTATGTGTAAGTGTTGGCACTTCTGTGTGTTGTTTTTTGCTGGAACAAAATATTTGGAATTCATAAGTGTATGAATCATTACATTTATATAGCACTTCTGGAGCAGATGCCACAAAAAGCTTAATTAAATATAAGAGCATAAAATTAAAAGGCAAAACAAATGACTAAACTTTAAAGAATGATTTAAACCCACAACTGAGAGCCCTAAAACAAAGATGCAGTGTGACATGAATATCATACAAGCAAGTTACAAGAAGAAAATAGTATAGTATTAGCATGATTAATATTACAAGCAATTATTAATATGCAATATCTTTTAAATACAAACACTCTACAACATTTTAAAACTTCTCCCTGAATGGGTAGGAACCATTTCAAATTCTATTGAAATGCATGTCATAATGTATGTTTTTAATTTGCCAACTCCTTTAGTTGCAATTATTTATGATGATACTTTATACCATACTGGTGAATCTAATATACTATACTTTTGAAAAATGAGACATCAAGGCACCATCTGCTATTGAAAGTCTACTATAAAGTGGGGATATACAGCCAATTATCCTCACAATTATAACACATGCAATTTAGCATAAGGTAGAATAGCAAGGTCTTCAAATCCATTTGTTTAAATAAAAAAAATTGTATCTGAGGTGCTAATGTGAACCGCTTCAGCCTAACAACTTCAAAAGAGCAGAATCTTAACCCTTAAAAACAACATGAATAAATAGAATAAAGAAAAAAAAATTCCTGTCTAGTACTAGCTACTCTAATATTTGTCCCAAACATCAGTTGGGGTTCCTCAGCTATCAGTGTGGATAGGCATATTTCTATTAGATGGCCATCGGGAGCTCGTTGAGATGGAACAGTACAATGTTCTCCCTTCAAATCCTTTCAGTGAAAGCTAAGATAACTTTCACAATCTTCGTGCCAACTTCATTATTTTCATTTATTTGCCATTTCTGTGTAATTTAACTTAATTTTTCCAGTTTTGGTGGGGAAGTAACGAGCAAAAAACATTTTTAGAGTTCTTGATGGAAAGTTTCCATCTCAATAATGATTATCCCAGCTCTCATTGATTAAGTGACCTATTCAGGAAGAAATTCTTTACTGAAAGGGTAGTCAAGCATTGGAACAGGCTGCCTGGGGAAGTGGTGGAGTCACCTTCCCTGGAGGTATTTAAAAGACAGGTAGATGTACTTAAAGACATGGTCTAGAGACCATTTCCAGGTTATTACTGAAGGTTCAAAAATCTAAAATAGCATACCTTTACCCAAAATTTTGTTTCATATCTATTCTATAAAGCTTGATTGTGAGATTTTTCACCATGCAAAATTTGTGAATTGGAATCAAGGCAATTTGATAGACGAAGTACTAGGAAGAAAAAAATTTGAGTAGAAGTAAGCATAAACAGCATGCCTTCCAGCTTCTCCTATTTCTAACCATGTGATTGTTGTAAATTTTCTGTTGATTCAGAAAAAGACCTACAGTTCCTTGAATCACAGCTTGCAGCAAGGCTGTTTCACAAAAATGCAATGGAGGAGGAGGAAACCAAAGACATGCATTTGTTTGCCAAAAAGGCCACAATATGTGTCAACTTAAAATGAAAAAAAAAAGCTAGAGCAAAATGCCCTAATTATGTCACTATATTATCTGTGTTTCAAGTGACACATATGGCTCTTCAGAGATCTGAAAACATAGAACACTTTTGTTTCCTGACTAGCAATTTCATATGCTATATGTCATACTCCCTGTTTTCTTGATAGTTGTTTTGAGAGCAATTGGGATCTGCTGAAAAATCACAGCAATACACAAAGGATTCCATTTTGGTAGGGGAGGTGAAAGGAAGTCATGAGCCCAGAGATAGTAGTAAGAACATGGATGCTTCTGCCCATAATTTCAGTCTTGTCCATTATGAAATATCCTGACACATATGGTACTGCCCTGTGTCTGCACAGCTTCCTCTAAGTGAAGCTCACAGCTGTGCAGAAGGTTAACCCCATCCTACATGAAGTTTTGTCAGGTAAGAACACATGTAAAAATTGTAAGGAACAATTTCCTTAAGTGAGTAATCCAATTTTTTCATTTTCTTATGCTTACTACCATGAGTTCAGAATTCAGGTACATGATTTCATTGTCATCTTCTCCCGTTCTCTTGTAATAGGGCTACTGTTAGCATAACAGAGTGTCAGTACACATCAAGATGATACAGTGACACACAAACAATGACAGACCTCTTGTGTAAAACAGTATGTGAATAAATTACTCTTACCCTTGATAATACATTCTCTCATTGCAAAACAGTAAGAGCTAAAGCAGGAGAAAAATGAAAAGTCTGCCTGATGCACTCGTCCCCTTCACAATTCATATTCTGAATGATGCCTTTAATGATTCTGTAGGAAAATTGCTGCCAGCTTTTCTCCATTATCAGACAGACTCACAGTGAGCATAGAATTAGTTCTACAATACTTGTCTTTATGAATCAAACAATATATTTTAAGGGCATAGCTAATTATAGCTAAACATTTAAAACCAAATTGTATACATTATCTGGTATACTGATAAGTGTCATTCTACATTTACAGACAGAATAAAATAATCTGTGATTTAAGCAACTCTAACTGTAGCTCACTACATAAAATTACAGCTAGACTGATTTACAATATAAAATTCAAATTCATAGGAAAAGTATCTGCTAACAAGGTTTTAGTCAGAATAGACCCATTGAGACAGATTGTGCTTTGCAGAAGACAGACAACTGCAAAGTCTAAAGTAGCTTCTCTTCTCTGTTGTACTACTTGGTTTACCAGTTTGATCACCGGGCTTAAATGCACATGATGTGGCATACTACCACAAATTTATACAGAAGGCTGGGCAATATATGTGCACAACACACTGCCAATGCCAGTAGTTCCCATCCATCGGCCTCACTCAGAGATGAGGAAGTGCAGTGCAAGTGAGGGGCAGTGGGGGCTCTAAGTTAATATGTTTGACCTCTTTTTAGCTCAGGCCACAGTCAACCAGATGTTTCTCCACCATTCTCCCAAAATTAATATAAATGACACTAACAGATCTAGCAACTCAGTCTTAGCATGACTACTGCTACGGTTGGTAGTAGGAGGAATCTGTTGTCCAAGGAAAAAAGGTAGACAGAACAAAGTAACAATGCTAATGCAGTCTGGAAGCAAGGGTTTGAGTGCAGGAATGTTATCCAGACTGCAGCAAGGAGACTTTAGGCAGTAAGGCACTCACAAAAATGTTGCCAAGCACTTGAACGGGCCACCCAGGGAAGCAATTGAGTCACTATGCCAGGACTTACTTAGAACGCATATAAATGTCCCCATCCCAGGACTATTTAAAACATGCATAAACAAAGTGCTCAGGAACATGATTTAGTGGTGGAGTTGGCAGTGTTAGGTTAACAGGTGGCCTTCATGATCTTTAAGGTCTTTTCCAACCAAAACACTATGACTCTATTAGACTTTCAGCACAACTACCTAGCTTTTTACTTAAGGTTGTTGGAACTAACAATTTTACTCTTGAAAAAGCCTGTAATTCAGTGTCTGATACCAGCCATGATAATGGTTTACAAACATGAAGAATTTTTATTCAGCCCCTAGTACTGATGTAATAGCTTAGAGATGACAAAGCAGTCTGAGCTCAAAATACTCTGCCAGGTTTATGAAAAGAATTTGCTAATCTTTACAGAACTCTCATCAGGTGTCAACAGAGAAAAGTATGCTTTTCAAGTGTCCTAATGAATCATGGACATCTGTAGTTCTGTAGACTCCAAAACTAAAGAAAATTCAATTACTTCTTCTAAAGCAAAGGAAAAGTGTGAAGGATTGGCTCTCTTCTCTGCACTAATTACCACATCATTGTTTTAATGTATTTTGTTATAGTACATAAGGCAAAAGGTATATTGCCTATACAAATTCCCTTTTGGAGAACTATTTAAGCTTTTTCATTCATATGAAAGTGTAATGATATCCCAAAGATTGAGGTCAATCCAGGCATTCAAGAAGCTAGGCTTCCAGTAAGCAAAAGTAAGCTTCCTGTCTAATCTTCAACACTCAAAAAAAAAAAAAAAAGCACACTAAGCTATTCAGGGAAAAAAGTTAAGTCTCTCACCATATTCTATAGTCACTGCTGACCTCTTCACCTTCTTTTTCTACTTCCTTTTTCCAGCTTACATCAGGGAATCTGATTGCATCACTAACTATATGTTAATTTTTAATCATTTTAAATTATATATAGCAATCGCTGACCTGTGCAGACATTTAAAATGTGATTAACCAATTATTTTCTGATAGAAGATTGAAGGGCACAAGCAACTACCATCCTGATTTTGTATCAAACACCACCTGCAAATATCAGACTATATTCTGTCCCAGGCAATAAATCACACCCAACAGCCTAAAACTGCACTTAACCACACTTCATACTATTAAATACCAAACAAGCTTCAAGCAAAGACCTCTGTCATAAACAGACATAAAAAGGCAAATATTTGCTCTACATCACACACAACCAATAAAACAGGCAAAATAATTTTAATAACATCTGTGTCTCATTTAACACTGTGGTGGTTCAGCCCAAAACTGCAGCTGAGTGCCATAAGCCACCCCACTCCCAGAGGGGAGAAAAACAGAGCTTCCATGAGGTGGGATAAGGACAGTTCACTGACAAAATCACCATGAAAGAGGGTGAATAACAGCCCATAGCAAATTTCACTCACACTCAGTGATAGCACAGCATACCTTACCAACCTGACAGTAACACAGTGCTGCAACACATGAGGATTGACCTGACACAGCAGCCACACTCAGCCTGCCCTGAAGGCACCTAGAAGCACACCTCCCTGAGCATCGCATTTGTGGGGGAGTGATGTAAAGTGTTGTGGGAATAGCCCAGGATAACTCAGCCCACCTGGGCTGGCTGCTTGGGGCCTGGCCAGAACCAGGACAAACACTGTGAAAAACTATGTACTGATGGAAAGAAGAGTTATAAAGCCTTTCTGTGATATGTCAGCAGTGCAAGGGGAGTGGAACTATACTTCATCAGAGATTTTATAAATTCTACAATGGTCACCAAAGAGAGGAGATCAGCACCTGCCCCTTCGCTCTCCCTTGTCAGGAAGACCACAGCCATAGATAATGTATATGTCACATTTCTCCATACAGGCCAAACCAGCACAACCTATCTGTCACCATCTGAGGTTCAGGGAAAAATGCAGGGATTTTATCAGCAAAACCTAAATTAAATTAAATGCAGAAATAACTTCAAGCAATGTTTCAACATCACTTAAAGTACTAAATCAAGGACTGTCTTCACTTTTGGGGTTTTATGACACAACAAATAGGATAAGAAGGGAACTAGGTATTTTTCTCTGAAGAAATTAAATGGGAATAATAGAAAAGTATTCACCTGTGTCAGACATGGTTACACACATTATATGTGCCTTTTATACATATATATATATACATATACATGCCTTTTATACATATATATATATGTATAAATACATATATATGTATATATATATATGAGGTGTAGTAGGAAGACTTCAGAGTTTGCATTGTTACTGTTTTTCTATTGCAGAAGATTTTAAAACTAAAAGAAAATATGATGGCACAAGACAACATTAAGAGTTTTACAGTTTTGGTAGCTCCTTTTAACATGTACTGCATCCAAAAGAGTTTGATATTTGCTGTGGGAAATAATAGCAGCTTACTACTGGAAATAAAATAAAAAATATTTCAGTGAGCAGTATCTTTTTCTCCTAAGAATATTCATGGCCAAAATAATTTACCTGTACCATCCTTTTCTGAGCAGGTGGACATCTGAGAGAGAAGCAAATATATTATCATATAATCATATAGTAGCTCACTTACCACCACTTTTGATAAATTAGGATGAGTGAAGAGATTCAGTAAGATTAAAAGACAACATTTAATACTTGTGTGTTCAATGTGTATGATCTCCTGTGCAGAAGTGTTACAGGTTCCTTCAGCAAGCTATATTATAATCACATGATCAGAGATTATATTATAATGCACACCTACAAAGCAGGCAAATTAAAATATGGTTAATTCCGGTTTCTAACTTGATCATCTTGTTTCAACATTAGAAGATTTCTATTTTTAAGTGTAATTATTACATTAGCTAGTATGCATAAAAGCAAGAAAAGACTGTCAGGTGTTCTCAATTCTAGGAGTGTTAAAAGCCATGAAGTTGCAGAAGACCGAGAGGCATTGTCCTGTTCCCAAAATTCCAGAGTAGTCATAAAAGCATTTTTTCCCTGGACCTTTTAGAACCTCCATGGAGAGAGTTGGGTTTCAAAACTCTTTCCTTCTAATACACTTCCTTTTTGACATTGCTGCATAGTGGCTTCTACACGAAAACTGCTACCAGGCTTTGTCTCAGACATCCTTCTGTTCAGATGACTTGGACCAAACTGTATCCATTACCTGACATGCTCTAGTTTTCTTCACAGAATATGTACAGTTTAGGTTAGTTCTGGTACTTAACCTGAGTTACAATGAAATATCCATGGTACAGAAGTCGCCATTGCAAGTCAGGCAACATGGAAAAATGTTACAGAGTCACAGATAGGTGTCCAGATGGATCTTGAATATCTCCAGAGAAGGAGACTCCACACCCCCCTGGGCAGCCTGTCCCAGGGCTCTGTCACCCTCACTGTGAAAAAGTTCTTCTGCATGTTGGTGCGGAACTTCCTGTGCTCCAACTGCCCCTTGTTCTGTCTCCACAGACAACTGAAAAGAGGCTGGCTATTCTAGGGTAATAGCACACGTAGTGTAGTTAGCTATTTCATGCAAGGGACACCAAAACATGCCTTAAAAGATAGTTATATCTTCAAAATGTGGATTTCTGTGTTTTGTTTTGGTTTTTTTAACCCACTTAGTCTTATTTTCCTCAACAAATGTATTTTTTACCCCAGTGCTAATACACTGACTGTCACAATGGTTCAGCCTAAGGCTAGGCTCTAAATATAAACAATACCAGACCCCATGGTTTGTTTGAAAAAAGCTGATAAGAAGAAAGAAACGTTAACTTGGGTGTCTGCATATAATTCAAGTTCCATAATGAAAAGATAACCATTCCAAAGTAAGCTTAGGAAGTGAAATACTGATGTATATTATGAGTTCTGAGGAAACTACAGTTTGTCATAATACTCTATTGTGTAGTGCTTGATGTGAACATTGTTGAATATTAAGTTAAAATTGACAAAGATTACCATGGACAGATAGAGCCCACTGAGTATTGAGATAAGAAAACTATACACAGTCTTCAAATGGAAAACTCAATAGAACATATTAAGGCTGAGAATGTGAAAAAAGAAGGCAATAGTGTTTTCCTATTACAAATATAGGAATGAAAAATGTATTAAATACCCTGCACATCTGATTTCTTAAAGAAAATGTCATTGTCTGCTTGGCTTTTTCAAAGAAAAGAGAACAAGCAAGTCAATCTTGCAAAATGACAGAGTGACTTGGATATTTTTTTTTTTGCTTTCACTACAGGCCTACTTCAGTGCACTACTATCTCCATCCTAACAGTCCTTTATGGTTCTAGAGCACATGACATCTGTTTTCCATGGACCACAAAAAAATCACTTACTTTTGTCTGACTTGCTAACTGCTGCAGCACCAACTGAAGAAAAAAATAAGACCTGACTGTGGCATAGCAGTGTAGTCATTAGACATTTTAGTTGAGATGTGGGGTGTATTTTTCACATTGTAATTCAAAGATACAAACTTGCATAGCAACGTCACTGCTTTTTTAAAACACTACTCTAAGAAAATGTTTCTCACAGGCTTTTAGTGACAAGTGTTATAGAATAGTCTGATTTGTCATTCCGTGCAGTCAGGCAGTGCTGTGTAGAAATTAACTTTGTGGTGTCACAATGAGAAACAGCCAAGTGTGGAACCATAAATATTAGAAGATGGTCTTTTGAAATGAGTAACAACTAAAAACTCGTATTTCTAAAAATGTTTTCTTTCCTTTCTAGTTGTTCCACCCCTTTTAAGGACAAATAAAGACTTTTTAGCTCAGCTGGAGACACCACTTCTCTGGAAGCTCTGTTGGTCAGAGATTGGAGGGAAATCAAGTATTCCAAAAATATGTAGCCAAATATATCTTACTAAACACCGAGACTGCAGTAAAGAGTGACTTAAAATACATATGTATACATATGCTATACATAAATAGTCAGAACATTCTTATGAGTTAGCTGGTTTTGGGGCCTATTTAATTCACAAAAGAACATAGACTTAGGAATCTCCCTTCTTGTAATACAGTCAGTTGAGAAATTTAAATGACACTTCAGTGAATTAACTTCTGTGCATCATCACAGAATTACAGAATCAGATTGTTAAGGGTTGGAAGGGACCTTGAAAGATCATCTGGCCCAATCCCCTTGCTGGAGCAGGATCACCTAGATTAGGTCACACAAGAACATGTCCAGGTAGGCTTTTAATGTCTCCAGAAGAGACTCTACAATCTCTCTGGGCAGCCTGTCCCAGTGCTCTGTCACCCTCACAGGGAAAAAGTTTTTTTCTTATATTCAAATGGAACCTCCTATGCTCATGGTGAAAAAAAAAGGAGACCTGATGGGTATAGATGGAAAAGATGGTCATAGAAATGAGTGAACTTTATGGACACAGTTGTCTTTGAGGAGTTTTAAACTTTGAAGTTTTTAATGCAGCACTTCACCAGTCTAATCTAACAGCACAATCCAACCTGTCTGCACTAATTCTACTTTACCTGCAAGATCAGCATGGAGTGCATACCCAAATTGAATGCAGTCCTATGACTTTGTCCTAGAACAGACATGGCTGTTCTGACAAATAAATCACAAGAACGCTTGCTGATAAGCTTATGCATTAAGAGAAAAATATACTAAGTATACTTTCATTAAGTGTTCTGTAAATTTCACATTTTCCCAAGTCAGACACGTTCAAATAGGTAAGACTCATATAAAGCAAGCTTATCAGCCTCTTGCTTGACTCTTTTGTTACTTGTTGTTTATCTCACAGTACAGTAACTGTAACCAGTGGAAGTGGAAGAACATTGGAGGTGAGGTCCCACTAAACACTGAATTTGGTTAATTCCCAGAAATGTCACAGAGATACAAGTAGTAGTTCAAGATTTGGACTAAGGGTTCTCTGTAGAGAGACAAACTGACATCGGCTCTTAAATACATGTCTTCAATCTGCATATCTAGAAAATATATTGTATTCAAGAATTAAACTGGACTAATCTATAATTCATGATATTACTCATTTTACAAATACCTCTCCATATGTAATCAAGCTTCTTCCCTGTTTCTAGAATCCCATTATCAAATAACTTTAATCATACAAATTCAAGAATAAATGCTCGTGAATGTTTAATAATAAGAACCAATATTCTATTTTTTAATAAATGCTGACAGGTAAAACTCAAAAGGGCCTTTAAGTTAGTCACACTTTTATGAAAGTACCATTCAAAATGTGCAATAAATATCTGACATTTTTACATCAGTATCCAACTAAAATTTCTTCAGTGTCACCACTTGGCATAAGAAATTTATAATTCTTAAGAATAGTAAAGTCCTTAAAACAATTTGTCATTTTATACACAAAAGACATGTTTCCTGTAACTTAAAACTGCTGGTTGCTGGTGTCTCCAACCCAAAAACAATTCAATGTCATAAAAAAGAAAAAAAAGTCTCCACTGCAATGTATTTTATTCATCAGCACACAAATTAAAAGAAATATCAAACCAAGACTCAGTACAACTCTGACTGCAGTTCTGAGAGGGTCTTCCATACCATTTTTCTCTTCAGGACTTAATGTAAGAGTTTGTGTCCCTTCAGCAGAAAGTCTTGGCTACTCATGAGAAATAAGGCCCTACATTTAGACTGAGAAAAAAAAAAGTAGTAGAAAAGATGTATGAATATGCACATTGAAACATGTAGTCTACCTATTTACTGTTTCTTTTCCCAAAACACTACTCAAGATACTTCCAATGACTGATAACTTTTGGTGTTTGGCATTGCTTACATCACATTCTCAGTTCAGCTAGGATAGAGTTAATTTCCTTTCTAGCAGCTGGTGTAGTGCTGTGTTTGGGAGTTGGGATGAGAGCAATGCTGGTAACACACTGATGTTTTTGTTGTTGCTAAGCAGTCAAGGACTTTGCAGCTTCTCACACTGCCCTGCTAAGGAGAAGGTGGAGGGCACCCAGGAAGCTGGGAGGGGACACAGTCAGGACAGGTGACCCAAACTGACCAAAGGGGGCATTCCATACCAATGGCATCACGCTCAGCATAAAGGGAGGCTGGTGAGGGAGGGATGTGCAGCTCCAGAACATGTGGCTCAGAGATGCTCTGGTTTTAGGACAGCTCTGAGCTGTCTGGTCTGAGTTGGGCAGTTTGGTGAGAAACTGCTCTGTGTGCCACCAGTTCTGCATATTTTGCTGTAAGTCCTGTTATTGTTATTTCTTCCTTTCTTTGTTGTTCCAGTAAACTGTCCTTACCCGAGGCCATGATGTTATGAGGTTTGTCTTTGTCTTCCTGATGTTGTTCCATCTCGGCCCTGGGATGGAGGCACAGGGGAGTGAGCAAGCAACTGTGTAGTGCTCAGCTGCCATCTGGGGTTAAACCACAACACATCATTATCAAGACATTCCAGTTGTCCTTTTAAAATTCAGTTTATTCTTATTTATGCTAGTACAATAGAGTATTTGAGCACAATGTGTAAGGAAATAAAACTTTTCTTTTCAAACGCTGATTAATCTGATTCTGATCTAATTTGAGAGAGATGAAGTTAGTATCATTCCAGCAAAGAACTGATATCTGAATTAGGCCTTAAATGAAAAGGATTAAATCAACTGTTAAACTTAGCTGCCTAAAATAGGTATCCTAAATAGATTGACTTACATTCATATTTTTGTAATCATAGAGTTGATTTTTTTCTTTTGTTATCAGGCTTGAAGAAGCTGATTACACTGACAGGAAGGATAAGTGGTGCTGACTAAAGACAAAAAGCAACAAGAGGCAAAGAAAAAAGAAAAAATTTTGCTATAGTTATCGAAACTTAAATTTCAGCATGGTTTAGAGAAAGATGGAAGTGGAAAGATAAAGATCTAGGTGACATTCAGGTAAGCCATTTCATCTTTTTGCTCTTTGCAATGCTTTTGAACTATTTAGGAGTGATTCCGCTGTCATTGAAAATTACTCTTGACTAAAACATTACAATACTGAAATTAATGTCTCTTCAATTTTAAATTATTCCCTCTGTAAATCAGTGCAGGACTAGTGTTTGTTGCAATAAATGAACTGAACACTTCCAACATTTTTATCAGTTTTGAATAAGGCAGATGTTGACAGGATTGAGAGCTTAAAATGTACAAGTGAATTACTTTTCAAGGATAGTCAGTTTGATGGTTATTAACCTTGGATTCTAAATTTAAGCTCCTTTATACCCTTTTACAGACACATTAGCATTAGATCATTTCTGCTTTGGGTTTGAAGATTAACAGATTAATGACAGTCTATGTATTCAAATGAATAAGCTACAACCTTACCACTCCTCAGACCCAGCAGAAATAGGAAACAGAAGGTGAAGGTCCACTGCCTACCATGCTCTGGATCTCAGTGTGGTGGTGCTTCCCTTTGCAGACTGGATCAAAAAACATGATTAGACATTAGAGAAGCAGCTTCATGTTAGTAAACTAGGTTGCTTGTTTTAGCACAAAGGAAACCATGGTTCACTGTACCTTCTAACTTGAACTATGCATTCCTTTTGTGGAAGGATTTTATTCTTCTATGCTGATAATATGAGTAAAACCAACTCAATTTTTTTTTTGATAGCTGGAATTTTCTCTAGCCCACAGATAGGAAGTCATCTAGGCTTTTAAATAATTCTGACCATACATGAGCCTATTTTGAACCTTGATTTTATATCTGATAAGAACAAAAAGGAGACTGGTTCTCAGATTAGAATATTTGTTTGTACTATTCTTTTCCAAGTGTTCTTACCTGCATACCTGTTCCTACAAGTCAGTAACAGAACTCTCAAGGTTCATGCATCTATAACATCCTTCTTTTTCTGCTTTCCTGCTTGACTTCTTCTCATTCTGAGAAGTTACCCCATTTTTCCTTTTTCAGCTTCATCAGGGGCTTTGTTCAGTCCATAGGGCTTCCTCACACATGCACCCCACCCCCATTCCCCAAATAAAAAAGTACACAGAACAAAAGACATTTCCTCAAGCATCACTGAAAAGTAGTCAGCATAATCTGAAGCTGCTTCAGCTAACGTCCACAATGGCTAATTAACTTATTTTACTGCTTCATGCTTATTTTCATAAAGCCAATTTCCCCTTTATAATGCAATGCTTCTTTAGTTCATTGAATTTAGTTCAGAGTAGGCTGACCTGAGAAGAGTTGCAGACTTGTCACAATTGCTCTGTGTTGACTCTAATACTTTAAGTTATACACAGCTTAATCTCCCCTGAAATTACAGTCTTTCTGAAAAATAAAATGTCTAGTTGCCCATAAAAATGTTTCAAAATAATTACTCAATTTTAACCATCTATAGGGCAATTTTTATATTTCACCACAGATTTTTAACCCTTCCAACCATAGTGTATGTACCCTCTTTTGCATTAGCATTGATTGACATTAGAACCTCATCGTCCCTGCCACAAGTGGGTGGGGAAGAGAGTTGAAAAAACCTAGTTAGTTAAGATAAAGACAGTTCAATTGGGTAACAAAGAGAATAATATTAATATTAATGTTAGCAATAGCAATAACAATAATAAAAATAAATACTATCAATAATAATAATACAAGTGATGCACAAATGCACCTCCTGCAGAAAGAAAATTTAAAAATCTAATATACAGTCTGTTTTCAAGCAGTGAATCTGGTTCCTAGCTAGCTTCTCCAGTTATATACAGAGAATGATATTATATGCTGGGAATATCCCTTTGGCCAGTCTAGGTCAGATGTTGTAGCTGTGCTCTTCCGGTTTCTTGTGCACCTGGCAGGGTATGAGAAATTGAAAAGTCCTTGACTTGGTGTAGACACTACAACTACCTGGCAACAATTAAAACACCAGTGTTATCAATATTATTCTCATACTAAATCCAAAGCACAGCATAGCACAGCACCAGCTGTTGCAAAGAAAAATTAACTCTATCGCAGCTGAAACCAGGCCAGTGGATCAAGAATAAACTGAAGAGTTAAGAGCAAGCAGGATATTTTTGCATAAAATAAGTAGGATTCGCAGACCACTGTTTGAAAAGCACTAATTATAAATCGTATTCAGGACTGCCTTTCACATTTCATGAAGGTAATGAGCATACCTCTCTTCCTTCTACTAATGATTTATTTCCCTCTGTTTGTGGGTGGCAGTGAAGCATGTCTAGCTTTTTTCGATGGATTTTATTTTGTATTATTTTAGTGACCGACATGTGCTAAAATTAATTGGTTTACTTATTTTTTTAACAATACTTCTTGAAGCATCATTCAGACATTTCTCAATTAAAAATGTTTTCTTATAAGTATATGGTCTCAGTTTGGGCTCTAGTACAGATGTCACTGCAATACCACACACGATTCTAGGAAGTATATTGGTCCTTTAGTTCATCTAACAGTCACAGAGCCCCTATTATCATATGAACCTAATTTCAGGATACTGAACAAAAATCTTAAGAAGTACAGAATAAAAAATAAGAACTAAGTTAGTACTTGTAGTTAAAACATCATAGTAACTATACAATTTGAAAATGCTTTATTTTTGAGTGAAATCATCTCTTTTAGAAACATATCTTAAAAATTTGGTCAAGTAACTCATGGCAAACTCTCATGGTTTTTGTAATGGCACAGCAAGCTTTTTAGAATAGGTGATAGTCCCAGAAGCCACACTGAAGCCACTTGAAATATTGCAATGCATCTCAAATGAGATGCATTGAGACCCGTGTTTTAGTTTGGCAAAGCCGACTCTGAAAGAGTTGTAAAGGTGTGTACAGACTTATCAGTAATTTATGTGAATAAGAGCTTGGTAGAGAAATTCTTGATGTTGAATCATTAATTTCATCTTCCCATTAATGCAGGCATATTTTCAAAGCTTTGTCCAGTGTTATTTTAATATGACTCATTTGATGCAATATACATCAGTTACCTTGGGGTTATTCTATATTCCCCAGCTCAGACATTAGACATCTTAGACACTGAGATATTTTCCTTGCATTGCATGTAATTCTTTCTTACCATTACCTTTAGTTTAACATCAGTAGAACCTAAGCAGTTTCTTTTTCTTTGGTATGTAGATCTTCTTTAATAATTTGTAGATTCTTGGTTAAAGGCACCCTGCATCCTGACAGATCAAGGTACCTGCTTCTTCCTTCCTCCCTCAGCCTCTTATGGTCCATGATTATTCTCATGGCTACTGTGCCAGTTTGTTTTCAAGGGACTCATCAACCAGCCAGATACAAAAATACCATTTCCTCTGAGGTAGCAGAAGTGTACAGCAATGGAATCCTCTGTCACAGGCATCAATTCAAATGCCTGTTGCTCTGTGAGCCTGTCTTTCCTTCAGAGATGTCCCTGTCCCTAGGTGAACCCCACACCTTCCAGAGGCTTTTCCAGAACTCTCCACTTCCATCTGAAGAGATGTGAAGGTAGTACAGTTCATCTTTCTGACTTAAGCTGTACCAGTAACCTCTACTCCCACCCCTCAAATAGAGAGGGGCTGATAGCTGTCAGGGAAAAACCTTAAGATGGCACCCTCACATCCTGGCCAGGAGCCCTGTGCAGTCACAGGAATACCTTTCATCACACGCTCCTGAAGTCCAAAGCAAACTTACCTTTTCCCCTCCCTAAACTGTGTTCCCATGTGCCACCCTAATCTTTCTAGAGAGGCTTTTTTCCAACATCTTTCTCAGAGCTGCATTTTCCTTCCTAATACAGTCCCACAGTTCAGAGTCTGGAAAAATCCTTCCTGAACTCCCAGTATTCAGGTGAGATTGGAATCAGCTTAGAAGGGACAAATAGCCCCACTACAGTTTTCAAATATATTTCTTCACAGCTTCTTCATTTAGACAAGTTAAAAACATTTTTGTATGATATAATTTGATTCCTCCTGATCTGTAATCATCCATAACTGCTCTTTGCTGAATTTCTTCTCTGCTAATGTTTCTCAAAATGTTCAAAATGGAAAGGAACATTCCAGATGCTGTCTAAGTACCTATTTCATGATGATTGCATTTTAAGTAGCATCCAAGAGACATTACCATTTCAGAATGGCTTTTAGAAACCTTTATATTGCCATCTGAATATAGCAAAGGAGGTAGTTTTCAGAGGCAATCATATCTGACACTAAATATCAACTGTGCAAAGACAGAAATGGAGTAGTTTGAATTATGTACTGAAATGAAGCACAGAAATATTTGAATTGGCTTTAAGAAGCATTTGACTAGTCCAGCCTACAGAAATCTTTTCTTCTGTTTCTTTTGGTAATGAGTATTGGAATTAGAATTGAAGTAATCACATCAGCTATACACAGCTTCATCTGAATGGTGCAAGTAGACTCAAATGGAGTTCATAGAATAATAGCTTGAGTTGCAAGAGACCTTTAAAGGTAATCTAGTCCAAATCCCCCTGCAATGACCAGGGACATCTCCAACTAGATCAGGTTGCTCAGAGTCCTGCCTCCTGTCTACACCCTCACTGTAAAACATATCTTCCTTATATCTAGTATAAATCTACCATCTTTTACTTTCAAACCATCACCCCTCATCCTTTTGCAACAGTCCCTGCTAAAAAGTCTGTCCCCACCTTTCTTATAAACCTCCTTCAGGTACTGAAAGGTCACAATAAGGTGTCCCAGGAGCCTTCTTTTCTCCAGGCTGAACAAGCCCAACTCTCTCAGCCTGTCTTCATAGGAGAGCTTCCCCAGCCCTCTTATCTTCATGGCCCTCCTCTGGACTTGCTCCAACAGCTCCATGTCTTTCCTGTGCTGAGGACTCCAGAGCTGGATGCAGTACTCCAGGTGGGGTCTCAAGAGTGGAGCAGAGGGGCAGAATCACCTCCCTCAGCCTGCTGGTCATACTTCTTTTTACACAGCCCTGGACACAGTTGGCTTTTTGGACTGCAAGTGCATATTGTTGGCTCATGTCCAACTTTTCATCCACCAGTATCCCCTAGTCCTTCTTGACATTGCAGTTCTCAATCCCTTCATCTCCCAGCCTGTATTCATAGCACCAAGCCATGTGCTGGACCTCACACTTGGCATTGATAATTCTCAGGAGGTTGATGTGGTCCCACTTTTTGAGCATGTCCAGGTCCCTCTAGATGGCATCCCATCCCTCAGGTCAACCACACCACTCATCATGGTGTTATCTGCAATCTTGCTGAGGTCAAATTCAGTCCCACCATTCACTATATATGAATTCTTCAGAAGAAAATGGGTGTGCAAAGTTTTACCATCAAGCACTGTAGTAAAATATAGACACAAGTGACTGAACATCTATCCATTTGAACTTAGTTGCAATTGATTATTTGATTGACTATGCTTTTAAAATATATAGCTCTAATTTTGATTAAAGTTGATCGTACTGATAAGATAAAAAACTCATTGTAATTAAATTAGCATATGCACAGCTCCTGCTTTTGGCAGACTTAAGCGTATATTCTTAAGAAGTTGCTAAAGAACATATTTCCCTTAATGGTCTTTAGAAATTACAGTGTGGAAAATTTGCTTGCTTTTGGCAATGGTGTAAAACACATAACAAACTCATTCCTAAAAAACGCATCTGTGCCCAAAACAGCCACCTAACTTTTCTAAATATAAGGGCTATACTAGTACCTCTGCATGCAGAACATGCCTCCCCTACGTCCTTACTTCTATAACCATGTAGATATTTACTCCCTAAACCAAATTTAAGGCAAGACTTGAGACATGCCTCTTCCAGAGGTTCATAAATCTTACTTAGTAGACTTCAATCTTAATCCACCCAGTACTGGCTGTGATATAAGAGATGTCTCTGACCTGAAACTGACCCTTCTGATAAGCACTTAATCCAAATAACTAAATTAAAAAACCTGCAGTTTTTACAAAATAACATGTTTGTTAGGAAAATAAAACAAAAAATCAGCACTAGAAAAATCTTTAAGGAGTTGGGTTAATCAACCTTGTACTGAAAATGTTTGGAAGACCTGGAAGTCATTACTATGGTGTCAGCACTAATGCAAGCATAACTCATTTAAGATTTTTAACTGCATTTCCTTGTACCTTAGCATTCTCACTGAAAATCTAAACCAGGCATATGCAGTAGAAGTTAGATCCTTTTTAGACACCTATTTTTTAAGTATAGACATGCTACAGAAAAAAACTCTTATTTATAACAAGGAAAAGCCCTGTTAGTCATTGCTGGAGTGGTTAGATACCTGTCACTTTCTCTAAAAATATTACTGAGTCCTGAAAATTAAGTAAACCACGTATCTAGAGATTGATACTTGAAATTTTCTCTATGATTAATATTTTCCGAAACACTGATATGATATCTAAATTACTAAATCTGAAAGTGTATTGTAGAAAAGTATTGCTACAAACTTTTCTGTTGCTAATTTCTGATTGTAAGTCAGTGTGAAAGATGGGGTTTTAGGATAGATAGATTTTTTTAATCTAATCCAGAACAGCTGTAATTCAACAATATTGAAATTCTGCAGTCAAGTCATGGGATAGCCCTTTTGCTGTATAACTTGAATGTCCAATTGCACATCAGTATGGCAGTGACATGAAAACTGTTCTATAGTTTAAATGCTAAATTTCCCATTTAATTGTTGTATCAACCTCAGATGTTCTTAAAAACTGTTTTTCTGGAAGAAACTGTGTTCTTAAAATTACTTTCATACAATAATAACATTTAAATAATTAACTGGTAAAAGCATCAGTGCTTCTCTGTTCACAAACTGCTGTATTTATTCATGGTAAATTATATGATGAAGCAAAATTTGTCTTTTTGTATTCCTGCAGTACATCACATATACCATGCTTACTAGTAAAAATCTCCCAAGTCTTTGATATGACACTTTTCAGACAAGTTACTGTTTGTAAATAATTAAAACCCCTGAAAAAATGAAAATAAAAGTGTGAAACAGGCATTCAGTCAATGCCATTGAGAAACATACCGAAGAAAAGAATTTTTATTAACTCTGCAGCCCAGAATAATTCTTGTCCCTCTCTCCTGGGAAGCTTCTCTACATGCAATTATACAAATAGGGGACACATGATTTTCAACAATAGTTACAGGCAACAGAGGCAATCAGATCATCTACTCTGACCTCTTGTATATTGTGGGACATCAAAATCCAGGAAGTTACTCTAAACTCAATCCAGTTAATTGAATTAGGGTACTTCACTCCTGTGGGCCGCACACCTATGAATGTAACAATCAGATAACAGAATAGATGAAGGTACCAATGCCCTGAAGTGATGGGGCACTGATTAGGCATCCTCATGACACCAGTTTTGCAGGAGATGGGGGAAAAAAAAACCCTGAAAGTCAGCCACAATTAAAGTAGTCATCAAAAAAACCCCACAAAAAACAAACTTAATCACTTGGAACTAAAATGGACAACCACTACTTATCTTCAAAATACTAACTCTCCATAATTTGCCACCAGCTGCAGTCAGGAACAAAAAAAAAAATAATAAAAAAACAAGGGTAGATTCTCCTAAATGATTCACAAACTTGCTATTGGAGTATGTTGATTAGGCAACTTCCCTTCCTCCTCAAGGTCTAGGATAGGAACAACAATCCATGACACAATTCGCAGCTGTCTTCAAGGACAGGCATGACCTTGCACCAGTTTTATTAGTCTACCTTCATCTTCTCTGTTTTGTCTCTAAGTTGAACGTTGATGTCTCTAAAAATATGTTTCTGAAGAAATGCTAAGTATTGACAAGGTTTGCCATCTGCCTTAAGTTGGGGCAGTATTATATTTCCTTTGCTCTCAGAAACCTCATGTTTAACTTTGGCTTTTAATCAGCAGTTCTAACTATTCTAACTATTCTCTTCAGCCAATTTGAACAGTGGTATTGATTATTGTTCCCAAGAGCAGGTCACTTTGCAAAAATAATGTGATTATCTCTCAGTCTTCTACTCAGGAGGCTGAATTTAAGGTCAAAGAACTAATATCTCAAACGCTGAGGCTATTGAGGTGGCTTTTCTCTACACATTGCATTTTGAGACTATCGGTCAAAATAGAAAGGAGGTCCTCCTTCCCATCATATGCTGTAATTAAATTAGGACATAGATATGTAATGTATTTCATTTCATACATCTAAACATTAATTTATTTGTTCCAGATATATATATGCCAAAATAATAGCACCATGACAGTTAAGTGTAAGCAAGTCATTGATACCTAAAAGCAACAGCTGTATTAAACAACAGTAATAACAAATGTCAGCAGATTATTAAAGTAGTGCTGAAAGATATAGAAAATTCTGAGTATTTAATTAAATCTAGCTGTGGTTTCAAATAAAATAATTTCTGTGCTCTGAAAAATGTAATTTGTCAGTAGTAAAGGCTTTAGGATAAAAATCAGATTTCCTATCACTAACCTCAAATGAACTATAGATCGATGAGATTGTTATCTCTTGATCAAATAGTATTACTACTTTACAACGGTGAAGACATTATGTCATTCATTAGGCATCTCTTACTGCCTTAAATGAATAACTTAACAGAGTGTTGATCAGATTTCCTTCTCATTTTAGTGATGTCATTTTAGGTAAGGTAAATAACAATAAATCTGAAAAAATCTAGATAAAGTAACAAAACAAGGTTAGAAGAATAGCAGCTAAGTAATTTTCCTAAGCACTTTTCCTTGCCACTATTCCAAGCAGAGTTAAAAGTAATCTATTTCTTGCCATGTCTTTCAGCTCTAGAAAACAAACTGCTACTGCCCTGCTCAGTGAATTAACACAGATATTAGTAGAACTACAAACCCACCATATATTACACTTGAAACAGACCTTCAGATGTAGTGCAATGGCTTTAAAGCCTAGGAAAACGTGCCTGAGGGGTTCTGTTCTCAGCAGTTTGAAAAGCTTCTTGATCTCTCAAGAGTAATTCCGGGGCATTTCACAAGTAGATGTCTTGTACAAATGCCCCTGCAGTGGTGATCACTTTCAGCAGAAGTTATCTTAATTCATCACATAAAATCTTTCCAAGACACACAGCCAATGAATTAAAAGAGACCAGCAGTTTGCATTTTACCCCCTGTTTAATTTATCTGATAACAGGGGAAACATTTTTTGCCTTCCAGATTACTGATGTATTACTATTATTTTTATACTACTATTATTATTATTCAGGTTATGGAACCTATTTCTATTATCAGTGGTAACTTAGAGCATGATGAGCTTGCCCATTAGGCATGTTCTTGATATCATAGGTAGTACCTACTAGCATCAGCTTCTCATTTCAATGATTTTCAGGAGATGTGAACAGCAGCAGAAGGGTAAGCCACAAAGTGTACCCTGAAGATGATGGTTTATGTTTTTTTTTCTCAAAGGCGTGAAAGCTTATTACCTCCTTACATTATTCTTATCTGGACCTCACAAATTTATTTTTTTTTTCTGAAACATCCTTTTCAATGACTGTTGGAGCAGACTTGGTATATATAGTCAGAACTGTTGTAAACACTAATGTTTTCTGAGTAGGACACACAAGAAAAAAAGATAATCGAGGTGAATCAGATGCTCTGACACAGCAACAACCCGCCAAGAAATATTTACAAATACTACTCCCAGAGTCAGCAAAACTTCCTAGGAACTCGGCTGGCACAAAAACATTTTTTATGTAAACAACCAAGAATAAAAAAGAATCTGCATGACTTTTGTCCCATTCAGCACTGAATTTCAGAGAACTGGTAATCACATCAAATGATCCTTAGATAGAAGTTTGAGAAGAAGTCTATATACTATAGATGCATTGTGTGGCTCAGTGAGGGAATAGCAGCTGGAATCTTAAAAGAATAACATAAACCTTTTGCTATTGCAGTATATTACACAGGCAGGTTCTTTCTTTCCTGCTTAAACCACTGCTAGTTTCATTACTTTTGATTCTGAGGTAAACTGTTGAGAAGAAATCAGTGTCATTGCCCCCTGTTCGATTAATTCTTCTTCAGTGGTCTCCAAGGTTAATACCAGTATTATTTTTTACTGGATAACTTTATTGAATGTCATGGGGCAGAGCTAAAGCCATTGGCTGAAAGAAATAACACCTGCAACAATCTGTATGGAAAAAAAACCTCCAGGGGATTTATAGAAACCTGCTTACATTTCTTCAAATTATTTAGGAAAAAATCAATTTTAGAACATCCTGTCACCCTATGGAGGAAGTTTTATTAGGGACAGACAGAACGAGCTAATAGCATCTACTCAGGAGTTAATAATAAAAACCATAATCTACTGCTGCAGTCCTCATACCTGTGTTTAATTCTAATGCAAACTGATAAAAATTATTTCCTGGCACATGAAAACATTCTAAGCTTCAATACTGGCAGAAGCCAAAGGTATGCTTCTGTGTCATCACACATTTTTGAAACAAGAACCTTCCCAAGAAATTGCAGAAATAATTCAGAGTCAGTGCCCTTTCAAATCCATTTTGCAGTCAAACAATCAGAAGACCTGAGTTCCTACCTACCATTACAGCATGACATTAGTCACAAATCACATGCATGCAACTTTTGAAATTTAGATTTTATGAGAAATTCACAAAATTATAGGCTGTTGCCATTGAAATAGCACATAAAACTCAAGGAATGAATACTGAATTGCAAATTAAGTGTTTGCATTAGTATAACAGTGCATATTAATATAATAGTCTCAAGGGTTTCCAGAAACTAAAGCAAGTGGGGAAAAAATGATATTGCAAGGACAGATTAAGACAGAGGAAGCAATAGATTAAGGTCTAGTATCAGAAGAAGGCTCTGTTGCATCAATGTTTTCCTAGTTTGCTCTGTGAAATGCATCTCTTCAGTCTAACAGAGTTACACAGGAGTAAAGGGTGGTAATGCAGATTAGCATCTGAATGCCTCTGTGCATACAAGAACATATGGTATTTGCTCAATATGCCATTCTAATCTCCATAAAATGAGGGAGAGGCAAAGGGAGAAAGAGAGGGGAAAAAAATCACCAGATAATCAGTCCTGTCTTTCCTAGTTAAGGGCACAAAGTGGAACTCCATCTGCCTTGAGCAAGTAGCCAAAGAGCCAAAAATTTGCTTTTGCGAGTCTTTACTCTCTGAAGTGCTGGGCAAAACCACAACAGACAGGCAGCTCCATTTAGGCTGACAGAAGCTCATCATGCTTTGCTATATTACATTTCTTCTCTTAACAGCAGTGGAATTAGCCAGCAGCCTCTGCAGCTGACATAGCCAGCACAGTAGGATCACCATTTTATGAGTGGAAAAAGTGTGCTTGAAAGTTTATTAGCAGTTCTTAAGAGTAGTGCCTGAACACCTGCTCCTTACATTGAGTTTTATATATTTAAGAGCGTTCACCAACTGAGAAGAGCAGCTAATTTTGATTTTGATGCTTTATTATGGATTCACAAGTCTGAACATAAATTTTGAAGAAATTTTTTTCTAAACCTTGTTTAAACTATATTTACATTAAAATGACAATATACTGCTTAATAAACAAAGTGATTTTATGACACAAAATACATCACACAAGCATGTGTTGCTCACATGTATATTGGCACATCAATGCAATGTATAAATATGTATACCTTTATATTGTATCACTAGCGACCTTGGAACTGTGATGATCTGCCAACATGGTTGGTATGGACAAAATTAGGTGTTGGAAGATGTGAAGTGAGACAGCTTTATTCAGTACTAGTGTAGTTGGAGAGTAGCAAAGGTTGTCAGAAATAGTCTGGGGAAAATAACTGAATATATTATGGGGGGGACTGAAGACTGGAGAGAGTTTAATCAATGGATGCCTCTCCTGTACTACAGAGGAGGCTAGGTAGCTCTTCCTCATCTTTGATGCCCAGGAATTAAAACAGGCAAAAGAACTAATTAAAAATAAATAAATAAAATAAAGCCATATTCAAGTAGTGGGATTAGGTGGTAGGGAGTGTGTTTTCTTTTACTGGGAAACATTGTTTCCTACTTCTTATGGCTACCCCGTTGCATCACTAATTTTTTATTGTATGTGCCAGAATAATTGTCTGTTGAGTGCACTGACATGCTTATTTTCTCCGTGCAAAGCTCAAATGTGGTATAAAGGAATGTCCCTCAAATGCCTTTCCCGGAATTGAACCCTTTTAAAGATCTAGCTCAGATACGTTACAAGTAGCCTGGATTTTCCTCCTTTGGCTTCGTTTTTGACTTGGCTCAAGCCTTGCACTTTCTGCAAACCCTGTGGTCTGTAGGGTAAAATTGAGGATGACAGTTTACTGGAGAGGGGGATGTTAAGTCCAGAGATGTTTCCAGACTGTCACTTAACACCTGTTTCCTTCAGGAGTTCCTCCAGCTCTAAATCCATTTGCATTCTTGTCCCTTACTGGCTGTCACTTTCCTGGCAATTCAACCATTTTCTGAGTTTCTTCCAGAGGCGAGTCTTTTGTCTACAACGTGATTTATACCTGAAGCTCCTCATGTAACGTATAAAATATCAAGAATAATATTAGCTGCACTGAAGTGCAGGATCCCAAAAGCATCTGAGCAGCAATCTTGATAAGTTGAAAGTTTATTAAAGCAAACTTCTATATGACAAAAAGTTAATTTAAGCTATGCTCTGTCCAATACCTTCTGATGATGATGCCTCTCAAATGCCTCTCATTTACCGCCTCTCTCAAAAAACAGAGAGCTGTTCACTTGGATTAGTAGCTAAAACTCTGGACTAGGGCGGCTGAAAAGAATTCTAATGAATAATTGTAACAGTCTGCGCTTGCTGCCTGAGGTTAATTTGTTTCATCACTTTAGAGGTGAATATGCTTCAGTGCAGTCATTTTTACAAGTTGAGATTATCCCTTTGCCCTACAGCTGGCGAAGGGAAATAGGGGAAGAACTTGGAGTCAGATGTGCGACCTTGATGTAAGCTGCTAGCCAGGATGGCTAGAGGGTAAAGCTTTCACTGGATTCAAGTGAGACAGCAACCTGACGAGAATACAACTTAAAGTATGTTATTTTTAAGAGTAAATGTGAGGAAACACATGATCTAAGCCCTAGTTTCTTAGAGAAGTGGAAGGATGCATAAAGGTATAACATAGTTCTAAACACACCCCATAATAACTATCCATGTGCAAATAATGTAAATTTAAAGTTTGCTTTGTTTATTGCACATGTTACATTGTCAGTAATTCCCTAAGTAAAAGCATATTTGTAGCAGAAAATGTAGGTGAGAAATTCAGCCAGATATCTCTATTTCATGATAGCCAAACCTGGGGCATGTCATTATGCCTTTAAAAATGCTTTCAAAGCAAGATAAAAAAGTGGCACTTTTTAAAAATAGGCTTAAAATTTTGAATATCCCCATATTAATGAAATCAAGATGTTTACCTAAAGTTTTTGGAAAAGTGCATTTTAGAAGAAAAATAATAGGCTGCCAGCAAGGGTATTATTCCTTATTCTTAATTCTACAAGTTAAGTTTAAATAATTAATTTAAAATGGAAGCAACACTTCCATTTTAAATTATGCAGGTACACAGTGAGATTAATTTTTGCAAGGTAATATATTGGCACTGCTCACACAGAATATTTCATCAGATAAATGCAGTGACAAAATATTTTGTAAATGTTTGGAAAGACATATATTCATAAGATCTTTATTGAATGAATTATTTGTAAACAGAAATAAATTGCAAATATTACTCAGAGCCTCCTGCTTCTGAGCTAGGTAATGAAGACTCAACTGAACTTTTCAGAAGGGCAGTACTTTTGTCAAATCTTATGCTTCCTCTCATTATACTATTATTTTAGTTACACTCACTTTTTTAGCTGAGAATGCCTAGTTCTTTTAAGTATTAGTTTGTAAAACACTAATACTATTCAGGATGAAAAATGGTACATAACTACAAAAATAATTTATTACTGTAAGTTCATCTTTTGACTTCAGTGCTGGAAAATCTCACAGACCGTAATTTTTTAAATCAGTTAGGGCTGTGGAGTATTTCAATTTGGAAACTCTGCAGGTAGATAGAGAGGAAGCAACTGTGCTCATGCACTTTTGTTTTAATCACATGCACTGAACTAGGTTTTTAGTACTATAAAGTAGCCAAGTATTTTCTTGGCAAAATGAGGAACATACAGCTGAAGAATAGCTTGCTTGGCAGAGGAAAGAGGAATGCTCATTTTCAGCTACATAGAGGCTATGATGTAAAAATGTTTTGGGGTTTTTTTGGTATATTTAGCAGAAATGTGGTTTTGATCTGTGTGTACATGGGAGAAGACAAATGAAATAGAAGCAGATACCCCAAGGTGACACAGTAATGACACACTCAGAGCTCTTCCAGTATTCAGCTGCAAGAAGACCTGAAATCAAAGGTGAAATGAAATCTGACTGTGCAAACTGTGTAGCAAGCATACAAGGTAATGGAGGCCCTTGTCAATTTATATTGCTGAGCCCATTTCATTTGGTCTATAAACAGGCGTTTTGCAGCTGCAATTCACATGACATCACCTTCTTTCACTCTAAACTGTATCTAAACCAACAAATAAATATCACTCATATCCATTTTGTGCACGTATAGTGTCGAGTAGGTGTAAGTAACTGGTCCATTATTCTGCCCTGAATTTAGACTGCAGTAGTTCTGAGAACAAAACTCAGGAAAACAAAGTGGACCAACTGCTAGCCTGTGAAACTGGTGACTCATTAGTTATTCCCCGCCCCCCCTCCCTTCCATTCTTTGTTAAACAACTGCAGAACTCCAGGGCAGATAGAATGTTTCTCTTGCCTTTCATCCCTGCATCTTCCTTTCTTTCATATATTCCCTGCAACTGTAGGAAACTGTAACTGGAACAGTAAGATTGATGTGTAAAGGGAGGAACCAAGACTGACTGGGTGTGGAAATATCATGTCAGAACAAATGGCTGGGGAAGGGCTGTAGCAGTTTTGTGTATTGATGAACCTGTTCATCTTCTTAGGACACCTAGTGTAGGAGGACAGGACTATGGATAAATCTTGATGACTCACCCAAGTGGGACAGGATGACAGAGTAAAATCCCCGTGGTGCAAATCTGCCAAATACAGCATGTTGTCACCATCTGAAAGAACTCCTGACCAGGATGGGATAGCTGGTGTTCTCTGTCATCCAGGCCATCAGGAGAGATCCCCGTCAAACATCCTGGAGGCATGTCTCTTGGCTGGATGCCAGGTATCTGAAACACACATTTTGTATTTCTTCTGAACATGCAGATCTGAGAGCAAGCATGGGAGTGAAATTGGCTTGTGTTTACAAGTGAATCTTCTCTCCAGGTTTGCTACAGTGTAGCAACATTATTTCTTACATAAACATAAACAAAGAATAGACTGGTTTTCAGATAATAAGGCATGGAATTGAGAGAAGTGAGGGCAAATGTGAAGAGGAGAAAAACTAAATCTCTTTTCCTACTTTATTTCTGTGTTGTAGCAACAAGCCTTTTATTTAAAAGTGGATGCTGAGCCACTGCCTTCAAGGCTGTACAGGGAATCAATTTTCTTTCTAATTTCAGTGGGTGGAGCAAGTGAATCCCAAGGATGGGAGGGAAATGCAATTTCTTCTGTGGTTGAATAAAGCCAGGATTTTAGATTCATCATTCCCCAGTGAGCTGGCAGTAGGAAGCTAATAAGTACAGAACTGATTTAAAGCATTTCACTACTCCTTATATCATGTGAAGGTATCCAATGCTCTACATAGTGCAGGGAGTCTTAACAGAGGCTTCCGATTTCCATTTTTACTTCATCCTCCTTAAAATGGGGTATTGTGTTTCTAAGTTCTTGGATCTGGTCTTGAGTATGATTGAACAGCCTATTCATACTACTTCCACATGAAAATCTTCCAGAGGGATAGCTGGCTGGGCAGTTGCCAAGCCGTTTAACCTAAATCTGTGCGTTGCAGCTGCCTTTAAATATATCACACTGCTTTCAAATGATAGTTCATCTGTAACTACTTGGTAAGGATTCTTGGAAATAGCTTCTGTATGTTGGGGGTTCAACAGAAATGAATTCCTAGAGATATAAATCCTGCTATAACGAATCAGCACATTAATAAATGGCAGGAACTGAGAAAATAGTCTCCCAAAAAGGCTCAAATAATGATCAAACTTTGGAGGTTTTCTTCTTGAATAATGATTTAACAGCAGAAGAGAATAACCTATATGGGCTTAATTATTTCCATTCACTGTCTTTATCTGTTGCCAGAAAAATTTAATTACATCAGAATAAGACTTCCTGCTGATATGACAACTACATAACAATTTACAATGTTACTTGTAATGGCTTGAAGATAAATGACATAACAGATGCAAAGCTTATTCTACTGTACCTAGCAGTGTCCTAATGATGTCTGCTAATGTTATTGTAGCTAGGATTCTTTGTCTTGTAGAAATGGCATGTATTTTTCTTGCTAAAGCAATAGCTATGGGCAAATAGAGTTTAAGTAGAATTTATAAAATTTGGATTCAGTCACTCAAAATTTGAAATGAAAAAGGAAGACAGATGCTTTTAGGGGTTTGGGAATCCTTTTCTCCATGTTACTGTGCTCAACAAGGTCTCAACAAATTGTAAAAAAATCAATAATGAAAAATCCAAAAATGTTTTGATATTTCATTAACTGTACTGCTGTAAGCTGATTAGAAGTTGAGAAACCAGATATATCATAGAAGTTGAAAGGGAAATTAGAGAACCAGTTTTCTGTCTTTAAAAATCCACTCTCCCCTTGTTCTAAAAAAGACAGTATTTCAAAGACAGTTTGACATGCAGATTCAGGTGAGTGATTTTTACACTGTTAATAGATTTAATGTTGTTTGTTTTTACCTTTGTATTGCCCTGCTTGCCATAAGACTTGAGTATATAATAAATTCTAGCAAATTATTTTACCTATAGCAAAATTTTTGAAAAAGACACTTCTAAGTATTAAGAGCATCCTAGAAAAAAGCCCTAATTTAAAGTTAGTCATTGCATATTCATAACCAAGTATCTTACTTATGGCACATATCCAGTTATCTATTGGAAAAAACAGCAAGCAGACAAAACTCGAAAGATCCATTCAAAACTAACAAGCAAATTGGAAAAGCACCACTGAATTTATAGATTATAAATTACTTGGACTCTTATGAAGCAGATTTCAAGTATGGATTATCATGTGAGAGTTTATGATCTTTTTGGTACCTGCAGTCTTTGTTACACATCTGCTGAATATCTAAGGCTGAGAGATTTACTTTTACACTCTTACTGGAAGTAATTTTACTCTTCCTGTGAGTTCCAACCTACTGTGAATAATGTTTTTAAGTATGCTTTTAATTAGCTGATAGTAAGGGGAAAAGGAAGCCACCATCAATACAGAAATTATAAACCAAACCATCACCTCATCAAATATTTTCAGAGACTTTAACTCTTCAAAACAAAGGAAAATTCAAGCTGTGGCTGCTCTGGTGTTTTTTAGTTATCCTTAAGGTGTTTAAGTAGATATCGCAGCATATTCTCTATGAGATGCATACATCAAATTTTATCTGATAATGAGAATGTTTAGTACTTGAAACAGACAATTGGAAGTGGTGTTAATTTTATTTTTGTTACTTGGTCTGCTGCTAAAGAGAATTTTCCCCAAAAATGTTAAAACCCCTGTATTTTTTGCTTGTTCTGTGCTTGAGGTTCCAGTTTTGCCAGTTTTATTTTCATGGCTTTGGACTCAGGCCACTTTGACTTTTGTTTTATTTGGTTACTTTATGTCGATAGGAATAATTCTAGATGCTATTGCATAGGTTTCAGACAATGTATTCAGTAATTATTACAAAAACCTGAGATGTTACAGTGCTGTGCACAACATAAAAACAAAGGCAATCTGTCTCTCAGCAATGTTCTCTAACCTTCTGATTCCTAAGTTGTGTAAAGAATTGTAAAACCCATTTCAAAGTGTCATTTCAGATTTTTACCTATTTGGGGTTTTTTTTGTGGATTTTTAAAAATAAATATGCAGTGAAATTATGCACTATAGTCAAGGTTTCCTCTGTTTATATCTGACAAGGTTTTAAACCAAGCCAACTTTACTGATGTCCTAAAAGTCCAATCACAGTACTGAAGACTGTTGAAGAGGAGTAAATTATACACACTAACTTCTAGGTGTTATACTACTTAACCAGCTGAGGATTTCAGCTGAGATATGATATACTACTTAACCAGCTGAAATATATGAGTATTCTTACTCCCAATAACTTGATAGATTCTTATCCTGATAGGCAAACAGGGGCAGTGTATTTAGTGTTATATAAAGTTACAGGACACTCACTTTCCTAATGTAAAGGTATATGATATGCTGTAGTAGAGTTCAGGTTTTACTTTTATCAGGAAGAGGGAATATAAGACAACACACTCAGTTTGTAAGCAGCAAATAAGGAAACACAGGCAAACACACAAAAGGAAAATTGGACAGGACAGAACTATTTAATTAGCAATATATGCTAAGAAGATTTAGTATTAGTTGTATTGTATTAAACATTGAAAGATCAGTGTTATGTACTGAAACTCTATGGTACATGTAGAAATCATTCAAAGAATTAATCCTCAGTCTTTTCCCCAGCTTCAATATCTATTGCTTCCAACTCTACTGTTTCTACAATATAAGCTACTATAAATGCAAAGGTTCCTTCTTTTATGGAAAATGTCAGGAACTTTGAAATGATTAAACATACTTGGAACTCTCATTCAAAAGTAATGCTAGAGGAAACTAAATATAAAATAAAAAAAAAAAGATAGATGTAAGGGAGTACTTAAATAAATGTTTCTTTTTGTGCTTAGATGGCAGGTAATAAATGAACTAACAGGCTTTGCACTAATCCTGTGTCATTGCTCCAAAATGCCAGGGGACTTATGTGTTCTGGAATGCAGGATATATCCCACGAACTGTGGTAACTAGTTATTTCACTCTTTTGTGCTCCATGCTCTTCTTCGTAGTGGTCAGGCTTTAATTTTCTTGTTACACATTCCTATTCATACAACCATCCCAAATCCTTCCTAATGACCTTTCAACAACTACTCATAGCGCCTGCTCTGCTGTTCCAGTTACTCTAAACTTACTTTTCTCAAGTAAGAGCACATATTCTTGATAAGAAACAAGCTGCAACAGTAATTTTTGTGTGGGTTTGTTGTGTTTTGGTTTTTTTTTAAATACTGTGGACTTACATAGTGGTTATAAAACCCTTTCAGTTTGAGCAGGAAACTTGCAGATCAGAGACCAAGTCACCAATAATGTAACTTTTGATTAGGTAATGTAAGCATATTATGAACTGCAGATGACACCAGTAAATAACAAGCTAGTTAAAAGACAGGCATGTTAATCTAGATACTCCAAAGCATTTGATAAAAAACAAACAATAAAAGTCCAGGGAAATCAAGCAAAGCTCCCAGCACCATGTAATTCAGGTCACTTTAAAATATTTCATTTAATCTTTCAAATGCACAGGGGAAAAGAAGCTTTTTTTTCAGCTTATTTCTCAGGATATTGCCAAATGTATCTTCAGGGATGAGAAATACCAATAGTATTGACACAGGGGGTCAGGTTCACTTCTGAGATTTCAAGAAAGGGGACTGATAGGAAGATTTGCGAAGGGATTTGCATGCAGGCAACTTTTGCAACATTAAATCTGCAGTTTGGAATTTCATTTACATATTAGGAATGTGTATTTGTAGATATATGTGCACTGACTACTCTGGATACAAGCAGTTCTGGGAAGGATCTACTTTGTATTCTGTTCAATGCTAAACACATTATTAGCAGTTCAATAACTAAACAGTGACTGTATTTCCCCAGCCTGTTTTACTTTTCACAATGAACTGATGTTCACAACACTCAGACTGTGAAAATGTTTTGGTTTTTTATAGCTGAAGGAGTAGAGACAAGCACTACAATTTGAAAGCACAATGATAGAGTAGTTAAGTATTGTAAAACAGCAACTCAGTATGAACGAGAGGTCTTGAGTTTTAATATCTTGCTTCAGCTTCCCTCTGAAAATGGTATTTCCATAAAAATGTGCATATGCAGTTATTTAAACCTCTAGAGTTAAAATATTTTGTGTGCTTTATCTCAGAAGTTTAAAGAATTTTATTTTTTTTTCATTCCTTGGTGTTTGAAAATCAAATGGTCAGCTTTAATTGGCCTAGTAGTTTAATGTCTCAGATTAGCTTTAATCTGAGGTTTAATTACCTTGGGTTCAGAGCACCTGCTTTTTTACTTCTTCCATTTAGACTTTAAGACTTTTTTTTTTTTTAACCATTGCAAAATAGCCTAAAAGCAATGGTTCTGAGAATGATTTCAGAGATTAATGCCCCATGCAATCTGTCTTGAAGAATCTGTTCAAGTGAGATGAACTCAAAAGAGGATAGAATAGAGACAGGTAAAAGATCCCAATGTAATTTCCTTTGCTTTTCTGAAGTGCATATGAACTGCTTATTCTTCTCAAGCAGTTTGGTCCTGAATGTTAGCACACATGCACCCTGCAGAACTTCCAGCACAACTTAACTGTGCTTCATTTTGTAAAAATAAAATGGCATAAAAAGAGTTTTGGGCTTTTTTTTTTTTACTAACTGCAAAAATGCACAGAGTATTTATATTTGAATTATAAAAATCGGCTTGCTGGATAACTTGCAACACTATATTGATAAGAAACTACCTATAATCACACACATCTATGAATTGAAACTGTTCAACCAATTTTCAGTAAGATCTTAACCTTCTCTTTATGTTAACACTGCTTTCACTAGATGGCACTTTGCCTCTCTTCATCACAATGCTACAACAGTTAAACTCCTTAATTCAGGCAAACGCTGTCTCTCATCCCCCTCATAGATACAGGTTCAGATCTCAGTATCTGTGTTTGCAGACATTTAATGAAGTAATAAAATCTGATAATAAAGCTTTTTCAAATGAAGATGCATATAGTGGGAAAACTTTGCTGTGCAGCCCAGGCAAACCCTGTAAAGAATAGAAGACCCATTTAAAAAGGGTTACATGTGAAAAAAAATAATGGGAAAGGCTTTTTTTTCCCTTTTCCCTTATCACAAAGGATGAGAAAAGTGAGTTTATTTTCACTAGAGTTATTTGGAGACTGATGATATTTCTAACAAGGGTGCAAGCCAAGTATTAGGAGTGTGACTAACTGTATAACACCCATGACATTTCCCATGTAACTTCAACTACAGACTACACTCTTCATTTCAACTTGCAATTGCAAACATTCCCCTTCATATCCTTACTTAATTGCCCACTGTGAACGTGTGATAATATTCAGCATAAACCATAAGTTCAAGCCACATTTTTTTCTCTTTAGGTTTACTGTTTGTCAGAAAAACAAAAGCAATTAAATCACTTAAAATAAAAAATTACAGTTATTTGAGTTAAAGAACCCTAGAGGTGGAAGGAGTCAGTCATAGCCATTCTTATTCTTGCTTATCTTCCAGAGATTGGTAGTTGTTTGACTATTTGATTCTTCATTCTAATACTTTTAGCTATGATGCTGTAAACAACTTTCACAAACTTGCATGACTACTGGTCTCAACAGGGAGAGCTTTGTGTATTCACAGTAAAATTAAATCATAACATCTATGTGGAAATAAAAAGCTACACACATTTATGAAACAGCCATTCCTCCACTTGATTGCATTTTCCAAAAAACTTAAATTTTTTTTACTCTCTAGGGTATATATTGCTTTCTAAAGAAAGAGGAATTCCTTGGGATATTTTTGAAGATTGGCATGACAATGGAAACAAGCATTTCATTGTATTTTACTTATTCATATGGTAAGGCAAGCAAAAGTTTAGGTAAACCATTGTACCACACAATATTATAACTCTTTGTGTGTGCATATATATATGTACATAATATATATATGCGCACACTATAGAACTTTGCAAACTATCACAAGTAAAAATGTTGACCCTTTCTCTTCAGTTATATTCCTTTTCATTCCAGTGATTTTTAAAGATCTTTCTCCCCTCAAGAAATTCTTTAAACAGCAAGGACCTGAAATTAGTATCTGTATTTACCATTTAAAACATCACTTCCTCCTCCGCTCACACAAGTTATCATTACAACATAACCACTCCAGGAATATTTCTGTTTGTGTGAAATAAAATACTATTTCATAATGAAGAACGGTCTATAATAATTAACACCATACACTATAACATAAACCAAAACAATGTCTCTCTATTGCTTTTGTCACATGGATTTCCTACTTGCTTCCATACAAGGAATAGTAAGTCCATTTCAAAATGTTATGCTGTTCTGTCACTGCCATATGTTGGAATCTGTCAAGTGAATAAACGGTTTACCTTCCTGCTTTTTAGTCATTAGTAGCTGTATGCATTTGCATACATTATTGCATAAAATTAATACAGTCATCCAAAATTCTCCTGCATGAGGCACTGCCTAGGGCTGAAATCTTCTGTGTCAAAGACACATTTGTGTTGGGAAGCCAGTTTGTGGTTTGTTTTGGTGTGTTTTTCCCCCCAGTCTTATATTTCAAAATATCACTCCAACCACGTTGCCTTTTCAGCTGCCAGATGAAGTTTATCTTGTAAGTCACTTTGGTGGCAGGAACACAGCTTTTGCTATTTCGTGACAGTTTACTCAAATGTGTTTATTTTGAAAGCCAACCTTCAAAAAAATGTTTCTTAGTATTTAGGAGCTGAAATTGCTAAAATTTCCATCCTCACTGTAGATGATTGACCTGCAATTATATTTCCATATAAAATGTCCCTGAGGAGACAGTAATGACAATAAGAATGGTCACCAGTGCAGCCCTTAGTTCTAGTTCCAGATGTTTGGCCAGGAAGAGCAGGAACCTGAATATTGCAATGCTAGTGACTTACCCTGAAAACACACCATGATAGGGTTTCTTGTCAATACATTTTTAAGAAATCAGTTTATGTTTTTAAAGCTAAAGAGCTTCATAACATATCACAGTCCTAGCAACAGAGTTCTGTGGAAAAAATAATATGCAACCATACAATCGAGACTTCATTATAATGCATATTTGAAGTGGGACCAGTGAAGGTTTTGCAATGAGCATTAATTCTGGCAGCTTTTGAATCATTGACATTACAACCTTACTATACTGCAAGTGTTTGTATGCATAATTTGTACAAGATGAGTGAAAATGACATATTTAATATAATCAACTCTTTAATGGTCCCTAGTTGATACCTATCAACCATTCAATTAACATTCATGACATTTCGGACAGTAGATGAGGCTTTCTTAAGGGTTATAGGCCCTCTCAGAGAGGAAAATTTAAAGTCATCCTGAAGAGACTGCTATTGTACATTTGTTTTCTGCAAGAGAAGCTTTTTAATTTATGCATGAAATTGATTTTTCAAAGTAGTGAATACAGTCTTTGACAGATTTTGTGACATAGAACGAACGTTTCAGTGGTGACTATAATCTCCTCTGGGCTAAAACTGGGTTGAGCACTTCTGAGGACGAGATTGTGCAATAATGTAACCTGGAAAACAAGAAAGGAACTATGCTTCATGAATTTTACTAGTTTTGTAGGGTTTTTTTAAACCCATGCATTTCTTTTTATACAATATAGTGTGTTATAGCTCATAGTTTTACTGTCTAGCCATGCGGTAGATGACAAAAAAAGTTCCTTCAGTTGTTTTAAATGATACACCTTGCAATTTAACAAGGTGCCTGCCAGTTTTTGTTTTAAGGGAAGCTGAGCAGGTATTTCCTATTCACCATCTCCATAACATTCATCTTTCTTCATGTTTTTCCCAAATTGAAGAATCCCAACATGACTGGTTTTCCACAAATCAGTACCATTCTCTTCCTTGGCTATCTGTATTAGTTGCTTTTCTCTGCATTTTTCCTATTTCTTATCACTCCTTTTAAAATAGACTTTAAGAGGTACTAAACTTGCATAGGGATTATAATTAACAGTATATACAGGATTTAGATAGTACCATTTCCTTTTTTTGCTATCAACTACTTTCCCTAGCAAGTCTCAACAATTTATTCTTTTGAATAGAAATTAATGTTGTTCAGCATTTTCAGAGGATTATCCATGACTTAAAAATTACTTTCCTGAGCATCAATACAATATTTAGAGTCACCTCTGTATATATTTCATTAGAGTGACTTTCTCCAAACACATGCCATTCACACCAGAGTTTGTCTGCCATTTTATCACTAAATTGTGTTTGGACCCGGGCAGCAGCTGAGCATTACATGGCCATTCACTCACTCCTCCCCTAAGTCTCCCCTCATCCCCCCAAGTGGTATGGGCAGGAGAATGAGAGGAAAAAAGGCAAAACATGAGAACTGGGGTATGTACAGTTTACTAGGGCACCAAAAAGAGAGGAAAATAGCAGCAATTCTTTTAACAGAATACGCAAAGTGGGTGATACACAATGCAATTTGTTCGCCACCCCAAAAAATGACTGCCCATCCCATACCTGAACACCAGCATTTCCTTCCCCTCTCCTACCCAGCCAGCATTCTTTATATACTGAGCATGACATCATATGGTATAGAATAATACCCTTTTGGTTAGGTTGAATCAGCTGTCCTGGCTGAGTCCTCCCAGATTCTTGTGAAAATTAATTCTATCCCAGGTGAAATCCAGGACATAAGTCGTTTAGTGTTTTGAGATCTTTCTGCTATTCTTTGTAGTCAGCTCCAGTTTTGACTGTTTTAAGCTTGACAAGCATAGGTACCAATGCAGATTTCTCCAGGCAGCCTCATAGCTTTCTACAATTTATTTCCACCCTTTTTTTTTGTTAGTTTTCATCAGTTAGTAATTCAGAAGAAAAAACAGTTCTCCTAGTCCATGGCAGCATAACCTGTTTGCTCTTAAATGAAAATAATTCCTTGGAAGTCAAATATACTGTACCAACTTTTTTTCCAAACATTTTGGTAAGTTAGGGAA
The DNA here is from genome assembly GCA_027925045.1 of Hypotaenidia okinawae. Taxonomy (NCBI): domain Eukaryota; kingdom Metazoa; phylum Chordata; class Aves; order Gruiformes; family Rallidae; genus Hypotaenidia; species Hypotaenidia okinawae. The sequence continues at coordinate 11,999,598 of BSDF01000006.1, forward strand.
CACAAGGTGACCTCATCAGACTGCTAACAAGGTTTAAATTGTTCATTAAAGCTTCTGGAGTCACCTACCAAAATCAGAAACATAAGAGCATCTAGCAGATTTAGGGCAAACTGTTGCAAATGTGGCTTTCTAATAAGTTATTAATAAACAATTATAATTTAGGTGAAACATGGAAATAAGAAAAACATGATAGAATTTGGTAAAGCTCGCTTCCAAACTGTGGACCAGTACAGCCAACCATATTTCTGATAGGATCCATAACTATTCAGACATGAAGAACCTCAGGCAGGCAAGGAAACAAGGGTCGGAATCTGTGTATGCCTGTATACATATCTTATTAATTAGAGCTTTTATAGAGGAGCAGAAAATTCATCTAAGATAGAGAAGATCTAAGATTGAATCAGACAGTCTGAGAGTCCATGTAAGTGTTCTGTCTACTTTGATATGAAGGAAGGATATCTTGGTTTCCTTGGGGAAGGGTGGACTTTAGTTATATACCAACAACAAAAGAGGACTAACAACTGAAAACTGGAGCAAAAATAGGTGACTAACACTGAAGTACATGTGGTTATGCCCATACAATGAGATTTCTGTCTTAGAGCTGACTGAGCTAGGTCTGAAACAGGAAACAGTATAATTGCGAACATGCTAATTAGCCTCACAGAAGGACTGGGGCCTGCAACCTTAGGTACAGGGTCAGGCTAGCACAGGAACACTGCTTTTCTGTCCCAAGCCTCTCCACATGCACCAATATGACACTGAAACATATCAGGTCAGACACTTACCTTCAGGAATCCCAGAACAGACTTTTCTTACCATGCCCTAGGGCATCCCCTAAACTCCCTTTGTAGCCCACAATGCATGAAGATATTTTTCAGCTGTATGCCTGTAAAATGATTGATATGAAACAAATTGCTTGAGATGTGAGACTTTGTCAGTTATTTTGGTTTAGCCACAGTCATGTGCCAAATACTTCATGAATGCTGCTGCATTCATCTTTCAGATTTGCTGTTACCTGGGCAGCATCAGTTGTTTAATGCCTTAGTAGAACAACTCACATAGTAAATGCTTTCCAAGTCTAGCTAAGGAGGTGTTGGACACCAAACAAGATAATAAAGCCACCATAACAATGTAATTATCTTTAAAATAAATATAGGAGAAATAGAAGTCTTTTTAAGGGGCAGAAAAGTACTATTTCAATCAAGTAGTAATAATCAGAGAAGCTAATGAATAATAAAATATTAAGAGATTTTGAGAAGAGAAATTATATCTTAACTAAATTTTAAGATTATAGCATTATTCAGTAGTATTTCAATACCTGAGACTGATTTTCAGCCATTCTGTTTCTCAATCGCATATTTGTCTTCATTTTGCAAATCCTCTTTGGTTAGCATGTTATATTAGTTAAAATGATCTTGCCAACGAAACTACAGAAGAGAGGTCAGTTCCCTTTTTCCTCAGCTCAGCAGTTATTTCTCTGATATATGAAAGAGAAACACTCTGATATATGAACGATCTGAATGTAGTATCTGGCATTCCTGATGTGTGCATGCACTTATTTTCCACTCCAAGTAGAACATACAGAGTGCTCTGTATACATGAATTAGTCTCAAAAAGTTATAAACAAGAGATCACAAATCATACTGCAAACCATAATGATTCATAAAGGCAGACAGACAAGCAGAACACTATCTCAGAAAGAGTTAAAAATTAGTGTATCACAGAGGCTTGTTAAACTCTTTCATTTATAGAGATGCTACTGGAAAATCCCACTGAAGTTTAGGTAGCTAATAAACCTGAAGAAATTAGTTCATGGAAACTTTGTGATCCCTAAAGCAACATGAGTAGAATTTAACATAATCTGAAGAAGCATTAATACCTGCAAGTCTTCCTGCAGCATCAGAGAAGTTACTTGTAGGAGGCATTTAGAGTCAGCTATTTTTAGAATCTCCATTTGAAGAGACAATAACTGTTTGAAAATAATTTATCTATTAGCAGATGCCAGAAGGAGGCAGTGAGGGTGGAATCTACCTGATAACACCTTATATAACAGGTGGATGAATCAGAGAGGTGGACTTCTTCCACAGCTGCAAGCCATGACAGAGGTCCATGTAAAATTTCCGTGGATTATAGACTCAACTGTCTAGCATAAAGCACAGAGAAAATTGTGCAGGGACATCATAATAGAAACAGGATGAACAAAAAAATAACCCAAACAGCCCCAGTTGCCTAATGCAGCCATATGGCCTGTATGATTGCTAATTAGAGTGGTATCTCCTAAATTACAGACTTACAAAATAAAGGTGTTCAGCATTACTCCAAGTATGTAACTTTGCAGAACCATAGTGTAAGCTGGACTTTTTGGAAAACATTATTCCAGTCTTTTTTTGTATTTGGAATGAAGATACCTTTAAAATGAGCTACAGAAACCTATTATATACACAGAAATACAAGGAAATCCGCAGTTCTAAAAAGGAACAGGATAATCAAATGCCTGAGTAAGAAAATGAGGCACTTGAAATGTTTTGTTATGTTTTCCAATCTATACAGTCAGTCATCTGCTCTCCTTTTCCCCCAGCTCTGTCTCATCAGGATGTCACACATATGCAGCTGCCGCTCAATAGAGGCAATGATCCCAGCACAGGTGCTCCGGATCGTATTGCATAATCAAAACCTTTTTTTGCTTTCTCCCTGTTCCTCTCCTTGGATTTTTATTGTGCTTTATGCTTCCTTATTTTTTTTTTTTTGGAAAGCATAAACAACAGAGGATTGGTATTTATGTTGCCAAATGAAAATAGCTCCGTACAAAAGGGTAATAGGGTTAATATAGCAGAGCTGTTTAAAGCATATAAAAGTTGGAGCAAACAGACTAGGAGCAGAAACTTAGTTTCGCAGACGTGTGGTTGACATTGTAATTTAAGATGTTCTAACGTCTGTATTTTTTGACAAGACTTTTGTGGGACTTGAAAGCGTTTTGAAAACAGGATATGCTAAATGCAGAAGGTAGAATGTAGAAGACTGAAGTTTAAAACACTGACATCTGTCATGAAAAATTAAATTTTGGCCCTACTGAAGTTGTGACAAAATTCCCATGAACTTCATTACAGTCAGGAATTCAGAAATTTTTTTTCAATGTAAGTAAAAAATAATTTATGTGAAAATTTGCATGACTCAAAGTTGCCATTAAGTATATTCAGGATAAGCGTCAACTTTTATTTTCTGAAAAAAACCCATATTCTGGTTCATGCTCCTTTATCAGAGAAATAAAACCTTGGATTATATCTTCAGGTTAGGCTGTAGTATTAGAAACCCTCTGAATTTCTAAGACGTGAACAGAATAAAGGACATCTCAACTGTGTAGAAAATCTGTATAAGGACAGCTAGGAGGCTTGATATACACAAGCAGTTTGTGGATGTCAAACACTAGATGACAAAAACTTTGCGTTAGATATGGAAAATGCATTAGAATTGACTAAACCCTGAGCATTTAGTTGGCAGCAGATTAACAGAAAACCCCAACAAATTAGAGATTATTTTGATTTACTGATAAGGAGTGCCATTTATGTGAGTAAGGAATCACAGTGAAGAGTCATGCAGAAGCTCCCCATTGTCAACACATTTAACAAACAAATGCAGCATGCAACAGTGATAAAGTTGTTTAACATCTTCCAGTTAAAAAAACCCTCAATCAACCAAACAAAACCCCAAAGCCTAACAACAGAAACCTCAGCTTTTCTAAAGCAAACACAAAAGCAGCAGTCAAGAAGACTCAAATGCAACTTGTTTTCTACTTTCCACAGTCACAAACTGAAAACAGCAGGAAACTTAACACTGAGAAAGAGCCCTGACATTGAAATGCTGTATTATGAGTCGTTCTCAAATACTAAAATAGTAAGAGAGTGACTAGAGTTACAAGTTGTTATGCAAGAGTTTGGTAAAACATGACAAATATATAAACTCATTCTAGCATGTAATTCAACAGATCAAAAAAAATGTCCGTTAAGTATATTTTTTTTTAAAAAGAGAAGGTACAGTTTAACTAAATTAATTTAATTTAGTAATTCAAAAGAAAGTTCTTCTCTTACAGCAAAGCACACACTAATATAAAGAGTCTTATTTTTAGCATTAATGTGCAATTTACTAACAATGATTAGATTGGGATGGGAACTGGCCTTGCACAGCTGATAAACAGATACCAAATCCTGCAGTAAAGATGGCAGCTGTTTCATGAACACCATAACCAGTGTATGATTCAGCTCCCAAAAGCTGAAGTCTTAGGAGCAGTAAGAGTCAGGGCCCAGTGGGCACTGACAGCTCCACACAGCCCCCAACCAGCCAGTCATGGCCAGCTGGTCCTGGCTCCTGCCCCTGCAGCATTCTCCGGCAGCTGCCTCATCACTCTGGGACAGCAAGGAGCTGTCTGGCACTACTGCAGTTGTCAGAATTTCTTCTAAAACACAGTTTAGGATCCTATGGTATCTTCCCATAACTGGGCTTCCAGACAGCAACTCTAACGAGATTAATACATACAGGAGAAACAAGGTGAATAAATCCTGTTCTCATCTAATAGCTGGATCTCAAAAGCTCTGTCCTCAAGCTTTCATTCTCAGGTCATTCTATTAAATCACTCAAGCTAAATATGTAACATGCCAGAAACTCAAGAGTCAATCAACATTATGTAAAAATATTACTTAGGCAACAGGGAAGATAAGTGAGATGGGAACTGATGCAACTCTTGTAATACATTTCCAGCTTCTTACTGGCATAAGAGGAATACAAGGCCTGAATTAGACAAAATACCCTATGCATTTAATATTCCAGAGGAAAGGTGTACTGAATAAGTAAACTGAAAACTGAAGCAGCAGCACTGATGCATCTTGCCTTGTCAGCTAGCCTCGTACTATTTCAGAGATTCCATTATTCTAATCCATAATGTATAATTTCTTTTGTTGCTTCAGAGCATACCAACAAGTAAAACATGTACTGTCTAATGAGTGCAGTATGACAGTGCCTAACCTTTCAGATTTCTGTCTGCGTATCAGCACACTCTTCTACACAGTCCAAGAGAGCAAAATGTGCAGGAAAAAAACCCAAACATCTGTTTTTGCTTAATCTGTTATTATTCATAAAATAAAGATCCCAGTTTTCGTAGAGTCCAGGAAGAATAAATCTAAGGCACAGAGTTTGTAGAAAAATACTGTGCTGAGTATCACCAAGTTCAGTTTGCTTTTCACATTTACTTAGTGCATTGTTTCCCATGAATGGATTAAGAAGGGAGTAATAAATACGCTTTTCATCTGGTAAAAAACTGTGGCAAACCCTCTCATGTCTTGTCCTTTCCACCCCTTCCTTTTATCTTTCTAATACAGACCATATCACACAGCCTTTTCTTTGCTTATTTGTCAGTATTTGTCTACTACTGTCCATTACAGTACCACCAGACTTGCTAGAAGAGCCTGGGGTAATGTTATTGTTCTCTAAGTAATTGCAATGTCCTCAAGGCTGTGCAGAAAAAAAAGGTGAAAATGATCTTTCTGCCCCATGACTTATCATCATAAAGACTGTTAAGCAGTTATTTTCTCACAAGAGCTCCTGATGCCTTCATAGTGCAACTTTTCCATAATTGAGACCTGTTCAAGAGCAGCATTAAAATGCTTTATTGCACAGGAAGGATAAAGCAAAGCCATTATTCTCAGTCTTAAAATAAGAACTCAACAATTACTTAAACTCCTTGATTCCTTGATCTGATGCTGCTGTTACATTTTCAGGATGTGGGTTAGTTTTACCTGAATTAATTAGATCTTCTGATCTCAGAAATAATTTTAATACATGAGATGCAATTTGAGAGAGTGCTAGTAGTCCAGTATATTTTCAGCTTGTGACCAAGAGGAACTGCCTGCCAAATGTCATGCTTATATCCCAGTAAAAAGGGATTCTAATGTTTCAAATCAGATATAAGTACCCTAGGACTGAATGAAATGAAAACTCTGGATCCATAGTGTTAATCACTAAGCTTACCCACCAGCTAATCATAACTCTGAATCTGTAAATACACAGATGTACAGGAGCAGCTCAGCAACTAAGGTGCACCTAAACTAACCAGGAACAAGAAAAATCTGGATGTCTGGAGAGAGTTAGTACTTTTACAGGAAGCCTCACATGCAAAAATTTGTTTGACTCCTTGTGAAATGTAGTGGCAGATTTCTGCTTTGTTTTAAAAAAGTGACTGAAGTGAAGCTCCTGAGCAGTACAGATGAGTTACATTCATGTTGCCAGTCAAATGCATATTTTGCACAAACTCTGAAGTAGACTACCAGGGCAAGCATAGGGGAAAGTGGATATATTAAGATGAACGAAGCATATAATTTCACTAACCTTGAAACATGTAAAGATCTTGCAGTTCTCTCCAGGCTAACAGTTGTAAACTCACGAAATTCAGAGTTCAATATGCATATCAAAGAAGGGGGTTGGGGGGAAGCTAATATGCAATGAATGCTAATGTATAAGCATATTCGGAGTATTGAAAGATTAAACTAGAACCTAACAACTATTTGGTTGCTAAAGGTGAATTTTCTGATTTACAGTCCCACTAGTGGAAGTGGGGAAGATGATTCAACTTAGAAGCAGAATTCCAAAAAGCTAACAAACATTCTCCTGACTCCACTGATACACCTCCTTTTGGAAACAATTTCCATGCACTCCCCTAATGTAAGTTAATTTTTTGAAACCATAACTAATATTCTTTGCCTCTTTATAAAAGGATTTGTGTAGATACACACAGTGAAACAACTCAGAATATAATTTAATTCAGAAGTTTGGAGGGATCACCAACAGACCACTTCAGAGAAGCATTTATATAAATACTGTGAGCACTGAAGCTGTGTTCAAAAGCTGTTTTTTGCTTTATAGGTATTTGTAAATATCATGATTACAACACCTTTGGAGATGAAAAGAATCCCATACAGGCCCACCAAAATAAATCACAGAGTGACTACTTCTGTATGTCCATAACAGTAGCTGGTTTTTTAACAACCATAAGTAGTCAGAATACATGACCAATATTTATAATTGTTATGAGAAGAAAGAGAAGTAATTGTAAAATTTAATGACAAAAGACTGTAGCTATAATAAGATAGCATAAGGGGGGCAATAAAGCAATTAGATACACAGACTGATGGCTGTCAAGTATTTCTGAGGTTTGCACAACTGTTTCAATAAAACTCAAAGATTTCAAACGGGGTGGGGGAGGGGGGAATGGAGAAAGGAAGAGAGATCTATTTCAAAGCTACAATAAAACATTCCAGCCATGGTCTTCTTGCTGCTTTCAGCTATCAGAAGAGGCTGAGCAGCCAGGCATGTAGATCACACCGCTCCAAAGCAACAAACCGTTTAACAATCTCATGCTTCTGTGTCTCAGACATCTGTTTCACTATTAAGAAACCTGGACGTGATGGCCCTTGAAAGATGGAATAACTCAATCTCAAAAGTGTTACAGACAGAGATAAAACAGGCTGCCAACTGGCTAGGAAGGGGAGATATGTTTGCCAGACTAATGTAAAAACCTCCATGGTGTTGGGAGGCGTCAGAGGAATCAGCTGCAAGTGCTCTGCTGGCAGTGGGAGCAATGCAACTTGCTAACCTAGTCTTTGGATTCATCATTGGATTTGTTTACTTATTTCTTTCCAGAGTCAAGACTTGCATTAACTTGCCTCCTCCCATTGCATTTCTCAGGATTTTCTATGTACTGTGGCCGCCATCCCTGGCATAGCAACCCCTGGGTTATTACAATTACTATGAAAGTAACATTAGAAGACTGATTTTTGGAGTGGAAAACCACAAACCAGTAACTCATCACATTTCAAGCTATGGTGTGTGGTTGCAGAAGGCATAGCAGAAATGCTAGCAAAGTCCAAAACCTGGAGAGATACTCCAACATTCTGAGGAAATTGGTTTGTTGGGGTTTTTTTGTCTTGTGTGCTTTTACAAATAAACATTTGTTTTGCATATTTCTGCAAGAAAAAATTGATGCTTTATCAACAATATTCAGTTATAGTCGGTTCAACCTACCATTCTCTCGATTTAGATACAAGCATGGTAACTGAAGTGCAACACTATTCTTTAATCCATTGATCCATCTGAATGCAGACAACTTCTGGGAGAAATATCTTACATTCAAAGAAAACTTAAGAGTCAGCACACAGATGCTCATCTTCATGTACTGAATGCAGTCCCCACCATCCTGTAAAAACAGGATGAAGCTTCTCATGCCTTTCTATAAGAACAGGTTGCATTTCCCAATGCTTGGCAAACGGGACTGCTGGCCTGCAGCAAAACATTTATGTAGACAAATTGTGAAGTAGAGCCAACACTGTTCCTTAGAAGTTATTCTGTACATTAATAGAATGGCTCACTGTTGCAGATATGATGAGTTTGATGTGTCATAGTTGCTTTCAGTGACTGTGTGTATGATTTATCTAGAGCTGCCCCAGTGTTCAACATTTAAAAATTGTCAGCTATAATGTCAGGATGAAAGAAAAATGGAAGAGGCTGCTCTACAATCAATTTGCTGCTGGCAGAGCATATGTTAGTGACATTATGTGAGCATCATATATTAAAGTCGCCTTTCTACACATGACTTTAAGGCATATTCATGTCAGTGAGAGCAGGGTCTGGAAAAATCAAGCTGTTATTTTCCGCCCTTGTCTATTGACTGCAGTAAGTGCCACCGCAGAAGGAGTGCTACCACCTTGTGATCGGGAGTGGAAATTGCTCTCTTCAGGTCAGAAGTCTCCTTTTAGAAAAGGGCCATCCCTTCTTATCATGGATCAGCATATGAGCAGTCAGAAGAGGTCAGAGAATCCTGGTTGCAAATGAAAGGACAAAGTAGTATTTTACACAAGAAATTATTTAGAAAGTGGCATGGAAATTAGCTTGGTAAATATCCTGGTTGAAATGATATTTTGAAGTCCCATATTTAAGAGATAAAATTAAAAAGCAGGATCTGTAGTTAAATAATGAAGCAATACCATAGCACATGACCTTTAAGAGTGACATCTTTATATGAAAGGCAGTCAGGCTGAGCGGAATGAGGCTGAACATAGTTAATCAGCTAGGTCCTGATAAGATCATCCAGACTTCAGAAGAATAAGGGGGAAATTTGTAGTGTAAGGTTTGAAAAAGTATTCGGTAACACGGAATGATATTCACAGAATTATGAACAAAAACAACGTATTACAATAAGACACTTATTATCTGTCCTCTGTTTTGCAGATGACTTAGAAAAATGGGTATGGTTTCAGATGATGGCCAATTAAGCTATTCAACAAAATACCATTTTATTGAAAGAAATCGGGGAGAGAAAGAAAATTAGGAACAAAAATCTTAATTTTACCTTCTTATGTTTCTGTGAAGCCAGGGCTAGACTAAAACATAGTCAATTATTTGCTTAAGTCACATATGATAAATTCAGGAAGTTTGCAGCGTAACCAGAAAGACACTGAAACTTTTTTTTTTTTTTTTTAAATAAAGGAAAGGGATTTTGTGTCAGAGACCTCTTTATTACACTGTAAAAGAAGCTGGAAAAGTCAGATGCAAGAAAATGTTTATCAGCTTGGACATATGTTTTGATTAAATGTTTTGAGAAGGATTTTCTTGGTATATTTATATGCTGTCAATTTCACCACAATTTCTATAAGAAATGTCTCTTTGCAGAGTCTTGCTCAAACCTGAGGTTTGAAGCAATGTGTGAGTGAACACTTTAAAGTGATGTTTTTATTGCGCTCTAATGTATATTTTTGAAGCATAAGGCTGGGGATGTAGCGATTATTGCAGAACTAAATCTTTGTAACTAGTAACTATTAAAAGCACAAAAAGCAAAGTATAAGATGCCAGTTAATGGTACACTTCTTCATGGCTGCAAAGATGTAAAAGTACAGAACATTCATTTTTTATATATATTCACACAGGGAAAAAATATATTATCCAATTTTGGAATTGTTTTAATACTGTTAAATGAAGCTATTACATGTTCTAGCCTGGTCCTGTGGAGTCAATAACCATTAGTAGTTGCACTGCATTGAATTAAGTACCATCCTATGCTATTTTTTAAAAAGTGGAATCCTGTTTTCATGTTCCAAGGCTGTTCTGTGATGTGAATTAAAGTATACTAAATATGAATGATAGAAATTTCCTTCACAAGCACCCTCCTAATCTAAACTGAAAATGCTAACACGTAACAGCCAAATAGATGGTTACCTCTCCCACTGACCTCATTGATGTAGGTATTTAAAAACTGTAAGACAGGTCCAGAAGGCAAAATTGACATAGGTCTTGCACAGCACACCTAAATATTACTTCTGTGACATTTGGTGAAGTGTCACTTTAAACCTGTTTTCTGCATTCTGTGTAAAATCTGTTAGAACCAGGTCATAGTCATGATATTTATTTCCCCAAAGATACCCACCTAAGTATGTTTCTGTATAGATAAAATTCCTTTGTGGATCGGACTAGAGGTTTAAAATCCATCCTGGAATTCTCCATTCTTTTATTCCTAAATCTGTCCTTATTTTTTGCTTTTGTTCTAAGCCAGTTCTGGATATCCATCTGCATGGCTGTCTGTCTTACAAGGCTTGCTTCCAAAAGTTCTGAGCTCTCCCATACCTAATATCAAGACTCCATTACTCACCTATATGGATTTGATCAAGTATTTATTCCTGCTCTGTTTGTATTTTGGTACGCTATTTTATACATTACTGATATGTCACAAAATAGGGGGGAAAAGTAAGATTTATGCTATAATATTTTCTAAGCCTCCAAAGAAAACACATTTAGCAGAATTTTCTAAATATTTCTTAAACTTTTCAATGCATACAAAAAAAAATGTAATCAAATTAAAGTGATTCTGTCAATTAGGATCTTCAAAAGTTCCTTAAGGAGGGACAGAAAACCAAAGGCAATTTTTGGTTTATGAATTACATTAATTTCACCTTCTTTCTCAGGGACTTTTTTAAGGGAAAAGAAAACAAGATTTGCTTCACCATTATTTCTAATATCTGCTCGTACTACCTCAAGTTTCTGCTGGGATGGTGGTAGGATCTGTGTTGTAAACCTGCTTCTACAACTCAATGATATAAGTATGAGCTTCTCATTATGTCTTTTTGGCAAAATGGTGTTCTCTTTATGTAGCAAAGACTGTTATCCTATTATCACCATCTTTTGGTATCAAACTGGGTGCCTGTTGGCAACGTTGCTAATTGTCTTAGATATTTTTTGAACAAAACAGGCCTATTGTGTGTATTCCTTTAATACTGGAACATACAAGAACTAAGTTTAGTTTGCTGATCTTCTCCTTAGCTGTGAAAAAATATTACAGATCTGCTTTATGATGGCCTGTTTTAGAATTCTCCTTCTGTTTAGTTAGCAATTTTCCACCTCTCTGCAGAATGGTAAATGGTGCCACTAGTGTAACTATCAACATATCACTGACTTGGGATATTTCAACATGCCTCTTCTGAAATCTAGCACAAAGGCAAACAACGCTGTATTTTGTTTGCATGGCAAGGGTTTGGTAGCAGGGCTACAAAGGTGGCTTCTGCAAAAAGCTGTTACAAGCTTCCCCCACGTCCAATAGAGTTGTTGCCAGCCAGCTCCAAGATGGACCCAGTACTGGCCAAAGCTGAGCCCATAAGCAATAGTGATAGCACCTTCGGAGTAACATAGTTAAGAAGGTAAGGAAAAAAAACCCAAAACAATACACCAGGAGCATTTGCAGCCAGGGCGAGGAATGAGAAGATGTAAGAAACAACAACACTCCTTAGTTCAAGGTCAGCAGCGTATTTGTCTTACATCTCCTTGACCAATATGTCTGTCCGTTCCTCGGCTGCAAGCACTCGTCATTAACTTCACCAATATGCCAATCACAGAAGTCTGCGCACCCTGGAACTTAAGTTTGAATCCATGTACCTTCTCCATGATGTTTATATGCTACACACAAGATATACAAATATTTTAGTAACAAGCAATAAGAAATAACAGTAGCTGTCACTTGCAAACTCTAGTCTCAAGCAGCTCTCATTGGTTCCTTTGCTGCTGGTACAACCTGAGAAAACTTAAAGCTATTCTTAACTAAGCACATAGATTTTTACTCTTCCAATTGTCCAGAGACCTTGGCTCAGTTTGAAATCAATGGACACTCTGAATGCACAGTGTGAAGAAATGAAATACAGTAGTTATAATTAAATTCTGGCTAGGAAACTGTAATGGGACAACAGCTATATTTAGTCACTGAAAAGGTGATTATGTGATATTACCGTTAAAGAGATAATTCAGAATGAGTAAATTCCACTTTAGATTCCCACATTTCAGGGTACCTCCCCTCCTAATAAAAGGAAATAAAAATAAAAACGCCTTGTTATAAGAGTGATTTCCAGACAAAGTAGTAATGCATGGTTTTATAATACCTGTGTAATGACTATGCTTACTGAAAACAGGAGGAGTAACACACTTAGTAGCAACAAAACTGCTGTGTTATCTAGTGATAACGTGGTAATTACTCAATATTCTTGTTATTTTTTTCTTCATTAGGTAGCACATTTTCGTCATTTCCAATTAGCAGAAACACATGATTTTTGAGAATGAGAGGTCTTACTTTTCAGCAGATGGCTCTGAACAGGACGCAAAGAGTTATTTTGCCTCACTTTGAAGTATTCTGGCAAATTCTGGCAGGGCACCTTTTCAGAAATTTACTTCAAACCATATATTATTCATGGGTCTATTTGTCTATGAAAAATGGGCTTTCTTATATTCAAAGGGATTTACTTCTCCAGTTTTTTGAAGGGAAAACAAGAGACGGAAAAGTAAAATGCAATTCAAGCACACCAAAGTGTAGTATTACAGAAGATATGTTACATTCAGTGGTTTTGCACTTCTAAGCTCTTTGGAGCAGATTGCTCAGTATTACAAAGAGTACCTCACTCAACTCCCCAGTGCTTAAATTGCCTGCTGAGAACTACAGACAGGGTGGCAGCTTCCCCAGACTAGCTTGCTCAGCAGGGATTATACATTTAGGGACTATCTTCAGCACAGAAAGTCTTTATACATATAAGTCCTATTGAAATAGCCAGCCTAGGATAAAAGTTCTGTTTATGAAATCCTTTGGTTTTAAAAAAAAAAAGTCTTTGGGCCTTCTCCAGTTTTTCTTTTAAAGCTGAGTTTGTACCATATATCCCAGTAAAGCAAATAAATATTTGGAGTCATTTGAGGAAACCAGGATTAGGCCCAGTATGTGCAGGACTTCCAGCCTGCTTAAGACTCCATCTGTCCTGTATTTTACTGAACAACTGTAAAGACTCTTCCTTCACCTTGCACTTTCTGTGAAGTTAACATAAGAGGCTAGCTTGAGGCACTGGCTGAAATAAAGGGCCAAGGGAACTACCTTTAAGGAAGAAAAGTTCCTCTTATCTTAAAAAAGGTGAAACCTTGATTTAAAAAACTGGTTTTGGGCAAGTAGCCTGGGGTTTCTGTGTGGCTGAAGCAAAATGAAAATAGCAAAGGGAGAAGGATTGTCTGGTGTTTTTAATTAACATGGAATAAGATGTCTAAACAGTTTGTGAAATTGCATACCCTATTTATAATAGATTTCTTTTTTTGGTGGGTCAGGCAAGAAGTATTTTCTCTAATATCTACCTAAGGCTGTCTCTGAAGTGTTAAATTTGTCCAATTTCCTCATTCCTAGTGTTTGGTTTTGTACCGGACAGATCAACCCTTGTAGCTCCAACAGGGATAAAAGTCCCAACATTGCAGTAAGGGTTGCTTTTCAACACTAAGCACCACTAGCCAAAGTAATAGCCTTACTTATAGAGAACTCTGTTCACAAAATTTAGATCCATATGACACAAACAAGTCCAGAATACATTTCAAAAGTGATGGTAATAACAGTATGGCTATAAAAATTAAACAGTGCTGATACAGACAGAAAAAGCTATGGTAGGAAGAAAATACAGGTATCATTTTTCCTTTCCTGGCAACAGACTTTGCTACCTTCATTTCTGTTCTTGAAAAATTCTTCACAACATTCGGTTTTTTGTTACAGACATTATCTGTTATACCAATAGGAAATGGGTACCTTGAACAACACATGTAAATCACTTGTACATACAACTTCTGAGTTAAAAAGGACGATTACATGTCTAAACATCCTTTACGGTGTTCCATTTGTGAGTTGTAGGGCTAGAAATAAAAAGCAAAATGAAAAGTAAAATTAACCAACTTCAACAGGAGTTATGGCTGATACAAAATTAAATTCAGTCTGTGTTACCATTTGCATCAAGTATCAAGGTCCCTCCCTGCACCAGTCAGGAAGGATGGGCTGGATCCAAGTAATATAAATAGGCTGTACATCTGATCTGAGTAGAAATGTACAAAGTACTAATTATATGCCAGTCAAGAAGCTGGCTTGTAAAATCAAATGACTCTGCACTACGTTACTCCTTACACTTGTTTTTTCCTACCCTTTCTTTACCAGTTCTGTGCACTTCTCTGAGTCACGTAAAGAAAAATAAATCCCAATCCATACAAAAATAGCTTCATCAGACTATATCTACTGGAGTCTGGATGTACAAAACAGCTTCACATTGTTATGCATTTCCTTCTGACAGCTTCCAAGTGAAGGAGGAGGCATAAATAAGGTGGCTTTTTTCCCATCTTTTCTGTTTGCAAAGGGAAGGAATGGAAAGAAGATACAGAAATGGGCATCTCAAGCCTGTTTTATCACTCTGCAGAAGCACACTGTCTTCTGTACTTTAATTTCTCCTTTGTCCTCAGTTCATTTCTTTGGAAATGGCTTACTTTAATTGAATCAGTGCCTTCACAGTTTGTCCTTTTATCCTTTCTTTACATAAATAAAAAGCATATATAATGTCAGCAAAGCCTTAGCAGTTGCATTCCATGCTATGTTAGTGCATCACTAAACATGCAGAACTTAATGCAGAAGGAAACCTTTTCAAAGCAGCTTTTTTTAGATGAATGCTATTATAATTAGAGCAACCTGGTTGCAGGTTCTGCAGATGCTAAGAAACCTGTAAATAGGAGAAAGACTTCATATCATGTCAGACAAAATATTTTTGAAACATCTGCATTGAAATTCACACAGTCTTTCTAATCAAACTTTGTAGGTCAAGATAAAATGATTCTCCTTCCATTATTCCATCACCTGACCTATTGTTTCAGTATTCAAGACTCCTTTCTCTATAGTAGGCCTTGAACTATGTAATTTTTCCAACTGCCGTGTAGCATAAAGATAACAAAAGAGATTAAGTTACCTTGTTTAAATAGTGGTAACATTCTAATTGGAAGATGAGTACAAGTTGATTTGAATTTATTAATTTAAGTAATGCTGAAGTCTAGAAGGAACAAGACCACGAACAGAACAGTGAAGTTTGTCTCCCCTTCTCGAGTTTAGAGTATCCAGGTAATTTATCCATGCTACTCTGTAGACTGTGAATATATACACAACAGTGTTTCACCAAATGATTCAATGTTAAGCCTAATAATTCTGATTCGGCTGGACTCTCTATAGCATGTATACATTTAGAAGGAAGTGAAAATAACTACCAATTCAAAGGGAACACTGACTTGGCATACAAAAAGGCTTATGTTTACTTGGTTTAAAGTATCCCCATTACTCATCCGTCTTCATGGTGCTTACTCTAAAGCCAGATACATCATGGTAACACTGATAAAACTAAATGTGGTCTATGCTGTTTAGAGGTTATAGATAATCTGCTGCATAACTAAAGCTGTAAGAGCTGTCTGCCACTAAGTAAAGAAACAGTGAGAAGAATCTGACAGACCATAATCCACCAGACAGAATTTTCTGAGGGTTTTGGATTTTTTTTTTGTTAGAATGCATCTCTTTGTTCCAGAATAAATACTTGAAGTGGTGGTTAACTACAGGAATAAAGGAGAGTTTAATCTAACAAAATTGCGAGTGATTTACAAAAATGCATTTTCCCATCTTCTCTACAGTGGAAGAGAATTGCTGCTTTAATATTTAAGCACATGACATTTAGGAGTACATTAAAAACAACTACAATATTTCAGCTAGGAAAATGGGAATAATTAGTACGATTATACACTGATATATTTTAAACCTCTCAGGGCACTTAAAGATGTAGTTATCTTTTTTACTTTTGCTTTTAGCAATAGAAAAAAGAAAAATATCAAGAAAGTAAGTAAAATTCTTATTTAATTTATCTTTGAGTAGCAAGCAGTGAATTAGTTATGGAGCCACACATGACGAATGGCAGATGCTTTGTGTTATCCGATTTATACACTTATGAATTCAGTGGGAAAATAGCATGTGGTTCCACTACTGGAGACTGTATCCTAATGTATATGAGAAAAGGAATAGTCTTAAGGGTGGTCCATGTGGTCATTTTCTGACTTTAAATAATATACATTCATAGTTATTGCTTTTTTAAGAGCATTTTTTCATATGAGTCCAGTTCTCTTAATTTATTGCAAAGTTAACACCTCTAATTAAACCCTATAACAGAAATCTCTTTTCCAGACATGCCAAATGCCATTCTAATTCATTCCTTAATGAGGACTGTCCTTAATTTAGACAACCTAGATTGATTGATTTTTCTAACTGAAAATCTGAAAACAGGTAAATTAAATTATACCTGCTCAATATCATACCAATAATACTGAGATTACAGTACAAGAGTTCATGGCTCCCACTCACAAATTCAATCTGACTAAAAGACAGAACTTCTTTTCTTCCCTGCATAAAATGTGCCTGCAATACAAAGTTTTACACACACAAAACAGGATTGGTAATGCCAAAAGCCCAGTTGCCAGCCACGCTATGTATCTGTGGAACGAGAACCTCCCATTTCAAAGACACATTCATGTAAGAGTCCATTTTCTGTAGTATACAGTCAGTAAAATAACATTTGCTATTTGCAGTAACAGTTGGTAATTACCACAATGATGATATGATGCCATACAAATCAGTATTTTACACTGATTGAAAAGACAAAGCTTTTTACCTGATAGCCATGTGTCTTGTGTTGGTGATGCAGAATTTCAGTGTAGGAAACAGATTCACAAAGTCATTGTTAGGAATCGTAGGGGAAAAAGGGGCACTTAATGTACCCCTCCCTGTTTGTGGCTTGACTAAATATTTTGAAGCTTCCAGGACTTAAAACATGACTGGTATGTTACAGTAACAAAATATTTATGCAAGTATAGTGAGTTGATATAAGTATGTAAAAAAAGGGGAGAAAGGCAGTTTTTCAGTATAATACATACTATTATCAGCCATTTATAAGCCACAATCAGATCTTTATGTTTTTATGGGGTTTTCTTTTTTGATCAAAGGGTAATTTTGCATGAATTCTATTTGATGTTATCAACAAGATAAAGTGGGAGTGCATAATGGAAGGATGAGAGACTGCATAAATTGAAGAGAGAGGTTCAGACTGAGTAGAAAGAGAAACTTCCACTGTGTGGAGTGTGAGAACACTGAAATATGTTGTCCAGAGAGGATGTGCACTCTCCATCCTTGGGGGATTTCAAGGCTGGACTAGCTTAAACCCTGAGAAATCTGATCTGACCTCATAGCTGACCCTGCTTTGAGCTGGAAGTTGGAATGGATGACCTACTTAGATCTATTCCAGCCTGAATTATCCTATGATCCTATGGTTTTCATCATTAAAACATGTCTTTTTAATTTCAGTCCTGATCATCTGAGCACCTTCTAGTTCTTCAAGAGTAAATGTCACAAAAGTACCCTAATGAAGAGAAGTTTCAGTTGTCAATATTTGGTCTATCGCAATCTTCTTGAAAAACTTGAAAAAATTACAAGATTTATACTAGAGGAAGATGTAGAGAGAGGCAAAAATGAAGGGAACAAAATGTCTCAAGGAACTTGTCAAGGACAATTCTCACTGTGGAAGCTGCATAAAGGCAGAATGGTCAACAAAGTTTTGGTATGAGATTATATTTTAGTTAGAGGGGCGATTGGATGGACAAGTCGTGCATTGATCTTTTAAAGAAATTTTTGTGCTGGCAAAACTTGTTTTGATTAAACCTGTTTATTCAATAACTGTTGTTTAATAGATTTATAACTGCGAGGTCACTTATTCAAACTAGAGTTCCTACTGGATACTAAATATGTATCTTTACATTAAATATTCTTTTGTTTCCAACGCTCTTTCTTTTCTTTATTACTTTACATAATAACATACATTCATTAATTATATTAGCAATGATGAAGGTTGCAGAAACAGTATTTTTAAATATGATTCATGCTTTTTTGGTGCCAAAAACTAAACATTTTCAAACAGCTAACAGTTGAGGTAGTTACTGTCTTTATAAAAAAATTCAAATCTCCATTTTTGGCTTCAGAAATTAATGACAAGGAAATATAATTTTTAAAAGTGTAGTATTATGTTTGGGTTTCTTTTAGTTCCATACTTTTAAATTTTGTATTAGAATATACTTTTTTACTGTTTTGTGAATTATATGCTTGTTAAATTAATAATTTGTGATTATAGACAGATTATTTGCACTTACAACAAAATCAACGTTATTACTCAACAGACAGACAGAAAGGAGTTGACTTACACTGAATTCTTTTTGTTCTGACTTCATTTTTAATTCATTTGGTAGCATTTCTCAGGACCAGTTTCAAACTTTAAAATATACAAAATGACCTTTCCTATAAATACACTTTGCCTTAGGGACGCAGATGGCCACCTTATGCTTATAAGAGAGAACATCATCCATTTTGAGTATCTTGTTTTAACTTCCTGAGTTCCAAACAGCTTCTACAACTCACACAGCATACCAAATGGGTTCTACCCAAAAGAAAAGAAATACAATCCAGGCTTTTTGGCTGCAAATATGAACTGAGCTTCTCTTAAGACAAGAAAATGAAGGACTTGTTGTTCATATGTGCATTTCACTGTCTGATGTACTATGCAATGAAGTACCATGAAACTCGCACTAGGAAAATTCACTGGATAGATGAGAAGCCTGCAATGATTCTGTTCCACAGCGATCGCAAAATCAACCAAACCCAATCTGTGTTGGCCACCCTAATTCCTTGTTAGGGACAATCCAGACCTTACAGTGACACAAGGCTCTTAGGAGTTCCAGGGGAAGAAAATAGAAGAACAGCAGTTACAAGTAGCAACAGAGGAAGGGAGTTTAGATTACGAGCTGTGATCAGCATCATTAATTTAGTGATATTCCATGGATTTAGATTGAGGTTGACAGGCATTTCAAGAGCTAAACTCCTTTCAAATTATCTGAGATTCTGTGCAAGATATTTAATACAGACTTTACCAAGAAATTTAGCTAAAAAGCTGATTTGCTGGGTACTTACCCAATGCCCAAAGCTGTAAAGGAATTATTGTGTTTGATTTCTTTCTTTTCCCTATATATCCCTTTAATGTATTTACTGTGGATAACTTTCTAATAATTCTAGTTTTTCAAGCATATGTTGTAAAACATAAAGCAGTCATTTATGCATGTTTACAACCATTAATTTATCATTTATAGCTGATAATTTTTTTACTTACCAATTTAATGGAGCCAGCGAACTCAACTAAAGGATGGTTAGGAGTCCAAATGGAGCCCAAAAGCACTAATCCATCAATTCTCCCCATGTCATTGTATGCATGCATGCTGTTTCCCAGCTCTTTTACCCATCTGCACCTTTTCATTCTTGAGTCCTTGATCTACCTTCCAAACAAAGCATCTCAGCCCATCAGACCAAGCTGACAGCCAACTGCAATTACAGGAACACAGCACCATTTTTGGCTCCAACTGTTCCTGCCTGGTTTTAGAGAATTCAGTATCAATTACCTTTATTAATCGAACCTTGATTCTTTTTCACATACCCTGTATATGCATATTTTCTAAAAGAAAAAAATATAGCAGATCTTTTAAAAAATGTGTGTCTCTTTCTCTCCTCATCTAAAGTAAATTAAACTAGGATGTCTTTTTTGGTGAACTAAAAAAAAAACCCCACTTTTTGGACAGTAAAATGGATAATTAAGTTGACTAACAGGAAAAATTAATTATGGAGGTGTCATAGTTTTACTCCAGCCAGTAACTGAACACCATGTAGCTACTCACTCAATCCTGCAACCATAAGGTGATGGGAAGAATGAAAGAAATCATGGATTGAGATAAAGACAGTTTAATAGGGTAACAAAGGATGATGATGATAGCACAAACAATAATGCAAGTAATGTACAAATGCAATTGCTCACTGTATGCAGAAGAAAAATAAAATAATCTGATGTCCACTTTGTGTCTGAACAGCAATTCTGCCTCCCAGGTAGTCTCTCCATTTATAGAGAGAGCATGTTGTCATATAGTAGGAAATATCTTTTTGGCCAGCCTGGGTCAGTGGTCTAGCTATGCTCTCCCAGCTTCCTGTGAATCTGGTAGAGCATGGGAAGCTGAAAAGTCCTTGACTTGGTATAGGCACTGCAACTACCTGGCAACACCTAAAACATCACTGTTTTGTCAACGTTATTCTCATACAGAATCCAAAACACAGCACTAAACTGGCTACTAGAAATAAAAATTAACATTATCTCAACTGAAACCAGGACACAGAGAGAATTGGTTTGGCACAAGAAAAACAACAGATCCAAGGGGCTGTGCCAGTGGGCAATGAATACAGTGGTGCCAAAGAAGCTTGCAATGTTGTCATTGAAACCTGCTAGTTATCATTTATCCTCTGGCTGGACATCATCATTTATCACCATCCAATTCCTAGCAAAGCATCACATCATACTCCCAAGTTTATTTCCCACTGTACAATGACCTGGTTTACACTCTCGCCAGAAGGCAGAATCACTGCTTGGAAACAGACTGGGCATCTTGATTTGGGTTTTTTCCTGCATGTGGTGAACAACTGCACTTGTTTTATTATTGTTGTTGTTATTTTCCTTTGTTATGCTATTAAACTGTCTTTATATCAACCCATTACTTCCCTCCCCCCTCTTCCCCATTCCCTCCACCCTTTTCTAGAAGCAGGGTTGAGTGAGTAGCTGTTAACCCAGCTCTGTTACCAGCTAGGTTAAACCGCAACAATGATTATTCAGCATTGGGATTGCTGAGTGCCTGGCTCCTTAAAGATGGATGCAGGCTGAAAGGTTGACTGATGCGTGAAACTTTGATTGGCAAAATATATCATTATTTCCAGTTTAGGTGACACTGGGATTTCTTTAGGTTTTCCATCATGTTGCTTCAGGACTCTACAGGCACCATTATTTATTTCTATTTATAATGAAGTTTTGGCTTAAGTCAAAAGACAGGCTGTTCTTGTCACATATTCAGTAGAAAAGGACTGGAATTCCCAGAAGAAAATAAAAAAGTTCACTCTAGGTTTTAGAGGGAACAAAGTAATACATTACACTGCTTCTCCTTCCCTTCTGACAACTTCGCTTGCATTCACCAGTAGTTTCTCTGGCATTTATTGTCTCAAGACTTCTCTATTACATCTTCTGACATGCTTCAAACAAAATTTTAATAGCCATACTTACATCCTATTATTTACAGGATGTCCTGGTGTCATTAGTATTCCAGTAATTGCATAAGTTGACATTATTTTCTCTTTGGATCCCATCTGACATAATTTTATACAGCCATGGTGATATAGCATAGATATATATATGTAGATTTACCATCACTAAACTGTAGGCTACATAGTCTGCAGATACATGGAAATTTATTTATGATCTGATCTAAGAAAGAATATTTACTCAAGCAGCTGAAATTATGTTTCTCATTTATAATTGAAACATATCAGTAGAAAGACTATGGGCAACAATAGAATTTTATTAACTGTACTCCTTGATAAGTAGTAGACTTTATATGGATTTATACCACTGTATTGCAGAGGCTTTTTGTATACAAGTAGTTCAGTCTTCTTGCTCATTTACCAGTTAGGTTGTTGTCACTCCTGCTCATCTAAGGTATCCTAAATTCTTTCTCATTTTACAAATAATTTTTTACCTAGAAGTAATTTTTTTTACCATGCTAGTGTGACTTGGATAACAATGGACTAAGTAGCACATTCTCCCTGGAACACTTAAGATAAAGATGTCTTTCTGCTTCCAAGAGTATTTTGAGGCAAAGGTAATTCTTCAGATTATGCAGCAAGACAAAAGTGTTTTTAAACACTTCACTGTCTGAAAAAAACCTTACAGCTATAAAAATACATTTATAATCCTTTGAAAGGGTGAATTTTACATTGGTTCATGGACATCTGTGGGAAAGAAAGCCAACAGAAAGATGAAAGAAAGCATACACAAAAGCATAATTACTGGCTAGTGTTGAAGGAAAATTTCTGTCAAGTTCTCTGAGTAGAGTTTTCTGGGTACTTAGATTTCTGAGGTTCAATACAGAAAGCATTAGAGTGGAGGGTTGGGGAGAAATTCTTCTTATCTAAAAACCATGAAGGAGAGTACTTGCAAGAATCAAAGACAATAATTTTGTAATATCTTTGCTTTTTATTACCAAGATAGCTGTAAAGCCACTAAACCAGTTTCTGTAATGCAGTTATGATGGCAGTTAAAAAATGAAATTTCCAAGTGCAATACTTAGGGGTATATCATCACACATCCAGTTTAGAAATTTCAGGTGTACAGAAGGAAGCTTTAGACAGATCTTTTTGTCCCCATGGTCTCCAAAACACTTCTCTCAGAAGGCATCCAGAGTAATTTTTGCATCAGGGGAAATAGCAGGAATCAGTATTGTCAGGAAATCTAGCAGTATTTTCTAAAAGTTGTGTATTGTAATTTCTATTTCTACAAATTCTTTTATTTTAAAGTTGGATGCATTTAAAAACTGGCTCTACTGTTCCATCACTGCTGCTTGTGATGTTCCCAATTGCTATTACTTGCAACACAGCGACAGCCACAAAGTCCTTGGTGACTACAGATTTGTTACAACACTTTCATTTATATTTATCCCAAAGGATAAATACCAGGCACACAGCAATGACTTAATCTACCAGTGAATCAGGCACTACTGGAGTGGAATACAGCAGATGTTTAACAGCATAACACAGTATTGCACAACAGTTTTAAGACAGCAAATGATAAATGTCTTATCAAAATGACACCACAGAAGGAATTTAGGAAGGCAGAATGTAATTAAGTTAACTGCAGTTTATACAAGTAACTGGTGGTAATACATAATTATTGCAAAACAATTTCATAAGATCTTTAGCAGACAAGAGTGATAAGACTTCAGTTCTATATCTTACCTGCAAAGTCAAAATCTTGCACAATGGCCTTTAATGCAATACCAGACATAGATAACTGCTAGTATTTGAAGGGGCAATTAGCCCAGAAGATCGGCCAGAATGGTATTAAATATCTGAAAAGATAATACAAGAGAACCTGATCACCAGAAGAGTCAGAGACTAAACACTGATGTACACACAACTTAAGAAAAATTATTTCAGTCTCAGTGAAGTTACTCTAGATTTGTATCACTGTATGAGATCCTGTCACATATGCCTGACCATATAAAAACTTCCTACGGTAGTAAACATTCACTGTCAAACAGTGGAGAAGAATAGTCATAGCCTGAAATAAACTAACTCTGGTCATTATGATGTTTTTATGTAACAGAACATTTTTTTTTTCTTTAATTAAAGGAATTTATAACTTCAATAGATGATGCAACAGTCCAGTATGACCCAGCTCTGTAACTCTCACTGCATCTGTGATAACTAGAAAATGCATGGAAGCAGCCCTGGAGATCTAGTAAGGAGTCAGCCAGGAAGCCAATCATATACCCAGATGCTACACTGGAAACAAGAATTTGAGAGCTTTCCATCTGGGATCTTGCATCTGCCAAATTTGTCACATAAGTGGTCACAGCAGTTAGGTTCTGTGCTCCAGATGAGAGGGAAAAGCACCAAAGGGAGCTATTTACCACCCTGCAATCAACAGGAAAATGCTGTGCCAACTGAAAGTGTAATCATATCTACAGCAATGTGTTAATGAGCTCTGAAAATGTTTTGTAGAATAAGAGAAGTCTCTGGCATATAGAGAAATCAAATACACTGTACATAGACATGAAATTATATGTTAACATTTATGATTAAAAATCTTCATTAGCCATAAACTGTCTATAAAAGCAATCAAATCAAGCCAATAGTAAGCTATGCTGGATTGTTTGCCTGTGTTACATGTCTGTGCTTCTTTCTTCACAGGTAGCTCAACCATCAGTAAAAGCATTCACTCTTCAAACTCTTGCCCAAGAGAGACTAAATACAAGTTGGTTTTTATTATAGCTAAATTTTAGAAGGTTTGCTGGTCAGTGAAAAAAGAAAAAAGACTTTAATTAAACAAAAAGCCCAACTCAAACACCACAGCAAGACAAAAATAAAAGACACATTTCAAACCCTTGATTATTCTGGGGCAAAATTGTTAATGCTTCATTGAAAAAATTTCTCCTGTGGTTAATAGCACAACAAGTGAAACTCTTCTCTTCTGAGGTGACACTGAGCTGTAAATATGCTTGGTAAGACGGAGCATTCTCTTTCTCTTACCGTTTCCCTAGGTGGGGAAGTTGATGCCTGTTTTACAATGTTTCTGTGTAGCACTTAATACAGGAAACTTGATATCTACTACTACTACTGTAAACACTCACACACCGCCCTCCTGAAAAAAGTGATCCCTGTGGATTCTATAAACCAAAAGAGGAGATTGCTACCTCCAGAAGTCAGGAAAACTATCATGACCAAAAATGACAGACCATCTAACACACCTCTAAACACCGTAATTAGAAAATACAAATAACTGATAAGTAAGTTTAATGGGATGGACCTGTTTGACAAAGGTGGTCAGTAAAATTATATTCATGAGCAAGTGAATTGGTTGAACCTGTTTTACAACTTCACAAGAGACAAAAAACAACCTGCAAAGCTTTCTCCTTAAAAGTGTCCTAATTCTTTGTTGGTGTTCTTTAAGGAAGAGAAAGATAGTTTGAAGATATGGAGGTTCTCCTGAACTGACCCTAATAAACTATGAGGCACATTCTGATACAGCTAATGCATGCTAATGAGGGAGCCATATGAATTCCATTTGTTATTCTTGATAATGTATAGCCTTGGGAAGACAGCAAATTGGGGAAGCTACGTAGTAACAAATCATCCCACTCCTTCTGGGTGTTTGCTCCAGTAGTTCATTAATTTATATAGCAAATGTGGGAAATATCAATATATCATCAATATTAATGTAGTACCATTATGGGTGTAAAATATTTACCCGGGACAGCTGGTAACGATGTGCTCTCTATCACGGTCCTTTATGTCAGTCCTCTAAGCTTGAGATAATTTTTCCTCAAATAACAATGTACTTATCTTCTTTTTTTTTCTCCCTAACAACACTGTCTGCCTGTGCACTGCTTCAGGCTTTGCAGAGGTACAGAATATCTTCACAGAAAAAAAAACACCTTCAGAAGTGAAGAGGTTACACATGCAAGTAGTACAACTGCCATAATTGCAGAGATGGTTTCTGAAAGTGTGAAGAACAATCAAGTCTTTCGTGTTTCCTGAGAACAGGGACTGCAACCTGAATTCTAGGAGCTTGAGACACCATATTTCAGCTAATTTTCTGATCAGATGATATTAAAGGCTGATGCTATCTTTTTAAATCAGACATTCTATTTCTTCAGACAGTTTATCAAAAACTTCCTTATATTTCATAAAGGCTACGAAATAAATGACGCTGAATTACAGCACGTTCTAATGTTATTTCTTGAAGTTTCTGCTAATGAAGACAGACAGTAACACAAAGCAAGTTGCTTGTCTCACAGTGAATTACCTGTGGGACTAGCATGTTTGATTCCTACAAGGATTTTCTTTAGAATACCAAAGAAGAGCTAAAGGGGAGATTAAAAAACAAAACCAAGAAAATCTCCAGATTATGGAATAACTGAATTGTGAACAAGAGATGTGGCTGAATGTTGTGCCTTTTTTTTTTTTTTTTTTTTTTTTTTTACACAATACCCTTTTTGCTGTATTCCATGAGTAAGCTAGACAGTCACTGACAAAATTCAAAGTGATTAAAATCTTTTGGAATGTAGCACAATTCCAAACTCCATTAATAAAAACAAACAGGAATTTTCCTCCTTTAACACCCCAGAAAATGTTATATTGAACAACTCCTTTTCCACCACCTTTAAAAGTATGGGGAGCCACACATTTAAAAGATTCACACACAAAGATGGTTAGAAGCATTTGTTGTGCTATGTAAAGCAGTAAATCATTTGCTGATTGCTAAATATTTTTTCAAGCAACAATACATGGCAATAGATCCATTACCTCATAGCAATTCTTCGTAAGAGCTAAGGAGAACCCTGCAGCAGAAGATGGATAAAGTCTCAGTCAGACATGTTTTAAATGTAGTTGCAAAGAGGTGCACAATAGTAGATATCATGACTTCGAGAAAACACACAGTGAAAGATTAAAAACAGAGTTTCAGACTATAGCATAAATTAAAATTAATGTAAATGGAAGTTACTTAGAAACATCACAAACTCAAAGAAAATGCATCTTTTAAAAATGTGGTAGGACAGATTCAAAATCAATTATGTGCTTGGCCTTAGAAAGTGAATGTATTCATAAGAAAACATGCAAAGAGCTAGAGAAAATTCTGCAGATGATAGAAAAGCTGTAATGGCACTACTCCTAAGAGAGTTTATCACTGTACATCAGAGAATCGGAGAAGACTGTTGTTTTGGAACTTACAGAAGAAAGAAGGAAAAGCAAGAGCAAATATACTCAGTGTCATTATGCATAAATGTGTGGGCTTTGGCTATTTTTTCATAGGATATTTTTCTCTCAGTAGGACCTTCTTTAACTTAAATACTTTAAGCTTTAACATAAAATCAGTGTTTATTCTGCAACGATACTGAGACAATATTTTCCCTCAGGGGTCATGAGAAAACATATAGCAGACATTGAGATAAATTTTGTAGTGTCTTTTGGGAGACTTTTTCTTTCTTTGTAATCTTGAAATGTTCCAGTAGAAAAATATAACACCAAGGAGATTGAGATTCCAGATTCTACACAAATCGTCTCTTAAGGAGGAGGAAAAAAACCCACGATGACCAGAGGCTTTGAATTATTTTGAAGACCTGGAGTTGCTAAGCTGAAATGAAACAAGAAACTCAGAGCTCAGTATAATTAAAAATAACATATTTAGCATAGAAAGATTCAAATCAATATTAAAGGTATAATGTGACTGCTGATGGAATCAATAACTTGGTTACCTACAACAAAAAGTATCTGGGGTAAAAGAGAGGGGCTGGCTGCAAGAGGACAACAAGGAAGATCTGTATTTAGTCCAGCTGCCAAAACCAGCAACATTGCCACATTATTTAGACAGAACTATTGAATGGATGAAGGATTCAAATCTTAATAGACAGCTTCAAATAAAATAAGCAGTGGTATAATTTTCACTTCCAGGACTGCTGTCATTTGAACAATCAATGAGTAGTATATCTCTAAATTTTATCATCTTTCTACAGCTGACTAGTATGACACAAAATGTTAAAAACAGATCTTGAAAGCTGATCCTGCATTCCCAATAGGACAAGGCTAAAAGTCTTATTTAAAAGTTTCTCTGAAATCCTTCAAGTGTGCCTTATGCGGGCAAGCTCAGAAAGCTACTCAACTACTGTGTGTTAAATTCTGAGGAAATACATAGCTGAAAGAGTAATGAAAGGAACAACAGTGGATAAAGATTTAAAAAGCAGAAGATGGCATGAATTTTATGATGAACCGAGACATCTAAATTACCCAGGCACTTGTATGATTGTGTTTGTGCAGCATATATACTGCCTTACTTACTGGTAGGCAAGCTAGGATCCAATGGGTTTCTAATGGATCGTACTTCACATTATGGGGATTATTTCTGCACTATCCTTAGGCTTTGCCTGGTTATTGCAGGTGAAAATGAAAGATAGTGTACATACAGTTCCTTCACCTGAAGTTTCTTGGGTTTTTTTGCTGTGTGTCATTTGAAGTACTCAAAGCTACTTTTTCTGGCATTAATTGCTAGCAGAAGTACTACTGTAATGCTTAAGTTCATCTTTGCCTTGAGGTCAGTGACAGGCTTATTTGAGCCTGTAAGCAACAGTTAGGACTACTATATTCTTTTCCAAAGCTAACTTATTTATGGGAAATGTTAAGTATCAAATATTAATTTAAAACCTAAATATATCTATATATTTAGTTTATAAACCAAATCAAGCAACAGTGAAATAAAAGATTTAATGTTAGCTAGAGCATTGTCCTGGGTTTGGCCCTAGACTATAAGCAAGCATTTAACCACACACTTTGATATCTTTGATAAAGGTTCCCTATCATAAGTATAACATATGGTTCTGCTGTACAAGCAGACACAGTCATTTAATAATCAGGCATTTTCTGGTAAAAAAACCCCATTGATTATAATGTGGTTATTCTATAATAATAGATTGAAAAAGCCTTTCCCAGTAAGTATTCCTACATATAAACTGATTTGTGAAATTGTCTATAAGATAATTGAAAAGAAAACAAACATAGCACCCCTGCCATTAATTCTGAATAAATATTTACCTGATGTTGATAGCATTAGTTTATTAAAATTCATTTATGTTTGGGTTGTTTTCAGTTTTCAGAAGAAAACTTATCTTTCACAGTTCTCAGTGCCTATAATTTCCTAAAATAAATATATTTAGTTCACCTGATAATTTCTTCCATTTCCTTAATTAAAAAATAGAAGACAAAACTACAGGCTTTATAACACATCTAGATTTCTAAAAACCTGAGTCCTAGGCAATTAATTGATAAGGAAGTTTATTTCCAAATCAAGGACCATCGTAGATAATTTGCCAGCCACTTACTTGTTTACACTGAGAGCATAAGTACCTGCTGCTGTCTGCAAGCATCCAAGTCTTAAAACATTAGGGGGTTCACTGGCTAAACTGACCATTAATTTAAACAGGAATCCTTTAACAAATGTATATAGATCACGTAACTTGCACTTATCTTCCATTTGCAGAAGACTAAACTTTGTATCCATATTTTTCCTTTACAATTCCATACTAATGAATGTCTGTCCAACACTTAATTTGGAAATATCTCCACATATAATAGTATCAGATATTTTAGCCAGACAAGACTCTTTATGGGCAAAGGAGATAAAGGTGACCATTTTAATGTTTGCTGTTTGGGGAACGAGGCTCCTGACAGCAAATCCAGTTCTTAGTCTCTGACAAAACATCATGGATAAACTGAGTTTCTTGTAAACCCTTTCCACAGATCTAGTTTTCAGCTCAACAACAAAACCTCTTTAAAAACTTGGGTTTTATAAAGCCTTATTTTATCCAGTTCTGCTGAGAAGATAGATGGTCAACACTCTCAGTTCTACCAGTTTTTCAGTTGGGAACTACAGCTATGTGCTACTTTTTTTTTTTTCCTTCCCATAGTCAGAAAGAATGGTACAACTGAAGTACAGAACTTGAACGTATCTTTGGCGATAGATAGAGACTTGATCAAGACCAGTGCCTCTCATCTGATTAGCTCTGCACTGTGGTTTTACTAAATGGCAAGCCTCAAGAGTGATAGATACACAAGAAAGATTCTGAAAACCAGAAAAATAAAAATGCATAGCCATGCATATATCAAAACAGAAAAAAAGAAGGTTGACTTGAATACACATCTTCAAATTTATGGTAACTGAATGATTCGGTGCATCTTATTAACATCTCATATCTTGGTCCACATATGATGAAGACAATTTGCTTTCATTCAAGTCTCACTGATGTTGTTCCTTTTGGACTGGGTCATGGCAAGTGACTCATTCACCAATTCCCTTTGTTGGAACTGAAATTAAACATTTAAGGTCCATACGCAAATGTTAACTTTAATAGGAACACAGAGAACACACACACTATTTAATGTTGGCATCCTCACAATTAGATCTATTTGAACTATGCGGCTTTATGAGGGTGCAAGGTAAGGTTTGCATTACTGAGCAGCACTCAGGGAAAGAAGAGACCAAGGGAGAGCGAGACACTTTGGAAGGGAAAGATTGATCACCAGTCTTGGATCCAGCTTTGGTCCTGACAACAAGGGTGTTTGGTGTGGCCAGTGTTGCATTGGTTTTGGCAGTGCTGTTGTTCCACGGAAAAGTGCCCCACCACATGCCTAAGCCTTGTTCTTTCATGGTTTTTCCTTTCTTCATTTGCATAAGCTCCCTCTCTTCTCTGCTTCTTATGTAAAATAGCACACATGCTTAAAAAGAAATGGAGGTGGTCATGGTTCCCCCCCCCCATCTTTATCTTTCATTCAGTTATTGTATTTTTTGCTGAGCTAGTGTTCAAGTAATCCCACTTCTTGTGGTTTGTGGGGTTTTTTTTTTCCCTTGGGGTTCAAGTTCAGGGACCTTCATCTCCAAAGGGTGACTAAATTCCTCTACTACTTTAACTACTTTTAACTATACTTTGGATCCTTTCTATAGTTTGAATACCTGTGTGTATGATCAAAGTGCGCAAAATTAGGCAAAATTAGACAGTCAGAATCTGCTCTTTACCTCTAAATGCAGTATTTTTGTTGGCTGTGTTAACTGATCACACAATAGACAATGGAAAAGGATACTTGGAAACTCCTCTTATTAATTCAGTTGAGATAACTGTTTTAGAGAGTCCTTCAGCATGAAGGAGATCTGAAGAAAGGGGTCTGTCTACCACAGACTGCAGGGAAATATAAGAGAAGGCAGATTCTTTTTACAGTAATGGCATAAATGCAGTGTCATTAAATACTAATAAAATAGTCTGGCAAATTTCCATCAGTGGAAATTATCCTAAATAAGAATTTGTCCTGAATAGTGCAAGTACAGTTGGTCCAATCTGAGGGACAGAGGGCTATAGGACCTGCAGATCTCCTTCACAACCCTTCGGAGAACATAAAAATTATGTCAATGGAAGATCTAACTAATCCCGTCTCTTCCCCTGTTAACATAAACTGCTTCATATGAACCCTCTTGTGATGAGACCTTTCCCTTTCATTCATCAGTACTAGACCAATAAAGCAGAAAATGTCAAAGCCAGACTGTGCAGTTAACTAAAAGTGCTAGCATTCCGAAAATAAATTGCTATTTAACAGATCTATGTTACTACTTTGAAACAAGTACAACTGTTTTTGTGAAAGATATGTGAGTATTAAATCAGGAATTGCCCTTATCTAATCAAGACTATATTTCAAAAGCAATATTTTCAAGCAAATGAGATTAGCAGTCCAACTGAATGCAACACCAATGCACACATGGCACAGGAAACAAAATAGAGGAGCTGGAAGCCACTGTACAGAAAGAAAGCTATAATGTTGCCATCACAGAAAAATGGTGGGATGAATTGAACTGCTGCAATGGGTGGCTACAAAGTCCTCAGAAAAGATAATCAAGGAAATAGAGGCGGTCAGGTGTGTTAAGGAGCATTTTGATTGTTTTGTGCTTAATGATGGTCATGATAGGGTTCAGTGTTTGTGGGACATCTGTTATAGACCACCCAACCAGGATGAAAATGCAGACACAATATTCTGTAAGAAGCTGGGAGAAGTCTCACAAGGACTGCTAGTCCTTAATAACATAAGGGGATAAAAATGGGGGAAAAAAGGGGGCTGGTGGGGGAGGGAGGTGGGGGGCAGGGGAGAGGGAAAAAAAAAAAACCAAACAACAAAGGCAAACCTTGTGGGTCAGGATAAAGACAGTTTGCTAGAACATGACAGGGAGGGAGAAATAACACCAGGACTGGTGATACACAATGCAGTTTCTCACCTGACCGCAAAACTCTGAGCCATCCCAAAGCTGGACTGTCCCTAAGCTGCACATCCTGGGGCTGCACCACCCCTCCTCAATTAGCCCTCCCCTCCCCCCTTTATTCATGGTGTGGAATTCCCCCTTTAGTCTGTATGGGTCACCTCTCCTGGGTGCCCCCACCTTCTCATTAGCAGGGCAGTGTGAACAACTGAAAAGTCCTTGACTATTTGGCAACAACTAAAACATCAGTATGTTATCAACATTGCTCTCATCCTAACTCCCAAACACAGCACTACACCAGCTGCTAGAAAGAAAATTAACACTATCCTAGCCTTCTAACCCAGAACACCCAGAGGTAACAAGGGATAGGACAAGAGGAAATGGCTTCAAGCTGTAACAGGGGAGTCAAACTGAGTATTAGAAAGGGTTATCAATCACTGAAACAGGCTGCCCAGGGAAGTGATGGAGTCACCATCCCTGGAAGTATTTAAAAGACAAATAGATATGAATCTTAGGGATGTGGTTTAATGGTGGACTTGGCAATGTTAGGTTTACAGTTGGACTTGATGATCTTAAAGATCTTTTCCACCCAAAATGATTCTATGATTCTATTAAGCTATAAAAACTTGAAATTTGGCTTTTCTTATTGCCAGTCACTGACATGCTGCTAACCAGGCTAAGAGAAAGGTATACAGCATCTCATCAGTATCTCAATGCATCTAACTCTACAGTCCCTGGAAGGACTACTGCAGGAGGTGAATATCTTCTAGATAACTGCTTTCTGTACCAAGCAGATAGAGGTCTAATTTTCTCTGTATGTCAGGATGAGTCTGAACATATATTACGATGTTTTCTCAAGAGAAAAGTACAATATCATCTGCTGGGAAAAGCTGTGCTCCTATTTTTTAGGAGCAAGTTTCTTCAGAATTTCACATCTAATTAACAGAAGAAGCAAGCACAGCATGAGCATATTTCATTTAACACTGACCAGGATTTTGTTGTAATACAGCAAGACTGGTGTCATTAATAGATTATGGAATTTCCCCAAGTACAGGAGATAAAAGGAACGGGAAGAAAAGACGTCTGAGGAATTTTTAACTCTGAGAATTTAATAAAGAACTCTGCCTTCAACCAAAAATCTGTGTTATTTATCATTGTCAATATCATATCATTTTGTACTGAAATTTTGCTCAGCCACACATGGACTGGTAGAAGGCCAGAAATCATCTTCATTGTATTTTCCTTCTGCAAAATGACCAAGTACAATCTCCCAATTCTTGTTTCTTAAAAAAAAAAAAGAAAAGAATGGGTTTTTTGGAGTGTGGAGTCTTAGATCTCCCTTAAAATAACTTATACACACGACTAAAACCTATCACTTTTGCACAACTTGCTTCAGAAAAAAATATTAAGAAGAGATTACATTAGGTAAGCCTGATATACTAGCTGGTAGAAGAGAAATATGGCATCAAAGACTAAATATTTAAATCCAATGTTCTTTAGAACTGAGTGGTGTTTGGATTTAGAGTTTTGTTCCTCCATAGCATCGAGTTCCACTATGGAAACAATCTTTGCAGAATTAGGGAAGAGAAAACTTCTTCTGGATTTGAAAGTAGTGTCAACAGTAAGATTATGAATAGCATTTTGCTATATAGCAATTTGAGGATATTTTCGGTGACACTTATTTCAGTAATCCTTAGATGTATAAGTAGGCAACTTTTTGGCTGTATTTCAAATATAAGATGAATTTTGTCAGCATCAACTGGGGCTTTCTTGAAGGACCTTTTTGAAAATTGATGTTTCCTGTTACACAAGGTACTTGTCAAATTTTTAGTAATAAATTACATAAATCTTGTCTCTACAAGCTCTGCATACCTGCTTTCAGCAGTAGCACTGCTGCACAGCAAAGTTTATGATTCCGTTGGGGGGGCTGAGGGGGAATTCTTTTCAGCATCAAATAATTAGATAGAAGCTAGCATCTATGCTAAGGATTCAGAATTCACCATCATAACTCCCTGCTTAAACCTAAGGTCAAGAAAACAACAAAGAATATAACAGCAACAATGAAGTTGAAGACCCAAATACATCTAAAGCAGCATAACCCTATAGTGAGAAGAATTGTTTTATTTTGGGATTTAGAGAGGGATGCCACTTTGTGTAATTAGCTATTTATTGTGGGAACTCATGATTCTGATATAAACATGCTGCTAGCACATGCAAGGGGAAAACAAAACAAACCCAAACTGTAAATTAAAGCAGCAATTTTAACACTTAACGTTGCAATCATTATAGGCTGCCTTCAGCTAACATGCAATACTGCCCATAGAATACTCCTTAAGAATTCACACAAAAGAATAATAAAGGACAAGTCTTTATCATGATGTGGAATATTGATATCCTATACAGACTTCCAGTTAAAGTACTATTTCATCAGTGCCAAACAATAGAAGAACATTTTCTTTTTTCAAGAGGAAAGAAATCAGTTGACAGTCATATGTACCTCTAACAGTCTAGTGGACCTAACAAGATGCTAACAAGAGGGAAGAGTGCTGAGCTGAACTTAACCAGTCACTATGTACAATTGCTTTAGAGAAACTCAGGCTGCAGTATGTGACATTTACCTGTTTAGATTCACACATCTGCTACCCACGTTTTAATGACACCTGCTATTTAGCACCATCATTTCTGACTGCTCTTGCTTCTGTCACATAGCAGCTACCCTTCGTAGAATGCTACGTTTTTGCTAGTAGCACTTAAAAATGTTCTGGAGCAACTAAACTGTTTCTCTTTATTAGCCAAAAGCTGTTAGATGTTTTTAAATAATTTTCACAGAGTTTGTGAAAGTGTGGCAGCTAATTACTTATAATTTCACATCAATTTACTAATTTCCAGCCCAACAGGATGTCTCTTGTCATAGATATGCTAGGATTGGCTTTTAATAGCCTCAACCCAGCTGGCTGTTACTAGAACCAATTCATGCCTAGTTCCACAAAAATGAGCTTAAAAGAAAAGAATTAAACGATGGAATTTTCAAAATTGTCTTTAACAAAGAATCCTTTAATAGTCTTTCCTTCATCCACCCCAGAAATGGACTAAACATAGCACATTTGCAATAGGTAGATCTTGAAAAGCTTTGTCTTTTTCCTACCACTCAAAAGTTTGGAAGCTTTTGCTGTACTACTGAAAATGTTGAACACCTCAGGTGTTTTAGTCTTCAGCCTCAAAAGCCATTGGAGATGACTGTGCATTTTGACAAGACAAATCAGAAATACAGAAGAATTATTTAATACTGCTTTCCCAAAATAAGAACAGAAACTGAGTTTCGGGTGGCTTAGCATATTTTAAATATTTGAAACTTCACTTTGAGTTTTGATTTGCTGGTTGATCCCGTTCAACAGACATCTTCTTACAGAATACTAATAAAACTAATAGTCTATTTCAAAGTACTGTTTAGAGCCCAAGGACACTCACAGACTGAATTTTAAATCATATTATTATTTTATCTGTACTAACAGCACAGTGACACTTGGAGGCTGTTATGCCATCACGTTAAGCTAAGTCCTAAGTGATTCACAAAAGACATGCATCTTCAACCAGGAAACAATTTCCAGTTTTGGACAAATCTTGAATGACAAAACTTTGAAATTAAAATGCTGAAACTATTTACAGGATTGACCTCTTTCTTTGTCTTCTTATGTTCACCACTCTTCTAAATACATATTGCACAGTATAATATTTCAAACAGGATTTTCTGCAAATTAATTAGAAGTAAAACACATATTGCATGTTGAAAATTGAAACCCCATACAAATGTAAACCTGACATCCAAGATTGCCATCAATAGTAAAATTATCACTAATTTAGAGAGGAATAGCTGTTCTTTTAAAATATTTGTTTCAGATTTGGGATTGTTCTTCCATGAGATTCCACTAGGATTTCTACTTGCATCTTTTAATAAGTATCAACAGAGGGTTTTCCTTTAACATAAAAGTTTCAAATCTTCCCATTCACAGAAATCATTTTAAGATTTTACGTTACTGTAGAATATTAAGCTAATATATAAGCCAATATATCACAACTTTTTCTGAGGTCTCGTGGATTTTTCTGTGATATATCAGCACAGCAAAATGTGTATACAAACTCAAAGTAGTTATGGATTTAGAACAGTTTTGTTTTCCAGTTGCTTTTCTTGTCCTTGTACCTGTGAGCACAAGTATGGATTTCAGATCTGAGTTCTAGTTTCCTAGAAATATTTGGATCTCTGATTCAAGCAAATCTTTGTGAATGTTTTAATGGTTATCAAAAGGCTTTAAGTGTGTATTTTAGAAGTCTACAGCTTATAGTTTGCACTGAGGCATTATACCAAATAGCAAATGCATTTATTCCCTTTCTTTACAACTGCATCAAAGTCTAAGAAGGAAAAAGGAAGGGAAATAAGTAAATACTCTAGTGTCAGAAAGGTTGTTTCTTGTAAAGTACACACAAAAATCAAAGAAGCTGCTTTGAGAAAGTCTATCTGTTACTTTAAGATATATTAAAAAAATAATCCTCAGACTAGTGTATTGAAGAAGAACATAGATAATGTCTTCCCTAGCTCGTGCATTTGAAAAGTAATCAGTCCCGGTTAGTAGCAGAGCAATTCAGTGAGCTGTGGCCTGTAAATCTATAGGCTAAATTCTCCTGTCCCTTTCCAAATTCTATTTCCAATTCTACAGTAGGGATTAGAGTAGATTTAGCCCCTGATAGACAGATAAAACCAGCAGCATGTGCAGACTACTATTTAATAGACTGGATCTAAGGTATCAGTGGCTGCTAAAATGGACTGTCAGTTAAGGTAGATGGGGGACGACAGGAGCAGTCTTCTGCTGTCCCTTAAAACAATATCATCTCTATTCATTCCAGTCCCTAATTAGAAGATTTCTGCCTTGTTCCTGCCTTAACACATACTTCAAATATTAAAAGACTTAGGAATACCTGATTGCAGGAGTAGTACATATGAAGAACACTCACAAATTTTAAACTCAATATTTTTAAAGTTATTCTATTGTATTTTTTCTTAACACGAAACATTCTAATAAACATTTTAATTTGAGTCTCTGGTAGGGACCTTTGTTAAGAGATTCATGCCCATTGTTGTAAATGTCAGTATTATTACTGTAGCTTAGTGTTACTTTGCTTATAAAAACCCCAAAACTCAGCCAAACAAAATTGAAAAATAGAGTAACAAGTGACCATGCACTCCAGGAATGATGATACAGTGTTTAGATCATGAACACTGTTTGGACTTAAATTTGATGCAAATTACTTTGACTTTTATATTCAGCAGTACCAAGAAGAGCCTGATAAATCACAGTTCTGTGGAGTGCAGATCTTTGTACTAAAATATTATCTTTTATGAATTAGCAAAGCTGCATTTTAGGAAAACAAGACCATAAAGATTTTTATTCTTCCTATTATTCATTTCAACAGAAGAGCTTAGGCAAATTAATGTAATTTACCCTTTTGGGATGAGAGATGTCTATTATGGCATCTTTGTGTGCAGCACAGAGTAAACATCGAGAGTGTCTAAGAGCTAATCAGCATTGGAGAAAACTGGAAAACAGGAATAAAATCAGGACTCTGAAATGACTCTGAATGCCTTCTGGGAACTCAAAGGACTGACTGGACTTTTCAGATAGGAGAAAAATGTTTTCACTTCTATAATTTTTCATATACATGACTTCTGATCTCTGGTAAGTATCATCTGTGTTTAACACTACGTGGTAGATATAGGATTTGTCTTGACTCATTAAAAAACCCCAAGCAAAACCAAGAGACCAAAAAATTCCAGTCACAGATACAATTGCTGTTTCTGTGACAGCTTTACAATTAAAAGCTTCATTCTCCTGAGACCCCACCTGCACTGAGCTCTGGGGTTCCCAGTACAAAACAGACATAGAGCAGTTAGAGTGAGTCCAGAGGAGCATCACCAAGATGATCAAAGTGCTGGACCACCTCTCCTATGAAAACAGGCTGAGAGAGTTGGGTTTGTTCAGCCCAGACAAAAAGAGAATCTAGGGAGACCTTATTGCAGCCTTCCAGTACCCGCAGAAGAGCTGGAGAGGGGCTGTTTGCCAGGTGATAAGACAAGAGCTAATAGCCATAAGCAAAAGGAGGATAGATTTAGATTAGATATTAAGAAGAAATTCTTCTCTATTATGGTGGGATAGGACAGGGACAGACTACCCAGAGAAGTTGTGGATACCCCCTCCATAGCATTGTTCAAGACCAGGGTCTTTGGGCAACCTGGTCTAGTAGAGGGTGTCCCTACTCATGGTAGAGGGGTTGGAACTAGATGATCTTTAAAGTGCCTTTCAGCACAAACCAATTTATGATTCTATGAACTTGTCATCAACAGATTTCTTTAATATGCCTCTGGAAGTCTCACAAGATTTAAAACCTAGTAGTATGAAGGCTGATACAGTAAATGGGTTTACATAGTTTATGTCACAAAAATACTTCAGGAAGACCCAAGTGAGAAGATGCTTCAGGTGGTGAATGGGATGGTGATGATTCATTACCACTATTCAGGTCTCCGGATCTCATATCATTAAATAACTTCCCATGACCTTCTAGCTCATTCATGAATTTCCTCCCCAATCCATCCAATCACTTTCCATACATTCTTCTTTAAACTCTTTGTAGCTCTACTGCATCTTTCTAGAGACGGAGGAAAGGAAGTTATTGTATAAGGTGTTTCACAGAGTCCATTTCTACAGCTACGTAATGATATTTTATTTGCTATTTCCTTCCCAATACTTTCTAGGTTTCAGGTCATTCTTCTGGCTACCCTTGAGTTGGTATTATTGTAGAACTACTTATCATAACTCAAATGTCTCATTCCTGAATTGTGACAGTTAGGCTCTGAGCCCATTACAACATGTGTAACCTTAAAATCAATGGAGTGGAGTAAGGGATTCTTTCTATTTAACTACATTCAATTTCCACATTGGCATTTTATTGCTTAATCACTGAGTAGTGTAAAGAGATACCACAGTTCTTCATATTTAGATTATGTCTCTACTTGCACAAAGAATTTACAGCTACAAGTAAGTTACTGCCAAGTCCTGCCACTTGTTACAGACAAATCCTTTTTTTAAAAAAAGAAGTAAATATATATCTGCTCTGTAGCTGCTCCTACTGACCCTTTGTTTAGGATGGACCAACTTGTGAGTTGTTCATAAAGGCTAGTGAATCTCTTTGAAGTTTTCACCAGAAACAAGCATATAAGATGGTATTTGAATTTTTCTTCTATACTAGCATATATATTTTATACCTAGATTAGCTGTTGGCTTCACATAAACTGTCCAGAAGTCTTCTTGATTTATATATTTGAAAAAAGACATTTTTAGATTTTATACTTCATCTTATTTCTTCCTCAAGCTGGTTTAGGCTTGACATTGTACGTACTTGCATTTAATTTTTCTGAGTTTAGGACAGTTTCATTTAATTTTTTAATTTAGAAATTCACTGAATGATTCCTTCCCCACTTTTTTTAAACTTCGCCTGATTCTTTAGCTATGCCAGATTCCTATATTCTAATACAGATTTTCAAATACTTTGCACTTAACAAGGATATCTTTCTAATGCCCCTTTAACTTTCACTTTAACAAATTTACCTGTTTTTATAACCCACTTTCTTCAAATTAGTCAAAAT
Source organism: Hypotaenidia okinawae (assembly GCA_027925045.1). Classification (NCBI taxonomy): domain Eukaryota; kingdom Metazoa; phylum Chordata; class Aves; order Gruiformes; family Rallidae; genus Hypotaenidia; species Hypotaenidia okinawae. The sequence continues at coordinate 12,039,141 of BSDF01000006.1, forward strand.
AGTAACAAATCATAGTTAAGATCTGGATGTGCTGTGACACAGCCTATTAAAAACCAACAACAGTTAATAGAAATCTTGAGAAAAAACACCATAGAAAACAGTAACTTAATTCTTCACATTTACATTTGTTGAAACATTGCACAAATGAATGTATAAGTCTGATCATCACCTATGTGGCTGTTGAATAGGAGTATACTGATAGTGCCTACATACTCCTTGTTCTCCACATTCTTCACATATAAATTTCCAGTTAATAAGGGGGAGAAAAATAAGATTCAGATCATATTGGGTAATAAACTCAGTACTTTCTCTGTTATGAACTAGTGACAGTTCCAACAATTAAACACAATTTTCTCATTGCCCTATGATATACCTTCTACCTTTGAATTCAAATCATGGTTCTCTCAAAGACAATATGCTGTCAAGTAACAATTCAATTAAAGAGACAAACCATTTATCATCAGTACTCAGTAATTAAGTGTCCTCTGTTGTCAACATTATCATCCACTAGGTAAAGGCAAGGTCCACTTCAACAGAGGAAAATCAGCAAAATGAGTTGCAGCAAATTTGATTAATCAGATCCTAATTACAAAAGACTAACAGGATTTTATTTTATTAAAAAAAGAAACCAGAATCAGCCACTATGAAAACATCTAAAAATTAAAATAATAAAAGCTAATAATAGTATGTCCACCATTCACTTTTTAAAATGGAGTTTGTAGTCTTCAGTGACTTCTTAGTATAAGATATTACTAACCTTTCCTTAGAATTATGTGGAAAACTTTAGACATGCACACTTCACCTGAGGTAAAGCAAATTGCTCCCTTCGCTGAATTAAAGCATTATGGATTCAGAAGAGTAATCTGTCTGGCAGTAATATCTCAAAGAATAATTGTAGCATTTCAAAGCCAGAAGATTTTTAAAGGCAATGAATTTATATTGCCATAGCATCTTCATATTTGCTCACCACTACTAAATACAGAAGAAACCACTCAGAGGATGGTGCAGATCCATTAGATGCAGCATCTGTGAAGGAGAACAAGGCATAAAGAAAGAGAATTTTTTCCTTTTTCACCAATCTTTGTAAACCTTACAAAAACATGCATATTAGTATGTGCAATATATGCTTTTTTATATTTTTATGTAATAACAAAAATAAAAAACCAACAAGCAGGATTGAAGGAGCATAGTGATACTATCCACGTTTGGTGTCTAGGATTTTTAGGGTCCTCACAGAAGTGAGGGACAGGCTGAATTACACAGTGTAAATTAGCATTCATTTCTGTTTTGCCTTTGTCTCTTTCTCAACATTATCAATTCACTGAGGTCAGAGAACTCATTTTAGTTGATGCATTTGTGTCCTATAGCTGAAGATTCATATAGAACAACAACAACAAATCCGTATTTCTGGCCATTTTTAAAGCCCCTTATGTAATTTTGCGGTTTTTATCTATCTCAAAACTTTGTTTTGTTTGAAGATAGGAATAAACAGAAACTCAGAAATGAAACAGAGCATAGTTTTGGATTAATTGGCAATTGAAACCAGTTTATGGATAGGTTTATGGATGTTTATGAATAGGAACCTGTCACGAACACAATACTTGATCCAAGGTGTCATGATTCAGCCCCAGGCAGCAGCTGAACACCACTCATTCAACTTTCTCATGGGAGGACAAGCAGACAAAGCCCCACAGGTTGGGATAAGGACAGTTACTGACAGAAAGGGGACAGAAAGGGCACAGAAAGGGGAACAGCAACAGAGCCCGGAACAGAACTGATGCCCACAGGGATAACACAGAACACTTTACCAGCCTGAGTACCACACTCCACACTCCGACCATCCTAGAAGAGATCCACCCTTCCCCAACCAGCCCCTTTTATGCGGGGAGTGATGTCAGGTGGTGTGGAAACACCCACAGCCAGCTCAGCTCACCTGTGCTGTGTCCTTGGGGAAGTTAACTCTGTCCTGGCCAGAACCAGGACAAAAATAATTACTTACTGGGCTCAGTTAAGTTGTATAGTCCCATATTTGCACTTTTCTTCTTAGATACTGATAACAATTCCAGGATATTGAAATAAGTTTCAAGTTAGCCTTGAATGTTGTGACTAGTTCACATTTAATTGACATAAATAAGAGATTAGATACCCCTATGATATTGGGGTAGCATGAACTACATTGTGCTGAAGATTTATCTTGCTCTAAACAACAGCAGCTTCACCTAAAGAGTACTTCAATTATACATTTTTCAAAACTCTACAAACACCTCAGCATTAACCTATTATGTAAAGGAAGACAGAGCTTTGTCTTCTGTTATAGAGTATTTTCCACATTTATGGAATAATTTCCACATAGTTGAATTAAAATATATAAATAGAGCTATGATATCCATTTTTTTTAAAAAAGAGTTCTATGATATTCATCCTTGCTGAATATATTTCCTGTTTAAATAACTACATTGTTTTAATCTTGCATTTATTTTACACCTTATTGTTCAAGATTTAGTAAGAAAAGCCTACAATTATAAGCACTGGCAAATAGATAAGATTTTCCTTCCTGCTTGTATACTAATTTCCTAACTTTATTCTAACACCATGTTACATATCAAATTATAATAAACCAAACAAAAAGCACTACAATCTGAAAAAAATGTGGCCAGATATTCATGTAGTGAAAACTGCATTGTTCAGCAGGACATTGCAAAGTCTAACTCTGATCACTAACGACATTTTTCTCTCATATACTAGTTCAGAAAAACTCTATTGTGAGAAAATGGATGTGATTTAATAACTCACTAAAGCATGAAAGGAGTTTAACATCATATAACACTTTCCTTGCAGATGCCATTATCTGAGATCTCGCCTGTACTTTTCAAATTAGCAGCCTTCCTGGATAATGTGATAAATCGTCCTCTTCGTGACAAGTCATACTCTTCTTAGTCATATTTTCTTGAAGTTCAGTTCTTTCCATATTTTGTGTGTTTTCGGAAATCAATTTTTCTATGGAAGAATATGTCTTTCCCAAATCTATTTATCACAAAATGATGGATTTTCCATTTTCAATGTGATCCATGATGAGTAGCCAAAAAAATTTGCCTGTTTTGGAGTTCTAGAGTTGGATTGTCTTCTCCCTCCTTTCTCCATTCCTCTTTCTCTCCCTTTCCAACTACTGTTTGTAATGTCAGCTAGTTCTATTTCCTAGCTGAAAATGACACTGAAAAGGAATGTTCAGAAAAAAGAAATTACTCTGGTTTTGTGGAAAGCAGACATATTCTTACAACTTCATAAATCTATTGGAATTCTTCTACTGAGGTAGACTATTCTATTTAATATTCTTACTATATTTTCTTCCCAGAAGGTAAGTATGTCTTACATAGCTGTCATGTATGTCATTCTTACTACAGATACCTCACTGTGGATAGCATTTAATATTAATCACAATATCTCCCTCTCCATTAGTATAATTGTTTATCTTTCCCTCCCTCCTGTGGCTGTTTATTATGCCTACAATCTGTCTACATAAGTGTTATGGGTTATAAATGTATATCTTCTGTCTTGGTAGCTATTATATATATAATCCTTTTCCTTGTTTCCATTACGTTTATGACTGGATGATACTTTTGACCAGAATAATCTGTCATCAATGAATGAAGAACTTAAAACCTGGCCAAAATAAAAAGCCAGATACTATTCTTGATAAAAAGGGAAAATAAATGTCTATTTTAAACTCCTTCCACTGCAAGGGATTTCTGAAACTGAAAAAAAGTGCAGTAAAGTACTGTTTGGCCTTTTAAGGTTGCCTATGTGAAGCAAGCAAGTCAGTTCCTAGGCATGCATCCTTCCTTGGCTTATTTCAATACTTTAGTGAAATTTTTTCCACTAATGTGGAAATTATTTCCACTGAAGACCAGATTTACCTTTTCTGTTTCAAAACACTGTAAAACCTGACTTACACTTCCTGTTTCATAACATTATTAAAACAGGGGTATATTTTTCTATTTTATTAAGAATATAATTGCTGGATTATGGAAGATACATTATTATTCAATACACAAGACTCCTCTTTGATGTAATCACTGATTCAAGTCCAATATGTTGAAAAGTTGTATTTATTATAAAGCTATACAACGTAATTTTATGGTCATTTATGAAATGCTGGATTCATATAAATCTGTCAGATAATTGTTGACATTATTAAAAAGAAAAAAACCATCTTATCACTCCCTTAGATTTAAATGTGTGCTAGCTGGCATGTTACCAATAATCAAGGCTAAATAAGAAACCAAAGTGATCAAAACACTCAGCTGCAGAGAAGGTAAAATCTCTACAAATACAGTAGTTTAGTTCTCTCAGAAAGTTTTCCAAGACACATAGGAACCAGGGTAATTTTACACAGAACTATACAAGAAACAGGCCTGCTCTGACAGGACCACAAGTCTAAGAGAACTTTTATTTTAATGCAGATGCTACTTATTCTATTTTATTTTTTTTTTATTTAAAGGAATCTGAAATTGACTAAAGAGAAGGATTGAGAAAGAAAAAAGAAATGGTTTATAAATAACTTTACCTCCGATGCTCTTTCTGAACAGGTCACTATTTCCAAACTTAATTTCATCCTAATCTGACTTCCTGATTTGCAACCATTTCTGCAGAATACCTCAAGAAACTCCTTTTCATCACCTTTGTGTTCTGCCTGTTGGCCTTCTCCAAAAGCTCTCTCTCACTATGAGATGCAGACTTGCAGCTCCATCATATGAGTTAATTATTCTTTCTGTATGACAGTCCTGTGTCTCTCAAACCTTTCTCATCAAGATGCTCAGCTATCCTCAAAAGAAGAAGCAGTTTACCCCTCATTTCATGGGCACTCATCTGACTTAATCACTTACCTTTTTAGAGGAATTGACAAAAAAACCAACCCACCAACCAAAAAAAAACCCAAAAAAGAATCCACTCTGCTTCACACAAGCCAATTAAACTTTCAAATGCTAAGCCTTTACAGCCCTTTGAGTGGGAAGCTGCCACACAGTCAGGCAGCTAAAACTTTCTTTTTTTACAAAATTTAAATTAAATGCTTCTACTTCCCTTTATATTCATACATATATATGTGTGTATATATGTGTTTCTTCTCTAATTAAGACCATGCGTTATCCCTGTCTTCTTAATGCAACATTTCTTCCTTTCACAAAATTCACAGCTTTTCAACAACTAGGGCTGTTATCCCAAAGTATGTGACTGACAGTATAAAGAAAAAGATGGTGCAAGATGAAATGTCGTCACTGTTCCAGAGTGTGTGAAAAAAATCATTAGTATAGTGCTATTTCAATTCTGATTCACATTAATTGTAAACATAATTAAGTAAATAAAACCTATATTTTTAATGTATAGTGTAAATATAAATCTAAATTATAAATGTATTCTTTGGTTTATCTCTACTTTTTCTATTTAAGTTTCTTTTCACTAGCAAGGGAGGATAAATCCCTAAAAATATTCATCAAACTCTTTTATTTTTCTTTGAAAATAAAATAAATTATTACAGCTGTGTCCTGTCAGCTGGGGGCTTGGAATGGTAGCTGGTGGTCATGTGCAATATCAGATTTAGGGGGATGGCTGAACACCTGCCTGCTAGGTCTCTCTGTTACTTCAGCTATCCCAGTATGTCCTCCTTGATTGTGATTTTTTTAATATCTTGGGCTGTAATAAGGGACAGAATTCATATTTTGTGAAGAGGTTGGGGGGTGGGGGAAAGAGCAGGACAGTGAGAGAAAAAAATTACCCCACGCTAACTTTTCATTGGCAGCATTGTATGATTTTTGAGGTCTGTAGAATTGCATTAAAATAGCATGAAAATAATGTGCTGGATCTGTTCTTCATCCTTCTCTATATTACTAGCCTAAAGAAAGTGCTAAAATTGCATGTGTTTAGTCAAAAAATTTAAATATAAATTATTCAAGCCTGCTTTTGTGCTCCAACGTCAAGTCATAATGGCAAAGATTAGGAAAACCAACAAGGGTAAGGTAAGGTGGAAGGAAAGCATAAACTACAGTCTAACATTTGGGAATGAGCTTTTTCTCACTAAGACATTGAAATAGAGAACCTGGAAATAATGCTGGCATGTTCACTCCCATAGCTTAACAAAATTTCTCTGTGGTCATCTTTAACAATGTAAGTTTATACGATTATTTTCAGTTATAGAATTCTGATATACCGTTAGAGACAGACACATAAAGCATTTATCAAGTACCATGGCAAGTTTTCCACACACGCATGTTAATTAAAAGTAATATCTGCCTAAGGAACTTCATAAGTATTTTGGAATCATATCTGAAAGGAAGCAAAGTGCAATATCATGGCACCGCTGAGTATATGGCAACTGAGCACTGAACACACACTGAGCAGTCTATAAAAGTATTTTTACAGATTATAAAAAGAATTATATCTCATGGCTAATTTGTCACAAGCTACAAAAAAAGTAGGAGAGAAAGACAGTAATAACTTATGTACAGATGTTTTAAATATTTAAGAGGATGATAACAATTTCCATCTTTCATTCTATAAACAATTCTAAAGAGGAAAATAAAACCTTGTCATAGCTTATGATGACTTTTTTTCTTTTCCTTTTGCGCTGCTTTATGGAGAAAAACATGCTACAAGATAATTAGATAGCTAGACAGTTTAGTCAAGGTTTCAAAACAACAAGCGTACAATACCATCTTCAGTCCTGAAGACAGTAGATGTCATTCCCTATGAAATAATTTCCAACAGAAGTTTAACAAATCTCTATTTTCATAAATGAAACAGTATAGTATATTAAAGTTCATATGAAAGCTGCCTCACAGTGTCTCTCATATGATGTTGTGCCATTACATACATTTTGTAACCCAGCAAAACTTGTGAATACCTATGAATTTTATTAAACCATGTGCAAATCATAGAATCATAGTGGTTGGAAGGGACCTTGAGAGATCATTGGGTCCAACCCCCTGCCAAAGCAGCTCCCCATCTCATATTGCACAGATAGGCATCCAGATGGGTCTTTAATATCTCCAGAGATGGAGATTCCACCACCTCCCTGGGCAGCTGGTCCCAGGGCTCCCTCACCTTCACTGTGTAAAAGTTCCTCTGCATGTTGGTGCGGAACTTCCTGTGCTCCAACTTGCAGCCATTGTCCCTTGTCCTGTCCCCACAGACCACTGAAAAGGGGCTGGCCAATTCCCCCTGCCTCCCATGCTTAAGATATTTATAAACATTAATAAGGTTCCCCCTCAGTCTTCTTTTCTCTAGGCTGAACAGTCCCAGCTCACTCAGCCATTCCTCATAGGGGAGATGCTCCAGGCCCTTAATCATCTTTGTAGCCCTCCTCTGGACTCTCTCCAGGAGATCCCTGTCTTTTTTATACCAGGGAGCCCAGAATAGGACACGATACTCCAGGTGGGGCCTGACCAGGGCAGAGCAGAGGGGGAGGACACCTCTTTCGACCTGCTGGCCACACCCCTCCTGATGCTTGGTATCTATGAAGTTTCTCTGTCCTCTTGCCCTATGCTCTGTTCAAACAAGCCCAAGTGTTAATCTTGGCTCTGACAACAGTGCAACACTATTTATTATTCTTTTCATGTGGAAGCTGTTGTCTGATCATTAATCATGTTTAGTTGCACCTGCAGTTATTTTTTCATATATTTAATATGCCAATTTCATTGCAGTGACTGCTCTCAGGAGGCTTATAATGGTGATTAAAACAATGTTAATTATTTCATTCGTTTCAGGATTGCTTCAATGTCAATGTGATCAAAGGTGATTTTGGGGAAATATCAAAGTTTCCACAAGTGTAGAAAATAAATTTGATTAGAATTTGTAAAGCTTTTCAAAACTTTAATTTCCAGAAGTCAGATTCTCTTTTTCTCTCCAGGCCCCCTTCTTCCCCTACTGCCTCAAAAAAAAACCCTTTCATTGCTAACCTTTTTTTTTTTCTCTTGTGTAAAGACTTTCCAATGTTTCCCACACAGTGCAGGTAACACTTCTTTAGAGATGTGCACATATGTCCAAGGACATTGTGTATCCTTGTATCATTGTGTCACCCTCTCTATTTCCTCAGAAGTCTATATATTTTCCTCTTGCAAGCTTCTTCACAACGAGCTGATAACATCTGAGTGTAGTCAGTGACTGATACAGTAAAATAATTGATGGCATTTGGAACACAGGCATTTAGTCATGTCGGAAAAAAGATTGAGGGGGTAGTCTGATGTGAGAGTGTTAGTTTTACATTGCATGCTGACTTTTTTAAGCCAAGCAGGGCCTCAAGGGATTTTTGGTTCTTTACTGGAAAGGCTTTAAATTTTTTTGTCAGCCGTAGAAGTCAGCAGTCTTATTTTTAAAGGAAGAATCACCCAGTCAGTCTAGGTCACTGCTACAGTATGTAACAGATCTCTGAAAAGTGACGTTTTAAAAATGAAAACCAGTGTCTGTGAACAGTCTTGTTTCAGGAGGGCTGTGCAAAAACACTGTTCTGTAACATTCTGTAACACTCTGCAATAGAAGAGACAGTCAGCTGAGGACCTCTCAGAGCAGTTTGTCATACTCTGAAACTCAAGTGTCTGTATCTTATGCTTCTATAGTGGAAGCCTGAATTTTATTTCTGCTTCTAACAGACATTCTACTATGGTAGGGCTTAGAAAATTCCTAAAACCACTGTCCAATACCTCAGATAAGAGCTTGTTTGAAACTGTACCTAGAATAGGCCAATATAGAAGTAACAGCAGTGAAATGTTCTTTCCATTTGGGCAGTTAGAAGGGAAATCCCACATTATTCATAACTCTAGAGCTTCTGACCAGAGAAAAGTGAATGGCTTGAAAGAAACTAATTTATTAGATCAGTAGCACAGACAGCTTTATCAGTAGTGTGCAATGTAATAACAGATAATTCTTAACAAAAGCTGTAGATAAAATGAAATTAATTTTCCTATTCATTTACTTAGGGAAGCTGATGAGGACATTTCACTGGACCTGACTTAGTTCCTTTTTGTTTAGGTTCTTCAGGGCACAGTTTGCCTGTATAACTGACAAACTTCTCTCAATTTATGCCTGTATGAGAATAGTATTTATTGAATTGGTTATACTCAAATGTCTTTTCCTGAACTGGACTAAAGTGCAATTAATTCTTCACTTCCATTAGCTTTTTCTATTGGCTAACAAGCATCTGTGTCCAGTAAATGACTGTCTTCTGCAGTTATGATGACAATTGTGTCTATTCACAAAAACATTGTGTGGTAAGGTTTTGGTAGCTGGGGTGTTCCAGGGTGCGCCTTCTGTGAGAAGCTGGGAGAAGCTTCCCCTGTGTCTGATAGAGCCAATGCCAGCTGGCTCCAAGATGGACCCACTGCTGGCCAAGGTCAGTGTCCTGGTTTCAGTCAGGATAGAGTTAACTCCATTTGTAGCAGCTGATGGAATGCTGTGTTGGGGAGTTAAAATGAAAGCAGTGCTGATAACACCCTGATGTTCTTAGTTGCAGTCAGACAGTCAAGGACTTTCTCAGCTTCTTCGTATTTCTCTATTCATGAGAAAGGAGGGGCGAAGCCAGGACAGGTGACCCAGATGGGCCAAAGAGAGTATTCCATGCCAATTACGTCCTGCCCAGGATAACGGGGGGATGATGGGAGGAAGAAGAGGGGCAGTTGCGGGACGCGTGCTTCTTGGGGGGACGGTCAGGTTCCGGGACAGCTCTGGGTGGTACGGCCTGAGTTGTGTGGTTCGGAGAGAAACTGCATTGGGGATCAAGAGTTTCATATTCTTTTGCTCTAAAGTCCTGTTAGCATTGTTATATTTTATCTTTCTGTTCTCTTAGTAAACTATCCTTATCCCAACCCACGGGCCTCTTAGTTTCTTGGTTTTGGAGTTATTTGCCCCTTCCTTTTCCCTTCCCTTGTTTCCCCCCTTTTTCCCTCTTTCCCTGCTCTTTTACTTTAAGGAGCAGGCAGCTGCGTGGAACTTGGCCCACAGCCGGGGGGAAACCACGACATGGCCAAAGCAGAGACAGTCAGTGACAGTGGCAGCACCTCTGGGATAACATACTTGAGAGGGGTAAAAAGTGCTGCACAACAGCAGTCAGAACAGAAGACTGAGAATATGTGAAAGAAATAACTTTGTAGACACCAAGGTCAGTAAAGAAGGAGGGGGAGGAGGTGCTCCAATGCCTGCAGCCTGGGGAAAAGACCATGGTAAAGCAGGCTGTCCCCTGAAGCCAATGACAGAGCAGGTATCCACCTGCAGCCCACACAGGACCCTGTGCCAGAGCAGGTGGATGTCCCTGAAGGAATCTGTGATCCCATGGAGAGCCCACACTAGAGCAGGCTCCTGGCAGGACCTATTTTCCCCTGCACCCCATGGAAGGGACTGGAACAGTTGATGGAGGACTGCAGCCTGTGGGAGGGATATGCTTATAATCAGATTGTGTGGCCTGGAAAGGCAGTAAAGTCCTTCAACCTGGAAATTCCTCAGTGCTTAATGTAATTATGTCAGCAAACTGTGCTGGTTGTCTTGGAGATAAAAACTACATGTAGAACGGAATGAGTTGGATGAATGACAACAAGGTACAGATATGGTCACCATGGTTCTATAGTGATTTGCTCTCTAAATATGCAGCCCCTCCTTTTTTCATGAACTCCCACACACAATATGTTAAAGTTGTCTTAGGATTTAGGTGACAAGGGCATGGATAGCTTGGCCAAACCATTATATGAAAGATAAATAAAAGGTTTGCCTGTACCTAGCAAGGTATAGAGAAAAAAAATAAAATTAAAACCAACAAAATAAAAACCCCTCTTTGAGGAAAGCACGGATTCTAGAAATAATGTAAGGGCTGCTTCATCAGCATACTCAGTACTAGCATAGGTTTTCACACCGTTTTGACAAAAAAGTCTCCAGTGTTCACTGTTCTTGTAAGGATCTTCACAGCACCTTCAGTAACGACTGTGGTAATCTTTGTTTCTTGCCAAAGGGAATTTTGAAAATTTTAATGGGCTTTTGACATCTTAAATGTTCTTTAATTAATACCAACTGGTTTTGGGTAAATTAAAGTGAAAGTACCCTCATCTTTAAAGTACTGAGTCATTATTGTAAACTAAGGACAAAAGAAAACAAATATATTTCATACTGTGTGTATACATGTGTCCTTTCCCCCATAGGCTCACTGTAAAAATGTTTTGAAATTAGGTTTGGAAATAAACTGATTCTGATGGACATGTTGTTCTGCTCCTGTTATCTCTAATCTAAACTTCTGAGTGGACCTTGACTGCTGACACAGATGTAGTTCTGAAATACTGAAGATTTAATACACACATATATGCAATGTAATTTGAACCTTTGGCTTTATCAGAATTTAACTGATGGACAGCTTGCTGTATCCACTCAGACACATTCCCTCCATAAAACCTCACAAACTGAAGCCCGAAACTAATTCCCCCAAGAAATGTGAAAAATGGTTATATGTAGTACAACTTCATTGAAATCCCATGCTGGTGTCAAGCAATTATTATTGAAAACCTAGGGCAGGAGATTCCTGTGGTAGCTTGGATTTGTCTCAAACACAGACAAGTCATCTTTTTTCTTTTAATGAATTTTTTTTGTTTTTTAATCTTGGGAAATTCAGTCCTGTGCTGTTTAGGCTCTTATATGAACTCATAACCTAAGTGCATTCTTAAACTAAGTAGACATTCACTTAGCATAAGTAGAATAAATGTGTGGAAGCTACAGCACAGCAAAAATAACCTAATGTACTCAATCTACTCTTAAGAGCTGGAATTGTATTTTGGATTGCACTGAAACATAATATGAAAAGAGGAAAAGTACTAAAAGTCCAATTTTTTAGAATGCATTAGTTGTCCTAGAATAAAGCATCTTGGCCCCTTTCTCCATTTTTCTTATCCTACTCTCATAATTTTCTGATGCAAATTTCTTCCTTCAAAACAGAAAACACAATAAATGAAACCCTGTAGCATCTGAACATTTAACCTGGCTAATCCAGCAAACTAACAGTTAAGGGGGTTGACAGCACTTAGCAAGAAGTCTAATATTATCCTTATTTATTTTCTTATTTTTAAGAAGACTTGGCAGAGGTGTGAGGGCAACTAAGTGCTTAGCTGTCCCCTATCCCCTTGAAGAAAGACAAATTTACAGTTGACTTTACAGGTACTTTTAGTGGGTAAATTCATCTCATTTGCAAACTCTCTGAGGATTTTGAGGCAATGACAGTCAACTGTCAAACCCGCGTTTAAGGAGAGATAAAAGCTACAGTTGGCTTTGGGCTCTGCTTTATTTAATATGAAATCTGTGATGATGGAGGTTAGGTAAAAGGATTATATTTGTTTTTGATAAGGTACTTAAAATTCCTGTAATTCCTATTGAAATAGAACTTTTTACTTGAACTTCTCATGAAGCAGAAATATTCAGATTTTGATCAATTTCTGTGTAAGTACTTGACCTTAAATAAATATGTACTGGAGGAGGACACAATGCTACCTGTGGAATATACCTTGGTCTGCTTGATAGTGCATTAGGGAATGAATGATTTCCAGTTCTGGGACTTTGAAGTTGGTACAGCTGGGACTCCCGAGAAAGATTATAAAATGTAGACAGCTTTCATCCATCCTTTTGACTTCTTTGATTTCTTAACCGAAGATTGGTTTAAAACACCTTCAACACTTCCATAGTTCCTTAGGAAAATTGTAGAAGACATGACATTTCTATAGCTGCTAATTCATTTGGGAGACCTGATTACATCTGGAAGACAAGCAAACTTGAAGAAAGACTTCTGAAAACTCCAGGCTGGCTAGAGACATATTGTCACTGTTCAGTTGATCTCTGTTGTGTTCCTGTTAGCAAAGAACAGGAACAACATGCTCAAACTCCCTCCACTCACACACACCTGATCTTTGACTGTATTTGTGGCAATATGTATACAATATTGGCAAGAGTTTCGGCTTACTTAGGATATTTTTTTCTCTTCTAACAATGACATACAACATAGTCTATCTTTAATTATTCCTCATAAGAGCTTCTGATCTCTGCTTGAATAAGGATTAATGTAAAGAAAAAATTTTAATTTAGGATCTTCTAATTCGTGTGCAATAATGTTCACTTTGATGTTCACTTATTTCAAATGTAACACCTCAGTAAGAGTCTGCATGCTGCCAAATATATTTCCTTGCTTATTTTTCCTTAGCAGTGACAGTGAGTGTTAATTTATCCTAATATGATTTTTGATGGGTTCTTACCTAATTAACACTTAAAGAGTTTTTGCAAACTTAAAAAGATGTCCTGATGAAGAGGAAGAAGACTCATTACCATTTTTACATATCAGCACAAAAGGTTCCTAATGACAAAAAAATACATTTTCATATTCTTGCCTGACCTATCAAGCACTGTGATTTCCTAACCTCATTTCTCTATTTGAAAGCTTCAGTCTTGGAATCTGACACATTGCTAATGTAAGATATGTGCTTGTATTGCTCTGAGTACTAATTAATCTTTGTAATTATAGCATCTTCTAACAATAATGATGATCATAAACTGGGTAACAGCAGTTAAAAGGAAAGAAGTCCCTTCATCTACATTGCAGATTAAAAAACCCTTACTTGATGGAATTTTGTGAAAGAAATATCAATTCACAATAATGGACTTGCACTTATGAGGACTTAACTATAACTTGATGACTTTTTTTTGTTCTCTCTCTAGCTTTTTTAGGGAAAATATTAATACTTTGTTATGACAAATCAGATGGAGGAACTCCTTTAAATGGAATCCTTGACATACACTACATGACAGCATTACTTTTCTTTCTGTAGAGAATATGGCTAATTGGTTTGATATATCAGAAAAAAAGACAGTACTAATGGTCATTCATAGACCCATTTGAAAAAGCAGATCCTTTTTATATCAAGTACTGTGTAAGCCTATCAGTCTTGCTTAAGTTAATAACCTTTTTTTTTCCCCCTAATGAAAAGGCTATTAATGCAGGTGTTCCTTTATTTCTTTGGGAGATGGATATGTATCTCCATCTGTCTACATCGTGTTTAGTCATTTCCACGTTTGTAACCATATATTCAAGTATTATATTAGACTAGATTGGATTTTATTCCTTACCTCATAAACATAATTAATGTAGAATTGGAATGTTTAAAGTTTGCTGCACATTACAACTGAAGACAACACTTGGAAAATTGTATACTTTTAACTATACTAACATAGTGCAGAAAGTGTAACAACCAATATTATGTATTGTGAAGGATGTGATACAATGTATGTTGCTGTAATTGTTTTTGTTTGAAGCTGATATAACTCATACAACTGATCAGCTAATATATTTTGTTTAAATGTATGAATCCCTATTGAATTCATAAGGAAATCTAAAATATTTTGTGTGCATGCATAAATATATATTATCATGATCTTTCCTTTGCTTTCTGCAGCTCTTGACAAATCATTATACTGTTTTAAAATTTATTTACAGCCCAAGATTAATGACCAGGGTTGTAAATATGAGTTGTCAGAACCACAATTTAGGATTAACTACAAATTCTGAAAAAAACCCATTTTATTCTCTGTTATCCTGTGTATAAAGCTGCTGGGAAATGCTAGCACTCTTCTTTCTAACTCACGCTAAAAGTAGCCAAAGTTTTTAGCATGAGCTGCAAGATTTAGTGTTTTTCATCCCGGTTTAAATTATACTAAAGTGGTGTAAAGTGCTAATACTGTGCCCAAGGAACTGAGAAGAATATAGGAGAGTTGCGTAAACAGTAAAATAGCTTCTATAGTATTGGACTTAAAGGATGCATCCTTCTGCATTTTCTTAGAAGAACAAACTCAAAAGCTGTTTGCCTTTGAACAGGAGAGTCCCATGATGGGACAGAAAAGGCAGTTATGCTGGACAGTGCTTCACCAAGGATTCAGGAACAGCCCTGCAGTCTTTCCTAATGTGCTTGTGAAGGGACTGAACAGCACCAAGGTGAAGGAAGCTGATGTAAACCTCGTTATGGGATGTAGACGATGAACTGCTGGGGTCAGACAGGGATGAATGTAAGAAAGGAGCCATAAGTCTGTTGAGCTTTTTTGGAGATAGCAGGTTACAGAGCGTGACAGAAAAAGCCACAAGTCATTGAAATAGCTTTGACTATTGTCACCTGTAAAATACAGTGAGGAAACTCTGAGATTGCTCTAAGCAGTCAGCAGACAGAGGAAAGTGGTGGTGATGTGCTGCAGAGCACACCAGTCCAGGCAGATTGGTACAATCAAAGGAAACTGACAGGCTAAGGAGATTGCTAAAAAGGTTGCTCTATTCACAAACATAGCAGCCTTAGGCCCTGAAAGGACTTTTAACAGTAATGACCCTGAACATACAGGGAAGGAAGACACTGGCTGAGTTTTTATGTGTATAAAGACCCCCCTGAAGGATGATGGAAACCTCCAAATGGACAATGTATAGTTACCCCTCAAATACTGGGGGAGTTCATGAAAGAAACTCATGGTAAGACTCATGTGGGAGCTGAAACCAAAAATGAGACGTGACCATTGCTTCCCATTCAAAATGCAATTATTTCTATTTTGTCAGTGTATAATTCAGCTGTCCAAAATTTATCTTGCACACAGTATCTATCCTGTTTTCTCTTTTGAGTTGAAAAGCAGGTTTGGAATTAGCACTTCCCCATCAAAAACACCCACAAATGTATGTTACACACTGCAAATGGTACTTATTGTTTGCACTTACTGACTGAATAACAGGGCATCTGACTCCTCTTTTCTGTGCAGCCAAGATATATTGCTATAGATGTAATCTACCCCTAGAACATGTGATTTAAGGAATATTCATGAAACCGGGAAATATGTATATTTGATACATTTTCAAGCCCTATCATGCAGCATTCAGTAATAGCATTGGCAATGTTACAATTGGCTGTTTTGATATACTCAGTAAATCTTGGGGGAAAAAAAAAATATCTGTTCTGATTAAGATACACAGTGAAAACATTTTGTTCCAGAATAATACCGAAGTAGTCTGAATTTTTACCCTCGTTAAGCCAAAAAAAAAAAAGAGGTGGAACTATAGCTGATGACGCATTTAAAACAATTTCCTATGTCATGCTCTCTGTAACTTTAAAATGTGATGTAATGTTTACTCTGTAAATGCAGGATATTTTTACAGCGGATTTATTCTGATACAGGTGAGACTTCTTCGTCTGATGTAGAAGAATCTTCATGGGATTCTTGAATTCCTCAACCAGCAGTGAGTTTTCTTGCCCAAAAACCAGTTTTCAAAATTAGATGTTTAGAAACTAATTACTAAGTGTGAGACTAAGAATATTCAAATGTAGTATTAACACTAGTAGGTACTGCTCAGGTTATCAAAACCAAATATGCAGCTTGTGTGGATCCATGTAATTCCCAAAAGCTGGAGTACAATAATCTGTCTATTATGGTTTGCAGTGATCATGCTGAAAATTGTATGCATGTATCTTAAATGGCATTAGCCACAGTAGCTACAAGCCTTCCTAATAAGGAGTAGGCCTCCTCTTTAGACTGCCCTAGTACACCATTGAAAGGTAGTGATGCCTAGCAACGCTGAACAATAATAGCTAGGCTATACTCTTTCAAGTTAAGTTGTCCTAAAAATTTACAGGAATAGCATGGTGGGATAAGTTAATTTCACTTTGGTTTAGAGCAGTTGTATTACCAAAAATGTAATGATATTTAAGAGTTTTGTGTTTATGGGTAAGGTCTTTCTTCATGTGATGTACTGGAAGCAAAGGTCTTGTCTGGCAATTATTTTGGAGAGCAAATGATTGGAAACAGATGAGGTGGATTTACTATAAGAATAAAATATAAATGCAACTACTTGTGCATGAATACATTTTATTACTATTACTTCTACAGTTCAATTAATTTCAATTAGTTTATTTAAACAAAATTTCCTGTTTGCCGCTGATGGAACACATAATTTGAAAGTTAACCATTATTAATATTCTATCAGTCTTCTTCAGAGAAGCATTAAAATAGAAGTCTGTCTATTCAAAAAGCCTGAAGTTATAAGGCAAGTAATGTTTCAGTTAAGGGCACTGCATAATGCTAAGAAAAGGCAAAGGTTGATATTTTTAAATTTGTGCACTAGAAGCTTTCCACCTCTGTCAAAGTAAGCAAAATCCCTAATACTTAGGGATCAACTCTATCATTGAGTTTCATCCCAAGGAATGATTGCTTGATTGATCAAGAGACTTACTTCTGAGTCTTCATCTACGATAGGTGCGAGTGGAGCCCTCTTTTCTGATACTATGGCAGTTCCAGGAGAAGAACTTCATCAGCACAGAGAACATAAAAGCAAATTACAGCAGTGCTTGAGGAGTTCAGACATCTATGGTACAGGACTAGAGACCATCTGAGCAGGCAGTTACTAAGTTCTAAAATCTCAGCATGTCTAAGCATTAGCAGTAGCTAAGAAAAGTGACACGTGAAAAAGAGGTATCTAATTATTCAGAAGAATAAGAAATCGTAGAAAAAGGAACACTAAGTTGTCATACTTACAAAATGGGAATTGTCTGCCAGTGCAGAGAATGTTTCCTTTCTTAGTGCTTCATACAACTGTTTTTTCAATGAAACCCCATTTAGTGTATTTCATATTTAGTAGATATTCTCTTCTGAATTATCAGTATAATCATCACAGATTCACCACATTTAAAAATGTTGAGGATATTGGTGAAATGCTACTGAGGATCATTGTTTCTCAAGATGTGGGCTTAGACCTTTACACACTTCTTTGCACCCCTTGTACTCTGTGTGTAATGTGAACATGTGGGATGCTACTGTCAGAAATACAGTCTATATGGTGTTTCAAAATATCAAACTTGAACAACAAAAATGCATAGCTATTCATAAGTATAGCAAACCAATTGCTTCATCTGGCTGATTTCTGACACCAGCCAGTGCCAGATATTTCAGAGAAAAGTATAAATTTCACTATGAAAGTGCTTGCAGCAGTTAAATTTAAATTGTAAAATTTTTGTTAATTCAAGCAGAAAGAGGAACATCTAGTCCCCAGTCCATTTCTAACCAGGCTGAAACAAGATATCTATATTTATTTTAGTTTTACTATTTTATAAGTATCACTTTAAAAGAGCTTTATCAGTTCATTTCTGAATATGGAATCTAAACTGTAATATGAAACTACTGACCACAACAATATGCCATACCAAAAACACTAACTTCATGAAAGGAAATTATTTTTCATATTCCCTATTGTAATCTACTGGTTTAAGCATTAAAAAGAAAGAAAAGAGCTTCTGTTCTAGTATTCTTTCCCTCCATTTCAATCTTGGATACATTACTTAGTTTTACGGTATCTACTTCATTACTTGCAGAAGGTAAAATTATTTGGAGATTGAAGACTTGCGATGATTTTCATCCATTTTGAACATTTGTAATAGAAAGCTCAAAATAGCCCAAGGGGGTGGAAAAGAAAAAGGAAACCCAAAAAGATTTAGAACATTTACTCTCACTACATACTCTGAATTTGGATAAGACAAGAATGATGTCTGTAATTAACTATCTGTCCATTGTCAGGATAAAATTACTTCAGGTTTTCCAGAAACTTTTTTCTACCTTACCTTTTACCAGTTCATATTCTCATGCCTCAGTACATCTCCCAATTAAATAGCTTTACCTTTATTTCTTATTTGCGACACCTGAATCATATTGTTGATTATGGATACATTTTTATTCTGTGATTTTTACAAGCTTTACAGCTTTTTGCCATGCTGAGGCTCAAGAACTGCCTTGGTCTCCCTACTGAGCCATTAAATTCACCACATTTCTAGACCACTAACACTGTAGTGCATTTGTGCTGCTTCAGTTCTGACAAAGATTTACAAGTACTCAACCTTTTCAATTGCGATGAAACACGCATAGGTTCATTTTAGGTCCTGTTTCTTAACAGAATATAAAATTACACGTGACAGACTAATGACATTAACAATATTGGGTTGGTACCAGATGAAATCTACACCCTAAGTAACTATACAGACAGAGTATAACACGTGAAAATGAAAGACAGAAATAAGCACTGTCTTGTATTTTCTGAACAAAATAAGAATCATAAGTAAGTGTCACTGGGAATTATGCTGTGAACATGTCAGAGACATGTGTCACTATATTTGTGATGAACGTACGAAACAGCCTTCATGACTGCAAGTGCATTTGACAAATAAACATTCTCCAAATGTCCTGGATAAACAATTGTTGGTTCATGAAACATTTACATTTTCTACTGCTTTTTTGGCATGAGTGTGGAGATCTCAGAGTGTATGCTTACTCTCCCTCTTCTGGCTTGGTTTAATTGCAGAATAACAAACAACAAAGAGATCTCAAGGGGATGTTTTTGTTCCCAACTACATACAAGGAATTCACGCAGTTTTAGTGTTTGGACATTCTGAAGATGTATTAAAAAATAAATATCCCTGATTAAACTCAATGCTGAAGACAGCCTCTTGGCTGCTAGCAGCGTTACACAGAGGGGCAAGCAGAAAGGGTGCTGAGGCAAAAAGCTGGAAACCCCTAGCTGTCCCTGCTGCAGCCACTGTTCTCTTCCACAAAGAGGAGCTGGAGACCCACGACTGTGGGGTGCACAAGGCACTGTCGTCTGCAAGGAGCCCAAAAGGAAAACAAAGAATGGTATTTTGGACAGCTGTGGTTTACCCCGCCGGCAGCTGAGCACCAACAGCCCCTCCTCACACCTGCCCCTCCCACTCCAAACTACAGCGGGTTGGGGGGTGAAGAATGGGGAGACAAAGGCAAACCTCGTGGGTTGGGATAAGGACAGTTTGCTGGGACAGTTAGGTAGGGAGAAATAACAATAACGGGGCTTGGAGCACAACATACAAGACCGGTGACACACAGTGCAGTTTCTCTGCCAAACACACAACTCAGACTGGACAACTCAGAGATGTCCACAAGCCAGCCCGTCCCCAAACCGCACCGCCCATCCCCGCTTAGCCCCGTTTTATATTGGGTAAAGAATACTCCCTTTGGACAGCTGGAGTCACCTGTCCTGGCTGGGTCCCCTCCCAGCTCCCTGGGTGCCCCCTGCCTTCTCCTTAGCAGGGCAGTGTGAGAAGCCCTTTTCAGCCCTTAACTGCTTAGCAACAACTAAATCATCAGTGTGTTATCAGCACTGCTCTCATCCCAACTCCCAAACACAGCACTACCTCAGCTGCTGGAAAGAAAATTAACTCTATCCTAGTCAAACCTAGGACAAGATATTAAATTATTTTCTGCAGATCCTTTTAAAGCTGCAATAATATTATCACATTATCAAAGTACAGATTGTCCTCCCATCCAGAGGACATAAAGCCTTTCAAGGAATTCAGAGCTGACTACACTGGTAATACATCCACTTATTCTGGTAACCTGAGTATGTTGACAGGAGCATGTCAGTACAGAAAGAATGTTACAGCATGGCTGTACTTCAAAACTGCAATACAAAAATAAAGCATTTAATCTAGTTTCCCTGTCTTCCATTACAGCTAAATCAGCTCCTGGTATGCTAGGGATGGGAGTAATTCCCTGTCCCTCCACTGGGCTCTAAATTTCTTCTATGAAATAAAAATAATATAAAAAATATTTTAATGAAGAGATAGATTCTTTCTCAGCAGGTGAATAGATTTTTCTTACTCTTTTACCTTTTTCTTCTACTCTTTCTTCTTTCTTGCCAAGAGGAAAGAAGAGCTTTCTCGCATCACATGATAACTAATATAATTGCATCAGGTTTGCAGCTGCTTAGCTGGATCCTGATTTTAATCCTGTTTTCATATTCTGTGCGTGCATCTGTAGTAAGCCCCAAGATGCAGAATTTTTGATGGGTAGGACAGTGGCCTTTCATTAGTAAAGCCACTTTTCCCCCTTCAACATCATCCCTTTTCCTTTAATAAAAATTCATGGTATATTCATGTTCATATTATGATTTTCTCAAATAGCATCAGTTTCTAAATAGCCAAAGATCACAAGTTTTGAGAAGTTTTGCAAAGTGTTGTCACTCTTATTTTCTTTCTGTTTTGTATAATTATCATTTCAGTATCAAATATTATTGGTTTTTTGCCCCAGAAAATACTGAATATAAATAGATGTTACTAACCACAGAGACTTCTACAGTAGCACCAGTTATTGTTACTCTTTAATAGTAACTACATAGTTCAAGAACCAAAATTGATTAGACAATGATCTATTCATGTAAATGCTACAAAACTTGCAGATAGACACAAAACTTTTCAGTAAAATCTACTAGTGTGCCAAGCATTATTTGCTTTTCAGTATTGCTGTATGTTAAGCTTGTAAATAACACTGGTTAATTCTGTTAGAGAAATGTGAGCCAAAGCAGCATTTAAAATCAATTATCAAATACAGAAAGTTTGTAAGAATTCTTTGAAAGAGCTGTCAATATTTTTGGTGTCTTCTGGCTATCTGGTTGTTGGAAAATAAAATCAAATTTTGGAGGTGATCTATTTGTTTACATTAAGTATTTCTATTAAAATATTCATACATGTATATGAAATTAGCTGTACCTGGGGGAAAAATAAGATTATTGCTTCCTAAAATGAAGGGCAGATAATCTACACCAGTATCTTGGCGAATAAGGTACCCATTTATTCCTGTCTCCAGAACAAAAGATTTTTTAGTTTTATGACATTACATGCTGTACTTTTTCTTCCTACATACGTTATCTGTGAGTTACTACCACATGCTTAATCTTTTCATTGTCTTGCAATTATGTGAGAGTTTATTTTGAATGAATTCCATTACTGCTGATACACTAATTTTCTGTTCTTTCTTAAAAAACCCACCAAAACCAAAAACACCAACCACAACAAGTTTTAAGTTCTTTAGTTGCAATATTAACTCAGGCAGGTGCTTCCTTCATAAAAAAATAGTTTGTTTGTTTCTTAAAGATTTCAAATATATAGGAAAATTTTCAATGTGTCTGGACTAGCTACAAAGGGAGAAGAAAGAAAAGAGAAACCGTACATGGAAAGGTGGGGAAGTGTCACATACCACCAGGCAGGCAAACCAGGGAGCTGCAGAATAGACCCCTTTGCTTTTTAAACTCCTTCTGAGAGAGGAGTCTAGGTGTGGCTGGACCCAATGCTTCTCTCAGCCCTGTCCCTCCCATGCCAGCAGATGAGTATGTGTAGAGTTAACCCTTTCTACCTTCCATGGGGCTAGGTTAACACTCTTAACCATACAGGAGAGACTAGCTGCTATAATCCTCTGTGCAGCACTCAGGAGTAGCAACAATTACCCAGGAGGTCCAAGCAAAGCACAACTTTGAAGTGAGCAGGATTATAAACCTTGCAAACAAAACCACAGCACACACTACATTAGGAGCAATGGATTACAATTCGCAGAATTTAGCAACACCATTGCTTTTGTGTGCCAAGAAAAAGGTTAGAATTGAGAGAGACACAAAGAAAAGATATCACCACCCAGGGAACCAGCTTAGATCATCACAAATTTGTGGTTCTTGGATTTGGGGTGTGCACCAGACATCCTAAATCTGCATTTTTATGCTACCTGGCCCCCCTTCTGAGGGAACATAGTGTGTCTTGTGCAGACTCCATGTTGAGTTGCAGTGTGTTCAAAATGAGTTGGTGGCGAATGGGAGTCCTGGGGGTCATTTGACCTCCCCACCTGGGCTGATCGAGCAATGACCCTGTTTTTGCAATATTTGCAATGACCCGTCTCCACAGGGTCCCACGTCCCTGTCACTGTTCTTCATTGGATAAGGACAGGATCCTGTTTATCAGGGTGGCTACTGAATGAGGGGCTGCCCTGGCACAGACAGTGTCTGGACGGCTCATCGAATGAGGATCTCGCCTGAGAACGTCGTCAGGTTGGTCAGGGTAGCTGCCTTGAGACCAGGACTCTACAGACCCTCACAGCCTTCGGAGGACAGGGCCCCTCATCCGCAACACGACATCCTGCAGAGCCTCTGCATGGTATCTTTCACCTAAGGTTCAACTAGTATGTTGGATTTATGTATGATTTGTAACTGATGACAAGAGTACATGGTAGTTATATTCAAATAAATGCTTGCCTGAAGTTTTAAAATTTGCTTGCTGTTTCAGTCTCAAAATACTCACAGCAGTTCCTAATTCACAGCAGTACAATCTGTTTGTAGTCTGCTGTGCTTCACTCCAGAGACAGCTGCTTTCACCAAGTGCTGCTCAAGACAGTTCTATACTTTACAAGTCATGTGCAATATCAACTGGAAAAGATCCAGCAAAATCTGGTACAATAATGTGGAAAAAGTCACAGAGCAAAGCTAATACCATGTTTTCCTCTCTTATCCTTTTCTACTCATTTCCCATACTACTAAAGCCCACTAGGAACTCCTTACAAAACAAAACCGCTTCCTTAAAAACACAATTTAATCTCACTGTAAGTACAAAGCTGCTATTCACAGACAGTTTTACATTATGGCCTGCCTAGAAGACAAAAAATCATGGCTGAGAACACAGTAGATGATCTAGAAGCAATTAGGAAAAAAGAAGTGAAATCAGTCCTGAGACTCCAGACACAGATGAGCAGCTGTTGCTTGTATTATTCTGGCTGACCACACAGAAGCCTAAATTTCTTTGTAGTTTTGATTCATCAGAGATTGTAAATTTTTACTACTCTTTTCTTCCTCACTAGCTCTCAGTTAAAAGGCCCACGCATAAGATGAATCATTACAAAAATGTATACAAAAATTAGTTCCTCAACAACATTACAAAAAGATTAATTTATTAGGTTGTTTGGCTGAGAGCCAAACAAATAACTAATAAGATAACCCAAACTAGTCTTTTAATCAATAGTGAATGTCAGCTGCACAGTCGTTTCTACCTTTTACCTGCCAAACAAATCTGTCTGTCTCCTCTCCAGCTGTACCAGTACCAAATCATCTCTGACAGTGAGAACCGCAAACCTCAAAATATCTCTGCATGTCTGAGCTGAAGACAATGCAATGCTGCCTCAGTCCATTACAGAAACAATGTCAGGGTGCAAAGATGATCTGGAGACTCTACCAAATTTAAATCCAATTACCTGATGCTAGTGGAGGCATATTAATTAGATCGAAGCAAACACTATATTGAAGGTCACAGTATATGTCTTATCTAACATACTTTCCCTAAAAAAGCTGAAAAGACTGCTAAATGTACACAATTAAGAAAGAGGCTTTGTCTTTAAGAGAGGTAAATTCCAAACCCATGCTACAGAGAGCTGGACAGCTGTCAAATATTGACTGACAGTAACCAAATTGCTCAAAAAGCAAAACACTAAAATTAAAACATTATCTTGAAGTGGATTTAATATTGAGCTAACATTGTGAGAAAATTTTTATTCTCATACAGCTTATATCCAAAATGCTCTTGTTACTTAATAACAGTAGGTTGTAAAATAACTTTAGATTATTAGAAGATTTTAGATAAATTCACAACTATGTAGCACTAAGGAGGAAATTGGGTCTTTTTTGCCTAGGCTTCAAATATGACTTGCTTTGTTAAAATCTGAAGTTGCCATGGGTGGTGTTTCACACACTGGAGAGCAAAGTTGTCAAATGGAGTCAACTTCCCATCTCAGTTTGTACTGGAGACAAACAGTCCCAGTTGGTACTAACTGGCATCCTTGCAGGCAGTGTGAGGAGAAACGAAATTGTACTGGCTGCAGAGACAGCAAACCTTTGAAGACAGACTTCTCCTGAACAAGCCTAGGCCCAGCATAGGAGTAGGTAATAGTGCAAAGGCTTTTTCTGCTTTTTCCTAGGTAGATCCATGAGACCTAATTGGAAGTCAGACTAAAGCAGTGCAAAGATTAGCCGCATAATACTTACAATTAAAGTTAACTATTTTGTTTGAACTTCATGACATGTACCCATGTCTACAATCCAAGAGTGTAATCAAAAGATACAGATGTCTGAAAGTGTTATTTGACATTTTTTCTGCCCTAACCAGGTAAAGCTAAAAGAAGCAACAGCTGGTTTCATGTTCTGTAAAATTATCTGCATCTATCAAAAACAGAGCAAAATGGAACATCTTGTAAAATATCTATATCCAATTAATGAAGCATTTTAACCCTTGTTTTTGCCAATACACTAATTTGACAGTGCCAAATTTGACTGCTGGGAAAGTAATGAGTTAATTGGTATTAAAAATTCCACTTGCAAATCCATTTCCCAGTTTGCGCTCAAAGCCTTCTGTGTCAAATCTCAGAACAGAGCGCTGAGCACACTAGAAGCTATTTCCTTTTAATACATGTGTATAACTGTATTAGTTTCAGCTGGCTAAACAGGTAGTATAGTATTTTGAGCAGTCATTTGTGCATATGCTAAATTCTATGTCCAACATAAAATAGTGAGTATGTTTTTGAGCTGTCAGACATCTTGTTTCCTGGTGCTTCACTGTATCTTTTAAACAGGAACTGCTGATTAAGTAGAAAAGGATGCTTGCTTTTTTTAAGTGGTTCTGATGAAATTATAGTATATTCTGTCAGTGGCAATTGATGCAAGAAAGTTCAGTTTAAATTACAGATAAATTTGACAGGTTCCACAGTTTGTTCACAGCAGAACTATCAAATCTCCTGCTTCATGAAGGACTAGATTAATTTTATTTTTTTAAAGTGTTGTGCAAAGTAATTTAGTTTTGTATTTTACAAATATTTCAATTTGGTAAAGGCTACTAGTCATTATATAGCCAAATTTGTTATATGCTGCATAAATTTATGTCTTATCAATAAAACATGCACATGAAAAAAAGCCAGAGCTGGTGTAGATGAGCTCTTCTGCATACTATTTTTACTAGTTACTCATGCAGCAATGATTTACAATTGGTCCCAATGTGCTCAGTGATGTGTTGTTTTGCCACCAACACATGGTTGGAAGAATGCCAAAAGTATTTTGCCCCATAAGTACATTGAGCAACGTTGTTTTTCAGAAAAAATACAAACCCCATCCATTAGCCTGTGGCAGTCTGTAGAGTAGGGATTTTTCAGCTTGTCTGAAACAAAGAAATGCATACAGTTCATAAATTCTTAATTTAGTGTATTATGTTGTTAGACTATACATGTGCATAGAAAGCTAGTAGATACGATACAACCTAAACCAGAAAAAATATGTACACCATTGCCTTGGAACAACCAGCTAAAGGATCAGAAGAACAAGTAATGTTCTCTACCCATGTAGTTGCAAGGAATGATGAGTGAATAAATGGGAGAGCCAGCCTATCAGGCTCCGAGCCTGGCGTAACTAGCAGAATGTTGCTGGTTTTGATCATGGGTCAGTTTAACCTACACTAGGCCTGCTAGCATCAGAAGAGGTCATATACAAATGACAGAGCTGATTCTCAGAGAGTGACCTGTGTGTATATTTCTAGAATTCCAGATTCCTGTCTGGAGCTCGCTCAACCATTACATATTGCTGTTGAGGAATTCCTTCAACACTCTCCTATCAAGGATTCCTGAGCATGAGCACTGTAGTTGCTCTTCTGCGGTTACAGTGCCTTACTGGGCCATAGTTTAATGCTTATTGCAAATAAAGTATCTCACTGGGTTTGGCCTCATGCTCCCAATGCAAGAGCTGACCCCGTTGTGGGTACGTCAGCATTTGCTCAAGGATCTGCATGCAGTGCAGGCATGGCCTAGTTATGATCCTGTTCTAATTTTAACCAAACAACTTTACTAATGAGGATTGTTATAGTGTAGATTGTTAAAATGTTAAAGCTTCAAGGCCAAGCTGTCACTTCTACTCAGCTTTCAATTTTTACTACCTCAGCCTCATTTTCTCCTGAATCTAATGCATTCACCCTATTTAGAAACCTAATGTTTCTTTTTGTCCTGACAACCAGATTTAGCAGATCCACTAATCTTTGGCTTGTTTTTTACATATATCCAGACAGATTGGACCAGTGGGATTTTGAAGTAGTAGTACAATGTTTATCCTGGTTTTGATGCCCCAAACCCATTCTCTGTACTATAAAAGAATTACATTTCTGTCCAGGAAAACATGTAAGTAGCCTGTTAGAACCCTGTTCAGCAGTGCATTGGTGATGGGCTGGCTCATGCAATAATGGAAAAATTATCCTTCTTGAATCTTATCTTGGGTTTTCCTTAGGGTTTGGGGGTTTTTTGGGGGGTGGGGGAGAGGGTGTAGGGCTTTTTTAATATTTTTGGTTCTAGTACCACTATTGTACCTTCAAGATTTATTTTCCTTTCCTGATTTTAAAGGATCTTCATATTCCAATTTTGCCACTTAAGGATTTCAGTCCCTTCTCCAATAGAAAACCTGCTCTCCTGCTACTTCTCCCAAAGGATTTAAAATAAATTTAAAAATCTTTCAAATTAAAAAGTCACAGTTTATAGTTATTTAGACATATTGTTATAATTTACCAGGACAAATAATTTATGGGCAATAGGAATACTTTTATATGTACATTCTCTGGGGACAATGTACCCGAGAGACAAGTTTCAGATTCATCATGTTAATAGTTTTTGATGTAAAAATACTGGGGTTTTTTTTCTAATTATACGTGTATGAAATACTGCTTAACTGCTGTGAGGTGAAGATGAAGTATAGCACCTCTAGGAAATTCCTTACCCAATGGGTAATCTGGGTGTTGGGATCCTAACAGCTGATGTAAAATTTTGTATGCTTTCATTAACTTCCTGAAAGTGCCATTCGCCTTTAAATTTCTGTTGCAACATAACTGCTAAAATTAATACAAAGATTTTATTTAAGAATTTTGGCTTTTCTCATTTGAGAACAAGGAACAAAACTGCAACCAAGAACCTACAAGCAGCATCATTTATCATAATATCATGAATGTTAGGAAGGGGAAAAAAGATTTATTTCCCCAAAACTGGGAGAATGTTTGAAAGTGAGAATCAATCCTGTGTGTAATTATGAGTAGAATATATTAATTTTATAAAACTAATTACTGTTTATGACTAGCATGAGATTTTAACAAGCAATTTCAGACTTTTGTGACTTGGTTCTTCACTTACAAGCCATTTTCTTGTTTTTAAACTTCTTGAAAGCTATGTTGGAATAGACTATATTCTGATTTTTACCTTAAGTGCACAGTGCATAACAACATGGGTGAATTCTACATTACTTAATCCTACTTTTATTCCCTTTCATATGGATGTTTAGTTCTTCCAAGAGGCAGTTACTATTTGCTGCAAAAATTCTAATCACTAAATCAGACATCTTTGATTAATAGAGGCTTTTGAGGTTGAGAATTAAGTGCTTGTGCTGTATTTAAAATACTGTCTCTAAATTAGTTTATAAAATGTGCTCAACTTATAGTAACTCAGGATTTTCTGGAAGAAAAATCACTTTTCTTAAAAAGCTGAAAGAATCATTCCAGATTTACCCATACTACACAGGACAACTATCAGTCTTGTAGCTTCAACAAATATTAAGTGCAGCTATGGTTGCCCTTATATTTGTATTGATAACAATTAATGAAGAAATTTATGACATAGCATTGAATCTGTCAGCTAGCATTGGGGTAGCCCAACCATGCTTTTGGGAAGGCCCTGAGCTCATCTCCCACCCTTTTAGAGATCTGGCCACCTGCACTCAGAGCCAGATTTTGGTGCAGCTGTATGGAAAACAGCTATTTCTCACAAAGCTGTTTAAGACTTGCTGCCCCTTTGCTGACAAGGGAGTTTTAAGATCAGGCCCTCAGGATAGGTCTGTGCCCGAGTTAGGTAGTGATTATTCCTTTTTCCTGGCCACATACCTTGCAGACCTGAAACCAGACCCTTGGGTTTGACTTCCTGGTGTACCCTGAACCTGCCTTATTGGTACAGACTTCGCTGGTCTAGAATGAAGCTGACCCTCATTAGCATCACTGGACCTGCTCTGTGCTATTAGCTTGAGTACAGTGAGAGCACTGCTTTGCTGTTACCCTTGGCACCCAGCTTGCTTTCCCTTGGGAACCAGCCCACTTCACCTACTTCCTTGTGCCCTTGGAGGCATGTGTAAGCTAGTGAGCTCTTCTATACCATATTTGTAAACTTAGAGTGTACAGACTGTTTCTAGGATTTGGTCCTTATGAAACTATTTCCTTATGAATCACAACTAAGACAAAAGAACTCGTCCCAGCCAGAATAACTTTCAGTGTCAGATACTAGTACTGGTGAATCTCAAAGTCATCAAGCATACATTAGGAGGCTATGCTTAAGATTAGTAAGGAAGAGGTTGCTTCTTGTTCCTCTGAGTCACTACCTCAAAACTAGTCTGTCAAATAAGGTATACCACAGACATATAAAATCCTGTTAACACTGAAGTTCTTCAGAGTCATAGGTTGTCATAGATTTCAGTGTCATGAAATCTAGTCCCAAAACCTTGAATTTACACTAGTAAGGATTCCCTCCATCTCAGGATCAATTCCACCAAATTACGTTGTGTTTCTGTAACAACGAAACCCCTTTCCTGAATGATAAATGATTGCCAAGGTTCGAGAGCCGATGTGGAGAATACTGCATGAAAGTCATTAGTCTTAACTTCTGAGTATCTGATAGTCCCTTCCCTAAAGGGAGTCACTTTCCAAACATTATTTAAGTTTGTGTTTATGCTAGTCATTAATGAAGATACCTTCAGCAAAAAGTATACTATATATAGACACGAAATTATACAAAAAGAGAAGGAGTATTAGTTTTTAAAATTAAAATATTTTAAAATTATTTTTAGATCATAGATGTACCTTGTCCTCTACACTAATGACCACCATCAGAGACACATTATTCTTGAGGAACACTTCTTTTGAACAGGATGCACTCGATGTCATCCTTCCTCTGATGTGCTATCCCTGGTTGGAGTCATCATCTTGATGTGTAAATGGACTAACATTTTTAATAATCAACAGAACCATAGAGAATATTTATTCTGTGAATTTACTAATCCCATTTTGAACTCACTTATAGTTCTGAGCTATATAATGTCCTGAGGCAATAGATTTTACAAATACTTATCTGTAGCATAACAAGATTCTTTGGTTTGTAATGACTTTAGTTCAAATACAGGCCAGGTCCACAGATTCAGCTAATTAACTTAATTTTAGATATGAAATCAAATGATAAAAAGTACAAAAAAAGCAGAGTAATTTAAAAATGCTATTCATGCACCTTCAAATACTTCCCCTATGCCTGTTTGGAAAATATAACTTGTAAAGTCATAAGAAATATTGATTGTCTTTGAAAGATTTCATGAGTCTTGCAGTCATGATGCTTGGTTTAATAGCCTTGGGTCCTGGCTCAGCATTAAAGGTGAGGCTCATCATCATCATCCCCTCAGACATAAGACATTTGTCGTGCAAGGACTCAAACATATCAAAAATTTTATGTACAGTTTACAGGACTATACTCTAATTTTTTGTAAATGATGAGAACGTTATTTATATGAATGTAATAGACCATGTTATTCATAGAGACATTTAAACACTAAGTAAACTTGATGTGAAAAATTGGATCATGTTCAGATTGATTTGCAGTAGAAAATGCTTTTTCTTCTGTAGGCTATGTACAGTGCACAATATGGATGACAGCAACATTGCTGCATTACATGTTTCCTTCAAACATGCAATCAAACCTTAGGAGTTCAAATAGTGGGGATAGAGAAGCAGCAGCCAGAGTTAAATATTTTCTCTGTAGATTTCCTTAAAGCCTTAAAAATTCATCTATCTGGAAACATCCATAGATGTTCTTCAAATCAGTGTCAAGAATGCCAGTAAGCCATGAAGTACAGGAAAAAATTATATATATCTCCTGGAAGGATCTTTTCATCTGAGGAAACACAGCACTGCAACATTGAATAAAGGAATTATATTTCAGTGCAAGTAAATTAAGATACAGCTATCAAACTCCTATTAACAAAGCTGAATGTTTCTAAGTTCATCAGTTGTAATTGGAGTCAGATGGAACTTTTTTCCTCACTTTTCATGATTTCATTGTTGCCTCCCTTTGCATTTGCCAACTGGCCACTTGATGAAACAGAATGTTTAGTCAAAGGAT
Organism: Hypotaenidia okinawae; assembly: GCA_027925045.1. NCBI lineage: Eukaryota > Metazoa > Chordata > Aves > Gruiformes > Rallidae > Hypotaenidia > Hypotaenidia okinawae. The sequence continues at coordinate 12,070,209 of BSDF01000006.1, forward strand.
TGCTTTTTACTCAGCATACTGTTGCAAGAAATTCAGAGTTGTGTCTTGTTCAAACAAGCATCTGTTACTTTTAAAATTCTAAAAACTTTAAAATAATTAATTTATTCACAAATTCAGGGTAAAATGCCTAGCCCTGATACAGTAATCTTGAGATACACCTGTCTTAGAGATTTCAAATCTACTTTAATTGTGAAACCTTTGTTCTCATTCTTATAAAGTCATTATAGCTATAAAGAGGTACACAGAACTATAGAGAGAACCAGCATAGCTCTATTATCATTACCATTAGAGCTACCATCTGGAAAGTAGCTGGTAAAATGAACTTATGAAGATACTCCTTTGTTCAGAGAATAGCTAACCATTAAACTAGTGTATAGGGGTTATGACTGATATCATTCAATAGGCATGGTAAGCAGTAGTGCATGTCCATCATGTTAAATATGTGCTAACCAAATAGACTGAAGGAAGGGGTATTTGTGATTAAGTGTAAGATTTTTCAGAAATATCTAAATACAGTTTAAGAGTAATTTTCACACATGGCAAGATCCTGGGTTTCACAATTTTTAAGTAAGACCTAAGCTATTCTCACTCATATTTTGTGCAGTGAAATATTTGCAGCGCTCCTATTCTGAGCTACCAGCAAAGGATCTAAGCCAGGAGCATCAGCACAGTGCTCAACCCAATACAATCTGTCTGGCACCAGCCCTATTAGTACAGTTTCATTTACACATTTGTGCACTTGATTTGTTCATAGGGTGCCTTTAAAGAAATTTCACCTGCTCACAAATGTAGCAGGTAGATGTAGTATCCCTTCTGACAATGAGCTTTAGCTTCTTAAGCACATAAATGAGTTTGAGAGATTTAGACTAATCTGAAAAATAGGATTCTGGTTTAGACTTCTTCCATTTCTGAATAGACTGGAAATCTGGTGAGATTATACCTTTGTTCAACAGTAATCTTTTGACTGACAGTAAATGAAAATGCAATCATGGAAGATTCATTATATGATTCTAATGAGACTTCCTCACCTAGTTCTTAGAACAGTAGAGGAAGGTAACTTTTCAGGAAAGCCCTTGGAAAATTAGGATTTACTTGTGATAAATGTGCAACAATATCTCTGGAGTTACACTTCAACCAGTAGTCTCATTTGCTTCCTTTATTGTTTAATTTTGTTTAACAAAGTAAACCATCAGTTATAACCTTAACAGCACTGCCACTTGCATTGAAAGACTGCATATACAGCTTATTCTGGCTTTGACTTCATCTACTTCAGAAGTTATATTTGTTGACAAGAGGATATTCCCAAACAATTACTGTGTGTCACTACCTTCAAAATTAGTTACTAACTTTCACATGTAATACATTGGTCAATAAAAATCGTAACTCTTATAAGGGAACCAATGCAATAGTCTCCTGCACCTTCCAAATCAGTGCATCCCAAACAATGATTTCTAACAAAAGATGTCTCTATTCCTCCAAGTGTGAGCACACTAATTCTGAGGGAATTTTTTCCCCTTTTTCTTCTAGATGCTAAACAGGCCCAATCTATTGCCATCAACAAAGTCTAATCAGACTTCAGTTTGACCACAGTGTTTTACCCCCATTTTGCCAACAGATGTAAGATATTAATATGGGTTCCTTTGTTTTATTCATTTTGATATTTTTCTCATCCACCTTTTTCATTTCAGCACAGAGCTCATAATTAGCACATGGCCTATACCAAGGAACTGTGCTTTTACCTAGATGTTGCATTCTTTACACATAAAGCAGTGCCAGTAGAATCTCCTCTACTGTCTCCCTACATTTACAGAAATGTGAAGGCCCCACATTGTTCTGGTGTATAACAATAAAGAAAAGGAAATTTCTCTTAGAATTGCAAGGATCTGTGGAGGAAAAATAATCTTTCAAAATCCAGGTAGGCTCTTACTGCAACAGTGAATACACATGAACAACATGGCACATTCATATCTGAATTAGGCACAACTGTAGGCTGCTTCTTCATGAAAGCAAATGTTGTAGCACCTATAAAAACAGTGCTAATATTTTAATCAGTCAACAGCAATTTCTGAAATCAGGTATGAGCAATCATATGCTGTTTACAGGATTCTGTTTCTTGAAAGAAAAGTTCCTCTCTTAGAATGTAAGCATGGTACCAGCTCTGTGTCTACAAGGACACATGTGCAGTTTCTTTCACACTTGTGAATTTAGGTTCCCTGAATTACCTGAAAGGGATCAGCTTCATAATTAAAGAGTAATAAAATCCATTCAGAATGTAATTTAAATAAAATATATTTATATTGTCTAGACAATAGAATATTGAGTTGATTTTTATTTGGGGTTTCTTTGTGGGGTTTTTTGCAAACTAGACATGGTTTTTTATACAGTATAGCTATTCAACAGTGACTACCCTGAATGCAATCATGCAAGACATCACTGGCATCAAGATTTTCTTTCATAATAACAGTTTTTATTTGTTCTCTCCCCAGTCTCATGCATTTGTCCACCATCCACTCCCATAATTTAGTGCCCAGATAATCATGTGCAGGTAGAAAATGAAATATTGAAGGAATTGTTCTTAATTCTGAGGTTTACAGAGAAGTATGCCTACATGATTCCTCTGACAATTTCACATATGCACGAGTCACAAATAAATTAACACTCACTGCTCTGTGATTGAATGTTCATGCCTGGTTCTGGTAAACTATTTAGCATTGGATGCTCCAGCAATATAAAGATTTTGTAGCTGGAATCCTACACTCAGTTGACATGATGCTCAGAACAATTTTTGACTGAGTCTTTTTTCATATTATCTTTGCAAGACTGTGGCAATAACTATTTCTCAGGTTTCTTTTAAAAAGAATATCGGTGGGGTTTCTTTTCAATAATTAGATACAGCATTCTAACTTTTAAAAAGGAATTAATCATCCCTGTATGTAACTTGATCTCTCTGTAGCTTTTTCTGACAGTAAAAATGAGTTTGATATTACTTATCTGCTACACAAAAACTGGACTTTGTAATGAATCATTTTAGATCAGAGTCAGAAGTCACAAATCTTTTATCTAATTTTTTGAAGGAACCCAAAGTTTCTAATCCCCTGCTGACAAAAAACACAAATGAGATTTCCAAGGGGCAGGAACTCTGCGCAGATGAAGAAATGTCAAATTTTCAGATTTTAATGTGGTCCTTTCATTTTGGAACAAATGCTTCAAAAGAATTATATAATATCTCTATTTCTCCTAGCCATTGAATTCTCCATGGCTACTTATTAAACAATCTAGGAAGTGCATTTTACACAGGTGTATAAGAAAGTCATTAATATGAAAATATTTTAAGACTAGATATGATTGTTATGTAATTTGTGCTACTCAAGTTACATCTATAAAACTACCTGTAACTAAATTTCACCCTAACTTTTCATGAGAATGTTGGTGTTGCAAATAGTAAAAACACAACTTCTGTGCCTTCGTACTTTCTAGTTTATCACAGACTCTTAACTTCCTTTATTCCTGAGTTCTGTGACAACAAGGTTGTGGAGAGGAGAGTTCATGGTGGCATAAAAAGTAGTAACCTGCTTCAATAAGAAGAATGGAAGTTCCTGCAATGCCAGCACATTTTCTGTCACACAGTTTTACTGAAATACTATTAGAAATTATATGGTATTTTACATAATCTGTTTAAGAGATTAGATTATACTTGTGGTCTGGGTTCATAACGCTTAACTTCCCCAGGTAATGTCAAATAGTGACTTAACCAAGTGCTTATGGCTTTCCACAAAACACAAGTGAGAACCAGGTTCTGGCAGGGATTCATCCAGTTTCTAGTACAAGAAGTTATAACAATGGGAAAAGAGACTATTCACTTCAAACTCTTACAGTGCTTCCCTTTCTCCAAACATGAAAAAAATGTAAAACAAGGAGCATGAAGTAGTGAAGAGAATCTCAGCAGAATGGAAAACTTGTCTTTTGGTTGACACACAGAATACTTTCTTTTCTCAAACTGGTGTCTGGTGGCCGTAACATGCCATTTCAGATTTTGAACTGAAATTCTATTTCAGGAATTAGCTTGGTTCAGTGAGAACCTACCTACTTCTAATTGTCCTATGATTTCTTCCTACTCCAGACATTGTAGCTTTTATTTAGTGCTATATATTAAATATTGACTTCAGGATCATATTGTAATCATACCACATCCTGTCTCTTCTCTTTCCTTTGCAACAGTTTTTTACTGCAGGTACCCACAGTCTTTCACTTCAGGCCACTTACTCTGTGAACAATCATAATGGTTTAGTTTATTTTAGGAATTAAACCAGCTAAAATTCCTCTTTTACATCTTGCATGAATAAATATGAACTTTATAAAGTCTAAGGGGGCAAGAAACCTGCCAATCACTGGATAAATTTTTAAAGCTCATCTTATTGTTTTGCAGCTGGTGCCCTTTGCTGAAGGATATTTCCTGTGCTGCAGACTCTGAATAAAAGCATTTCATTTTAAGAATGCAATTAGAAACACATCTGTTGTTCTAGGACCATTATATTGAACAAGTACTCCATAAAGCAGGCAAGAAGATTTTAGAGACACACTTAATGTCTCTGCCTTCCACCTCCTTATTACAAACCCAACAACTGAACGTTCAGTTTCCGGGTTTGATCCCACAACATATATGACCTAGCAATGGATATTTAATTAGTGTCACGGGGTTTTGGAAACAAGCAAGGCAATTCGTTTTCAGATGGCTTATTTCTCTAGACCTTCAGAAAACAAGAAGCCTGTGGCTGGATGGTAGGAATCCTGTCATTCATGGAGTTTTGAATGAATCATAAAAGTATGACTTGCAGACTGAATTTTAGCCCAGGTGTCTCACATATAAGTCTGTTCACAGGCAAATGAAAGCTTTAGCTTATCCTGAAGCTTGTTTCAAACTTATACTCCTATGTTCTATTCCTGGGCAGACCATTCCTTTATTAGTTAAGCTACTGAAATTAGTTACTGAAAGATGAGCCTAAGCAGCTTCCTAACATCTCAGCCGCTGTATTCCCCAGATAACATGGAAGCACTGAGCACCACTCAGCACTCACTTATCTGAGTAGACATACTCCTGATCCAATTTAAGGACACAAACCACATTCAAAGGCTTCACTGGTTAAAAAATACACAGGACTGAAACTTGGGCACTGTTCTGTAGATAAGGTGGACATTGCAAGACAAATTAGTACACTGAGTCTTCACACTCTAGTATCTTCAGTTTACTACACCACTGCACATAGTAACATGTCTGATTTTCATGCAAGCGCTGGTCAAAACCAACAACATAGTTAATAACAATGGACAAACATATGGAAATCTACAGAGTTATTTTCACTCTTCATGAAGAAACACTTATGACCATTCTGGTGACTCCCCTGATACATCTAAAAAGAAAAAACAGATTCCCCAAAGATAAGTAACCAGTTTACTGTCCAGCACACTAACAAGCTTAGTGGAACTGTAGTGACGGTGAATGGACCCCCAGTAATGAAATTCTGGTTTAATTGCAATATTTTAAATTTTGCACTATATAAGTTTACTTTTTTATTGTAGGTGCTCACACTCATACAATGCTACAGATCAGGGTTTAAAATTTTTCAGGTAAAGGAAAGGTTCTTGTACAGTTACACCCTCTTGCAAATTACATGTTCAGCTGCTCATTCTGAACCTGCAACAGTTCTGAAACTTGACTGCACTAAACTTCTCACATTAGTGTTCTGCTTTATTATTATGTAACTTCATTTTTCTTTTGTTCTAATGATGCAGAACATAACTATATATTACACATTTAAATACATCTTACCGCTTTTCTTCAACTATCTTTTCTTGCCTTTCTCTGCACTATTGTAATTGTCTTTTCACACTGTTTGGTGTTTGTAATGTTTGCCTTTGACACAGGTGCTTTTTCAGTTCTTTCAAATACAGTACCACACAGGGCTGTATGTCCTGAAAATAAAAGAATAAGTTTTTACACTGTTCTGGTAACTGATTGGTACTCATGTAAATGTAAGTGTCTCCATCGTTAGCTTGTGTGTCTTCAAGTGCTTGAATTAGATAATATGAATCAGCACAGTACTTTGTCTCATGATTACAAATTTCAGTAGTTCACATACTGTGTTCCACAGGTGTCTGGTTAGCCTGCAGGTAGGTGTGCAGGAGAAAATCCTTCCCTCCGCATTGCAAATGTAATTGCGTATGTAATTAATCTTATCCTCTCTTCTAGACACATCATAACATTACCTACATGCATAAATCTTTATAACACATAGTTCAGGTGAACAAATATGCACTTTCTCTTAAATCAAACACACAGACTAAAATCTACAGGAAGTATGCTTAATGTGCTGGAGAAAGCATTTCTTACTGTTTGACCACTGAAAATTAACTAAGAAAATTAAAAAGTGAGCAGTAGTGACTTCAAGCTGATTAACTTTTTTATAACCCAAGTAATCTTTATGCCATTTGCTTAGCATGAGAGGAGTGTTTGTATAAAGCCAGTGAAAATAAGATTTTTTCCTTATTCTACCAGGTGCAAACTTTACAACAGTAGGTGTATTAGATTTGGCATTAATACATATTTTTTTCCCCAGACATCAGCAGCAGAGACAAGCTGATCTTCTAGGAACTCATCCCTGGATCTCAGATGCTAAACACAGCTCATTGCCCCTTCAGCCAATTAACCATTTTCCTACTAGTGCTGTATAATTAATCTGTGGTTAATATTGTTGTATTGTAGTGAACTTTAGAATGCAGATCTGCTTTAGAGAAGTTCCTAGGTCAAAATTCACACCTTTCACACACACCCCCACACCCACCCTCCCCCCAGCTGTCACTTTGCTATGTAGCTACAGGGCAAATAAAAAAAGGGTTTGGTTGGATTTTTGCCACCTGGACAACAGATTTAAGTCACAAATCTTCTGTCTTCAGACATACACATTTGAGTTTGTGACAGGCTTTTAAGTCAAGAGTGGTTATAGTCCCCTTCTACTCTGTCCTGTATATATGGACTTGTGTCCAGTTCAGGGCTCCCCAGTTCAAGACAGACAGGAAACTACTAAAGAGAGTACAGTGGATGACTACAAAGATGACTAGGGGACTGGAGTATCCCTTGTATGAGGGAAAGCTGAGAGCTGTTTAGCCTGGAGAAAAAAGACTGAAAGTGGATCTTACCAATACATATGAATATCTGAAGGATGGATGTCAAGAGGATGGGGCCAAACTGGAATGCAGGAAGTTCCATTTGAACATGAAAAACTTCCTTACTCTAAGGTTGACAGTACTGCAACAGGCCACTCAGACAAATCTCTCTAGAAAGGGAGATGCTGCAAAAAGCCTCCTGGATGTGATCCTATGCAGCCTGCTCTAAGTGAACCTGCTTTAGGAGATGGGGTTGTACTAGACTATCTCCAGAGGTCCCTTTCAACCCCTGCCATTCTGTGATGTTTACGTTTAAATAACTTTTTAAAAAAATTCCTTAGTTGCTTCTGCTGCTTCTGGATCAACTAAATTGCTATAGGTATCTTAGAGTGCCTTTCAGAATCTGCTAGTCCAGGATCCGTGAATCAATGGGCATCAAATGCCTCTAACTGAAGGGAAGTCTCAGAACTTCCTTCTTAGTCTAGCTACCTAATTAGGCCTATAAGGAAATTCACTGCAAAGTTCTAACTAAAAGTATAACCATAATTATCAAGTGCCTTTAACTATTTCACCTACTGCCACCTAGTAAGTGAAAGTCTCCCTTTAGAGACTTCTTCTGAGACTAAGCTGCCAATAATCCGCTTTGACTCTAAAGAGCTTCTCTCCTTAGATATAAATAGATCACTGCAGACTCCCATGGAGACAGAAAACCATCCACCCTTACAGATTTTATTTCACCCAACAAAACTAAGAGGCTCCATTTTTCCATATTCCTTTTCCATGTACAGTTATAGTCTTTTGAAAGGTCCTCTTCCCTCATTTCACCAAAGGGCCAAGCCTTTCCCCTTAGTGCAAGGCAGACTATTGTATTACTGCTCTGATTCTGGCAGGTTTTCAGTCAGCACAGCCTTAACTGAATCACAGCTCTACCCTCCACAAAATATTCAAGCCTTCTTTCTCGCGTATTAATGCTTTAGAGTGAGCAGGTATAGTGACCTGACACACAGTTAATAATGACTCCATTTAACCCAGATAAAGTGAATTCTGTATTTCCCAAACAGGATTGTTATTGTGATACAGTGTCTGGCTTCCATATCTGTGTTGTTCTTGAGGGTAAAAGTGCTTCCTATTCAATAATAAAAATATGTAGAGTTTAGTTGACAGCATGAGCAGCAAACATCTTGATGAGTCGGTTCCTTTGTTTCCATTTTTTCAGCAAGCTGTCAGTTTTCCTCCTGTTCAGCATATTTCTGTCTTTTGACTAGGGAGAAGCCATTGCAGTTCCTCATTGTCTAGACTGCATGGGTAACTAATGTAGACTTTTTTACCTTTCATTTTTCATGGCAGGCTTATTTATATATACCCACTAGACACATTCTGTATCAAGAGCTGAAGAACTTCCTGACTTTGGAAAACAGCCTCATATCAAGCAGAAAGCTACTTACTTCCATCACTGGGGGATAGCAGTTCTTTTGTTTATTCTTTGACATAGGAAGCCTGAAAATAAAGTATCAGTGGTAGGACTGTATAGATTTTTCCAAACTGTATCTTATTGTAACTCTAATTCAAGTAATTTACTATTATTTGAAATAGTAACCTGCTCCATTCAGAAATTCATACTAATGATGATTATAGCAGATGTTCAAAACTTGCAAAAGTGATTTTTTCTAGATTATTCTATTCTTAGATCACAGCTAATAATTTATTCATATTTTCTTGGATTTCAGAATTTTTAAAAGGCAGTCCTAGAACTCTTAGTCCAATTTGAGTAAGTAATATTAAAAATAGTCCTGCATTTCTTATAAGTGCATCTTTTAAATATCTCTGGACAGGGTATGGACATTCAGTCTTCACTGTGAATGACAAAATGAAATAAACATAAGCTTAGGAATGTGGACTTATTACAGATAGAGAAAAAAGAATGGGAAAACATAAAGGTAAAGATAATCAAAGTGCGTTTCTCATATCATGATTCTTTTCCCCTTTTCTAATTAAGTTGAATTTGATAGCAAAAGGCTCTAGTGTAAAGATGCTACATGAAATACAAGCAGCTTTTTGGGTGATGCCATAGTTCTAGGTCAAAACAGATTTAAAATACATCAGCTATAAAGGGTGCAGGCTGTTTGGAGAGAATACCAGCAATAAAGAAAATGGTTTGTTTCCACATCCAGTTATTCACCATTCAGTGAAGAATGCCATGGCATTTAAATCCCTAGAGAGATATTTTGCTGATGGAGAGATGTATATAAATTTTCAACTTATTCACGATGAGGGTTATACTGATACTTGGACATGTACTTTAGGTTTTCACATTTTGAAAACTTATTTACAAAATATATTGCAAAAAACTGTACAGGCAGCACTTGTTCTATACCAAACATTTAAATTCGCCATAAGAATGATTTCTTATATTTGAAAGTTTGGCATTCTTTAAGGCTCTATGTTTCTTGCTGATTTTGCAGACTAAAGCTGGTTTACATGAAAGGTTCCCCAATACTCCTTTTCTGAAGAAACAGTATAACACACATAGTCAGCACATTGTATTTATGTGAAAATTAATTTAGCAGCATTCTTTCTGAAGTGCACTGGACTAAGGATTTAAACAGTAATGCATAGGTATTATGTGACTGTCATGAAAGATCACAAGGAGCTTGCAGAAATTAGCTAGTTGGTCATATCAAAATAATTAATGATATGCACTCTGTACAATCTGCTTATACAACTGTATATAAAATCAGATACAATTAGTAAGACAAATTTTTGTCTTTAAACAAAACTGTTCATCAATTCCATCTGTTAAGTAATCTTCAGAGATCATAGTACTTTATCATGATTAGACATTTGATACACAAATTTGAAGAAAGGACAGTAATGTTATTGTCTTTCAACATATGCATGAATATCTATTTTGATTTGCTAAGCAAACATTACCAACTGAAAAGAGATGGAGAACAATTAGACATGCCAATTTGTTTCCCTTCTCACTTGATTTAATACAGGTACAGTACATGGTTTCAACAGAAGTTATAGCCATTGCTTCATCTAATACTTTATCAAATTACACATTTCCACTGAATATTCAATTAATATAAGGAGGAAGAATAAAACAGAGCATAGGAAGAATAGAATAAAATTTAGAAGCTGAAGTATGCTGAATTTTGATTAAGGGTATTTTTTGTGGGTACTGATAGACTTATTCCTGGGTCTGCTCTTTGTATGAGATCAGAAGCTACCAGGTTTTTACTAATTTCTTGCTCATTATGGTTTGTCCACCCAATTTACAGACTTAGGGAGGAACTTTCTCAGATTTGCACTTTGTCTTCTTGTTGTTCCCTCTTAATATTAATGTATTTTGACAAAGTGCAGGTAGGAATACACAAATGGACTCTGAAAAGGCTACCAAATTGTTTAAGGTTTTTTTGCTTCATAACAAGTATCATGGTCACTTAATATCTTTTTAATATTATTCCACTTTTCACACCGCTCCTTCAAGATGCAAAGGATTTCCTCTGAACTAGAGAGGTATCTTCATACACATGAGCTGATGTTAAGTAGAATTGCTATAAAATTTCAAATTTTAATCCTGCTAAGTCATTGTTCTTAATATGGAAGCTTTGCTGCTTGCTATTTAGGAAACTCTGGTAAAGGATAAATTTAGTGATCTAGGGCTTCACAGGTTATAAAAAGGAGTATATCTGAGTCATAAATAATCCATTTTTTCAAAGTTTTCCTTTCTTTCTTGCAGGCACCCAATCCCACAAAAGCATGTAACATGGATATACACAGGAGCAGACTTCCATCTAGTAAATACTCTCATAGCTTGAATTCAGAAGTTATATCTGAATGGTACATACTATTTCTTATTTTTATGCAGACTACTGACTTTAATACTGAATCAATCCACATATGTATTTTACTATTTTATCTACTTTGACAGTTTTCTGGACATAGCTTATTACTGGTACTAAACAGAATTTTCTTTTCCCTTGCATTCTTAGTTGGTTCAGTTCCTGCTGGTAGTTATAGCACATTCTTCTCATATCAGAGCCTTTTTTATTAATTTCCCAGAGGGCTGACCATATCTCAACCATCATCCTTCATGGATCTAGTGCCTTTAAAAGTCTATCTCCATCTCTCTTTCCCCTATCAACTGTTATGTCTGAACTTTAGAGTTATTTAAGGTCTTCCACAAGAAGTACTGCATAGTAATTATCATCCCAGTCACAACACATGTCCATGGGGGAACAGTGAAAGAATGCATTTTTTCTTTTAAAAATATTCAGTATCTCATTTATAAAAGCAGTTTAACAAGAAATATGAGGGAAGAGTGGAAAAATAGAGGATAGGGAGGAAAAAAGCAATGCTTTGTATGTCTTTTTATGCCTTTGAAATCTCGAGAGCAAAAGAAAAAAATCACTCCCACATATTTGGATAGTTTCTTAGGCTCAAGCAAAGAAGAAATGAGTATACACATATTATATCTCTTTCTGTGTAATGAACATATAACTATGAAACCACTCACTGATTTCAATAGTAGGCTTTTTTATTGTGGCAGAATTATAGGGACCCTGGGGCGCTCTGTCACTGTCAAAACTCTTAAGCACTTTAGTCTCCAAAGGCCTCTCTGAAAGCTCATCACTCTTGCATAGACAAAGACTTGGGGCCACTAATATAAATAATATATCAAAATTTAGCAGGAGAAAAATATGCCAAGAGAATATGCAAGCAGGCAAAGAATCTTTAAGATGTTATGAAATCATGTGAAGACTATCAAGACTTTTAAGGACATTGTTTTGTTTTATTGCATTACTCGGTCAAAACCAAAATTCTGTTGTACCATTAGAACTTCAGACAGTCTCTCAAGAAAACTCATTTAGATATATAAATGAGCATTAATTAAGCCATGTCAGTTTTAGGTTTATAAACTCAGGAACACAAAGGGACTCCTAGTAGATTTTACTTTCCTCTAAGATTTTGACATTTTTAATTTTAATATATAATCCTTTATCACTATCATGATTTAGTGTTATGTGTAATATCATCCTGCAGATGACATTCACATGTGATTAGATAAAAACAACACATTTTAGGAAATTTAAATAGCCATTCTCCAGACCCCTTCATTAATCTCCACTGCCTCCAGGATAGGAGTTCTGGATTGTGTAAGTTATGAAACAATGTGAAGCTAAAAGATTTAGAAGGATGACCTCTGAGTCAAATGATCTTGTTTTGCAGGTAAAATACAGACCTGGAAACTGAAAGAAGTCTTTATATACAGAAGAAAAACATTTATCAGGACAGTGAACTTTTCTGAACTCCCAATATATTTAGTCTCAAATAGTAAATATCCACAATGTGTTTTGAGATCCTTAAAAGTATTATTGTTTATACATATTCTGATCCTTGAACTACCTTCCCCAAAGTGGTCAACATAGTAATGGTTAAAAACTTTATCAGAACCTAATGTTGTTCCAGGCATCATAGAAGTTTCATAGCTCTCCAGTTTGGCACTTTCTTCAGTCTCAGATGAATTTTAGCAGCCAAAACATTTCCTAGGATTATATTTTTAATTTGTCATAAAATACTTTTTCCCTTCCATATAATATATTAAAAGATTTTAAGTGTTCAGGTCATCCTGCATTTTCTCAAGCCTCACTTCATTCTTAACCTTTGCTTAAAAGTTGCAAAAATAATGAACACATTTCCTTTTTAAATCTTCCCTGGAAATTTATATTGGAAGATTGAGGCAGAAAATACAGCAAAGCTAGCTCATCCTCCCATGCAACATATGTCTCTGATCCTACTGCCAAGAAATTATCCCCTGCCAAGCCAGACTCATCACCATTCCCAAGAGGTGGAGTTTTCCTTGGTTTTCAATTCAGCTGAATTTGCCATATCTGCTAACTCCTTATAAGTTTGTCCAGAAGCTACAAGATAGGTAAATGGGTTAAGTAGATGTCTAAAGAGGGATTGAAGACGAAATCTTTTTGGTCAGAGAAATATGTAATATAACAGAAATACTCAACTCTCTATAATCAACATTCACTATGACTTTATCCTAATTATCTGAGTTATTTGTCAGTCATTCACATTGTTCACATTACTTCTCAGCCTCTTTATTCTTGCTTATGCTGTACACTGCACCTATTCTGAAAATTTATATCATTCATTAAGGTGGAATGAGCAACAACTACATTAAGGAAACTGTTTCAGAGTTAGATTATTGCAAATATTGATGTGTCATAGGTTTCCTTTTGGACAGACAAAAGTCTTTGGAGCATGTGCCTGGAAAGCACACAGCATTGCCATAAAAATATAGGAAAGAGAAAAGATGGAAAACAACTTTTAAACAGAACTGGGTTTGGTTATATCACTTTCCTACAGTGAAAATTGAGAAATGATGTGTTACACAAGTTTAAGACTATGCAGCCAGTCCACTCAGAAGAATCTAAAGCTTCTAATTTCACTGTATAGGTCTTTATATAATTGAAAATTCAATCAATAACCACCAGAACTGTGTGCAATATTCAGCTACCATGTGCAACTGTTCTCATGTTTGTGGGACTAGTGCTTAACTATTACATTTACATACAGTTTAAAACCTGCTGAAATTACTGTGTTTCTTACATTCATATAGAGTTTTTTCAGGTATTAAGCACATCTTATTATATGGGCTAAAGTTGTTCTGATTGCAGAACAAGTGAATTATTTGTCTCGACAAAAAATATTAAAACTTATCCTTTTAGGTTAAGAGGACTTCGTGCTTTAGAAAATACAACTCTCAAACAACATGGCATAGAATCTATGTAACATATCATCCTCACTATAAGCTCTTAAACTCTCATCTTTGCCACAAGTTGAACCAAATTCACTGTTATCTCTGAAAATTATGTCTTATGTCAATTAACTGTACTAGCTTTTAGTTCCCTTCAAAGCCTCCATGTCATTCTGTCTTCAACATTTAGAGAGATATACTGGCAATGGAACATGCAACAGACAGATTAACTAACAGACTGAATTATATCATCTTCCAAAATACCTTAGGCATCCTGAAGAATTCCCAGCCCTACATGGTCCCAGTCCTTGAGGTCAGATGCCGTATTAAAGGTTAACTGTGCAGTCTTTTCTTACCAGCCTCCACTGAAAGATATTCTGATGTTCTAGCTTAACTGCTCTTGCAGTTAGATATTAAGGGGAAAGGAAAAACTAACTATATTCCTCTTCATTATAACAGCAGCTAATTAAATAGCTGGTTAGCCGGTCCATTAAAAATGTTATTAATTTATATTTTACCGCCCCAGAGATACAAAGTGTCAGAATATTGAACAGGGCTATGGGTTGTCCTTTGACTGTACTAGCAACAAACATCACTTAAAGACAATATCACTTGTGTATTTTATTTCTTAAACTTATATACTGCAGACTGATGACAATGCTGCTGCAAGTTAGTGTGAAATGCAATATTAATTTCTATAAAGAATGCGGATATAACTGTAGCTATACATTAAGAGTTCTGTAAATTCATGTCAGTCCCTATTCACTATAGGAGAGACTATGCAGTATTCATATATATAAAAATTAGTGACATTTGAATAGCTGAATTTTTTTAACAGGGGAGAAAAGTGATTTGATTTACCTTTCATTAAAGGCCTGAAGAGCATAATCTCAAAAACAGAAGAATTTAAATTCCTCTAAGACGAAGGTGTTCAAAAGAAAGTCAAAACTCAGTGTCAGTAGCTGAACAAGAAATAGGTCCAGAAAAAACTTTTGAGCTGTGAGTTCAATAGCCACAGAGTCTGTCGGAGTAGATGCTTTCATCACTTACTACCCTGAGCCCAGTGTTCAGTCATGCCTTTAACAAGTTTGCAGTCATGTGATTTTACAAACTAAACAGTGAAATACCTAAAAACCTTTATATTTTTGAATGTAAATTAGCACATTTTCCTTCCTGACATCTACAACTGAGGATATTTTACACCAGCATCAACTTTCTAATCAGTCAGATGTATGACAACTGTCTTAAAGTGAAAGATACATTTTGTACAGGAGAAAAATCTGACATTGCACTTCTGTGTGATTTTTCTTATGGCCAAAGCTAGTTTCACATCTGCATTAAGTCTCAGCAGACATCCAGAAAGGAAGAAAGTAAATGTTTAACTCATCATTGTGTGCTTTTGAAGCTGCTTTGCATGACCACTGATGCTGCCTCTTCTCACTGTCCCAGCCCTGCAAATATTTATATATAAACTCACCTTTATAGAAGCATTAATTTAGTGCTTTCAGTAGCACATTTACATGTGTTACACAACTTTGTAGGACTAAGACATAATTATGTTAGTTAAAACAAGTGATAGCCATGGGTACATTCAAAATGCATAAAACTGAATTGGCAAAGAAATGGGTCTAGAGACCACAAATGATACTTTTCTCTGGACGTTGGGAAATTGCTACTGTGACCTCATCCTTTGAGGGCTACCCTGCCAAAAGTGACTCTGAAATATACAAATTAATTAGGTTAATTTTGAAAGCTCCCAAAACTCTTCATGAATGTAACTCTTCCCCTATTACAGCATTTACCATCTTCAACATGGAACAGAGCCTACACAAAATCAAAGAATCCAGTATTGGCTTAAGATGGAGCTTTTCCTCATTATTGCCTGAAAAAGTAAATTTTCTTATCTTTATCATTATATTTGTATACAACTGTAGAAAAAATTAAATAGACTATCACTTCATTTAAATGATATAGTGAAAGTCCAATAATACATGCAGCATTTGAAGGAGAAAATAAGCACTTATTTTATAATGGAAAAATAACAGTATTCTAAGAAATTCTGATAGCAGTTTCAAAGGAAACACTTCAAAGAAAATACTTTTTCATACTTCACACTTTAAGGTTGTTATTTGCAGAGCACTTAGTCACAAAAGCTCAATAATAGGAATGAATCTGAAGAATAACTATTTCTGGCCAAACATGACAGTGTGGGTGCAATTTCCAGATAAAAAAGTTATAAACCATTAATTCCAGGAAATTGTGTGAGCATTACAGCTGGAGGGTCATTGATACATATATATGTATCTCACCTTTTACCTTATTCTTGCTCACCTGTTACTGATAAACATCTGAGGTAGGATATGCAGACAGACTTTGACCTGTATGATTACTTTACACATTCTAATACTTCCATGTCCTCCCCTTGCTTAACACATTAAACTATCTCAGTCCATGAGCAGGTCACAGGCACTATTACTCTTATTCACACAGTATATTGGTCTTTTGATGCATAAACCATGAGGTCAGTCTCTCAGATGTTCTAGAGTATACTGGCTATGTATTAAAATCAGCACTTAAAGCACTGTACAGATAAGGCACACTGCAGGTTGTCAAGCATTTGTGATAACCCAACCCTACTGATCTCCTCCTGACAATCCTATTTTATTACAAATAGGGTATTAAAAAATAGCATTAAATTATCTAATTTGATCTGACATTCCTCTAAGCAGTTTGTATACAGTACTTCAATAACACTCCACCAAAATTAAAAGTTTGTGCTTTTCTCTCTCATCCTAAAAGTTACATCTGCACCCAATTTGTGTTAGATTAGCATATTCAAGAAGCTTCAATGGCTTTCACAAAGTTTGCATGATTGTTTTATATCCATTACTTTCCTTTTATGGAAAATTAGCCACCTCTGACAAAATGCAGTTCAGGTTAGGATTATTAGGCTAATATACAGTCAGTATAGTAAATGCCAAATGAATAAGAGAGACTCTAAGAAAATCATCTTGGCAGGTTTCTTACAGCAAAAGTATTACAGATAGATATACCAAATACTTTGAGTAACTGGATTTGACATACAGAAAAAAATTGCTATATAGTAAGGGACTTATTCTTAATATATCAATCTTTACTAAAACTCTCATGCGTTTAAAAGCTGAATGAAATTTTTGGAGAAGAAAACCAATTAAGGTTGTAACTCCAAATTACAAACATCCTATATTGGGTAATAGGTGTGATTTGTGTATGGCATTATATTTGTCTAATATATTATTGCATATAAATTAGTTTTTCTAATTTTAAAATTTTCAAGTCCACTGTGTGATAGAATTTATACTTGCATTTGTACAGAATCAAGTATAATTAGATACAGACTTAGAACACTGACAAGTTTAGTTGACTATAAGCAGTTATGACATTAAATCACTCAAAACAGAAATTCTTTAACTGTGAAAGATATGATATATTCAAACAAAATTTTCTTTTTTACAGTATTCACTGTATTTCCATATCTTAGTGCTTAAATTAATACATACAGTATTTCAGGTTAACAAATTATCCTTGACAAGAGGAAAACAAATTTCCTTAAGTCAGCTTTCCATTTCTCCTGATCTTTGGTTGGGTTAAAAGAAACATGGAAAGTATGTATGAAAAATCCATTCTTAGTCAATACTTTTCAGCAGGGAAAATTAGTGTTACACATAGGTCACACACCTTTCACTCCCACTTTTCTATGTTAGCAGACTTCATTTGAGGTTTCCTCTCTCTTGTGAGGGTAACTACTTTTCCAAAGAGGTTTTGGCTTCTTAGTCCCTGGTCAGTAGAAAACACTGGTCTGAGTTTGCTTAAGATAAGCAAGACAACACATCAAATATTTTCATTTAATTATTATAGTTGGTCAAAGCTTTTACAATTTCCTCTGTGTGAGGTCATTCTGCAGGTTGTCAGTGTTTGGGTCAGAAAAAATCATAGATGAATCAGAAGAGAGACTTGAAAATGAAAGGGTACTTAGACACAGAGCAACTCGTTTTTATTACTTTATAAAAGCTCTGGAACATTATGACTGCTGTGAATTCTGAAAACAAAGAAACCACTATATGCCTGCATGCATTTGTAGATGTCAATTTATAGCTCTCACTATAGGCATTGGCATATTTATAAAAAATAAAAAACATTTTCCTTCACCAATGGTCATGCCATGATTTAATGGATATTTTTAGAAACTGCACATCTCCCTCATTTTCTACACCTTACTACTAAACAGGTTCTCCTTTACAAGAGGAAGAATATATGATCCTTCATTTTGTCAGAATTATAATTTTTTTTACAATCTACTGTGTTGTTTCTCGACTTTCTATTCCACACTACTCAAATGTAACATGTTTTATTGATCAGGATGAACTGAATACTTAGTCATATTCTTTAGAAGATAAAGCTTATATCCTAATACATTCAAGAAAATGTCTCTATTTTGCATTCAAAAATACAGTTTGTCTTGCTAAAAACTCCAGTGTCTGAAACTTCCATCAATGCAACATCATTGTCAAATATTTTTTGCCCAAATGTGTTGTGATTTTCTTGATAAACCTGTACTTGTGTAATACCAAAAGTAGATATGTGATCATACCAGATTTTTTTTTCCTCTATCTTTAGTGTAAGAGTGACCATAGCAAGTTGTTATCCAATACCCTGGAAACTGACTCAGTGACACAAATCAAATTAATATACACTTTAAAGTATAAGTTTGGACTGAGTAACAATACAAGCATTGAATCTGTACTCCACCAACCATGAGTCTTATTTAAGTCTTATGTCCTTTGAAGCTGTGTTTTTATTTCTGCTATGTTATCTCAAAAACTCTGGACATCAGAGTAGTGGTGATATCACATACAATTTATAAAGTATGTTCATCCCTATACTTCCCGCATTGCTTCTTTTTATGAGGAAGACAAATATAATCTGCAAATAACATAGTAAAAGGTCCTATATTTCCCTAAACTTTTCTGGACTGCATTTGGTTTACTTGTGTTTATTCTGCAAGTGTTTTAAGGAGTCAATCCTTCCTCTACTTGCTTTTTTAATGAAGGTATGATTACTGTGCCAATATATATTCTTTGTCTTGCACCACCTCTAATTGAACTTAATGTATCTAAGTCATAATTTAAATAGCCTCATAACCTTTTCAACCAATCAGTGAAATAGCAAACAGAACTGATCTACCATATTTTCCTTAGATTTAATTGCTCAGAGAATCTTCCAATTCATGGGTGGCTGGGCCGTAAAAGCTATAGAGAAAATAACAAGTGCTCAATAGTTTCAGACAAGGGCAAGAAAACTTTTTCTGAAGGTAGGAAGTGGGCTTCCCATCTTACACTTTAGAATCAATATCTACTCAGCCTCTATTTTATCTCAGTACTCCATGTTTATATAGAAACCCACTAAATAAATACCTATATTGCATAAATTTTAAAGAAACACCACTACATTATGTTAAATAAATCTGTATACTGTCATGGTTTTATTAAAAATTTAATGTAAGTTAACATCTCAATGTAAATATCTTGTAGAGCAACCATAATGTTAGACAGTTTTATTTCCTGCTTTGAAAGATATGTAGATGAGTTTTAAATTGGCTTTGAGTGGCAAGAGTCAGTTTTGTTACTCTTGGTGCTGTTAAACAGACTGACAGCCTGGATTTAGTCTGTTTCTCATCCCATTAAATCCTCAAGGGCTTTCTGCATATTTGAATTTAAGTACCCAGATTTTATAACATATGAAATACAAAAGGAATAATATTTATTTTACTAGAAAAGCTTCATAGATAAATTCAAGATATAAAATATCACATCAGAGGTTTGGAGGAGCAGCCTAACATATGGTAATTATATGAAGTGAACTACATAGAATTCACAGGTTTTAAGAGGTCAGAAAGGGAATTTAAATGTTCATCACAAGTGTTGTTGAATTTTGAATGGCTTAACTCCTGTTTATGCCTATAGTTACTTTTTTGTAACTATTAACTGAAGGAAAAAATAAAGTATAAAAAGCTATTAGATTTTGCAAACATCTGATTTTAGAAGCAGTTCTATAGTATATAGCCATTCCTCCTAGTATCTGGAAAGACATAGACTGACCTAGGCATTTATACATTTATTCTCAAAGAAATGTGTGAGACGCACATTGGAGAGCTAGTGTCCTGAAACAGGTATTTATTTCTTTGGGTCTACTTCAGAAAGAATAAACTACATGAAAAAAGGAAGAAAGCAAGAAAACTTTAGGAAAGCATAAGCAAGATGAGGAACAAGGTGTGTGAAAGACAAAGGCAATATTAACACCAACAACCAACCAAGCAGGGCAGGCAAAATTATAGACTTCTCTGCAAAGCTTGAATCGGCAGTTGTGGCATATTCCTTATTTTGCCTTTCAGATTGCAGATATAACTGCACTTTCATACCTTTTTCTAAATTTTTTATTCCCCATCAATGAAGTTCAGCATCCTTTACAAAGTAAAATAAAGCTTTCAGTCTATGTTTCTTAGAAAAATACAAAAATACAAAAGGACCACACCGTTTCTTACAAATAAGGCTAAGTATTTTGTGCTTGTTTCATGAGTGATAAGGAATTGCAGAGACTATTGGGTACCCCAGAGTGTTAGGATCACACTGAACAACTTTAAGCTTGAAGCATTTAGCAGACTTTTGAACTATTTTACCCAATAAATCAGAAATTGTTTTAATTTGAACACATACTGAACATACCTATTATCTCATTATTCTGCTTTTCACATAATTCTCCTGTATGTGCAGCTGATGAAAAAACTTGTTTGCATTTTTTATATAATTACATTCTCAGTCCTCTTCCTACTACTATATTCCATTTGTTTTTCAAGCTCAAGATCTATAATTGCTATATTAATATGCTTGCCTCCATTTTTGCAACACACCTACAGTTTTTAACAACATTATTCTAGTTTCTTCTGCCCTTCATTTCCACAAAAGGCATAGAACAAAATCTTTCCACTTCCACTCCAACTAGCTCTTAGTCAAGATATATGTTAACAGAGATTATAGCAGAGATATAACTGAGAATTATTCTTGTGCATTTTGGTTTTGTAAGCATTTAAATATCTTTCAATAGAAGATGTAACAATCTAAGTAAGTGGACACATATGAGATACTGCTAAGTTGTACCTCGTCTCTGAATTATAAAGTTCTGTTTAATGATGCATGAAGACCCATCCTTTCTGAATCATTGTTTATTTGAAGGATATATTTTACATCAGTTTCTAGGCAATTTAATTCATGGATTCAAACTGTGGCTGGTAGGATTGATTATTTTTATGTTACTATTTTCTTTAGAATTTTCTTGTGTGTGAAAATATATACATTCTCTGAATAGAGAAAGAAAACTTCATAAATTCCTTAATGAATATAGTCTGTATTTCATTGAAATGTACTGCTGTACTTAAGTACTCCTGTAAGTTAGTGAAACAGTTTGTTGATGGCACTTGCAATTTCATTCTTGGATCTATAAAACCTGTGCAAACAAATTACTATATGCAAAAGCATGATACAGTTAATTCAAGGCTTTCTGTATCTGACTTTAAGGTTTTTATGGACTCATGATTGATATTACTGCATTGTGATCAATTCTGAAGTCCCACTAAGCACCCTGGCAAGAAATGAACTACATCCCTGTGCCCAGCTAAAAGGTCTTTCATCCTGTCTGTGAAGACTCACTAATGTTGAGGAACCACTAAAGTGTTTAATATTGAAGGGAAATTGTTACATCTTGTGGTGGATTGACTCTGGCTGGACACCAGTTGCCCACCAAACTCTGTTGGATGGAAGTGAAGCTTCAAGCAGCTTCTTATCAAGCAGCTCCTGCATCAGCACCCACTGCCCACAAAGCAGTACATTAAAAACAAGATTTAGGTGATTTATTAGGGTACAATTTGTCCCACACTGTTTCATGTTAGGTTCTGTACTGTAACAGAACTATCATGATCTTGATGAGAGATCAGAAATTAAAATAAGGAACTTTAATATCCATTCAGAGCAGAGTCATTAGATTGTCACATTTCAGCAGTGAAATTAACTTTTTTCCCCTCTTGTTAAGATTAAGGACAATTTGTGGTTTAGTGAATCAAAAACAATTTAATGATTTTTTCTATCCTGAAAGCATTATGTCCAGTATATTTCCTGTGAGTTATCTTCAGAAGTAATATTTTTTTAAATGTGAATAGCTCATTTTCTGGCCACGATGCAATTCAACAATGTTACACTCATGCAACTAGTATGTATAAAAAATATAGCTGGATAAGTTATGTTGTTACTAGTGCTGAAAAGTGATCCATGCAGATGGAAAAGATACAAATTTATTTTTAAAGCTGGGGATTTCTATATCATTCATGTGTTCTTACTGCCTGCATTAAATTCCTTTGGCTCTCGGCTTTCTGAATGGATTCCTCACAGTTTATCCTTTTCAGTGAGCAGCCATGCTGCAGCATGAAAGAGAGCTAAGTGCAATGAAGAGAGAAAAAAGATTATGTGTACAGGGTATCTCTCCTTGTCATGTAGCTTTGAGACAAAAAATTATAATCCCATTGCTGTTTTGTTTGTTCCTATGGAAGATACTTCCACATGATTTAAATCAGCTCCCAGACAGGGCAATTTCCTTGAGCTAAGCCTACTGTTTCTAGCCATCAGTGTGAGGAAGAAAAGTTAAATTTAAAGTCAAAACTTTTTAGGAAAACCTCATAAATACATCTGAAACATACTAGAAGAAAATAAAGCCATCTTGTTGTCAGGAGAAATAATCATTTTGACAGTCAGGTTTTTATGGCCAGGTAAGTAGCCAGCTGTCAATCCTACTGCCATAAGTTATGAATGAACTGAACTTAACCATGATGCCTAAAGAGAAAGATTGCAACTGTGAGCATGTTTCTATAAACATTGAAGAATTGTCTTTTTTTAATCTTAGTAGCTCCATTAAAATGGAGATTATGAAACTAGAGTTAATTGTTTACCTGTTTACTAACAAATTAATCAATTTAATAGTTACATTGCCGTTCCATAAGTAAAAGGCTGCTCATTTAACTTACTACATACTTTTCAAACTCCTGATCAGTTTGTTCTGAGCTCAAAGCTCCATGGAAGAGACATGTGATGCCTGTACACATTGTAGAATTTCTAATGAACTTTTGGCCAAGACCAAGCAAACATCAGCACATTACTTAGTCTCATACTCTCAATGAGTCCTTAAATCACTGAATGAACCATAGATGCTGCTCTACATTTTCTTTTTTCTTTGCTTTCAGAAAAATGGGATTTTTCATGCATTTTAGCATGATTTTTAAGTAAATGAGTCTTAGGAAAAGAGGCAAATAGCATGGTCTTCTCCCCAACACCACCCTGACACTCACAAAGATTTTAAATATGTTAGTGATTTTTGACCATACTTATTGAAGTGATAAGAATAAAAATTTTATATTCCTTCAAGTATGGGGAATCTGATGGCCAAATAAGAGATATAGTCCATTTTTAAGTTCACACATAACTCTTAAGTTCACTAAACCATATATCTCACACTTGCCTATAAAAATGAGTATGTTTGATACAGGAGCTGAGGAAAAACCTTATGAAGTATATATACACAAGTAAACTGGGAGGAAAATACTTGGAAGAACATAGGGACACAATCCTACAATAAAAACAAAATTTTATTCATTCTGCTAATGCAGAATAATGCCTGTATCTTTAACAGAATAGTATGAATAGTCTTTCAAAATAAGTACTCAGAAATCACAGAGATAAGCCAAGAAAACATGATGTTGCTAATAGTCCAAGGGTCTTTAGCAAAAGGTTACTATGCATACAATGTGTTAATATCAATTATCTAGATCAAAGCTGAGCATTTTTCTTAAGATGCAGGTATTTTGAGACAGTTTTTAATAGTCTATTTATTTTATGTTCACCATTTAGTCTGTAACTTAACGGAAAAAACCTCATCTCAACATTTCATCTAAAAATAAACTTGGTTTAGATCTGTCTTATGCATTCAGAAAGATTTTAAGTCCCTTATTCCAAGTAAGAACTTGTGCTAGTGAGACCAGTATACACAACCAACATCTTACAAAAAAGTTTAGACTTTGTGGCTTTTACCTGTGGGATACAAATGTGGACTTTTTTTTTCTTTTTAAATGTAGTGACTTTACTGCATAAATGCATTCATCTAACATAAAAGATCCAAGAATTTTGGTTATGCTTGCTCTAAGTATAAAGTGAAATTGACCTCATGCCAAGGTATCTTATAAATAATTCTGCATTGTGATATGTTAATTTTCACCCCCCTGCCTTTTTTTTTTACATAAAGCAATAGGATCTCAACCAAGTAGATCCAGTAGAGCATAAATCACCATACATAGAACATTTTCTTCTGATCTACACTTATCTTGATAGACCTATAGTATTGGTGAAAGACATAGAACAAAGGACTGATAGAACTGGAGGAAGAGAAAAATTCCATGTGACACAAAACAGGTACTTTCTTCTCTATCCTCCACCTTCTACCCTATGGAAGGCTTTACTTCTTGAATATTACTGTCAGATCCCTTTTCTATTTGAGCAAGTAGGCATATCTTGCCCCTTGCAGGGAATGACTCTAAGGAGGACCATCTGTTTCATCAGATAGTACAGTACAGGTGTATGTGGAAAAGAAAAACTTAAGCACCTTTAGACACAGTGAGAAACATTACTGCTTGCCTAGAATTTTCAAGCAGTTGAAGAAACCACATCTTGGTCCTTGTAATATGCCACACTTCAGAGTATTTTCCCTGCAGCTACCACTTTTTGGTCCATTACAACAACGGCTCATGTCTGGCTGTCCTTATATCTGTCTATCCTCTGGCCACTGAGAATTAGAATAAGCTTTGACATTAGGTTTACCTCTCATGAAAGGAAGGTAAATGTTTCTTTAGACAAATGATTTACTAAGGATGATGAGAACTTAGCCAACAGCTATTTAAAAGTGGAGGTGGGAGGCAAAGGAAATTTTTCCTGTCATCAATAACAAAAGAGGTTTTTTAGGACCAGAAGACAAGGAAAAGTGAATCATAAAGCTCTAGAGATTTTAATCTCAACTCAGAGCCCTTTTGCTTCCTTTATTTACTAAGGAACAATACACCTATATCAAAGCATTTTTTTTATTCCTCTATATTTTACTTTTATCATTTCTGCTCTTCTAAGTTCTTTGTAAGAAAAAGGAAGATCTTTTGCAAGTGAAGAGCTATGCTGAAACAGCAAATACTTAATTCTTTTTCTGCCAATTATAACCTAGTTGTTCTAACAAGAATGGAAATATGCTAAGTCTATTGGGCTAATCCCTGCCTTAATCCATACATGAATTTTTTAGATACATGTGTAATAAAGGATTTAAAAATAATTTGAAACAACTTGTCATTACAAATATCATTATTTACAGAACTATCATAATATTTGCCATTGTTAACCTTGTTTTTTTAAGTGGATTTTTCTTTTTGGTAGTGTAGATAAAGAGAGAACATAATATGAAACACAATCAAGTACATTTTGGTTTCTTTGTGCTTCGGCAAGAAGAGCCCCTTTACAAAATGCACAGAGACCTATTGACTCCTGGAAACAAATTTGAGATAACCTTTCATCTTGTGAGTGATAAAATAAACACTACTAGGACTGTAGTCTTAAGAAAAGCTTTAAAAAAAATATTAGCTTTTGGCTCCATTCCACAACTACTATGAAAAGGTGATTTCTTCCACAGCACAGAAACATTTCATGTTTATACTGCTACCACCACTTTCTACAGTATACCAAGTACATAGCATACTATAGTATAAAGACCAAAAAGACCATTAAATTACATAAAAGACTTGTATAACTCTATGCAGTTATTCTTATATTACTGTGTTCAATTATATGTTTGTTGGATAAGTTAATTATATAACCTCAAATTGCAAGAACAGATAGTTTGACACATTAGAAGATGCTTCAGTGGAAGTTTTGGTTATAGTTATTTATATGGCATATGCTTATACAGCCTCTGAATGATGTCTGAGAGAATCCAAAGCTTCCTTTTTGTTTTAACTAGGTCATTAAGCTTAGCAAACTAATTATTTCCTAATTTCTAACTACTCTTATCCTCACCTTTACAGCTTCTATTAAGTCACAAACAAGCATCTTCAAAAAATAGATACATAGAACCATCAACCAAAAAGCAATTTTAATATTAAGAAACTACATCACAACACAGAAGCTGCAAGATAAGGATTACTAGCAGGATTACTAGCTCCTCCCCAAGTAGGATCTAAACAGCACACAATACTGGTTCCAGAATGAGACACAGAACTTCCACAGGTTGAGATAAGGACAGTTCACTGACAAAAGCATGAGGCAAAAAAAGGGGAACAATAACAGCCCACAGCAAATTTTGCTCACACCAAATGATAACACAGAATACTTACCACCCCAACAATTACATGCTGCACAACACAAGGACTGACCTGATACCCCTACAGCATTCAGATTGCTTTGAAGGCACTCAGGATCACTCCTCCCCAACTAACCCCTTTTATGGAGGAGTGATGTCAGGTGGTGTGGGAACAGCCTGGGCTGACTCAGCTCACCTGGGCTGACTCAGCTCACCTGTGCTGTTTGGGGAGTATAACTTTGGCTGCCTGGGTAGAATGTGGATAATTGCCAAAAATTTAGAATCTTTTTCTTTCCTGCAGTGATTTAAAAATCATTGTGTCACTGCAGCATCTTGAAGGAGTAATCTTCTTGAATAAAATATTGTTTGTCTGTAGAAACTCCAGTTTTATCTTGATGGCCTAAGTAGGATGTGTAGAACAAAGGAATGTTAAGTACTTTGCTTGTTGTCTGAGTTGTGATTTTTTTTAGAAAAGCTGATAATTTTCAAAAAAGGCTTAATTTTAATGGAGTAAACCTTGAGAAATGCTGACAGTATAAAACAAAGACTCACTTCTCTAATTCTGTTTAAAATCATGAATTGCTAAAGGGTATCCAAAAATTGTTGAATATAGAGTTTTACAGTGTTGTTGCTATTGTGTTGTAGTTGTTTTTTGTTTGTTTGAACTAGACGTTTTCATCGGAAATCCTGTTTCACCATGTGTTTTGTGTTCTGCCCTTAGGATAGTTTCTTATCCTTTTAGTTAAATTGTTAACCCTTTATAACCCAAGAAATCTTCCTCACTTCTGTGAAGAAAAACAATCTCTTTCAAAACTAAAACTAGTTTTCATTCTGAAAAATGAGATTTGAGTGCATGTGGTGGTTTTTTTTCAAAACTCATTTTCTGTCCTTCTGTATTTCTTATCTTTATTCCTTTGTTAGCTATTTCCCAAGAACATTGTGAAAGCTGATACATATGCAGAGCAAATCTTCTGTGTCAATTACTTCTTTTACTGAGGAAAATTAAAATGTCATTCATAAAAATCTTGAAGAATCATGATTATTAATACAGTGTATGAATTAGATTTGTAATAGTAGAAGTTACAAAATGAATTTAATATACTAGTCTTCTAAAATGGCTTCCTTCTTTTTTCTGAGATATTATGTCCTGTCATAAAGCTTCATAGTAATTTCTGGGTGTGATACTTTATAGTCACTTAGTGGGTGAAAAAAATACACTTGAAAATTTTAGATACACTTTTGATAATGGAATTTTGAAAAACAGATTCTATTTTAAGCTTTTTGATTAGGAATAAACTAAATATATGTATCTGTAAAAATTACTGTGAGGAATTAACACAGATGTTACACTTCAGGTTATAAAGCAGGAAAAAGAATATGCTGTGCCTCTTCTTCTACTGATTGCAATTCTTCTTAATCCTCAATTTAGGATTTAGGTGAAGTTACTTGTCTGTTATCTTGGTAGAGATCTATTTTTGCTTCATTATACTGTACACAAGTTAGCCAAAAAATCAAGGAGTTTGGGCTTGAATCTAGTTGTCCTCATTTATTTAAAGTGAAAAAACCCCAAACAGTCATAGTTGATTTCTCTCTCTTTTTTTTTTTTTTCTTTTTGGTGAGTGTAAGTGGATCCTAATACTTTATTATTAGGTAATTCTGGCCAACACTGTTTCTTTCCTACATTGTTTTACTGATGAGTTTTTTGTTTCAAGAGGAGGTCTTGTTTCAGTATTGAACTAGATTTATTTGTATCCTTTTTAAAGAGGTAGAGAAATGCCTAAAAATTAAAATCAACTGTAAAATTTTATAAAAAGGACTTTTCTTCAGTTTCCTAACTTAAGCCATCAAATGCTGAATTAAGCAACCTTCTCTTTGTCTTACCCTTGAATGCTTTGTAGTTTTCAGTACATGGTTTTTCCAAAGCCTTTGTAAATCCAGAAGGTGCCTGTAACTATCGTTGCCCAGAAACATATTGCAGAACAAGGAGGTCATTGTAATTTCAGAAAATAAAAATAACTATAGAATTGTGTTACTAATAGGACATGTTATTTTATACTTCCACTTATTTTAAATTATTTTTTTCTGAGATCTATTTGTATTTTTCTTTCACAGCAGAAAACACTGAACTGCTTTCAGAGTACTGTGTTTTTCCCTTGTTCACACTTTTACCTCTCTGCTGTCAGGTTAATCAGGTTAATTTCATTAGCTGTGTAAGCATCTGATTTATTTGACTGTGTTCAGACTTTTGAACTGAATTTTTAAAAAACCCTGAATTTTTCAAAAGTACTCGCCATTAACTTGAATCCTCTTCTGAAACTAGCAGATAAATTGCAGTAATAACCAACAGAGAAAACTTAGCCCAAACGTCCTAGTTTCAAATATAAAATTCTTGATTTTGAGCATGTTTAGAAGCCTAATGCTGCATTCAAATTTCTCCATTGGTATAGCTTTTGATGTATATAGGTCTGTCCATGCCAGTAACATAATGTTGATTCTCCTGATACTTCCAGGAGCTTTTCCAGAAGGGAACAACACACTGTGACTGCAGCACAGTTTTGAAGAGATTGACTGTATTTGGCAATTTGCACTTTGCACATCCAGCTTGTGCTTTTCCCTAAATATACAGCAAAGTGACTCTTACCAAACCAAGTCCATTTTATTTGGCATATCAGTGTCTTGAAGGAGAGAGGTAGAAAACTGCCCAGGTAGCAAGCTTAAATTACTTTGTGCTGTAGAAGTAGGTTTCTAGATACTAGAGAAAAAAGTGCTCTCTATGTACCTTGGTGTGTTTGCAAGTTCCTAATGCATGGGTCACAGAAGTACCCTATATCTCATTTCTCGTCCTTTCAACTTTTCAAATTTACTACTAGCATAATCAATTTTAAAGCTAGACTGTAATAATGACATCAGAGGAAAATATCTCAGTAAATGAGACTCCTTTTTTTATCACTTGGGTTCACTGTACAGTTTCTAAGATCACAACTCATGGGTAGCAACCACTTAGCAAAGTACTAGGAAACTTCTACAAATAGCTGGATGTTAGGCATAAGCTATCTCATAGGTATTTGCTCTGACAAAAACCCTGTGTGAATTACAGTGGGAAATTTTCATGCTACACCTGCCTACTCAGAGAAATCTCTTTAAAATACATACTTTTTATTTTACAGTCCCTACAGGATTTTTGTCTCTCTAAAGACAGAAGTGTTGGGTCATACTTAGTGCCTATTTTGTTCTCAGATTTTAAAAATTGTTCAAAAATTAACCTAAAAATAACTTTATGCAAAGGAAGGGTAGGTAAAGTGGTAGATAATGTGCTATGAAATCTTGAGAAGTTCTAAGAACTTAAGAAAAATAAATCACCCCAGAAGGCAGATGCTATCTATAGAGCTGAAAAAGGAAGGTGAGCAGAAGGGGAAGACTTGATAAATTAGATATATGACATGGTATTGAATACTGTCTTACTGCATTAAGGTTATACAAACATTACTGATGTATTTTCATTACGATGATTTAATTGACCTTGATTAATATAACTCTTCTCAATTACCATTCTCCATACAAATTTGCCTCAAGTGTCCAAAACTATCAATGATAGATTTTTTTTTCCCCCTCAAAGATAGGATATTTTCTAGAATAGAGTTAACTCACTATCTAAACTATGGAGTTAGGATTACAAACAGTTTGTTAGTGAACATTTTGTGACAGTTTAATTATAGACCAACATTTAAAAAAAAATACTCATTCTTCTCAGATTTACATTTTTATAATGCATATGCATTATAAGAGCTTGTATCACAATAGTGGAATGTTGCAGGTATGACTTATTGTAATTTATTCACATTCAGTAATTTCTTAGGAAATGTGTTTGATTCATAAATTTGTTTGGGTTTATAAAATTGTAGGTTTGCAACTTGATCAATTATTTTTTCTAATATCCAGCACTGAAAAGTCATATAAAAACAGAAAATAAGTTTGCATTTCTTCTTACATAAACAAGGACTTAATGCTCCAAACACATCTGACAAGTCAGTTGGCAATATCTGATGCAGGACAGAATCCAGTTCGTTGTTGCAGTGAGTCTATACATCCTGTTCTGTTGTTAATGAAGTTCAGAGCAATTTGGAACTTGCTGGTTTTGAGCTCACTTCAGGTAAAGTGTTGCAATCAGGTTCCTTTACTCATGGGGGTTGGTGATACTATGTTTGTTTCCTCTTTGGCATCATGAAGGACAGAAACATCCTGAGAATTAGGGGTTGCCCATTCCCCAGAGGCTAAAAATTGGATTACCTGAAGCAGGGAAAGAAAGGAAGAGTTATCTAGGTCTAGAAAGCTATATTTTTAGTACCACAGAACTGATGTGTTTCTTAAAATATATGACAATGATGAAGGTTCTACATCCCAAGTAGTTCATGCCACTTACAATACAGATGTTTAATTCCTTTGTTTTTTAAGATATTAAATTTGAGTGATACTAAAGGGTGGCTTTTCATTCCATGATCTTAGCTTCTACTGTCTTTAATTTTTTGTCCTGAATTAAATACTCAGCTGTGTCCCATATCTTGAAAGTGCTTTCTTCCTTTTTCCTATCACAAAGAGACAGTCATGACTGAAGACATGGTCAGAACTTGGGATTAACCCACCCTCTCTCTCCTTCCTAGTGCTCCCTTCACATATTTCTTGACCACTTTGAATTCCTCATAATCCCAGAAGTAGTAAAATACCAACAAGCTCTGTGTATGCCCTTTAATTTAGGAAAATAGAAATCTGGTGGTTGCTAAGGTAACAAAAAACATCACTTTCACTATGCACCTGAGAAATTATCAAATCATTTTAGACCACAGAAGGAGATTGATATAAATATTTCAGCATTGTGGTATGAATTTTTCACCCCTTTTTCTGGA
This sequence comes from Hypotaenidia okinawae, assembly GCA_027925045.1. NCBI lineage: Eukaryota > Metazoa > Chordata > Aves > Gruiformes > Rallidae > Hypotaenidia > Hypotaenidia okinawae. Next base: position 12,101,511 of record BSDF01000006.1, read on the forward strand.
GTGCTTTGAATGTGTCACTGCTGAGACTCTAAATTCTGAGATCCACTTTGCCACAAAAGCATGACTGTGATATATGCTGACCAGTCTTACAGTATAGATCCATGCAGGTACAGCAGTGCATTTTTTTTAATGTTAATGACAACATGGAGTATGTTATGCTTCACTGCCATTTATAGAAAGCTCATGAATCTCCCATGAAGCAATGAGAGGTCTATCAGAAATGCTATAATGTAGAATTAGAGTAAAAATTTCAGCACTGTTTCTTTTTGTTTCTGTTCTGTCACTACATAGGAAAATGGGCTATTTAGCAAGTATTAAGACTCATGCTAATTTGTAATTTTTCTTGAAACTCCAGAGATGAACAGCATGCTGGCTTTTGTGTTGTGTTGGGTTTTTTTCAGCTCCTAACATGATCGATTCTTGTATGCTTCAGAAAAGCCTTATCGAGAATCTGGTGATATTAAGTTTGTCCTTTAAGGAAGTTTTGGATGTTATTAAACCCACTTAGCAAGACAAAGGGCTGACTGCTAACAGTGACATACAATTTTAATTTCTTAGATGGTTGTATATAAGTGGTCTATTTATAAACTATTAGGATTATATAAGTACATCTCTTCAAATAAACAAATGAAAGACTCAGAGATACCCACCTTATCAATTTTGAACACAATTTACCCATTAAAATGCTCCACATTATGAGGAACAGACTTCATGTTCAAAGCTTCTACCTTTTTTTCCTCAGTTCTTTCCTGATATCTAACAACTACTACAAACCTTAATTGCCAAATTATTTAATCTTGTACCAAATTGAAACACTTAATTTTTCCTTTCTGATATTATAATGAATATTAACTTCTTAACTTAAAAAGAAATTAAGAGATTGAAAAGCATAGTCTCAACTTTTCTATTTTGTGCCTTTCTCTTTTGCAGAAATAATCTAAAACTCATTCCAAAGTCCTAACAGTCTTTATCTCTTTTACACCTCAATTTCTATTAAATAAGGATACAAGTGAATGCTAGAATTGATTTCCTAATGTATTCTTCCGTGCTCCATAAAACTGAATGCATTGAAGTGCTCAGCTCACACTGTATAATCTTATCCAGATAAATTCTACAAGTTATTTACACACTGTTACACTTTTTACGTAAAAGAATTGAAATATTTTAACTTCTTTTTCTATGTATGAATTTGAAGAAATCCAGTTAAAAGTCCTAGAATACTGTCATGTCTAAAGACTTTCAGAAAAGATCCTGTGTCTCTGTAGAAACTTATTTTCTGCAAAATAGGAATTTTTTTCAGAAAATAAAACCTTGTGTTCCAGCTTGCCCTCAGCTATCAGAGGGGCTGGGGGTGGCTGGGCTTAGGTTCTGAGTGATTCCCAATTCAGCACTATAAATCAGGTCATGTTCAATACACTCAACCATCACGATAACAGATGTACAAAGAGTGCAAAGCACCTTTCAGTCTGGTCTCCTTCAATGAACTAGTAGGGCCAGACCGAAGGAGTTTGGTCGCATTCAGTAGGAACTCTCATGGCTACGTTAATGAATGGTGCAGTTTACTGAGGCAGCAGAGTGCGGATTCTTTTGTATTGCCAGTCATGATACGCTCTCCACAAAGCATGTGCAAGTAATACAGCGACATAAAGCAACATAAAACTACTTGAGTAATATAGCAGCAGAAATAACTCTGTATAGATTAGCAATGAGTATAATTACTACATGAACAACAACAGAAGCTTTCCAATCCAACATGCTGTCTCCAACAATGACTACTAAGAGATGTAGCAGAGGGCATGCAAAAAAACTTAATAATTAATTAAGGAATTATTAAGGAATTAATATTTGAACACACATTTCTGTAAAAATTATAATGAAAATTAACTCCATTCCCTGTGATTTAATCTCAAGACTACACTTTTTAGATTCTTGTGAACCAGAAGTAGGTTTAAACAATTTTTATTTCAGCGCTTTATTTAACTTCATTTTGGAATAAATAAGAAACATTCCAAAATATAGCTGAGAAATAAAATTATGCTCTTGAGACAGCCTGCCTGCTGGGATGGTTAGGGTAAGGGAGTGTGGGCTGGGACTCTGGACCCTTTAAGCCCTACTTTCTCTACTTTCAGATTTCCTAATGCTTGGCTGCTGTGCCAAAAAGAAAACAGGTTTTGTAACACAAACTCTACCCCCAGCACTTCATTGAGCTGGGAAAGATTCTATTTCAAATCAGCATGTTACACACACAAAAAGCCCTTTGTTTCAGGTACCAGTACTTACGACTCCATCTTCAGTATCTTCATTTTAATGTGACTAGCAGTCTTTAAGTATCAGCAGAATGTCGTTTTTTAAACTGCTCTTTCAATGAGAAAAATAAGATTTCAGGAGCAAATACACTCATGATAAACCAATAAAATGTGATAATGTTGTGATAAATTGAGATCAAATAAGCATTAGTACAGTTAAATGGCACTTTTTCTGGTGCATGGGGACATCTGTCGCCCCCACTATCCTCACTGGCATGTAGATTTCTGCTTTTATTTATTGAGCCAACTAAAAGACAAGCAACTACTTCCTTTGGCCCTTAAAATTACAGATTATTTGATCTGAGGAGCAAAAATAATTACTTTCAGAGATGTTGCCTGCTATCTACACTATTCCACAGTTTTATGACAGTTCATTTACTTTGATTAATAATCAAGATGTTCTAATTACCTTCATGTTTACTGCCTGTCACTTATGCTTTAGCTTGGGTTAAGGCCAGGAGTGAAAGGGAATGATACAGGAAAGGCTAAAGCCTGTGGTAGACTTAATTACTTAGTTTCAATGGATGGAGGGGTAAGGGGAGTGATAAAGGGCAAATACGATTTTATCCGTGGTTTTATTTGTGTATTTATTTTGGTCAGTTCTAAATCCGAAGCAATTATAGAATAAGTCTAAGGTCACTGAAAAACAATGTTAGATATAAAAAAGGATAATTACCAACAGAATATCAAATGGTACAAATGAAAAGTCATAGTCAAGTTTCTTGGTGTTGTAATGCAGAGTAATAATGGAAGTGAGAACACAGTGCCATTTGGCCGTATTTTGTTTGTTACAGTGGACTCCTGGTATTCAATAATAGGAAGGTTTGAGACCATATGGTTGCTAAGGAGAAGCTAGGTTTCTTATTGGGCTTTTGAGAAAAGGCTGCTAATAACTTGCTCCTCCTCAGATCTACCTCTGCTCATGCAATGTGGGTGAGCTGACTGTTATCACTGCTCTTATTTTTTGTGTTGCAAGGTTAATAACATTGTGATGCGCTGCAACATACAGTGCCAAAGAACTGTCAGAGTTGGGGTCTTCTGAACAGAACTCGAGTACTCGAGTTCACCTTGAGTACTGTGTCCTTGAGTACTGTGTCCAGTTCTGGGCTCCTCACCATAAGAAGGACACTGAGGTCCTTGAAAGAGTCCAGAGAAGGGCAACCAGGCTGGGGAAGGGGCTGGAGGGCAAATCCTATGAGGAACAGCTGAGGGAGCTGGGGATGTTTAGTCTGGAGAAGAGGAGTCTGAGGGGAGACATTATCACCACCTACAACTACCTGAAGGGAGGTTGTAGAGAGGTGGGAGATGGTCTCTTCAACCAGGTGAAAGGACAAGGGGAAATGGCATGAAGCTGTGCCAGGGCAGGGTCAGATTGGATATTAGAAAAAAACTTTTACTGAAAGAGTTGTCAAGGCCTGGAACAGGCTGCCCAGGAGGGGGCTGAGTCACCTTCCCTGGGTGTGTTTAATAAAAGGGTAGATGAGGTACTTAGGGACATGGTTTAGCTTAGGACAGGAATGGTTGGACTTGATCTTAAAGGTCTTTTCCAACCTTGTGATTCTGTGAAACTTAAAGCATTCTGCAGCACAGCAATGGTCAGGGATGATCAAATATTTTCAGTCCTGTGGAAAATAGCCTTGTGTTGTAAATGTATGAGAGATCATAGAAGTGTAAATCCCACTGTGTTCTCAGTATACCATCTTCTTACTGAAATAGGATAGTGTACACAGGGTTATGGAAAAAGAAACAAAACTATTGTCTGTTGAAAGTCTGTATTCACCTGGATGAATTTAAACTTGAGCAAGATTTATATATCCAAGCTTTCTAAGTCAAATAGTCACAAGGAACTCATGATTATGCTGACACAATCCTGTGCAACCTGGTCTAGGTGAACCTGCTTTAGGAGAGAGGGTTGGACTAGATGATCTCCAGAGGCTGGCTGGCCTCTCAAGATCATACTCACCCCCACCCTGTTGGGGAATGGGGTGTATGTTGGAGAGACTGTTGATGCTGTGCCAGCACTGCTCAGCAGTAACCAAAACACTGGTGTGTTATCAATACCTCTTCAGCTACCAATGCAAGGCAAAACACCATGAGGGCTGCTACATAATAAATTAACTCCATCTCAGCCAGATCCAATGCTTGATTTCTTGTGAATTATTTGATAGGGAAACATTACACAATTCTTGCAAGGATGGTAATAGAAGATGATCATCCTGGTAGTCACCTACATAATAAAATTACTCTTCAGTGTCAGCTTGCCCTACAGCTCAGCTGCTTGTCAACTGCATATGTGGTATTTTCTTGAAATCTCTGGAGTTTAAAGGCACCAATTAATGGTGATCTTCATTTTAATGTATGTGCTGTGTGGGTGGAGAGGAGAGAGTAAACCTCAGAATTATTCATAGTTTCATGTATAATATGAAAATTTAACTTTGAATGGAAGCTATAATATTTGCATTTTCAAATTTATATCTAGTTTGGCACCCTCTGGGCCATGACAAGTAACAGATGCTGTCAATACAAATTACAGCACTTACATAACGCTGTGACATACTTCAGCGAATTCAAGCATTGATCTCAACTGACTGCCTCTTACAAGGGCAACCACTTTTCACATCTGTCCTTCCCCTTGCCCATATTATCAAACCCACTGTTTATTACCAAAAAACCCAAAAGAAAGAAAACAAACCCACAAGAAAAAACACTATAAATATGCTTTTTCTGGATGATAGTATAAGAATATATTTGTGTTCTCTTGGAAATTTGGTACATGAAAACACTTTATGCAAAATATTATGGATGTTGATACCATGGGCAACCATGTGGTGAAAGTGATACATTTCAATCTTGCTTTTAAAGCCCATTTATTTCACTGGCAACTGTCTTTTTCAACCATTTACCTTTAGTACTATGCTCTGATCATACTTATTTGCCAAAATAATAGGATCTTAATTTGTTGGGTTTGGAATCAAAAGTAGACACCTTTCCTTAATATTTCATTTGAAACATGATGCAAAAGGGACTGACAGAACAAAAGGGTAAATAGAAATAAAATATAAAGATAATAAATATCAAGTGATACAACTTTTTTGCACAGTAAATTTATATTCAATTACATGGGAAGAAGAGCACCATTAAACCCTCAGTAATAATCAGGATGATGACTACAGCAGTTTCTTGTTCCCTCTTTGGTGTTGTACTGAGCTGACATTGAATGAAATGTGAGAAGGATAAAAAAAATTGAGTTACATTTACAATAGGGCCTGGATATGTTATGGATTCACCAATTGCTGCTTATCTTAAACAGTATCAATCTATCCAAATGACTTACTGTAATCAGTGCAAGGCTGTCTCAAGACACGCTGTGCAACCTTTTAAAACCATTAGCCAATAAAAGGAAAGCTCTGTAAAGAGAGGTGTTTAAATAAGGAATATAAGTATTATTGGATACCATCGTTATAAATTCCATTAGTCTGAATGGCTTAGCTAGCTGAAGTTTAAGCTTCTCTTGTACCTGTTGCTTCTGATGTCACTGTTGCTGCTGCAGGAATTTGATGGGGAGTTTGTAAAGTGAAAAATTGTTGTGGTTTGGAGACTTGTTCCTTGTTTTCTTTTAATTAAAGGAAAATGCTAATCGTATATGTAAAGAAATATATATCTATCCTAGCCACCCTAACGGTACTCTGATAAATTTTTTCTGGTGCTGTCAGTAATGTTAAGAGATTAAAGCAGAAGCATTTTAAAAAACTCAACTATTCACTTCTAAAAATGCATGGACATAAAGAAATACACAAATTATTACTCACATGGATGCAGACTGCATGCAAGCCCTGTTAAATGAGCGTTCAGCTGAAGTTTATGGAAGTGCCTGCTAGAATTTATCTACAACAAGTCCATTATAACAATGCAAATTGTGTAAAGGAAGAAGTTAGAAATTAGAATAGCAAGGCACCTTAAAAAAAGGAATAAAAGTAAAGAACATATGAAATTTCATTAAAGATTCCAGCAAATATTATTAAAAGGTCATTATACAGGAATTTAGTTGTTTTGTTTATAAAATTTTTAATTTATCATGTCTGTCAAAGATCCTTTCAGGACCACTGGAGAGTAAGCTAACTTGCAGTCTACTGAGCTTTTCTGCTTATTTAAGGCTACATAAGTAGAATCACCAGTCACTCAAAATACCCTTATTGAAAGCAATTTGAACATCTTTTTCAGAGGTATTCTATGCTATTGTTTCAATAACCAGAAATATTGCAGTTATCTGATTTGAAGTCTGAGCAGGCTATAGAATTTAACTTTTTTAAAATGTGGGCAAATATTTTCCAGCTACAAGACCTCAGTATATCTTTTCACTTTTAATATCACCAGGAGCACACAATGGTGGAATACTGTGATTCAGTAATAACTCACTGTAGGAACCCTGTACCTACCAAATTCCTTTGGTACACAACTTCCTCATTCTTTATACTACTGGGCCTACTATGTAAAACACAACCAAGTAATTACAGTCCAAATTCCTGTGTCAAGTGCTTCCTAACAAAGCAAATATTCATTAGTAATGGCTTCTTATCTGCAAAATATAATAGTATGCATAATCAAATTCATACAGGCTTATAATTTAAGCAACGGGACCTAAATTTAATGTGGTCAATTTTTTGATGCAAGAACTGTAGGCAGTAGAAGTCCTCTTAAAATACAACCTGGTAAACACAGAGCACAGCTAGCCATTAAATAACACACTTAAGGCTTGTACAGGGTAGTGGGAGGCAAGTCATCCTGAAACAGATTTCAGTGTCCATTAGTCCCATAACACTCACACAGAGGACCACACTTAGGAAGGTCTGAAAAACAGGGTACATTCCCCTTCAGAGAGACTAAGTACAATGGAAGATTACTAGCAGCAACCAGTCTATTTGAGAGGCAGCATTATCGGATCTGACTGAGTTTCTGCTGGCAGAGACAAAACCTGTAATTTGGAAAAGACAAAAGAGAATCTGGCAAGATCTCTGAAATGTTTGCAACCCTCCTATTAAGTTGCATGCACAAAGAAAGCCTGATACAAAAAATCCCTTAGCTACCTGACTTATTTTTTGCTAAGAGTGTTATAATATATATTTTAAAATAAGAACTAGCATAATTTCCTGCCTATCTCTTATGCAGAATGTTTTCTGCAGTATTATTTCCCAATTCTCCTTAACTGACACAAAGTGAAATTAAATTAATTATAACCAACTAACTACTCACAGCATTAAACTCCTACTGTGTTTTCAACGTATTAGAGTGCTGATATAACTTCTAGTGTATTCCCATCTCCAGCTCATGCATATATGTATTTTTCAAGGCAGAAAATAAATTTAGTTATTAAAATTAGGATAATTAGCTAATTAAAATAATTCCTTTGCATTAGTGTTTCTCTTGTATCAGCATTGGTGTCAGGATCAGTCATGGTGACAGCAAACAGGCTCAGGTACAGCCCCATCACCAGGTCATGGCAGGTCCATCGTGATGAGGCAGGTGGGGGTCAGACGAGGAAGTCACCCCATGGTTTGGGGTCCAGATCAGGAGCCCAGGATCAGGCAGCAGTCCAGCTGCAAGGCAGTGGTTGTGGGAACTCTGGTGGGGCCCAGCCTAAAGCAGCTCCCATGGGATGGTTATCAGTCCAGGTAAGGTTTGTCCTCACCTCTTATATGCATCAGGAGGTGCTTGTTTATGAAATGTTGGTGTCATAGAGGGGCATGTATAAGGTCAACTGTATCCCAGGTCAGGAGTCCCCATGGATCTCCTTCAGGGACCCACGGGGATCTGTGGTTTGGAGTCATCATGAGTTCCCAAACACCATGGGCCAAGGCAGGTGTTGTCAGGGGTCCATTGTCAGGTCATGGGGTTGCCAGGGGGTGAAACCACTACTGAAGTTTGCAAACTCAAGTGGAGAGTTCAGCCTCCCAGGGCAGATGGATTCGGGTCACCACTGAGGTGCAATCCCAAGCCAGTCAAACAGCTGGATGCTTTGAGCTGACAGTCCAGCTGAGTTGTACCCATAGGCAGGGGTAGGTGGAAGCCCCAGGGGAGCAGGTTGCTTGAAGCTGTTGAGAACTGACAGCGTACCCAGGCCCTGAGAGCTGTATTAAAACATTATAACAATGAATACTTCTGCATGTTCACAGATTTGTCAGACATTCATCTCATAGGCCAGACACTACAGCACACAAAGGTACTGAAATACCAGGCTGTTGGAGTGGAAATGTCTGGCCCAATGTATGTCCCCTTAACTCCACGTAGGCAGTGAGTCTGGGGAACAGTGCATGATCTAATTCAGAAGACAGAATGAAAGTTGCAGGTAGTCAACTGTGAAAATTAAAGAAATATGGGAGGATTGGTGAAGCTCACAGAACCACAAAGGAGCTGTGCCAATAGTCAAGAGATGTATGCATCAATAGCAGGCAGAAACTCCATTTACCTGAAAAAGCAGCTAAAATGATTTGTTATAAAGCAGGAAAAAAGAGATTTTTCTTTCATTTATGAACAATTCTTGAGCTACAAGAGAAAGTTCATGTTTCTGTGACCTGTGCTTATTGAATGCTCAAAATAATGACACTGAAGCAGTGCCATTACTCTGAAGTTTGTTATTTTGAAAAAAACCAGTGTATATGTCATAAAAAATAAACTATTTCATAATTAGACACAATAATTGCTTTTTGTTGGATTTTTTGTGGAGGATTTTTAATTTTTTTTTTCAACATTGTACTTGTAAACAGACAAACAGAAAAGTTAAAAACCCAAGAGAAACTGTTGGAAAAATCATGCATTTAAGGTTCTGAAGAGTATAGGTGTATGGTGCTAGTCCTCATAGAAGTGGGAAAATCATCTGAGGTTAGAATAAAAGACAGATGTTCTTTGCACAGAATATTTGCCAAACATGCCATGAAAATAAACTGTGGACCAGTTTGTTGAGGTCAAAGATTGCATAAGTTAGTACATTGGTATTCAGTAAAATGACCTGGGAAAAGTCTACCTCTTCATACAGAAAGTTCTTCCTATTTAACAGTCTGTTTCATAATCAGTTCTAATTTTCTATGCAATCTTACTCAACTAACAAAAAAATCAGGAGGAATCTTAAGACTGAAAGTTTGATTAAAATATATCGACAATATACTAAGTCATCTTTCAGTTATTCAAGCTGCTTGGTTGTGACAGGTGTGCATTGTAATTATGGTGTTGTCTAGTAATTATGAATTATTTGCTAACACTGATGTTAAGTACCCTGAAATGGAAGCTGGTATCTATTACTATTTAAGAGAATATTAACAGTAATTGTTAAATCCCTTTCAAAATATTTTAAGGACTAGGTCTATGAACTTTTTTTGAACAATGTAAAAAGCATTTAAATTTATCATCACAACTTAATTCTCTTCATATGTCTGTCTGCTCTCAGTTGTTACCAAGTCCACCTTCTGCTGTTGTCTGTAATGATAGCTGCTTTCACTGCTGATCCTAGCTACAGCACATCACTGGACTGACCTATGATTTTCGACTTTTCATACAAGTCCCTTCTCATAGTTACAACCTTTTTTTTTTCCCTGACAGTTGGTCTGTCATCATATTCCATGAAGACATTTTAAGAAAGACCTGGCATATGTTAGAAGAAATGCGACAGTACAGAAACTTTGTCTTTTCCATTTTCTGAATTGTCAGATCTGGTCTCCATTTGCTGCCGTCAGTTCTGTTTTGTGATTCTTTTTGTAAACGTAGCATGTTCCATACTGATCAGTATGACCTCCTGCATCCAGATGTGAATAGGCTCATTTATACACCTTCCTGGGAGCTCTATGGCAGCTCTGAAAGGAGTCAAAGCCTGGGAAATTCTTTGTTCTTTAGTGTGGAGGAGGGAAACGAAGCTTTCTATTCCCATTTTTCACTTCCTACCTCACCTTTCTTTAGTCTCAACATAGTAGGAGCAGACCTCCAACAGACTCTCAGTATTGATGCATTTTTAAAATATGAATCAAGAGAGTGCTATTTTGATTTTATGCCATGGCCATTTCTGTGTATTTGGGGGTAATCATTAAATTTTGGGGAAAGTCAGACTAAATGTTCATTCTGACAGAGGAGAGGCTAACTTTGGTATCCTAATAAAATGTCTCAGATCTGAATCTCCTCCCCTACCTGTGTTTTTCCAGATGTTTTACCAGAGTACAATCATTCACCAAGAACACAGAAGGCACAGTACTCTGCTATCACAGTTGTGCATTACTTCCTTCTGCTGGCTGCTATAACCTGATACGATCCAAAGTCCATACTGCACTGTTGTAATTAGATAGCTATTAACAATATATGGTGAAGAACATATTATGTAAAAATATGCATACTAATATATGTTTCTAACAACCTATTCCATTGTTGCATGAGTTACCATTGCAACACATGCATGAGAGACAGTAACTGGGACTTCCTGTTCTGGCATAGACACACAAAATGTCTACCAAAACATAATATCCTTTCTTGGAGAATTTAAAGATTAAGAAATACATCTATTGAATCATAGAATGGTTTTTGGTTGGAAGGGACCTTAAAGATCATCTAGTTCCAAAGCCCCCTGCCAAGCTCAGCTCTCTCAGCCTGTCCCCACAGGAGAGGTGGCTCCAGCCCCCTGATCATCTTTATGGCCCTCCTCTGGACTTGCTCCAACAGCTCCATGTCTTTCTTGTACCAGGGACCCCAGAGCTGGATGCAGTACTCAAGGTGGGGTCTCAAAAGAGCAGAGTAGAGGGGCAGCATTACCTCCCATGACCTGCTGGTCATGCTGGGTTTGATGCAGCCAGGATATGGTTTCTCAGAGAAAGGAAATTTTAAGAGTAAGTTATAGTGCTAGTCTTAAATGAAATTCAAATTTGTGACTTTTTTGTACAGACAGCCAGCAACAGATAAGTTTAAAATCTTTTATTACTGTAACCAATAACACTTCTTTTTCCTCCCCTACTTTTGGTTTCAGTTATTAGTTTTAGACTCCTGCTCATTGCTTTCTCCTCCAGGTACTCCTTATTATTTTATTGTACTTGTTTTCTTTAAGAACACCACTAGAAAAAAATTGCATAGACTCCCTAATATTATACAATTCCTCATTTTAAAAAAAGGTACTTTTTAATTTTTGTTATTAGTTGTATGCTCGGTGGTCAAAATAAATACAAAACTGTCTTCTGCCTACAAACAGTAGCCTTATTTGCACAATCATCTTTTGCTGAATTTGTGACAAAACGGAACCTAAAATAAGGGTTAATAGTTGAACCAAACTTATTTAGATATCTATGAAAAAACTTGAACACTTCATAATGTACTTTGCAAAATAACTCAGAGTTTTCAAGATCCAAGTACTTGCAAAAATATTGTATTGTTTGTTTTCATCTTATTTTTATTACCAAAATCAAAACATATGATAAATACTTATTCGTCAGCATCCATTAATAAATATGCGGATATCACAAGGCATGAAAAACTAAAAGAAAAATACGGTCTTGTGGTGTTCTGCTATTTCTGTGGCATAAGACATTTTTGGCTAAAGTTCTTACATATTACGGAGCCTACATTTATGATTCAGCAGTAGTCTCATGAAAGATGAATGGGGTGTGTCTATGTCCTACCGTTTTAGAAATGCTATAAATTTATGAAAAAATAGGTTTAGAAACAGGAAATAGATTTCAGCTTGGGTAATGACTGAGAAAATACTTATTTTAAAAAAATATATTGCTTGTTAATTTTTGTGGAACAGATTAAAAATGAAATTAAATTAACTTCTCTCATTTCAATACATGTGAAGCAGCTGTGTAGTTCCAGCCCATTTCACAAAACACGATTGTACAGTAACGTGCAGAAGAATGGTGAGGACATAGGCGGTGGAAGTCAGTACAGCTATTTCCCAGACTCCTTAAAATCAATCTCTTTATGCTTCTTTAAGGTAGCAAAGATTTGTATTTTGCACTGCAATATACTGTTATTTACGTTGTCCTTAGCTAAGTTCCTTTGTCACACACCTACTCTGTAGCTCTCCATGCACTTTTCACACCTGCTTGCAGGACTGTCCTTTAGCCATTGCTTCACAAAGATTTATTGCATTCTCACATAAAAGCATCGTAATCTCACACCCGTTGTTCCCTGCCATGGGCCCCCCTCTATGGTGCTGGGGGACCTCCCGGTTTGCCGTTTACATTACTTGGGAAACCACTGAGGAACCCCTGCTGGGATGCCAAAGTTCTAAAAGCCTTTTTGATCACCTGTGTGTCTTGTGTTTGTGTCTCCTGCCCTGCTTGGGTCTCATTCGGTTCTTGTTACTCCAAGAATATTTCTCACAGAATATTCTTCATGGATAGTTCTTATTTGTATAGCTTTATTTTGTTATTCTTGTCAAATCTATGCTTATAGGGTGGGTTTTTATAAAAAAAAAAGAGATAATCATGGTGGCAGGGTCTTGTGTTGTACATTATTTTACATTGAATGAATGGACAGAAGAAAATAAAACCAAAAGAAAAATGTGACTGGAAGCTAAGCTTCTTAGAGTCTGATTCGACAGACTCAGCAGGTCAACAGCAGCAGAGTTTTGGTTAAATATATTTTGCAGTTGATGAACATTCTAATTTCTTTTCTAGTGTTTTCAGTACTACTATTTACTTTTCAGATTAATTTCCTGTGAGTTTATGGAACTAGCCTATCAAAAAAGTGTAAGGAGTCCTTTGAAAGTCCTTCGGAAACATTAATAAAATAAAAAACAAGAAGGAAATAAAATTTAAACAGTAGAAAGCTAGAAAGGATCAGTTGCCATATAAACTCATTACTTTTATGATTTGTATTATTAAACTGCTCAAGCATGACATCTGAGGGAAGAACACATTGTTCAGACTCAAATATCGAATGAAAACTAAATATATATTTGCATTGGACGAAGAAAGATTCATAGTAGTTCATTAAATCAGTGGCTAGTCCATGGAAACATAGATCAGAGTTAAATTGTGATCTGTTATCCCAGTATAAATGACATGAAAGTTTTAAATGAAAACATCATTTTAAATGCTTCATTTGGTACCTCAAGACTACAAAATTAACATGCGCAATCTGAAACCTGTATAAACTTTGACTTCCTTCAACCCTAGTCCCATGTCAGTTGCCGGGAAAGTTAAGATAAACGCAAGTACTTGCCAGTAAGCAATTGTCAAAGACAAAAAGGTGTTATATAAGCTCATACATATTGATTTTCCTCACCAAAGGGAAACAGGAATCTGCCAGACACGCAATGTGTATTATATTATGTGCTATTGTGAATAAGGCGCCTTGGATGACTAAACCTTCGAAATAGCTAATCCATAGTTAAACCGGGGCGGGGGGAGGAGGGGGGAGATTTCGGATGGGAACATGGTATAAAAATGCTACACACTTTGACCAAAAGTGTGCCTACTTTGATTAGGTCACCCGCTCTTGCAAGAACGTATCATAAACTAATTACTGCTTCACTAACATGTCTACCTCGAGTCCTTTCTTAGGACTGTGATATATGTACATCTGATTCGTGTTAATATGGAATAATGTTGGGGGTGCGTAATGACATGCCTTTATACTGCCATGGGCCTGGGAGGAACAGTTTAAGATATTTGCATGTACTGAATGAGATGTGTTGAAGCAGCAACAAACTATATAAAAGACCGCAATGTTGGCACATTAAGGGCATTGTGATACCTCCAGCGAAACAACTTGTCCCTGAGAAGGAGGTGATAACGAGAAAGAAGAAAAGAAGAATAAAGAAGGCGCTTCAAGTCTGAAGGAATTAGCCTGACTTTGTTAGCAAGACAAAAGCTAGAGCTCACCTAAAGGATGTCTTGGGGGGGGGGTCTCCTAGCTGGCACTCAAACATGTCGGTTTAAGCTGGCGGGGGGTGCTATCCTTGTAAAAATATATAATCCAGAGATTGGAACTGTACGGTGTGCATCTTGGTGGAGCAAAGACTCCCCGGCGCACTGCCTGCGCATCCCAGCGCCGTTTGCTTGCTTTTATTCGTTTAATAAATTGTTCGATTTGGTTATAATCCTGTTTGGGACCAAGTCATTTATCACAAAACTATTTGGCATTTCTAACAATATCCCACAGAATTCCTACTGCTAAATGCTGCTGTAGGGCCACACTGACTGCCATTTTAGTGACGCTTCCTCAGAACTGTTATTCGTAAGAAGTGGAGTTCTTATTAAGAAGTTGAAATTAATTTATGAATGTATCTATTTCTAGGAAATGTGGCTTCAGAGTTCCACATGTATTAATTTGATCACGTACATTTGATCAAGTGTGTCTACTTCTAAACTTGAATAAGAACATGGACTAAAAAAAACCCTAAGAAGTTAACCTGCCTAACATTTTCCTTTTATCAATAGCAGATAAAACATTTCTGAATATAGCAGATAGATAGGAGAGTTCAAAAAAAAAAAAAAAAAAGAGACGCTAGAAGACTACATACAAAAGTGCTTCAAATGATCAAAATGCTGATGAAGGACAGATTTTGAGAAGAATAAATAAATGGACCAAAAAAAAAAAGAGGCTGCTCTCTGCTTGATGGTATCTTGTCATTTTCCAAAACATGCTTTGCTCTGTTTTTCTTTTGAGACTGTTTGGGTTTTTCTGGAGAGACTGGAAACACTAAACAAAGGGTTATAAATCTGTAGTGATTTGCAGCTCAGACATCTGTTTTGATAGGTATAAAACTTACATCATCATTTGAATTTGCCGCGGAGGGCTATTTTTTTAAAGTTTTTTAAAAATTTGTAGCCTAATATTCAACATTCCTCAAGTCGGTGATAGCTTCGACTAGAACAGGATGAATGATTTAAAAAGCCCACCCTACATATCCAATTGTATGTGTCTCAGTGATAAAATATGTACTTGCATCGTTGAAGCGCAACTGTAAACCCAATTGGTTATCAGGTAAAAATAATGGCAATTTAAATTGATATTTGCTTTGAAATATTAGTGTGTTATCTTATGATTTTCTGTGACAGATCTAAACCAAATATAGCTGCTGGTTTAGTATCAGGGTTTTCTCTTTGTAGTGCTGGCGGTGCCATAACAACGCACTATGGTATTTGCAAACACATACACATACCTGACACACTTTGAGAACATTTAATATTAAAATTATTTGCAGTGCTAAAATAAAAGCTAAATTTAGATCTATCTTGCTTCATTATGGGAATTCTCATGCATCATCACTAAGATTACTTTCATACTCCTCCAAGTTAAAATTCCGAGGTGTTAATCTGCTAGTAAACCGTAATAGCACCTTTAGTTTAAAAGGCTGTATTCTGCGGAGATCAATGTCTCTTACAACCAAATAACTTCTGTAGGTAAGTCCTTTGTTGTACAAATAAAGCATTAAGTCCTATTCACAACAATTATCAATAGCTCATAAAGAGTAGTAGCTTGAAGAGAAAACCCATTGGTTACACATTTTACCCACTCGTTAGTGGATGATTGTTTCGGGTCAAGACATCATTGTTCTGACCAAACATTTCCAAGTTTTCGCTCAATGCTGACAAGCTTCCCCAAGCTTCATTAAAGCATAGCTAAAAGCTTATTAAGACGCGGGAATGACAACTAAGTGTGGGTTCAGGCAGGGTTCAAACTGGATTTCAGTCGTAACACTATCAAAGAAGCTGAACTGGTAGTTACCTATACTGCACATCAGAAACTTAAATGTTCTTTGCAGTATTCTATGAAACAACTTTATTATTTATCATATTTAATGCATTCCAAGGTCACAGAAAAATATAACAGCAATAAAATGTCATAAACTAGTGAGACAGTACACTCTATATTGTGCAGTATATTGTTCAGAATGAATCCAAGAGACTAGCAATAATTCATGAGAAGGAATAAGCTAAATGATCCAGAAAAAATTGTTAGTGGTGCCCATCAACTTCAGTATTTTATTCTCGCAAAAATGTTAACTCTTTCCAGAAGTCAGTCAAAACTAAAATTTATATAGTTCAAAAAGATTAACTATTGATTTAATTGATCAAACTTTTGTCCCTGTGCTCTGAGGCGTAATCTTAATTGTGTGCTACGATTCAAAGGGTGTGCCATGCTTGAGCAGACAAATTTGGGAAATTTTTTCACCTACTTTTTTTTCAGAAGATGGCTCTTGAAAGCACAGCTTCTGCAATGCACTAGGCTGCGTTCATAGTTGTTCGAGTACCTCTAGATTGTATCGTTTCTAAAAGAATGATACTAACTTTTATTGTAAATTTTAAAATATACAATTTTTTTCAATAGAAAAAAGAATAAAGCTAAAGAACAAAAATATCAATCAATGTAATATTTTACAATACATTCAGAAGTAATATCATCATCTGCTGATTTTGACTGGGATAGTTTATTTTCTTCAGAGTAGCTAGTATGGGGCTGGGGGGAGCCGGGGGAAGGGAATGAAACAGGAG
Source organism: Hypotaenidia okinawae (assembly GCA_027925045.1). NCBI lineage: Eukaryota > Metazoa > Chordata > Aves > Gruiformes > Rallidae > Hypotaenidia > Hypotaenidia okinawae. The sequence continues at coordinate 12,118,285 of BSDF01000006.1, forward strand.
CTTAGTTACATATTTAGCAAACACAGGTAAAGATAAATGGATTAAACACCCTCACTAAGGCAAACAAGTGATGAAGTGCCTAATAGCTGCTGAGGCCTTATAATAATTCAAATTAGATGACTAATGTGGAAAATGCTGAATTGTTGCTTTTGCAGATTGAAATTTTGTATTGTATATTTTGTATTGTATACTTTCCTGACTTGGGAATTAAGGTTGCCTCATTAGGAATTCTTTGTAAGGAATTTTAGGATAAGCATACTGTTGCTAAAAGATAATCCTGGAAAGAGTTAAAACGTGACTGAGGCCATGGGTTGGAACTCAAAAGAAATGCTACCACATCAACGGTGTGGAGTCTTGATACCATCTAAACAAAAACCTGTATGAGCTTTTAAATTCCTCAACCGTAGGCCTTTGTCAGTTACTGGGAAAGTTAAGATAAAGGCAAGTACCTGCCAGTAAGCAACTGTCCCAGACAAAAAGGGATATTTAAGTGTTATATAAGTCCATACATACTAATTTTCCTCACTAACGGGAAACAGGACCTCACTAACAGGAAACATGAATCTGCCAGACATACTATTGTAAATGAGGCGCCTTGATTGATGCCAGTAAACTTTCAAAATAACTAATCCATAGTCAAACAGGGGGGTGGGATTTCACACGGGAATAAGGTATAAAAATGTAACAAACTCTGCCCAAGGTGTGCCTACTTTTGGGTCACCCGCTCTTGCAAGACCGTATAATAAATTAATTACTGCTTCACTAACGTGTCTACCTCGAGTCCTTTCTTAGAACTATTTGGCATTTCTAACAACTAATTTTGTGCTGCACCTTTAAAAAGAGAAATAGGCAGCATCTCTGGTTTAGTATTCAATTCATTCCTAACTCCTGACAAAAGAAAGCACACCCATATGCTTATATGGGGTTGCATGTAATGACTGTACACTCTCACAGATATCTTGTGTACACCAGACCATTCATATTATGTTTAAGTTGACACAAAATAACCCGTTTTGTTCTGTTTGTTCGGTTCTGTGCTATTGTGAGACCTGGTGTCACAGAGTGCACTGTTACTATCTAAATTCTTCCAACAGCATGTATTAGGCATATTGCACCCCATGTGTGATGTAGAAGTAAACCCAGCAGCGGCCAGAAATAAAAGCTTTGAGCATCTTCTTCATCCTCATGTTTTATTTAGACACAAATCCTTGCCAGAACTATGTATGAGTGGTGTCAATTTATATTCTCATGCTATTTTTTTTCCTTCCATCCATCCCAGTGCACACAAATTGTGCCCATTTCTTCTTTTTTTCCCCCAATTGTTACTTTTAATATGTCACTGAAGATCTCTGATCATAATTATTCTTCAAAAAACATTTAAAGCTTTTAAGTGTGTCGTCTTGCAAACTGAATTGTCCTTGAAATGTCTGTCAGCTTTCTCTACAAAGATAGGTAGATCATATGCTTCTCTTCCTTTTCCTCTTTTGTTGTTCTTTGTTCTGCTGGAGTTGTAATCCTTCATCCACTCACCCACTTCTTTGGGTATTTTTGCATTGTTCCATCATATGTTCCATCGTATTTTGTTTTACATTACATTACTTCCATAATCAAATCGCTAATTGTTTTGGTTTTCTCTTTACCTTCCATAATTGCTTATGGAAAAATCAAATATCAGAAGATAAGAGTGTCAAGACATCTGAAATTAATTTTGTAATTATTATTCATCTCATTAATTAACTAATAAGAATTGACACAAAATTATGAATGGTGGAAGCTGATAGTCTACACAAATAGATAGTAGTGTAATTACCTCAATTTCTCTTCTTATTTCTAGATTATTCTGCTCTCAGTCTGTCTGACTGCACTTGGGAGAGGTACAAAACTCTTTTCCACAGCTTCATGTACAGAAACACCAAAGGTTAAATTGAAATTGTAGGTGCTACTCTAAATAAGATGCTAAAGGATAATAAGCCAAGGCTTAATTCCAGTAAAGAAAAGCCAACTTCTTAAACTTGGTGGAAATTAAATAGATTTAATGACAATTTATTTTATTTTCAGATATCTTTTCAGAATCAGGTTTCCAGCTCAAATCAAAAAGCAGAGCATGTCTTGTGATATTGTGCAGCTCATCACTGACAGAACTAAATGGCAAGTTACTGAAAATAGCCATCATAGTACTCCCTTTATAACAAGCCTTTCCTTTGAATGTCATCTAGGATACTTAGCAATAACATCCTGCATGTCTTTTGATGTAAGATAGCAGAGCTCAATTGTGCTGAATGACCTTTTGAAAATAATGATTTGCTGCTTATTCATGGTGCCTGTTGCTCTTAAAATTACTGGTAATATTTGCATTGCTATCTCTGAACCTTCAATATTGCATTCATAGTGTTTAAAGGTGTACTGAAAATGTTTTTTTTTTCTGAACCGTGTGACATCCTAAACTGACAACAGATTATGTAGTTAAACTTGGAACTCAGAGATTTATAGAATGGTTTGGGTTGGAAGGGACCTTAAAAGTCATCTAGTTCCAATGCCCCTGCCATGGGCAGGGACACCCTCCAGTAGACCAGGTTGCCCAAAGCCCCATCCAACCTGGTCTTGAACACTGCCAGGAAGGGGGCAATTTCTCTGCAATGTAACCCAGGGTCTCACAACCCTCACCATAAAGAATTTTTCCTTTTGTCCAATTAAATAAAAATTTACCCTCTTTTAGTTTAAACACTCTTTTAATAGAAAGTAGATATAAAAATATGTATTTTTCTTATGCTTTGACCAAAGGAAGTAGGTCATACTAGCTATTTAAAAAAAAATCTTAAAGTAGAAAATTAAGCATTAAATTTTTAATCCAATGCAAGTGTTTGGTTTAACTCATTCCTGTTAATACTTAATTGCTAGAGGCCAAATTTAGACTATTTTTTAGAGGAACATATGTAAATTTGCAGGCATTTTAACAATATTCTCTGTGTACATCTGAGTGTCATATTTATGAAGCACATCCAACTATGTTAATGAACTTTCATCTTATTGCCAATATGTCTGTGCCCCTAGTTTCAAGACAATGTTCTAGATATCGCTTCCAGGAATCCTAACTCCATTTTAACAAGTGCAGCGAAGGACTTCATGTTTACTGAATTAAAATATGGCTAGAAAACCCATGTCCCTGAAATGTTACTTCAATTTCTAGCAATTCGGCTCTGCTATGAAACGTTAAACTCATTCCCTCTCCATCTTTTCAGTTCTTTGTGGACCAGGTGAGGTAGATAATGCCTACAGAATTGCTTTCAAGAGTTCTGTTAGCTATCATCCCGACGTTTCATACGCCATTATTTCTGCTTCTTCAAAGCAAAAGTAGGCTTTAGAAGGAGAATAATATAAATCCAAATCCATTTCAGAATAAACTATACTCCCTTGTATGAAAGCAAACCTTTTAGTTTATTTCTGCAAATTCATATTGCTCCACAACTATACACAGGAAGCCTAACTACAACAACAGTTTCTTGCTATGATTAGGTTTGTATATTTACTGCTTTTGTACTACTTTGACCCTTTTTTCTTCTTATGCCTGAAAAAGAAACCCACTGAACAAGAACTTCAAATAGTATTGAACAATATAGAGAATATAAAATGTTTTATAGTTAAAATAGAAATATAATTGTTTTGAACATATTTATCCAATATAATGATTAAAATGTTTGGAGACTTATAACAATTAGCATAGTATTCAAGAAACTAGTCCTATAAATGGAGGGCATGTATGTGTTGTTATTTAATCATCTTTAACCCAAAGGAATAAGTGTATAATCTAAGAATGATTTGACAAATATTGAAATAGTTTCAGATCTGTGAAATTACACTGTATTTCAAAACATGCTTTTAACAAAATTGTCAAATCCTGGAAATGAATAAAAGATACATATTTTTTTCCCTTTAACAAAGTACCAACTGCTGAAAAAAAAAAAAAAATCAGAGGCCAAACTTCTGTCTTAAGTTGTGCTCAGACACAAAATATAAAAATCGATAAGAATTCCTAAAATACCTTGAGGGAGGGATGAGCATTAGGCTTAGATGTGTCCATTTATCACATTTAGTTTAGGATGTGAGGGGAGAAGCATCCTCTGATCAAGATGCAGGGTTGGAAGTTAAGCAATACAAGGTAAATGTTTTGCTATAGATTTCCCATGTCATCGTCTGCAAATCATTTGAATGCTCTGGGCCTTTTCTTCCTCAGGAATGCAGTTTTTGCACTGGTTCATTTCTAGTGATAGTGCTGCAAGGATCTGAGGTCTTGGGGTTTTCATTTTACACCTCTTAAATAATTGAGATAGTGATGTTTCTTATCTTCTTCCCCTTGGTTAATGGGTCTTCATTAATTCATATCCATGTATTCTTGTCTGGGATATAGTTGTAAATGTTGTGTTACAGAATGTTGATATATTGATTAACTGAATACAAGAGGCAACATAGTTCCAGAAAGAAAACAAATGCACAGGAGCATGGGAAATACAGGCTTCATTGCTCCCTTATGCTAGCGTGCTATGGCAATTATCTTACTGTTCTGTGCCTATGCTTTTCTGAATCCATCTCTCCTATTTAAATAATGGACATTTTAGTGCAGATATTGTACCTTAATATTCCTCTCCTTAGCATGAGCACATATTTATTTGTTATGGTTTCTAGGTGATTCTTTAACACTTTTCTCAAAATCTAGAGCTTTATCTGCAATCAGGCATGCATTCTAAAAATAAAAATTAAACAGACCCATAATTACTCACTCTACTAAAACAATACTAGTCAATTAAGGAAAACTTAAAAGAACATTTTATATAAATTATGTATTTAAAACAATCAGTCAAAAATATTAGAAATATATATTTGCATTCAATGAGCAGTAGAAAAAAACCTGTTTAGATGAAGTATTAGCTACCATATTTTTTTCTCAGCTCTGATTTGAACTGAAGAGATATTATTACTTTAAAGAAATATGAGAGTAATTTATGTTTTATTTCAATTGAAAAAATAAAGCAAAATATTTCTTACATAAATTCCTTTGTTACAGTTGATCAGAGACTTCCTCAGCTTTGTACCTGCTGATGGAAACTTCACTGCGTGATTAAGTTATATGAATTAAGTACTCGTGATGTTACCCTTGTTTAACTGAAACATTCTATAAGGGATAGTTATAGGGATAATTTGTAATGTAAAAAATCAAATCCTGAAACCCTTATTCTGACAAAAATCTCTTACAGAGAGAGATTGTTTTGTCTTCAGTCTTGCACAACCAGTTATCAAAGCTTGATTTCATGTGAAATGTAAGATAAACTTCACGGGTTTCAAGAAAGCATCTGGCTGTTTCTTGAGATATTAAGTTGTAACAATTAAAAATATAACTAAGGCTTTCATCTTAAGATTCAGCTTCCCAGTTAAAATAAGTGCAGTTGAACAAAACCTTTTATTCACATTGCATCGTGAGATGGGCCAGCACAGAACATATTTACTCAAGCACTATAAATATTTTATTTGTTACTCTACAGAATACTGTATGGCATAATTTAATGTTTATTAGTAACTGAATTATGAATGTGTTTATTTTTAAATGACTGGACTGTTATTTTGCAACACAAAAATAAAATCTTAGGTTTCTAAAACTTAGTTGTCTTGTCTAGACCATCTGCTTAGACTTTTGCTAAAATTTGAGTGCAGGAATTTATTACAGAACTGGTTTTCACTGCTATCATTGACTAGTCAGCTGATTTTTAATTGTGTGAAATACTGGAAGGCTACTGGAGGTAGTCCAGGGCATTTAAAAACCCTAATGTGAACTGCTCAGAATCATCCTCTAGCAGGAGGGGGTCTGTCTGCATTGACAATATGACTCATAATTCAAGTTAGGTGCCTAGAGGTAGCAAGTATCAGTACTTCCACCAACTCCAAAACATGATTTTGTGCATCATATGCTCTTTTGCATTTTAAAATTATATGAGGAATAACAAGTCTTCAATAAGTTCTGTATATGACAATGGTTCAGCTGGCATGTAAAAGTAAAATGTTTCCTCCAGCCACGTCTCTAGGTTGTGCCCAAAGATTTGCTGTCTAAAAGGTGCCATTACAAGTTGTCAAAATCCTGAAAGTATGAGAGAGAAATCAGACAGCAGAGCAGGAAGGAAAACAGAAATTGAAAATGCTTTTCTTCAAAGACAGTTGACAGGCAACTTTGATCTAGTTTATACATAAATGGAGCTTTGAAAAGCTTAGATATTCCCTACCTAATTGGGTGCCAAAGTTCATTATCATACAGTCCCTGACTATTCCAAAATATTTTTTTCTAACATTGATTTTTATCTGAAAAGTGCTGCAATGACTTTCCCAGAGGCAAGTTCCACCTTTTTGAGTACAAAGCATTTTTTTGATTTCTAAACGGATTAGGCTAACGTATCTTTTTACTCTTTGTCATTGTAAACTTTGGGTTTGGGTTTTTTTTTCTCTGTAGTGAAATATCATTTGAATTATCTTTTCATTCTGAACTGCTGGGACGTGATTGTGTTTACCATATATTTTCAGATGAAAAAATGAACTGGGGTGGCAAGTTTAAGATCACAGTGTCTGGTGAGGGCTTTAGGTCTACTATAATGCTATTAAATTGAAATGAAAAAACAGCTTGCAGTTTTAGGCATCATATAAACTGCAAAATGTACATTATCACTTTCAATATATTAGGGAATAAACCCCCCTTTAATTGTCTGAAGTCCTTCTGACGCTTACATGTATGGAAATATGGTGCTTACATCACCATAAATACTTCTCTGAAGAGAAATGTAGTAAAACAATTTTATACACAATAATTTAATATAGATGCCTATTTTTGCTGTAAGTACTATAAGAGTTAATCACTGACTACAGTATTTTATATATATATGTATATATAAAAAAATTACTTGACAGTATGAAATGGAAGTTATAAAGAAGTTAGAGAAGAAAGAATCCTAGAGAAGGTAATATATGAATCTTCTGGAATTATTTCTTTCAAGAAGATAAATTTTCAAAACATTCCAGAACAAGACATTTTTGTGTGATCACTAACAGTAGCAGGAACTTCACAAGGTTTTAGTAATCATCTGGTTACATGCTGACCTCTAATTAAAAAACAGTTGTGCTGAAATCAGACTTCAATATACTTTGTGCATGTCAAGTAACTGTTATTGGTGACTCTCTCTGGCACTGTATTGAGAAATAGCACAAAACCCTGTTGCATGTTGCATTGCTGAGAACTGCAAATGACTAATTGGTATTCAAATGAACTTTTGGAGGTAATGATAAACTCCAAATTTAATTTTTGCATGAGGACTTGTCTTTCATGACCTGCAGGATCACTGCTCTGCCTGGAGTGCCTTCCCCCATTCATTCTCTGACCTTGGTGTTCACACTGTTTTTTCTGCTCTGTGTTCTCAGGCAATTTTTCCTTTTCTTAAATAGGTATTATAGAGAGGGTTTTGTCTTAGCTTTTTTGAGTTGCTTTTTATCTTTCAGCTTGTGCAACTTAAAGTATTATCAATGTCTTTGCGCTTTCTTTATTTTTTTTTGTTTTCTGATATCATTACTTTTTCTGACCTGCACAATATTGTCCTGTTCTTGTCCATCAGAAATAGTTTATCAGTTTTATTATTTTTCCTAACCTGTCTGGCTTTACCCCCTTCCTTTGGTCACCTCAGTTAAAACAAGTGTTTCCCATATTCCTTTTGGAATTAGCTTATCCTCAAGTTCTTCATTGCATCAGAAATAACATCTTACTTTTCAAATGTATTTTCTCTTACATCTCTAAAAGGAAGGGTAGTCTGTGTAATAACCTATTTGCTTGACTCTCACGTTTAGTATGTTTTCTCTACATGACACTGTAAAAAATGGAATGTGCTTCCAGATCAAATGTATAGAGGCACAAGAGGAAGATAACCTCCAAAAGCTATTATGGTTATTCAGTAAAGACCTCTGCATAACCCTATGTTTATTTACAGTATTTGTTAATCCTTCTCTTTGTGCACTTACCCTTACTGAATAACAACATATTTAAGGCAAATATAAGTCCGTTGCCTGAACTCACACAGTACTGGAATAAAAAATAAAAATCATGAGCTCTATTCACATATAATTTAAGTCTGTAACTGCAGGCAATACTGTAAATTAAATAGAAGTCCCATATGAAAATCTTCTAAATTTCTCATTTTGAACCAAGAAAGCTGCTGTTACCTTACAGACTCACATCATCTTTTTAAAAATAAAGAAATTAATTTATAAAACTTGCTTGTTTCTCTAAAATAAATATCAACCTTTTTTTAAGGAACTTTCCATTCAGGGTGAGTAGAGTCCTATTTCGAAACTACTCATTAGTGGTTCTGATTAATTAGTGAAGAATAATGAGGTGTCTGAAATGAGAGTACCAATAATTAAATTGATTACATGAATTCTTGATTAATAAAATCCAATTATTCTCACATGTAACTGGCACAAATTTTATTTGTATCTCCTTTTTAATAAGTTTGCTAATGCTATCAGAAAGTAAAGAAAACAAACTAATTGCAAAGTTCAATTAAAACTCAAAACCCTGCCAAGACAGCATTGTGTACAGATTAGTTCAAAGTCCTTATTTATCCATTGAATGCATACAAAACTATTGGACATAACAATACACATTTGTGAGGGGAGAAATTGCAACAGCATCTTTCATGCCTGTGGAGAGAACTAGAGAGTTCTGGGTTTTTTAATGGGAGATTTTTCAGACTTAAAGATCTATATTATTTTTACCTGGTATATGAGGAATTATAGTTGCTTTTATAGAATAGGTGCTCAGCAGCTAAAGCCAGTTTACAACATTCAAGAAAGCAGGGGAAAATTTTCATTTCAGTGTGAAGAAGACTAATTAATTAATTCCCCAAGCTGGCCAAGAAAACAGGCTCTGTTTTGTTAACAATTACTGGAGAGCAAGATGAGAATGATCAGGAAAAATACCTTTATAACAAGAATAATCTGAACTAGAAGGGAAAAAAAAGTCTCAAAAATGTAGATAGGGAAGACAAAATAGAATCTGTAGTCAGAAACTCAATGGGAATAGCTGAATACATTGTTAAAGGATATCCCTTACCTATCCTTGCTTAGGGATAAGAGGATGGGTTAAAAATGTATTTAATGTATTGTAAATCTGCATGTAAATATCTGTCATTAAAAATACAAATAACTGCTCTAGAAGACTGTTCAAACTGACACTGTTTTCAATGTAGTGTGATGATAACTGCAAATGTCTTGGTATATTCTTGCTTTCGCTACTGCTTTATTAATCCATAGATAGTATACCATGATTGTGTTGGTTTTTCACTGTTGCTGTTCCAAAACATTCATTCCTTTTTTTAGATGTACTGTCTTATACAGAGAAGTAGTGAGTTTGTAAAGTTATCACAAATACACAAGCCTAATACCTTACTGATCACTTAGAGTCCATGGCAAAAAATACATAATCCTAAATAGAGATGGTCTGATACTGTGCTAGAAGATATTGCTTCTGCTGAGTTTAATAAAATAAGATTGACTTGCTGTCTTTATCATGACCAAGATCACATTCTTATAACAATCCAAAATAACACACTGAAAACTGCTACTGAATGAAGAACTAGGAGACTCAATACTAGTTCAGTAGAGATTCTCTCCTGCTGAAAGCTAGTTGCTCTTGTGTTGCTCTCAGAACACATGCTCTCTTTTCTGCACAGTCAGATTGAAGACATGTTTCCAATTCTTTGAAACAGCTGCCAAGCATAACTCAGCGTCAGAACAAGCCCCCTTGGTTTCTTCCTCTCTGAGACTGTACCTTCAGCAACTGTGGTCTTGTCTGAATTCTTCAGAGTCCATAGGAACAACTGTGCTGAAACTCCCAGAGTTTGTGAAGAAATAACACGAAGAAAAGTAATTACACTGATTCAGAAAGCCTTTTCAAAACTAAAGCAGTGTTTAATTAACTGGAATATACATACAAAGTCCTGCTGGTTGCATGACTGAGCCAAAGCTTTACTTAGACTGGCTTAGTGAAATTGCCTGCCTTGCTTGCCCGAAGCATTGCTTTCTCTGTACTGACCTGCTGTAAAAGATAATAACCAAGATGTTCATACTTAGCAACCTGGCTCCCATTTTTTGAAAGCATGTCATTGTCCACAAAGATGGCTGAACTGCTCTTCAGTTCCATTCAGAGCAACAGAGATACCTACATGCTATTGCTCTGTTTTTCATGTTTCTCAGTCCTCTTAAAAGAAATGCTGTCTAGGAAAGATTTAAGTCATTCAGCTCTGGTGTCTAATTTTATAGGCAGATGAGTATATTCAGTCAATTATCTTATTGGGAAAAACACTACAAAACAACTCTATGTTGTACATAAGAATTATATTCTTCCCTACAGAATGGATGAAGTAAATAATTTCCATTGCAGGGGAGATCTTAAAATGTGAGTTCTAGTTCAATCATTAAAAGAGCTGATAAAAGTTTAAAGACTAGGCTATAATAAAATATAATAATCTTCAGCTTCTTGTTAATTCCTGGAACTTGAATAATGAGTAAGAAGGCAGATCAATTTTTATTTTGTATAATTTTCAGTTAAAGCTAAATTTCTCATATTAAACATGAGCAAAACTTTTAAACTTAGAGATAGAAAAAAAATAAGTTAATGTCACAAATCATTTGTTGATAACATTCAGCCATAATTTCTCTCTGGTTTTTTAAAAGCTTACTCAGATAAGTCACAGAGATACATTCATATGAAGTTTTACTTTACTGGTGGTGTATTCTTTTGGAGGCACAGAGACATCCCTGCAGCCACCTATAACCAGAGCAGAATTAATGACACATTTGGAATACTGTACATTTGAAACATGGGTGCAGAGGTTACCACAAGTTGCCATAAGTTTGGCATGGTCTTTGTCTTTGGTTCGGGTGAAGTACTAGTCACTCACAAGTAAGGGTGATAAATAAGTAATTGTTGAAAAGCACCATTTTTTTTCTCTCTATTAATTGCACTTACTAAATGGAAGCTGCCATATGAATATATCACTTATTAGATTTAAAAGCTGTGCAGTTCTTCTATTTTGCTCTCAGGTTGACCACATATGCACGAATTCTGCCTCCTTAATCTGCAATTGCTGAACTTCCAATAGTTCTTTCAAGGTGTTGTATAAAACCAAGATTAATGAGCTATAATTAATGAAGTCTCTTAGAGTGCCATGGTAAGGATGCAGAGTGACTATTAGCGGAGTCTAAAAAAAACACAGTATAAGAACAGTTTTGGTGTTTTTTTTCTTCACTAAATGATACCAAAGCTAATCTACCAAGAATATTCTTTTTCTACTAAAATCATGTCCTTACATTTTCCTCATCACTCTTCTGTGATACATGCAGCCTTTCAATGGGCATTTGGTTGGCCCAAAACATTGAAAACAATGTAATTGCAGCATGCCAACTGTCAGTTGGAGCAGTGCTCCTCTTTAATGCTAAAATCAGGGTGCGAACTCTTATCTTCCAGATCCCATTAAGACCAGCTTCTTTGTGAAAAGCAGGTGGTTTTTTAAGCGTCATAGTAAATCTGCTTTGTAGTTAGGAATTAAGTAAAAAGCTAGTCTAAGTAGTTTCAATTGTATCCTGGTTTTGGTTTATTGTCAGAATAATACATTTTAACTTCATACACATGTATTTGTATAAGTCAGCAATTTAGGCTGAATTTTCTGCTGACATCCAGGAACTGAAATAGTGGATATACACTATGTCACCTTATGACAGAGCCCTCAAATAATCCCATTCTGCACTGTTTATTATATATTATCATCTGCAGCGGAATGACTGTTAACTAAAACTAGTCCATGATTTAAATCACCCTTTTTCACCAACCTCTGAGTAGCTGAGGTATTTGGCATCTTTATTCAAGGCATACAAAATTATAGGATTTTATATTGCCCAGCCAATATTCTTTAAAATAAAGTGTCAGGAACACATCCTCCTTCTCACTACCCCAAGCCTGCTACTGTTTTTTTTTTTAAATTATTATTTTTAATGTATTTTTTTATTTACACACACATGTACACAGCACCTTGATGTTCTACAGCAGAGAGCAGCTGCAGGTCTTCCATTTGGATTTGTTTTGCAACAAAAACTCTGATAACTGCCTGTTTTATTTGTTTTATTCATTCAAGGCAATCACAAAGTCTAATAAAGAACACAAAAATTTACTGTGATGTTTTGATGTTAGACCGAATATCAGGAGAGGAAAACCACCAGTTTCTAATTAGAACAGTGCAAATATATTGATTTCTCTCTTGCTACTGAACAGGTTAAATTGATGTGAAATATTTTTCTGTATGTGCTTTTATAGTACATTTGTAAATGTTTGAGATATGGAATGCTGGTACCTCTAAATTTCTTCAATTATCAGTGGTAAGAGATAGCTTTCTATCAGGGTCTGAATAGCCCCTGGAGGAGCTTTTCATTGTTGAATGAATATAGAAGCAGCCTAGTAAAACTGGTGTTCATAGAAAAAAATTAGCCTTTGGGAACAGCCCTTTCTTGCTGAAACAAGATCCATCAGGTAGCAAATTTAGTGGTTTGTTTTGGTTTTTTTTTAATTTGGGCCAAACCAGAATGCCTTAATTTAAGTGTTTACAGTAAAGTCAGGTCTCAAAAGGCTAAATTCTCTAGTCCACTGAGTAGCACACTGAACTATAACAAACCTAAGTCATACTCTCTTGTCCATACAAGAGTCTTGCAGCTCCTGGTACAGAAGAGAGAGTGGATTCAGTTACCTACTTTCCAAGCTGCATAGTGAAAATGACAACTAATATTCCGGTCATACCACTGGGGAATCTGGAGGAGTTCCATTCTTATTGCTCATTCTTATTTTTATTTTACCAACTTATCCAAATTAATTTTTTTAACAATCTAAATCTCAAATGCTTTGAAAGCATCAAAAACAAGTTAACTGATCCAACACTCAATATTTTTTTTTCAGTTGAAGCTTTCCAGTTAAGCAGATACAAAGTATTTTGTTACCTTACAATTAAATTTTTAGTCTACTAACCAAAAGTATTGAAACAAACCAAACACAGATGAGAAGCCCTCTAATGCAGGTAAAACGATGTCTGCATGAAACCACAGAAGTAGGGGGTTTAGGAAAACTGTGAAGTGAGTCATGAAAATCTTCTCTTTAAACTTTATGGTTTAGAGCAATTTCTGAGGAATTCCCAAACAAGACGTTTAAACTTTCCTCAGTAAAGGCATAAACAGTGCTTTGCCATGGGAACGCTTTTCTTCGTGAAAGGGATGGTCTGTTAAAAGATAGGCGTGTATGACTAAGGTATGTTCACAGGATCCTACTGTACATTTATAACTTTCAGATTCACAAGGTCCTGTAAAGACCAAAGTGGAGTGTCTTCCACTGAGAACCCTCAGCTCATATTTGGAAACAAAGCTCCAACACCATGAAAATAAAAACAATATTCATTTTTTGACATGTAGAGCCAGTATACAGGAAGTTTGCTGTAACTATATTAACACAAATTCAGAACCTGTTTTGTTTATGATGATATCACACCCTTGACACCAAAGTGAGTCTTTCAGACAGAACTGTTAACAGGATTTATGACAAGACTCTTCACAAAACATAGTTAGCAGTAAGTTATTAACAATATAGCAATGAAAAAATGACGACTTTAGCTAGATGATCTGTATAGCACTATATCTGCAATCCCCAGCTCCTCCATCTGAGATAACAGATTCCTTTAAATCAACAAGCCAGAGAAATGTGCAAACACAATGAACATTACAACACAGACACATTCTTTCTGCTAGCTTTGCATAAAAGGGAAAAAAATGGGTCAAACACAACATGTTCTCCTTTAATTTTACTTACATCCCTTGAAATCCACTTTAAAATGAAAGCCCTGGTGAAACATTGATGTGTTAGCTCTACCATAGACTGTTCCCTATTAGTAAAATTGCCCTTTGTTATGTTTCAACCAGCTTTCAAAATCAACAGCTGTCAATTACACCATCAGAAGTTATACTCAAATTTATCTGGTGCGTTTGTTTTATGTACTGTGAAGGACCTCTGTAGAGTTTCAGCAATCTACTTCACTTGTGTTGAGTTTTTTTCTGTTGAATGGATATTGGTGAAAATCTAATTCAGGGTCCAGTGACATCCATTACTTTGCCACATTGTGGATTAGTTCCCAGATGAATACTTCGGTGGAACCTGTCATTTCACCCTGACTTAACCCAACATGCTGGTCTTAAACAGATGCAGACTCACAGAAGAGTAGTAAGTAGAAAAGAAACATTTTTCCTCGTTTAGTCCTGTCATAATTTCCATAACAGCAAGGGCACAAAGAAAAGATGATAATCTAGCATTAAAAAGTATACACAAGGTGCTCTCATCCATGCTTCTCAAAGTGATAGACTTTGCATTCAGTTTTTAGATCCATGAACACATCGTTTAGAAGAACAGCAGAGATTGTCTTGACGACTCTTTCATTCCTATGCATGGCAGATTTCATTGTTCCCTGAAGAGGCAGCAGCTGAAGTGTTTCATGGTGCTTCAGGACACAGGGTAAGGATAAAGAATGCTAAATGCTAAGGTATTACTTAAATAGGTTATGCTAAAGCTACGTTACCAATGACACTGTGACAGCACTTCGTTGTGATCACATCCTGTACCCTTAGATGACAGCAGTTTCAGGGTTAATTTCTGCTCTTCGTTAGTAAAGATTAATTTTTTTCTGTCCCTCTCCCAGTTTGCTACTGGAGAATTATTTACTGTTGTTACATATCTCCTTTACTACTTCAAAATGGCAGCTTAGTTAAACTGAAAGGGATTTAAAAGCAATCTTCACTTATTCTTCTTACAAGCCCTCTCAATTCACTCGTATATAATCAGAGCTGCCTTCTATGCCAGACAAGGATGTTGTAAAGAGATTTTGGAGTGGCTTGGGTTTTCTAACCCACTCTATAGCTTGCAGTCCACTTGAGAACACTAACTTTCTTTAGTATTGTTAAATACAGGCCTGTTCTTTTATTTTCTGGCAGCATTTCAGAGTCCTGATGTTTTGCACTTTATATTTCTATCTTTCTGGCCACTGGTGCAAGGATTCCACATGAGAAGAAGTGGCTTTCTCACTCCCTTTAAAGTTTGCCTGGTTTTTTTCATTTCCTAAAGCAAGGAAATACTTTTCTCATAAATATTCTTCTTCTCATTCTGTTCAGCCCACCAAAAATATATATGCTAACAAATTTATCCTTTCATTTAATGTCATAGTGGTGTGCACTTTGAAGATGCAGACTGAAACAAGTCTATCAATTCTGACTCTGGGTTGCCTGTCTTCCATATGACAATAAAATAAGAACATAGCAAGGACAGTCTTATTTGGGACAGTATGTCTGGTTATCAGAGAAAGTAATCCAAGCTAGATAGACGTTACCTAATTGAACATTTTACATAGAAAAAATGCCAGCTGGTAGACAGCGAAATACCATTCTTGGAAGCAGTTAACTGGTGACCGACCTTCAAATATGATCCAATAACCAAAATAATAAAACATCAATGAATGTAAAACAGAATCATGACTATTCTAGCACTAACTGGAGAAGGGAAGCAGGCAACATCAAAGCAAAAATCTGGACTGAGAATCCATGTGTCCTTGCATTTCTTCTGTTTTGTAAGAATTTTCAGTAGAAACTTGGAAGTATAGGTTTTATGGCCACTTGAGAAGACCAGCTAGTGAGGTACATCACGTGGAAAATTTTAACTGAAGATCTATCTCTGGATGTAATATTCTTCCTTAAGAATCACATTCTTGATTACTGAGTCCAATTCAAGGAATAACCGTGTACTCTAATGAGTGGGAAACACAGCTCAGTTATGAAGCTAAACCAAGAATTTGTCTCAGAAAGAGCATGAAGATAGAGCTGGTACAGTAATCCCTAACTCTGAATAGGTCTAATAACAGAGGAATATCAGCAGCACAATTTCACTGGTGTAGAAGACTGAATAACACAACAGAAAGTGTATTAATACCAATAACCTTATTCCATTTATTCTAAAATTTATAGTTTTAGAATACGAACTAAAGGGTTTTGATATCAGTACATTTCTTAGTGTGTCATTTTCTAATTTTCTGATTTATTCTTTACTGTATTAAGTCCCAATAATCAGAACATATTTTATTTTCTGAGGGAAAGAAGTGGAGAACTTGAATATCTGAGGTGTTTTTGAAACATTAGTATGGCAAAGAAGTCACACATTCAGCAAAACTTTATCCTCTGAAGAACACTGACAATGCATACTAGTGATTGGAGGGCAAAGTCTACATATTCATCCACTTCCATGGTTTTTAAATTTTCCTCAAAGCTTCATGTCACCAAAAGGAAAAACCAAAAAAGTAAAAGAAAAAAAAAAAAAAAAAAGATAACCTAAACATTTCAAAAGAAAAGTTAGTATGAAGCAGAGGAGAAAGCAAGTTGAAGTTTCTATGTAAAATATTAGCCACTGGTGAAATCTTTGTTTGCGACAGTCTTGGATGTTTAACTTAGCATGATGCATACTATAATAAACTAAGAAAAAAAGCCCAAACAAAATCATTTATTTTAGCTAAAACAATACAATGCAGACTGAAATGCATGCAAATGACTGTGTCTATATTTTGTATCTCATAGATGAAATGAGGCTACAGTTTCTCTTTCATAAGCCAGTTACAAAGGTGTAAAATATGTCAAGAAAAACAAAGTTATGATAATTACTTTGCTCACAGTCATTTTATGTCCCTTATTGATGCTGGGAGTCAAAAGCCTGATACCTCACGTACTATTCAAGCAGAAGACCAAGAAAATGTTCATTGTTCCTGGAGCAATTTACTCAGAAGAGCTGCTGTTTGTTACTTTCCTGACTTTTTGAAAGACATGCTAGACTCTTGAAGTACTTGACATTTAGGACTTATGAGGAATTACAAATTCCTTTAGTAACCCACAGCCAAAGTTAGGAAGACATCAAATAAGAATACTGTGAGTCATATCTTTAGCATTATGGATCATGCAATGAGCTAATTCAAGTATAAAATCGACAAACTAGAGTTTAAGTTTAAAAGTTAAAATCAAATAGGAAAAAAATACAGGTTTACCATATGCCTTGTCTAGCCCTTTAGATTCCCCAAAGTGAGATATTTTTAAAATGCATATTTATTACATTGAAACTACTTTTTTATTGTGGTATTCTTTTGTTTTGGTTTTGGGATTTGCTTTACTTTTTTTGTTTCCAACCTTATGGCGCAAATTTCACATTGTTTTCTTCCCACCTTGAGAAAGAAAATAAAAGGAAGCAGCTTGAAACACCACCAACTCTAACAGGTGAATAATATTGATTTTATAAAGTATTTTTAGGAACTGTAGCACAATCTTCCATTTTTCTGTTGTTGTATGGCAATAGAAAATTTTCTTTAATATCCTACCCTATAAAATTATTGATGTTCGTCGTTAAAAAAGTTTTCACCCAGGAGATTTTTGGTTTTTTCTCAATAGCAGGAAAAGTGACTGCAATATACCATATAACTTTCTTAAAGGGTTTTCTGAAACTTCAACATTTTTAAAAACATTTTTGAGAAACTCGATTTGTAGTTTCTCTGGAACTACAGCATCCTCATTGTCACAATGAAGTCTCCTCCCTGGCCCCAGTGCACGCTTTACTGTCATTTTAAAGGGGGAAGGGACGGATGGGGATGATGGTGGAAGACACGAAGTGTGAGCATTATATTATAATCTTTATCTGGCCGTCTCTGCAACTTTACAGTAATGTTGTTACCAGACAAACAGAAAGTATTTTGCAAGTGTCTGTGTAAAATCCTACTGTACAAAATGGAGCGGAGTCCTCGCCAGCTCCTGTGTTCTTCTTTTACAACATTTGAGCAAGACTTGCAACATCAGACCATATGGTTAAAAATGGGAACATTTGCAGTAGGGCAGAGCCTGGGTGTATATTGATCACTTTGCTGGTACATCCTACGTCTGCTGTCACAATGAAAATATATGTCTGAGGCTACACCTCACCTGAAAGGAATATTAGTACTTCTGAAATGGTAACGTTCCATCAGAGTGCCAGATTTTTCAAGGGGTACTACCAAAATCTGATCAGCAGAGGATCTGAAGCAAGGATCAGCTTTAGTGTGGTTGAAGTTCCTTGTGTAACCTTGAAGAGACAAAGCTTCTTGCCATGTATTTCTTTCAGTACAGAAAATTACTGTAATATTCTTTTACACACAAAAAGAGCAACTGCATAGTACATTATGAGAAAATAACAGTATCTTTTCAGGCAACTTCCTTGTAAGGATTGAAGCATATTGTAATGCTGAATAATGACATTTCACAATACCCTTCTTAGATTCTGTTATATAACTAACTGATGGACAGGAAAATAAACAAACCTGTGTTTTGGGTTTGTGTGGCAAGGTTTTAGTAGTGTAGGGGGCAACAGGAATGGCTTCATAAGAAGGTGCTAGGACCTTCCCCCAGGTCTGATAGAGCCAATGCCAGCTGGCTCCAAGATGAACCCACAGATGGCCAAGGCCCAGCCAACCAGTAACAGTGGCAGCCATTTAAAAAGGAAATGACGGGGGAGGGGGAAGACTGATTGGTTGCAGCCAGAGAGAGGAGTGAGAAGATGTGAGAAACTCTGCAGATACCAAGGTCAGTGAAGAAGGAGGGGGAGGAAGATTTCAAGTTGTTCAGTTGCTTAAAGTCTTGCCTAAAATGTAAAAAGTACCAGACCATACCAAAAAGAACAGTCTTAAATCACTAGTCCACTTTATATAAGGAATAAAATCAACACAAGTGTGCAAGTGTTATAGATGAAGCATTATATTCTTGTCTAAGCAAATCCACTCACAGCTCTTAAAAAGGTTAAGAATATTAAGCATTTGGTATTTTTGAATGTCAATATAAGATGTTTTCTGCAAGCAGCTCTAAGGAGATTGTTAACTGTTTGTTGAGAGAGAGGGAAGAAATGCCTCTCCTTCAGCCATCAACATTTGGAGCACTAGGCTTGAGCTGAGCTTAGAAGCTTAGTTAATTTTTCTGCCAAAAGCATATGAATTAGATTGATTTCTTTTGGTATTTGACTACTAACTATTAAAATCCTCTAATCACAGAAAAATGTCAATTTTTCCATCAATTTAATACCTCATTTAAAAATCCCTCCTATCAAACCCCCAACTTTTTCTTAGTGTAAGTCTCATGTTTGTTGTGAGCCACAGTTTGTCCCTTGTGGCTATCAGCCCACTCAGAGGACTTACTACATCTGCATTTGCCTTTCTCATTCTTACACTTAGTGGCTCCAACTCTATTGATCGCTCCCTGAGACTCATACTTACAAACTTCTACTCACACCCAGTCTACTCCTGTGTCTTTACTCTTCCATCACCCTTCTTGAAGTCCTAGTCCACAAACAGGACACCAGCTGAGTTTTTGTGAATATTCATAGAAACCATACTTTGTTTGAAATCTACCACATGCTTTTTCTTTCCACAAAAAACATAACACTGTGGTCAGCTTGTGGACAACCAAATCTCTTTCTGCAAAGCAGCTGCTTAGCCAGCTGTTCTCATTTACATCCCCTCTACGCTTTGAGGGCCTTTCACTTTGTCATAGGACAAAATGAGATGAGATTGCGATTTGTACTTCGCTAATCAGTATTTATTGTCAATCACTTACTCATTTGCTATTAGTTAATGTTTTTCTTTTTAAATGTCTGGTAATGCAATTGTAACAAGCATAGGAATGTAGAACCAAGGAAGAGTTATTTTTTATGAGAATTTGCCTTATGCTTATCTACAAAGTCCTGTAATATGTACACTGTTATGCCACTGATAAACTTGAATCTGCTTCCTTCTTGGAAGAGCAAAGATCAAAATCACGCACTCAGGCACCAGAGAGTTGTCACATCTGCAATATGGGCACAAAGTCTTTCACCAATTACTTCTATGCGTGAGCATTGCTTACCCAGGATCAGCAAAATTTCTTTTTTTTTTTTTTCAAAGTAAAACACAATATTCTAAATATTCTGCACATTAAAGTTCAGTCCTTTCCTCACTCTTCTGGTAAGTAACATAGATGCATCCAGTGACAACACTGAAGAAAACTGGGACAATAACAGCTTTTTTTCCAAGCAACCTGTGATGGAGCTTATCAGATTCAGCTGACTTAAAAACAGTCAAAACATTAAAAGGTTTTTCAATGAAATTTTGTTTATGAAAGTTTCTTTGTGCCTGATGTTAATTGTGCTCTGCCACTTGTTTTGTGGATGTGGTTACATAGAAAGATACGAAGAGTATTAGCCTGATGGACTTTGTTTGGTTATAACAGTCTGGTGAATGGATATATTCCTTGGGCTTTCTTTCATTGTTAGTGTTCTGATATTTGTTTGTTAGTTGGTTTATTTTGCTTGCTGGCTGTGTCCTAATTATTTGCATATATTTGTAAAAATATTGAAAGTAAGTATGTATGTATGAAAGAAAGTATTTATGTATGTAAAAATATTGAAAAGATTCAGACAGGGGCTTGGGAAGTTATCCTATGGAATAAGGAGAATCCACAATCCTTTCATTATATTTTCTCTACCCTGTCCAGCTGAGGAGGGGAGCGGTAGAGCAGCTTTGGTGGGCATCTGGCCTCCAGCCAGGGTCAACCCACAACACCAGGTACAGCATCATTGGTACTACTGCTAATAAAATATAACCAAACTCAATTTGGGATGGTGAGTTTAATATAGCATATCCTTAAGCCAACACTACCAAGTAGAACTTACACCAATAGCAGAGGATCCCATATTCACACGCAGAAAAAAATTTGCTTTGTCCTCTCTCTCTATAGATTTGTTTTTTTCTCTGTTCCTATCAGCTTCCCATTGCACAGAATATATAAGATTCATTCTGTCAGTGCAAGTGAATTATTCCCCAATTACTGCATATGTCACAAGGGCTGAGAACAACGGTACAACATCTGTGATGGAGCTGAAAGTGTTTTGCAAAAACCTGCTTGGCCAGCAAGTGCTCTTTCTCTCTTTATAGCTTGCTAAGCTCATTATATAAGCGCATGGGATGATATTAAGCAAAGAAATTTAAGACTGAATACTAAGAAACATTTCCCATGACAAAGATTCTGTTAACTTTCTGAGAGAAAGGTGAATTATGCAAATCTGCACTAGATAAAAGATTGGTAAATGTGTCCTGGGAACATCCAGCCAACTCTCTGGTATTGAAAGATTATTAGATACCCTAAAGGATCTTCTTTATCTCTGATTTCTATGGTCACAAGAAACTGATGACATGCTTCTGTTGTTGCTATTTTGTTATTTGAACCTTTGCTGCCTGTACTACCACAGTAGTCCATTGTTGTGGTAAATGCCAAAGGATGCCAATGCAGTTTGAGGGCAAACAAGACAGGCAGCAATAAACCTTGTTATAAACTGTGCCTGGTTTGCTCTCCGCTCAGTATAGCAAGAGAAGGAAAGGTTGACAATGTGGTGGTGTAAGAAAATATAACAAAAAACTCATGGGTCAAGATAAGGACAAGGAGAGATCATCATGGGCAAAACAGGTGCAATGTTAAAAAAAATATCTAATTTGTTACATAAGAAAAACAAAGGGTAATGAGAAATTACAGGTATGGGGGCCAGGGAATGGGGATTGTGGTCAATTCATCACATGTCACTCCTTCCTCCTCAGGGAAATGATTCCTCATGGTCTTCCCCTGTTTCAGAGCAGGGTCCCTTCCACTGGAGACAATCCTCCATGAACTTCTCCAACACGAGTCCTTCCCACAGGCTACAGTTCTTCACAAACTGCTCCAGTATAGGTCTCTTCCACAGGGTGCAGACCTTCAGGACCAGACTGCTCCAGTGTGAGTCCACCACAGGGTGCTGACAGCAAAACTGCTCTCCTCCTCTGTGTCCCTCCCCACCTCCCAGCTGCTCATATTACATCCACTAGATGCCTCATGGTAAGCTAATGTTAGGGCTTTTTTATTTTAAATTTATTGCTGTGTCAAGCAGAAGGGGTCTTATTTAATATGGGAAAACAACTCAATGCCTGAGGCACCTGTGCTCTATTCTCATCTGCCATTAATTCACTATGTGTCTTAAGCAATTCACTGGGATGAAGCTGTTTACATCACTGAGTTAAATGTATCTAAAAATTATTCTGTGTCTGTTACGTGTATGAGAAAATCATACTTTGCTATTATATCCTTTCATATGAATTTAAATTCCTAACTTTCCTAAATTTGAGAAGTTTAGACTGAACACTTTAATTTTTCCCTTGTTTTCAGCATTTGTTTCATGGATGTAGAATATCCACGTTGTAGGCTACTTTACCAAATACTTGACCTTTTAAAGGACTTTAATACCATCAGATAAATATATTCCATAAAAACAAAATACAATAATATTCATGGTGAGGGAAAAAATTATAAAGCGTGGGAAATAAGGAAATAGTCACTGTGTTCTCTTTCTCTCTGTTCCATCTACCTTGCCCTTACAAAACCAGGAAGAAACACATCCTGTTTCCTAATCCCTGTGATTCTCATCAGCAGTAGTGCTCCGTGATTCTATTCTGCTCAACAATGTTGCACACTGCTTCAGAGCTACATGATCTGGATCATTGTAAGCCAACTTAGTCCCCTATTATGCATTAGTCTCTTATTTGCTTTTGGCTAATGCTATGAACCTACAAATCAGCAAAATTTGTTGAATTTTTATTTAAATTCTAAAAAGCATTTTTAGATCAGACACCAGCCTTCGGACTCTGCTCTCAGACATTGGGTACTATGTTCATGTTCTGCTTGCAACTTTAAAGTCTGTATGCATTTGAAAGTATATTCGAGGCTAACCTATAATTTAAATGATGATAGTAGAAGAAGTCTAGAATATCTTTAAAACTTGGATTCATCCTGCTGATTTTACAAAAAAAAAAAAAAAAAAAAAAAGAAACCCACCAAACTTAAATTACACTTGTGTCAGTAGATACCAGTTACTTAGTGCTGATCCAACAACCCGTGCTCTGGCTACCATGAACAGATGGGATTAAAAAGCCTCTCTATATATATACCCCAAGGAACAGATGTATGTGAGTACTCAGATCCCGTTTTTCTCTGACCCATCAGCAATTTCTCATCTCCTGCCATGAAATTAAGCTGACATGACCTGTTGGGTTTGACCCATTCATCTGTAAGTCACTATTTGTATGTTATGTCTTGAAATGTTTTCTGGCGTAACAGCTAAGTGTTTCAAAGAAAGAAAAGTGTTTCTGTAGACAGAAAACTTTAAAGCATCTTCCTCCAAAATTATGGAAGCATTTTTATATGGTTGTATCTAAGTAAATGGTAAGTCAAAATATTCTACCAAACCTTGCAAATGTAAAACACTTTTTTTTTTTTTTTTTTTCCCCTCTTTTACTCTAAGTTAAATTTTGAAAATGTTTCTTGCTACTTTGAATTAGTAGCCTGGTTCTGGCCAGGCCAGAGTTCAGCTCCCTGAGCAGCCAGCCCAGGTGAGCTGAGTCAGCCCAGGCTGTTCCCACACCACCTGACATCGGTCCCTCACAAAAAGGGTTAGTTGGGAAGGGGTGCTCCTGGGGTAGTGGAGGGTGTCCCTGCCCATGGCAAGGGGATTGCAACATTTAAGGTTCCTTCTAACCCAGGTCATTCTATGATTTGAATATAACTTAAATCCTCAGGTGCAGGTGTTTCTACTGGTTTTCTATTAAGTCAATATTTCTCTACTTATTGTTTTCCCTTTTCCTGTTTAGTCTATATTTGATAATCATTCTGGGCCTGTTTGAAATATCATTGCTCAGTGAGGCAGTTCCAAATTCTTCTTAACGAAATGACATTTTCTACATCTTCATTATTTCCTGTTTTTGAAAGTCAAGTCTCCTAAAATTCAAGATGTCACATTCAAACCTATTCATTCCCTTGAAAATAGGAATGTATCAATTAAGAAACAGCAGTGTTATCAAAGATGAAAGAAAATTACATGTTCATTTTTTGAATACTTAATTATGGGAAGGCTTGTCTGTGGTTTCTGTTAATTTCTATGTAGTCTGAGATAGGACTTCATGTACTTCATACACAAATAATTTCTTTTTGAATTAGAGGATGAATCTAATAGTCTGCTTCTTTATGCAATCTGAAGAGCATGAAAAAGAAACATCTGAGAAACCATAAACATTCACAGTTACATAATTGCAAGATCATGCTGGGTTTGGCTGGGATAGAGTTAATTTTCTTCATAGTAGTTAGTATTGAGCTGACCAGTGTTTACACAGAGTCAGGGTCTTTTCTGCTTCTCATACCATGCCATCAGTGAGTACACTGGGGGCATACAAAAAGTTGGGAGGGGAGACAACCAGGACAGTTTACCCCAACTGAACAAAGGTATATTCCCTACCATGTGGTGTCATTCTTAGCATATAAAACGGGGGAAAGCAGAAATAAAAGTGAGTGGGACACTTCTGAAGTGATGGTGTTTGCCTTCCCAAGTAACCATTAGGCATAATGGAGATCTAATTTCCCAGAGATGGCTGAGTGCTTGCTTGTCCGTGGAAAGGGGTGAACTAAATAATGATATTGCTTTCCTTTCACATCAAGATTTTTACTCATAAGTTTTCTCACTTTCATGCTTATGATTGACTTCCCTATCGTTCCTGAGGGGAAGTGAGCCAGCAGCTGTGTGGTACTTAGCTGGGGTTAAAGGATAAGAGAGATTGGTTTAACAAAGCGTGTTAGAAAAAGAGGCTCAAGTCCTGACATTATGTATATGTAAAAATGGTGAAGTTTTAATGCTAATCCCAGATTATTCCCATTCAGGACTTCAAAACTTGCATAATACCTTTTGAGGGTCAGAGATATGTTGTCAACATAAGCTTTAGTTGCTTTTCTGACTGTCCGGGATTCAGCTAGGACAGGGTTAAATTTCATCAGAAACTGGGAGGGGACAAAGCCAGGACAGGTGACCCAATCTAGTCAGAGGGGTTGTTCCATATTCATGATGTCATGCTCAGTAAGGTCTCTAGTCACAGAGGGGCTCTAGAGTTCCAGGACCTGTGATTCAGGGACAGTCCAGCTTTGAGATGGGTCTGAGCTGTATGGTTGTTGGTGAGAAACTGCACTGTGTATCACCAGTTTTGTTGTTATTTCTCCCTCCCTTTTGTGTCCCAGTAAACTGTCCTTATTCCAACCCATGAGGTTTGCCTTCCCATTCCCCTTCCCATTCTGTCAGGGGAAGGGTGAGCAGTCAGCTGGAGCTCAACTATGTCACGTATTTGTGAAATTATCTCAAAACTTGTTTTCTTCGAGTACATTCTGCCCCTCATAAGAAAGGGACGCTTTTGTTTTGGCTTATTTTTCTCTCCTGACTTCCAAGCTAAATGATTGCTTCTAATTTAACCTTGGCTGATTTTTAGTGTTACCTGTATCCATCTGTCAACTCGCAAGTAAATCAGTGAAGCACTAAGAGCTAAAGGGTTTTTAGAATTGTGACTGAAACATTAACATACAATGAAAGGCAGATATACCTACTTCTGCCCTTTCTTGGGTAAAAATAGAGCATTAAGTCATCTTTTGTTCCTAAGGAACTTCTCCAAAATTTAGGGGTATTCTTACTCTGTAGAACTACCCTAGGCTACAGTCTAGCTAAAATCAGTTACCAATCTCTTTAAGAAGTATTTCATAGCAAAATAGTCATGACATATACCACCAGGTATTCTAAATGTTTAGACAACTTTACAGAGATTTGCTGTGTTTCTGTAATACACTGCTGAAATTGAGACAATCTTAGCTAAAAACATTGTGTATAGAAAATGTACATTGCTTTCTAACTTAGAGGTCTGGGCTTTAACTCACTATCTGGGACAGATATCCAATCTGGAGAAGGTGTGAGAAATCCAAACCAATCAGAAAATTTCAAGGCATCACTACCAAATGACTTCTTTCCCTTCTGTATGTGAATCTGAATAAGTGTTGTTTTTCAGAATTGCTCTTTGGTTGGTTAAGACCATCTGGTTCATTTCCTAGTTGATAACAAACGTGAAGCACACAGTCTGGCTGATGACAAAGGCAGACAAGGACAAGATTGGTGCTTGTGTATTAAAAAGTGGTCAAGAAACATAAAGGTTCTCTATGAATCTTCAACAAATTTGTACCAGTTATTTGTGTTTGACTTCAATTTCCTTAATCAGCAAGATTCATGCCTCTATACTAGGATAATAATATCAAACAAAAAAAAACAAACCATGCTGCATGTGTTTAATAAAGATGTAGAATGATCTCACATGAGTTTGTGAAAGGCTTAATGTATATGTGGGAAGCCAGACTATTTCCATCCACTTAACAATTTTATTTAACACACAATTATCAGCT
The DNA here is from genome assembly GCA_027925045.1 of Hypotaenidia okinawae. Taxonomy (NCBI): domain Eukaryota; kingdom Metazoa; phylum Chordata; class Aves; order Gruiformes; family Rallidae; genus Hypotaenidia; species Hypotaenidia okinawae. The sequence continues at coordinate 12,144,751 of BSDF01000006.1, forward strand.
AGTGTTTTCACTTTATAGACTTGGTTTGTTGTTCTTCCACACTGATTACATACCTTCTAAACTGCAGGAGGAAATTATCTTTCATAGATGATTGCAATCAGGGTGATAATATATAATTGTGATTAATCAAGGGAGTTTGATTAATTTTGATGTTGAACTTAGAATAATCCTGTTCTAGAAGAAAGACCTGTTTGCTGTCATTCAAGATGAGTAATAACATAGAGTTAGGGAAATGCTTATCTACAACTCATCCAAACATTATGCTGTAGTTTTCTTAAATTTTGTCTGGAAAAGGTAAACAAGACAAAATACCATATAGTGAATTCCACATCAGTGGTATGAGTACATACACGATCTGCAATGCCTGTCTGCTGCCTGAGATATCTGGAGTAACCCCCATTTACTTGTGTGTTCTGCTTCCTACAAGATATTTTTCATCATTATGCATGGTGTCTTTTTTCCTATTCCTTTTTTCCCCGTGTGTTTCCTATAGTGCTGTTACTACAAAAATTATGCTAAGTATGACTCTGTGTAGTCCACAATTATGTTATCTTGACAGTCTATTAGATATTACATGCATAAGTGAGAGTTATTTTTAACTGGGACTCACTTCTCTGTATTCATTTGTGTATATTTTCCTAAATTTCCTTAGAATTGTCAGTGGTCACACTGCATATTTACTTAATCTTTTTGGCATAATTCCGTGTTAGTTACCACGATCTTTCTATTCCTTTAACAAACGGGTCAACTGCATGTAGCGTGAGAGACCAAGAAAAATATTAGGTGATACACACTGCCTGGGATCAAAAGAGTATATTAAAAAAAAATGAAATAAGGAACCCATCAAATTATGATGGGCCACTATCATTAAAATCAAACCAGCTAATCCTGGAATTCATATTAATTTGAGAACAACTAGCAAAAGTAATGGTTACTCAGATCAGAAAGAGGAGGTACCCAGTTTTGGAGCTGAGGCATATTGTGGTAGAGCAAAGAAACGCAATTTAAATTACAGCCTGTGTTAAACTTGTGTTACAGATTTTCTCCTGTGTTTTACTGAATTAATTCTGTGGCAATAATTAACTTTATTTAAAAGGCATGTATTCCAGTGCCAAGCAGAATCTCATCTATTTGTGACAGAAAGACATTTATAATGAATTTCATTCTGGTTTATTGATCTTGTTGTTGTTTTCTACTGCAAATTTATGCAGAACTGACAGGGTTACAGAGAGTAGGAGAAGTGTTAAAGATACCTTTCAGTCAGTTTCTGAGCGTGGCTGGATGAATGCAGAGCACTGAGAATCTGTTCTAAATCAGAGAGACTCAAAGACTACTGTAAAAGCACAACCTAATGCTCCCTTCTGGCCTCAGTGTTTGGTCTGGCATATAGTCATTCTCATCTCTACTACACAAAGCTAGGAAAAGCACATTGAAAATCTGCTATGGTAATCTCACTATTTGCAAATATGTCTTAGTGGAAAACTGCTATGTTCCCTGCATGAATGTTACCATACAGTGACAAATTCAAGCGTGTCTCCAATGCCATAGCCCCAAATGGAGCCAAAGAACATGGATATTAAATACAAGTTGAGCCATAGACACGAGGTGTGAAATGTATTACAAGATTTATTACTACTGTATAACAGAAAGGAATGTTACAGCTAGAGATTAGAAATACTTCAAACAGTTGAGAAGATGTTCCTAGGGGTAAATACTAAATTAATTTCCTCAGAGCTTTTGACTGCAACACCTGCATGTAAATACAGAGGCTTGCAACAACAACAACAAAGTCCTGTTTGTGTTTCATGGTGTTAGAAAGAGTTTAAATCTAAATAATGAGTTGTTATCATTAGTTCTTAACTGTTCTTTTGAGTGACTCTTTGTGGCTCTTTCTAAGGCTTGCTTACGTTCCTGTCTGGCCTCAGGTGCGCGATGGTTATAAACAGTATTTTCTCCAGAAATAAGAAACTTCTGACTCCAAGGTCTCAGTCAATGCATTCATTCTTCAGAGATGTGTAGGCTCTCAGAGGTGCTTGTCAGTACCAGCAAAAACTACACAACTCTCAACTGATGAATACAGTATACAGATAAACAGAACATTTTTATAATTATGTGTAACTACAACTATCAAATCTTTTCTTCTGGTTTCAAAAAAGTTCTACAGATAATTTTTTATGGTTTGCAAAACTTAAAGGATGTTTTGGATCAGTCTACATTAAAACACGAAGATCTGGAGTTTAGAGACTCCGCCTAACTTTCTTAGAAGCAAACTAAAGTATTTTTAGCACTTCACAACTCAGTTCACCTATAAATATTCTGAAACAGAAATGTTGCAATCTTAGCTCCTTTAAAATCAAATCAGTAAAGTTTGAGGGTGTTGATGGTGAAGTATTTTAAGAACATATCACTAGACAAATATTGCCCAATAGGAACAATGAAGTTCTACATGTGTCTAAAATTTGACCTGTAATAGCATGGTTTTTGAAGACAGGAGGGACAAAAAAAGAGAAAAGACCAACACAGGCTTTTACTTTCTTCCTTTTAAACAAGGGAATACTAACATTGCTCTAACTTAAAATAGGAATCTAATGTTTTGATGACTAAACACTTAGTACGACACTCTAGGTTTAAACATGGATTAGGTATGAAATTTAAAAGCAAAACAGCTATTCTTTCAACAGCTGCTGATTCATATAAAATACAAATCACCACAAACCACCACGTTGCCAGAATTTTCTGCACCTTCTGTTATAGCAGGAACAGAAGGCTCCTTTGGCAAGATAAATTTCTGCTGTTTGAAAAAGTTTGCATATTTGATTTTTTTTATCCAAAAGCTATCAGCATAACATGTATCTGACTAGCCAAATAACCTCATACAAAAAAATGAAAAGAAAAGGATGGGTTGTGGGTTTTTTGGTGTTTTTTTTAAATAATCCAGCATGCCTAATCAGATTCAGGTTACTAGGTTTCAAGGGAAGAGTACAGAATCATAGAATAGTCTGTATGTTCATTTATTACTACTTTGATGCCAAACAAAGTTCTAAGCTTTCATTTTTACATTATGGATTTGAATATTTTAGAGGAAACAAAATAAGTTTTAAATGATATGGCACCAAAAAGCATCCAAGATCCCTTTGCTAATTCAATGGGCTGCCTTGAAAAGTACAGAAGTCAACATAAATACTTACAGAGGATTTCTATACCTATAAGCTACCCTAGGAGCACGAAAGCTTTTTTCTAAGAATACCCAAGTGAGTACTAAAAGAACATTTTACATTTATGTTCTCATGGCCCATTAAATCTTTTTTAATGCACTGTTCTTTTGAATCAATAAGTTTTGAATAAATACGTTTTGAATGTACCAAAGTATACTAAGATGTGGGTTTTTTTCACCAAAACCAGCGCTTAGGTAAGGATATAAGGAATCAGGCCTTTTCCTGGTTGGACACTAGGTTGGGGAAGGAGTGTCTTCCTGTGGAGGACACCAGCAAGGGCTGAGATGCCAGGGGTTAGCTGGCTCACCTGTCCTGGTTTTGTCTGTTTCCAGCTTCCTGGGTGTACCCTGTCTTCTCATAAGGGTGGTGATATATATAATAGGAAAACATTGCTGGAAGCTCAATAGTGTTAGAAGAAGTTAAATGACAAGACTCCATGCTATTTCTTCATAAGTTTTGGTCTTTATCATGACTATATTTTTCATCAATCTGTGTCTTTTAGCACCCAGGTTTTGCCAGGTTTCCATTCTCTAGCCACCTCTAAACAGAAGCTATGTGCTATAATTCCCCTTAATTAGTAATGGAGTATTTATATGGCATCATAAACCAGAATTCTAGAAATACCAAAGAACAGTTAAAAAACTAGAAGGGAGGTGGCAACATGAAATTAGTAGAAGGGCAACATGAAATAAGTAGCATTTATTAGCTGTAGTTTTATAAAATTAAATCATATTCAGTGTGATAGCAGTGACTTTTCAAGCCTATTGCTCAAGCTACCAGATGAAGTGAAAATCTCTAAAACCTCTGTTGAATGGCTCTGTTTTTAAATTGCACTTTTGAAGGGGAATCTCCCTATGCTTCAAACCCCATAATGATTTTCTTCACAGTCCTCACCAAATTAGTCTGTTCTTTTGATAACTAATCAATGGTTCTCTCATCTACTGCACAAACAGAAAAATATAATTTGATTACTGGGAAGGATTTGGCTTGGTTACTGGGTTTTTTTTAATTTTGTTTTTAGACTTTCTAAAACACAAAAGCAGGATTATCTTAAGTTCATGAATTCATGGAATGCTTTATTTATAATATGTTAAAAATCTAATAAATTGACCATACCCTTTGTGCTACTAAATGTTGTTCTGCTTTCAGGAGCACCTTATAGATGTATAAAACTTTAGCTTAGCTATTAGAATGTGCTGTTAGATATATCAACTGACCTAGTTGTGTCAAATGAAGTCATTTTGGTTGTATCCATCTATGAGTTAGGTATATCTTGAACACTCAATGGAGATCTTTGTGAATTAGATTAATATGTTCTGCTGTGCTATATGTGAATTATTGGTATCTTTCATAAAGTGTATTCATATTGATAAATCCAGGATGTAATTGCAAATGAAAAAGTGAAATTAAAGTAAAAAGTCAGGTATGACATGCTGAACTTCATGCAATCCATGTAATTACTTGAACATCCTTTAAATAAGTACATATATATGTATGTATACATGAAAAAAATATTGTCAGAAGTATAACATTCTCCCCTACCTTTTACCACTCTTCTAATCTCTTTGGAGTTTTAGGTGCTTCTTAGATATGTTATCTTTTGCCCACATGACTGCAGTCATCTCCTCTGTCTTTGGGCAGAACTGTAAAGCAAAGCTGGGTGGACCTCAATGGGTTGTAGCGTCTTGGTTCCATACTCAAAGGTGATGGCATTTGCAATCTCAGATTAGATGTACCTCCAAAGATATCTCTAACTTGATTCCATTTCAGTTACGGGATATAAGGTACTTCTGAATTAACCAAACAAAGTGGAGAAAGGGAAGAAAGAGAATAACATTTAGGAAACAAGAAAATATTATGAATTCTACAAAATGTTAACGTACCTTCTTCATTCTCTACTTTTAATTGTACCATCAATGAGGACTTATATTCACACCTGGAAACTACTTGACATAAATCAAAAGAATTTTAATTGCTCCAAGAAAGATGATTGATTAGAACTACCTTTTCTTTAATTGCATGTTTGTTCATTTAGAATTTAATGGAGATGATGATTTTTTAATTACTAAAACTGGGTTTGGAGGAAAACAAGCAGAAAACTAGGAAACAATATTGGGTTTAGAGGTATATAACCTACACAGTCTTTGTGAGCAATCCTTTAACTAAATTTTGAAGTTTCTACTATGTATCTGGCAGTTAAAACACTTTTATTGTTTCACCCAAAGAAATTTTTGCTGCTGCTTTCAAAGTTTTTTTTAGCTTGAACTGGAACTTTTGGTTTCAATGGCACTAATTGCAAAACTTGGGACAAGAATTATGTTTCCCATTTAGGCACGTTTGCTACAATATTGCAATTAGAGAGCAGAACTGTTCTTCATGTTTATGAACTCGAAAACATGCTGACAAAACAGGTTAAAACTCAATTAAAAGCCATATGTATGATCTTTTGTGTGATTAACTTTAAAATGAGCCTATTAACTTTAAAATGAACCTACACACTCCAAAGTAGATGTAAATGTATAAAAAGCTCCCGCCTGCTGCACTCATCTCCTTTCCATCAAAACATCATAGTATGTCAAATGGCTCTGACCACAGAAGGCTTCATATCTGCTCTATTATGTGTTACCATCTGCTGTCCAGTTGAAGAACTACATGTGTGTGGTTTTGTGTATAACATGCACATATCTATGTACAGATGTGTTTATACATGTAACAGTTATGTACATTTTTAATGCATTATCAAACAGTGTCTGATGCTAAAATTATAGTGAGCAAGACTTAGAATCCTCTGAAGGGACTCTCAGTGGTAGGATCCAGAAAGATTTAACATAGTTGAATAACAATTGTTAAAAAAATCATATAGTTTTTTATTAAAAGTTAATTAGAAGCTTTTGTTAAACATAGCATTTGGCTAATGAAACATATTGAACATTGACCCAGAGACACAAAAAATAGCTATATTGTTGAGGTATTATACCAGAACATTAGAGTTTTAGGCTTTGATTTTTGGCTCTTTATCGCATATTTTTTTCTCCTTATTTACTAGAGTTAGCTGCAATCTTCCATATAGATAGTACTTAAGAAGGCAATTAGTTATTTTCTAGTTCTGAAAGAATTTCAATCTATCTGTGATGTGCCTAACTCCCAGGTTCTAGTGGTTTAAATCGATTATAAATATGACTCCTTGTAGGAGAAAGACTAGAGCTTTAAGATGGTTTGGACACCCACCCCACCGCCTCATTTCCCTCTTGTCATTTTTGCCACCCTTACAAGAATTGTTTGGAACATGCAGAAACTGAAAGAAGGAACTTAGTTGCACTTTAGAGATGAAGGTCCCCAAAGGGAAATAAGTAAGTCTTAAAAAACTGCAAACCACAAAAGGGATTTCCTAAGCACTAACTCTCAAAACCTGTGATAACTGAGGGGGAGATCAAGGTGGCAGGCGAAAACCATAACCACTGACCCATAGATCACTCGCTCAAGAAACCCTGCAATCCAAAACTCCCTTCTTTTGATCATGCAGATCCTAATATGTGCAGGAGAAGGATCTTGGGCATATAAAGAAAGGAAAAAAAGGAACATAAAAGAACAAGGCCTGGAGTTGGGGGTGGGGTATGCACTTCACACTGAATACCCTCACTGGACACGCTGGATCCAGGACTGGTAATCTATCTATCTCTCTTTCTCTCAAAGCTGCCAAATAATGCAAGGCTGACCTTGGTTCCTACCGAAGTCTGTCCCTCTCTCTCCTTTCCCTCAAAGCTGCTCAGTAATGCAAACCCTACCTTAGTTCCCCCTAAAGACACATAGCTCAAATAGATCTAATTGTGAGAGTGACAACGTTAAATAGTATGTTTGTTCTCTGTGGTTAAAGTTAATGTGTGTACCTTAAGTGTTGTCTCACTTCAATTCTGACAAAGGGAATCAACAGATGTGAGTCAGCTCTCCCTCCTTCTGGGCTGGGATGTGGCTCTAATGAAACTCAGGATCTTGTATTTTGTATTTATTGTTATGTTATTTCATGTGAAAGAGTTTTTATACTGACTTCCAAAGTAGGTATGAGAAGATTTATTTATTTGGTGATACCTGAGACTGGGGAAAAAAAAAGTAGTATTTTCTTGTAGAAAAACTCACAGATATCTGCAAATATAAAAATCTATAAGGGGGAAAAAATCCCACCATATGTGATTATCAACACTAGCAGGAAAGTCCATCGTTCATGTAGAATAATGTTGGTTTTGAGAGAGAAGGACTCAGAGTCTGTTCTCAAAACCTGAATTTACAGGTAAATACCATTGGTAATTAATATTGCAGTCATATTAACTTCAAATTAATTCAATTTGATTAATGTTGCTATGATTAATATCAAAACATTAATAGTGATTAACTTTCTTATTGCAGCATCTTGCTGACTGGGATAATATTTTGTAAAACTGGCACTAGCATTGTGCATCTGTCTTTGCTATTTATGTATACCTAGATGCAGAACAATTTACAGGATGATTAGTACAGCTCTAAAAATGTAGGCTTCATGAGCTTGGCTGTTTCTGTGCTTGATTGCAAATTCAGTGGCACATGCCAACAGGCTCAGTGAATGCCAGATAAGTTTCTGGTTTTTTCATTTTGTAAGCTTTTATTTTTGTTCTTGAATATAGACTAGCTACTCAAAAGTGACGGGTTTAACTTGTATACTACACTATCTTTTCCAAGAGTCACATAAATAAAAAAGTTACACACAAATGAAAAACTATCATTATTCACATTGCTCACTATTGGATTTTAAAAGATACTTTAACCTCTTTGAAGGTATCTAACCAACTCAAATAGGAGTATTAGATATAGAGAAAAGTTAGACATACATAGAAGTCTGTAAGACCAACATCTGAAACTCAAATGTACATGACGTCTTGCATAAGAATGGAATAAATATCTACTCTAAATTAAAATGTAACTACTTTCCAAATGCTCTACTGTTCTGATTTTGTCTATGATAAAGTTAATTTTCACAAGGAACCAGGACATGTGAGCCAAGATGGCCGAGGGGGTATTACATACCATGTGACATCATACTCACCATAAAGGGGGGCTAGTTGGGTAGGAGGTGTTCAATGCAGCTCCAGGATGGGTTGACTGTCTGGTCATGGCCAGGTAGCTTGGTAAATTGCCTTGTGTTATCACACATTGTTTATATTCTGTTCTTGTTCTTGCCCTCTCCTGTGCTGTCCCCCTAAACTGTCCTTATTCCAACCCACAAGATTTACCTTTGTCTTCCCATTCTCTTCACTATCATGCCAGGGAATTGTTGAGCAAGCAGTCTCTTGGTGCTCAGCTGCTGACTGGGTCACAACCACATTTACTTAGTAGTGGAAATGATGGTGTGTATTTTCAACTGTAGTAATACGTAGAAAGTAGCTGATTCTTTAATCTTCAGAGATTGTGCACACACTAAGGACTTACATTCTGTTGACACCAATAGAATTTAGTCACATTTTTAAATTGCAGGTTTTCTTGTTGTCTTCAGCTTTAACAAAGAAGTCTAATAATAAGTGACTGAAACTTAGTCAATTTAAGTATACTAATATTAAGTATACTAGAGATAAAGTATGTTCCATTAAACAATTATTTTTGAGTGGAAGGGGTTACACATTTACATGTTCAATTTTAAAGATGTATTTTGCTAGCTCCTGATGTTTTAAATCTGCAGTCCAAATTCTTCAGGAAAGCCAACTCTTGAAAGGTAATAAAAACGCCTGTTAGTGTCCTTGAGTGTATCCTTCCTGTACAAAATGAATAATCCCTTGGCACTGCTTCCACCAACCACCCAGCACCAGGTATGAGAAAGCAGAGGACACTGAAATTTGTTTCTAATACGGTATTATTATCCTGGTGAATAAAGCAGAGAGGTAATCCATGTCTAAGAGGTCTCAAAGCATTACTGTTCATGTAGTTCCTGTAGAGTTTAGCTATTTTCAGTGCTTTTTTTTAAAATATATATATATAAACTAGTGGTTTTGAAGGGCCTGGGTTGCTCGGGTTTTTTCAGTGGAACATTTTAATAATATGAAGTGAAAGAATTCCCTGACCCATCCCAGAACCAGCTACTCAGTATGCACTCTGAACTTGTTCAGCAGCACAAGCTTTAAGGAAAAAAAAAACAACAAAAAAACCTCCAAAGGTTGTTTTCATTAATTTTCTTAAATTTCTTTAGATTTCATTAGATTGTCTTTTTCATCATTCTCATTTTGAGGAGAGGACTATAACCCACATTTCCTATTTCACTCATCTCTCTGTGTCCAAGGACAGAGAGGGCAAGTGCTGTGAGGAGAGGTGGGATAGATGGTGCAGAGATCTCCCCAGATTGCAATAAGAAAGGATGTTCTCATAAAAATTTCTTGCTGCCCTCTTAAATAAAGGCAAGACCATGCCAGTGGTGTAATTGTTGGTACCAAGCGGGACCTGCCTGCAGGCTCCTCTGTTACAACTTTCTGGCTGAGCAAGCCAAGGATATTGATTGTGAAGCACAACAGAGGTCTGAAAGCTGCAGTATCCTGTTATCATTATTAAGGGGATTAAAACTTTTACAGAACTGCAAAAAAAAAAAAGTCAGAAAGGTGAAAATATGTAGTCTTTGGATAACCTTATAGTTGTGCATGTGCACTCTGGAAATCTGTAAGGCTCACGGAACTCAATCTCACTCTGAATAAGCCTACAATCTGGTAGAGAGCTAGATGGACAAGAGAGCTGGGGAACCATTGTGATAACTGAATGTGTTCTGAAGTGCTTGGAGGCAGAAGAATAAAAGAAAAACTTACCTTTGTGAAAGCAATTTTTCTACCTTCAAAAATCAAGCTGTAAAAGGTAGTAGAAAAGAGACCCACCTGGTCCACATTATATTTGTGCCGTTGGACTTTGAAATTCTTCATTAACAAGTTCTATTAAAACTCTCCCTAGTAGGCTTTTTTTTTTTTAGCAAGATCTTAATCATAAAAATTTATAAGCAGGTATAGCAGGGACAAGACTGAGATGAAGGTCTTTTATCTGTTTGCATTGTCCAGAGTTCTTTTCTGTCACTGATACTGGAGGGAGAAATGGATATAACTGCTTACTGGTAGTGAGAATATGGGCCTCTAAGCAAAACAGGCAATTAGAATGAACTTTTGTCAAGATCTAAGCATATGCACTACTTTACAACTTGTCTCATTTTTAAAATAATTTACTTAATGAAAATGCAGTCTATGCAAAGTAGTGCACTTCATTTTCTGTCGACTTCCTGACCTTTTGATGAATCTGAATTGATTCTCATTTTAACTGGTATTTCTTTTAGAAAACAATATGAAGAAAAGATGCACAATTCCAGAGAATCCACTGTAACTGCAGCAATTTTTTTCTAATAGATAATTTTCTCTTTGTTAAACACTGATCGTTGTGATCTAGTCTGTGCTAATCTCTATTCAGTGGTAACTACTGGAGATCAAAGGTAACCTTCTGGTTGATGGCTACCAGATCATAAAGCCCTCTCTTACTTTTCATTTCCAAGTTTATGTTCTTTTTAGGTTGCTGTAGAAGCACCTTGAGCTTCTTTTATTGTCAGGCTTTCTTCACATTATCAACATTCACTCTGATTTATGGACACCATTGTTACAGTAGTAGTCAATAAACATCAAATGAGAGGTTATATATTCTCCTTCATCTCATCCAAAAATAACATTTTTTTATTTTGGGCACAGCACTGAGAGTTCATTCATCATTATTTGAGTTCTTTTCAGAATCACTGTTTCTCATGGTAGATTGTACAACGATGGGTTTTGTGATTATGCCCTTAATTTTTTATGTATGTTACTTGATCTTCATAGAATCACAGGAGTTGGAAGGGACCTCAAGGGATCATCGGGTCCAACCCCCCTGCCAAACCAGCTCCCCAGCTCATATTGCACAGGTCGGCATCCAGACAGAGCTTGAATATCTCCAGAGAAGGAGACTCCACCACCTCCCTGGGCAGCCTGTCCCAGGGCTCTGTCACCCTCACTGGGAAAAAGTTCCTCTGCATGTTGGTGTGGAACTTCCTGTGCTCCAACTTGCAGCCATTGCCCCTTGTCCTATCTCCACAGACCACTGAAAAGGGGCTGGTCATTTCCCCCTGCATCCCATGCTTAAGATATTTGTAAACATTTATTAGGTCCCCCCTTAGTCTTCTTTTCTCAAGACTGAACAGTCCCAACTTACTCAGCCTTTCCTCATAGGGGAGATGCTCCAGGCCCTTAATCATCTTTGTAGCCCTCCTCTGGACTCTCTCCAGGAGATCCCTGTCTTTTTATACTCCAGGCCTCACCAGGGCAGAGCAGAGGGGGAGGATCACCTCCTTTGACCTGCTGACCACACTCCTCCTGATGCACCCCAGGATCCCATTGGCTCTCTTAGCCACCAAGGCACACTGCTGGCTCATGGCCAACCTGTCATCAACCAGGACCCCCAGGTCCTTCTCCGTAGAAAGCATGGATGTATTATAACATTTATTTATTAGTCCATTTTGTTGCATTTAGTTTTACAAGAGATTCTACAGAAAGGCTCTGGCACCCAACATCCTCTAACTTAGAATATATGATCCCTGCTGTTTGGCTCAATAAGCAAGAAGTGCTGCTCTTTATTTCTAAGGCTCATCCCAGAAATCTACTTTTTTTGATTTCTTCAGCAAGTGTGACACCTGCAGTTACCATGACAACAGTGATGGAAGCCAAAGAATGTTAATCCACTTCTGACAATAACCCACCCCATATATTTAAAAATCTAGCTAGCAGGTAGCATGGCCAATTAGGAACAGATTTGTGAGAATAACATAGTTGGTGATACAGACCTGGCACCCTCAGTGCATGTGTTTGGGTGGGATTTACTTCAGATTTGCTTTAATAGTTTGCAATAAATGTAGCTGACATTTTAGAGGCATCCTGTAACTCTGATAAAAGCATGTTATTTAAGAAAAAAATTCCTAAGCCTTTCTAATTCTTCAGTAGCTCCAAGTTAATTACACACTTAACATTATAATAAATAAATGTTTCTTACAACTTTCATCAATATAAAGGAGAATGAAGATATTAATAGGGTGTTCCAAATCTTCTTTTTATCATCTTTAGGTGTGTAAGTGTACAGGTAAATTATGCATTTTCTCCCTATTTCTTGATGCTTTGATTAATTTTGTTGGTAATATCTTAATTCTTACCACAAACTTGACTACAATAAACTATTCCCCTTCTGCCACCTTTTTAGTTCTCTTTAACAGTAAAGCTTTGTAGACTTTTCTAGCCTACCTGTTCCTTAAAACAATAATATCCATTATATCACAAGGGAAGCTATAACTATTTTAGGCAGCATATCACAAAATCAAAACACTTTCTTTATATTATAATATGAAATATTCACCACCTTAATCAGTGGTTTCTGTCTTTCTTGTATACTGTTAAGAGTTAGAACTATGAAGAAGGTAATTTTTTTAATCTTCTTTTCCATTTTGAAAGTCAAAATTCAGTTATATTGTAAGATATATCCCAATTAGAAAGGTAATCAGGGATCTTTAGTGCATGGATTCCTAGCTACTATGTTCAAACACTTGAAATTTGAGGGTGGCATCTAAGGTTTTGGGATTTAGAAAGCAGCTGAAATATCCTTTCCTCTGGTTCTTACAGAGAGTGCATTACATTTTTTTTTTTAAATAGCTTGTCTGAATCCTCAGCTCTTTATTTAATATACTGGATTCCTGTATTCTGTGGACTGAGCAATTGATCCATTGATCTGCTAGTTGAACATTTTCAATAGTCTCTGTTTCATTCAAGCAACAGAGATTCCATATGTCTGCAGCTTATGTAATGAAACATGCAAATGGTTGGAGAGCATCTGAGCATCACAGGCTCCCCATCCTAATGTCACCTTCACAACTGTTATGCTGCTGGAAATAAGTGATTGCAGGCAATCTCCATTTCTGTTTGATTTTTTGAGTCTTCATTTTGCATTCAACCACAAGTACTAATGTTCCTCAAGTTACTCTGAGATTTCAAGGACTGGAGTTGATTGATAGAGTTATTGCTACAATCAATCTGTGCATTATCAGATTCATATCCCATTGGGAAGGTCAAGGCCTCATACTTTCCCTTCCTCTGACTGGCAGAATTGCACCTGCAGTAGCCTTCAATCCTGAGTGCATGTGCATTTGAGCTAAGCGCAATCTTTCAGCATTGAATGAGCAGAGTTTGGGCCTTACCAGAAGTCAGCACAGTGTTGTTATGAGATGCACTGTATAGATGTGACAGAGACTGGTATTTGCATGAAGAGAGTCATGTCCCAGTCCATTGGAGGGACAGCTGACTCATTTCTTGATTCCTTGTGTTGGAATTGAAGTGAGACAGTACTTAAGGTCCACACACAAACATCAATTTTAATAGGAACACAGAGAACAAATGTACAATTAATGTTGGCACCCTCACAATTAGATCTATTTGAGCTATGTGTCTTTAGGGGAAACCAAGGTAGGGTTTGCATTACTGAGCAGCGTTGAGGGAAAGGGGAGAGGTAGAGGTCACCAGTCCTGGACTGGGCAGCATCAGACCTGCCAATGGGGGTGTGCCTCACCCCTTTTATGTTCATAATTTTTTCCTTCATTTGTATATGCTCTACTTATGTAAATTAGCATGTATTCTCAAAAAATAAACTTGTGAGTTTCTTGAGTCAGTGGTCTAAGGGTCAGCGGTTGTGGTCTTCTCCTGCCATCATTATCTTTCACCCAGTTATCATGGGTTTTGCTGAATTAATGCTTAAACAATCCCGTATCTTCCAGCTTACGGATGTTTAAGACACATCTGGTTGACTTTGGGAAACTTCATTGTTGATGTTTAACTGAGTTCTCTTTTAGATTCTACATATTTAGGGAATGTACACCGAAGTAGTTCTTGTAAGGGCAGAGAAAAGGACAAAAGGGAATGGTGGGTCCAAACCGCCTTAAAAATCTAGTTGGTCTCCTACATGCAGAAGTGATAAACATTTTTTCAGTTAAATTCAGGGATTTCTTTTTTTTTTTTCCCCTCTATGTAATTTGAACACAAGAAAGAACAATATGGCTTAAAAATAGGCAAGTAGAAATACAATTATTCCTCATAAAATTTAAATATGGTGGTGCCCAAGGCAGTGTTTCTCTTGCAGCTTTTTGAATTTTCTCTGAGCATGCAAATTTTCTAAAAACTCCAAGATGTTTTTATCTTTCAGTTACTTAAAGGAAAACCTACATTACTTTACATATGCTCTTTTATAGCCTTGTATGGTGTATGTCTATTTCTTCCATTAACTTAATCTTTCCTTCAGAAAGTCTTCTAATACAGTAAATATTAGGTGCACCTAGAATAAAGTATGTCTCTGTGCCCATTAATGGCACAGGTACACCACCTTCTTACAGCTCTGGGGCTTGATGCTGTGGTTTCATACCTCGTTTCTTTTATTTCTCCCACTTTTAAAAGAAAAAAATGACAGAAATAAATAATTGTGTGAAACAAAGTGGGTGGACAGAGGAGGAGGGCAGCATTGTGCCAATATTAGATACAAAAATCTCCTTTGTACTGCATTCTTATTTACTGCATTATCACACTGAGAAGTAAAAAGGAAAGAAAAATATTCTATTCTTGAAAGTATTGATTGTAGATTCACTGCATTTTACTTCTGAGCAAAGAAATTTTTTGAATAGCAGTTTATTCATTAAAGGAATTGGAAGTGAGTAGTGGTTACAATTATTTCTGAATAATGGTCAAATTGAGGATTTTTTTTTAATTTAAAAAACTGAAAGGAAGCTTTTTTGACCTACTTGTATTTTTGTTCTGAAATGGTCTCTAGATCAAGTAGATCTAAATACAATGTAATAACAATTAATAATATACTCCTGAAAGTCAATGTATATAATTTAACCTGAAATTTGGGAGGGAGAGATTATTAGAAAAAGATAAATTAATTTAATTTTGCAAACATATCAGCCTTGGATCAGCCTTGCACATTTATACCTTGGTCACATAGCAGCACTCTTGGGATATGGGATATAAGCAATAGTCCTCTACTTTTCACAGACTTCAGGGATAATAAAGCAACCCAGGGTAAGAATTTTCTGATGTTATTCATGAGCATAACTCATCTATCGAATATTTGAAGATTTAAAAATGCGTTGTCCATAAATAAGCTAATTGTTTATATTTCTTCCTTGATCAGTGGAGAAATACCTAATGATCTTCATGCAGGTGAGATGAACTATGCCCTAGAAATATCTATTTACATCATTAATCATAAAAGAAACTAAAGATGACATCCAGTACTTATATGGCTATCTTTCATATATCTAACATGCTTTTATACTGTGAAAGGTTTTTGACTTTTTTCCCTCTGAAAAACTATATAGATTATGACTTTCATCAACTATTTTGGAGATAATTTTTATAACTCAGAGGATTGTAATGACACTTTTCACTGTGAGAGATGCTGTTTTTTCTGTTTAGCTTTAAATTGCTGTAATTTCTTTAATTAGTCTTCTAATACTTTTTTTCCCCCTGAAACAAAACTGTTTCAAATATCCCCAAATCATTCTAGCAAGTCTCTAGAAGAAACCTTACTCTCTTCTGGTGTGGTTGGTTATTATGTTTCTGTCTATCATAGTCATAGCGTATTCATTACCTCTCATTAGCAATACGGAATGCATGAAGGCACAACGTGCAGTAATAACCTGATGGTGACTCCCTCTTAAATGTTTTCATAGAATAAGATAATGAAGAATTGACTTAGCCAAACGTTTTGGTTCACACACAAAAGTGAAATACTTTATGATGAGTAGTCCTGCTATTTGCAGCAAAATTATTAAAATAAATTCTTTGAAAACAGTTAAATCTTGAAGCTTAGTTTTATTTCAGTATTTTCCCCCCAAACACAACAATGACAAAACCTTTGGATAAAACCAGGGTGTTGTTCCCTGTTACGTGCTGTTTATCATTTAATTCTGATATCTTTACTGAAGCTCTGCATTATGTATGATAACATGAGATGAGAAATACAGTTTTTTTAAAAAGAAAAGTTTTCACTGGAAATTGTATGTAGTGAGATTGGAAGCTCCTCAAGTGATGCAGCAAAATACACTAAATAAGCTCTTCTGGAGAGCTAAATGACACTTGAAATGTAGCAAAGACCTTGTTTCCTAAGGCTTGAATGCAAAGGATGTACTTAGTGTGGGAACTGCTTAAAGAAGTAGGTGCAAACAAATGAAGAAATGGAACTGTTCTATTGTGTTAAAACCAAAGTCCATCTATATTTCTTACACAGCATTGGAAACAACTTTAAAGTAAAATGTTTTAATCTAGTTATTAACATTATTACTTCTGCCTGTGATCTTTTCTTTCTTTGTGAAAGTTTTCAGGAGCCATTATAAAACAACAATTTTTTTTTTCCAGGGAAGTATAAATGTGCTTCCAGAACAAGCAGCCATACCAGCTATTCCTGTTAGCTGCAAAGTGAACTTTTAGATAAATTATCTTTAGGCAATGGACTTGAAGACTAGAAGAAAGATTTGCAATTTTCTCACTACTTATGTTCTAAAAGTAGTATCTTGTGTTCTATTTGTAAAATATTGTCCACAGACTACTAGTTTTGTAGCATGGATGAAGTCCAGCAGCTCTAGAAAGCATTAAAGCATCCAGATGCTTTTCTACATGTACTGGATGGAAAACAACAATAATGATAGAGAAAATAAAAAAAAGAAGCATGTAGGTACTCCAAATTAAAATGCAATAGCATAGTCAGCTCAGCTAGCCAAAATGATCTTCCTCATCTCGCTTTATGAAAATAGTTGACATAAATGGGTGAGAAGTCTTCACACTTTTTCTTTTCTTGACTTCTCTCTCTCTGAACTAGCAGTAATAAAAATCTTCTGCATGAAAGGAGTAAGATAAATCTATTTGTCTTTATCCTGGTTTCAGAAAATATGTCACAAGGACCAGAGAAAAAACTAGCTAATGACCTTATTTCTCAAAAGCCACTGAACAACCATTGGATAGTAAAAACATGATAATAATGGATAGTAAAAACACAATAGTAAATGAAAATTCATCTTCCTAAGAATTTCAACCTGGTTAGCAAACCCAAGTGCTAAAAACCAAGTACACCTGCTATGGTCTTGCTATGGGCTATGTTATTTGCTAATGGACTTTGGGGTCACCGCATTGCTTGGTGGACATATATAATAGCATAATAGTGTATTAATAGATAACATAATAGTGTATCAATAGGTGAGCTGGAGAACATTTAGAACTGCTCAACAGCAGCATATAAACTAGTTTGAAAGTTTGGTCTTCACATCTGTTGAATATGTACCGATTTTCTTACAATTTTTAAAAATGTATAGCTAAGTACCTCAAAAGTTCATTCAACAAAAGTAATTAGTCAAATCTTAAAACTGTATAAAAATGTAGATAAAATAATTTTAATTTTTTAATACATTAGCAAACTTTAGGTACAGAAAAAGTCAATGAATTAGGCTTTTTGTTAAATTCTAGATCTTTGGCATCTTTGAGCTAGGAATGTAAGCAAAGGAACCATTTCCCTTGATATGAAATCATTAGAATTTCTTGGAATAATTGTGTAAAAAAAAAATACTACTGCTTAACATGATCTTCCAAAACTTTCTTTTCTTTTTTTTTTTTTTCCCTGAAGCTTTGGAATGAATGTCTTTGTTTCAGAAAAACAAAAGGCAAAAAACTAATTTCCACAAGCACTAAGAAGCAAGAAAAAGCTGTGATTAATATATCTTCTACAGCTTCATATAGCATTCCAGGAAAAAAAGGAAAAAAAAATAAATAATGCTTGAGGTGATGTAGAAAACAGGGTCCTTTGAGGGGAGCAAATGAGCTTGGTGTTAATTGAGGAAAGCTAGGTTTGAATGGAGCAGAACGAGAAACAATGGAGAGTGAAAAGATATGAGAAAAAATACTAAAAAAATTTAATATTCTATTCCCTTTCTGCTTGAGATCCACTTCTGCACTGGCACCTCTTTCTCTCTTTTACATGTGTGTGTGTGGCAGGGGCCATGTGTGAGAGGGTTTTCCCCTCTTTTAAGATCAGTGCATTTTTATTTTGTTGTAATATTTTTTTTGGCCAGCTATCAGTTTGATGCACCAACTGGTAAAGGTCAAGTGTGAACTTGCTTGCCAACAAAGCTCATGTATTTCTGTTAATTTTTTGCCTGCTGAAAACACTCCTTTCTGCAGCAGCCAGCAACAGAGGGAACAGAAGCCAAGAATCAGTGATCAGATCTTTCTTTCTGTGTTCAATTTTTAGGACCTGGAGATGAGGCACTTTGTGTATCTCTATTTATAAAAGACAATAAGTTTTCATTGAATTATTTTACTTTTATTTCTGATTATTTGAAAGTTTATAAATACAAGACAAATTTCACTGTTATGGGCAATGATGGCAACCAAATCACAATGCATACATACTGAAATAATTATTTTTCTTTGGCTCACAGAAAATCATAGAGATTAGACTAAAAGTTTAGAAATGTCAACTTTTCAAAGTATTCTCACCTAATTAACACAGTGTAGACTTAGGTATGTGCTACTTAAATGTGAACATATAAGCTAAGGATCTGAATTTGAATGAAGCTTTGTTTGAAAACATACAGCTGTGCAAAAAAAGCAATATTTCTAAATCCACAGAAAAGTTTGCATAGATTTCTGTGAATAAAGAGTTATGTGTTTGGTCCTTTAACCATTTTGTGTCATAATACAACATCCATTATAGATATGTTTCCTTTTAGGAAAGTTAGTCACATCTTCTAAGTGTGAGACAAGCAATGAATATATGATATTTAATACTGCTGGCAAGAAAGTTGATAAATTGTCTCGTAGTGTGGAAAGCACATTCTGTTACGAGCTTTTTTAAGTGTTTGTTTCTTGTGATCAAATTTGCTCATTTGATCACATTGCTTTGCTTTTATTTGATATGACATGAAAACTCAAATCCAAAGGAGACATACTAGATTTTTTTTAGTCTTACACACCTTATTAATAAAATTTCTTAAGAGTAATTTTTTCCCATTTGTATAGTATAGTAGTTTAATATCACTAAGATTCTTCTCTCTTGTGTCTCACATAATCTACACACTTCAATGGTAATTGAAGAAATCAGCATTATCTTTATAAATGGAATCTTCATTAATAATGACATAACTCCCAACCTATCCTACTTTCCAGTGGTTTATCAGCTGAGAAGTGACTTATTTTTAAATTAAAACATAGAATTAAATTATACATTATTCTTTTGATCTAAACAGGTTAGAATCATGGAAAAAATGAAGCCCTTATGTGTTCCAGATCGACTCAATACAATAATCATAGAATCATAGAATTGTAGGGGTTGGAAGGGACCTCGAGAGAACATCGGGTCCAACCCCCTGCCAAAGCAGGCTCCCTAGGACATTTCACTCAGATAGGCGTCCAGACAGGTCTTGAATATCTCCAGAGAAGGAGACCCCACCACCTCCCTGGGCAGCCTGTCCCAGGGCTCTGTCACCCTCACTGTGAAAAAGTTTTTCCGCATGTTGGTGCGGAACTTCCTATGCTCCAACTTGCAGCCATTGCCCCTTGTCCTGTCTCCACAGACCACTGAAAAGGGGCTGGCTGATTCCCCTGCATCCTCTGCTTAAGATAATTATAAACATTAATTAGGTCCCCCCTTAGTCTTCTCTTCTCAAGGCTGAACAGTCCCAATTTTCTCAGCCTTTCCTCATAGGGGAGATGCTCCAGGCCCTTAATCATCTTCGTAGCCCTAATGCCTCTGTAATTGTTCAAAGCTTCTCCCTCCCTTTTCCATGTTGTGCAATTTTCTTAAAATAATCTTGCACTTAGATTGTCATATATTTTTAGCTATGTTGTGCTTTATGTTCATTTCCCCTTGTTGAGATGCAAGTGAATTTGCTTCATCTTTTGGCAGTAAGATAAGCATCTCTGGAGCTCAGCAACAGCACAGTTTTCTGGTTTTTTTCTTCCTCAATATGTAGGACAATTTGTAAACTTATAAGTCCCATATTGATATGTAAGACTTTATAATAAAATAACTGATGTAATATTTGACCTACTTTTTGTACAGTGTACATTGTCATGAAAACACGTATTACTTTATGTATAGCCCTGGAACATATTACTTATTTATAGCCCTGGAATAACACATATTACTTATACGTAACTACCAGGAAGGTAGAAAATTAAAAGAAAAAGCAAATACCAATTAAAGAATATTTTGATATTTATAAGTTCCTGAAAACTTGCTGTCTATGGATTAAGAGTGATTTCAATGACATGCTCGTGTAATCGGACAATTATTTCAGTTTTTGAGATGAACTTCCCTAATTGCATGATAGAATCGGATTTCTGAAACACTAGGAGTTGGGGGTTCTCAAATTTGAGTTTTAATGGGATATCTGACATTCCTAATTTTGAAGACTGATGTCTTCAGCTGTCAATTTTTTTTAATGATTTGATGTGCATAAAAATTCTGATATAACTCAGGTAGGTTTCATAGACAATGTGCCAGAAATAATATGCATTAAGGGCCTTTGTTTTCTGTTATGTAATCCCATTTCTGATTGAATATTTAAGCATTAAATAAACAGCCATGTTTTCATACCACGAAAGACATCTTTGGTACCAGGACTTGAGTGGTTAAGGAAATTTAGATGAGCAGTGAAGAAAAGCTGGGTTGAGATTTCAAATCTGAGGAAAGAGGGATCTTAAGAGTGGGCATGGTTTTACTAGAAGTTTTTAGAGGTGTTGAAAGAAGTAAAAGAGAAACAGAAGAATTTCTTTTTTCTACTAATAAAATAGAAGACACAGTCTGAACAAGGATAGGGATGTGTTTAAAAAGTATACGCATAATGTATTTTTTAACTTTTAAAGCTCCCACTTAAAAGCCTTCTCTTCGTTTTCTAGTACAATTAATTGGATATAACATACATATAAATACTACTGAAATAATTGTATGAGAACCTTTGCAAATCCAAATGCCTGTTGTATTTAATTACTTTAGTAGGATTCAGTTCTAAAATTCTCATCTATTCAACTGCAAAACTGCTCAATACAAGAGCATTTTGAGCAAAATTTAAGATCGGTTCTTTTCCCAACCCCGCAAAAATGGGTAGAGGGGAGAAGCTACTCCTAAGTAAGTTTATCTTACAGGAAAAAAATCCTGGCTGTATCTGCCACGCAGCATTTCTTTGTGCCCTGGTTCAGCCCCCGCCGGGTGCGGAGCACTGCGCAGCCGCCTTCCTACCCCTCCCCCGGCGGGAAAGGGGTTTGAATGGACAAAGGCAAACCTCGTGGGTTGGGGTCAGGAGCGTTTGCTGAGGCAGCACAGGGCGAGGGACACAGAACTATCCCGAACAAAAATTGGTGACGTACAATCCAGTTTCTCACCAACAACCGCACAGCTCCCACCGTACTCCCAGATCCATCCCGGAGCCGGGAACCTCGAGCATCCTGCCGGAGACGTGCCACCAGATTAGCCCCCTTTGCAGTGAGCATGACTTCATGTGGTAAGGAATACCAGCTTTTATTTGTTCCCACTTCTTATTCTTTTGGTCTTTTAGGTGGTTTGTTTTTTGCCGGTTTGTTTTGGGAAGTTTTTTTGGATTCTTTCAGACTACCTCACCTTCCCATATAACTAATATTTTTTAAATTTCTGGTTTTAGTAATTTGTAAGAAAATGCATTATTAAATGTATCTTCTTATCTACAAAAGTCAGAAAATTTTTAATTTTAGGAAGTGAATATCTAGATGTAATCGAATGTTAGTGTGTTAGAAAATCTGTTTTGTAGCTACAGGTCTGACATGAAACTAATGCTTCCTTTGGATTAATTATTTTAATAAGACAAGTCACGTTCATAGAACAATTTTTTTTGCTGGCTATAATTATGCTTCGTTATCTTTAAAGTAAGTCAACATTTTTCTAGTCTTACCTTTCTTTTATATGAATTAAGCACCAAAAGAGCACATTTTTTTGTGGTACTGCAAATACAGACAGAATATGAGATTTCTCGCTTTGAACTGAATCCTCAGCCTTGTAGTGCAGAGAGGAAACACTTCGGGACTAGGCTGAAGGATCAGGTGGCTCCCACAAAGGAGCTCGATTTTTTTTATGCTGTACCCTGTGCATGTAAACAACGGGGCGAGAGGGAGAATGCTGAGATGGCCTGTTGAGCTTTGTATTTGAGCAGAGTGGGGCAGCAGTGAGCCAGGCAGAGAAAGGGCAAGCATCTACCTGCTGCCCGGCAGCCAAAGTTGTTCTAGGGTTTTCTTTCTGTGCGCCAGTGAAAAAATGTGTTTCAGGGTAACCTGCTAGATCAAAATGGATTAATAGCACTCATGGGCTCTTTGCTTGTTGGTTGTAATTAGTGCCTTCCAGATGATTCTGGAAGTATCAGAAGTACTGGATATGTTAGCTTCGTGAATCCTTCCAAACATTTAGCAAGTTAGCTCATACATCCTTGAATCTGTGTTCAGAATACCTCCATTACATTCTAAGCAACTCAAATTCAAATAAACCAGTTCCATTTAAAAAAAGGTAGGAGGAGATGACGACTAGCACAATATTTTGAACTGCAAGCAAGTGTTCTAAAAATTGCACAGAAACGATAAAATCTGGATTCGTCTGTCTTTGTTTTTATCTGAGATGGCTCAAACAAGAGCTTGTACTTCCCATGAGAGTGTCTCGATCCCTGTGAATTAAGTGATGCTAGCTGAAGTTGTTGTCCATCCCTACAGTTCAAACTGTGCTACAGGACACTCAGGGCTACAGGATTCCTGGACATGTGCTAGTGGAAGCAGAAATCTGTAGTGCATTTGATATTCTCCTTTGAGAGTTATTGTCCTGTTCTCAGTTTTATCTATTTTACTATTTAATGCAAACACATAATTGAGACCCTATAATTTAGGGTAATCAACAGAGATTTTTACAGTTAAATTTTATACCTCTCCATGATGAACCAAGCTACAGTGTAGTCCTTCCCCTGAGTCCAATTAATTCTGGATTCCTTTTTAGCAAATGAACTACTCCAACAGGAGAGTTGCATATAGGTTATTTGTAACGGTCCTCTCGTGGGAGGTAGGAGATGCATGTTCAAATCTCTAGGCAGGAAAGAAAATTAAACCTAAAAATCTTCTACGTCCTACACACACACACTTGAACTGCCAAAAAACCTATAAAAAAGCCAAAACCATAAATAACCATTTATTTCTTAAAGAATATAGATGGGAATTACCTGACGTTGGGATCGTGGATGAGTGCAGAACTAAGATAATTAGTCAAGTCACAGCTATTGCAGTTAGAAGCAAGGCAGAGGCTTGCCTTGCCAACTCTAGGCACTTGGCAAACTTTAATGCTTAGTTTAACAACGTTTTTCAAAATTTATATTTTATTTTGAAAATTCCATACAGGCCCTATTCTTGGCTAATGTGTGTATTTAAATACTGTTAATGAAATGATGACATTAAACTATAATTAACCAACTGCACTGGTTTAAAATCAATGCATGTTATTTCACTTTAATTTTCAGAAAGTGTAGATATGTATTTCTATGATAATGTTGCTTAAGCTGCAATGGCTATGGATGTGGAGGTTCTAAGAAATCTAGGCAGTAAGGCTCATAATAATGTTGGAGGAAAAAAAGGAGAAATAAATAAAAAGAAATAAAAAGGAAAAAGAAAAAACAGGGGAAAAAAACTCCTCAGTCCCAAATGACTACTGCAAAGTGCTATGTTGAATATTTACATGTAAATCAAAATTTGGGAGCTTTTGCCCTTCGTAAGTAACTCCAAAAGCATCAATGACGTGAAATATGTCCATCTGATTCGTGTTAATATGGAATAATGTTGGGGCTGCATAATGAAACATGACATTCTTACATACCCTTGTATGGCCATGGGCCTGGGAGGGACAGTTTAAGATGTATATGGTTGTTGTGTCTTGTGGGGGTCGCCTGGCGGGCACTCCAGCGTGTCAGTTTAAGCAGGTGGGCTGTGAAGCTAGCCAAAACATCCACCAGATAGGAGAAGAGGGCATGCATAGGAAGAAGATGTGCCTATCCCTGGAAGACATATAAGCCAGGGACTGGAACTGTACAGTGTGCATCTTGGTGGAGCAAAGACTCCCTGTGCACCTGGCACTGCCTGTGCACCGCAGCGCCGTTTGCTTGCCTTTATTCTTCTAATAAATTGCTCATTTTGGTTATAATCCTGTTTGGGACTGAGTCATTTATCACAAATGGTAAGAATAAATGATTTATTAGTGCAATACACTTATTAAGATTTATTTTGCTGATATGGAGAACTCTTCTGCAACTTTACTAACTGGAGACCTACAGCTGCGATTAGATGGATGGGGGATAATAATCGATAGTGCTCACTTGTTTAGAAGTTTAGAGACAGCATGCATATCTAAGTGACAAATGCAGGACAGCCAAGACATGAGTTATCAACAGAAGCAAAGTACATGCAAATGCTTTGATTTTCATAAAGAACAGATTAATAAAAATGTTTTAACTGTCACCACTACATACAAACAAAAACTATGCTGAATATTTGAAGACATCCATCTTTAGATTAATTCAATTTCCAACATATAAATATTATTGCTTTGTAATTTCTATTGCCAACTGTTTAGCATCATGCTACTTATTGCTTATCATAAATAACAATGTTATACTAATAGCTTTTTAATGAGTAATAAATAATTGCTCCATTAATAGAAAATGCTCTAATTTGGTCTAGTCTTGGACTCATTCCTCTCTTACTTGCTATGCATATATTTTTAAAATGTGGATGTTTGTGCTATTTTTTAAAATGAAGAGTCCTGAGATAGCTGTCTCGTAGATACTTGCTGACAGATTGATACTTTAATGACACGGAGTTGATGCAAGTTCTTATTCCATTTTAATGACTATTGATATTCTATAAAATTAATACATTTTTTCTACATTTGGTTTTATACTTTATTTGCCACATTCATTTGGATAGAAGTATGACAAATGGAGGTCAAAATATTTATTAGGCCAATTCTCAGTGGATTCCTTGCTTGAATAAAAACTCACTATTCCATGATAATTATTAAATGTATGGGGAATGATTGCAAATCAAAACCCATAAAATTCTAGGGTAATTGCGTAGTAGATAAAATATTTAGGCTAAGACATTCAAGCTATAACTTTTTTTATCATATTAAAAAAACCACGCAAAATGTACTCTGTTAATTCCCTCTCTCTTCGGTTTTCAGAGTCCTCACTCACATATAGGGCCTATAAATTTTACATTCTTGCAGAATTCCACAAATTCTTCCTCCAGTACATGAGCATATTCAGAAAGCTTTCATATCCTTTTACTTCAGCTGAGATCCTGGCTGAGTGAAAACTGAGAATAAATGGAATAAATGCTTCCAGATTTCACTGTGTGAATGCAGTTTTCTTCCTAAAGCAGAGGAGAACCTGGGTGTATATTTTATATGAGACTAAACTTGAAATTTTAGGGGTCTTAACTGGCACACAGCTCTTGATTAAGCTCTATGGATAGATAGATAAGTCTTTTTCTTATGGGAATATATCTTAAGATAGACTTAAGATGTAGACATAGAACTCTCTTCAGTTTTTAGCTCTGAAAAGTCATGAGGCACATCTGTATAGCAGTTGTATTAATATCATCTTATTAAATGGGTAGCTGTGCTCAGGGGTACAGGATAATGGCATGCAAAATTCTGTGGTTATTGTTGATGAGGTATTATGTGTCCTCCGGGGCTTTATTTTCTTGTATTTCTATACCTATAGAATTCTTCTCTCTCTAGATAAATACTCCTTGTGATACCATGTGCCAATTTAGAGGTGGGTTTTATGCCTAAAGTGGGAATTCTGATTTTGTTTAGAGAACTGTGGATGTTTTTCCCTCTGCTTGCTTGTGGGTTTTTTTGGTTGCTTTTGTGTAAAGAATATACCATTTTCCTTCAGCTCTTTCTAATAGAATGCCCTTGATTTCACCCCAAATTATATTGTAGAAATAGAGCCTGTTTCTTCTGCTGCTGAAAACGTTCTAAACTATATTGAGGAAAGTATGTGTATATAAAAATAATTCTGAGAAGCATAGCCAATTTGACAGATTTAGTGAGTGACGACCCTGATTCTGCCGGCTATTTTGCACATTGCTTTATCTAAATGTCCTGGTTTAACCCAGCCAGCAGTTAAAACAACCACACAGCCACCACACAGCTCACCACCCACTTCCCAGTGGGATGGGGGACAGTACTGAAACTGTAAAAAAACAACACCCCCCTGCCTCCACACCCCCACACCCCCCCAAAAAAAAAAAAAAACCCCAAAAAACAAACAGAAACCCCACATGGGTGGAGATAAAAGACAGTTTAGCAGGGCAGAAAAAGAAGATGATGATAGCAACAACATACAGAACAAGTGATGAATAGCAGAATTTCTCATCATCCAAAGCAGATGCTGGATGCTTGGCTAGTTCCCGAGCTGCCCTGCCTTCCAGCCAGCCCCCAGTTCTATACAGGGCATGTT
Source organism: Hypotaenidia okinawae (assembly GCA_027925045.1). Taxonomy (NCBI): domain Eukaryota; kingdom Metazoa; phylum Chordata; class Aves; order Gruiformes; family Rallidae; genus Hypotaenidia; species Hypotaenidia okinawae. The sequence continues at coordinate 12,171,580 of BSDF01000006.1, forward strand.
GTCATATGGCATGGAATATCCCTTTGGCTAGTTTGGGTCACCTGTGCTGGCTGTGTCCCCTCCCAGCTTCCTGGCAGCCCCCTGCCTTCTCCGTAGTGGAGCAGGGTGAGAAGCTGAAAAGTCCTTGACTGCTTGGCAACAACTGAAAACATCAGTGTGTTATAAACATTTTCATCAAAAATCCCAAACACAGCACTATGCCATCTTTGGGGAAGAGAATTAACTCTATCCCTGCTGAAACCAGGACATTATACGAATATAAATAAGGTGATGCAAAAATTGGCCCAGAACCAGCCCAGCATCTCTTTTATTACAAGTTCCTTACAAATATTTAATGTAATTATACTTCTAGCACACTCAAACTTGCCTTTGATAAACAAATACAGAATGATATTCCCGTAAATAGTTAGCAAACTGACTTCTTGAACATTAGGGTCTATTTAACATTCCATATAGTAAGGGAATGGAGATTGCTACAAGCCAAGTATGTTAAACCCTTCTGAGAGACTTAGATATGGTGCTGCACTAATATGGGCATGTGTACCATTATATGTGGAAGAATGGTGAAGAGATAGGCGATGGTGGTCAGTACAGATATTTCTCAGACTTCTTATAATAAATCCCTTTATGATTCCTTAATGTTCCACATTGTAGCATATTGCCTATGCTGTCCTTGGCTAAATTCCTACCTCTTGCACTTCCTCTGTAGCTTGCCATGTACTTTTCACGTGGCTACTTGCAAGACTCTTTGTTGGCCATCGCATCACACAGACATGCATATTCTCACATAATCCCTATTTAGGTTTAAGTGTGTCCTGTCACACATTTTTCACTGAAAAATGCATGTAACATATATTGATGCAGTCCAGGAAAAAAGAAAGCCTTAGCATCCTAAATTTTTTGATGATCATAAACCATTTTCTATATATTTTCTATCGTGCTGCTTGTTATTATTCTAATAGAGTCCTTAAAAGAAATTTACTTTGAACGTGTAATTCAGATTTTCTATGCATGCTTGGAATGTATTTGTGATTGTGTAGGTACAGATGGGCAAAATGCCAGATGGCAATGCAGGGAGTAATAGAATAGAAAAAGCAATATAGAGCCTCATATACAGACAAATAAAGTTCAAACTGTTTACTGGATTGAAACCATCTTTGTAGTGTCTCTAACCGTAAAATATACAGCAACTGGAGGGCAAAAGGATACAAGTGAATTTATCATCCTTTTCACAAAAAACGTTTTCAATTATTTACTTAGATCACTAGTGGCAATGAGCAAAATAAGATAAACTAGAGTATTATGATGTCATTAACGGAATTGTTTACAAGTTTAATGAAAAAATATTCAATTATATTACATTTTAACTTCCCCCTTTTCAATTTAATCTTGTCTCTAAGAGTAAATAAAATAATGTTTGTTGTCCTCCCACTTCTGTGAAAGTATTCTGCAAACGCAATTTCTCTCTAAATAGAGTGAAATTAGATCACCCAAATGCTTCACCGAATATAAGATAATTTGGTTTTAGATTGCTGTTTTTAATATAGAAATCCTTGTTTTCTATTACAATTGCATTATTAATACATTGTAGCCCACAAACAGTATGCTGGATGCAATTCCTGGGCCTTCTGTCTGAAAGTTTATAAGCACTTGAAGAATTCAGGCTGTCACCAATCTCTTTTCCATTATTTTTTCAGACATTCAAATAACGGCATCTTATCTCTTTAACGGGGTACCATATATTCTTTGTGTGTTATCATGTTTACTCAACAATAATTGCATTAAAATTCCAAGTATACAAGATTCTTTAATCATCATTTCAAGCCTGCTCAATTAGAATGTTCTCATTGAAATAATTAGTCTCTGTCCTGAAGGACTAATCTATTGATCTGTTTAACCTCTATGTTAAACCTTACACTAATGCCCTTCCCAAGACAAAGATCTATCAGTAATTAAAGACCATGTATTAGATGGTGATCGACGAGAGTTCTAATTCTGAATGCAATTTTATTAGCAGAAGGTGTTTGTATTAACAATATTCTACGGTAGTTGTATCTTTCATCCCCAAAACTTGCTCTATGTCTGTATCAAACTAGTATTTTATCACATATCTGATTCACATGATGCAGGGAAGCTAGAGAGTATGTATTAATATGGATATCTTGGATATCTACCACCCTCTTTCTCCTTCCTGTTTTTAAAACATTTTCAAACATGACCAAACTCTTTCTGACTAACCAAAATATCACTAGCCTGAAAATGAGTTTCCAAAATGGAAAGTGTCAATAGAAAATTACAGATTGAACAATTATTGTTTGGGAGCTGAAAAGCTATACAGATAGTGTTGGGCAACTTTAATTAAGGCGATTGCCCTTCAGCATTTGTGTATTGTGGGCTGTACAACCATCTGTGGAGGCCTACATTTCAACTTATTGCACATATATTAATCAAGTAATAAAGACTGAAACAGCTGGAATATCAGGGGGATTTTTTTCTTTACTTGTCCAAAAGTTGTTATACATGACAGAGGTCAAACAGAAAGGAATGTTTGACCCTGTTCATCTCTCTTAATTCTTTTTTTACATACAAACATTAAGGAATGCTGATCTGTGCATGCTCAACATACCTCTAAGCATATTTATACATGTTTTTATCTAAAATGTAATATTAATTCCAGTGAAACGCTATTGTGATTATTAATTCATAGCCCAGCAAGTCTGGTATCCTGTGTCTATTCTTATTTTTTTACAAACTCGCTTCTTGCCATGCCCTCATTCCTTTGAACAAAATATTTAGAAACTTTAAGCTATATTCCTAAATCCAAGGGTAAGCAACTCTCTCTAGAATTTCAAAAAAAGATTTACAGGCTCTAATCATCTCTACTCAGCCTCGAAAATATTCTACAATGTTTCCATGTGTCAATAGTTGAAAAGGGAGGGTTTTTTTTGGTTGGTGGTTTTTTCCCCCAAGGATGTCACAGGACACTCCAATTTACTAATAAAGGTAAAATGTGCTTTTAACTTTCTTGATAAACAACTCATTGGCCAGTCTCTTTTAGCTGATGAAATGCATTTTGTAAAATGTTAACTCCTGGATTCCTTGATAATTTTCCTTCTTTTCAATTGAGACAGGAAATTATCACTATACCTGAAACAGGTGGGGGTTTTTCCCTAGTCAAAATTATTTGAAAATAGAATGTTCATTATGTTATGAAATAAACCCTTTTCTTAAACTCAGTACAGTAGTATTGCAAACAATAATTTCTGTCAGTAAGAGCAGCCAGTATAATAAGACTCCACCAGAAAAAAGCAACAATTAATGGAATTTGTCTTTAAAATCTAAGTAATAATTCTGCAGTTTTAAAAGGAACACTGCCTCCCCCTGTGAATGTATTAATAGCTAGAGATCTTAAGATCCAAAAAAGCTAGTATATTGTTCCCAAGCACAATTAGAAATACACAGTAGAGCAAAAAGTGGCATAATTAAAGCAGTTCAGGTCAGTCAGAGATTGAGCATAAACAAAAGGTGAGAAAAGATGAAATTGAGAGTTTATATAGAAAATTCTACCATAAGCAAGAAAAAGTTAGCTTTTATCTTTCATCCTGGAACTACTATGTTAATCCCTGGACAGTGATGTGTCTATCATCACATGGGGATGCCATGTGAAGTTATGCAGAAGATTCAGTGTAATTGCATTAGTGAATTTCATCAGAGAAATTCAGATTCTGTTCTCTTACAGCTACAGGTGGTAGAGTTCTTTCCCAAGCCAAAGAATCATCAGCATTAAAAATACTATGATAGCAGTTGAAACAAATTTCTTCATCTTTACTGAATTCTATTTTTCAAAATTACTTGCCTGCTTCAGCATTGTTATTATTGTTCTTTGTGTTGGGATGGCAGGAAGCATTCTGAGTGCTTTTGAAATTAATGCAAATTACAGGTTGTGCAGCAAGACTGTCATGCCAGTGATATTTGGGTAATTAGTGAACAGCAATCTTAAATGCACTAAGTCCAATTACACATTTCTGGTTGGAAGTGAACAAAACATAGATTTTTAGTTCTGTAATGAAGTATTAACAAACCTCTGAAAAGTTTGGCAGCTGAAACTTAAAGGTGCATGTTTAATACACATACGTGTATTTTTAATATTTAGCAATGCAATATAGAAGAGAAATAAAAGTTACAGGTAATAGTTACCTTAGACAACTTGCTTTATTGGTAAACAACTTGTTCTCTGATAGCTCAGAATAAAATTTTTAATATAAGGCATCTTTAGAAATGTCCTTCAGTTTTAATACATGGTTTGCCGATAGCCTTAGAGAAGGAAGAAAAAAGAACTCAAAATATCTTACATAAGAGCAAGTATATGAAAAATAATAAAATATTCCTATATATTTGCTTATGTAGGACATCATAAAAGCTGAAAGAGAATGATAATTCAAATTTTCTATAGATTTGAAGAGGGAAAAACCCCACAAATAAATACTACAAGTATTTTCTGTTAAAGGCATTTAAAAATGCATTTTATGATTCCTTTTATGCATTGGTTTGATGTGTCTAGACTTGACCTTTAAAGTTGTAATATGATAAAATTTAATTTAGAAACAAAAGTTGTTAGAAATGAAAAATTGAAAGAATTTATTCTGAGGGACAAAACATACTGTTGTCATGGAGCATTGCTTCCCAGAAATAGTTTAATGTTATTCTTACTAGAGCTTTAAATTTTAAAAGAATAAAAACTTTAATAAAAACTTCACTTTGCTCAATAAACTTTTATTGGAAAAAAATATTTCTTAACTGTGATGACAGAATTGTCACAAAAAATGTGAGAACCTCCAAGACAGTTTTCCACACAGTACACCTAGAGAACAGTATGTTTAATTGAATTCTTGCCTCACATGAAAACAAAATTTCTCAAAGGGGACATAAATATACCCTGGATATATTTATAATTATATTACATATATACATAATATAAAATATTTATTCCATAAATAATAGAACATGGCATTTTTATAAGAAATGATGCAAAGTCTCAGCACTGTTAGACTCAAGAATAAGCTGGAATGCTCTCCCTTTATGAGAACAAGACACTAAAACTTACAAAGATCTGCTTGTGCTTCAGATGGTCTAATTTTGAAAAAATTCAGAAAAGACACAGATGATAGCAAAGCAATAGTGTAAACTGTAGCATCCTAAAACACAGGGTAAAAATGCCTTCACTGAGCTCCTTTCTGCCATAATCAGACTACAGGTGGTATTTATTAGCTCTGGAGTTATGTTACACAGAAATCTGTACGGTCACATCCATGTGAATCTGTCTATTTCAATCACTTCTTCTGCAGAATTTTTCTTCTGTGATATCATAAACATTTGAAGATCCTCAACCCTATCTGGCTTTGTAATTGGAAAGTTGTTAGTGCAATAACTGAATTCTGTACTGACAGTGCTGTCATTACATAGGGAAATGGTGATCCATGGTTATCCATGACTGGGCATTTCTTCTTGCATTTTATGTTCCCCAGCATGGTGCATCATCTTTCCTATCTGTGCACTGTCAGTTTATTACCATTTAAGCCTGATGAACACTACAAAAGACATGACCACAGATGCCCTTTGTGCTATATATACTATATAGAAGCAATTCCATTAATAGAATGGATTTTCCATGATTTTTTCATTTTTAGCACATGTAATTATATTTAAAAATGATAGCAATAAAAGAGAAAGAAGCATCATTTTTATGGGTAAAAGTGAACCTTAATCATAAATGAAAACCATCATAGTCACAGCACGTGGTTACAAACAGGGCTTATTGCTTCCTTTACTATAGTTTAAATTTTTTTCCTTTCTGCATTCTATTTATTGATTCTCTAAGCATGCAGAGGGATAATTAATTGAAAATATTTGATGCACTTTCCTCCATTTTTATCAAATTCACGGTGTGTAATTGACTCATAGTTTCAAATACTGGAAGTAAACAACAGTTGTTTCTTCTTCCTATTGGGAACACTATTGAGTTTGTCAATTCTCATTAGGAAACCTGGAATTTTCAGAAGCTAATAAAATTTTTAGATAAGACATGAAAGTTCTACCATCTTTTAGCTGAGACTGAATCTTTAAGAACATCATGAATATGTTCTGTCACAATAGGTATGATATTTCAATTCCAAGTCACAGTTCTTTCTATATTGCAGAATAGAGATATTCTCTCTTTTCTGCCCTTGTGTTTAGTACCAGTTACCAAACCACTGAAAACAATAATGCTTCCTGTGAGAACTACCTCTCTTACTAAAGTCTATAAATGTCAGGTCTTGAACCAAATCCTTTGATAATTTATGTGTATATTGATTGTGAAATACGTTGTATATAATGTAGCAGTAGTGGTAGTAATAAAGTATTGATTGTAAAGGAACTACTCTGACTTATACTAGCTGAAGATATTATCCAAATGATTTCAGGAGAAAGAAACAGAATGGGATAGGTCTCTAATCATCACCACAAATGAACAGCTTTTCTGCTTGTGTCAGTTTCCCAAACCAAAAGAGTAATACTGTCCATCTCCCAGATATACTGAGAAATGTATTTGTTATCTTTTGCCAGAAGTGTTCTAGCAGTCTTGAGTGTATTATGCATATATCATCATCATAAAAGGAGAAACAAATAAAGATAGGTAACAATGTAACAATTTTCTCAGTCTGGAGAAAACACAAGGCATATTGCAAAGGATTAAGCTACTCAGATTTCAACTTTGACAGCAGCAGATTCAGTCATCAGCTGAGACAAGTTTACACTTGGAAAGCCTGTAAAGGAAAAGTGGCTTACTTTTAAGCCACAGAATTTCTCCCCCAAATAATGCAAACTGCAGCACTGTACAAGGAGTGCCAATTTATCTTCAAAGAAACCAGGTAAACATCAAAAGCGTGTCACAGCAGCACAGCACTTGGCACAGGAATAATTGTCCTGGTAAGTAGCTTAGTTCAAGGTAAGGAGAACACAAAGAAAGCACTCCCTGCTACTAGACCACTAATGAGATGCTACTTGCATGGACTCAGCACTGTACCTGATATTGAGATTAATTTTTTTATCTGTAGTACTGGAGTTCTAATGAATTGCAGCAGTTGTTGGCTGCTACTGAACCAGTATCATCCATCCTCCTCACTGATGGAGACTGTAAGCTTTTTGTGATGCCTTCTAGTTCCCTTCACATACGACTTTCTTTTGTTGGAAAAAGTTGGAAGGACAGAACCTGCACCCTAAAGAGGCAGTGTTCCCCTTGCTGTACATTTTGGTACAGAGACAAAAATGTCTTCTGTTAAAATCTATTTCCTGTACCATTTATTAACACATTGTTTTACTCTTTAAGACTCCACAGAGCTCAAACTCTGTGGATTTTACATTGATAAACACCAAATAAAATATGTTGAAACTAATCATATAACCTTTTTTCACACCAAGACTCTCCTGAAGTGGAATTTTTCAGATACCCTCTTAGGGCAGCTTTCATCTGTTTTACATGTGATGCTGATAAACAGTTGGGACCATCACCAAAGTCTAAATATAAACAAATTTCTCACTGCATTGTCTGTGGACCATATAAACTTAGATATTAAATGTGTGCAATTTTGATGTTCTCACTCATGTATATTGTGTAGAGATTTTCTCCTGTTACATTGCAGCATATGATTTCAAGGCCTGTACACAAGCTTTTGGTGGTGTAGAATTTTAGAGATCACCTCCCCATACACCTTGACCATATTGGTTTTAAAAAGGAAAAAAAAAAAAAAGAAAGCATTTTCAATATCTAATTAAACCTCTGTTGTTTTTTTTTTTAACCTTGACAATAAGCTATAAAACTGACATTATAAGGCTTTTCTAGAATCTCTCCTACTTTCCCCAAAATTTAGCTCCTTCAGATCACATGGAAGAACAAAGTAAGTGAGCCATAGTCATCCAAAAGGATTTTGTCTTAGTATGAGCATTATGGAAATTTTCCACAAAGCCACAAAGCTGTCCTCCTTTACCCATTCCTTACTGCATGGATGATGAAGACTTATCTAAAAAACAGACAAGTGCTTTTACAAGTTCTATTACAAATCGTCCTTGAATTTAAATGGATGTTTTCCTGAATTCCGTTCCTCTCATCAGATTCATCTGTGTGCTGATACTGACATGAGACAAAGAATAAATGCCATTTGCATTGTGTACTTTAGCAATGCGGGACAGGGTTATTAGCGGTGCATATTTCAAGCTGCATGCCTGCTTCTCTTTCTCTCATGAGTACAGCAAGGACTCGAAATCAGGACAGTGGGTTTACTGAATTCCTGTGATCCTCTTGGCTGTCATATACCTCAATAAGGACATCTTCCCTCCTACTTCAGCTCTGCCTTTTACTTACTCTAGCATGCGTGCTCTATGCATATTGTGATGAGAGCCTGCATGCTTAGTTTGTGAACTTACTTTTTTTTTCGGAATGAATCCCGAACCGGCTGCATCACTACACAGAAAAACAATGTTTCCCACTCTGGGAAGAAAGAGATTTATGACTTAAGAGCAGGACTCTTAAGGAAAGGTTTATTTTTTTTCAGTCAAATCTTCCAGAATTTGGCGTAAATTTCCATTTTCACAGTAATTATTCTCTAAGTAATTTCTTAGCTGATACAGCTATCAGTTCAAGGTTCATTGATTATCCTTTTCATTTTGGTGTGTTTTAATTATGTTGCATGTAACATAATATTAGTTTAAAAAAACAAGCTTTGGCTGGTTTTCATTTATCTTTCTTAGGCATTTGGATTTAGACTTTCAGCCTTTGCTGGTATCAATAAGCCTTTGTTCATACAGAATGTCCAAATATAAGGACATTGTAAGGGCTGAAGCTCAAATGAAGTCAATGAAAATAGTTTGAAACTTAAGTAAGAGTAAATTGTTTTCATTGTGAGTAATGTTTACATATTCAGGTCCAAAGCAGTATGGTGATTAGTTGGCAACTAAAATATAATGGCTGCTATTTTGCATTATAAAGAGCTACTAGCCTTAGCTTCTCTGCTAACTAATGTGTAAATCATGACTGTTATCTAAATTCTTAGTTGCAATTTATAGTCTTGCTTTAGAGCCAAAAATTACATGCATTGGCTGCTTGAAAGAAAGACGACATTAAATTAGAATTTACATAATCTTTCAAAAAATGTCTCCTTAACTGTAGAAGTCCTGAAACCAGCTCAGTTTCTCCTTTTAAGGCTGAAAGTTTCCTATGCAGCTGCACTTCTGCTTGTGTGCATGACCAGCATAGTTCAGTTTTGAGGTTCCAAGTTACAGTCATAGACACCCCTAAGTTTTCTGTGCAGTACTAGAATGGAAATACTAGATGTTTAGAGTATATTTTGCATTGACAGAATTAGTTCTTCACAAAACCCAGTTGTAGATGTTTACCTTCTTAAAAACCTGGTTTCTTTCCACTGTTCAGTGACAACAGGGTGGTGGTCTAAGGTTGATAAAAGCCTAGATAACGGGACAAAAGTATGTTGATTTCAAAAGACAAAATAGTTTTAAGCAGCCACTGTGAAACAGTATAAACAGCATTCTCTGGTGTTCATACTGCACACTTTTTGCCTTCTTGCTTCCTTGCAATTTGAAAATGACTGCTAACCTTTAGTAGTGTGGTGAATGGGTTAATATTTTGTTCATTGAAACAAGGTATGAAATCTGCCAAACATACTATTGTAAATGAGGCGCCTTGATTGATGCCAGTAAACTTCCAAAATAACTAATCCATAGTCAAACAGGGGAATGGGATTTCACACGGGAATAAGGTATAAAAATGTAACAAACTCTGCCCAAGGGGTGCCTACTTTTGGGTCACCCGCTCTTGCAAGAACGTATAATAAACTAATTACTGTTTCACTAAAAGAATTATTGCAAAATCTCTCTCAAACAAGGGTTCAATTCAAATACATAGCTCTGCTAAAAAATAAAGATGATCCTGGAAGGAGTTAAAAAGTGACTGAGGTCATGGGTTGGAACCTAAGGAAATGCAGCTCAGCAAACAGGCCAACTGATACTGGGCACAAAATTACCATATCAAGGCAAACAGGTAAAGCTGTGGGGTCTTGATACCATCTCTCTGGGACAAAGCCTGTAACTTTGGCGACACTGAGGCTGCCAGATTTCAAAATTAACCCTGTATGGAATTTTAACTTCCTCCAATCCTAGGCCTCTGCCCCACTACTCAATTGTGAGGACATCTGCATGTTCAAAGGGCACAGATAAGAGGAATATGCAACAGTTTGGTGTTGTATTACTGTGCACATCTGGAACAATCACAACTATGCATGTGCCAGGGAAAGAATGTGAAAAATTCAACCTGAGGAAGACTTCGAGCCTTCCTCACTGAGACCCCTGATGACCACCACCAAGAGGCAGAAAACGACCCCCTAGCAACAACTGAAGCATACGCAGAGTACCTCCACTACTTCATTGAATATGGAAGTAAAGATGTATAAAAAGGGACTGTTTGAACTGCTCAGCACGGCAGTTGGCGGAACATAGACTCCCCTGCCGTCCAGCGCTGTATTTGCTCATATTCTACTTGCTATAATTAATAAAATTTAATTGGATTATGATCCATTGTAGTCTCAATTTATAACAGTAGCATCACTTCAGTGACTACCTGAGCTACTGGATTTCAGGAAGTATTAGAAAGTGAAGGCTGAGATTAAATTTTATTTTTATGTGAATGTGCACATGTGTATTTATTACGGATTAAAATTAATTTTTTTTTCCATCGCAGAGAAAGCATGTGCTGAAACTGGAAAAAAAAAATCAAAGGTGATTAGAGACTTATTTTTCAGTCCCTTTTTAATTCTTGGGAAGGACTGTCTTCCTTAGACAACTACCAGGTTCAATGGATTCAGTTTATATACTGAAAATAAAAAAAGGTTGTCTGGAGTAAATAATATTTTTAAGCTACACAACTAAGGTTAGAATTGTGCATCCAGGGCTGAAACATGTATTTTAAATGTAGAATTTATCATAGAAATAAAAAGCAGAGACTTCTAGACAATAGGGAAATAAAATCTTACACTACCACAGCTATGAGCTACCCATGGAGTTGTACGTATTTTGGATGTCTATGCACTCTTTGTTTTTAAGCTTGGAAAGATCTAGAGATTGTAACTGTCAGCTGTAGGTAAAGAGAAACAAAGTTTAACATCTGGTCTTCATGAAAAACAGCTTTCTCATAGCTTCCTCATTTAAGCAAGAGTGCTTTTCATATAAGGAACATATGGTCTCGTTAATGTGAATATGGTCATGTGCTATTGAGCTCATTTTAAGTACATTCTCATGCCAAGGTCAAAATTAACATCTTTTGATCAAAGCAAATATCCATCAGCAGCCTGTAATTAATGACCTTAGAGCATCCACAACAACAAGACAATCATTTGCCATATAATTAGTAGAACAATATACTGTGCTCAAGTATTATCACCTATTATGGAGTTGAGGAAAATGGGTGTAGAAGGTCCTAGACAAGTTTTATATCTGACAGCTGATGACAGTTTTTTTACTAATCTAATAATCTTTAGTCACACCATATTTGCTTTCTGTTGATGATCTTCCTGCAGTTGTTTAAGGGTTGGGTGAAGCTACTGGATAACATACAAAAGCTCCCTTTGGGGAGTTTCAGCACATAGAATGTAAGTCTCAGCACACTCTTGTAGTTCTTCTTAGAAGGTGTCTAATCAATATGACAGTGTTGATCCCCATGCCAAAATTGTAGTCAAGTACCAGAAAACTCACAACAGATAACCGTAGGTCATAGTGCTGGTTCCCAGCTTATTGTCTTCAACTCCCCAGGTAGTTAAAGTGTTAAAGTTGATGGAGTCACAATAGAGGAAACAAAACCCAGGTCTACACTACATAACAAAACTATTGTTCCAATTCTAAGTAAGTGTTTGCATAACTATTCAGAATCAATCTGCTGATCTCTTCTATGAGAGATTAATTTATTTTAATTGCTTTGTCAGTCCAGAGGAAAGACCTGTGAGGCAAGAGCTGTTAGAGCAGTTTTGGCTGATGGTTAAATGCATTTTAGTGGATTCTGATGGAGAAGATAAGCTATAGGCTCAGCATGCAGACACAGTTGGCTATAGACAAGTCATATAGTATGTATGCACATGTACAGGAAACTGTATTTGCAAAACTAATTTTGCTGGAAGGTTAAAATTCTATAACAAGAAATATTATATTAAATGTCACCAAAATTTCAATTTCTGACTCAAACATTCCATTGAGAAGGATACTCTGCATGAGTGATGGAAGATACAGTCATGCCTCTATGAGAAAAGCAGTGCTTGAGCTGAAGCAACTGCTATTATTCTGTGCAGATAATATTCCATTTTCATATGTAGAGAAACCATTGCAGATACTGTTAAAATAATTTTAAAATTACATAAGAATTTGAAATTTTCATGAAAGAGAACCTGAATCTGCTGTTCAGTAAGTTGGTAGTCTCTATTCAGGTTGCTAGAGACGTTGTGATTTGATGGTTTATAGGAAATTAAGAGAGACTTGGGCATAAATAGCTCCCAGCAAGCATGGATTTAGGCTTGAGGATTGTGAGGATTATGCATACTTCACAGACAGTTCAAGCAATGCATAGGTTTCTAACATTGGCAATATTATCACTCAGCATATGATATTCACTAGTATGTTATAGAATGTTTTAAAATGTTTTTGTCATTCTCTGTTGAAATAAACGACCTTTACAAAGGAGGCAAGATATCAGCTCTGAAATAAAATCAAGTTTTGCTTTATTTACAAAATAGCATTATGCTTCGATTATTAGCGTTTGTTGAATTGAAAAGGTTTTATCTGAATTGGAATTCAAATTAAATTTGAGATACATACACATCCTTCTGTAAAAAAAAACAACCAATTGACTCATTTTGCAACACAATCTTAAAAAAAATAAAAGCTGAAGAGGAAAGGAAAAGGTAGTGAATGAAGTGTACACTCATGCATAGACATTATTTCTGTTTGAGTTTAAAATCCTTCCTGTAATTCTACCAAGATTCTTTAAGATGCCAGCACCACGCTGTGTGTTTGCTGCATCTGTATATGATGAGCCTGGACATAACATCTGAATAGTCTCGTTTATACCCAACTCAGAAGCTGGTGCTTCTGTATGTAACATGCTTGCTACCATGAACTGAATATTTAGCCACCCTTTGTGCTGTTTGTGTGTTTTATTTGGGGGCAAGTTAAAGGAATGTCATGACTTTCATTTGACTTTGTAGAACTATTGGAGAAAAGGTTTCAGGTGATAGGCCAAACAAAAAGGTGATAAAACCACCGGATATTACATCTCACAGAGTCTGTCATCATAATCAATATCGACATCAAACAACGGAAAAAATAATCTTGGATTTTCAGCAGGATAGTGACTGAAGCAGGGCTGCATCTGTCACTAAATCTCTGCAATGCGGTCTGTGTTTCAAAATGAATGCTGAGAAGAGAGCGGCCTTTTCTCTCAGGACTAAATTCTAATGCCTGATACTCTCATGGGTTCAGGTGTGTGTGTATACATGTGCGCTTGCATCTTGTTACATCTCAGATTTACACTGTTCTTCTGCTGACAGCATTCCCAAGGCCTTGCATAAGAGAGGCCTAAACCTGCTTGAAAAGCACAAGGAGAAATGAACACACATAGTGAATATTCTAAGCATGAACTTAAAAAAACTGTAATGGACACAGCTTCTGCCATTTGGGTCAACACATGCTCCATGTCACGTGGACAAAGCTGTAAACAAAAGGTGAAGTTTGAGAGACTTTTCATATAGCTCTGTGAAAGAACATTGCCTTTACACATCTGGATCTGGCCATTAAATCCACTCTGCACTGGCTTTGTATCAATATTTTTGACTGTATTAAACGCTGTAAGAGAATCCCTTGGACTTAGGTTTTTGAGAGGTACTACTATGGACTGCAAAAATTAGACATAAAATACTTCTTTCAGTTCTTGAACATGAATAAATTTCCAAAATCATGTTCAAGTGCACTGAATTCATATTTAATTTTTAAAAATCTTACCTAGCACATAAATATTTATGAGTGGCCAAAAAGAATTTTAGATTAACTTAAATCACAATTTTGAAACTGTTTTGAAAAATCTCAAAAACTATGGAGGCTTTTATTACTTTTGTAATAAAGAAGTTGTGCCCCTGAAACTTTTTCACGTTAGCATGAAGGAGAAGCTTGACAAGTTATTCTTGCAAAGAGCTTCCTTGAATATTCAATAATGGTTACTAATTAAGGATATCATTCAGATCCTAATTTAAATAAGTATTCCTGATTTTTCTTTAATTTTAAAAAATATTATTCCTGGACCTATTCTAATGGTGCAAGGAGAATTAATTTTTGGGAGGTTTTCTCTTTTCAAATTTTTTTTTTGCCTCCGCTGTTTGGACATTACTGCCACAAGCAGTTTTGTTGCTCTATAGAAACTATTCCTTCTTAATTCATAAAACACAACACAGTGCCACTGTAAAAACAGATTTTACAGTATCACAGCTTGACATTTTACACACTAACATTAAGCTTCAGAAAACAAGTGGCAGTTGTAAGCAACACAGTAAACCTCCTTTATTCTGTTTTTTTATGAACATCAGCCATGAGTAAGGCATAAGAAGATTGCCTTGTGTAGGCATAATTTAAGAAGCAAATCCCTATTTACACTCATTCATCAGTGGCAGCATTTCTTCAGAAATTTAGCATAGAACCATTAACGTCCATAATTTTTCACCATCATGTTAATTAACTTGGCTAATCTTTAAATTTAATAAACCTAGTTTTTGTAAAGAGAAGAACCCAACAGATGTGAGTCTAAGGACTGCCATTTGTGGAAAGACTGATGGAGATCAGAGCTGCCCTTCACTCTCTATAAAATGCATGGCTATCAGAATTTGCTAGCAATGCTATTTATGAATTTTTTCATAGGCAAAATTTGATAACTAGGATTGCCATAAGCATTCATTATGGGGGATAGTTTATTTTTAATAAAAATTTGCATCTGTTAGGGTACTGCCTTCTCTGCTTCTGCTTTGCCAGTCCAAATGCTAACTTGTCCCAGTGCTGTCAGAGACATTCAGAGGTGTGTGAGATAAGACGTGTCAGCAGTTTTCATCATCATAAAGTGATAGCATGATAGGATATACATCTGGCATGTAGCCTGAAGGAATCACAGATGTAAAGTGGATGGTAAACAAAAGTAAATGTGAGATGCCAATACCAGTTCCTGACAGCATACTTCGGAAATCCTCTAGAAATTGAACTGTCAAAGTCATTTCAGTCCCTAGGCAAGTCTGGTATTTGTATTACCAGAAACGTCAATGTCCTGTAGAGGAGCTATTGGCTTGTTTGAAGCACAACTGAGGAGCTAATTAACATATCATCTCAATGGAACAAGCAAAAGCTATGTCTTTGCTTCTGTTGTTGCAAGCTAATACACTTTGCATAGGAATATAGTTAACAGGGTGAATTTCCATAAGGATGTTTTGACCTGGAATTTCTAACATCACTACCATTGATCCCAGTCAGTTGAAATCCTGCCACATCCTATAACCTGAAAGAAATGGAGCCATGTCTGTGCCCAAATGAGAGAACTCCACCTTCCTGTGACACCTGGGTATCACTGACTGAGAACGTGATGCTGTGTTCCTTGCTTGTTAGCGAGTGGTTCCTTATGGATGGTGCTAAAGGCCAATATATACCTGAAAGTGCAAATTTTTGGATGAGATGTAAAAAGATAAAAGATTCTTTAAAAGATTAAACACCACTTTTCCTTACAGAGTAAGCATTTTAAACCTGGTCTTCTGAGTAAATGCCGACTTGACCTTTCCCCCCACCCAGCCTTTAGAAACTACCTGAATTGTCAGTGGTAAAGATGCCATGTCATTCATTAGTGGCTCTGAACTCTTGACTAATTCTGTGCTGTAAAAGCTGCATTTCAAATTGCAGTGTCTGTTTTATGGTAATGGCTGGAGTTATATGAACATAGAACTGTACATAAAATGCTTTGGGCAAACATAATAGCTGTTATGATTAATTTTTAATATATTAATAAATGTTAAGAATGCCTGGTACTTCTCGGCACTCATATTTACAATTAAGTGACAATGGAAAGAAGCTTAAGGAACCAAGACCCTTTAGAGGTTAAACAACAGGATAGAAATATTTAATAAAGAATGAGTTTATTTCAAATAATACCAACTTTATTACCAGACTTGTTTTGTGACCTGCATGAAATGAATGTGATGTTATCACAGATTTGTGCATACACCCTGGTAGCTCACCAGATTTGACTTATTGTGCTCTCCCTGATGGCAGCTTGGCTTTGCTTGTAAATGCCTGACTTATTTTCTTGCCATCCATACCAGATTCCTTCAGATTCAAGGAGGACTTGGAGTACTCCATTTGGGACTGCTGTTTGCAGTATGGTGATTTAATAGGTGTTGAGTCAGTGAATAAACTATTGAACATCTGAGCAAATCATCATGCTTGTCATTGGTTCTTAATGTCTAAACAACTAAAAATATTGTAGTGCTTAATGTATTCTGCTTTGTAATTTCTTATCCTTTTACCTTTATTGGTCATTTTAACAGTGACAATTGCAACTAAATAATTGTTTTCTATTTGTACTGAAGTTCTGTCTGTAATCCTGCTCAGGGTCTCTGGTGTGACAAACTTGACATTTTCCCATGGCTCTCATCAAGTGCCAAACTTGTTCCCAATTTATGCCCGTATGCTTTTTTTTTTCCATTCCTCTTTTCAGACCTTGGTGCCAAAGAGTAGTTGGCAGGGTTTATTGGATTTATGCACTTGCAGTTGTTTCCCAAGTTTCCCAAGTTGTTTTTTTCCTGCTCTTGGCACAAGATAATTTAGAAACGGCACCAACAGCAGATGATGTGGTGATAGCAGCCAGTTTGGCAGCAGAAGAGGCAGCATCAGGAGCCTCAGCAGGACCAGAGAATGCTTTTTGAGGCAGTACCCGCTCGCTGTACCACAAAGCCAACATGTTCTTGGCTTTCTTGTGTGAGTGAGGTTCTTCTGGCTTGATTCATTCAATTTAAAATCTCTCCATGGAAGTTCTTATTCAAAGAAGGAAAAGAAGGTGAAAGCTTTTTTTATCTGCTTTGTTTCAAAATGGTTTTTTCAGTGTTGCTATGCAGGTTTCTGTTGCAGGAGTACTTTGTGAATGGGTCCCACACAATACTCTATACAGAGCAACCGCTGTAAATAAAATAAGTAGAATGAAACAAAAACAGAACTGGAGATGAAAATAACAGTGTAAAATAATTAATGCTTTCTTTTTTTGTAAGAAAATATTACAGTAATTTTTCTAAGCAACTTAAAATGGTCCAAGTGAAACGACACATGGCACTTCCCAAGTGAGGTTGTTCTGTTACTTAATAGACATCATTCAAGAAATGTTTGTTTGATGTTCACTTTACATTTTCATCTTTAATTTTACCATAAGCACTGCTTTTAGCAGTTAACGATGTTTCTATGTGCACTACAACCATTTATATAATTAAAGTTTTTGTCTCAGTCTTTTTAGAAAAAAAAATACAGGAAAATTCTGTTGGAGTGAAAGATTGGATCAAACTCTTTTTGCAATTAATTCTTATCATTCAGAAAAATAATGAAAGCTGCTGAAGACACCTAGTATTCAATGAACTTGATAAAAACAGTATTTTTAAAAAGTAAAATAATTTGTTGCATATTATTCTTATGTTATGAAATAGTCTTTGCTCTTTCACTAGCCCTGGATATTTTACCTGTAGTTACCAGTTGCCAACAATTCTACTTCCATATAATAACTATACCTTAACATTAGTTAAACATCTCTGATGCAAGTGAGGAATTGTTGAACTGTTTCAAATATATTGTCTCACAGTTCAGTCTCAAATCACTTCAACCTATAATTAATCACAGATCTGTAGCAAATGTTGCTGGTCACGATGAAGCTCAGACAAATGTGATTGAGAATTACAGCAGGAATGAGCAATTTCAATTATATTTCAGACGCTTTCACTATTAATCAAATTAGGAATAAAAATCTCTCATTGATTTCCTGTGTGCACTTGTATTACTATAACACTTAAACTACTAATAAAAAAGTATCACAGAATCATAGAATGCTTTGGGCTGGAAGGGACCTCAAACACCATCTAGTTCCAACTCCCCCAGCCATGGGCAGGGACAACCTTCACTAGCCCAGGTTGCTCAAAGCCCCATCTAACCTGGCCTTGGACACTGCCAGGGAGGGGGCAGCCAGAGCTTCTCTGGGCAACCTGTCCCAATCCTTCAACACCCTCATAGAGAAGAAATTCTTCCAAATATCTAATCTATCCACCTTCACTTAACGCCACTGTCTTTTGTCCTTTAACTACACTGTTTGGTGTCACTGGCAAACTCACTGAGAATGCGCTCAGTCCTACTGTCCATGTTGTCAACAAAGATGTTAAACAGTGCCAGCCCTAATACCAACCCCTGAGGAACGTCACTTGTCACTGGACTTCACTTGGACATCGAGCTGTTAACTGTAAGCCTTTGACTTTGACCAACCATCAAATTCCTTATCCACCAAGTTGTCCATGTCAAATGCTTTGCACAAGTCCAGGTAGATGACAGCAGTGGCTCTTCTCTTATATACCATTGCTGTAATGCTGTCATAAAAGTCCAACAAATGTCAGGCATGATTTGCCCTTTGTGAAGCCATGTTGACTGTCACCAATTGGCTATGTACAGTAGGTCAGCAAATGAGAAAAATAGGGAATTACATACTTTGTACAAAGTAATTTCTCTGTTTGACTGTAGTATTCCTTCATTGTAGTTCAGATATAAATTGAGTAAAGTCCCATTAGATAAATTATAAGAAAATACTGTATGTGAGTCGTTATAAAAGAATCAAATTTGACTGCGATTTAGAAGAAATGAATTCTGTCCAACCATCACTGTGATTTCTCAAAGTTGTGAAGGATGTCTTGTTTTCTCTTAGAATACAAAAAGTAGGTTGCCACCTGCATCTCACAACGTATCTGTAAATAACAGATTGTTAGTGTTTTGCTGCCATGCATTAAAATAAAATGTAGCTGTGGATACGATTTGTAGTAGAACGCACCACTTTTGTTTCTAAAGCTGATAGCAGAGAAGCAAGAGTTATTAAACAGAGTCATAGTTTTACAGAAAAGCAAGTAATCAAAATTGCTTGTAAGAAACAAGAAAGCTGAGATGAATTTCATATAGTGATGTTTTCCTATCAAAACACACCATTTAAAGGTGAGTTTAATAGTGGAAATATGATTTCAAGGACAAGGAGTAACTTTGCAAGTTGTGTAATTGTGTAATTCAACTGGCATATAGACAGTAGAATATTGAGTTTCAAATGCAGTAACACAGAATCTCCTACCATTACTTCAAATAGGAGCTAAAAAAAACCCCCAAAACCAAAAAACCAAACCAAACCAAAACTCTTTATCATGTATTATAAAGCAAAAGAAAACCAAACCAAAAACTCAATAGTTTTGGGAGAGTTGCAAAAGCAACAAAGACAATATGGATTCAAGGATTCAGATCACATACAACTTGAGTACATCTTAAAATGTTTATAAATCCTAGTAGGTCAGGCTTGACTTCTGGTAGTTCAGTGTTCTGGATAGGCTGAAATTAACTTAAAAGTGTATCTGCATTTTTCCCTGTGCTACTGACCCTCCCCTCTTCTTCTAGTTCATTGTAAGACAAAAAGCAGAGATAAGTATATTTGAAATTCTTTTCTTTCTACGTAACCAGAACTAAAAAATAAAACTTTTTGTTAAGACAGTTGTCTTGTCTTCAACTCAGTTCCTATGGTTACCGAATTCTACGCTCCCTTCCGTACCAAAACAATATCAATTGTGAAAGTCTCAAAATTAGAGTTCTTGACTGAAAGGAAATAGCACAGAAACATGCCTAGGGGCACATCTAGAGCTACAATTTTAGGTGAATAATTTCTGAAGCTTGATAAAATTAGCATGAAACTTTTAGGTACAGTAAGCAAAGCAAACAAGGGGAGAAAAAATAAAATTAAGGGAGTCTATACTTGCTGTAAGATACTAACATTTTTTCTTGTATTTCATCCTGTTAAAATGCAGAGAGTGATGAAAGCAAGGAACTAGATTACGTGGTGTTTATCCTGCTCTCTCTCCGTGTCTTCCAGCTCAGGGGGCTGAATGTCCTGGGGGACAACTGGTCTGACTTAAAAGGCTGAAACAAAGAAGGAATCATTCCTTTTCCTCATTCTTGGTGGCCATATTCCTCTCCATATCCAGTATAGAGTGGAGATTCTCCTTGGCTTTCTTTTTACTGTTAATGGATTTGTAAAAATGTTTTTTGTTATCCCTTACAACAGAGTCCAGACTAACTTCTAGCTCGGGTTTTGCCTAGTTAATTTTATCTCTGCTGATGGCTAGAAGTGGCAGTTTTAGTCAAGGCCTAGTAACATTCCACACTGGTATAACAATATAAACTTCAATCCAGTGAGAAGTTGCTTTTCTGTGTCTTTTTTAGGAAGCTATTATTGAGAAATAGTCCTACTGGTTTTTAACTGGAAAAAATAAAAAAGACAAACCTTTTAATGCTGAACTGATGTAGGAAAACCATGAATTCTTTTATTATTATTACTCTATCATTGTTCTACTTTTAATATTCTTTTCTATTCTTTTATTATTATTATAACATTTTGTGTATCAGCTTATTAAATAGTAGAACACAATCTATTCAGCTTTTTCCATTGCACACCAAATGCTAGCTAATTTAGTTTGACAGTAAACTTGCAGCATACTGAATTAAAGATTCCTGAATAGATCAGAACATTCCATTTAAGGTTTTGCTTTTTTTTTTTTTCTTTCAACTTGAATTTATTAATAAAACATCAGGTAGAGAGGCCTTTTAATTGGGATACAACTTTGTATGCCTTTTCATGTATGAAAATGGTCTTTAGAATAGCTGCTCTACTGTGTGCTGACAGAGGATCATATGTTAGAATAATAACAACTGACAAACATATACATAATGTGTTTAATCTGGGAATTTGCACTTACTTCTTTAATCTCAATACATGCATCTAATGCAGTATACTGGAAAATTGGCTTGAGTCCCAGTGTCCTGGTTTTGGCCAGGCCAGAGTCAGCCTTTCCAAGCAGTCAGCTTGGGGTGAGCTGTTAGCCCAGGTGAGCTGACTTAGCTGGAGCTGTTCCCACACCACCTGACATCACTCCCCCATAAAAGGGGCTGGTCAAGGAGAGTAGCTCCTGTGTGCCTCTAGACCAGTCTGAGTGTGGCTGCTGTGTTGGGTTGGTCTTCAGTTGGTGCTGTTCTCATCAGTTTGGTATGGTACTCTGTGTTATCACTGGGTGTGAGTGAAATTTGCTGTGGGCTGTTATTCATTCCCCTTTCACCATGATTTTGTCAGTAAACTGTCCTTATCCCAACATCTGTTTGTTTCCCCCTCTGTTTGGGGCTGAACCACCACACCCAGTGTGGTGCATTGATGTGTTAACTGGTTTTCTGGCCTGTTCAGGGGAGCCTTTAAGTATCTTCGGTGTATGACATAGCAGTGGGTTCTGGGCAGGTTCTGTTGTGGAGACCTTCCTGGATGCTGTGTGTGATCTGCAAGGTGCCTCATGCCCAGTGCCTGTGGTGGGGAAGCGTGAGTGACCATAAATAGCACATGTTACTTCTGAGCCTGTATATAGACACAACACTTGGGTTCCTTGATGGCTTTGCTTAACTCTTTTGTGAATCAGTTTTTTGGGAGTGAAGAGACTAGTACTGACTGCCTGTTTTGTGCATACAGCTACTCTGAGGTGGTGCTGACTTTTATTTTGCAGGGGCTTTGTTATCTCCTGTTGCTAGGCAGTGATAACCTAGTGGTGTGTGTTTCACAACAAACTTCTAGCCTCAATGTTTTATTTCCTATTGTCTGCAATGCAAGGATTGTTGAGTAAATAACTTATCTAGAAACTTGGGTGACTTAAATATTTTAACTCTTAAACCATGCATTGCTGTGTCATAGCCAAAGTCAATGTTGTCCTACATTTTACTTCTATGTTCTACTGCAGTATGGACTGTCTCTTTAAGAACAGAACCAACGTGACTTTTGGATTTTGCTGTGGAGGTAGAATTCATTATTTAATTTAACCGCTATTCTGAAGATATTGTCTCTTGTGTAGAACTATCTCTAAAGCACAACATCATCTAGAGTAGTTGGAAGAGTAATGTTGACTTCTTGTTAATAGCAGGTTAATGTATTCTGATAGGACTTTATAAACACTTTCAGAGTACTTTGTGACTTGAAAAATGTTTTCTCAAAATGTCCTGCTGACCTTACTTGTTAGGCAGATTCTTTGATTGTGTTAGATGTTACCTTTGCATGTGTCCTTAGGGAATTGATGAAGCTTCCTCCTTTCCTCCAAATGGTGCTGGAGAGAAAGGTTTATTGAAAGGGGTTTAACTCTAGACAAATATTGAAAAGATCGTGAATGATACGGAAGTAGTGCTTAAACTTCATGTGATTAAAAACAAGTATGGCAGAACCTCTGTGGTCAAAAAAAGATATGAAACCAATTAGATAAACTTAGTTTCTATGAAGAGTAAACTTAGTTTACTCTGAAGAAAAGTAAACAGAGTTGGGTTTAAGTACCCAAATACCATCTCCTAAAAAAGAAAATCCCCAACTGAAATGATGTATTTTTGTCAGAGCTTTTCAAGGAGCTCTCCTGTTGTACTAACACATTATCCTTACTATTATTGCCTAAGAAAGCATCTGTTGTACAGCTGCTTGCATCATGCCATGTCAAAAATCTTTTGAGATAACTCTTTATTTTTCTTTAAGATGTATCTAAAAATAGAAGATGGATTATTATAGGCATTATGTTGAAGTAAACCTGTATAATTGCTAGCAAAAATACAGAACATGACGTTACTTATGTGCTACTTAAATAATATAATGAAATTCAATTCTGGAAGTCAAAGGTTTATTTTAGATACTTACAAGTACTTGCCTCTTGAAGCTAGTCATATTTTTTCAGATTTCTGTAATAAAACTATTATTGCATTGAACGCATTCATACATGTTTTGTAAAGTATCCCATGTCGTGAGTTTTACAACTAATGTAGTATAGATCTTTTAGGAAAGTAAAATTTATTTCTGAGTTGTTAATACTCTTATTTGTTCTGAAGAAAATTTAAAACCTTGAAAAATAGCGAAATTCTTATGAATAATTTGGGTTTTAATAAGGCTGTTTGTCACTGAGCAATTATTTTGAATGAACACTTCCCCATCAGTTTTAGCTCATGACCGTGGTCTACTGTGACTACCGATATATATTATTCTAAGAAATGCTCTAGTGAATCACAGAACTGTAGGGGTTGGAAGGGACCTCGAGAGATCATCTGGTCCAACCCCCTGCCAAAGCAGGCTCCCTAGGACATATCACTCAGATAGGCGTCCAGACAGGTCTTGAATATCTCCAGAGAAGGAGACTCCACCACCTCCCTGGGCAGCCTGTCCCAGGGCTCTGTCACCCTCACTGGGAAAAAGTTCCTCCACATGTTGGTGTGGAACTTCCTGTGCTCCAACTTGCAGCCATTGCCCCTTGTCCTATCTCCACAGACCACTGAAAAGGGGCTGGCTGATTCCCCCTGCATCCCCTGCTTAAGATAATTATAAACATTAATTAGGTTCCCCCCTTAGTCTTCTCTTCTCAAGGCTGAACATTCCCAATTTTCTCAGCCTTTCCTCATAGGGGAGATGCTCCAGGCCCTTAATCATCTTCTCTGGACTCTTTCCAGGAGATCCCTGTCCTTTTTATACCAGGGAGCCCAGAACTGGACACAATACTCCAGGTGGGGCCTGACCAGGGCAGAGTAGAGGGGAGGATCACCTCCTTTGACTTGCTGGCCACACTCCTCCTGATGCACCCCAGGATCCTATTGGCTCTCTTAGCCACCGAGGCACACTGCTGATTCAAAGATTGCTCAGAGCCATATGCTAAGCATGGTGTGCACTAGACTTTTTGTATTTTGAGCTAGAATGCAGAATCAGATAACTGAAACAGTAAACTTTTCCTAATTTCGTATTGAATTTTCTCTATGCCAGTATGTGATGTGTTGACTCTAGTTGGAGGTCAGGTAGAGTTAATACTCAGTTCACAGCACATTGTTTCTGTTGCTCCTTACTTCTCACACTTTCCCCTGTTTCAGTAGCTCCAAGAACTTTTCAATGTGAGTCCTTCCTATGGGCTGCTGTGGTATGAGGTCCTCTGAGGGCTGCAGGTAGACATCTCCACCATCATCATCCACATTCTGCAGGTGGACAGACAAGTTTCCATCTAAGCCAGGTGGCCACTGAAGCCCTCAACTCCCTCTCCCAAAACTTAGCTATGCAAAAACAATACATAGTAAATTCAGTCTAGTAAATGTCACTTTAAATTAATCCCTTAAATACAGTTCTGATGATCCACTGAAATGTAAGCAAAACGTGATTACTGTTAAATAGAATGTTAGGACCAAACCGCTATTTTTTTCCTACCTCTGAAAATGAAAATCATATGGCAGAAGCAAAAAGAACAGATCAAATAAACAAAGCATTATAGTTCATATAACCCAAAACTGTTTTCCAATGTCCAGTCTATCAATCTGCTAATGCAGCCTAGCAGAAAATAATCATATTCATGTTTACAAGTGTTCCTGAGCAAGTAGGTTTAATGAAACTTTTGCTACAACAGGCTTATTAATTTCAGGCTGATGATGTATCATTTAAAACTAATCCATCTTCAGAGTCGGAACAGGGGAAACTTCTTTTACTGTCAGGAAGGGCATGTATGAATCAGTAATTACAAAGCATTGCTAAGGTCCCCCATTTACTTTCATCTTGTGAGGAGATTAATAGCCATCCTTGGGATACCAGTTGCTTTGTATTTATCAAAGGGATGCCAGGGGCAGGCAGTTCTGCTGGAGGATGGATAGCAAGGCCAGATATGAAGAGCTGGCAGCACTGTTGGACTTGGGAAGGGGGAGGAGAGACAAGTGCTATTTTGTACACCTGATCCTCCCAAGCTCCCCTCCCCACTCCCTGTTTGGACACATCTTTATTCTTGTTCTCAGCTTAACTGGTTGCCTAAACCTAAGGCAAATATACTCTGCTGTTTCAAAGAACTACATTTAGATTTCACTGTAATGTCTCTCCCCTTGCTCCCCTGTCAGATGTCAACAAACAGCAAAGCTATCTTTCAGCAAAAACTGTAATTAGTATACTGTGAGTCAGGGAATCTTGTTTTTGGAGACCCATTTTGCATTTCACATGTTACTGTCTATGACTATGTGCATGTCTAGGACTATTCATGCATCTCTACTTCATTTCAGCTTTAAACACGACATACTTCCCTACGCTTGTCTTCTGCTCAGTCCTCTGTCAGAAATACTTGGTAAAGTCCAGTGAGGTGAGTTTTATAACTTTTTTTACTCACACTTGAAAAGAAATAGTTAAAAATATTATATATCTTTATTATACTAAGTGATCGAACTGCAATTCAGTCACTGATATTTCTCAAAAAACATCTGTATTCATTGTGTTAAAACCCGTATCTTATTTGTTTTCAACTGCATTACTAATAGTACTCAACTATTACTAATAGTTTACAGATTATGTAATATAGACATAAGTTTGCATTGGTAAAGTGACACACGGCTTCAATGTTAACATCTGAAGTATATGTAACTTTCCATATTTATAGTCAGTATTCTGTAGTTGTAGTTCAGCTACTCAAATTGAGCTCCATGTAATCCTTTATGTAGTCCTAAACCAGAATTTAATAAATTGCTTATTCTGATTGTTGAAAAGTATATTTTGAAATTCATATATATCAGTACTTTAGTTCCTTAAAGGGAGGGAAGAATAATGTATTTCACAGGTGGAAATTACATAGCATCATTCCAGTCATGGTATGAAGAGAACATGCACTGTAATATGCGTTGTATATGCACTGTAAATCTGTTAACACTTCAGCTGAAACAGAGTAACTTTCAAAATGTGATTACTAAACTTTTTCTGCAAGCTGCTTACAATGCAAATTGCTTACAGAAATGATATGGCAAGATAGAGAAATACACAGGTTACATACTAAAATGGGAAATTATAGGTAGAGGACGTGTAATTCTATTTATTTTTACTTTTCAAGTTTAGTCCAACCTCTCTCTGTCAAAGCAACTTCTCTTTTAATTTTTACTTTTGAGGTGTCCTTGAGTAAAAATGGAAAACAGTAAGTACTTCAGAATTGTATCATAAGGAAGTTTTATGACAAATATTAGTCCTTTCTGGAGTAAGAAATGAATATCAGCCTAGCACTGCAGAAACATTCAAACACCGTTCTGCAGTACCATGTCACCACAAAATTTGGCTTTCATGGCCCAGGGTGATGTTTCAGACAGCGGCATGTTTTTCAGTCTATGTTTCTAGCCAACAAGTAGTTCCTTCCACCATGGAATATTTAACACTTGGCTCAGCGTGTTCATGTCAGTGGTGTCAATTTGCAAGGCCTCACCATATCAAACCCAGTCACTGCTGTCTACTCCAGGGGTACTTTACTTGTGTGGCTCCCTCATTGCAGCGTGTTTCACATACATTAGTGACCTGTATGATGGCTGCCATGATTTGGGACACCCCTTGATCGTGAGCCCCATCTGTATGTTTCATCTTTTCCTAGATGTCGTAATATTTCATGGGACCATCAAATTACAGAAAGCTCACTCTTAGGCTCCCAATCGGAGTCTACCTGGGCTGCTTCAGTTTTGACATCATCTATTCGATTGTTGTGGGGTGGTTGGATAGATGATCTCTAAAGTTCCTTCCAACCCAAACAATTGTATGAAAAAATTGGTGTATTGCCAACACTTCTAGCTACAGATGCAAAGCTCAGCATTATTCTCACTGAAATTCAGGAATGAAAGGAAACTCCTTAACACCAATTTAGTGTTAAGCAGGCATTGCCTTTATTGCAGTGCTGGATGCACAGGGGATCACTCCAACCTCACATGCATACCAATTTGTAAGAGGTAGGCATTGTTATACACATCATGGTTTATATATTCATTAAGTCTTTTTACATATGCATCAGAATTCCCAGGATCATCATACATATTTGGTCTATTTCCTGGGATTAATTTATTTATGTACCCTCAGCCTTAAATAAAACTTATGAGGGTCTTTCCTTAGCTCATCACTCTACTTGTGTATTCTTCAAGTTTCTTATCTTGGTTCCAAGTGTTTTCTTCCTAGTTTATCTGCACCCCCCAGGATGTGTCAGTCACTGTTGTGATTTTTTTTCTCCCTGCTTGAATTATCTGAAGCCCCTTGCATTCATTCTTCTTAGTTCCTGGTTTATAGTGTGATGTTCCCCCTTCCGTCCTCAGTAATTACATAACAATAGCTCACTTTTGTGAATATGGCTTGTTTATGGATCCTGTATGATCATGAGTGCTGCTATAGGGACCACTAACTCCATCACAGCTAGACCCAATACACATGTATATCACTTTCACTATTCACAGATTAATATTTTCAGTTTAGACACAGCTCTTGCCTGTTTACAAAGTTGTTAATAATTTAGACTAACATGTGTATCCCAAGCAAGCTCTCCATGTAAAACTGTCACTGAAACTTTTAAAGTTTTGTTCGCTTATTAATGTACAAACTAAAAAAATAGAAAAAGAAAGATTAAATTCTGCTGAATAGATACAGAATGCCATGATCTTTTTGTGCAGCTTTCATTCTGGACCATATAATTAATGATGTTATCCAGAATTTTAATTTAGCTTAATTGTTAGGTTTAAAACAATTTGAAGCATTCTATTCACAATAACAATAGAATTTGAAGCATAGGTGAAACTAGTCATAGTTAGACTGAATTTGCCAAATAATTTTGGCCTAAACAAAAATGACATAATTATAAAAAACATTGACAAAAACTAACATTTTGTAAAATCAGTTATTTGCTACCCTTTTCCTTTAGATCATTTCTCTCAAAAGCAAAAAAGTTACACCACAGATTTAAAGATTAATAGAACTGAATGCATCTGATTGAATACACATTGAATGCTCAGTAGAAATGACTGACAACACAACGTTTGCAAATCATCATTCTCCAAAGTTAGTATCATTGCACAATATAAAAATGTGTATAGTGTTTAAAATATTCATTACTCTTCAAAAGTAAGCTAAGAAAAGTAATGAGTCTAATACACAGTGATAAGGTGCTCACATGGAATAAATGTGACTTTGGTTCAACTCTGCTGTTTCTCAGCGTAAGTGGAATTTGACTTATCATACTTGTGCAGGTGTTTTTGCCTTTTGTCAAAATTCCAACCACATACTCTTAAGTAGGATACCATACCAAACACAAGCAATAGACTGATGGAATGGATCCAAACAATGTATGTATGGTTCTGTTTTTTTAAAGATAAGCTAATAATCACATGGTTATGTGATACCACTGTATATCCAGTTTTGAATAAAGATACTTGCCAAACTAGTAGATTCTGTGCAAATTTACCTTAAGACAAGCTGTCATTAGACATAATATTAGTGACTTTTACATGTTGTCAAACAAGTCAAATTATGTGACCCTTATACAACAGTACACTTTGCATCAATGCAAGATCCTTTTCCTTGTCAACATCTGTAAGGGTACAGCTTTTTATTACATAACTGAAGGCTTCATTAGCACAGCTGAGCTATGGATAGCACCTTAGAAGAATTTTTTTATGTTCTAAAGAACTTTTTGTATCTGTGGGGCTTCTGGTATCAACCTCTACTTTCTGGGCTTCTCTTATAACTGTGGAGCCCACTACAATTTCAGGATTGTTTACCCTGAGAATGTGGAAGGGGTAGTAAGTTAGAGATGTATGCACACATAAATATATGTGTTTATATTAATTCTTATATATTATGTTATGTAAAAACATTTGTTTTACTTAATGCTTTTGAAAACACTTTCATTTATATCTATCTAAATTGTTTTATATTGTTCATGTAATAAGGTTGGCAGTTTTGAGACGTTAGTTCCCTGTTTCTTTGCCTTTCCAAGCACTGAGTAACAAGACTTTTCTGTGCACTGTTGCCTAAATAATTCTAGTTAAGTAATATTTTTCAATCCAACATTTAATTCAGCCCACAGTACAGTGTGTTAAGTTTTTCATTTGTGCAAGCCAAAATGAGCAATGTGATTCATGATTTATAACTTAATGATGGCTATGTCTGAGGCATACAATGAATGCACTATTCACAGAAGTTTGATTTTTTTTTTTTTGTTTATGCATTTACCAATTAATCTTTCATGAGGCTCCTTCATGAACAGTTGCAATGATTTTGTCATGGACAACTGAATTTCTATATTTTTCTCTCTGGCCAAAGCAAAGAATCTTAACCCTATGGTTTAAAATTAAATGAGTTCAGAGGTAATAAATTGTTGCCCTTTCTTTAAGTAGCACTGTTTTTAATAAGGATTATAAAAAAATAATCACAGAATGGTTTGGGTTGGAAGGGACCTCAAAGATCATCTAGTTCCAGTCCCCTGCCATGGAGAGGGACACCTTTCACAAAAAATTAGTAACAATTACAAAGAAGAACACATGTTAAAGTTGTAAAGCCTTTTTAGGGAGTTTTGAGGTTGGGGAGTAATAGAGACTGTTAATATACACCAGAGGTTTTTTCTGCATATTTAACAGACAAAATCCTCTCTTGGATTTTCCAGTAGGAAGAAATTGTAGGTTTGTGATGATTCAGACTTTTGCACTGAAAAATTCTACTATGGGAGGCAAGCTGAAGATGTACATTGTAATTCTACAAAAATCGTAAGGACAGTAAAAGGATAATGTTTTCCTACATTGACTTTGAGCAGATTCTAGCTATTGGCTGTAATTACTGCATTTGGGAGAGCAGGTTTTGCTACTGCCTGTTACTGCAATGATATCCACTTTTGGTGTGGCAAAGCAGATACGCACCATTCTGACAGGTGCTTTATCTTTCTGACGGCTTGTGTTTGTTGGACTTTGAGAAAACATTACTAAACACATGTATGTTCCTGATAATAGTTTAGGAAAGTATGGGAAATCTGAGCATTGCACTGTGAAGAAAATTTGGGGACACAACTTACTGTTTTTTACAAATCTTTCCTATGATACAGTTCTTATATCCTCATGATAATAGTAATAACTAAGAAGTTGTTCAGCTTTAATGTCTCTTTTATAGAGGAAAGCTGGCATGTTTGTATCACTTCTTGATAATAAGAATTCCCATCTTGTGGACTTTTTCCCCTTCCTTTTGGGAAGCACTGGGATCAAGCCAGAAGTTTTCTGGCGTTTGACTCTCTGGTAGCCTTCAAGTCAGATTGCACAGAACTGCAGGCTCTCAAATTAGAATAGGGCCACTATTCAGTATGAAGGATGATTAATGTTCTTGCACTGCTGCCCTGAGGAACTGACCTTTGCACTGCTGAAACTTGAATCAGTGACAAATCACAGCTTTCATTAAAATTACCCGTCATGACCACAGTGTGTCTGAGATGTTGGACACTTAAGTGAATCATAACTTTATCTTTTCATAAATAAGTGTGAGGTTTCCTGTATACAGTTTTACAGAGAGTAGCTGTGTAGGAACTGAGACAAAGGAAATGTGTTGGGTGTGAGGGGAGAAAAACGTGTAATGTATGGTTATTTTTCCTTTCCTTCTCACGTGGCATTTCTGTTCTTAAATAGATTGGCTGTAATATTAGCAATTAGATGAATCATGGTACATGATTTTAACCTTTGTTGTTATATAACAATAGCTTAGAAGTTTTAGAAATCACTTTCATTATGGCTGTGAAACTGTTCAATGATTCAGTTTTATTTTTAAGAACAAACTATTTTCTGAGTGTTCTTTCTGTTGCTTTTGGCAAACTATCTCAGCAAATTTTTTGTCATACCCTGGCACTTTTGCATCTTAACAGTAATGCAATTAGAGCTCATTACTCATCTTTTATTTTAAGTTACATTTATACCTTGTTCCCTAAGCATCTACCCCATGGACTACTTCTACATAAGCAGACTGTGTGTAAGCAGTGTCTGCTTCCAGTATTTGCAGGACTAATTTTTTCTTTTATTTCTGGGGAAAATGCCTATTATATATGTTCAATGGGGGGTGGGGGGTGGGGGGAATGCAAAAAAGCCAATGCCAGTAAAGCCAATGGCAAAAAAAAAAGAATTTAGTGGTACAAATGTAATCTCTAAATGTAGCTGTGATATTGATGAATTACTTCACATAGAGTAGACGTAGAAAATGTAGCAATTAGTAGTGAGACCTCATTGTTATAGAGGAAACTTCTGGGGGAGGAAGTAATTTTTTTCTGTACAAAAAGCTATTTGATTAAATGGCATTTCAATATAGTGAATTTCAAATATTCTTATACATACATGCCATAATAAAGGCAGGAAAATATGAAGAAAATGTTCTACAGTTATGTAAGTTCTAAATACTGCTGGAAGCTTGCTTGAATTTTTATGCCTGTTTTCAATGTTATATTAATATTCATATTATAATGGCAAAATAAGGGATAAAGGATTTGCATATGAGTATTTATGAGAACAAAAAAAGTATCAAAGTCCTTCAAACTGTATTTTGAAACTAGAGCTGTGCTGACAAAAATTCCTAAGCAATAAATAAATACCTATATCAAAAAGCTTAAAATCTTAAGGCACTGAAAAAAACATAGTCTCAAAAGGCTGCTGAGTTAGATCGTGCTGCAGTATGGGACTTACATCTGAAATTTTGATAGCTTTTTAGCTGATAAATATTCAGTAAGGTTTGCTTGTTTCCTTCTTGGTGCTACAGAAAAGTTAATTGCATTCTTTTCAGTACTTCTCAATGTCATGGCCACTTGTGTTCCAAGCTGCAAGTGCCCTTTTTGGGGTGGCTGAAGGAATTCCTTCACATATTTTAAATTACTTTAACATATTTTGAACAAAAAAAGGTTTGATTTAGATTACATAAGCAAGAATTTTATGATGAAGGTGGTAAGATACTGGCACAGGTTTTTCAGAGAAGCTATGGAACTATTACTATTGGAAGCGCGTTCAAAGTCAGGTTGGACAGGACATTGAGCAACCCGTTCTAGTCCATGTTGTTCCTGCCCATGACAGAGGCCTTGGACTAGGTGATCTAGGGGATCACAGAGTCCTTTCCAATCCGAACCTTCCTATGCAACTATGATTCTACATATGGAAAGTGCTTTGAGAATTGGTTTGGGAAATTAAGATTCACTGTAATGGACTGATTTTTGTAACTAGCAGAATGACAGATTTATTTTTTTTTTGAGGAAGTCCTTAAATATTCCTTTCTTCTCCTTTGCCTCATCCAGCAAATTTAGGAAATCATTCATATGGGTGTGCTTTCTTTTTCCTCTACCAGAAACTCAGATATTCATTTACCTCATTCCAAGTTGATCATGAATTAACAGGAGAACGATGAGTTCAAGAGAAGACATGGAAGAATAAGATACAGTACCTAGTGGTATTGCCTTGCAGCTCAGAATTATGGATTCTGTGCCTAAACCTCTGCTGCTGAACCGTCCCTAAGGTTTTGATTTCATGCATAAGTTACTCGCTTGCTTTTCTGTAATACCTCTTTGGAAAACTGAGCCTGTGTTTCAAAAATCTTTTCTTCTGACAAAGTAGTTTTCTTTTTACTACTTTAGATGGTAAACACTTGTCTGCAGGTCTGTGTCAAGGCCTGTGCTGGTGAGATCCATCACAGTAAGTGGTCTCCGTTTAGCTAAGTTTGGGGTTCCACATCCACGTCGAAGAGAACCACAACCTCCTCCTCTGAGCAGATGAGTGCTTGCTGTCACTTCATAGCGTGTCTTCCATGTCTATAAACTATCTTTATTTTAGAACTCTACTTTTTCATCATGGCTTCTTGTTCCAGTGAAGCCGAACAATTACTCCTTTTATGATGAGAGTAGAAACAAGAGTCACAAAGTGTTAGGTTTGTAATTTGATGTTTGTACTGGTGCTCTGTCCCGGTATTGCAGATAGCAGTACTAGATAAACTACTTAATGACATATGAACGGAGTAAAGCGCTCTCCTGGAACTTCACCCCCTATCAGTTGCGTAGAGTCACATTCACTCACACTAGAGTCTATGTGAAATAGACAGTTATGATAATTATCCAAAACACAGGAGGCACATTTTAGTTTTTAACTAGTGTTTAATAATTTAACAGTACCCTAAAAATTAATTGAATGTTCAGGAAAAGTGGTGACAGCCTTGGAAATGGACTTATGTCTTCATCTACAGAAGCTACATCACTAACAGAAGTGAAAGATTGCATCATAAATCTCTCTAAAAGTAAGCTAGCTGAATGGTTTGATCTGCTTCCTTACTGGGTCTCTAGGAAATCATACAGGAAGAAAGCATATGCAGCGTAAAACTTCATGAAGTGGGTAGTCAGATGGATGGAGGGGAGAAAAGGTGACTGAAAACACTAATTAATTATTGGCTTGACTGGGTTATGCTAAAATTTGTAGATCTGATACACACAAGACAAAAATAGCTTAACACAAAACTTAAGAAATTTTTGTTTTAATGGACTTATTTATTCTCTTAAGTATATTGCATTGCTGATAAAGACACTATTTGGTTCACGCTGTTCATTTTCTTGCCAGTCTACTTAAATTAATCGGTAGAAGCCTGACCAGCAGGTCAAGGGAGGCGATTCTGCCCCTCTACTCTGCTCTTTGTGAGACCCTACCTGGAGTATTGGGTCCAGCTCCGGGGCCCCCATACAAGAAGGTGAACTTGTTGGAGCAAGTCCAGAGGAGGGCCACAAAGATGAGGAGGAGCCTGGAACACCTCTCCTGTGAAGGCAGGCGGAGAGCTGGGCTTGTTCAGCCCAGAGATGAGAAGTGTCTGGGGAGATCTTCCTGCAACCTCCCAGTAGCTACAGGAACCTTGGAGTGGGACTGTTTGTCAGAGAGTGTAGTCATAGGACAAGGGGGAATGGGTTTAAAACTCAGAGGAGACTTAGATTAGATACTAGGTAGAAATTCTTCACTGTGAGGGCTGTGAGGCCCTGGCACAGGCTGCCCAGAGAAGCTGTGGCTGCCTCCTCCCTGGCCGTGTTCAAGGCCAGGTTGGATGAGGCTCAAGGCAACCTGGACTAGGGGAGGAAAAAAACATTCTACAAGTCTGTGTTTTGCAGACATGTGAACATCTGGGTATTTTAAGCCTCTGGAGACAGTAGTGTATTGACTGTAAGTGGGTTCAACTGAGCTTCAAACTAGGAAATGATCAGTTATTTTCCCTCTATAAATCAGAGCAGGTCACGTGTTACTTTAGCAATTGTCACAACTTGCAATTGTAAGTGTTCCTAGCAAGTTAATACCCCAGCTAGTGATCTGCAATGGGACAGCCTATTTGGTAGCAGTCTTAAGATTGAGCAGAAACTGAGGCCCTAGAACTTGCATGCCGCAGAACTGTCCGGCAATTGCTCTGACAGTCACCTACTGCGAGGGCAGGATGCAGTTTAACATCTACAGTAATGAATCGGATATTCAGATACTCTTTCCCCACAGTGGAATCCCAAAGACATCAGATAGTAACCGTTTTTATTCAGTTCCAAGCCGTGAAGGTATTCTCAGAAAAGAATTATTTCAGAATTTGACACAGATTACACTTCACTAATAGGTTAATAACTTTTGTTACCTCACTTCACAATCTGAAATCTTATTCAAATTCTACAGTTACCCAACAAATCATTTATGTGATTCTTTTGGTCGACGGAATTACTACATAAAACTAGGATTTATGCAAAAATTCCTCAAGCAATTCAATTTTATTGGTGTCACATAACAAAATAATCACAGGTGATAACTTCAGCAGTGACTTTTTCCCTTGAAGAAAATAAAATAGGTCTTCTAAAAGCATCTAGAAACACACAGCTAGCATTTATGAGCGATAACAAGTAATTATAATTAAGGGTCATATAAGAATAAACATATGTCTCCAACACATTTATTTCAGCCTGTAGTGATGTGTTGAGAAAAGGCAGCAGCAATTCCGTACAGCGTGCTGTGTGCAATAGGAAAGTTAGGAAGAGGTTCGGTCTTTTGAAGGAAGTGAAATGGCAGATTGTAAAATGGGACCGGCAGCGTCTCTGTATGCTTAAGTGTGGTGGTTATACAAGGATGCTTAGGAGATTCACAGTTTACTATAGAACAAAAATAGTTAGCTTTTATTTTTATTTAATTGGCTTTTTCAAAAAAGTCATCTCTTTGGCCCTTCTTTGAATTTTGTTATTCTGTTCCTTCTTCAGAGCAGAGGGTTGTCGAAGTCACAGAGAATAATGTTCCAATTTATACTGTAGCTGGCCAACAAGGACTCCGAATAAGAACTGAATATTGTAGGAGTTTGCTGGGTCCAGGACAGGTTAGGTCTTTGTCACGCTTGCACCCCAGAAGGTAACAAAGCACTACACAGCTGCTAACTCCCCCTTCTCCCTGCCAGGGGCTGGGCAGGAGAAGGGGGAAAATACACAAAGGAAGAGAATAATGTTAATAGCAAAACCAGTAATAATTAAAGGAGTGATGCACAGATGCAGTTGCTCACCACATACAGAAAAAAGCCCAGCCTGATGGCCAGTCTGGTTCTGAGCAGTGAATCTGCCTCCTGGCTAGTTTCCCCAGCTCTAGATGGAGCGTGGCATTATATGGCAGGGAATATGCCTTTGGGGCAGTGTCCTGGCTGTGCTCTCCCAGCTGCTTGTGTGCCTGGCAGGGCGTGGGAAGATGAAAACTCCTTGACTCAGCGTAGACACTGCAACTACCTGGCCACAGCTAAAGGCATCAGTGTGTTGTCAACACTATTCTAATAGTGAAACCAAATCGCAGCCGCAAACCGGCTCCTAGAAAGAAAACTAATTGCTTCAGCCAAAACCAGGACAATCTTGAACAACTTGATATATTTTGCATATATTAAAAAGTGTACGCAAACTACACGTGCATGTGTAGATAGATGCATTGAAAAGTGACCTAACAGAAAAGCTGATCTCACGTAGGTGTTCATGGGGGCTTTTATGACTGATTTAGTGCAAAACAGAGCCCTCATGAGCAGTGTATGCCTCATCCATGGAAGTTAGTGAGATCATTCTCAAAATAAATGATGGAATATAAAGGAGTCATTTCTTATCTGATGTTCAGTTGAATGGCAGCCACTAAATCCACACACTGTGAAGGACTGCTGTCTCAGGCAGTGGTAGTTTACAATTCTTGCAGCTTTTGCAGCCGGCAATTTTTTCTGTGAGTCACAGTGAGACCACAGTGAAACACAACTTCAGGTGTGCTGATGTAAGTCAGTTGTAGGTATTTTTGTGTCTCTTATTGCATAGAACAGGATTAACCTTCTATTATTCTAGTGGTAAACAAAATGGAAGTTTTGGTGAACGATTTCCTCTTCTCTGCACTTTATGAATTGTCCATCTTATGCTCTCAGTCAGGAATCCAATAGTTTAATAATTGCTTTATTGTCACATGCATATATATCAAAATGTATATAAAAACTGTAAAGCACATGAGATTCCTTCAGGTTAGAAATGTCTATATAGATTTAATATGTTATTAACTTTCATTAGACAGTTAGGCAAAACCTGTGAAATCTACCAGACAGGAACATAAATGAAGTCACAGTTTCAGGTGACCGATTGAAAGAATTTGTTTGACGCTTTCTGGTGTCACCCAGAGGATGCCTCAAAGATTTATCCCAAAAAAGCTTAAAATACATTGAGGGAATCAAAGGAGGAGCTTTGAAAGCTTGTTCTCTGCTCAGCCAAGGGAGAGTTAATTTTCACCATAAACTGGGACAGGATGCAGCCAGGAAGGGTGACCCAAGCTGCTCAAAGGTGTTATTCCCTATGATGTGTCATGTTCATTATAACAAGGAGGCTGTCTGGGGAAGGGCTCCAGGACAGGCTCAGGGATGGTTCCAGCTTCAGGATGGCTCTGAGCTGTGTGGTGATTCTTGAGTGAGAAAGTGCCCTGTGGATTCTAAATCCTGTTGTTCTTTCCCTCTCCCTGTGCTGCCCCAGCAAACTGTCCTTACCCCACAGCCCATGAAGTTTGCCTTTGTCTCCCCATTCCCCTAACCCCCCAGGGGAGGGGGATAATAACCGCTGCGTGGTGCTCAGCTGGGATTAAACTAGGGCAGAATTTAATGTGTTAGGTGCATGAAACATGAAGCCAGGCTTCAAATGACAGTGTACATATATATGTCCATAAAGTTGTTGCTAATAAGTTGTGCCAAAAATGCGTATTGATAGAAGATCAAACTATGATTTTATGATTCTGTTATTCTAATTTGCACTTGTTCATAGAAAACAGCCTATCAAACGTAGTACAACCCTTATGAGAGTGCTTGGCTTAAATCTAGGCTTCATTTACTGCTTCTCTTGCACTCTAAATACCAATGGATTCTTTTAACCTTCAGTCCAAATAAAATACATCAGACTCTCCAGCTCACTATTCTTGACAATCTAGTGAGGAGAATTGACACTTGTGCAGGGCACATTTGGAAAACAGGATATAAGATTCAGAGGACATACATTGCAAAAAGAACAAAGTTAATGTCAAATTTTATCATGGAAGATACACGAAGTAGAAAAGAAGCAAATAAAGTTTAGGTGGGGTTGGTTTGTTCTAAATAAAAAATGTGGAAGCTTTCAACCTCTATAAAACTTTACTTTGTCAATATTCCTAAGAAGCAATCAAAGCCTGACCAGAGTGGGATTTGAAAATTATGCTTCTACAAAGAGCAATGAATACACACGCTATGTTACTGTCTGAATAAGAGATTGGCTTTTGCCAATCTCTTAATCAGGCAGTAAAATTATTTCTTTTAAAAGGTGGATTGGAAATAAGGAGTATATAGGTTTTGCCTAATGAAACTTCTTGTAATTTTATCTATACCTTGTTGCGTTTCAGTATGCTAACATGAATCATGCCATAATATGTTGGCAACTAAGGAAGTACCTGGAATAATTTTGCATCAATCCTAGGCCAGTGCCTAATGCTGATGTGGAAATATCCATCCCTTCTCCACACCCTCCCCTCCCCAATTATGTCTAAATAAGGTGAACCACCAGGGCTATGACTTCCAAGATACCCACCATGAGAGGAGAGAGAGCTATGTACATTTTTCAGCTCTTCCATGGGTCTGATTGCACCCAGAAGCACAAGATTTTATCATCTTGATCTGAACATGTGTAAAATATGCTTTGTGTTAGACCTTGAATTATCCAATCCCATCCAGATTTCTTGGTGGAGAAATTAAAGTGTTGATTACAGAACCCTCCAGCAAAGAATTCTAGAGGTGGTTATGAGATGCTGCGTACTTTTCCCATCTTCCTATTTATTAAAAAATATGCCTACTGTTATTTACCAGTTTTCTTGCATCAATACAAAGTTTCTTTCTTAGCTCGGAAAACACAAACACAAGAGGGCACACACATCTACAAACAGCATACTGACTGACTCTGTGGCATGTTTCCTAAGCTGTGTGTCGCTAACCTTTCCCAGTGTTATCCATGTAGAAGTCAATTACCAGGCTTTTGCCCCCCTGCCCCCAGAGCTCACCACTGATCCAGTACTGGTTAGAATAACAGTTGTAATTTGATTTTGCAACACATACAGTCTACACACTGGTATATTTCCAAATACAGTAATCCTTAGGTGCTCACCATAATTCTTTAGGTGCACCTATATAGAATAAGTTGTTAAAAAATAATTAGAAAAATAGTACTTAAGACACAAGCAACACAACATCATCTCAGTTAATCACATAAAAAGGCAGACACTTTTTGTTTACTTTTATAGAGTCACTTCTTGTTAATTTTTTCAGTTTCAGTTTGGACTTCTACCAGAATATCTCATTTTAGTGGAAGTACAGCATCATCAAGTGCAAGAAAGAACATGATGCATCATGTTCCAGAATTTAGAGTTTCACAAGGGAGGCAAACGTGCTGTAGACAGCAGAACACAAGTATTATTTTGAGATCTCAAATTAACTGGAAAGTGTCAACTTATGCTTGTTGCATAGTGTGATTAATTGATAAGTTCACTTGTTACTAGGTATACACCTGACTTGAGCATGACTCTCTCCAACCTGGGCCAGCCTTTCCAATATTAAAAAAATATTACCACAGCATGGAATATTCTTTTTAGTTCCTTGTTTAGGCAACAGTCATTTCATATATGAGTTCAATGCCACAAGTT
This sequence comes from Hypotaenidia okinawae, assembly GCA_027925045.1. Lineage (NCBI taxonomy): Eukaryota > Metazoa > Chordata > Aves > Gruiformes > Rallidae > Hypotaenidia > Hypotaenidia okinawae. The sequence continues at coordinate 12,210,973 of BSDF01000006.1, forward strand.
GCATAAAAATAGACTAAACACCGTACAGGAAGACATCAGTGATAAGAAAACACTTCATCCCTACTTTAACTGTCCCTTAGCATAAACTGCTGCCAAACAGCATTCATATATATTATTTCAAAGTTGTCTTATCTATCATTAACTTTGCTGCCTAAGTGACATCACTAGCTGGAAGTATGATTTTTGGATCACTGCCTATAAGGACCATAACCCACTATGGTGACTTTTTTCTTCAAAATGGAGGTACTCCCTCAGTTGGAATTTAAGCTGAAAATTGAATTACCGTGTCTGGCAAAAGATTACCAGGGACACAAACAAGATGGGGAATGCTTAATTTCCCCACAAACATGGCATCTGTGCTAGTTGTACATGGAGATAGTGAGAATAAGGTGGTAAGTACTTGATAAAAGAATTTATTGGGGGGGGTGGGGTGTGTGTGTCCCTTCTTTTTCCATCTCTGCCTAGATACTGTAGGCAGTTCTTCTCAGTCATCAGTCATTGTTACATCAGCTGTCTTCCCCAGCTTCTGATCTATCTGAATAATTTTTAACTCGCCACATCTTTTCAGCTCTCATGGTGTATGTTTCAGTCTGGTTCCCTTTAAGTGATTCTATGCCCAGCTTTGTAAACACCATTCAGAAGTTCAATCCAGAGTGGAAACCTCTGATAATGTTCTTATCTTTGAACCAAAGCCTAGTTCTTGACTGAATCTCTACAACTGTATTGGAATGTAACTTAATAACAGCAGAAACATTTTTTTAATCCTGACGAGCAGTTTAAGTTATGAATTACAGAGTATGAATGCTGTGGTTCATATGAACTGGAAGTGCAGTTACAAATGAAACTAAGAGGTGTATTTGTCCTTTGGTATATGAAGAAAAGTTAGCACAGTATACTACAGGAGAAGGTGTACGTCTACACCACTATGTATTAGTAAGAAAACAGGTATATTATGGAGTTACACTTCTTGAAGAACTCCATGTTTGCCTCACATGCAGATAAAGTATAGGATTGTAGGATGTTTCCATGAAGGGTCTAAATTGGACATATAAAAGTGAGAGCTATGAATCATGATTTTAGTGACCAGACTCATTCAACCCAAAATCCTAATTATGTTTTGAAAGTGTCATTCTCCATAGGTTTAAGTCCTCATCTACCCATGTCTTCCTTTGGAAGTGTTGGGATGTTCATGTTTTTATCCAGTCGCACTACACCGACGTATAGCCTAGCCTACATCAATGCAAAATGCATTTCTTAAGTCTTTGTATACGAGTAGCGGGGACTGGAGTTCTCAAAAAACTTTCTGCAATGTCTCTGAAAAACAGGGTGAGCCAAAAGCAGTGAAATCTGGGACTTGATTACCAAGATGAAGCTTCACCACTTCTTCACTTTATCATAGCATAAATTTTACAGGTTCGTTTTAATCAGTTTGTAGGACTAGAAAGGATCAGACTTGCAGGATCAGTGTACCCATTTCTCCTTTATGTGGCAAAAGATCTTAAATTATGGTTGTAATCAGCCACTTTGTAAAAAAGTTAAAGTATGCATGTGCTGAATGGTACATCGTAGCTACTTTTACCATGCCTACTTTGATACCAGCCTTCTGCAAATTTCCAGCTTCAAATAATGAAAGACATCTAGAATTTGTATTAACTTCAGCTCTAGTCTTTAACTGATGTTTCCAAACCATTATAACCCGTGACTGACGCATTGTTGCAAGGCACCACAGTAGCACTTTTTTCTTATGGGAACGCTCACTGCCAGAGAATATCAATGTCTTGCTAACTACAGGAATACTGTAAATAGAGTCTGCCTGGGACAACTGTTATGGATAAGATTAGAGTAGTTCAAAACTCACATACAGCTAACAGAAATATGTCTATTTATTCTGGTTTACCTCTTGAGGGGGTATGTTTCTTTCAAATCTAAACAACAGCTAGAAGATGAAGGCCTGGCCACATTTCACTCTTCTCTTGGCTTTACAAAAAATTTGACATACAGGAGAAATCAGACCCTTCAACATTTAAGAAAAACAGGAGCATATGCAGGTCTCCGCTGTCATTTGTAACTGCACGGTCCTAGTAGAAGAACTCTTCAGATTGAAGAATTTAATAGCTGGGGGATAAGACATTCATTAAAATCCTCCTCCTATGAAAGGGGTATGTGCAAATTCTCTCGAAAGCTGGAAGAGAGCACAAATACCAGCTACCGCTTCTTATAGCTGATGCATACAATGAATAGCCTTGTTGTCTACAAAGAAAGATTGACACATCAGCAAAGCCCAAAGGAACAGTTTTTGGAGGTTTTTTCCTTACTTGTTACTGGATGTCCTCAGTACTGAAAGACTTAGACAAAGACTGTCCTTCAAAGAAAAGAACTCCTCCAATTCTCTCTACAGAAAAGTCTGACCACTTTTTTCCATTAAGAAAGGCTCATGGTTTTCTTTACATCCCATAGATCTTAGAATGTCTATCAAGTGCTATCAGCATCTGCTAGAAGAAAACTGGGATATAAGAAAACTTCCCCTCTGATGTGATATCTACAGGGATCTTAACGTACTGATTCCCAGCTAAGAGGCTGAGAAGAGGAGTAAAAGCACTGCCTCCATGCTTAGGCACTGTCTGTACACTGCCCAGGCATTTCAACTCTTCTCGCGTAAGTGAATCCTTGGATATCTGGAGCATACACACTACTGGATTAAAAAAAGAATTAGTTGATAAATGCATGAGAGGACAGACAACTCTTCTTCCCATTAACAGTGGAGTTATATTCATGGATTTTCCCCACATGCTCACCTCTCCAAAAAATGCATTAGGAGGCACATGAAGCATACAGCTAATATCCTTTGTCAGATAAAACCTCAGTATAGATCAGTGTCCTATTCTGGATTGTTACACCTGTGAATGCAAAATGGCTGTAGAGATAAAAAAAAGCATGTCAAGTGTAGTATTTACTTGGGTATACCCTTCCATTAGGCAATGATTAGAGCTTTCTTAGCTGGGATTGCATCCGCATTCTGTTTTGTGTAATCCTTCTTTGTACCTGTATTTTTGGGTCTTCAAAGCAGCCCATAGGAATGAGTCTGAGGCAGAAACTAATAAAAGATTTTTTAAATGATAGAACATTAACAAGAAATTTAGAAATAGAAAATTTGCCTTCATATTGCAAGAATTATCTCCTTGGCATTATATATTGTAAGGATTTCCATCATATCTCATCCTTTTAATGTCTTTGCCGGATGGCTTTCTGGGTGGCACAATATTTATAATTTTCTTTTAACACAGGGCTTGCATAATTTTTCAAGAAATGAGCTAATAGTGTAGTAACACTATACATAGCAGGTAGCCAGGGCAGACAATAAATCACTAAGTTTATCTATAAAAATATTAGTTAGGTTGCCTCAGAAACCATTGTAAATATGGTTTCTCTATTCTTCTGTGCAGTTCATAATATATCAGTTTGGAATAGTTTACTGCTCAGGCAGCCGACAGGGTAGTTTCTAAAGTTATGTCATTCTATTGGTTATAAATGTAAAGTCTTTTGCAAATTCTATAAAATACCAGTTCTTGGCTTAAATTTAATGTTACTTAAGGGCTGGTAAAGGAATGAGTTGCTTATTGCATTGCATTACAATGGCACAAAGATTGTACACTTTGTTGAGGATTACAACATTGATCAACTAGAGCTAATCACTGGAAGGAAATAGCACTGGCTGAGCATTTCACTTTGAAAATTGTATCACTGTTTCCATGGTTGTAGCAGTTTATTATTTCATACCAAGGCCTGGGATCTCCCAGGCCTGGGTATGAAATAATAAACTGCTACAACCATGGAAACAGTGAGACAATTTTCAAAATGAAATGCTAAGACAGTGCTATGTACATCCAGTGATGAGCTCTTGTTGATCAGGGATGTAATCCTTAATAAAAGTGTACAATCTTTGTGCATTTAAGTAATGCAATAGCAACTAAGTCCAATACCAGCCCTCAAGTAACATTAAATATAAGCCAAGAACTGGTATTTTATGTGAAATTTGCATAAGTCTCTACATATTTAACTAATAGAATGGCATAATTTTCGCAACTACCCTGTCGGCTGCCTGAGCAGTAAACTATTCCAAACTGATATATTATGAACTGCACAGAAGAATAGAGAAACCATATTTACAATGGTTTCTGAGGCAACCTAACTAATATTTTTATAGATAAACTTAGTGATTTATTGTCTGCCCTGGCTACCTGCTATGTATAGTGTTACTACACTATTAGCTCATTTCTTGAAAAATTATGCAAGCCCTGTGTTAAAAGAAAATTATAAATATTGTGCCACCCAGAAAGCCATCCGGCAAAGACATTAAAAGGATGAGATATGATGGAAATCCTTACAATATATAATGCCAAGGAGATAATTCTTGCAATATGAAGGCAAATTTTCTATTTCTAAATTTCTTGTTAATGTTCTATCATTTAAAAAATCTTTTATTAGTTTCTGCCTCAGACTCATTCCTATGGGCTGCTTTGAAGACCCAAAAATACAGGTACAAAGAAGGATTACACAAAACAGAATGCGGATGCAATCCCAGCTAAGAAAGCTCTAATCATTGCCTAATGGAAGGGTATACCCAAGTAAATACTACACTTGACATGCTTTTTTTTTATCTCTACAGCCATTTTGCATTCACAGGTGTAACAATCCAGAATAGGACACTGATCTATACTGAGGTTTTATCTGACAAAGGATATTAGCTGTATGCTTCATGTGCCTCCTAATGCATTTTTTGGAGAGGTGAGCATGTGGGGAAAATCCATGAATATAACTCCACTGTTAATGGGAAGAAGAGTTGTCTGTCCTCTCATGCATTTATCAACTAATTCTTTTTTTAATCCAGTAGTGTGTATGCTCCAGATATCCAAGGATTCACTTACGCGAGAAGAGTTGAAATGCCTGGGCAGTGTACAGACAGTGCCTAAGCATGGAGGCAGTGCTTTTACTCCTCTTCTCAGCCTCTTAGCTGGGAATCAGTACGTTAAGATCCCTGTAGATATCACATCAGAGGGGAAGTTTTCTTATATCCCAGTTTTCTTCTAGCAGATGCTGATAGCACTTGATAGACATTCTAAGATCTATGGGATGTAAAGAAAACCATGAGCCTTTCTTAATGGAAAAAAGTGGTCAGACTTTTCTGTAGAGAGAATTGGAGGAGTTCTTTTCTTTGAAGGACAGTCTTTGTCTAAGTCTTTCAGTACTGAGGACATCCAGTAACAAGTAAGGAAAAAACCTCCAAAAACTGTTCCTTTGGGCTTTGCTGATGTGTCAATCTTTCTTTGTAGACAACAAGGCTATTCATTGTATGCATCAGCTATAAGAAGCGGTAGCTGGTATTTGTGCTCTCTTCCAGCTTTCGAGAGAATTTGCACATACCCCTTTCATAGGAGGAGGATTTTAATGAATGTCTTATCCCCCAGCTATTAAATTCTTCAATCTGAAGAGTTCTTCTACTAGGACCGTGCAGTTACAAATGACAGCGGAGACCTGCATATGCTCCTGTTTTTCTTAAATGTTGAAGGGTCTGATTTCTCCTGTATGTCAAATTTTTTGTAAAGCCAAGAGAAGAGTGAAATGTGGCCAGGCCTTCATCTTCTAGCTGTTGTTTAGATTTGAAAGAAACATACCCCCTCAAGAGGTAAACCAGAATAAATAGACATATTTCTGTTAGCTGTATGTGAGTTTTGAACTACTCTAATCTTATCCATAACAGTTGTCCCAGGCAGACTCTATTTACAGTATTCCTGTAGTTAGCAAGACATTGATATTCTCTGGCAGTGAGCGTTCCCATAAGAAAAAAGTGCTACTGTGGTGCCTTGCAACAATGCGTCAGTCACGGGTTATAATGGTTTGGAAACATCAGTTAAAGACTAGAGCTGAAGTTAATACAAATTCTAGATGTCTTTCATTATTTGAAGCTGGAAATTTGCAGAAGGCTGGTATCAAAGTAGGCATGGTAAAAGTAGCTACGATGTACCATTCAGCACATGCATACTTTAACTTTTTTACAAAGTGGCTGATTACAACCATAATTTAAGATCTTTTGCCACATAAAGGAGAAATGGGTACACTGATCCTGCAAGTCTGATCCTTTCTAGTCCTACAAACTGATTAAAACGAACCTGTAAAATTTATGCTATGATAAAGTGAAGAAGTGGTGAAGCTTCATCTTGGTAATCAAGTCCCAGATTTCACTGCTTTTGGCTCACCCTGTTTTTCAGAGACATTGCAGAAAGTTTTTGAGAACTCCAGTCCCCGCTACTCGTATACAAAGACTTAAGAAATGCATTTTGCATTGATGTAGGCTAGGCTATACGTCGGTGTAGTGCGACTGGATAAAAACATGAACATCCCAACACTTCCAAAGGAAGACATGGGTAGATGAGGACTTAAACCTATGGAGAATGACACTTTCAAAACATAATTAGGATTTTGGGTTGAATGAGTCTGGTCACTAAAATCATGATTCATAGCTCTCACTTTTATATGTCCAATTTAGACCCTTCATGGAAACATCCTACAATCCTATACTTTATCTGCATGTGAGGCAAACATGGAGTTCTTCAAGAAGTGTAACTCCATAATATACCTGTTTTCTTACTAATACATAGTGGTGTAGACGTACACCTTCTCCTGTAGTATACTGTGCTAACTTTTCTTCATATACCAAAGGACAAATACACCTCTTAGTTTCATTTGTAACTGCACTTCCAGTTCATATGAACCACAGCATTCATACTCTGTAATTCATAACTTAAACTGCTCGTCAGGATTAAAAAAATGTTTCTGCTGTTATTAAGTTACATTCCAATACAGTTGTAGAGATTCAGTCAAGAACTAGGCTTTGGTTCAAAGATAAGAACATTATCAGAGGTTTCCACTCTGGATTGAACTTCTGAATGGTGTTTACAAAGCTGGGCATAGAATCACTTAAAGGGAACCAGACTGAAACATACACCATGAGAGCTGAAAAGATGTGGCGAGTTAAAAATTATTCAGATAGATCAGAAGCTGGGGAAGACAGCTGATGTAACAATGACTGATGACTGAGAAGAACTGCCTACAGTATCTAGGCAGAGATGGAAAAAGAAGGGACACACACACCCCACCCCCCCCAATAAATTCTTTTATCAAGTACTTACCACCTTATTCTCACTATCTCCATGTACAACTAGCACAGATGCCATGTTTGTGGGGAAATTAAGCATTCCCCATCTTGTTTGTGTCCCTGGTAATCTTTTGCCAGACACGGTAATTCAATTTTCAGCTTAAATTCCAACTGAGGGAGTACCTCCATTTTGAAGAAAAAAGTCACCATAGTGGGTTATGGTCCTTATAGGCAGTGATCCAAAAATCATACTTCCAGCTAGTGATGTCACTTAGGCAGCAAAGTTAATGATAGATAAGACAACTTTGAAATAATATATATGAATGCTGTTTGGCAGCAGTTTATGCTAAGGGACAGTTAAAGTAGGGATGAAGTGTTTTCTTATCACTGATGTCTTCCTGTACGGTGTTTAGTCTATTTTTATGCAACTTGTGGCATTGAACTCATATATGAAATGACTGTTGCCTAAACAAGGAACTAAAAAGAATATTCCATGCTGTGGTAATATTTTTTTAATATTGGAAAGGCTGGCCCAGGTTGGAGAGAGTCATGCTCAAGTCAGGTGTATACCTAGTAACAAGTGAACTTATCAATTAATCACACTATGCAACAAGCATAAGTTGACACTTTCCAGTTAATTTGAGATCTCAAAATAATACTTGTGTTCTGCTGTCTACAGCACGTTTGCCTCCCTTGTGAAACTCTAAATTCTGGAACATGATGCATCATGTTCTTTCTTGCACTTGATGATGCTGTACTTCCACTAAAATGAGATATTCTGGTAGAAGTCCAAACTGAAACTGAAAAAATTAACAAGAAGTGACTCTATAAAAGTAAACAAAAAGTGTCTGCCTTTTTATGTGATTAACTGAGATGATGTTGTGTTGCTTGTGTCTTAAGTACTATTTTTCTAATTATTTTTTAACAACTTATTCTATATAGGTGCACCTAAAGAATTATGGTGAGCACCTAAGGATTACTGTATTTGGAAATATACCAGTGTGTAGACTGTATGTGTTGCAAAATCAAATTACAACTGTTATTCTAACCAGTACTGGATCAGTGGTGAGCTCTGGGGGCAGGGGGGCAAAAGCCTGGTAATTGACTTCTACATGGATAACACTGGGAAAGGTTAGCGACACACAGCTTAGGAAACATGCCACAGAGTCAGTCAGTATGCTGTTTGTAGATGTGTGTGCCCTCTTGTGTTTGTGTTTTCCGAGCTAAGAAAGAAACTTTGTATTGATGCAAGAAAACTGGTAAATAACAGTAGGCATATTTTTTAATAAATAGGAAGATGGGAAAAGTACGCAGCATCTCATAACCACCTCTAGAATTCTTTGCTGGAGGGTTCTGTAATCAACACTTTAATTTCTCCACCAAGAAATCTGGATGGGATTGGATAATTCAAGGTCTAACACAAAGCATATTTTACACATGTTCAGATCAAGATGATAAAATCTTGTGCTTCTGGGTGCAATCAGACCCATGGAAGAGCTGAAAAATGTACATAGCTCTCTCTCCTCTCATGGTGGGTATCTTGGAAGTCATAGCCCTGGTGGTTCACCTTATTTAGACATAATTGGGGAGGGGAGGGTGTGGAGAAGGGATGGATATTTCCACATCAGCATTAGGCACTGGCCTAGGATTGATGCAAAATTATTCCAGGTACTTCCTTAGTTGCCAACATATTATGGCATGATTCATGTTAGCATACTGAAACGCAACAAGGTATAGATAAAATTACAAGAAGTTTCATTAGGCAAAACCTATATACTCCTTATTTCCAATCCACCTTTTAAAAGAAATAATTTTACTGCCTGATTAAGAGATTGGCAAAAGCCAATCTCTTATTCAGACAGTAACATAGCGTGTGTATTCATTGCTCTTTGTAGAAGCATAATTTTCAAATCCCACTCTGGTCAGGCTTTGATTGCTTCTTAGGAATATTGACAAAGTAAAGTTTTATAGAGGTTGAAAGCTTCCACATTTTTTATTTAGAACAAACCAACCCCACCTAAACTTTATTTGCTTCTTTTCTACTTCGTGTATCTTCCATGATAAAATTTGACATTAACTTTGTTCTTTTTGCAATGTATGTCCTCTGAATCTTATATCCTGTTTTCCAAATGTGCCCTGCACAAGTGTCAATTCTCCTCACTAGATTGTCAAGAATAGTGAGCTGGAGAGTCTGATGTATTTTATTTGGACTGAAGGTTAAAAGAATCCATTGGTATTTAGAGTGCAAGAGAAGCAGTAAATGAAGCCTAGATTTAAGCCAAGCACTCTCATAAGGGTTGTACTACGTTTGATAGGCTGTTTTCTATGAACAAGTGCAAATTAGAATAACAGAATCATAAAATCATAGTTTGATCTTCTATCAATACGCATTTTTGGCACAACTTATTAGCAACAACTTTATGGACATATATATGTACACTGTCATTTGAAGCCTGGCTTCATGTTTCATGCACCTAACACATTAAATTCTGCCCTAGTTTAATCCCAGCTGAGCACCACGCAGCGGTTATTATCCCCCTCCCCTGGGGGGTTAGGGGAATGGGGAGACAAAGGCAAACTTCATGGGCTGTGGGGTAAGGACAGTTTGCTGGGGCAGCACAGGGAGAGGGAAAGAACAACAGGATTTAGAATCCACAGGGCACTTTCTCACTCAAGAATCACCACACAGCTCAGAGCCATCCTGAAGCTGGAACCATCCCTGAGCCTGTCCTGGAGCCCTTCCCCAGACAGCCTCCTTGTTATAATGAACATGACACATCATAGGGAATAACACCTTTGAGCAGCTTGGGTCACCCTTCCTGGCTGCATCCTGTCCCAGTTTATGGTGAAAATTAACTCTCCCTTGGCTGAGCAGAGAACAAGCTTTCAAAGCTCCTCCTTTGATTCCCTCAATGTATTTTAAGCTTTTTTGGGATAAATCTTTGAGGCATCCTCTGGGTGACACCAGAAAGCGTCAAACAAATTCTTTCAATCGGTCACCTGAAACTGTGACTTCATTTATGTTCCTGTCTGGTAGATTTCACAGGTTTTGCCTAACTGTCTAATGAAAGTTAATAACATATTAAATCTATATAGACATTTCTAACCTGAAGGAATCTCATGTGCTTTACAGTTTTTATATACATTTTGATATATATGCATGTGACAATAAAGCAATTATTAAACTATTGGATTCCTGACTGAGAGCATAAGATGGACAATTCATAAAGTGCAGAGAAGAGGAAATCGTTCACCAAAACTTCCATTTTGTTTACCACTAGAATAATAGAAGGTTAATCCTGTTCTATGCAATAAGAGACACAAAAATACCTACAACTGACTTACATCAGCACACCTGAAGTTGTGTTTCACTGTGGTCTCACTGTGACTCACAGAAAAAATTGCCGGCTGCAAAAGCTGCAAGAATTGTAAACTACCACTGCCTGAGACAGCAGTCCTTCACAGTGTGTGGATTTAGTGGCTGCCATTCAACTGAACATCAGATAAGAAATGACTCCTTTATATTCCATCATTTATTTTGAGAATGATCTCACTAACTTCCATGGATGAGGCATACACTGCTCATGAGGGCTCTGTTTTGCACTAAATCAGTCATAAAAGCCCCCATGAACACCTACGTGAGATCAGCTTTTCTGTTAGGTCACTTTTCAATGCATCTATCTACACATGCACGTGTAGTTTGCGTACACTTTTTAATATATGCAAAATATATCAAGTTGTTCAAGATTGTCCTGGTTTTGGCTGAAGCAATTAGTTTTCTTTCTAGGAGCCGGTTTGCGGCTGCGATTTGGTTTCACTATTAGAATAGTGTTGACAACACACTGATGCCTTTAGCTGTGGCCAGGTAGTTGCAGTGTCTACGCTGAGTCAAGGAGTTTTCATCTTCCCACGCCCTGCCAGGCACACAAGCAGCTGGGAGAGCACAGCCAGGACACTGCCCCAAAGGCATATTCCCTGCCATATAATGCCACGCTCCATCTAGAGCTGGGGAAACTAGCCAGGAGGCAGATTCACTGCTCAGAACCAGACTGGCCATCAGGCTGGGCTTTTTTCTGTATGTGGTGAGCAACTGCATCTGTGCATCACTCCTTTAATTATTACTGGTTTTGCTATTAACATTATTCTCTTCCTTTGTGTATTTTCCCCCTTCTCCTGCCCAGCCCCTGGCAGGGAGAAGGGGGAGTTAGCAGCTGTGTAGTGCTTTGTTACCTTCTGGGGTGCAAGCGTGACAAAGACCTAACCTGTCCTGGACCCAGCAAACTCCTACAATATTCAGTTCTTATTCGGAGTCCTTGTTGGCCAGCTACAGTATAAATTGGAACATTATTCTCTGTGACTTCGACAACCCTCTGCTCTGAAGAAGGAACAGAATAACAAAATTCAAAGAAGGGCCAAAGAGATGACTTTTTTGAAAAAGCCAATTAAATAAAAATAAAAGCTAACTATTTTTGTTCTATAGTAAACTGTGAATCTCCTAAGCATCCTTGTATAACCACCACACTTAAGCATACAGAGACGCTGCCGGTCCCATTTTACAATCTGCCATTTCACTTCCTTCAAAAGACCGAACCTCTTCCTAACTTTCCTATTGCACACAGCACGCTGTACGGAATTGCTGCTGCCTTTTCTCAACACATCACTACAGGCTGAAATAAATGTGTTGGAGACATATGTTTATTCTTATATGACCCTTAATTATAATTACTTGTTATCGCTCATAAATGCTAGCTGTGTGTTTCTAGATGCTTTTAGAAGACCTATTTTATTTTCTTCAAGGGAAAAAGTCACTGCTGAAGTTATCACCTGTGATTATTTTGTTATGTGACACCAATAAAATTGAATTGCTTGAGGAATTTTTGCATAAATCCTAGTTTTATGTAGTAATTCCGTCGACCAAAAGAATCACATAAATGATTTGTTGGGTAACTGTAGAATTTGAATAAGATTTCAGATTGTGAAGTGAGGTAACAAAAGTTATTAACCTATTAGTGAAGTGTAATCTGTGTCAAATTCTGAAATAATTCTTTTCTGAGAATACCTTCACGGCTTGGAACTGAATAAAAACGGTTACTATCTGATGTCTTTGGGATTCCACTGTGGGGAAAGAGTATCTGAATATCCGATTCATTACTGTAGATGTTAAACTGCATCCTGCCCTCGCAGTAGGTGACTGTCAGAGCAATTGCCGGACAGTTCTGCGGCATGCAAGTTCTAGGGCCTCAGTTTCTGCTCAATCTTAAGACTGCTACCAAATAGGCTGTCCCATTGCAGATCACTAGCTGGGGTATTAACTTGCTAGGAACACTTACAATTGCAAGTTGTGACAATTGCTAAAGTAACACGTGACCTGCTCTGATTTATAGAGGGAAAATAACTGATCATTTCCTAGTTTGAAGCTCAGTTGAACCCACTTACAGTCAATACACTACTGTCTCCAGAGGCTTAAAATACCCAGATGTTCACATGTCTGCAAAACACAGACTTGTAGAATGTTTTTTTCCTCCCCTAGTCCAGGTTGCCTTGAGCCTCATCCAACCTGGCCTTGAACACGGCCAGGGAGGAGGCAGCCACAGCTTCTCTGGGCAGCCTGTGGCAGGGCCTCACCACCCTCACAGTGAAGAATTTCTTCCTAGTATCTAATCTAAATCTCCTCTGAGTTTTAAACCCATTCCCCCTTGTCCTATGACTACACTCTCTGACAAACAGTCCCACTCCAAGGTTCCTGTAGCTACTGGGAGGTTGCAGGAAGATCTCCCCAGACACTTCTCATCTCTGGGCTGAACAAGCCCAGCTCTCCGCCTGCCTTCACAGGAGAGGTGTTCCAGGCTCCTCCTCATCTTTGTGGCCCTCCTCTGGACTTGCTCCAACAAGTTCACCTTCTTGTATGGGGGCCCCGGAGCTGGACCCAATACTCCAGGTAGGGTCTCACAAAGAGCAGAGTAGAGGGGCAGAATCGCCTCCCTTGACCTGCTGGTCAGGCTTCTACCGATTAATTTAAGTAGACTGGCAAGAAAATGAACAGCGTGAACCAAATAGTGTCTTTATCAGCAATGCAATATACTTAAGAGAATAAATAAGTCCATTAAAACAAAAATTTCTTAAGTTTTGTGTTAAGCTATTTTTGTCTTGTGTGTATCAGATCTACAAATTTTAGCATAACCCAGTCAAGCCAATAATTAATTAGTGTTTTCAGTCACCTTTTCTCCCCTCCATCCATCTGACTACCCACTTCATGAAGTTTTACGCTGCATATGCTTTCTTCCTGTATGATTTCCTAGAGACCCAGTAAGGAAGCAGATCAAACCATTCAGCTAGCTTACTTTTAGAGAGATTTATGATGCAATCTTTCACTTCTGTTAGTGATGTAGCTTCTGTAGATGAAGACATAAGTCCATTTCCAAGGCTGTCACCACTTTTCCTGAACATTCAATTAATTTTTAGGGTACTGTTAAATTATTAAACACTAGTTAAAAACTAAAATGTGCCTCCTGTGTTTTGGATAATTATCATAACTGTCTATTTCACATAGACTCTAGTGTGAGTGAATGTGACTCTACGCAACTGATAGGGGGTGAAGTTCCAGGAGAGCGCTTTACTCCGTTCATATGTCATTAAGTAGTTTATCTAGTACTGCTATCTGCAATACCGGGACACAGCACCAGTACCAGCATCAAATTACAAACCTAACACTTTGTGACTCTTGTTTCTACTCTCATCATAAAAGGAGTAATTGTTCGGCTTCACTGGAACAAGAAGCCATAATGAAAGAGTAGAGTTCTAAAATAAAGATAGTTTATAGACATGGAAGACACGCTACGAAGTGAGAGCAAGCACTCATCTGCTCAGAGGAGGAGGTTGTGGTTCTCTTCGTACGTGGAACACAGCAAAAGTAACCGGGAACTTTTCCCAAACTTACCTAAAACTGAGGAGATCCAGCTAATAAATTCATTTGAACTTCCCAGTAACTGCCAGGGCTGAGAGCATCCTCGCTGTCCTGAAGGGTGCGAGACCCAGCTGAGAGCGGGTGCAGCTTGTTCCTGCAGCACCCCAGGAACCTCTGCCAGAGTTGAGACTCCTTCCCCATGAGCTGCTTCATACGGAGCTCCTCACCCCATCCTTTCCCTCACCCTCAACAAGTGATGGATCTCACCAGCACAGGCCTTGACACAGACCTGCAGACAAGTGTTTACCATCTAAAGTAGTAAAAGAAAACTACTTTGTCAGAAGAAAAGATTTTTGAAACACAGGCTCAGTTTTCCAAAGAGGTATTACAGAAAAGCAAGCGTGTAACTTATGCATGAAATCAAAACCTTAAGGACAGTTCAGCAGCAGAGGTTTAGGCACAGAATCCATAATTCTGAGCTGCAAGGCAGCACCACGAGGTACTGTATCTTATTCTTTCCATGTCTTCTCTTGAACTCATCTTTCTCCTGTTAATTCATGATCAACTCGGAATGAGGTAAATGAATATCTAGAGTTTCTGGTAGAGGAAAAAGAAAGCACACCCATATGAATGATTTCCTAAATTTGCTGGATGAGGCAAAGGAGAAGAAAGGAATATTTAAGGACTTCCTCAAAAAAAAAAATAAATCTGTCATTCTGCTAGTTACAAAAATCAGTCCATTACAGTGAATCTTAATTTCTTAAACCAATTCTCAAAGCACTTTCCATATGTAGAATCATAGTTGCATAGGAAGGTTCGGATTGGAAAGGACTCTGTGATCCCTTAGATCACCTGGTCCTCACCCCATCTTTTCCCTTACCCTCAAACCCCACATAAACTTTATTTGCTTCTTTTACACTTAGTGTATCTTACATTATAAAATTTGACATTAACTTTGTTCATTTTGGAGTGTATGTCCTCTAAATCTTATATTCTGTTTTTCAAATGTGTGCTGCACAAGTGTCAATTCTCCTCACTAAATCTTCAAGAATCGTGAGCTTGGAGAGTCTAATTCATTTCCAAAATCATAACTGTCTTGTATCTTGATTTTCGTTTTCATTCTTTAACCAGACACAGTTGTTCTTCAAGGTGTCGTAATCTCAGCCATTGTTCTTAGCTTGTTATTTCCATGAATATCTGATCTAAGGTATTCATTACTTTGGCAATCGCAGTAATTCACGTTGTTCATGTCAGCAGTTCTAGCATACAGCTGAACTGTGACCCACAGCTGAACTTTGATGTAAAGTCATAATTGCTGATGTAGTTCATGGGGCTGTTCTTGCAGAACAGTCAGTGCAGTGCAGAACACACAGATGGCTACTCTGCTGCAATAGCAGATAAAACCTGATGCTTTTGTAAGCATGAAGTAGACAAATTAGGAATGCCAACATGAAGAGGACAATTATCAAGCTTGAAAGGAAGGCATATAACAAAACTGGCCAAGGCAAAATTACCTATCTTTAATAGTTTGTGTGATGCTCATGATGTAACATGAATTATTTTTCTCAAAACCAAAGCAAACTGACACCTACTCATTATTAACTAAAGTGCTAGACTTATAACTTCCTTCCCAGGAGGAATCAGTAGGTCTTTAATACCATAAGGGATTTTTATTATGATCTGGCCTTCAGTCATTATCAGACTTCTGGATTTTCCATCTCCAAATTCCTGTCTTTTTCACAATGACATACAGTAAGAATAAAATATAAAAGCATGATGACTGACAATAACTATGTATAAGTCATATTCCCTTATAACTGCAATAGCATTCCTTATTTACAGGAAAAAATGTCTATCTTTTGCAATAATTTTACAATAATTGTAAGGAAAAGGATGGTGAATGGTGAAAAGGATTTAGTGGTGTCTCAATTCAGCTTGGTTTTCTGTTCAAATTTATGTGGTGTTGGAGGAAGTAGTCAGCTTGAAAAGTACTTGCTCAAATCCCAGCCTGTTGTTTCCTCCTTTGAGCCCAAAGGTGTTATATGTTACTCCCCCACTTCTTGCAGCTTCAGTTATGTGAAGAAATACATTTTGAAAGAGAGAACACAGGATCCCAATTATGTCAGTCAGCTGAGGCAGTATAAAGACCTGAGTTAGATGCATATAACAAATAATAGCACTAAAAGCAGACAATGTCATTATACCATTGAAATATGATGTGTTTCCTATGCTTGTAATTACACTTCTTTCTACACAATATGCCCTGAGATCTTTCAGTGGCATCCTTCTTTGACAAGGTAAAAGCAGAATGGTCAGAGCATCCTACAGTATCTTTAGATTTTCCTATAGAATTATAAAACTCTTACTGAAAAGAAAAAAGTTATAATGCTCCCATTTCTGTAGGTCTTGCTGCTCTAATTAGATGGCAGTTCTCCAAGACTTCTAATGCTATTGCAGTGAGGGTGCTAGACTTAAATTTAGGCAATTTCTAGCTTTGTAAAATACCCTTTCTAGCCTTGTCCTTAGACCACGGCTTACTTTTTTTCATTTTTATGTTAAAGAGCTGTCACTCTTTCTAGTTCTCAGAGTATTCAAACTTTCATGTGCTCATGATGTTCAGTCAAAAGTGGTTAAAGCCACAGGACATCATGTCTGTTAAAAAGAAAATTAAAAGTTTATAATGTATATGTTGTATAGGAGATAAAACACCCTAGGGGAAGTCTAAACTGAAATCAGCATTGCCCATTGTTTGTAATCCAGAACCTCTTAAAATTTTTGGGTATGCTGAACTGTCTTCAGAATTATTACATTGGTTTATCTCTCCAACATAGTTTATTTGAAAACTCTTACTTTGAAAATATGCTTCACAGTGTGATATCTAACATCCAACTTCATTTAACTGTAGATCCATAGTTATGACAGATTGTAGCTAGTTGCTAGGTGTTGTGAAGAAGAGGATTAAGGGGAATTGTTTAAAGGAATGCCTGTAAACTGTCCTGGAACACTCAGAACATCTAAGCAAGATATTTACACACACACAAGGCCAGTTTGGCTGTGAAAACTGAGGCCCAGGGATCCCTCACTGAACTGTCTGTATTACAATAGCAAAGAACATATGCATGGGTCAAGAAGACCCTTGCCCAGGTGAAGACCCTTCCTCCATGCAGGTGCAGTGACTACTGAAGAGGATGACACAAGTTATTAGAATTACATGTAAATTACAAGCCAGTCTCTGTAACTGGGCATGTATGGCATTGCTATGTTTGTGTATAAATATAAGGATCTGGGGTTGAGTGTGCTTGAGTGGTGAAAATCCACTGAGCATCCAGGCCTAAGTTCTCTCCTGTGTGTGAGAATTGGCTTACTCTACACCAGGCAATGAATCTGATTTTTGAGTAACAGTTCATTTCACAGCCATTGGCAGATATACCTCTTGTCTCTACAATTCAAAAATTTCTAAACTGATAAAATGGGGATTATTCTTTTAAAGATAGAAGAAAGCTTTTTATTTTTCAAAAAATGTCTACAGATAAAAATTTACACTACCCTATGTTAATCCATACAGGTCTACATGGAGTTACTTTACATATAAAATATATAAACTACAATTACTTTAATTCTCTTTGGATTTTTTCCTTCTCACTTTCTCTCTTCTGTTCTTTGCTCTTCCTTTCTTTGTTGTTTGACAGAATATGCTGTCTATGCATATTGTTTTAACAAATGGGTCAAGCATTGCCGAAAGTCTATATACTACTCTAGGTCTTAGTATAAGACTGATACTGTGGAAATTCTAAATCATTATTTTTAAATTAAAAGAAATTGACTTTAAACTTTGTATATTGCCAGAAAGTTCTTTGTTGTGTTTGTATCTTTCTAAAAGTATCAAGACATTCATCACACCCAGCAAAAAACAGATCTGTTAATTCTTCCTAAAATTGTACTGGCTTTGAGCTTCAAAGGTGCAGCTGTACTTCTACATCAGTAAATGAAAATCTAAAGTGAGGAGAAAGAACCAGAGTTTGTGTGTCAGTTATTTACTAGAATTCCCTGTAGAAGGAGAGGGAAATAGGGCAGGTATTTTACTTGCTTGCACTCAAAGAAAATAAATTTAAGAGACAAAGGAGAATGGCCAGAAAGCAGAGGGGGTTGGAACCAGGTGGTCTTTAAAGTCCCTTCCAACCCAAACCATTCTATGAGTCTGTGAATAAAAGTGAGCAGCTAATTCAAGAGTGAAGCTAGAACTATTTATTCTTCACTATTCACTTTGGTGCTGTCTAACCTTGCGCTGTAGGAGCTCTTCAGTTTTGCAGCCTGTGCCCAGGCTGCCAGCTCCAGTTCAGTGTTTTTTTCTGCTGGCAGTCTTGGGGTTTCCCACATCTCCCTGTGTGGTACTTTCCACCTAGAGTGTAACCTGCTTTTATTCTCTCTGTGCACTGCCTGTGGCAGAGAAGGAGTTACTTTAATTGATTTATTTTTATTAAAAGGCAATTGAATTAAAGATGAGTCAAAACAAACCCCAAAGCTTTGATTCCTATTATTAAGTGGAAATCAACTCTGTCCAGTGCTCTATCTAGTCCCTACATTAAGGTCAAATGAACCTCTGCATCTGAGTCCTTCTAAACTGCACTCTTGAGAGATTAGTACCATCTATAAAATCAGCTAAATCAGTGTGGTTTGGGTTCTTTTTTCCACCATATACAGAAGAATATAATACCCTTGAATAGGGAAGCAGTACCTTATTAAAAGATACCTTTGCTTGGCAGGCATCTTTTCCTTGCGGTACAGAGTAGGCTGCTGTGACTACTGGAGAAGTGCAGCTTCACACGCTGTAAGTGCAGTCAGTAGAGACACTGAAAAATAGGATATACTCAATAGGGCAGTCCTGCCATGCTGCATTTCTGATGTGCCACAGTGTGTATTATTAACAGGCTTAGTGGTTTCCTTTGAGCAGATAGCAAAGCCTACATGTGTTTTAGCACATTCATCATTTGGGGCGGGGGGCAGCGAGTTTTTCTTCCTGCTGCCACAGAATACTTTAGGGAAAGAAGATGGCCCTGTTATCTTCATGCACTGTAGAGTTTATTAACAAAAGAACCAATTCTTACCACCAAGGCACCTTTAAAAACTTACTAAATTACAGCGATAATTTTCTGTTAGCCTTGCTACTGATCCCATTTGGGTTTAAAGTTATGGCTCGTTATGTTTAGCATCTGCTTTATGCACAGTGTTTTCTCATGAATAAATCAATAAATCAATTAGGGGCAGTGAGCTTTGTGCTGGGCTGCTGTAAAGAAATTGAAAATTATGTAAGTTAACCCATGATCCATCAGGTACCTGTTTTCCTACCACAGGCTTATCTGGAAAAGAGAGAACATTGGTGGGGTCAGAACATAAAAATAAGACATCCCACTGCATGGAGTGAGTTCGGCATCCGTCTGAATCAAGCTTCCAGGCTGGCTGTAGGCTTGAAGTACATGCTGGAGGGAGGGATTCTGTGATGGTTAGCCCTGCTCAAAATCCATCTTGCTTTCAGCATCCGAATGGATGAGTATTTGAAGATGGTCTTCCTCATTTATATAGATGTTCTGGGCTTCTTCAGCCTAGAGAAGAGAAGGCTGCAGGGGGGAGTTCATTACAGCCTTCCAGTACCTGAAGGGAGTATATAAACAGGAGGGATTCAACTTTTTAAAAGGGTAGACAATGGCAGGACAAGGGGGAATGGATTAAAACTAAAGGAAGGAAGGTTTAGATTAGACATTAGGGAGAAGTTTTTTACAGAAAGAGTGGTGAGGTGCTGGAACAGGCTGCCCAGAGAGGTGGTGGATGCCCCGTCCCTGGAAGTGTTCAAGGCCAGGTTGGATGGGGCCCTGGGCAACCTTGTGTAGCTCCAGGCCTGGAGGTTGGTGGCCCTGCCTGTGGCAGGGGGTTGGAGCTTTATGATCCTTGGGCTCCCTTCCAACCCATGTCATTCTATGATTCTATGATGGTGATTGCCCTCACATCTAGAGAAAACTGTTCTCAATAACAGACCACATCAAATTATAAGCTATTCACTTAGCAAATGCCAACAATATAAAATTCCACCTTAATGTGTAAGTAAAAAAATTTAAAATCATAAACATTGCAGAAAATATGGCAAGTACATGGTGAGTATCACATTTCTCCAGAAGGTTTCCTGAATCCTTGAAATAGCACAGAAAGTCATCTGTCCTCTGATGTGCGTAGGTGAGAACTAACTAAGGAAGTGCGTCAGGTGGGGAGAAAGAACAGTGGAGCTGAAATGTTTTTGTTACAATAGCACATAACTATCTGGCAAAGTGAAAAAATGAACAGGTCTGTTAATTAGTATTTTAATACAAGGAAAACACAGTATACTTAGCTTGCTAACCAAGCAGGAGGCATTTTGCATCACTTGATGCCTTTGTTGCTGCCAACTTCTCAGGGCTATTCTAGCTTCTGCAGATACATGTGTAATGGTGGAGGGCTGCAGCAATATTAGGAAGACTTCTTGTACATATATATGCCAGTTTTTTGGGGATTAAAAATTCTGCCAAAACTGCAGTTAGTGGTTTGTTTCTTCCTTGTTACTTCCCACCCCACAGAGGACATTTTTTTTTCTGTGAAACCCAGTTACAACATCTAGGAATCTCACTTTTTTGAGGGGATATTTTTAATGTTCATAAAATGAAATTCTGTTGGAAATCCACATATGAAAATATCACCAGTAGTTCAGTAACAGCCCTGTTACTTGAAACTGAACAGTCCCCCGGGATTCTTCTGTACCACTGCTGTCACTTCTTTCCTCCCCTGAAGTGACATTGTTCTTCTTCAAAACCAAGAAGATCAAAGCAACTTCTGACCTCGGGTAATTCTTGTGGTTGTGAATTATGAAAACAACTACAGCTGCCTCAGAGACTTCCACATTGCCTGGAGTTTGTTGTATATATAGCAGAATAGTAGGGAAGATGAGAGTGGAGAAGAACAATCATGGAAAAAAGGGAGGATGTGCATGAAGTTGAGTGTTAATTTTTTCTCTGGAATGAACTAATACATGTAATTAGTGGAAGCTTATTCTAATGCTAACTTTTTCCAGGTTCTTCTTTACATAAAATGTATTTGATGCTCTTAATAGAATGAGGAAGAAAGTAAGATGTCTTAATTTTTCTCTGTTCCTCCTACTCTTTCATGTATAAGACAGAAAACAAGTCTTCTGATGTTAGATTTTGTCTAGAAAAGTTGTTCCTACTATGATTTTCCTTAGATGAATAGCTACTTCTCAATTCCAAATCTGATAACCTCAAAAGGTACCTGATTTGTTTGTAAAACAAGGTGTATATTCTTGTCTTCTAGGAGTGGAATTCATTGCTAAAATCAAAACCAATTGAAATAAAATAAATAAGGAACCGGAACTAAAAATAAGTTTTCTATTAGAGCTTCCTTTGGAAATGGGTGGCTAAGTTATGGCACCAAAGTTAGCTACTATGGGATGCTGTTGTTCCAGTAAAGCTTGGATGACTGTGTCCAAGTGTTCCTGTTGAGATATGTCTATAATATATTTGACATCACTAGGCTAATATTCCCATACATGTACTGCATGTACTAGTTCAAATTTTAAACTGTATGGAACACAAACATTCTTGAATCTCAGCTGTTTGCTTTTGATTAAAACTCAAATAATTGTATTTTCTTAGAGAAAGCACAGCAAAAATTAATTATAAACCAGAAAGAATTTTAGTGTCCTTTTGAAGAAAAACAAACCCCAAAACCACTGGCTTTGATTTTTATGGCATGTGTTTGTGTGCCTGAAATGCCACTTTCCATATAATTTTTCTTCTGAAAATGAAAAAGCCCCCTTGAGTGTCTGACATCCAAAGTTTTCTCCTTAGGGGGTAAAAAAAACCCCAACGTTCTCTTGTGTTTACACAAGCAAATTTATTTCTTACTATTTCTTATTAAGACTTTCTATTCAGTCTAAAGAGATAAAATCCTCTTCCAGATTTCATATACCATGATGCAGCAGAGCTATGCAGGAGGAGATGACCATGGTTTCAAAAGGCAAAAACAATCCACTTAACTCTTCATACTGCTGTTGAGAGAGGTAGCAAAGAATTTGCTCAATTCCAGTAAACAGGTTTTTGAAAGAACTTTGCCCTGCTCTCAACATACAGTGGCTAAAACGATAGATAAATGGAGTAATTCTTTTGGAAATGTTTTTTTAACTAACAAATCCAACCAACTAATCTTAATATAGGTGTTTCTTTTTCTTGAAACTTAACATCCTGGGAAAGATGCATATTAGGCAGGTGAGCATAAATGTAGAAAATAATTCTAAGACTCCCCTATATGATTTCTTGTTCTCTCTCACTCCCTCTGCCTCCTTCAGCCTTATCTCACTTCTAACAGTTATGAGTATTCAATTTTCTGAAAGACAATACCTGGGAAGAAAAGCACCGAACACAGATTTTCTATTTTTAGGGGTTTTATCAGGTATTTGTGGAGTGGAGCAAACAGCACATAATGTTTTTGTTTTTTAAAAAACAAAAGATGTGTCCACAAGTTTATTTCTTCGTATTATTTTGCACCATAAATTTTGCATGATTTAATTTGAAATAAAAGACCTGAGGGTCTGTGTACTCTAGCTGAAGGTCTATGTATTCTGGCTGAAGGTGAATGAAAACAAATCCATTATAATTCTATGAATATAGCCATATTTAGAATTTTTATTAAGTTAATGGAATTTTCAGTAATATTAGCTAAACTGATCAGAAAACTTCATAGAATGGTTCATTTTTTTTTCTTTTTGAAAAGACTCTTACAGCACAATCTAAATTCATTGCATGTAGTACCTACTTCTTTCCAAGATCACCATTAAATACCTCACTTTCTGTAGCTGCTAAGCTCTAGTCAGCAGAGATGTTTCCTCCCTCCCTCCCTTATTTTTGTTCCTTGGAATCTGAAAAAAGTGAAAATTGCAATCTTTCTTGGATCTGTAAGGTATTTCCAAAGTCTTTGAAATCTCCCTAGCCCATTTCTCCTCTTTATCAGGTATCATTTGCACGTTTACGGTCCATTTATTCATAAGGCGCCTCCTTACAGGAGCTCAGAAGCAGTTGCCTTCATAAAACAGCAGGACTCTCTTGAGAAGCTCCAAGGCTGGGAGCAGTGGTAACTTAGCTGTTTGGGTGACACCAAATTGGGCTCTCAAACTGAGCAGCCCAGCCAGACTGCAGTTAGGAACATGGCTCTGTAGTCACAGCCTCCTGAGAGATGTAGGTGCTGCAGGTGGTGGCTGCACAAACACTCCAATAGGTAGGCAAACAAGCCAGGCAGACCTGTCTTCTTAAGAAAAGCTCTCCCCCAGAAGCAAAAGGTCTATTCCGGGCAGTGCTGCCCTGTGAAACACAGAATACCTCTCTTCTGCTCAACATGAAATCAGAGTGTTAATGTTTGCTCTGGCTACAGCTTACCTCAGCAGAAGGAATGTTTCTTTTATTTCAAAGTCACAGTTTGTTAGTATTTACTACACTGAAATTTGACGGCAGAAACACAAAATAAAATTAATTGCTTCCATTGAAAACACTATAACAAGCAAAACCAACAAGGTAGATATTAAAGGTATATTTTTCCCCAGCTGACTACTTGAACACAAAGCATTGAATTCTGTTTTCTCAATCACTGGATAGTCTAAGTGCAGACAATACAAAAGGGGGTTTAGTTTGAAGTGATAAACCCTTAGCTCACCACTTTAAAGATACCAGTATTATATGTACCTTAGTTCAAGGGATACTCTGAACTTGGTTACTCTCAGTCTTACTTCTGAACAAGAAGGAAGCACACTGTATTAGTATAACTGAAATATTAAATGTTTAGTAATTAATAATCCCAATGTAATTGTTATGGAGAAAGTAAGAATAATAATGCAGTTAACATACGCAACACTTCCACCCCTTTTCCCTGTGCTATGCTGTCTCATGTTACTGTCCGTTCAGTCCACTGAACTACTTCAGTAGAAAGTATGTTTGCTGCAGGATGGTAAAGTTATACTTCTGTGCGGTTTTGTGGCATTGTTTTTGTATTCTTATGCAAAAATTGTAGTTACATTTGTTGATATATGCAAAGATTCCCAAGTCAATCTGTAGAAACTTGTAAAGCTGAGCACATACTGACACCTCATCAGAAAATATTTATAAAGCTTCTAGTCATAGGTGTGGTTGTATCATTCTGGCCAAACTCTTAGAAATTATTCTTTTGTCTTTTAATTTTAAAGATGATAATCTCATTTTAGTTCAGTTTTGGCAGCCCTCATGCTAGAAAGCTGCTTACAACTGACCTTGAACATCGTTCTGTTTTCCATACTGATCAGTGAAAAACAATTAGCTTTTTCAGAAATAAAAGTTGGTATGCTGTAAACATTATTAAAGCTAAATAAATAAAAAGACAAATCTAGGGAGCTCATAAATTTCTTAGAAAATGTGGATGGATACTTATTTATTCTAATATCTAATTCATTCTGCTTCAGATTCATATTTCACACTTGCAGTTGGTCAAATTAAAACTTGTTCAAAGCATGAAACATGCAATTAGGGCAGTGTTTTTAATCGAACGCATACATATAACAAGTTTTTCTTAAAAGTAATGGCATTTAATATGAAGAGTGAGAATTTAACAAATCAGGACTCTGGTGAGACTGTCTCTCCGAATATTTCCAGTATTTATCTACTATCTTGTACACATATTTATTGAAGAATCCATTAACCAGGTGTGTTATGGAGAAAAAAATCTGTCTGCATTTTTCAAAAAATCGAACACCAACACAGTATTAAGATAGATATCATTGTAAGGAATAAAAAATGAAAAATGTTACAGCAAGGGAGTTCATCTGTGTAAAACCATGTCCGATTGCAAGAGTAAATGAGTAAATATTTGTCTAAAAATTAAGCATTATTTGTTTTGTGTTTCAGAAGGCTTGCCCAAAGCGAAGAGCCTTGTTAGTCCCACTTCAACTTTGTTTAAAAGAACTACAGCAATACAATTCAGTCTTTAAGAATAAAGACGAATGCAATTGTTCTCATTGCTTTTTGAATAATTGCTTTACAGTGTGAGGGGTCCTTATAGGACACCTGAAAATCTGCTTGCCAGCTGATCTTCTCTGGCTAGTTTCATTTGTTTCTTTTCTCTCTGAGCACACCCCAAATGTAGTCTACTCTTCAGTTCTGCTTTTAGATAAAGCAAAAGAATATGCAAAACCTGTGGCGCTTTTCTCGTACTTGATGAGGCTATTTGCTGTGTGTATATATATATTATGGTCAGATAAGATCATCAGAAGGCTGACTCAGAGCACTTGCATTAGTTTCTTCTTAGTCTTCATCATAGACCTCTTTTCTGATATATGCGAAAATATTATAGTTGAGCTTTTATATTTTACATGACCCGGGAAGAAGACTATAACAGACAACATAATAACCACTGTCCTTACAAACAGAAAATCTTCCATAATTCACAAATCCCCAGGTTATTTTCCTTTTCTCAATGACACATTTTTCCTTTATTGTTCTCTCCTTTTGATTAAATTATTTTGTTGTTCTGTAGCTAGAGCAACCTAAGTAGGTTAAATATTTGTGCCAGGCATTTTTGCAGGTTGTGTAACTAATACTCAGAGGAATGGAAAGGAAGAGACTAACTGTGAGGAAGAGACCAGTGATAAGAACTGCAATTGTTTATTTTTTTTCTAGTTGTGAAGAGCTTATCTTCACAGGGTCTAAAATTTTGGGCTATCTAATGGCTGTTCTGTTAGCAGTTTGTCAGCTGGACTCTACTTATCTTCAGGTCAGTGTTGCCCAATACACAGCACAGCTATCAGCATCAATGTTGGTTTCTGAAGCTCAAAGTACCACCTCTGATCCACTTGTATGAGCACCAGTTAAGGCAGCAGAGCAAGCATGCATGGAAAAGCCTGGGAAATAAGACCAATTTTAAATAGGTCTGACATTGATTATTTTATAAATAAAAGTCACTAAATAGAAACTTGATCACTATGTAGATATGGAACTACTATTTTACTTTCAAATCTCTACTGGGCAGAAAGCCCTGGAAGTAGATGCCTGTGCAATTTCCTTTTCACCTGCACTTTTAAAGTGAGATCATTAATTTTGATCTTAAATGGGAATGAAAACAGATTTTGATATATAGAGTTGCTCCACGAAGTAAAATTCAAAGGTTCTGCTGATCTTTAAAATTGAACAAGGCAGCAAATGTACTACACAAATAATTTTATTTTGGAAGATTAATGGAAGTCTTATGTATGTGATTTTCTTAAACTTACTTCAGCCTAATCTAATACTGCCTGCAAATAACAAAGTCTTGGAAAATATCCTGCTGAGGTCAGCTAGTTTGCAGAGCTTTTGGGATTTTTCGGAATTTTAGTTTGTGTTCTGTTTCAGGGTTGTTTTGGGGTTTGTTTTTTTTACTCTTAATGTAATTAAATTAACATACATTCAGAAAAGGAGGTCACATTTCCCAGCTCTCTAGTGCCTCACTTCAGAAATGCAAGATTTGGCAAATATTCAGTTGTGGTTATTATAGGGGAGAGTTCAGCAAGGGGCTATGTTTATTCTTCAGGGGTGAAGGTGAGCATGTCATTGAAAGAGATTAAGTAATAAAAAACTTCTGTTCATCTCTCCTCAAATTATTTAGATCATTACCATTTGGTAAATAATTTAGGAAAGGCTGAGATTTTTTTTAGTGGATTTATTATAGTAGAAAAAAGGTAAGGCTGTATTTTAACTTAATTTTCTTAAATTTCTGAAAAGGTCATCTGACTTTAAACTTTTATAAACACTTTTTTTATAGTGCCCTGAAGGCTTGTTAGATGTTAACAGGAAATAGGATTGTTAAAGTTTCAGAGTCAGCACTATATCTAGTTATCACTAGATGAACAGAACCTGTTTATATAGAGATAAATTAAACAGATCTTTAAATGTGTGTACAGATTTCTAAGTTTTTGGGCAGAGACCTGTTGTTAGATTTTAAGCTTGCCCTCTTCACATGCTTCACAATATTCTATCATTCTACTTAAATCTTTTCATTATGCCTTCTGATTCTGGCCAGGCCAGAGTTCAGCTCCCCAAGCAGCCAGCCCTGGGGGAGCTGAGTCAGCCTGGTCTGTTCCCACACCACCTGACATCACTCCCCCTTAAAAGGGGCTGGTTGGGGAGGATGGGGTCCTGGATGTGCCCAGGGCAGGCTGAGTGCATAGGACTAGTCCTCCCTTGGTGCAGTATTCTGTGTTGTTATCAGGTTGCTAAGGTACTCTCTGTTTCCACTGGGTGTGTGTGAAATTTTTCCACTTTCATGGTGATTTTTACCAGTGAACTGTTCTTATCCCAGCCCACCGAGGCTCTATTTCTCCTCTAGGTGTGTGGTGCTCAGCCACTGTTTGGGCTGAACCACTGCTTTACATTGCACTTTTTCTTCAACTAGAAGTGGACACCCCTGACTGAGAACATGTGCTCTCACTCACAGAATGAGTGCTTATTCTGCAGCTCTTTTTTTTCAAGTTTGCTTGCTTTAACCATCTCTTTTTCCCACTCCTTCAGACAACTCATGTACAGCTTGTCTGTGCTCACTGCTTGCTTTCTTCCTCTTCATAATTTAAATTATGTTTATTATGCATGCATATGATATACTCGATACCTTGAATAATTTGGCAACAGATTGATAGAGGGAATGCATTCTTGTTTTTTCTGTTTCCCTACTAAGGTTGGATTTTTTGCTTCCTTTCATACTTCTACAGAAACAAAAATTATTGTTCTTGAGTCAGCACATTTCAAGCCAGCTATCTGACAGCAATACACTCTTCTTTCAGGAGAAAAGAGTAATACAGCTTCAGAAAAAAGTCTGATTTAAAATGTTGTAAGGGCTACATAGTGTCTTGTAAGATGTCTATTTTCTTACAACGAGGATTAAAATGTAGTAGAATAATTCTGTGAAATTCATGTAAACCTATAAGGAATACCGGCCTCTACCTCACGGAGCTCACTGTATAAATGGTCAAGAAAAGGCATAAAAAGGGCATAAGGGCATAAAACCCCAATATTATTCCTGTTTCAGAGACAAGGTTTTGGTAAGACAACAGTGCTTTCTTTTCAGAAAACGACAGCAGAACTGAAGTAAATAATGCACTTGAATTTCATGGTCTTCATTCCAGATGATCCAGCAGGATTTGGACTAATCACATGATGCACATTTACTGAGCTATAAACCTCAATGTATCTAACTTGATTGTTTCAGTCTTTCAGGCCTGATTCTCCTTTAACCCCTAGCTCTATCACTGATTCAGATTGGGCAAGCTCACTGAGAAGTAAAACAACTTAAGTAAAGGAGCTGCCACACTCTATATTTGCAAGATTCTTCACTATTATTCTGTTGATGCTGCTAAGAGAAAAATACTTTCAACACCAAGTCTTATGATTGATCAGACCGATTTCCACTATTAATCTATTTTAATTTTCCCTGAAAGGATTGACTAATCAATGGAGTGATAAATGGTAGTAAAACTGTTTAGAAGAAGAAAAGAGTTACCTCTGCCTGTTTTCATATGTTAATTTGTCTCCTGCTTAATTAAAAATAGAAAATGTGCATAGTAATTGTTTCAGTTTAGCAGATGTGTAAAGAAGAACTTGAGGAAATCATCAATAGTATAATACAGTGACAATATAAAACTTTCTAAAATAGGTGGTTTGTTCTTAGTCTGCTGTATCAAGTTTAGTCTAGCAAAAAGTTCAAACACTGCTACTCAGACATAGGCTTGATAAACTCAGTTAAAGTGTTTTTTTAATTTACTTAAGATCACCTTTTTTTAAAAATTTCTTTTACACTTTTGGAATAAAATAAATTGTTACAGGAAACTAAATTACTCTGATGTTAATTCAGAAATATTAGGCCTCCTTCAACCATAGCGAGACTTTCCCTCATAAGGAAGTTCTGCCAGATTTATTTGTCGAGGAAGCATGAAGGTACTGCAGGGAAAAACAGTCCAGAAAATCACAAGTTTAATTCATATGCGACAGTAAACTGGTTTCTACAGACATAATTTTCATGTAATATAGTGCCATTTAAGCCTTGATTTTTGTGAAGACTTTTTTTCCTGGTTTTGGCTAGGATAGAGTGACTGAATTTTCACAAGGAGCCAGGATATGTTAGCTTAACTGGCTGGGGGGTTATTTCATACCATATGAGGTATTCTATGCCTTGGGACATCATGCTCACTATAAAGGAGGCTGGTCAGGAAAGGGCTGCTCAGTGTGGTTATGGGACTGTGTAACTGGTTGGCCATGGGGTTGGTAAATTTGTTATCAACTGGTGTGTGTGTGTGTGTATGTATACCTATATATACACACGTTTGTTTATATATGATTATATAAATCCTGTTGTTCTTTCTCTCTCCCTGTGCTGTCCTAGTAAATTGTCCCTAACCCAACTTACAAGGTGTGTCTTTGTCTCCCTGTTCTCCTCCCCATCCAGCCAGGGGAGGGTGATTAAACCAGACAAGACAAAACTACAACAGTTGCCTAATGGAGGGCAGGGGTTGAGGTAACAGGTCTGAACAGAGCAAAATTAGAACAAAATTCTAGTAAATGGCGGTGGGTGGAGTTTTTTTGGAGACAGTAAGTATATTTCAGCAGAGCAAAAATGAATTAAGAAAATAAAAATTATTTCAGGAAGAAGGTAATATTCAGAAAAGTGCTTTTAGGATTTTCTTATGAGATATACAATCCACGCAGTTTTTATTATTTGTGTAAATGCAGATAAAAGTAATCAAATGGGACACCAATTGTGACAATAAAAGGCAAACCAACAACTAGTTCTGTTCCCTTAACAGTTCGTGGACCATTCCTTTAAGATTTGAGACACTCTGTATGAACTTTGGGAAATGTCATGTAGTTACCACTATCATCTGTTGACATTTAGAAACAAAACAAACTCTGTCAATTCTGGATTTAGCTGGAACATACTAGAAAGCTTAGTTATCTTAAGAAGAGAAGTTAGATTAGATATTATTGATAATCCTCTTCACTATATTTATGCTAGATGCTGTCACTGCAGAATAAAAAAAAACAAGAAAGGGCTTTTCTAGAAAAGAAAAAGCTCTCCTAATTCAAACCTTTAAGTTATTGGAAAAGGCTGAAAAAATATTGCCAACTACAATGTGATACTTTGGGAGTGTGACGTGTCTTATGGAGGGATGTCTTTGTGCCAATTTCATCCTAACCTCCACGTGAAAGTATTTTTAGTAAGTGGCACTGATGGATTTGTAATATGGAGACAGATAGTATTTTATTTATTCAGATGTGCGTCTCTAACGCCCAAGATATTAACAGCCTTTTAAAGGAAAACAAAATACGTTGATCCTGACCATTTTCTTATTTGATCCTTTTCTTCTAGCACAGGGAGTTCCTGGGAATTTCAGACTTATACTAAAAGTCTTTGCCAAATGGTGGTACATTTCTGAATATATGCCATTTTTCCTACATTGCTGCAGGAGTATCACCCTAACTTGGCACTCAGAACTGGCATTAAGTAGTAAGGAAAAAGGAACTACTTCTCTAAGTTTGCAACCTTTTGAGCAAAGAGCTGTTTTCCAGAGTACTATTTTTCCAGTAGTATCTGATATTTACTGTGCTTGTTAAATCAGGAACACAAGCAATCCAACTGAAAACAAAGAGTCAAAAAGCAGCTTTTAGAAAATAAAAGGGCCAAAAATCATAATGCTCTTCTCTTAAATTGAAGGCCAGTGGTGCTGTGGGAATCGATGAGCATAAACAACACTACACAAACAAGCTATTGGTTGCTGCAGAAGTGCCTGCTAGACTTTCAGATCTCCATGAAAAATAATACATGGGTAAAACAGAAGTACCTTCTTTGCTTTGTTTAGTTTCATTAATTTTAAGTGCTGTGTTATCTTGGAAAGGCTAAGAGGGATGACCTATCTTGCTGAACTAGTTGGGAATGAGTTTAGTGCTAGGCAGAAGGACCAAGCAGCAGATGACTGTTGTTTTAGAAAACAGCAGAACAATGTGTTTAAGTGTTTGGGGTTTTCATCTGTTGCCTTTTCTAATGTGAACACTTGAAAACATTCAAATTGCTCTCCACTTTTCCGACAGAAAGAAGACAGAAACACAAGTTTTCTTGACAAATTTCCAATGATATAGAGAACAGTTACAATTTTTGAAAGCAGGTGAGCATGAAAGCGATACTGCTTTGTCTAGCACAAGAATTATCCTTTGTTTTCCTTTTTCAGACACTAAGGGGTAAGTCTAGTGTTCTGACCTCTGTAAGGTAACGAAAATTTTCCCATGGTACCATTGCTGACTTAGCTATACTGGAGGGAGCATGTGTTAACATTACCCACCATAGAGCTAAAGTCTTACAGCATCAGTCAGACAGGTGGAAAGGTTTTGCCTACACTGGGCAAAAAAGGTAAAAGTGAGCAGTTAGTCTGAATGTATTTCTATTTCTTCTTGGGTATAATGAAGAGGTTTAACTATGTACTACAAGCACAGCTTTCAAGAGCAAATCTTCTGGAAGAAACTACTGAAATCTTATCTGTAGTGACTTTTTGATTTAAATGTACTGTTGCTATTGGCTGTACAGCTGTATCAGTATTAGTAATTCTGGAAGCCTTGCTAAAATGACATTTTCCACATGCAAAGTTAAGGAGCCAGAGGTCAGATAACATCCAGCAGAAATAAATGGCTGCTGCAACTACTAGTGATGGTATTTACAGAGTGAAGAACCTGTATGGTAACTTTGTTATACAAGTTGACATATACCTGGACTAAAAATGGCCATTATTTCAGATCAATATAATGGAAGAGTACAAGGCTGATGATTCATACAATGACTAAATTCTAGAACTACTAAATGTTGCTTCCTTGTCATAGATGTAAGATTAAATTAGTTGGTATTCCAAATCCAGATAATAGTGGAAAAAATACAAAATTATACTACTAGCAACCTGACTGACAGCCTCCCTCAAGAGGCCAAAACCTGAATGTTAATGGCAGATGAGCTGTCCTTTAAGTCTACCTTAAAAATAAACTCAACAAGTGAAAGAAGTCTGGACAGAAATGGCAGAAACTTGTCATTTTCTATTCCTTTCCCTGTGAAGAGAAACTTCAGTCTAGCACTTCCACGAACTCCCTTATATAAAAATCTTTAACAAATCTTTCGTCCTGAGACATTCCTAGTTTTTTGACATTGATCAAACACTTTCTTAACTCTTTATCCATATGTAAGAAATATGCAGAAAAGAGTTATAATTTCCCCAGAGCCTTTTTTCATTACAGAGATCCACAAAAAAAAAAAAAAGAAAAAAGAAAAAAAAAGACTGTTTGTCACCTGCTGGCACTGAAGTAAGCACATGGACAAACACCTACTATACACCCAACACACCCACTAAACACCTATCAATAGTTTTCATACATTGGATTTTATACATCGAGGATTCCCTCTGGCAGACAAAGTACTTAGGCAGTAGTTGTGATATATCTGTGTCTCTGTGCTTGACTGTGGGACCTCTGGCCCTATGCTTTGAATATCATTACGAGTTGTTTGTTTATTTATTTATTCATTTTCCCTACAAGAAGTTGTATACAGTTCTGGAATCAAAAGACTTTATGTTCGCACTAATATAAATTATACTATATATCCTGTGCATAAAGTATGTATTGCAGTTGGATAATTTTTATTCTCTTTACTTTGTGTTAATATAAAGGCTTTTTTCCCCTCACATTCACTGATAAGAAAGAATTTTCTAAATCCAGTTGCACAAATAAGTTGAATGAGATTTATTGTGATCAGAGGCTGCTTCTGAGAGTCTACAGCTACTCAAGTGATTTGGTTTGTTTTTCTTATTTTTGGTTTTGCAATACGATGGAAAACAAAAATGAGATGGATGCTGCTCCAAGGTCATTTTGAGAAAACTAAACTTAATACCATTTTTTAATTTATGTTGCACATATTTGAACTAGTGGGGTTGCCTGGCACTCGGAACAGTCTCTGTCTTAATTGTTAGTTTTCCTGGCAACACCAACTCTAGGTTTGCTTTGCTTCTAGTTTGTATTCTCATGGTTTAGCTGATTTAGATAAGAATAGCTAGATGCTGTGAGTCATACCTTGAGCTGACATGAGTACTTGCATTGGCTACTACTTAGAGTAACCTTTAATAGATGACACCACCTGATGCTTTGAGGATCTAGTCTGTGCACTTCTAGCCTTCTATGAAAATGCCATGGGTTATTTATTTTAAAAGGCTAAAGAAGGCCATGGTCAGCCTTGGTTTTGGAAAACTATCTAGCTCTGAAGACTGGTAATGAGCTTAAATCTTCATCTTAAGGTCAAATTTTAAAACTTTCCAAAACCTTTAATGACAGAGCCATTATTATATGCCTTTTTCGTGCCAGTGTTTTGTGTTTAATTAGCTTTAAAATGGGTTCATGTAATCTCCTGGCACAAAAAGTAATAATTCAAAATTCACCATTATAGATGTCCATGTCAAAAGTGCCAAATAATAATATCTCTGAATGAAGGAAGGTATCCTAAAGTGCATGCCTAATGGGGAATTTATGTACACCACAAAAATACTACCATTATTTTTATCACGGCTCAGTGATACAACATCAAATCATAAACATATCGGTACAGTTAAAGTATCAGTCAGAAGTATCAGACATACACAATTTACAAGATGATTGATTCAAATAGAATGAGCAGAAAACACCACAGGATTTAAATTGGTACTGCATAGGAAATTCATAAGGTACATAGGATATTAAAAAAATACTATTTTGTACCCTGTGTATTAGATGCAAGCAGGTCACTTAATGAAAAAGATGCAAAAGCAGGGGGAAATACGAGGGAAAAAAAAATCACTTTAGTTTTTCTCTGTCTTGGACTTTCAAAAACCAGGTTTTCCAAGCTGCGCATACTAGATCTTTTGTCCATGATAAGGAGAAAACATAAACCCTGTATACTTTAGTGAAGGAAGTTCATTATCTGCATTCTCTGGTTTAAACCAGAGGATCAATGGAAATCATCTGACATTTCTGGAGAGTGGCTCTGTGCACAGTGTTCTTTTAGTGGGCATTATCATATTATTTTGATGTCCCAAAATAAGTGAAAAAGTTCAACAAGGAACAAATGCATTCAAGAAACCAATAGCACTCAGTATCCTCTCCAGTATGGGGAGTTCAAAATTAGCATTTGCCTCTTTCTACCTGCAACCAATTGAATTAAAGATCTGGACCAGCATGAGTAGTTGAGTTAATCACATGCTACATCCTAATCTGACAGCTGTAAGGATCATCCCTCTCAGAGTTCCTAACAGGTTTAGTGATGTCTAGTGAAGCAGGCTACTCAGGAAAGGTGCTGGGGTGTGTTGGTGTAAAAAAGCTACTCAGCCTTGGCTTGCCTTGATCCTGTCTCTGCAAAGACCCCATGGGGAGCTGTGTAGATAGCTCAAACCTGAGCTGTCACATAAACTGGAGACTAAACAGGGTCGTGTTTCATAATTGAAACCATAGAAACAGAAGTATGTACAGAAGTGAACCTCACCATGAATGGAGATAAGGAGGAACACTGCTAAAGACAAACACCCCAGGTGGTATTATCCACTCAGGCATGCTCCTGTCTGCTGTCACCTGGATCAGGGAATAAAAGCCCTGAGATTCTGGCTGTGAATTGAGAGTTGTTTCTCCAGCTATGCAGTTGACAGGGAAAGAGGTCCTTCCCCCTTGGCCAGGATGCTGGCTAAGGTAACGTATTGAGAGCCCTTCCCTTGAGGGGTAAGTGCATATGTGCTATGCTTTAAGCTTGCAGTCACAGCGGATTAATACTCATGTAGTATTTAGTGTGCTTGTGAGCTGTGATAGTGAGTTTCATGAGCAACTTGTGGGCTGTAATAGTGAAATGTGGGAACTGCCTGCGGGCTGTGACTGCTGTGGTTGCAGTGGCTGCCTCGTGGCTGTAGCCTTGTTTTTAAACTGCAGTGGTGCGTCTCCCCATTGTATCAAAGAAAACCTGCAGTGGTGATGTATTGAATCTGCACATGGTGTTCAAATAAATTTGTTTGAACCCTGCAATTGAGTTTCTTTTCATCACAACAGCTTTCCGCTTCTGTATGTATTTCTAATACTTTTTTAAAAAAACAAAATGAGGGCAAAACAAGCTTGCCTTCATATCTAGTTTAGCATTGCACTGAAGGGCAATTCACAGTATCACGTCAATGATCAGTTTTAGCACCTTATTTTCATGTGGGTTTTGCTTGTTCCAAGTTTCTGCTGCGCTTTCCTCTGTTTTTTAGGGTTGTTTTCTTAGATTTGTTCATACAGAAAGATGTAGAAATGTCATTAGGGTCGGGGTTTTTTTATATGATTTACATCTACAGGTATATGAGATCTCTAATTGTGTTCAGTGTTGCTCGTGTTTTTAAGTAAAAATTTAGGACCTTAAAGTTAAACTATTACCAGCTGGGGGAAAAAATTCTGAATGCTTAAAATAAAACCACAGAAAAAAGACTATCAGAATTATTTCAGTTGTGTTTGTAGTATGAGATGCAAAAGAAATTAGCATAGATATTAAAAATTTAATAACTTCAATTTAGAACAAATATTGCTTGTTTTTAAAAGTATCAAAATACAGCACTTTGGTATTAAAGATAACTACTTCCTTGCTCTTCTCATGAGAAGAGTTTCTAGTAAAGTTCATCTGAGACTGCAGATTTTAATTTTAGTGTATTCTGGGTCTCATAACTTTCCTATGCATTTTTTGTGCTTTCTGTGTTTTAATGTTATGTGATTCATGTAAATGGATCAGCAGATTCAATCTGAGTCTTCATATAATACTGTATAAAAGTCTTGTTCTAAGCTAATGTCAAACCTTGACAAAGTAAGCAAAAGGCATAGGGAATATTGACACGGATGAATTTCAATCAACTAAATTTTCCGTGTCCCTTAAAACTAAAAAAAAAAATTGAAAGGAAGGAAGTTCTTCATGTGACTAAATATCTGTAAAATATGGAAATAGTCTGAAGTGAGATTGCTGTTGTATTAAGAAAAATTATTTATAGTTTGTTTTTAAAAAACTAGAATATTCAGATCACAGAAGGAAGGCAGCTTGTGTGAAGATTGAAGTTATTCATCTGGCCTTCTACAGAAGAAAGTTGCCCATAGGAACATAAAATTTTGTAAGTGTAAGAAGATGAAATATGAATCAAAAAATGATGAAAGCATGACTGAACATGGATTTTATTAAACGTGACCTTTCTCCAGATCACACAAAAATTCGTAAACACAAATAATGGGAATTAAATACAAAGAAATTGTGCAAGTATAGTGAGACCTCCATAACCAGAAATAATGGAATCAATTTTTCCTGTATGGTCTGGCAGAGGCTGTATTTTGACCTTTATAACACAGTAAAAGACTTACCTGTGCTTTCAAGTACTTTTTTGAAGTAGTGGTTTATGTTTTGATGGGGGAGAGACTGTTAGCTGGCTTTTTTTCCCTTCCTCTGCTGGAAAAGAAAACACAAACTTTTTACTTAAATCGTGTATTTCTCTTTTTCTCTATATATGTATAGTAGACATTTTCTGAATGTAAAATGAAATAATATACTGATGTCTCAAATAGAGGCTGAAAGATTTCCCTGTGCCTTTGATGGTAGTTCTGTTGTACTTGCTTGAGCAACTCTAAAACTCTTGGTACAAATAGATAATAGACATAAGAAACCTTGTGCTATTGTGTAATGGAACAAGGTGACCAAGAACAGAAGAGGGAAGATCATAAACTGGGAACTATGAAGGAATGGAAGGAGCCTCAGATAACATATTGAAGGACAGAGTATTTCACAGTCAATATCAGAAGGGTGCAGATGAACTCACAAGAAACTAGTCAAAAACAGATGTCTGTAAAAGAATAGACAAGTCACATGGATTAACCCACACCATACGTGCTTCAAGGAGTTCATGGGAAAGGAAACTTTAAAACAACCAATAGGGACCACTAAAAGACCACCAAAGACCCCCAGAGACGTAAAGCACATGCTGCAAATATTATAATTCGTTCCAGTAAAAGAATATGCATGTGCTGTGAATGATACACACTTTTGCTTTTGCAACTAACAGTATGCACGCTAGGTTGGAGTGATGCCCTGAGCATCCAGCACTGCAATAAAGAATGCCTGCTTTTTACAGCTCCCAGGTTGAGTCTTAGAGAGTTTCTTAACAGACTTTTCTGGTAACAATACAACAGAGCTCAGAACTCCCCTGGATACCATTTTTAAAGCTAACTTTAAACCAAAATCTAATTTGCAGAATCAAATGCTTACACTACCACTGCTACATTCACCCACTGTCAGCACATGTAGTGGTGCAAAAGATGACCTCTTCTATCTTACAGGTTTTTTTCTAAACAACCTTACTATTCACAATTTAAACTGATGCAAAGGATAATATATGAAAATAAACAATGCTGTACTGGGTTCAGCTAGGATGTAGTTAATGTCATTTCCACCCAGGAAGCTGGGAGGGTGCATAGCCAGGACAGGTGACCCAAACTGGCCAAAGGGGATATTCCATACCATATGATGTCATGTTTGGTATAAAGGGGGACTGGTAGAGGAGGAGCGCACAGCTCCAGGAAATGCTGCTCAGGGATGGTCTAGCTTTGGGACAGGTCTGAGCTGTACTGTCTGAGTTGTGCAGTTCAGTGAGAAATGCTGTGTATCACCAGTTCTGCATATTTTGTTAGAAGTTATTTTGTTGCCGTTTCCCTCTCCCTTTGCTGTCCCAGTAAACTGTCATTACCCCAAGCTGTGAAGTTTGCCTTCCTCTTCTCATTCTCCTCCCCATCCTATCATGGAGAGTGACAGGGGAGTGAGTAGCCATGTGGTCTTTAGATGCTGGCTGGGACAAAACCACAACAATCTTATTTTGGCAACTGGTGTGGGGCACAAAGGGTTGGGAAAACTAAAAAAAAAAAAGTGGTTTTTTTATATCATTTCCACTTTTGTAAGAATATGAATGCGAAGTTGCAGAGTAGATTTTGTTGTCAACTTTTGTTGTGCTCAACTGTATGTTTTACAAGTGAGGACATTGTAAAATAGAATCCTTCTATTCAATAGTGGTGCTAAGTGATGATGAGGTCTGTGTATTTTCTTTACCTTTACATTAAAAAGTGCATTTCCTTTGAATGTGAACATGTCGGGGGCTCATGGTCCTGGTAGACTTGCCATGATTTCCTACATGTCCTGCAGCACTAATACTCTGTCTGCTATGAAGTATTGACTGCTGCTCAAGCATTGAATACTATAGAGGAGGTTACAGAAGAGTAGTTGAAGTGTACAGGTTCTTGGGTACCTCTGAACAATTGTAGTGACATGAACATCCCATGGCACACATAGATTTTATTAAATCCTGAAAGTTTTCTGCAGCTTAAGCTGTAGTTTTGTTCCTCATTCCACAAGAAATTTACCTGTTGATCATGTGGCATTGTTTCTTTGCAGATTTTTTCAAATGTCACTTAAAATTTTGATGGTTTGGCTCACTGACTGTCATTTACTCTTAATTTTTTTAATAACTTACAAGTGCAGTTCAATTGGAAAACCACTTGAAAAGAAAAATTCAGTTGTGCCTCCTATGTTCAAGTAATATTTAGATATCATTGAAGAAGAGATTGTTATCATCTCTGTATTGAATAAAACCAACCATGTCACATAATATGAATGCAAAGAATTTTAACTGAGTAAAATAGCTAATCACTTTCACTTTGTCATCTGTATAGTGAAAGACTACCCTGAGAATACTTAAATGAAAACTCAACATGAAATGCTACTGGATTTACTGATGATGATGATGATCTACAGATCAGTTTCCTGCATAACTTTAACAGTTTAACTGTTTAAACTTTAAGTCCAAGCTGCCTTTCTAATTAATTCAGCTCTTGTGACATGGTAATCTGCATTCTAATGGGATTTTACTGCCTTAGTGTATCTGTTAAGACTTACTCTATCTTTATTATGTCTGGAAAACTTAGTCCGTCATGATTATCTTTTGCTATAGTAAAATTTTAAGGACGTAGACTTTTCTTTTTCCTTATTGTTTTATAACTTGGTGATTTATGTTTCAACAACCCTAATATAATATCCACAATTCTTTCCCCTAAATGTTGTGCTTTTCAAAACGCGCACTATAACCTATACTTACCTCAATTAGAAATGTAAAGATGCAATTTTAATTCCTATAAATAAAAGTGAATTTAAGTATTGGTAGATCTTTAGACATCACAAGATCTTTCAACGAATGTTAGTTAAGAACAGCTGAATAGCTTATTTCTGGACACTATTTTTGTTCACTATTCATTTTCTTAGAAATGCAAATCTAAGAGTTTGAAAACAAATTATTCCAATAATGAGTTAACCAGATTCTTAACAATTAATATCGTGGACTACTTCTATTTTTTTTTCTTATTCTGCTTTCTTTGATTCCAAACAGGCATGAAACAGGACTTGCTTTGTCTAATTTCAAATGTCTGAAAGATTGTCTCAGTCTAAGTTAGTTGTATAAACTCTTTTTATTGAGAGAACTAGACATTGTAGGCAGGTAATTTTTCTAAACTGTCTTAGATGCTTAACTTTAACGAGATGAATCACTCCCTGAAGTGAAGGTGTTTATTTCTCTCCGTTGCCTATAAAGAAAGACTAGACAACTAGTTTAGATGACAGCTTTTAGTTGTTTGATATTTACTAAGATGGATCTTACACAAAGTGCCCAGAAGTATTTTAGTTCATGAGAGAATGGAGCAATACTGCTTTAAACACCACATTTTCAAGAAAAATACATTTCCTGAGGGAGACCTATCTCCTCCATTACTTCAAAATTGATTTAGAAATATTTAGAATTTTAAAAACTTAGCGATGGCTTGGTACAAAACAGAGAATTTTGCCTCCAATTTTTGGATTCATTTGGATATATTGTAGAGAATTAAATATGTCACACAAAGAAGAACATAATGCAAATATTTTAAGAATACTTTCATATTTTATTGATGATTAAATCCCTTTTGGCTCAGAGTTATGATAAGACTGAACATATCAGAACTGCCTTACTAGTTTATTATTTACTCAATCTTTGTTTTCAGTAACCTGCAAATCACCTTGTTATATATAGATTTAAAGTCCACACTCATCCTTCTTGTGAAAGTGCTGGGATACAGTATACACCTATAGAAGTAACCATTAGCCGAAAGTAATTTCTTTCTGTCAAAAGTTTTAAATATTTCTCCTTCAAATTCTTACGATTGAAATAATATCCTCATGGGCAATATTGCAATAGGGTTGCTCATCCACTGCCTGCATGAAGTACTTCCAGGGAAGGCTAATGAATATCCCTGACAGACCATACACTTCAGGAGGGATAAAGGAAATAGTAGAGGCTGATAGAACTCACAGAGCTGCTGCAAATGGCTGGTGAAGTTAAATTTCAAATATTGTTTAAAATATTTTAAAAATCCCCAAACAAACAACAAAAGAAAGAAAAGAAAAAAAAAAACACAACCCTTCACTCCAAACAAAACCAAAAGCAAAAGACAAAACAAAAAAATTGACAGGTTAATTTTATTCTGATCTGCTTTATCTGCTGGTCCAGCAACAGGCATTAATACAGTAATTTTATATACTGATAAAAACTTTACCTTGAATTTATATTTTTAGTCTGTACAAGACTAGTCAACATTGATGTTTGTCAGTTGTTAAAAAGCATTCTTTCCTTTGCACAAATATCACAGAATGAGGTAAGGAAAAGTCCATTACAAAGGCCTTTCATTTTCAGATACACTATTAGCTAGGTTGCATTTTAATGGCCTTCAATGTTTTTGCAACTGCTGCAAAAGATACTAAATTTAAAATACTTTTAGGTCTGACCAAATGGTTAATCATAACCAGATTAACAGGATTGGATAAGTTAAAACTTAAACATTTTAGGAGCCTTTTCAACTCTTGGTAATGATGCTCTTGTGTCATTTTATACGTTGGTATCTCTGTCCGTTGCTCTGGAGAGAACTGAAATCAATATATTATGTCTTGTTTTCATCACTTTCTTACCTTTCTCAGAAACAAAAATAAGTTAGAACATAAGATGAAGGGCATATCTGAACTTTTAAAATGTTTACATTAACCTTGATTATCATCCAGGTTATTTCTTTTTCTTGCCACTAAAAAAGCATAGCACGGATATAATGAAGGGAAACTTGATGCATGCAGCATTAGCAGATTAAAATGCTGTGTTCTTGTACATGAACTGTACTCTTGCTCCATATATCAGTTAACTGAATAGTAGTAATAGCACTCAGAATAGGTCATTTGTTAACAAGCTACTAAAGTTATCAACTGTGATGACTATTCAGGGTGATGTCTCAATGAAGCAGACTGTCACTTTGGTTTGGTTAATTATAGAAAATCTGATTTGCAACACAAATCTCAGTTAGAGACATTGCTATTGTTTAGGTACTGACAGATAGGACTTCCTTGTATATTTCTCTCCAAACCTTGTGGACAGCTGTTTCTACCAGGGCTGACATTGAAGTTATGTAGGGAAATAGATTTGACCCATTGTAATTTAAAAATTTGTAGAAAGCAGCTGATATTCTCTGTTACACAATGAAAAAACTAAGAAAACAAAAAAACCTCAAACCCATCACCAAAACCAAACACCTCAGCATCTGCTTAAGTGCTCTAATACTTACAGTTAAGTTGAACTACTTGTTTAAGTTCAAAAATACACATCAATACAACATACTAAATCAAATTCTACAGACTCTGTTTTCACCCAAAGCATTTTAAATTAGATTACCAATCTATAGTCCTACTGATGGAAAATGTGAGAATTCATCATAACCCATGAGGATTATAAAATACAGTCCAGAAGATCACTTTTTATGCCCTATTTTTGCATTTTGATCCTCTATAGGCAAAAAAAAAAGTTGAATATAATGCTAACAATTTACTTTAAATATCCCAAGGGAAAATATTCTGCAACCAAACTAAATAAATTTATAGTACCCCTGGTTTATTACATTAGGAGTATGGCCTGTGAAATATATAAACCAAACATCCCAATCAATGTTAATTGCTGTAAAGTATTTTTAAAGTAATTTTTACTTGGAGATAAAACCACATGCATATATGTGTGTATCATCAAATAACATATACCTAAAGCATTCTGACATTTTTTATGGACTTAGATGTGCACGTAGTGTACTCATGTGTCTGTTCAGACAGTTCTAAGGTGTATGAGTACCCAACATTACAGCAAAAATTGTGATAAAAGTCAGTGCATCAGCAGATATCCACCTTGGCCTTTCTGCACATCTGCCCTCACCTCCTTGGGGTGGAAAGTAAACAAATCTTTCACTTCCTTCACATGTAGCTGCCTGAAGACCCTGATCTAGTTATCATCAGGACACATCTCAATGCACTGGCAGGATATGACACCTTGAGAAAGACAAGTGTAGCTGCTTAATAAGTAAAATTGTGTCACAGGAGAAGGAGGAGAGTTGTGCTTCACCACTGTGGTCATAGCAACCAGTCCAATCTGAGACACTGACATTTATCATATG
This sequence comes from Hypotaenidia okinawae, assembly GCA_027925045.1. Lineage (NCBI taxonomy): Eukaryota > Metazoa > Chordata > Aves > Gruiformes > Rallidae > Hypotaenidia > Hypotaenidia okinawae. The sequence continues at coordinate 12,253,700 of BSDF01000006.1, forward strand.
TTTATCACTGATGAGCAAGATAATAAAATCCTTAAATTGGGAGGCAGGACTCCTCTCTTCAAGGGGATTTAACTCTGAAAAGAGATCTCTTGAACCCTCTCTTTCCAGTCAATGTGAATTATGTGAAATATCTTCAGGAGCAGTATCTAAAGCTAGCTTAGATATGTACATTTAAACTATTCTGTTAAGTCCACTAAGCCAGAGTGTGATAATTTTTCTGATAATAAAACTGTGAAGTAGTGTGAATGAAGTAAAAAAATCAGAATAAGGAGTACCAGATAACTGCATAAATATGAATTTGTGTATTCTCCTCTAAAAGAGGAGATAAAAAAATGATTATAAACTATTGTCTATGGAACTGAAATTCATTTGTGGTTTCTAAGATGCCGATGATGCAGATTTCCATTATAGCTGTGCATTTTCTATATATTAATGCATTCAATGAATAACCCTGTGAGGTAAGGAACTATAAATATTGTAACTTTATAGACAAGGAATTTGAATCATTTGAGGACAAATGATTTATTGGTGATTACATGACCCAGAACAGGTCTTTATTCTGCCAGAGGCTGACTGCTGCTTGTCATTTTGACTTTTTCCCACTCACTGGTGAAACTCAACTTCCTGTGAAAAGGAATATGTATATTTCTTGTTGAAGAGTGAAAATGTTCTTCAGAATGACAACAGATGTTGCCTTTGGTTGTAGCTTGGGAAAAGGGGAGAGTTCCTCTCATGTTATTTCTAATAGATGATAACACAACATAACTAACCCTGAAAAAGACCATTGCACTAATGGTATTTATATCTCTTGCCACTAACTTAAAGTGTTCTGTGACCAGCATAGACATGAGGTCTTCTATGGCTGACATTAGGGGAACAAAAATATTCCAGATATTGGCAGTCAGATATGGAAACTTTTGTTAAGTAAACAGTTTCAGATAAAGTTCATAGTAATTAAAACACAATTTTACTTGTGGAAAGCTCTTTCATGATGGAATTGATGTCTTTCAATTTTTTAGTAGAATAATGTTAACATACTTTTAAAAAAAAAAAAATCACTACAGTTGGTACTAAATAGACCTTTTTTAAGAAAAACAAATGCTTTTGTTCCTCAAAACAGGTGAGGTTGAGATCCTTAGACATCTTTGGGGCACCTGGATATATACCAGGTATCCAAAGGTAATGGACCTTTGCCAGAATGAAAGTGGGGAAAAAAAGGAATACAAAGAGCCACTACTATACTATCTCAACCACTGTACTTTTAATAGACACAAACTCAATTCTCTTTCTTTTCTTCAAGCACAGTCAGTTTCTCATTAATAGCATGTAAATATAGTAAATGCAGCTGCTAATGTGTTATTCTTTAGTCATTTGTTGCAGCTGATTAAGGAGAGAAATGTAAAAGGTTAATTTTCTAATTACATACTCCCTGGAGGTAAATTATGCATGTTATTGCATCCATTGACACTCTATAATGGGCACTTTTTATTGCAGAGTGATTTTCTATGAAACTGTGTATCTTCATACAGTTTATTTTTAGTAAGCAAGAAGATGGAGGGAAGGAAATAATAATATCCATCGAATCCAAATTTCTTAACTCTTTCTGGAGAGCTTGCAAACAGGATATTAAAGCTCACAAAGAAAAAACCCTCCCTTTCTTCTCACCATCTCACTTGTAATTTCCATAAAATTAATAAACTGAAGAGAAAGCAAGGACACACTGTGTTGGATGGCTCTCAGTAAAAGTTTTGAAAAGCAGCTACATCTGCAATTTGTCTTAAACAAGAATTTCCTCTGGACATGAATGCAGTGTTTTCCAGGAAAGAGCTACCTGAACTCACCAAATGAAAGATCCTTTAATTTTCTGCCAGGCACTGACCCCACCTAATCTGAAAGCTGCTTTCTAGGCTCCTTGTGCTTTCTGAATAAGGGTCAATGCATTCAGCTGAGTAGCCCTAGAAAGAAATAAATAGTAGTGTCTTCTGCTAGTTTACCTACCATCTCAGATGCTGGGACGGAGAACTGACATGGGCACAGACAATAGCCAATCATTTAAGATGCTAGCGTTGTTTCAGTCTCAAAACAGTTGGTTTCTGTTTGATAAATTTGTCATTTATTAAAGATACTAGGTTGAACAAGGTGAAAAACAGGGAAAGAAAGGGAGAAAGATGAGATAAAAGCTGACAAGGATGTTTTCCTTAGTATTTTTTCCTTATCCTTAATATATGTTTTAAAAGAGCAGAGCAGGGAAATGCTATGCTGTATAACTTTCATATCATTTGAGTCAAATTCAATCATAACTCCACTGTTATCAGAAGTAGTGTATTGAGGTACCATCTTCCTTCTTGTTTAACAGGATGTGCAGGTAAGGCTTTTTGTTTACATTGAGCCTTATTCAGGAAAAATTGTTGTATGGAAAAGCTTCAACTAAATTCAGTATTTTGATAGTTATTAAATAAGTGCAGCTAAAGCATCTGCTTATACCAAATGAAGGATCTAAACCATAAAAAAACCTAGAGATTAAACTTTAATTTCTTAGAAATCATTCTATTTCAAGATTTGTTGTGTATTATGTAGCACTGATGTATGCCTGAATGCATAGTTGTAGTTTTTATTTAAATAAATCAGTTGGAAATGGTTTCAGTAGAAATTTTCATCTTTAATGAGAATATTAGCATAAACCAGAAATGTATATAATGATCAAATGAACTAAAGTGCTGTAGTAAAAACTTACTAAATGAGAGCTGGAAGACTGACAGTAATATAAAACTTTAAACTGGCAGATTACTCAGAGAGAAAAGCAGGGAAGGAACTTTGAATTAGTTGAGATCATGGCCTTCTTTCATTCCTGCTGACAATAATCCATTTTTCATGCAGCACTGACACACCTAGACCCTCCATATTTTCAACAAGCTAAATCTCTGCTTTCTCTCCTTCTCTTCTCCCCTTTCTCCCTTCAAAAAGGAACTGTAAATAATAATCTTTGAAGTTTTTTTATACAATTTTTTTCTCTCATGTCAATTTACCATAACTGCTTATTACAGAACCAAAACAATTGCTTTACAACTCTTCATGTTCTAGCTTAGGAAAATCAGCCTGTCTACTCCTCTCTGTCCTCCAGTACGTCACCCTCAGAGCAGTCAACTAGTGGAAAATAGGTGATGATTGTAAGCTGGTAATGACTGATGGATGAGTTAAAAGGACAGAATGAAATGGCTGATCTCTTTTAACTCTAGTAGATCAGCAGCACAGGAGAGAAAGTAACAAAAGGTTGGGGGGGTTGTTGACTTTTAATTACATTAAAGTTATATGAGATGCAATTGTCAAAGCCTAAATGTAGGGTCAGGGGGTTAACTCTGGAACCCATGTAAAGGGTGACTGTGACTGATACAGATTATTGCTCTAGGATTTTTCAGCTAATCCACTTGCTGACAATGCCACAAGAATGGGTATCAGCACAGATGATCTTTTTTTATTTCTTGCATTTTTTAAAGTAATGAAATAAAACTGATATAACACAAATGTGGATTACATACATACACAACAAGGGTGCTCACTCTTCCCCTTTACGTTATTGAAAAATAAATTTCTAAAACTGCAGTTGTGGTTGTATCACAAAATGTTCTCATTTTCTGTTCTATTTCAAAGCTCTCTATTTTCTGTTTTCTTCTCTCAACTGATTCTAAGAATCCTTGTGCAAAATCCTCTCAACTCTTCTGTGATTTTTTTTTCTGTACCAAAAATTCAAGAAATTAAGCCTGTAGCATATTTGTTTCAGTAACCTAGGAAACAATATAATTTAAACTTTTCATGGCAACTACTGAATCTAGTTGTATCGGGTCTGTACTTTTAACACTTTTGTTAAAACTGATTCTTCTAACTTGCAAGATACAAGCTAAAACTATTTGGTACAGGAGGTTAAATAGTGATGGTGTATCTTAAGAACTATAGACCAGTTGTACTGTCCTACTAGATTTCACTATATAAAATTTATTGCTTGTGTTTACTACTGTCTTTACTGAAATAGGTTGCCCAGGGAGGTGGTGGAGTCGCCATCCCTGGAGGGTATTTTAAAAGTGTATAGATGAAGTCTTGTTAAACAGTTTTAGAGTCTAGGGTTTTTTAAAACAAAATTATTTAATCATATTTTTTACAATTAGGGATTTTGGTTTTCATTATTAATTTTAGTGAGCCAATAAATGGATCTTAACTACTGGTGGTTGCTACACATCTCAGTTCACAAATTAAAAATAGAAGATTAGTACATGAGCTAAGGAGATGAACTGATGAGCAGGAATTTTGGTTAATACATTTAGTGATGCAGTGGTTTGTTTCCTTTGTAATTTAGATCACATAATCACATGCCTGGGAAAGACTCTAACATAGGTTACTGTAACTTTAAAAAAGCAGGGATAATTTACCCAATCCTTTTAAGACTAGTGAAAATGGATTTTTCTTTTTCTGCACCCTTGATCAGATGAGGCTGAGAGAGTGGCAACTTGTAGGAGCAAACAGAAGCTCATGAGAACTTTAACAAAATTATCAGAAATGTCCAAGAACAATAAGGAAATTTAAGCTACAAGAAGTTGTATGTGTGATTCTCTTTTTTTTTAAGAGAAATATTGTTTGGAGTAATGTAACATAATGTGTTATGATCATTAGCTGCCATATGTGCCCAGGGAAATAATTTAAAACTAGACTAGAAGTTCATGTGAATTGTATTTAAATAGCTGGACTATTTGGAAAGTGCAGCTTTTGGATGGGCCATTTTTAAAATGAGTAACAGACGGCATTTGTCCAAGAAATACTTTGGATAAGCTGTGGAAAATGCTGTTGAAGTTTATTCAAGACCATGGTGACTTAAATGACTAAATCCAATGCATGGGTCCCTTAAAACTTCTGCTGGTGAATGTTCACTGGTTGGTGAGCATCTCCTATGTGTTTGCTTTGTTTTTGTTGCCAACTTCCACAAAGTTTTGTATCTTTGTATCTTGTGTCGTTCATTAATGCATAGTTACCCAGATTTGTGGTTTTGAAACTCAGAGGCACAGTGAAGAATGCATTTCTCTTTAATTCCAGCAGGAGATATGGGAAAGCATTGCTTTTTGGGAGTATGACCTGATGGTCAAATAGTTATCTGAAGTTCCAGCAATATTGAGCAGTATTTTGAGGAATTTTTTTGCTAGTGGAGGAGGTTTGGAATCAAAGCTCAGAAATTAATATCAATTAGACTTTTTCATTTGTCTAGTTCACATTTAGCCTCATGTCATTCTGCAAAGGAGTTTTGCTGAGTCAGAAAATTTCCAAAGATACATAGGACTGCATTTCAGTTCAATCTGTTTTGAGGATGAGATCGTCAAACCCACTCATTTTGTAATAATATAATTAAATGGCTTGGCTTGACCTGTAAAATGCAAGAACAAAAGTATATCGTAAATAAATTTAGAAACCTTTCAAAACGCTTTAAAGCCTTCGGTTTTTATTTCAATTTTTTCTTAAGACTCATAGATGAGTCTGAAGCACTCCACGTGCTTTCAGGTTTGCATCTTCCTTCTACTTAGATGCTTTCTAAATATAGAACTGCTGGCAGGAATCTCATGGCAAAATGTCCAGTATGTCCTTAAATATAATGGAGATGTTCTTTGCTTTAGCCTTGCCAGGTGGCTGATTGCTGGCAGCTGAAACAAGGGTCATATGGCCATTCAGCTCTATCTACACCCTATTGAGATGAACAAGTGACAATCTGCAAAATACTCAAAACTGATTTTAACTGGTTTAACCTCAGGAAACACAAGAGTCTTTATGTTTTTTTGGTGATGTGTAGGCAGGTTTGTGCTTTTTCATGCAGTCCTTTTTTGGCATGAAGATCACAGTGCCCTCACACAAGTGCATCAAACCATTATTATGCCCCAAGTACAAAGAACAGAAACTGCCTGTGAAAAAGCTGCAAGGGTATTCTGGTTATTCATATGCAGGTGACACTTAGCACCATGTATTATCTGAGAATTCACCCATTCAAGTGTTCTATACCAGTAGCAGCTTTTAAAGATAGCATGATACTGTTTCAGGCCATATTTGGAATGATACAGTGAAAGCTACTGGGTCTTTGTCCTAGGCACCATAGCAAAACAGATGGAAGTGGGAGATCAAGGAATGATTGAAAGAAAACAGTGTTATTAATGAGGTTAGGTGGATCAAATATGAATTCAGAATCATTTAACCAAAATATTCCAATATAGTTACGTTACTATACGCTTGCTCTGATGCAGGTGCCCTCTGGAAAATGCTTGGCAGTAAATCAGATTTTTTCTTTATTATTCTTCTTCCCTTATTCTGCTGCATTATAATATTTTCAGATACTCTTTTCTTCAGAGTTAGGCGAAAGATACTTGAGGGAAAAGCATCCTGTACATTCAGTAAGTCCTTTCCTTTGTGCATCCTTTCAGGCTGTGGTTCCCTGGTTATTAATACTGGTCCTCTGCATGCTGTATTGCTCAGCAGAATCTGTATCAGATGGAGACATGTGACTGCATTATGTTTAATTAGCCAAGGCACATAGTAAGGATTTCCTGCTGACACTGTGCTTTCAAACTTCTTATGTTTACATAAGAGAACATGTAACACAAAATATGCTGATGTTTTTAACAAATCTGAATTAGCAAAGAAAACATATGCTAGTTCTCTACTGGTGACCTCAAAAGTCTTATTCTGGAGCCAGTACCCCTAAATTTGGATTCATTGTATCTTTTTTGAACGATATTCTCAAACTCCCTTTGCCTTTTTGTTAGGAATATTAGAGATACTCTTGATTGGTGGTGCAGAACAAACCAGTGTTCATTTGTCCAACTTTGCCTAAGATATTTTTTGGAAACATCTAATGAAAATTGAATCCTGCCTGACTGTTTAATTAGCTGTGGTGAGTGGAGAAGAATAAAAGGTTTCTTGAACGGTATCGATTTAAATGCCCTAGTTTTAGGGGACTGTGTGATAGTTAAAATCTTATAACACCTGTAAAGAAGGATCTTGATGAGGTCTCTGAAAAATCAAATGAAGGAAAAAAGCCCTTACATTTGGAGACAGATGCAGGCTTTTTGTGATTTGCCACCATGGTGACTGTGTCTGGGATTTTATTTTTGTGAAAATAAAAGAATGGATGAAAAACAGGCAAGGGCAGCACGTGAACACACTTCTAGTTTTGTCCTGGAGGGAGACTGAAGCCTGCTTGAGATGTAGAACCAGATTAAAAATTTTGGAAAAGTTGTAGATCATGAGCAAGATCTACGTCAGAAATAGAATACTGGTTCTACTTGAACCCTCAGAGATCTGATGCAGGTTACATGCATATCTGCATATCTACGTATCAAGAGATTTTACCTTCTTATTAAATATACCTCCATAAGCAAAACCCACAGTTAGCTTACCACTGGCCTATTTAAATATGGAGACAGAATGTATTTATTTATACATTGGTTTATTATAGAAATAGTAGGACAGAAAAATTTACTTAAAGAGTAAATTCACTATGAAAAGTTATTATCATTGGGAATTTCAGTTAATACAGCTGAACATTTTATAAATATGGTTAATCATTGCTGAAAACCCACTTGGAATAAGAATCGCTTATGCATTTTTGAACCTAATTTGTCCTTGAGCAAACTTGATCATCATCAGTGGAGTTAAAACCTGTTGCTGACAATCATCAGTAGTAGAAATTAAAACACAGGAAAATACATCTGAATACAAGAAAAAGGAATTATGGTAAGGGTGGTTGAACACTGGAAAAAGGTTGTCCACGGATTTCAAGCTGAACTCTGACTACACAGATAGCAGTGGGGCAGTATTTTATAATCCTTCAGTATTGAAATCTCCCTTGGAAATTGCTAACAGTGAGTGTGCTAGAGTGAGCGTGCTAGATTAGGGACATGATTTATAATGCTGTGTAAATGTTTTAGGTACGCAGCTGGATACAGGCAGTAAAAAGCATTTTCTGTCAAATAATTCTGATAAAGAAACATCAAAATATTTCATGCCTTCAGTTTATGTTCACCTAAGTATTAACATGAAAAAACAGAATTAATTTCTCAAAGCTTTAAGTTTTTCAAGTGTGTCAAGTTAAACGGCTATTTGACTGGCATTCAAATTACTTAAACATTGTTTTAAAACCTTCAAATTTGATTCACAGGCTTTCTAATTAGATGTGTTGAAATTGTAATTGAAAGTTCAAAGATACGTATTTTTTGTTTTATTCTTAATAAAAACATGTATTTTAGATTTTTAAATAACAAATTAAGGTTTAAATAGAAAATTCCCCGAAATATTTTGTGTAATGTCACCACCAAGGACCTTAACATAACTGTCAGCAAAGCTGAAATGCTCATTATTTACATAGTTCAGGATGCACTGGAACTTTATGGTTCCTCTGGCAAATGCTATAATGAGTTAATTGATGATTTGCAATGAAATGATTCATGTTAAGCTTTCATTTCACTTATAACAGTAGCATAAGAGATTACATTAGTATTGCTTCTAAACAATGGATAAATGCCATGCTTAGCATTGTGTGCAAGCCTGTTCAGAGTAATTAACAGGTGTGAATTGTTGTTTGCTGGGATAAGCCTCCCACTGTGCAGGCCTTTTGTTGGCTGCAGGCTGCTTTCCTGCTGTATTACTGCTTCTAAATGAGTCGATTTCACTTTAATGTAGGATTTTATGTATGTTAATTCTTTGTACACTTGCTTATTTTTAAAGTAGTTGAGGCAATAACAGTGAATCTCTTCCAAAAACGTGTACTTCTGCAAGCTTCTGATTACCTTGCACGACTCCAACCTTGTTTGTGTTTCTCTTTTCTCATTAATTTAAAAGGAACTACTGTAGTAACTTGGAGCATCAATCTGATTCCTTAACTCTTAAGACCAAAGCCTTCTTCATGGCTTATATCTGCTGCACTGTGTTCTTTACCTAAAATTATGTAAGAAAAGTACAGAGGGTACTGACAGACCTATGGGCTTCTGTATCTACAGGCTCTGCCAGCTCTGAAATTAAATTTTTAATTTTGGTTTTGAAATTCTCATGCATCTTTGCAAATCTCAATTGGGGTCACCTGTAAAGACACAAAAGAAGCCCCGAGTTGTAAAAAGCTTGGGAGTTTAGAAAGTCAAGTAATTAGAAAAGCCACACCAAACCTAAAAAATACTCAAGCTTCAGTGTGAATTACTATTTCTCTATCAAAATGTTGTCCAAAAAATAGATGATTTGCTGCTAGGGATGAACTACTATGAAAGACCATATAAGGAAGAAAAGACCCAGAGTACATGCAAAGAAAATCTTTAAACAGCCACTAGAGACTACCAGAAGACCACCAAAGAGTCACAGAGAAGACCCTCAGAGACTTAAAGTGCACACGTAACGATGATGCAAATATTATAATTAGTTCTGGGAAATAGTCAAAATATGTATGACCATTTCAGGAAATCTAATATATATGTAAAAGAATTAATGAATATACAAACTCTGATGTGTATAAGCATGCCTGCCTCTTACAAATTGCTATGCCTGTTAGGTCTAGTGATCCCTGAAGCATCCAGCACTGCAATAAAGAATGCCTGCTTTCTACAGCTCCCAGATTCTTAGGGAGTTTCTTAACCGATTTTTCCAGTGACACCACAGATCAAGCACACCCAAAGTTGGCTCCTTTGTTATATTTATAGGCAAATGTGACAAGATCATAAACTCCTAGTTACAACGGCTGACTACTATTTTACATGAAATTCTAATGATTGTGTCATCTTCTTTAGTCACTGCATCTGCATGGAGGAAGGAACTTAGATATGCTGAGTGTTTTGGGACAATCAGTTTACAGGTGGTCCTTTAAACAATTCCCTTTGATCCTTCTCTTAGCAACATCTAGCAAGTAGCTACAATCAGTCTTAATTATGGAGCCATTGTAATACAGAGCCATGGTTAACTTTCAAGTTGGATAATAGATATCAAACAGACTGCATCTGATATTCCATCCAAGAATGTCTTTATATAAATCTCTGATTAAAGCTTTTCCATTTTTTCCCTCCTACTGGTTGTGTTCTAAATTTAGTTGTGGAATGACAGGTCCAGATATAAAAAACAGATGAACTAGTATCTTCTACCGATGTCTCTCATTCACATAATTGCTACGTTACATAATTGTTTAAAATTATTTTACATCTGATAATAACATAATAAACCAATTAAAATGTCATCCTAGTTCATTCTGTTTTTCTCAGTTAGTACAACTGGGATGGCAATTAACTTCAGTTGTTATTAAAATAAATCCTTTACCATATTATACATCTTTTGCCTTCTGTGTTGATATCTGAGCACTTCTAGAGAGATATATGTCACATGTTTACAGACAGAGAAACTCTCATAAAACATCAAAAATTTTCACCACAGAGCTGAGAAGCTAGCCTAACTAGGAGATGTTTTGTATAGCCTTCAAACTTCTTTCAATAAGGCCTTAGAACAAGTATTACTCCTTAGACTTTCTGACTCTGCCTCACTGTGGTGACAACTTTTTCTGCTATCTTAGAAAATCTGGTTTTAAACTTAGAAGTACAAATAAGTTATATTGTTTGGTTATGTTAAGGGGTGGGTTTTTTTCCTTTCAAGCTACTCTAATAAAGGTAATTTAATGTGGCTGAAAGTCTGATGGTTTTGTTGATGCATGGGTAGATCCCAGGGCATCTGCTTTCTACTGGTACCTCTGGAATCCATGAAATACTGTTGTCTTGATTTGAAAGTGTGTATGGACTTTCTCAGGCTTATTTCTTCCTCCTTTTGCCACACAAGATCCTATATCACAGAAAAATTAAATTATTCTGTCATTCTCTGAAAAACAAATGATGTTTAAGGAAATTAAATGCACTAGTCTTTCATATATTTAAATATTTTATTTTAAATGTTATTATTTGCCAAGCTATAGAAAACTATAGCCTTTTTGTCTGGAGAAAGAGCAACTCTCGAGTTACTGCTACCTTCAGGTTTTCCTTTCTGGGGAGAGAAATACATTTATGATACATTGTCTTCTTTAATTGTATTGAATATCAGGGATCATCATACAATTCAGGCATGGATTTACTAGAAGACTGTAATCTCGACAATGCACTCAAAGGTCCTTGGCAAGACAGTTAACTTGTTGATCTAAATAAGGCCAAAGATATTCAATTAAGGTGTTGAATTCCTCTTAAAAATCTGCCTGCCCAGAAAGAAGCTTTCAGTGTGTTTAGTCAGACTGGAGTGTAATTGTATTGCTGAACTGCTTAAATATTTGATAATATGGAATCTAATTTAAAAATATGTGGTATCCCTTTCTCCCACACCTCCTCCTCCAGGACAGAGTTCAGTTTAGTACCAAATATTATTCTTTAGTTTCTTTCTAACTACATCTCCCAGACATTCATCAATAGTTGTGTGAATTTTGCAGGGAATTAGTGCATATATTTCAAGACTCAAAAGATTGACATGTCTCAACAATTCCACACTTGCAACGGTAAAGTTGCATTACGAAAAATGAGAGCTGCTTGTTAATTTACATAGTTGAGAGATGTCACAATCCACTAAGTTTAGAAAACAGAATATAACCATTCTATCTGCAGAAGTTAACAAAACCTCCACAGCTGTTGGGTTCCAATCCCCTGCCTTGTGCCTCCTGCTTGGGTTATGTCCCTGCTTTCTATTGCTGCCCTATAAGTGGGGCTATGGTCTATGGCTGGCTTCTTCCCAGGGTAATGGAGACAGAAGTGGATGTTCTCCATCCCTACTCTCCCGCTGACAATGATCCTGCATGTTTTCCTTTAATTCTCTCCTCTCTGTGACTCTGCTCTGTCTGCTTAAGTTTTCCCATAGTAGACTAAAAGATTAAAAGTATTTGTTACTTATAAGCAGTAAGTCTTAATCTACTTCATTCTTGCTTCCTGCACTCTCCAAGCCGGCCACCAGTGCTGGAGGCAGAAACTGAAAGGATACCTGCTTGACTTCAGGATTTTTGTAATTTCCAGATTCTGTTTTTTTTTTAAATTTTTTAATATGGCTATCAGGTATCATAATGATGAGACCATTAAAGAGAAAAGGAGAACCTGCTATCTATTCTACTGAAATCCCTTGACATTAGATAGAAATCTCTACTTTTCATCAAGCAGCTTTACTAATATTATTAGGCACAGAGATATTGTCCTGTTTTTTTCTAGGACAGAGATAATTTTCATAAGCAGCCAGGACAGGTGAAACAAGGTGGCCAAAGGTGTTTTCTCTACCATGTGATGTCATACTCACTGTACAGCTCCAGGACAGTCTGTGTGTGAGCTGGGCATCTGTTTGGTCACCAGGTTGGTAAAGTGCTATCACCATTGTGTAAGTTCTTGTTCTTTCCCTGTGCTGTCCCAGTAAACTGTCCTTATCCCAACCTACAAGGTTTGCCTTTGTCTTCCCATTCTCCTCCCCATTGTGCCAGGGGAGGGTTGGGCAAGCAGCCATTTGGTGCTCAGCTGCCACCCGGGGGTAAACTATGACATATAAAGTCCTTATTTATAACACTGTAAAGAGCTCAACACGTGCCTGATGTTACGTAGCTATTTGTTATCTTTTTAGATTGGTCCTGGTTACTTGCTCAAGATAAGGATACTCAAAACAATGCAGTCACTGTTTCTTTGTGACTTCTGCATGCTGATACTACTTTTGGAGGAAAAGACCCTCCTTGATGCCCACCAAAATGCCTTCACTATAAGCTCGAGAGCATACTTTATGCATTTTGCCATCTTGCTGTAAAGGGAAAGAAAAATCCATTCTATGCCTCTTCTTGAATGCATATATGCCACGAGCAGCTACTGACACTCTTTAAGGCCAAATGTTTTGAACTCCTGCAGAGCTTTCATGCTGAATAGATTTTCTAATCCCTTGATAAGTTCTATCTTTTGAAGAATATGAATATCATATAGATAGATAGATAGATAGATAGATGTGTGTGTCGGGAGATAGAGAATGTGGCTCTGGACAGAGCTTTTGTAAATATCCCCTTATTCAACATAAAGATTGTGTATATAGTTTTATTAATAGCTCCTTTATTTGGATTTAATTAACCTCACACTTAATAACAGTTCATATATTGTTTAAACAATGTTCATGTGTTGGTAATTTATGGAAGCTGTATTTTCTGGCTAGAAAAAAACCGAAAAGCAAGCTGACAGAAGTATATTCCAAACCTTCTTTTTCACTCACCTTATTCTGTTAGTCCCTTGCTTTGCCTGTTTATAAAATACACATTTCATGTAATGCCAAAGAGATTTAATGGTAATTGCTGGTATGTAAAAATTATGTAGTCTAACTTCATCCATGTATTGGCTGGGATAACAATGATAAAATATTTTATCAAATTATTTCACTGGTCAAAATTGTCTTGGAACAAGTCATCTGTAGTCAAACACATACTGAACATTATAAAATGTTCAGGCCATCAATAATTTACTCAGAATATCTTCCAATCTCATGATCTCTTTTCACTGATTAACATCATTAAGAAAAAATGGTTATGAGAAACACAGAGCAGATAGATTTGTTTTCAATAGTATAGAGAGCTTTTGTATTTATTGCTAGTAAAGCTGATATACGTTTTGCTTATTTTGAAAGGGAAAGTGTGCGTCTATTGAGAGAGGGTTTCTTTGCATGAAGAAAATATATTCCACATTATAAAAATAATGTCATTAAGCAAAAATACTCTGCATTCCATTGTCATCATATTACATTATGAACTTACACTACTTAAAAATTGAGAATGAGATTTATAATTATCCTCATTTCCTCATTCTGTTTAAAGCCCCACTGAAGTTTTGATAACTGAATAAAAGTTGCTGTCAAATACTGTCATAAGAAGTTAAAGGAGAGACAGTAATTTTATCTTTCATTAAGTCTTTTCCCAATATTTGATAATGTCTGTGATTTCCATCATAATAAGTAGCTACTAAGGCTGGACACATCTATTAGCAAATGGTTAATAGCTGAATTTAGGATATTGTATTCGAGAAGAGTGGAAATATGCTAGCTAGAATGTATCCCTGTAAAGACTGAAAATCCTTTGGAGAATCTCAGTAGGTTACCAGCTTGTTGTCATATTTGTAAATAAACAGAATTATTTTTATAATATTTCAGCACTGTGTGACATTTATTTTAGCTGGAGCTCTAAAGAACAGCTTTGGGACTGAGTAGTGACTATATAAATATAAACACTGAGACAAACAGGCAGATTTCTTCTCTATATCATAAGAGTGCATGTTGTATCACTGCCAAACTAGCAAGCTTTATATACAAGGAATTTTTCTTTATTTCTTTCTTTTCTATCTCTCTCAATTTTTTTTTTTTTTTAAATGTTGACCTTATGAGCCTCTGGCATTTTCTTTTCTTTGATGAAGAGATGGCTCCTGTCTGGACTGCACAGGAAAAGGTTTTATGACTAAGTGCTTGGCACACCCATTCTTTAAAGTTGCCATGTTGTACTGGTGTAATCAAGTGTCCCATTCCAGTGCAGTTTGATTTATTGTATCAAGCAGGATCATTGATTATAGAAAGAAAAATAGAATATTTTCCAGTACTTTGAATGTAAATCACATAAGTTTTAGAATGTGTGTTTGAATTAAATTTCGTGTTGGAGGAGTTGTTTGTGTTCCCCCCAAAATTTATATTTCAGACATTGTGTAAGCATTAATACTGAATGTTGTGGAAAAACACTGATAACAGTACTGTTACTGGATCAGTGTATTTTTTGAACCCTGGCAGAGCCAAACTGAGCTTGAACAAATTCTGACTGAGACCTGTTTCTATTGTAGAATTGATTTTATGGTTACTGTTTTATTAAAATATTTATGTGCATTTTCAGTTGGTTTTTACTGCAATCCATAGCCATAGTGTGTCTTGAAAAGTGGCTAGAGGAGTATATGTATTTGACAAAAAGTGGTGATAAGAATAAGGGGAAAGCAGTCTAGATGCAAAGTCTTTCATGAATCAGTTCAGAATATAATTTGTACAGACTGAAGGCATTTAGCAAGTTCTTAAAACTCCTAGTCTGGAACATCCCATACCTGTCTTTTATCTAGCTGTGGAATTGCTCCAGGCACATTAGCTTCCCAGGCTTTTACTGCTGCTATAAGGCATGTAGGTACCTCTATACATTATAATGTCACAAAATGCTAGTCATATAAGAGAATCCTGAGGGCAGCAAAGCTTGCAAAAAAAAAAAAAAAAAAAAAAAAAAAAAGGAATGTCACCTATAGGATTGAAAGACCAAAATCAACAATAATGCACTTATAGAGATCAGAACGTAATTGTTTTACTTTCTTCCTCAATCTTATATTTTTCTTCCAGAATGCTTACTGGTGTGTGTTTAATGAAAAAATCTAGTACTCAGATGTAGTCGATGGATGGGAGTCTATATGTGACGGGATGGGCCACCATATACCTTCTTTCTTAAGTAAGTTTATTGGTTTATTGACTCAGGACTTAATTGGCTCTTTGCATAGGGGAAAGTTACTTTTGGAATGGCTGAAGAACTATGTTCTAGTAATATCTGGACATGTCTAACATGACACGATAACAGATATGAAACAAGATGTTTATCCCAGGCCTAGAGGCACACATCTTTAATATCAGTATCTTGTAGTAAATTGCTCCATTCCTACACAGATCCTAAGGACAACTGTAAGAGGGATGACTGGATTTTAATACCAAATAGAAAGATTTAACACATGACCCAATTTCTGTCAGTACCATCCACTAGAAAGGAGCCAATAACCTGAAAATTTGAAGTACTCTTCAATCTGTAGCTCAAGAAACTGCTTTTCCAGGTTCCACAAGGCAGTGTCCAGGCGGGTTTTGTATCTGTCCAGAGATGGAGACTCCAAAAACCTCTCTGGGCAGCCTGTTCCACTGCTCTACAATCAGATCATATAGTATTCTATATTCACAAGTAATTTAGTATATAAATGCTTTGTAATTAATTATTTTAGTAATTTTTGTTTTAAATATAATATTAATGTGATATATCAGTCCTTTACACTTGGATTACAGTGATATCTAGTTACCTGATATATACATTACCTAACTTATATTTGCTTGCAACAAAAATGTCAAGAGATATTTTTTTCTCCTTGCTTCCTCTTTAAGCCATTTAATTACATTAATCAGCCTTATTTTCATACCAGGCCACTAATGCAAGAACATCTTAGAGTTGTGCTTTTTGGCCTGGCCTTCCCACTTCATTATTAGTGGCATTCCTCTTCAGGAATGGCAGATGGATATTTCCTTCCCTTGCAGTAACACTGTTAACTACAAAAATAGGTTTTACTAAAGGTAGAAAAAGTGCAATAAGAATGGTAGTCTCTTTTCTACCCTGTAGTGTGATGATGATAATAGGAAAGATAGACAAACATTTTACCTTTCTAGTAGCTCTTTGGTCACAGGTAGTCTAGGTCAGAATAGTGTTGCTGACAGATTTCTTTAAAAAGGCTAACTTTGAAGAAATGAACAGCTTTTATTCCTGCTAGTGACAGCTGTGTATGGTAAGATGACTGTTTCTTGCCTCTCTGTGCTAGCAGGCATGAATGATCACAAGACATGAAGGGAAATAAATAGGAAAGTGGCTATTTTGTAAACACTAGGGATGCGCAACACTATCCCCCTGTAGCTGCAACTTTGAAAAATGTGTTTAATAAAGCTTCGCACATTTTTAAACTGATTAGTATTTTAAGGCACAACTCAACAGCAAAGGTCAAAGTCACTAAGCATAGTGGGAGGTTGTATGTTTAGTTTCTTAACTAAGTCATCAATTGCTTTAGAAGAGTTGTGGGAAGGCTGTATAAAACCATAATGTGCTATGTTTTGCGCTGCTTTATCTTCCCACAAAATATATGTACGTCTTTGTCTGGTTACCTGCTACTGAACAGAATTGGACACATTTTATCACATGCTGTCTTAGGACCAAAATTTGTTCACACTTTAAGGTTAGACACTGCTGAGTAAGCATGTTAAGCAATGTGTAGTAACCTATGTTTTGGAAACATAGTTCCCAACTTAAAACAAACAAACAAAAAAAGGCTACACATAACTGGAAGTGTGGCAGTCAACTTGTTCTTTCTCCTCTGATTTCCTTATGCCTAACATTTTTATGCTATATGCATTCTGCTCCCAAAACATGGGGTCCCCTCCCCGTCCTGTTTATCAGCTAGATGTCCCACCAATTTGCAGTCCGCTGTCATTATCTTTTCCGTTGTCTGGCAACTTTTGCCACTTGTATGCTTTCTGTGTTCAAACACACCTGTCTCTGCCATTTTTGGTGGTCACATTGTCCCAGTTACAAAAAATGCATGTAGATTGTGGCTTGCTGTGCCCTCATAGTGTTGTAAAACAGCTGTATAGAGCTGTTAGCAACATACACTTACATTTGGGTTCAAGGATCACTAATGATTCAATGAAATGTAATAATGCTGAATAGATTGATCTAGACGTAGCTTAAGAGACAATACCAATTGCATCATACTTAATACACTTAAAATTTATAGCTGTCACGAATTTTAGGTTTGGATGCATTTCTGATGCCTTTTAATTTCAAAAGGTATTTAAATAGCTAAGATCTGGCATATGTATTTTAAAAACGCATCTCCTGTGCTCAGATTTTCCAATATGGCTTCTTTTTTAAAGCACTAAATGATACTATGTATTTAGCTAACTATCCTAGGATTTCTGTTGCCTAACTTCAGTTTAGATTAGATGTCTTATTTTTAGGTGACTGCTCCCTTATGCTTCATCCATAGTCAACGGAAAGAGAGGCACAACAAGAAGTGATTCATCTCTTTCTAAAATAGATGTCTCAAGTAGGTGGGTTTCATCACAAGTACCTACCACTTCAACTGAGGGGGGAATCTAAATTAGATTAAAAAAAGAGACAAAAGCATCCATAAAAGGGGATTTATAAGGTTTTCTACCCTCTCCATAGCAAATTAAAGTAACTGTAAAAATAGACTGTGCTATGTCATACTCCATCATTTGGCATGTGCTAATGCTCAGTTTTTATTTTTACACTGAAAAAAATCACATGCTATGCTATTGTAAGAAACAGGTGAATGATACTGCTTTTTTAGAGCCTACAAAATGGACCTATAATTAACCCTTATGGAAGGTACAGAAACCTAGTTTGAAAAAGGAATTATAAAACTGATTTGAATTTCACAGTAATGCAGAAACTGAAAATGTTTGATTCATTTGTTGTCTTGTTTGTACTGCTTTTAGTACTGTTACTGATATCTCTGATAAACTAAATTGTTGCATAGGAAAGGTTGCATAGGGGATCTCTTACTAAATGAGCATCATGAAATATTGCTAGCTTTGCATAGAGGGTAACAGAAAAATATTAACTAATATCCAATGTAGCCTATGACAGATGGTTCAGGATGTAAGTATGAAGGTGGAAGTATTTTTGCTATTACTGTCTTTCAAAATTGGACTAAGAAATCCCACAGGTTCTGTTATGCTTTAAGCAGTTCAGCTACTGAATCACAAAACGGGAAGAATTACATTATAGCCCATCTCATGTTGCATTCGGCTATCAACATAGCTTATCAGAAAGAAAAGTGAGCATCTTCTAATTTCCCTCTTCTGGACTGATGGTAAAACTTCAATTCTTAAACAGTTTCTCTTTTCTTTCTCTGTATGGCTTTCAGGTTATAACGTGAATGCTTTCTCAGGTGAGAACAAGAAAGGGATTTTTAGGTACCACTCCAGAAAGGTATTACAAGCTGCCATTTGCTATTACACTGCTTGTGGTTTCAAACAGGACAGAATTATTCATTTCTTCACAACAATTTCATATGTTTGAGTTCCTGTTCCATTTTACTTTTTCTCAGTGCACAAAGTCTCCACTGAATCTGGTTTGTGAATTGTACAGGCATTAGCAGGCATTTGATGAGTATTCATAGTGATACTTCCCTACCTTCCAGGGTGATAAGAGTCTCTTTAGGATTGCAAAGAGCTCATTCACGATTTTGGTATGAATTTTAACCTTTTATCTCATATTGGCATAGAGATTTGTAGTATAAGCGCTAGGGACAGTATGAACAGAGAACAAATTGGAATAATGGGTCATAAAAGAACAAGGAAGAATGGCAGAAGGCTTTAATGGTACCCAAGCCAGCAGGGTAGCAGGGGCACGGCACATCTAGAGGCAGCTTCTCAGGACACCCAGATCTAAAAACTAGGAGGGAAGTCAAAAAACAAGGGGCAGTCTCTATTTCCTTTCATCCCTGTTCTTCTAGGCATATTTTGTTCTGTCCACCTAAGTCTTCTCTCTGAAAGTCTCATGAAGATGTTGGTTTTCTTTTTCTTTTATATTTTTTTGCTTCTGTATGATTTTTTAGATTAAGATAAGGTTTACGTTAATTCCAGATAAAAATAATTTAAATCAAGTTGAAATATAAATTAAAACATGATTTTTTTAAATTGGTGTTATTAACTATATTGCCTATGATTTTTCAGGAATGAACAATGACTAAATCATGTGCCTTAGGTCTGTATAATGACCAAGAGTGCCTCAATTGCCATGGTTAAAATATATGACCAAGTTGAAAGTCCTGAAAGAAGTTTTAAAAGAATATAATTGTGTTAGAATTTTTCGCAATTTCTTATTGTCATTGCAATGCATGCTGTCAAATACCTTTTCATCATCATTGAAAAGAAAGAGCAACATGAACACTGTGCACAGAGCTGGGAAGTGCTGATTCAACCATGTCTTTCTGCTGAGGGCAAAAGTGTATGGTGGAACGAATTTGGTTGAAGTATATAAATCCTGTTTCATTTAAATTTAGTGTCTGAGGTGCCAAAATGCTAAATCACTAATGGCCTACTTGTGAGTCACATAAATACTAATTCTATTTAGAAAATAAAGATAGTGTCCAGTGTTGAGAAATAATGGTATTACGTAGCAGAAGTGGACAATGTATGCACAGTCAAGTAGTTTTCTACTAGGCTGCAGAACCCACTGATTCCAATCCATGTCCCTGCCTTAATCAGGCTGTAAATAAATTTGGGAAGGTCTCTTTGACAAATACTTGCAAGGCATTGGAAGAGTATAGCCAGGAAGTATGAGGTTAGAGGGGTGTGAGATATACTGGAAAGATCAGATATCTCTCCCCGCTGCCTGCTTACCTGTTAGGTGCTGTGAATACCCAATGCAAGCTCAGAAAGTTTAATGCAAAGGTTCTAGGCTCCTATTTGAGTAAGAAGACATCCCTTAAAAAGGATGATATGGATGGGATGGAGAAGAGATTGCCCTACAGACAATAGAATGGAGAGATGGACAAATTCAAAAATTATAAAAGAAGATAACTAGGCATTTGTAAAGTCTTTAAGCTGCTTTTTGTACTCACATCTCATGAAGAAGTATGAGAAGAAAAAATGACAAAAAGTTGGTTGTATCAGACCAGTGTGATCCATTTGATGGTTCTTCCTTTGTCTTTTCTTCAGATTTTTCAAACGAGGAGAATGTTATGTTCTACATATTTTCTTATATCAATTTCACAACTCTTGTTAGAGCTAATGTGAGCTACCTATTTTACGTTTCTTGAACTGATGAAAGCCTATCGTCTCTTCTTAGCTAGTATATACCATCAAATGTGCATGTGTGCACTGGACTAATCCAAACACAGTCTCTATTCTTAACCAGATTTTAAGTGGCTCCACTAGAACAGTGTGCCCTTTGTTACCTTTCATAGAGAAAACAAGTCACAGTCTTTTTTTTGTTTCATATTCTGGTAATTATATTTTCTTGCTCCGATTAGTTCATTAAAAGAACAATAATCTTCACCTGTAAAAGACATAAAATATTCTACTAGTGTACAAAAATTTATTTGGTACCCATATAACTTAGCTAATATGCTAGGTCCAGTATAATTGGAATGAAAAAAATTAATGTAATAGTGGTAAAACCCAGCACTGTATTCATCCTCATATCACTAGTTCAGTTTATTTTAACTGTGAAGGGAGTTATCAAATTGCTTGAATAGCAGCCAGATTGAAATGGTTAGTTAGGCTTTCTGTTAATTTAATTGTATGACATACTGAATCAAAGTAAAGACTTTCTAGTTACATTTAAATTTTGACATCTGAACAGAACAAAATATAAAATAAGTTCTCTATTTAGTCATTAAATAAACGTTCTCATTGTTTTCATTTACCCATGTGGGGAAAAAACCCACCATAAACTTAATGAAATTATTGCATACATTTACCATGGCAACAAAACTTGCTCAAACCACAGAACTCTGTTGTAGAATCTTTTGAATATATATACTTTTAATTCTAGGCAAGGATCTTTACATCTCAGTTTTAATAGAGATTGTTCTCTCTCCAGTACAGCAAGAGATTTACAGTTAGTGTATATTGAACAACTGAGCATACTATGCAAATTAAAAATAATAAAAAAGTTACCTTGCTACAATTTTGCAGCAACTGTTGTTTATCTTGCCAATGCTTCTAAAATAACCTATCTACTCTCTATAAAAATAAGAATTGGTATACTATTTGACAGGTATTGAAATATAAGCTCCATTCAGGCTCCAAAACAGTGATGTATGTTACGTTTCTGAATCACTGTTTCTAAAATGTATGGAATGCCATGGTATAGAATTTAGGGAACATGGTCTGTAGATGAGCTTCACTACAAGTCTCTTTAATTTAGTTTCATTGCAAAATTGTGGTGCACAATTGCAGCACAGAAAGCCACGCCCACCATATCCTGGGCTGCATCAAAAGAAACATAACCAGCAGGTGATGGAGATGATTCTCCCCATCTTCCCTGCTCTCATGAGACCTCACCTGGAGAACTGTGTCCAGCTCTGGGGTCCCCAGTACAAGAAGGACACAAAGCTATTTTAACAAGTCTAGAGGAGTGTTACAAAGGGGATTGGGGACTGGAGCACCATTCCTGTGAGGGCATGCTGAGAGAGTTCAGCCTGAAGAAGGCTCTGGGTCTACAAGAAAGCTGGAGAGGGACTTTTTGCAAGGGCATGGAATGATAAGACAAGGGATAAAGGGTTTAAACTGAAAGAGGGTAGATTTAGATTAGATATTAGGAAGAAATTTTTTACAGTGAGGGTGGTGAGGCACTAAAACATGTTGCCTAGAGAAGCTGTGGCTGCCCCCTCCTTGGGGAGTGTTCAGTGTCAGTTTGGATTGGGTTTTGGGAGACCTGTTCTAATGATGGGTGTCCGTGCTCACAGTAGGGCATTGTAACTGACCTAAATTATCTATTAACATTTCTTTCAAACTAATTTTCTATGACTGATAGACATTTTCTTTCTGATCTGTTTGTCTAACACCTCTCTGAAATTGTTCTTTTCAATTCCCTTGGTCCAAAGGAGAAAAGTTATTCTGTTCAAATAACAAGTAAATTTACCAGCCACTCAAGGTAAAGTAGATTTGAACTCAAGTTAAGCAACAGGTTTTTGCCCTTCCTCAACTTAAGAACAAGACACAGTTAGAAAGTTCATTATGAAATTGTCATATTGATGATGTCCTTGTTCCATGTATATCTTAGAAACCAGAAATAAAGACAAAACCTCTGCCAACGTAATTCCATCAGAAAATCACTTAAAAGGCTTTTTATCCTCCACCTACACCTCTAAGAGAATGAATCTTTCTTTACTGAAGGGGCTTGTTCTACTCATTATCTTTGTCCCCAGGGTAGTCTTTGACTTTCACAACCTGACAGCTTCATCAAAGTTTTCAAATTGCATTTTCTCTCTGTTTCAAAGCAGTAGGTTTTTGCTAACCTCTAACTGGAATCAGGTCACTAGCAGTTCTCAGCCACTGAGCCCTAGTGCAGATGAATTTTCCACGCTGATTCTTTCACACCAATATTTTGTATTGTCCTCACTTTTAAACCATATCCATTACAATAGATGTAGATGCTTGAGTCAGAAACAATCGTGTAGGCTTGAGTGGGATAAAAATGACAGTCATTTGGTAAAATAATGATATTTGGAGAGTTCACTTGCAAATAATGTGCTCATACACAGAAGGATGCTACTGTTACTTTAACAAGCCTGCAGAATAACTTCTGGTTCCTCTGTGTGTGTATGAAAACCACAATAATATGACTAAGTATTTGCGTGAACTTCTGCTGCTTATATTCTACTGCATACACAAAATATTAAAACATAGGATTGGAGTAAAACTAAAGTTTTTCACAGATATTGGACTCATTTGCACACTGACTGTTTTGTGCCCCAGGTACATTGAGAGAGATCTGACGCAATTAAAGAACTGTGGTAGGCTTTTTTGTCATGACAAAAAGTCTTGTTAAGACATCCAGAAAGGAACTTGATTCAAACCAGAACTCCAGGTCCAGAACATAGAACTGTTCTTGTCTTGGAGCTTAACACTAGTGGGGTAAAACAGAACATGAGCAGAGACACAATGTCAACCATCTAGAAGACTTTTCACAGTAGAGGAGCTACACACATTAAAAAAGTTCAAAACAAACTATTAGAACGCAAACAAGGATTTCATTCATTAAGAGTTTAGCTTTTTTGTAATTTTTTTTTCCTTAACAAGTGTTAAAACCCTGTTCTTTACTGTCACATCTGCAGGCAAAGTAAAGTATCGCTGAATGCTCAAACCTGATCGCTTTCCATATGACTTTTCTCCATACTGGGCATCATTCTAACAATCTGCATGTGAAAAGTACAAGTACACGCATTTGTAATACAAAGAAGTATGCTCAAAATATGAGGCAACTATTTGAAAATATAACTTCTGTTCTTGCCATTTGTAATAATCTTCACCTATCAATCATAATCTATAAAATCATTCTTGTAATTCCTTTCTTCATTTCCTTCTTTGCCCTTATATTAAAGTTCTCATTCTCACCTCCAGAGCTCTGCAGGACATTATGTGACCTTATCTCTTAGATCTCACTACATACAGCCTCATTTATTTGTTCTGCTGTGGTTACTGGGGTCACTGTTTCTTAAATTTACTCTCCTATTCTCTTTTTCAGGCTTTCTGCTACGTAGCCCCGTATATAGAAAAAAATTAATAAAGTTCAGTCTTCCCACAGAGACCCAGACTCCACATCAAACAGAACTTTTACACATATGTACATTCTATAAGAGAAATAAAAAAGAGAATTCTTGAATTTTCAACTCCAAGTTAACAAAGGTCTCGGTATGCTTATGTCTCTCTTTGTCTTTTAAGCTGAAAATTTTCATGGCAAAAACTAGTAGTACATATTTTAGAGCACATATGTATCAAAAGGATGTTTAATGTCCACAGGTGAAAAATAAGGTTTTGGGTTTTTTTTCACCAAAATGTGAAAACCATTAATTTCCTGTCTTTTTTTAATACAGCTGATAAACTTGGGGTTTCACCCAAGGAGAACAATTACACATCATTGGCTCATTCTCTGAGGTGACGAATTGTGAAACACAATTCAGTGCTTCAGTCAGAACTGAAATAGAGTTTAGGCCTCCAGTCCCCTTTACGCATATATGGGATGCATAGCTAATTTATTTTTGTCTCCAGATCAGGTAGTCCTGATTGCACACTTTGTAGTGTGGCTACAACAAGTACCATAATCTATGGAGTATTCTGATGTTAAACATATAATTTAGGCACTTAAATTAGGGGATAATTCTACATAGGTGAAATCTGTAGTGAGTAAAAGGGAGAAACTCTTCAGAATTAAAATTCGGAGTACCTAAATCAGTTTCTGGAGGGACCTAACTTTCTCTTGTTTACAGAGGGAACCTACAGAGCTTAAAAGGCTACTATAGACTCACTAAATTAAGAGCTTAAAGTTAGAACCTCCTATATTCCACCAGAATGCATATTTTAATGGACAAAATTGATAGCAATTTTATTTTCTTACTTCCTCAGGGCTGGATCCCACTAAATATCAGACATGCAGTCTGATAACAGTGTGTCAGAAAGATTTTGCTTGGTGGTTCTACACTGTGCACCAGCTTGTGTGAAGATGGTGCAACTGTCCCTCATGAATGTTTCAGGATTACAGGGAAAGAGAAAAATTGGGATGAAATTGAGTTAGGACTCAACAGGAGGCATCAATTATGATTGCCAATGGTATCTATTCATAAACTGAACAAAGTTGATAATTTTATTTCAGTTGTGTGCTGTTTAGCTGGGTACAATTCAGAAACAGTAGAACAAGAACTTTCTTTGTCTTTTGCAGAGGTAACCTCTACTTCCCCATAATTGAAGTTTGATAATGGGTATCATCATATAAAATGCCAAGAAATGATAAAATAAATGCTAATTCACTTCCTTACTTCTCATCCTTTCCAGAAGATCTCCAGCCACCAATATATCATCTGAATCGCTGGGTGGCTTTTTGCTTTGTACAAAAGCACTAACTCAGTAACACGAAATGGGTTCAGTGATCTGTAGCAGTACTTTTACTGCTCATCTGTGGAGACAAGTTAGATCATTAGTTACAATGAGATCAAGACTAAACTCAAGTTTTGTATGTATTGTGCACTCAGTCCTTTATGGTATTCTAGGCTGGTTGATTTTTGTTATTACAAGTAATTTAAACTGTCCCTGTGGAAGTTTACATACCTTGACAAGACATGGGTGTGTTAGACTCCAGTTTATAGCTGACCAAGTTAGCATTTAACAACAGACCATTAAAATATCAGAGCAGACTCATCTTAGCTGTGCACATGGTTACAAGCAGCAGAACCTGTGTTCATACAGACTTGTTCTCAGAGTTAATTTACTCTGAGGAAAAAAATAAGAGAAATCACCTGATGTAATTGTGCTGGTTGTGTGATCAAATACAGCTGATTATAGAAGCCTCTTTCAGACAGGATTAAGATATTTTCTACAAGGATATTAATTCTGTGATTGTCCATAACATTCCCTTGGGTAGGGAGTACTAAGAAAGAGGAGTGACCTCAGTGAAATAGCCTCTGCATAAAAAAAAGCGTTATGAGTTGGGGAAAAAAAGCCTCTTTGCACAAAAACTTTTCTGTTTAAATCATATTTCAACTGCTTCGTTCATTACAGGTAGCACTGTTTCGAGGTTGCCAGGGAAAATGTACTACCAGAGGATTCTAGTATATCCTTAGTATCCCAGGGGCAATCTCACATAGTCTCATTCATGTCTTTCTTGCAGATGTCATCTATTGCTCTGGTGGTTTTAATAATTCCTTGAGGTGAAATTGGATGACAGAATCATCCATTCAAATTGTCAGGTGGAGAAAATTCAACACATGGATGAGAAGTTTCTTATTTGTTTTGCTGTTGACATTTGGTTTATTTGGTAACTTCTACCATACAGCCATCAGTGGGATCAACTTGTGATATTATTTGCATTGTCCTCCTCTGGCTAAAGCTGTGTCCAATAAGTTTTACAGGGCTTTTTATGGGACACTGTCGTGGTTTCACCCCAGCTGTGGGTTGAGATCCACGCAGCTGCCTGCTCCTTAAAGTAAAAGAGCAGGGGAAGAGGGAAAAAGGGAAAGGGAAACAAGGGAAGGGAAAAGGAAGGGGCAAATAACTCCAAAACCAAGAAACTAAGAGGCCCGTGGGTTGGGATAAGGATAGTTTACTAAGATAACAGAAAAATAAAATATAACAATGCTAACAGGACTTTAGAGCAAAAGAATATGAAACTATTGATACACAATGCAGTTTCTCACCGAACCACACAACTCAGGCCGTACCACCCAGAGCTGTCCCGGAACCCGACCGTCCCCCCAAGCAGCACGCGTCCCGAGACCGCCCCTCTCCTTCTTCCCAACAGCCCCCCGTTATATTGGGCAGGACGTAATTGGCATGGAATACTCTCTTTGGCCCATCTGGGTCACCTGTCCTGGCTTCGCCCCTCCTTTCTCAAGAATAGAGAAATAGAAGAAGCTAAGAAAGTCCTTGACTGTCTGACTACAACTAAGAACATCAGGGTGTTATCAGCACTGCTTTCATTTTAACTCCCAAACACAGCATTCCATCAGCTGCTACAAATGAAATTAACTCTATCCTGACTGAAACCAGGACATTCCACCCCTTATTCCATACCATTTACGTCATGACCAGGTCCAACCATTTCTTTTGGGTACAACTAATGTTTCAGACACACATATATGTATTATTCCCTTAGTCTATGGACCATTCATCTGAGTTTTGTTGAGTAAATGATTTAGTCCATGATTTTCAGGCTCCATTCGTTGTAAGTCTCTCATGGTGTCGCCATTGGATCGTTGCATGCTGCATCTTGGACTCTCGATCGATGCATCTGACATGGTCCATGGTCATAGTCTGTGAATCAAAAGTGTTCATTTTCAAAGGGGAAGAGGAAAAAGTTCTTATGATGGCATCATCGTGGCAGTCTTCCTTCATTGTCGTGTATGATTCCAGCTGTAACTCCGTTGGTACAACAAACAACAACATACAGCAATTATAGTAATAATGAATATACAGTAATGGGTTATTTAACACTTATTATAATACAATTTCTACCTTACTAATTACATTGGCTATTCTCGCCTAAAATCAAATCCCTTTGAGGTACACATCGAACTTCTCCATCCTTCTGCATTACCCACCAAGTACAACCAGGTCCTTGAGCAAAAACAATTCCCGACATAGGTTTACCTTTACCTGAAGCAGGGATGACCCAAACCGTCTTCCCTAATATACTCTTCATATGCACCACTGGGACTCTGTCTCCTTCTACAGTACGTGGAAATTTTGACTGGGCAGGGCCAGCCCGATTGGTAGAACCCCTAGAGTTAACTAACCACGTGGCTTTGGCCAAATGTGTATCCCAGTGTTTGAATGTTCCACCACCCATTGCTTTTAGGGTAGTCTTTAAGAGTCCATTATATCGTTCAATTTTCCCAGAGGCTGGTGCATGATAAGGAATGTGGTACACCCATTCAATGCCATGCTCTTTGGACCAGGTGTCTATGAGAGCATTTCGGAAATGAGTCCCATTGTCTGACTCAATTCTTTCTGGGGTACCGTGTCGCCATAGGACTTGTGTTTCAAGGCCCAGGATTGTATTCCGGGCAGTAGCATGCGATACAGGATATGTTTCTAGCCAGCCGGTGGTTGCCTCCACCATGGTAAGCACGTAGCGTTTGCCATGGCGGGTTTGTGGGAGGGTGATGTAATCGACCTGCCAGGCCTCCCCATATTTATATTTCATCCACCGTCCTCCATACCAAAGCGGCTTCAACCGCTTCGCTTGCTTAATTGCGGCACACGTCTCACACTCATGGATAGCTTGTGCAATAGCATCCATGGTTAAGTCCACCCCTCGATCTCGAGCCCATCTATATGTTGCATCTCTCCCTTGATGACCTGAGGAATCATGAGCCCATCGAGCTAGGAATAATTCACCTTTATGTTGCCAGTCTAGATCTACCTGAGCCACTTCAATCCTAGCAGCCTTATCTACCTGATGGTTGTTTTGATGTTCCTCCATGGCTCGACTCTTAGGTACATGGGCATCAACGTGACGTACCTTTACAACAAGCTTCTCTAATCGGGCAGCAATGTCTTGCCATAAGTCCGCAGCCCATATGGGTTTGCCTCTACGCTGCCAGTTGTTCTTTTTCCACTGTTGCAACCAACCCCACAGGGCATTAGCTACCATCCATGAATCAGTATAAAGGTAGAGCATTGGCCACTTTTCTCTCTCAGCAATGTCCAAAGCTAACTGGATGGCTTTTACCTCAGCAAATTGGCTTGATTCACCTTTTCCTTCAGTGGCTTCTGCTACTTGTCTTGTAGGACTCCATACAGCAGCTTTCTATCTTCGGTGCCTTCCTACAATGCGACAGGAGCCATCGGTGAACAGGGCATATCACTTTTCATTCTCTGGCAGTTTGTTGTAAGGTGGGGCTTCTTCAGCGCGTGTCACCTCCTCATCCTCTGGTGACATTCCAAAATCTTTGCCTTCTGGCCAGTCTGTGATCACTTCCACGATTCCTGGGCGATTAGGGTTTCCTATTCGAGCCCGCTGAGTAATTAATGCAACCCACTTGCTCCACGTAGCATCAGTGGCATGATGTGTAGAAGGGACCTTCCCTTTAAACATCCAGCCCAGCACCGGCAGTCGGGGTGCCAGGAGGAGCTGAGCTTCAGTTCCAATCACTTCTGAAGCGGCTCGAACCCCTTCATAGGCGGCCAGTATTTCCTTTTCTGTTGGAGTATAATTGGCCTCAGATCCTTTGTAGGCCCGACTCCAAAACCCCAGCGGTCGACCTCTAGTCTCCCCTTGTGCTTTCTGCCAGAGACTCCAGGTAGGGCCATTTTCCCCAGCTGCAGTGTAAAGCACATTTTTAACATCTGTCCCTGTCCGGACAGGCCCAAGGGCCACTGCATGGACTATCTCGCGTTTGATCTGCTCAAAGGCTTGCTGCTGCTCAGGGCCCCATTGGAAATCATTCTTCTTCCGAGTTACATGGTAGAGTGGGCTCACAATGAGACTGTAGTTTGGGACATGCATTCGCCAAAAACCTATAACACCTAAGAAAGCTTGTGTTTCCTTTTTGTTGCTTGGTGGAGACATAGCTGCTATTTTATTGATAATGTCCATTGGGATCTGACGACGCCCATCCTGCCATTTTATTCCTAAAAACTGGATTTCTCGTGTAGGCCCCTTGACTTTACTGTGCTTTATAGCAAAACCAGCTTCCAAAAGGATTTGAATTATCCTTTTTCCTTTCTCAAATACTTCCTCTGCTGTATTGCCCCATACAATGATGTCATCAATGTACTGCAGGTGCTCTGGGGCTCCACCCTTTTCCAGTGTGGTCTGGATTAGTCCATGGCAAATGGTGGGGCTGTGTTTCCACCCCTGGGACAGACGATTCCATGTGTATTGGATGCCCCTCCAAGTGAAAGCAAACTGTGGCCTGCACTCTGGCGCCAGTGGTATTGAGAAGAAAGCATTTGCAATGTCAATTGTGGCATACCACCTGGCTGCCTTTGACTCCAATTCATATTGGAGTTCCAGCATGTCTGGTACAGCAGCACTCATACCTGGAGTGACTTCATTTAGGCCACGATAATCCACTGTCAGCCTCCACTCTCCATCGGACTTCTGCACTGGCCATATGGGACTGTTAAAGGGTGAGCGGGTTCGGCTGATCACCCCTTGGCTCTCCAGTTGACGAATCAGCTTATGGATGGGGATCAGGGAATCCCGGTTAGTGCGGTATTGTTTTCTGTGCACCGTCGTTGTAGCAATTGGCACTTGCTGTTCTTCAACCTTCAACAACCCCACAACAGAAGGATCATCTGAGAGTCCAGGCAAGTTACACACGCAATTGCTCAATGTCTTCTGTCTCCAAAGCAGCTATTCCAAAAGCCCACCGGTACCCTTTCGGGTCTTTAAAATAACCTCTACGGAGGTAGTCTATACCTAGAATGCATGGAGCTTCTGGGCCAGTCACAATTGGGTGTTTCTCCCAGTCCTTCCCAGTTAAGCTCACTTCAGCCTCTAACACAGTCAATTGTTGTGACCCTCCTGTCACTCCAGAAATGCTGACAGGTTCTGTCCCTACATGATTCGATGGCATTAGAGTACACTGGGCACCAGTATCCACCAGAGCCTTGTACTCCTGTGGGTCTGACGTACCAGGCCATCGGATCCACACAGTCCAATAAGCACGGTTATCCCTCTCCTCCACCTGGCTGGAGGCAGGGCTCCTCTATTGTTGCTGATCATATTGGCTGCTCACTGGTGCAGCCTTCTTCCTGGCAAAATCGCGTTGTGCGGTTCTTTTACCTCGCAGCTCATTCACTCGTGCCTGGAGGGCTGAGGTGGGCTGCCTATGCCACTTCCTCATGTCCTCACCATGGTCACACAGGTCAAACCACAGCTGCTGTCGCAGCGTGTCTCGTGGTGTGCACCTTCTGTATCCTCCCTTCTGGGATGATGGACGCTTTCTCCCAGTAGCTGCAACATTGCCCCATACGGGTTGGGAGTTGCACAAATTTTTGTCAAGTCGTTCGACCAGTTTCTCTACTGCTGCAATCACAGATTGGGAAACATTGTCCTGATATTTCCGGAGTCGGCAGGACACTTCACTTACAGTTGGTGGATACATATTATCCCAGTCTATTGATGCTAATGAATTGGTGTGCCCTGCTGGTGCACTTCATACAACCTTACGCCACATATCTGTGGTGCATACAACTTCATCAGGGTCAGAGTGCCATTTGTCCACATCATAATAAATGATCTCCCGTACAGCTAATTCTCTCAGGTACTGGATAACTGCCTCTATGTTGTTACACTTGGGTGACTGACATGTAATATAGTCCTTTATGGGATACCTTTCCTCCACACTTGACAGTAGTCGCCTCCAGAGGCTGAGGGTTTCTGGCTTTTTCCCAATTTCCTTGTCAATGCCTCCTTCTCTAGCTAGGGATCCCAACTGCTTGGCCTCCCTGCCATCTAATTCCAGACTATCGGCCCCTTGATCCCAGCATCAGAGCAACCAAGTGATGATGTGCTCACCTGGGCGGCGGCTGAAATCTTTTTGAACCTCACGCAACTCACTCAGGGTCAGGGATCGTGTGACAACCTCTGATTCTGCCTCATCCTGAAATGCCTGAGATGGCCTTGCTCTATCCTGAGGGGCTTGAGATGGCCCTGCTTTATCCTGAGGTGCTTGAGATGGCCCTGCTCCATCCTGAGATGCTTGAGATGACCCTGAGTCATCCTGACATGCTCCAGATGGCCCTGATTCATCCTCATCCTTCACTACACGAACTGATTTCCTTGTTTGTTTCCTCTTTTGTACGGGAGCAACAGACACTGGCGGGGGTTGGTTTTTTGTTTTATCAGCAGTATCTGCTGTAGGGGTTGCAGTAGCTGCAGCATCGGTTGGACAAGTTGCAGTAGCCACAGTGCTAGTCATAGTGGCCTTAGTGCTAGTCACAGTGGTTACAGTAGCTGCAGTGCCAATCATTGGGGTTGCAGCAGCTGCAGTCTTTGCTGGTCTGTTTTCATTCTTTTCCTTCTGACAGTGCTGACAGTACTGACAGTGCTGCCTGTTATCAAGCAATGTTTTGTAAATAGTGGCCAGGGCCCAGCACAGTGCAGTAAGGTGTGTATCTCTGGCAAGCTTAGAGCAATTTCTTTTCAGATATGCAGTCACTTTTTCAGGGTCTTGTAACTGCTCAGGAGTGAAACTCCAAACCACCGGAGTTAAGAAAGTGCCTAGGTACTTGCCCATGCTCTGCCACTTGCCCTGCCACTCACGATTATCTGGCTTCACAGAAAAATCTTGAGTGGTATTCATAAACCTCTGCTTAATATTTGACAACAACTGAACCGTCTGCACCAAACTGAAAAACAGCAAAATGCTAGTTGGAATATCCCAGGGATATTGAAAGTTTTTAAAGACTGCTAGCAGAGCTGTTGTATTTAGCCCAAAGGAAAACAAAGCAGTACTCCCACCATACCAGCTGCCGTTACTAAACTCTTCCTGTCCAAGGAATGGACAGGGCAGCAAGCTCTCATACAAATACCAGCACAAGTTCACGATCCTCACTATTACTGTATCATAGATTGTCATCACAAAAGACAAGAACCAGACCAGGAAACGCAGCCTCGACATGGTAAAAAATCCTGCCAGGATTGCACACAGCGTACGGTACTTTCGCGGCCACAGCTGTGACCACAGCCATGTGAATAAATACCACAGCATCGTGATCGGAGACTGCTTAAACAACAATACTTATCACAACTTTGTCTTAATTACTATAGGGTCAGATCTACTGTTATCCCAACCTGTTGTGCCCCACATTGGGCGCCAAAAAGACTGTCGTGGTTTCACCCCAGCTGTGGGTTGAGATCCACGCAGCTGCCTGCTCCTTAAAGTAAAAGAGCAGGGGAAGAGGGAAAAAGGGAAAGGGAAACAAGGGAAGGGAAAAGGAAGGGGCAAATAACTCCAAAACCAAGAAACTAAGAGGCCCGTGGGTTGGGATAAGGATAGTTTACTAAGATAACAGAAAAATAAAATATAACAATGCTAACAGGACTTTAGAGTAAAAGAATATGAAACTATTGATACCCAATGCAGTTTCTCACTGAACCACACAACTCAGGCCGTACCACCCAGAGCTGTCCCGGAACCCGACCGTCCCCCCAAGCAGCACGCGTCCCGAGACCGCCCCTCTCCTTCTTCCCAACAGCCCCCCGTTATATTGGGCAGGACGTAATTGGCATGGAATACTCTCTTTGGCCCATCTGGGTCACCTGTCCTGGCTTCGCCCCTCCTTTCTCAAGAATAGAGAAATAGAAGAAGCTAAGAAAGTCCTTGACTGTCTGACTACAACTAAGAACATCAGGGTGTTATCAGCACTGCTTTCATTTTAACTCCCAAACACAGCATTCCATCAGCTGCTACAAATGAAATTAACTCTATCCTGACTGAAACCAGGACAGACACTTTATTCTATTTTCTCAGTCCTCATATTATTAAAAGTTCGGTTTCAGATTAATATAAAATACATCTCTAATTCTCTAATAATCCAGAGCTAGAAAATCTGGCAGCTTTCTTAATCAAAACTCTGGATTTCAAGATTTATATCCTATTGGAATTGTGAGTGTTGGTGAGAGATCAGACTAGGCTAGGCAGAATAATAGATTCACTGAATTCATATTAGGTTTATGTTGTAAAATTCTTATGTCTCTGCAGTATGAGCATCTCATATTTTTTAATTACAAATTATATCATTCATCTTACATTTGTATTGCAGTATTTACTTTGCTTTTTTAATCTTCCCACCCCCCACATTCTGTTGAACAAAGATCTCTGATCAGTCAATTTGCTTTTATTTCTTTGGTGATTACTGTTACTGATGGTACTAAACAACTCAGCTGTTATTACTGAATTTGACTCCTTCCTATTCCTGTTTATTTTATTCATTTTATCCTGGCTAACAGTCAATAAACAGTTCGGGGAATGGATTATTGCTCTCAATCCATACATAGCTATATGCAACAGGCCCAGAATTGATTTTAACACTTAGCATTACTGTGATGGGAATATTAGCATATTTAACATTTGTGGAACTATCAGAAATGCCATTTTTGTCTGACTTGCGGACTTAACAAGCAAAAAAAAAAAAAAAAAAAGGGGGCGGGAGAGGTTTCAGGTCAAACAATGCAAGCTGAGACTGCATGCTTCCTGTTTAAGCTTCTAAAAAGTCAAGTGCTTAGAGCAACATGGGCTTCACCTATAATCAGTGGAAACAGGTTTATTAAGATGATGATTCATCCAGCTTTTACACCTATAGAAAGATGAAAAATATTTATAGATAAGTCTCTCACTCTAATTTCCTTTTCAAGACTACAGATCAAAAGTATTCCTGGAGAATCAGGTAGATAAAGTATAATTATCTAAACAGCATTATTTATTTGGCCTAAGTTAAATGCCTAACTTACAGGGTGTGGACAGAGTAAAAAAATATCTAAATAAAATACTGAATAATTAAAAAAATCTGAAGTTGAAAACCACCATATTTGGTCAAATTAATCAGATTAAAAACCCTGAATTAATATTTTTATGTGGGCCTGATAAAAATTTTAGATGAAGATTTGATCCAACTCTAGTGCTTATTATAGCAAGTCTTCATTTTGTTATAGCCCATTAATTAATTCTTTTAAAAGAACATTCTACTTGCTTTTGTATCATTATCCCCATGACACCTGCTTAACAGAGTCCAAGTATTTAGAGTCCAGAGAGTCCAGACTACTGCAGAAGCAGGGACAGTATTGGGAACTAACAACCCAGTATTGAAGACAGTTTTATCCAGCACTGCTCACAAGTGTGTAAGCTATGTATTGCTGAACAACAGGGTTCTTATTTCTGTCTGTCTTCTAGCATTATTGACCAGGAAGAAAAGGGAATGTATGTCTTTGAAAGCATCTGGAGAAAAGTAGTACTGGTGTCTAAGTCCATCTATAGGCATTTTGAGGTATCAAAGCACTGTATTCTTATTTGAAAGTCCAGTTCTATGAATAATAGTAGTTGCATTGGAGGGATTAATGTATAGTTCACTAGCGTGACAATACTTCCAACATAAGGGCTTTCCAAGCCCTAAGTACAAGACCAAATAATGCCAATTTAGCTTGCCCAAGACCACTAGTTGCTCAAATACGAAGTCTGCTACAAGACTGCTGATACAGGGATGTCCAGGGTAAGAGAAAAATGTAAAATCAACTTAGAAGTGCACAGTCCTGTCCTCCGTCCAAAAATGATAGAAAGTTTGCATCATTGCTTTTCTAGTGACATATAACTCTGCCTCCAAAATAGTTACACGGAGTCTGGAAGTAAAACATGAAGAGATCAGAAGCAGTACAAATGATGGTGAACAGATGACCACATGGTATTTATGCAATTTTCTCCATACTTTGTAGTTCTTATGACCAATAACAGCTACTAAAATTTGGACTTCAGATTGTACAATCATGCAGACCAGACACAACAACTTCAAGGCCACCTTAGTGCTTTTGGCATTGAAATACTTGAGAGGAACCAGACAGCTTTCTTCCAAGCACTCAATGAACTAATGCCTGAGCACTTTAGATTTCTTATGTGTCAGAAAATACAATGATAGAGGTGTCACAATTGACAGCACTTAAGGCAAAATCTTTAGGATCTGGAAAAAGGCATTTTCCATTAAAGACATGTGCTTGTACATCTCATCTTTGAAGGAGAAACAAATCAATAATTAGATCACAGTGCTCTGGACTGTTCTCTCATGGAGGTATTAACATAGCTTCTATGCATTGGGCACAAATCTTTCTAGAAAATTGCCTCCATTTTAGTATTCAGTTGGTTAGGACTATCATGAGAGGTGACTAAGCACTAAGGAGCATAACAGCTTAAGCAAATTATATTATGGCAGCTTCCTTATTACTTTTTTCCTTCTATGTTGTCAGAGCACAATGTAAACTGCATGAATACACTTAATTACACTCTCTCTGCTCCCTGAAGTTATTGGTGGCCAGATGGCAGTGAATTTCACTACACAGGCAAAAAAAAAAAAAAAAAAAAAGAGCAAGCGTTAAATGATTCATACCTTGTGAACAGTTGCATTCCAAGTTCACAACAGAAACTGTGCACTAATGTAATTTTCCATTCTCTTAAATGGTTTTGGATATACACTGAACAGTGACACTATCAATAAAATGCAGGGAAAGGCAGTTGCACTGGAGCCAAATTAACTGCCTTTCTTAAAGGTGTCTCACTAAAGGTAGGAGGGTGTCTAAAGAGGCAGGTTCTCTCCTGAGTCCTGAATCACACTGCCAGCAGGGTTGCTCTCAGCAGTACCGGGGCTCATGACACAAACCAAAGACTTTTTAAAAAGTCTTGTTAATTACAAAAAAAACCAACCAAAGTGTTTTGAAAGGAAATAAAAACATCACAACATACGAGTATCTAACTCAGAAGGTAGAGATTATCATAATAGTAAGGAATAGAGAAGCTTGAAAAGCAACATGACAGCAGTAATTATGTGTGTATACAGCACAGCAAAGGCATTTGCAGAATGGTTACAAAATCTTAAACATGCGTGATCCGGTGTTTTGGTAACACATGATGACCAGCAGTGCCTACAGATTTCTTCACAAATTTACTGCTAATAATGGAGGTTGGCTCTAAAGACAGCAGAAGCCATCAGCTGAGAATTTCATACTGTAGTAGAAATTCAGACCAATGGTACAAGGATAAAATGATGGTGTTATCACCACAAGTAGTATGGCCAGCTGGTTACTGCCTCAGTGGTTAAAAAGGCCAAACCTTTATGACATGTTATATCCCTTATGCATTAGGACTAGTTAAATTATCAGAGCATAAATATTTTCTTGGTTCACATATTCTGAGGTAGACCTTAAAGAATCAAATAGACAAAAGCAATTAAAAGCAAAATAAAAAAGGGAGTTTTCTTATGTATGGAAATTGTCATCTACTGTTCTTTATTTTCACTGGTTTGGTTGTTTGAAGGAAGAAACAAGAACAAATAAATTCAAACTAGAAAAATGTTGTGAGCTATAATTTAAGCACAGAAGGCAACTTCTGTATCTGCCTGTACAGTATACACTGCTTACCTGTATGGGAGCCATGGCAGTAATTTAAGGGAAAATCAGCATCCTGAATCACATGGCTATGAAGCTTGTGAGCCGGTCTGATGTCATTGCATTTTGCCTCTCTCATTGCTCAGGTACACATTACAGCAGAACAAAGCTGGCATGTTAAACTCACAAGGTCTTTAATTGTCTCAAAACCAAATCTGAACAGTTCAGTGCACTTGCTCTTTTTCGTGCCAAGGATCTCTCCTTCCAATTTCTTTAGCTGCACAGCCAGATCCCAGAACACACAATTCAACTAAAGTATTTTCAGAGAGATTGATTTCATAGCCTATAGAAAACTGGTTAAGGAACTGACACTCTTCCTGTTATATGTAATGTTCACTATACAGCAAACTTCAAGCCAGTTTCATCTTTCTCTCTCCAGGAGAAGGAACATCCCATCTTGGTTGCTTTAGTGTGATGGTGAAGAAAATAGCAATTAAGTTAAATTTTATTAAAATTGGTATGTCCAAGATCACAGTTTGATCCTAATGTTTTCTATGTCAGAAATAAGCAGGAAGAGTTCGTAAAATGAATGAAAATTCCTACATGAATGAGGACTTGAACAGGTAAATAAGATGCTTAAGATATAGCCCCCAAACTGGCCTTCCAGAAATAAATATTTTCTAATTTAAGACCTTTCTAAATTCACAGGACTTTTTCCTATCTTTTAATAAAGTAATCTCCAAAGTAATCTCCAATGCTTTAATGAGTAAAGTATAACAAATGACATTTTGGTTGCCATAGTGAAGTATTTTTTTATATGTTCCCCGGCTGAATGCTTTTTTTCTTATCCTCTGGCTTTGTTTTAGTAGGATAAAGGCCACAGCTATAATAAATGCAACTTCACTTTTCTAAATAAATGTAAGAAAAAGAATATATGCCCTAATAATAGAATATGTTCATACTGAGTGCCACTATTTTGAAGGCATAATGTTGCTGACAAACATAGTGGCTCCCTGCTCCACAGAGTAATTAATAGTGGGTTTTATTGTACTATATTTTTTTCTCTTTTGTCAGACACAAATTGTGAAGTAAATTAGATACTGAAATGCATATGGGCTTAAAAGATAGTGAATAATAAAGTATTAGCAAGGATTTAATGATACTGAAATAGCTGGAGAGAAAAGTAGTATTCTGATGCAAACAGTTTCCATGGTAATGACTTAACCCTTTCAATACTGAAGGGCAAACCAATCATACTTTAAAACCTGTATGCTTGTATGCTTATATATATTTTAAAGCAGGGGTGCATCAGTTCTCCAATTCAGACAAAATTTTTCAACTCATAATTTATTGCAGCCTAAAGTACCATCAGTGGACATTTTTCTCACAAAAGATCCTTCATCTCTGCAAGAACCATTGCATTTTTTCTCCTAGGTGGAAATGAGATTGTTTTTCTAAATTCTTTTTTATTTAAGGAAATCCACAGTAAGAATTAATTCTGTCTATATTAAGTGTAATTATATGTAATCATTTAGCTATAAACAGGTGAATCATTTCTTCCCAGGTTTGCTATCAAAATTTATTAGCCCATTAAACCATGACTGTGAGTCATGTAAAATACTTCTGCATCACTAAAATTTAGTCCTCTTGAAGTGCGTCTCAACACATTGAATTGATACAGGATAATAATAAAATAGAGAAAAAAATATATTTCAGATTCCTAAATTAGGTCTTAAAATTTCTATTTCCAATAATAGAAAATGAGCACTTGCATTGTTATTGTTTTTGAGAATAAGTATCCTCTTGACAAGTTCTATTTCCCACATATGGCAAATTTATCTTAGAGTTTAAAACCGAAATTTTTAATTTTCAGTTTTTAAATGGTTCTTTATGTTTATAAGAACTTTAAATATACTCTTTTCACTTTTTCTATACCAAATATAGCTCTAGTTTTCATGGCAAAAAAAAGTTTGCTGCTTGAGTGTTTGGTTAAAAGGAAGTATAGCAAGTTATTTAGAAGATATTGACCATAAAGACTAATGACCAGGAGTATTCTGGCTATCGTGTCCCCCCCCAACACTGTATGAATATAGACTCTGTTCTTTTGACTAGACTCAGAAAATTCCACCTAATGGCTTCAAAAAAACATGTGTGTTCTCTCAACTTTTTAGAAGTCCTTGTGTTCCTCACAAGAAGGGGATGGTAACACTTTATTCCATTACTTTGTGGTTTACCTTTGAAGAAGAAAGCCATCCAGAATATTAAGTTTCTCTGGGGAATCTCTGATTATTCACTTGAAAAAGTGGTACTGCTCATTATAATTACATACTCATACAAATACAAGAAAACATCTAAAATCCTTAATTATCTATTTTCTTTGCCTGTACATTTATTTTTAATCCTTTCTTTTTAAACAAAAATGATATTGACTGAGTTGTTCTAAGATTGCCCTGAGACCCACCACCACAGTAGAATCCTCAGAATGGAACAGAAACATCCCAAATGAAAAATTAAGTTGCGGTTTATACACTTAGAGTAGAATGAGGTTTGCGTTATGATCTGACCTGAAATGAAATACTTGTGAGGTTCTATAGATAACATCAATGAAATTATATTTCCTAAGCCTTACTTTTCAAAAACTTTAAAATGGTAAAAACACATATAAGTCTGAATACAACTGTGAACAAGTCAGTTGTGCACTCATTTCTCTCTTGTGGCAGGAATCAGAGAGAATTAGGCTGAGCTCAAGCAGTCTGTAATTAAAATTTGTCATCGATAGAAATGTATGATGTTCTTTAGTGCAATTTATCTAGTATCTATATATTGCAGAAATATTATTTTCATATGAAGAATCTGCTTTAAGAAAATGGATTATTTAATTAGTGTATGACAGAATTAAATCTTCTCTTACACCTTTTTAAAATGAATTAAATGGATCATGGGGCTTTCTTTTGCACACAGCTGCACTGCTGAAAAGGACCTCAGTATGTAGAGGCTAAAGATCAGAGAGAGAAAGGCACTCTAACATGTTATATTTTTATGGGAACACTCCTGCTCTAGCCCTGCCTGTAATGTCCAGTTTTTGCTGCATTTTTGAGCTTAATGAACAAAAGTACATAACCCAAAGAGAGTAAAAAGGATGTGTATTGCCTTTAACAGACATCTCTTGATGTTTCTCTAGGATTGACTCTAAGCTTTGTTTCCAAGTACTTGCTGCAAGTACTATACTGCCAGAGTACTCAGATGTTTTATTGTAGATCAGTGTCTTTCATGTATGCTGCAAGGAAGTCTCACCCACACAGAATTTAGGCGTAGAGCCAGATTTGTGCAGACATAATGAAAATAATAAAATTTGCAGACAAACTCTGAGAGTTGCCAAGACCAAAAGGATCGCAGCTGTTTTGATGCTTATTTAACATGTGAGTGTACGAAGGAATAATTGAAGTACAGCCTTACTTTTTCTAAATGCCCTTTTTTAGAATGGGACTAGAGAGATTGTTGGGAAATGAGCTGATTTCTGCCAGGAAATTCAGAAGAGTAGATTAGTGTATCTAGATTGCTAACAACAGATTCCTTTCTTCTTTCACATATTCGTGCATTTTGGTTCAACTACACCACATGAATTTGGTTTTTTTTTTTGCAACAATGAAATATCTGAACTGACTGAAAGCATCATATGTTAGGTGCTGCTTTATATTTCTGTTGCTCAACTAGGAGGAATGAAGCAAGTGTTCAGTGCGTGCTGACTGTAGGCAACTACCATAGCTCACTGAGTTGAGTGTGTAAAGCTGAGTTGGGTGAATATTCCTCCCTGGTGATCCTTCAAGGCAGCTTAATAGTAATAAAATGCACCAGAAGCGGGTAACTCTGTCTTGGCTCATATAGAAGAAAAGCTTTCTCTTTTGGACAGGTTTTTAAGTTTGCATGAAATGAAACACAATTCTAGTGCAATGAGGACTGGAGAGAGAAAGAAAATGGAGCTAAAAAGTTTGATAAATAAAAGAAAAACTTGACAGGCTATTCTGAATTTAGATAGCAGAGAAACAAAGACCTTAGACTCTTTCAGGTGCAGACTGGGGAAGCATTTGACGCTTCTGCTTTCCTCAAATGACTGTCCATGGGGTTTTTTAGCCTTTAGTAGCAAAGGTACTTTAGCTGTTACAGGAGACTCTGTTTTTTCCTTCTTAAAATTATTAAAGATGTAGTCTTACTCTCCCGGTTTACCTTTTAATTCCACTGACACTGAGATTGCACTAAGGCTTTCTCATCAGTATACTGTATACTTTTCTGTCAAATAATATACTAACTATCCAAGTGGTGTACATTTAAATAACTTTCCAGAAATCTAGTTTAGCCAGTCTTCCTCTTTCTCTGGCCTAATTTCTGTATGTGTCTTCAACACCTGTAACCAACCACATTTACTTTACAAATTAATTTTTTTTTTCTTTTCCACACACACTAGATACACACAGATAGACACATACAAATGTTCCTAGTGACTATACAAAAGTCTTATGTGACCTGTATACATATCCATGTATCTTACATGTATATGGGTTATACAGAGAAAATAGCTAAAATAAATTTCACAATCTTTGTTTAATGTCCCTAATGTGAAGGTTCTGATATTCTTCCTTAGACTGGCTAGAGACTAACTGAAATACATTGAAAGACAGATTTAAATATTAATTTTGTATTCTTTTGCTGCTTACTAATTTTTAAAATAATCTCCATCTTCTCTGTTCTGTTTCTCTAATTTCTGCACTATATGTAATTGTGTAAAAGGAACAGGTAAAAAAGGCTTGATGTGAGTACAAACTTGTTAGTGTAATGTTTTTTCCATGATTAATCGTCATTTTAATAACATTTAAATAATTGTTCCTTCTATTATTATAAATATTTTTCCATTTTGTTTAATGCACTGGTTGTAAAACTGAGACAGCTCTACAGAACAAGTTATTATTCTCACTCATACACTATATTGTTCTAATGATAAATGCTGGTTCCTTTTGCTTCAGCAGTTGCTCATTTTGTTGATTCATTCAACAGGAATAGACAATTGTCAATGGATTATTTGGTGACAGGCAGTGGTTAAATCACCTCTGATTAGATTTATTTGGTTTAAATATTTATTCATGTTAAATAATTAATTTCAGGTCAAAGTATTCAAACTACCATTAAAGAAAAATGTCATGAATTTAGGAACTCTGTTTTGATGGGTGCATTGTTTGAAAGTCAGCCCTGTTTTGCCTATATTTCTTAGGTATCTATATGTAATCAATAAGTTGACTGAAAGTTGTTCATCAAAAAATCTGAAACACTTTGTTGAATACACATTAAGCAACATAGTATTTACCATTTCAGATGGTTTTGGTTACTGTGATTACACATCTTTATTTTGGATACTTGGAGCAGATAATTACTTAATGATAAATGTCAAAAATTACATTTTAGGGGGAGAAATTGTCAGATTAAAGAAGCCGTCAAAAAATCAAAGTTTTTAGTTTTATTGCACGTATTTTTCTAGACCTTATCCAAACACTTTTCCGGAACAATTATTATTATCAAATGAAACACGTATCACTGAATTTAGTAGTTTTACACAGAAGTATTCACTCAGGAGTTTATTCTCTGCATTGCAACTCAGGGTTTGTACCTCTAATTTTAAAATAAAACTTGTTAGTATCAACTCATTAGTATCAAAAATTTGATTTATTTTAATATTTGCTCTTTCTTTTTTTAATCCTTACACTGAAATACTCTGTACATAGCTCTCTGAAAGGCCAGGCCTTCATGGGTCAAGAATCTGATTTGAGGGAGCAAAGCTTTGTTCTTATGGATCCCAAAGCTGATAAAATTTGACCTTAGTATATGCTGTGTTACATATGTACTAATAGGTTGCCTGAATTTTGGTGTACTGGAAGACCGTGTTGTATATAGACGCTACAGCTATCTTGCAAATTCCGCAAGACAATAAAAAATGGAGCTAAATTCTCCATAG
The DNA here is from genome assembly GCA_027925045.1 of Hypotaenidia okinawae. NCBI lineage: Eukaryota > Metazoa > Chordata > Aves > Gruiformes > Rallidae > Hypotaenidia > Hypotaenidia okinawae. Next base: position 12,296,833 of record BSDF01000006.1, read on the forward strand.
CAACTCAAGGATAGAAAATCAGATTTGGATATGAGATATTGTTACCACAAAAAGTGCATCCTGTCCATTGAAATTGCACATGAAACTTCTCAATGACATCATTGCACAGAGGAAGTCACTTCTTGTAAATTCAGTAAGAAAGATCTCTAGGGGCTAAAACAAATAATTTAAAAAATTTTACTACATTGTTGTCATAGTACTACAGTTGTAGTCATACAACTACAGTTGAGAGTGCTGGGGGCCAGGTTTTGAACAGGTGTGGGTGGGAGATATGAACTTAGGAGAAGGATAATTTACAATTTGATTGCTTCTTTTTCAGCCCTTATAAGCTTATTCCTTGAAATATGATTAAAGGTGATAAGAGATTAAAGTGATGCATTGGTGCATCTAAACTCTGGACAAGAAAATATTCATGAAATTCTTTCCTAGGATACAGATAGCTTCAACTAGGAGGTGAAAGCAAGTGAGTAAATGAGCAAGACAGCAAGGAAGGAAGGATTGTTGTGTAATTTATATCAGAAATACAGAGATGAAATTGAAGAATGAAAACAGAAATAAGAGATAGTATAAACAGTATTAAAGACAAGCAAAATCAGTGTTTCAAAGCATGTTTTACCAGAACATAGTGATACATGCATACAACCTTACTAGAGAGAAATTCAGAATCAGATAATGGCTTTCAGATATTGTTGGGGAGACAATTACTGTTAAAAGAAGAAATTAGTAGCTTCCATTCTCACCTCTGCCTTGTACTGAGCACATCAGGAAAGATCAATATGCTTCTACTTTTCCTACTGAAAACTGGATCCATCAGAAATAGAATATGATGAACTTATTTGCACATTTTAAAGAGTGAACGGTCCTGGGCAAGGGTTTAGTTTGAACAGAAGATCTATATTTTAACTGAAAACTTCATAATTTTTAGTCTGTTATTGTGCTTTGTGGATAGTAGTAAGTCTTCTTAGTTTCAGCCAGTGAAATAGCACTGCGGAATTTTTTTTCATTAAAATATAGATCAATCTCCGTGGTGTGTTTTTCTCTAGAACTAGGTTAAACTGATTCACATCTTATCCTGAAGGAGTCACCTTAATCAATATTCACATTGTCCAAAAAAGTGAATTTTGTCAAACAATTTAATCCTCTTTGTCCAAATAATATATAGCATCCAAAAACCCGAGGGCAGTGTGTGTTGCCAAAGATTCATTTTTCTCAACACTACTATCTTCTCTATCAGTCAGGTAAAACAAATCCACAAAAGTGTTTTATTCAAGTATCTTATTTAAAGTAATTGAAAGATACAAAATCAACCATATTAAAAAAACTCTTAATTGATTTTCTGCCACTAACATCAGCTGAAGCCAAATGTCAAGGAGTATTTCTGCCTTTTACAGGCACAAAGTTTGTGTAATGAAATCAAAATCACAGAAGTATTTGCTATGTTTTAAGCATGTGTATCTCAAACACTCAGTGAAGAGCTGTTTATTGGCTACACACTTTATTCAGTCTAGTCTGCAGTTCTGCTATTTCTACTTCCAATTAGTTCATAAGGCCGTCAGCAGTAGATAGGAAGAGCTAACATGATCCAGGAAAGTACTTCGTGTTATAACTATTACTCTGACATTCTGAAATACCCTTGGTCCCATTACCTAACCTTGCTGTCCAAATTTTCCCTTGATCTTTATGGGAATAGTAACATTTGGCTATTTATCTGACAGAATTAATTAGCAAATGTTGAAATCAGTGTATTACCATCTGACTGTCAACAGGAGCACGGGGATTTCCATGCATCCTCAGTTCATACTGTCAGCAGATGAAGCTTAGTTGCCTACAGAGTTAACGCTTTGTACTTCCATACCACAGCAGACCATGGAGAATGGAGCCCGTATAAACCCTGAGCTACCTTCAGCTTAATAGGTAAATTTATACAGTACAATATACATTCACACAGGAAGAATAACTTTCCCCAATTCGGTCGAAACCTTCTTGAGATTATTTTAGACTGTGACTACACTAGTGGTTCCAGGATGTCTGTCTGAGGCACCTCCAAGTGCTCTGCTGAATAACACAAAGCTTCCCCCTGTCATCTGCTATTTTCTGTTGGTAGGCTTTACTGATGCTCAAACAGATGCAGGTCCTGAGAGAGGCAGAACAATGTAACAGGATCTTAAATGAAGTGCTGGAAACGTGTCTAGATCACAGCCAAAATAAGTGAAAAGTGTCTTTGGTATAATTGTTAGGAAAGGAAGAGTACGTACATTATTTATGACATCAACTAAAACACATCCACCCAGTACATCTCACCTTTCTCCTAAGAAGCTTCAGATACATAATTACAGTAGAGAACATCCATTGTTTAAATTCTTGGTCCCTTTAACCCACTTTTCCCCATGTCTTTCTGTCAGATCGTTCCACGCAAAACTGAACAACAAAATTGCAGATTAAATCCAGAAGTCTAGCTGATGGTGTGAGAGACTGAAAGCATTAATGTGGTGGAAAACGGTTACATAATGATAATAAACTACAAAAGAAAAGTTGTTTATCACAGAATGTGGAAGGCATGTTGGAGCATGCACAGCTTTCTATTCTGGTCATCATATATGACCAGAAGTCAGAGAGAGTTCATTTGAGGAATGGGCTCATGACCACCCAGAAGACCTCTCAAGACCACCCACCTTAAATGGCACCTGTGCAGAAGACTGAGTATTCTGGAACAAGAACCATATAATCCCTCAGGACGGATTAGACCATAAACAACACAAACTCAAGGAGACACACTGACATCCATTACTGGAGGGTTGCCACATCTGTCATAGTCATCACAGGATCCAAGAGTTGTAAATTTCTCTCTTTCTTTCTCTTTTATTCTTTTCCCTTCTTCCTGTCTTTCCTTTTCATTCTATAAATGTTTCATTAGAAGGCCACACCACCTACCATTACGCTTTCCAAGTTCAGGCTGTTTCTACCATAAATAAAATGCTTAACCATTCATTTGGTATCATTTCACCTTAATTTAGCCCAAGAGAATCACAAACTTTCTATGGTTCCCCAGGATATCCAGGTTGGTTCATGACAGATGGGGATAAAACTCACTCCAAGAAGGTTTACTTCACTAAATCCCTGTCAACAATTGAATTTTTCAGTTCTCTGAAGCCCTTCAGGACAATAACCAACAGGAAGCGGCCAGAGACAGGGTATGGGAAGGGAGGGTCATGTTTTGTTTGTCTTGTTTTGTTTTTCCTTTACAGTGAGGGATTACTGAGTTGGAAACAGTTATTAGGACGCAAACAGGGAGGTCTGGTGCCTCCTACTTACTTGGTGCGGCCATGACTCTATCTCATTCATATTCTAGTGGATTGGCCTTTTGTGTCCTGCTGAAAAACCATAAAGGCAAGAATGACTGCATCACAAATGCACCCTTTCTCATTTTCATGTCTGCTCTCCTCTGAGACTGGCATTATTAGAAAGTCAAATGCAATGACTGCAGGGGTTCTTTTTTTTTTTTTTCCCCTTTTAGATCTTACTTCTTTATTTCATGTCACAGTCGAGGCTCACTGCATTCTTATTCACAGTCCAGCCACTTCCCTGTACGCCCACAGCACAGCAGTGAAGTCTGTCTCTCTTGCTCTGTGCTTTTTGTTTGAATTAATTTCCTCAAAACTCAGTTGGTTTTGTAGCACAGAATTTAAGCTTGAGAGATATTTTTTCTAATGATGTCATTTACAGAAGAAAAAAAAATCTAGAGGTTAAAAAAAAAAGTTAAAGAAAAACAGTGTGGAAAAAATCCCTCAATTACCCATACACTGAATAAGCCATCATGGTGATTTTTAAAATGTATGTATACCCTAATGCTTTCCTTGAGATATTGGGGTTTAATAGAATGATAATCTTTTTAAAGGATATCACTTGACTCAGAAGGATGTCTGACTCTAAGGATAACCTGCAACTGAAGAGTGTAATTGTGGCTAAGTGGACAAAACATACAAGAGAGATTTAACACCAATAGAAACATGATAAAATGAACAACTGTGATTTGAAGATTTTGAGACATCTTATTTTGAACATATGAATATGAAATATTGATCTAGCTCTTCAAGCACTAGCCAAATGTTTCCTAACTTTCTTTCAATAGTAGGTATTATAGTAGAAATAGGGAAAAAAAGGAGGAACACAGGCAGTTAACATAATGGTTAGTGGCCTTTGCTGACTGTGACTGGACAGGAGCACCTTTTATAAGAAAAAAAATTTTAAAAATTCTACAGGTATACGTGAAAAAAATAAGCAAATGACTCATGTGGAGAATTAGCATGCAAACAAAACCAAAATATCTCTGCACCAGGACGGTGAATGAGGGAAAGCGCCATTGGAAGGATTGTGTTTTATAGGAAGCACTTTAACAGTTTATAAAGTGCAAAAAAAATGGAATGCCGTGATATTTACTATGCATTGGCCTTTCTGTGCTGCATGGACATTAAAGACCCTACAGCAATTTCACTGTCAGCAGGATTTGTCCCTGAGCCCTTGACCAAAATTTGTCTTCGTCTCTCTTGCTGTGCTGCATGCTGATTTTCCTTGGTCTGCATTTTTTGCCAGCATCAATCACAGAGGTAAATTTGTTTCAGTGATGATTGTGGATACACAGCTGCAGGACAACATGTTATACAGAAGTTATCAATGCAAAATGTTATTATTGCTACTGTTATTATCACAAATGCAGAATTTGGAATTCCTGCTAGCATCACTCAAGTTCTAAGATCCAGTGTTTGAAATTTAGTATTCTTCTGCTTCCTAAAGTCATTAGCCTGTGGCTCATTAGGAAACAGATTTAAAATTTCTAGGTGCATGGTTAACCATGCACATGGTTCCATTCTGGAAAGGTTATGATTTTCTTCCTCTTTAGAGAGTACAACTTTAAAAAGAAAAACAAAGATATTATTAATTAAAGCTTATACAAGATCATCTATATGTTGCTAGTTGTATAACATTGTTTAGCTAACATAATAAGTAATATACAACTATTGAGCCAAAAATTCACTGTCTCAGAGGAGTATCTAGAACAAAACTATAAACCTTCATCAGGTACATGTTTGTGTTACAATAAAGCATGGAACACAGTGGATTTCTTTCTTGTGTATGAAGGACTTTACCCATGATTTTTTTACAAATGTGGCACTGGTCTTTTACTTCCGAACTCAGAAAGTAGCTTACTAGCAGACAGTACGAAGAGTTTTCATCAGCTTCCATGGAAGTTGGTGAAACTGAGGACTTTCACCTCCTCCATATATTTTTAGCTCCTTCTTCTTCTGTCAAAAGCCTAAAGTGGACAAGATTCTGGCTTACCTCCCTTTTCCTAGGGACTCATTATACTTGTTATACCATTGTGCTAGTAGGATAGAGTTAATTTTCATAATGAGCTAGGACAGCCGAGTCAAACTGGCCAAGAGGTTATTCCAAACCATGTGACATGTTCATCTGTCCTGGTTCTGGCCAAGCCAGAGTTCAACTCTCCAAGTAGCCACCCCAGGTGAGCTGAGTCAGCCCAAGCTGTTTCCACACCACTTGACATCACTCCCCTATATAAGGGGCTGCTTGGGGAGGGGGCTCCTGGGTGCTTCTAAGTAGCTCCCTGCACCAATAAACCTGCCTGCGCTTAGTCCCTCTGCTTAATGTAGAAATGCAGCTAAGTACTTTAAGACTTACCAGCATAAACCAGCATTTACCAGCCAAAAGAAATAGTGGTGTATGAGGGGTACTGCAGCCCAGTGTGCTAAGAGCTAGTAGCCTTTCAGCTAATGGGAGAGTCTCCAGTGGGTGATGCTGTATCTAAGCAACAGCAGGGCTGGGCCAGCAGTTCCCTGAGCAGAGGCAGCTCGCAAAACATGCTGCAGCAGCAAAATCCCAAAGCTGCTGTTACCGTGGAGACAGCCAGAGAAGAGACTCGGGGTGGACCAAGGAAGGAAAATTGGGTGGAACTTCAGAAACAAGCATTTTTCTGGCCCATTTTATATGCAGGGTGACCACTTTGCTCTCTGTTACCCAGTCTTGCTGCAAATCTGCATCATACAAATGAATAACAGCAGCAGTATCTCTGTACAAAAAGGTCAGGCATCCTTTGACCGTGTTTATTTTATTTGCCCCTTTCTAAACAGGACATGGCAAGATGCTTTTAGTGTCTCATCTTGCAGAGGCACCAGAAAAAACATGAATCAAAAGACATGTTAATTGCAGCTGAATACTGTTTCAGGTTATATAACAAATATTTCCATAACATTACTGTAGCAACTGTACGCAATCGCAATGAAACTAATGGCTCTGCAAAGGTCATTGCTATGGAAGGAGGCTTAATAGAAGTTCCTTTCTGCACTGTCCTTTCACTGTCCTTTCTGTTTTTTGTGCCTGGTTCTGTCCCTGCGATGTCTTTCTCGTTGCATTAAACAGGCAATCTTTGTATTCAGACCTTAGAAAAGGTTAACAGTTATTACTGCTGTGTGGTACAGGAGATGGAGTTCAGAATGTTAATTCAGATTCACGCCCGTACCTGTTCATGTAGGCATTTGATCAGCTGAGTCTCAACTGCTTCCCTCTATCAACCCTCCCCAGCCCTGATTTTGGAATCTTGTTCACATGCAGGGCTACAATGCCGCGTGCTTCTTGTACCTGTTTAAACTCCCTTGCTTTTGGCTTCATTGTCCATGATGGAAAGTAGTCAGTACATCTGTACAACTGGGTATTCCCTTGCAAACCATTTTCCACTTCACAGTTGCTTAATATGTCAGATTAAACCAGGATTAGAGTGCAAATGTCCAAAGGAAAAAAACAACATTGCCATCCCAGTTGTTCATATGCTATTTTTCAAATATGTGAACTTTGAAAGAACTTAAATACATTTTATATTAGAGAGAGACATGGATAACTGGTGCACTTCTTAACCTAGAGTGACGTGACTGACAGTGAGGTTGTGCGCTACCCAGTCATAGCTGCGTAAGAATTTCTTCCCAAGAATCATATTTTCAGTTGTTGATACTTTGTTGATTGTAATAATTTGGGCTGAGAATTCCCATTATATGTTCTGTTATATGAAATCACCTGGAAACTCATTTCAAGTAAGACAATCTACTGCTTTATGAGCCTGTATCTTGTTTTATGCAGATAAAACATTGTTCCACCTTCCCCACTTCAGACCTATGCCGTGTCTATGTTTGCTGTAGTCTTGAGAAAGAAGATTCAGTTTTGGTTTGGGTTTTTTGTTGTTTCTTTGTGGTTGTGGGTTTTTTTTTAAATCAGAGAAGCCTTCTAACTAGGAAAATTATAAACACATCTAGGAAAAATTGTTCCTAGTAATGTGCTGATTTACTGGGAAAAGCAGTTCTGAAAAGAAACATCAGCATGTTTTTAGGAAGAGTGTTAGGACTGAAAAAGAAAGTGAAGGGGAAAGAGAAGCAAAAAAAGATACTGGAGGGTTCAGAAAACTTTAAACATTTCCTTCTGCTGAGAACACTGACCAACAACTTGAAATGGCTTCTCTAATGTGGTTAAAGAGGTAGGGGCTAACCAAGTACAGTGCCTGAACATGCTATAAACTTGGAAAGAAGTGTCCGATTTTTAAAACTGTAGTTTTGATACATGAAAAGCTTTATATGTCAGAACAGATACTTTGCACACAGCTACCCCATCTTTCCAAATAAACTGCAGTCTAAAGTTGGAGAAATACTCTAATATTATTTGGTTGTTATTCTTCCTGTACCCTGTTTAAACTCCTACTATAATTCACAGGGGAGAATATCATGTAGGTATCAGGAGGTCAAGGAAGTGCAGGATACCTCTGTGGAAAATACAGGACTGCGTATCGCCTATAACAACTCGGAATAGTTTACTGATTAAAAAAAAAAGGAGGGAGGGGTGTTTCTAATTATATAACCCTATTTCTCATATCTTATTCTTTATGAATCTTTCTATTATTATTGCTTGAAAAACCTTTAATGTATCGAAACAAGTGCTTCAATTTCTTCAATGGAAAAATAACTTTATGATAAAAATTAATCTTATTCCTTAAAATAGAAAACAGGCTGTGAGTCTGTCTGGATGTATTTGTTGTCCAAGGATGCATAAGAATAAATTTGTCTTGGTTTTAGATTCTTACCAATCATTTTAGGTTCTTACCTAAACCTGGTTTTAGATAAGAATATTTTTTACTTGTGTTGGGTAAATAGGGATGCAGCATTTTAAGCACCTTTCCTTGATGGCACAGATCGATGGATCTCTTTCATCTACCACTAGATGTCATCCACTGATATCTGTCCCAATGTTGTAGGCCAGCATTACAGGCTCAGATATAGAAATATATGAATATTCTTCTCTTCAAACCTTTTCCATTTTTTCTTGTAATTTAAAATGTCAATGATTGCATTATTTCAATTCAGGAAAAGGATGGGCCATGTCAGTGACACTACAGGTAGCAATAACTGATGGGATGCAAGACATCCAGAGGTAATGAAACAGAAATGCATGAGAGAATGGGTAAATTGAAATAAAAAATTGGAGAAACATGACATCTCCTGAACACTTGATTGCTTATTTTAGCAGATTTTTGTCATGTTCTTGATAGAGCCTTATTTAAGTAATATTTAGTTCTGCACTTCTATTTTTCTATTAAGATAGTTTGCCCAAAAGTAAATTAAGTATCTGAATTTTTATTACATGATATGTATATATTTTTGTTGGTTGCTTTCATGTTTGTGCAAGTCAGAAATATTTTAACAATTTTGAAAGTGAGTAGAGAGAATCTTAGAACAGCTAGATCATTAGCATTTTTCTTTCTCTAGGCAGTGATCTAAGGTAACAATACCAGTCAAATTCAGTGCTCTCATAACTTAGATTGGGTTGTCCCAACCCCCACCTACCCACATTTTATTTCAGGGTGCCTTTTCTTGGAAAATATCTTAGAAACACAGTAACAGAACTGATTAAAAAAAATTCTTCAGAGCATTTTTTCCAGCAGAGATTAAATACATCCTTTTTTCTAAACATGTCATTTTACTGGGGAAAAAAAAAATATTTTTTTTTTAGTTTAAAGACAGGTTTTTGACATTAAATGACATTTGGGTTTTGTTTTTACCAAACAAATGAAAACCAACTATTTTCAAAGAACAGTTTCTACCAAAAAAACCACCCGCCAACCAACTTCTGCAAGAAATCCACATGCAAAAATAGTTTTTGCCTGTGTCTCTGCAGAAGTCTTTTGAGATAATTTTTTTCTATGACACTTTATAATGAAGTAACTTGATTTGCCTCAGTTCATTTAATTCATTGGTGACAGAAGCTTAAAAAGATTCTCAACATCCAGATTCTCGGTCTTTTTTGGTTTTTAACTGACTGTTCCTGATTAAACAAGTAGCAATATAATCTTAAGGTCCCAGCTCTCCCAGTGCCTGTTTGTGATTGCCTGATAATTACTCCTTCCAAAGATATGTATAACACACAACTTTAAACCAGACAAGATATGTAGAGAACAACAGAAAACCATGGAAACAAGATGAGGTTAGTGGCACAAATCCATGCACTATATATATTTTGAATGCTGCAGTTACTTCACTAAGCAACAAATTATTATATGGTATAAAAATAAATGATAGAACACTTTAAAATTATAGATTAGGCAGAAATTACATAAAAAGGCACAAAAGCCCTGTGCAGTGCCAGTAACAGTACTGCCTTGAGAAAAAAATCTTTGATGCTGACAGAGTCAGGCCTGATGCTGTTTATTAGATTCTGAAGTGGCTCTAAAGGTCATGAAAGCCTCTCTATATAACATGATTATAGTATAATAGAAAAAGGTAATTCACTCAATCCCCCAGTTACTGCTTGGTTTTATTGAATTTCAGTATTCATTTCTGCTTAATTAGAAACTAAATTAAATTTATTTCAATGCCAAGTTGTTGTCGCTGTTTTTTTCAAACCACATTAACAAACAATATGAACATTTACAGATAATATTTATATTTTGTGAGAAAACAAATCTTCCTGGGTTTTGTCACCTGAGAAAATAAAACAATTGTGATTGATGTTCCAGACCACTCTTGGTGAGTAATGGTGAATGGAACAATGTACACTTAAACTGAACAGGGGCATGCTGTGAGTTAGAGGATACTGTGACTTTAAATGCCACATCACAGTCTTTCACTAAAAAGGAACAAATTTCAAGTTAGTAAACTGAGTTAAGGCATACATGTCAGAAGTAGTAGGAGAGCTACTGAAGGGTCAAACGTGCCAAGCATAGGGAAGCTTGACAGAAATTCTTCAGGTGAAAAATCGTACACTGTAGAACATAGATTCCTTAAAATCAAATATTTACATGAGTTTTCAACATCACCAAAATTCTGATAGAAAGTCAGGAAGGCTCCAAAGAAATTTTGCCTGCCAAAAATGGGTCAATACCTGACTGATAAATACCCACCCGTTTTCTGTGGAGCTGTTTTGGCTAGCTGCTGAGCCAGGTCTGAGGCTAAAGGGCTGGCTGGTACCCAAGCTTTAATCTTGGGAACCCTTGTGCCAAAGGAGCATTCCTATCCTTTCTGTCAAACTCGTGTACACAAGAGGATTTGACTCCCTATTCCTTCTTGCCAAAGTCTTCAGATTTGGGAATCAGGACTTTTAGGCCTTTACTTCTTCTAAGGTACTACCTCAGCTTGGGCTATGCTATAGCTAAGACACTTTAGGAAGAAGACATTTTTGTATGCAAGTACCTGACTTTCTTACAGAAAGTGCTGCCAAAACATCGCTGGGTTTGTTGTTCTGAGTTGAGCCTGGACTCTTACACTGCTTTGGTGATACTAATAGTGTACCAGATACACTACTGTCACTGACTCCTTGATGATCTTGTATAAGACAACACAGCTGTGGCACGTTATATGATATATATACTTGTCACTATTGCCTTAAATATGCCTAACCAGGCAGCTTGTACAGAAGACAGTGAAAGTGTACCCAAGCAAGGCAGTTGAAGATCCTATAGACATGTTCTTTAGAAAGTTGTGCCAGGGGAGGTTCAGGTTGGATATTAGTTGGGAGGAGTTCCTTCACCGGGAGGATGGTGGGACATTGGGATGGGCTGCTCAGGGAGGTGATGGAGTCACCATCCCTGGGGGTGTTTAAAAAATGGGTAGATGAGGTGCTTTGGCAGATAGTTTAGTGGTGATGGTTGGGCTTTATGATCTTGAAGGTCTTTTCCAATGCTGATGATTCTCAGAAAGTTTTGAAGGAGGCTTATGGAAATGAAGTCATATTTAAATGATAACCAGTAACTACTCTCCGGCATTTAACAGTCATCATCCCAGTCCTTACCATACTAGCTTAATTTTATGTGTAAATTAAAATACTTAAGTCTCTTTCCAGAAAAGAAGATATTTTTGCTCTTGATCTTTGACTATCTCTAAACACTTTAACATTTCCCCCCACTTCTTCGTTCCTATCCATGAACATCTTTAAATCAGACTTCTTGAGGTTCTAAGTGTCTCTCTCCCAAACAGAAACTGTCTCACAGCCTGTAAGAACATCTGGTGTAGAAAGCAAATAACATTAATTTAAAATCAAATGACAGTGAAGATTTTCCGTCATGTTTCAGCATCAAATGTGGTGGTTCATGAAAGTTAATATTTATAGATTTATAGCTACACTGTTGTGATAATGGTGAAAAGAAATAAAAGTATGGTAGGTTGCGCTTTCTGCTTATGCAGAAGAGCAAAGGTTCTCAAGGTGCTATGGAGAATCAGAACTGTATAATCTTTCACATAATCTCTGGCAAGGCCCCAAGTATCTCCAATTAGCAATTTAAAATTGTATTTATCAAAAAATAGTCTGTATATATTAAATTACAAACATTATGAATGCTGAAAATTAGGTTTGATCATAATCTTTTTAGGTAGAAACAGATAATGTTATCCCTCTTTCTTCTCATCAAATAAAACAATTAAGCCATTGTCCGTTTTGTTAAGAATAGGGCCAAGATGTTGGAATAACCTCAATTCTTTTGTTAAAAATTCTAGTGCATTGCAAACCTGTTTAGTCCATTCATAGAAACATCAGATGATCAAATCATCTTGGTTGGAAGGGACCTTTCAGATCATCAAGCATACCCATGTTTTCCCTTTTCTGAGCAGATTGTATAGGGAATGAGCAATGATGGAAAAAGTGGGAATATGTTTACAACCATATCTTAATGCTCCTTTGTTGCCATTATATTTTTTTTCTAGAGTGTCCTGGGGAATAGAGGCAGATCCTTTATTCTACCAGACTCCCAGGAATTTAATATCTTGCACTGATTCCTGACATTTTGAGTCTGGAATGTCCAATCCTAATTCAGTTAGTGTCTTTTGAATGATTTCCATTGTGCCTTTTACACTTTCTTGGTTCTTTCCCCCTGTCAGGATGCCTTTGATACATTGATACAGTGCACTGTCAGGTGGAACAGGAATCTCCACTAACGCCTTAGCTAAAGCATTGTGAGTGACAGTGGGGGAATGTTTATATCCTTGGGGAAACCTGTTAAAAGTATATTGGATCCCTCTCTTTGTAAAAGCAAAGTGCTGGTTATCCTGTTCAAGGAGGGGAATCATACAAAACATATCTTTGCTATCCAAGGGTGGGCTGCTCCCTGCACTAGTGTCGTTATTTCAGCAGTATTTGGAACTGTGGCAGTTAAAAGCTCATCATTAGCATTTAATTGTCAGTAGTCCCTTGTAAAACACCATTGCCTGGTAGGTTTCTTTACTGGCCACACTGGTGAACTGTAAGGCAAATGAGTCCTTTTAATGCTATCCCTTTTCTCCAATTCCATTATCAGCTGGTCAATCACTGCAAGGGCAGCTGCTGGAGACAGATATTGCTGAACATTGGTGATTTTGGAAGGGGTTAAGGGTATATATAGATATTTCTAACAGTCTCAACTGCATTCTGCCTGATTCCTTTTCATTTCCTTCAAAACTCCACACAGTTCCATTGGGGAGTTCCCACATTTGTCCACGCAATATATCCTAAAATGTTGATGTTTTGGCACAAGCTCATACTTCTGCTCTAGATATTCTCTGCTCTCCTGCAGTCAAAGATCTACTTTTGTACTGGGATGTTCTTTTGCTATTCCCTCAATTCCTGTGATTTTAACCCTGAGTTGGCCAGATATTGTGCTGAGGCTTTGTGCTGTTTCTTCAGTGATTACAATCTAACAATATTTTTGGGGGTTCAAGAGGAATGGTATCGGTGGGTTCAGAGCATTTATCGGAGAGCCAATGAATTTCTAGTACCCACCAGGAAGGGTGGCTCACTGCCATCCTCAGGGATATAAATTGGGGAGTTTTTTTGCTGTTTGTTGTGCTGACGGTATGCTTCAGATACACTGTGCTCTGCTGCAGAAGAAACATTTTCCTCATGGGCTGGTATTTTATGAGCTAGGCAGCTTCCCTCTGCAGAGTTATTTCTTTTACAGAGAGATTGGATTAAGGAACAGAGGTCTTCTGGAGAGGCATCATGCAGGAATTGTTGAGGTACACCCAAATATAAGGCTTTCCACCAGAACTCATTCCGTTCCTTATTAGGTCTAAATCTTCCATCAGGTCTAGGGCTTCTCATCTATGGCTATGACCAGCATTTTCACAAGCACCTTGTATGCAGTCCTGAGCATTTCCTACAAACATCTTAAGACAACCAGGAGTACTCTGAAGAAGAAGGGTTAATTGTGGTGGTGGTTTAACCCTGCATGGAGGCCAAATGCCCACCAAAGTCTCTCTATCACTCCCCTTTTCAGCTGAATGGGGAGGAAATATATATTGAGAGGCTTAGGAGTCGAAATAAGGACAGGGAGAGATCATTCCTCAATTAGTGTCCTCACATGCCACGCAGACTCAACATGGAATAAAAAAAAAGCCCATCTAATTTATTACACTACAGTCATGAAAACAAAGTAGAATAATGAGAAGTAAAATAATAATGAGAAGTAAAAACAAATCTTAAAAAACACTTCTCCCCCTACCTTCTTAGCAGACTCAAATTTATAAGCAGCCTATGGAGCTATTGTGGAATGGACTCTTGGCATACCAGCTGCAATCCATTCTGGAAGTTTATTCAATGCTGTACCTCTTCTTAAAGTGAATGTAAGTTTAATTTCTAAGTAGCCTCCAGCAATTATTTCACAGCAGTTGTTTAAAAAATACTTTAAATCATTAAATGCTGTATGATATTAAGGCAAGTCTTAAGTTACAAAATAGTGTGCTTTGGGCACTGGCACTTTTCAGTGAGAAGCAGTTGGATAGTAAGCAAAATGAATATATCATGCTTTGGGAAATAAGTTAATGCCTACTTTTATGCTAAAGCATTCTGTCTATCCCCTGAAGTGTTAAATATGACTGCAGAGGATAGACATTTATTGATTTCTTCCTCAATATATCTGACTTAGTGTATTTTCTCAAATGTTGGAAGAACTGTTTCTACACCTTGTAGAAGAGATTTGCTAAAAGTTAGTGGGATCAGGTAAAATAGACTGAGTGAACACAGAGAATTATAGGAATAGGATATTGCAGTAAGCACTGGACCCCTACTTAACAGGGCAGATATTAAGGCTTTGGTCCAATTTCACACACAAAGGCTGCCTCATTGATTGAATGACACAATCTATAGGCAAAGATAGTGCAATGCCCTCTGATCTGTGGAAACTAATACTGTCAACAAGTGTAAGAAGGTTTCATGATGTTTTTAGAAGTCACAAGGAAACAGTGAGTAAATTCCCACATTTTAAAACTACACATGGATATGTATCTAACTACTTGCCTTATCTTGCAGTAAATAGCAGGTGTACTGAATTATCTATGCCTTGTATGATTCAAGGAAGAGTCCTGACATCTACTTCCTTCCTACTGCTCTGTGGGTATGTTGCTTTTTTCTTTTACCTTTCTAAGTTCCTCCCTTAAAGGGTTTGACAGCTTTGAAATATCTTCCCAAAGATCTAAAGCAGGCAAAAAGAATCAAATAAACCAGTGGTTTCTCTAATAAACAAAGTCATACACCCCAATCTGTTTAAAGTACTGCAGAAAGCAACCACAGAGGATTAGGGCAACTAGAATCAAAGTCACCTTGATAGTAACAGTGTTAGGAAGTTGGGTTTTAACTGCTTAATAGCATATGGTCTTTGAAAACACATGAAGAGACAAACACTAGCTTTATCCATTTCTCTAACTTCCCTTCCTCCTTAATATTATCGAAATGCATACTATAGCTGGGCACTTTAACCTAAATTTTCAGATTTTATCATTGCTTTTCTTTATATTCAGCTCACATGGGGTGAAGCCACCTCTGATCTCTGTGCTTCACAGTCTGGCTCTGCTACCTGCCCAACATCTTAAGATGGTGATTAACCTACATGCTCTCCAGAATGCAAGAGAATTCAAAAACTTCCCTCTCATGCTGAGTTCTGCCTCTGTCAATCTCTTTCATGTAGGAAAAGCTAAAGGAAACATTTTCCAGATGGAATGAATGCACCACCATCAGTTTGAACTGTTTACTCTCTGCTAGGAGACACCTTGTGTAATGCTTACATTGTTTTGGCTATTTGAGTACGACCTTGATAAAAGAGCCCGGGAGATGCACAAAAGCAATCATCATAGTTCCATAGAAGATGCCAGTTTTCACTACTAAGGATATACCCTAAAAAATAGTCTTCTGTGGTACAGAGACAGTACACTGTGTACACATATAACCTTTTTAACCAGAAAAACCCCAACATCATGATGTGAAGAAAAGTGATGGTGTCAATATACGTTTCTTACTTGTGTTGTGATGTGTTAGCTAAGTGACAGGACCTCAGAACTTGCCTGTATGTCCCTAAAAGGCAAATATTGAATGCTGCCTTCTATCTGTGACTTTTTCCTTGCAGCTTCTTTATCTGAGATTAGTCTCTATGCTTTAGTAATTCCCATTGGCACAGTTGCAGGCAAAGCACTGCTGTCTGCCAAGCTTCTAAATTAATCATTGGTGAGTGTAGTACCCAAGGAATGAAAACCTGGAGGCTTAAAATTAACATGAATTTTTTTTTAAGCTCTGGCACTGAGCAAAGTGCTCTAGAGCATGATCTGTTGCATCAGCTCTGTTTAAAAAAAATAGACAAAATTAATCATTTCTCATTTTCTTTTATTTCCTACACTGTGTGAAAGCTTTGGGCTTTGTCGTTGTTGTTTAATTCCACCAATTACTATTTTGCACTATTTTTATGAAGTCTGCTATTTTATATGGGCATTTTTGTCAATAGTTTTCTAAAAATAAACACTTCTAAATGAGTTCTGAAGTTTTCTCTCACTTTTACTGAGAAACATAGCAACAAAAGAAAATGTTACAGATGCTGAGGGTCATGCATACTTCTGGTGAAAGAGATGAAGGCTGAATAAACCCAGAAGCTCCTTTCTTCACTTGGATCTAGTGATTAAGTCAGCAAAAAGTTAAGGCAAAATTCGTACAAAACCCGAGGTTCCAGAATTGAATTATTTTACAAAAAGAATGTCTTAAAATTGCTGATAATTTGGGCTGGAGGAAGGGAGGTTTTAGGGCATTTGCCAGTGTTGATTTGAAACACAGACTGTGACTATTAGCTGAGCCAGAAAAGTGGAATGAGGAGAAGGAGAGGTTTGGTTTCAATTGAATTCTATAATCACTAATCCAGTGTGGAGTAGCTCTTATTTCCAGCTGAACTCTATGAAACAGTTCCACAAAAACTTTAGTTCCTCTGCTGCACCTATTCTTTCCTTAGAAAAAAATATTCTGGAGATGGATTGTAAGTGAGCTCTAACCAGCATATTTTTTGCATTTAGATACCTTAGCACTTACAGGGGAAAAAAGCCCACCTTTCATACTTTTCCTAGATTGAAACTTGTAGCAATATTAAGGACCAGTACTGAGATCTTATTTACATTATATTTTTAATTTATAATTGTCATAAGAGGAATTGATATGCATAGTCAGACTATACACCATCTGGCATGCACTGCATCTCAACTGTTGTCAGATGAAGCCAGATAGCTTTTATCTCTCCAGCTTCTCAGCACCTCAGATACTGTTGATTTTTCTGTATTCAGTATTGCTCCAGAGCAATCCAGCATCTTGCATTTAAAAAAGTTTTATGTCTTAATGTTACAAGGAAGCTCCTCAGCACTTTCTCCACAAGCTATAGTCTCCAATTACTGACTTATTCTAGTCATCTTTGCTGGAATGTCCTCTAATTTTTTCAATCTCATTTATGTAATGAGAGGACCATTATTTGTATGAGAATTACAATCATCTGTCTTATTAAAAGCTAATTCACTTACATATACTCCATCTCCCATAGGTTTCCATGAAGTTATTAATTGTCCCAGACTTCATTGCTGAAAACAACATTGCATATGAAAAATGTTCCAAATTTTCCTCCTTGTGTATTCCCAATTGTTCCTCTTGATTCTCTCTAATGGACTTCTTTAACAACTCTGTTGAACATTAGCAGTACCTTTTAAAAAGATTTTATATGCTTCTATCAATTCTTGCACATGGGAAATGACAGTGTTTCATGGACTACCTAATTACATCCAAAGATTAAATTGCTCTCTTTTTCTAGAAATTCCCACTTTCCAACACCTACAAAATAGCATGTCACCTATTATGACATGTGAAGAAAATAAAAAACTGGCCTGCCAAGGAGTTTTGCTGAAGGTGATACTGCATCTGTAATAGAATATCCCAAATTTTAAAAGTATGCACTAGCATCATAATAGATTTTTTTTCATGTATTTGTGTACCTGTTATTAGATAACTGCTGTATTTAAGAAGAACAGAACTTATTTTAAGAAGTATTATTTGTATTTAATATTTATTAGTCAGAAATAAGTTTTTTGAAATGTAAAGATTTTTTGCTACCTTGTTATTCTGGTTTGGAGCACTGACAGATTTTAACATGAGCTGTTTCCAAAAGCTGCCCTTGCCCCACTGTAAATATAAAAGACAGACAACCCATGTGCCTTCTGCAAATGTGAAGATGGCAGGATCTCTGTTGAACTCAGCTCTGGTGAGGCCACACCTTGAGTACTGTGTCCAGTTCTGGGCCCCTCAGCTAGAGGAAGCTCCTTGAGATGCTGGAGCATGTCCAGAGGAGGGCAATGAAACACAGGTCCTGTGGGGAGTGGCTGAGGGGTTTCTCTGTCTTGAGAAAAAGAGGCTGAGGAGAGTACCTGCAAAGCAGTTACAGAGATATTGGGGTTGATCTCTTTTCTCAGATGACAATCGATAGGACAAGAGGGAATGGCTTGAAATTGCATCAGGGGAGATTTAGGTTAGATATCAGGAAGAATTTCCTTACTGAAAGGGCTGTCAGGCTTTAGAACAGGTTGCCCAGGGAGGTGATGGAGTCACCATCCCTGGAGGTATTTAAAAGGTGTGTAGATGAAGTGCTTAAGGACATGATCTAGAGGTGGAGTAGTCAGGGTTAGGCTGTGGTTGGACTCAATGATCTAAAGGGTCTCTTCCAGCCCAGGTGATTCTATGAACTTCCTGTCACAAGGTAGGTAGGAGTACGAGACAAACATGAGAAACATTTTGTTTAAAATCAGACAATAAGGCAGCAATTAAATCGAATGCAAGATGCCCAGTATTGCAATAGTGTGTTCTCACTGTTAAGGCACCTTCTTGGTTTTGATTCATTTGCCACATTTATATTCTGTAGGAGGAAATCTTACCTTCATTCCATTGGCACCTTGCCTTTTCTTAATTAATTTTAGTGTTCCTTGATTCTCCTTTTGAGAAGTATTTTCAGTGAGGAAGGTCTGACCTTTAGGCCATTGGTTCAATTCTAGCCTCTTCTAGTAAAGTTATTAAAACACTCAAAAGATAAAAAATGCTGTGTAAAACTGCTAAGTATATATTATTAGATAAGAATTGTTCCCATCTAATAGTGTTTCCATTGTTTATAAACTGGCAGCTTCATTTCAGTGGTAAGGAAAGGGTCAGGTAGCTAGAAGTATCATGGTAATTGGCAGTCTTGATACTGGTGTCAGTGGCTGAGCAAGCATTGTCCATTTGAGCACGTATCTCTTGCTCTTTGGTGTTGATATTCTGGTGCAGATTGCAGGTGACATGCAATTTCAGTGTGGACACAAATTCCTTTTTGAATGTGCTTTAAAAGAGCATAGTTTACAGCTATAAAGTCTTAATAATTTGTACACAAATTAAATTTACAGGGTTTTTTAAGCATGTATGTGGTTTGCGCTTTCCTTCACATTGAAGGAAAGCCCATGTCATTAAAATAAAGACATTTTTAATAATAATTAATACAAAGATTGTGTTAGATTTACACTCTAAAATCATAATGTCATGCGATTGAAGGTTGATTAGCTGAGTTCAATGGAAAAAAATTCCTTACCATTTGATCTCACCAAAGAAACAACTTTATGCACAATACTAGTTTTTTAATATTTTAGATTGTTTGTTTGGTGGGGATGGAGGTTACCAAGATCTCAATTCTTCACTAATACAGGTTTGCACAGATGCTAAATTAGGCAAGATTTATTTGTCTGGTTTTGTGCTGCAGTAAATCAAAGGAAATAATGCTTCTGACATAACTCAGGTGATCTGAGGATAAATCTGCTGCTGGTTATAAGAACTCAGACACTAATATGATGAACACTGCTCATAAGCTGTTAAATAAAGAAACTAATTTAAAATGAATGAGTTGCCAGCTCACTCCCACAACAGTCCTTGCTTCTCTTCCTTCAATTTCAGACACTGCCACAAAACTCTCTCTACTACCCATGTAACTTAAGCTTTAACTTTGCATTCCTAGAAGTTTCAGTGAAACTTGTTCTAAGCATTGCTTGCCATTTCCTATTCATATTCATATCAATAGACAAAGTAAACAGCAGCCATGGCTATCTTTTAGACTGCCTGTGATAGACATTAGTACAGTTGCTTAGCAGCCAAGAAAATAAGATGATACGTAACTTTCATAGAAGTGAATGCAAGACAAAGCAAATTTAGGCAGTTAGAATATTAATAACCAGCTAAGATGCTGGTATGAAAAGTCTGAATTGCATATCATCCCAATAGATCAGCACCAAAACTTTGGTTTCAAGTTTCAGGTTTAAAATACCTGTATATTCTGTATGTTGATTTTTTCCCCCTGTATATATGGCTTAATTTCACAAAGGGCTATAGCATTACAACACTATACCTAAGATCTGTCTCTTCAGGGCCTCCGAGGCACCTTAATCTACAGATTAAACCTGGTATTTTTAATATCTAAATTAGTATAATGTTTTCTAAAACTTAAATTTAGGAGCCACTTGACTTAAAAATTATGTATGTGTGAAGAATAGCATGACTTCTTAAAGGGCAATCGCATCAGGCAAATGTAGTGAAATTCATTGAAGGAATTGATAGGCACACTGGCAAGAGCCATCTAGTTGATGTAGAATGCTTTGATTTTTCAAAAAACGTTTTGCAAAGCCTTTCACCCAAAGCCTCTTAAAGAAATTAAGCTGTCATTGAACAAATAGGAACATTTTCCTATGGATAAAGAAATCAGTAAGATAAGGGAAACAGAACATGCAGTCAGCCTTTAAAGTGAAGGAATGTCTCACATGGTTCTGCATTGGTGTCTGTGGTATTTCACATAATCACGAATGAATCAGGAAAGGAGATGAAATTAGGGAGGTGGCCAAGTTTTTAATATAAAGAAATAAATTTTTACAGGTAAGAATGATGGTGACTTGCAGCAAAGAAGATCACAAAACTGAGTAACTTGGCAATAAAAGGGCAGATAAAATGAAATATTAATAAATGCTATGTGATGCATATACGGAAAAAATAGTTATATAGAAAAGATTAAACTAATTCTAATTGTGATTAGGATTTGAATTTATAATAATGAATTCTAGGAGATGTCAAGTTAATTCTTAATAGTTATCAGGAAAGCAAATAGGAGGTTAGGAACTGTTTCAAATGGAATAGAAATCAAAAGAGCAAGTCCTGTTATGCCATAGTAAAGTCTATGGTACATCTGAATCTTGAAGACTTGTTCAGTTCTGGTCTTTCTATTTCAAAACAAATAATAGGGAAAATATGAAGAGAAAATTGGAAGTGATGTTTAAAAACATGGTATGGCTTTTGCATGATTGAAAAAATAGGTAAATTAATAGTTTTCAACCTGCAAAATTAAAAAGATGAGAAGGGAATATGATGAAGGTCTGTAAAATTGGAAGCGGCATAGTAAAAGCAAATAAGAGTCTCCTCTAAAATTAAAAGTAGAAAGCATCAAATAAAACTAGCATGAGGTTCTAACTGAAGAAACATAAATATTCCTTTTTACATTACCTATTTAACCTGTGGCATAGTTTACTAGTGAATGTTTTGAGTGTCAAAGCCCTTCAGAGGTTTAAAAATAATGACTGGAACAAAAAATATCCATCAAGAACTATTGAGTACAAAACATTATTAAAATCAGGAAATCTCTGGACCTGAAATTGCTTAGGAATTGCAGTATTGCAGAAAAGTAGGTAGTAATGTCCACTTGTCTAATGCATAAATGCTGTCATAGGGCACCCATGAGGTGTCACAGCTGAACATACAGTGGTTAAACTTTAAATAAGGCAGAAAAATGAATGTTTAACTTCCTGTCCCGTGAAGCGTGTAAGCATCCCTAGATGTTCAGTATGGTGCAGACTAAGATGTTTGTGGGAGTATTCAGAAGCAGATTTTTAGACACTCATGGAATTTTGCTAACAGGAAAACGGGATACCATTGGATTATAGGTACTTCCCGGGGCCACATAGCAGCTAAACTGAGAACTGATCACTTTATCAGATTTAGGTATCTAAATCATTTTGGGGGCATAAATGAGGGTATTGAATGAATAGATTATATTAAAACGTTAGACACCTAGAGTATGGAAGGTATAAAAGCTCTCCCATAGTAGAATGCTCTTCTTCCTCCTCACCCCATCCCCTCACCCAAACCAGTTTATGTAAGAATTTCTAAAGCAAAGAAAGGATTAAGGAAAAAACCTAAACCCCAAACAATTAAGTGGCTAAAACCCTTACTATGTTTCTGTATTTCCTTTTGGTGAATATGCAGTAAAACATGTAATAACACAGCTATAAACAGCTTCATTGCTCTTTTAATCCTTTAATAAATGTCCACTATAAATCTTAGCAGAAGATTATGCACATGTCAAATCTATTTAAAGAGTGGCTGACTAGATTTAAAGTCCAAAGATAATTGCACTGATAGCATCACTCTGCTGGTTATGAACAAAAATAATGTGAGATTCTTTATGAGTCACTTCTTACTTTCCAGGTCTCATAAAACAATGTTCTGATTAGACTGTACTGTAAGCAACATGTTATTAAAAGTAATCTTTGCATTATTCTAGGTAAACAATTAGTGGCTAATTTGATTTGCCACTCTACTTTTTTTCCCCCTCCGTTTCAGGTATTATTTATTATTTTAACATTAAAAAGTATAGAAAGATACAGCAGTTGTCAGTTCCTGAGCTTTTTGCCTCACAACATGAACATACCAAAACCCAAAAAATTTTTGCACTGCTGTAGCATTCTAAGTATACTTTAGACCTAAAGAATTCACTCTTCTTGCTCCTTCATTATTTAGATAAGAGTACTATTTAGAAGCAGATGAAGACCTTAGAATTTATAGGTTTAAGAGACTTTTCGAGTGTCACAATTCAATGCTAAAATGTCTATTGATATTAATGAGAAGATTGTGGCACAGACCTTTGAAGAAAGACTGTATTGTTAGATTTTTACTAGGAATAGATCTGAGAAAGAAACTATGCAATACAGCAGAATCCAAATTCAGCTTTCATACTTTGTGTATAGGCAATTAATGCATAAAATTGAGTTATATGGAGACATTTATGTATGTGGTCTGAGGTTCCTAGAAAGACAGACATATTGTTCGAATGCTGCTTGCATGTTCATTTGTTCCAGGGCTTGCTTAGATACATAAATTTAAAAAGTAATGCTAAGGGCTTATAAGAGAAAAATTACCATCATAATTAGACTAGTATCATTACAGCAATATAATTTGCTGTATAGATTTATTTTTAAAATTATTCCATTTATATTCTTAACTAGAGTAAAATTAGATTAGCTAAATAATTTAACGTCTAGATTAATAAATATCCCATGCATGTGGATTCTTAAAACATAGCCAGAATTTGTATTTGATTTCTTCTGAACCAGGAAGCTGATGTTCAACATCTGAGATTCTATCATGAGAAACTACAGATAAATGTGACATGCAACATTTATATTAGAGTAGAAGGCTGGTCTTCAAAGAACTATAATTCAAAATTCAAAAGCTATAATTTCTATGCAGATTATCTGAAAAAGATTTTACTGACATGCATA
Organism: Hypotaenidia okinawae; assembly: GCA_027925045.1. NCBI lineage: Eukaryota > Metazoa > Chordata > Aves > Gruiformes > Rallidae > Hypotaenidia > Hypotaenidia okinawae. The sequence continues at coordinate 12,320,253 of BSDF01000006.1, forward strand.
ACGTGACTCTGATACTTGTACTTTGATCCTGTAGTCCTCACCTTTGTTGAGATTAGGGCACAAACTGTGCAATGAAGGCACTAGCCTTCAGCCAGAAGCCTTGCCCTCCTTTCCGTTGCAGTATAACTGGCCAGGTCAATGTATATCACAGATAACTGAGTTTAAAAACCTTGACTCCAAAGGGAAACAGAGGAGAAAATGTACTAATACAGGTGGCATTGGTATCGTGACACATTTGTATGCAAACACTCTCCAACAACTCTTTTCCCACAGCTTAACCTGACCTGTTTTACTCTTATTTTGGAGCAGAACAGCAAATGTTTGTCAACATTTGTCTTAATAGGGATGCATCATCACCGCACCACTTCAATTCATTCCTGCAAAGGCCAGAGCTATTAACCCTGCACCCACATCCCAGCCTTTCACTGACCCAAGAAGTACAGAGGTAAGAAGTCCAGTGAGACAGGATTAGTACATTGGCTGTGCAAATGTGTGGTAAATTCAGGCACAAACCCAATCTTAACCCTGGTCTGTACATGCAAACTGTATGTATGCAACTGCTGTGTGCCAAATCACTCATCATGACCTGAGCTTTGCACATTCTAAAGGGAATCTGGCTGATTTCGACTAAAACAGAATGAAAACTACACAAATTTTGGTTTCTGCTTTTCAGCATAGCAATGTCAGGCAAATTCTGTTTTAACTTGCTTTAATTCAGCCCTGAAATTCACGTTAACTGTTGTCAGGATCCATAACCAGACAAGACTAATTTGGAATGCCCCTTGGCATTCCAGCTGACCTCAGAATCCCCTGGGTGGCTGGGCTTAACCCCTGAGTGATGTCCAGTTAGGTGTTTTATCGTGACCAGATCTTTGCAATTCTCGGAGAACAGAATTAAGACTCAAAACGGAGTCAAGGTTCAAGTCACTTTATTTGGCCCACAAGAAACGTGCAAGAGAAGGATGGGGGGGGGGGGGGGGGAGGGAGCGGAGAAGAGAAAAGATTGGGAAAAAGAGAGAGAGGAAAGAGGCAGAGAGATTGCAGTATCTACCACCACGGAGCTACAGCATCCCGTCAGTCCGATGACCTCAGGTCCGATGGCAGAGCATTCTTCGGGTGCGATGGGGGAATGTTTCCTTGATGACTTCATGTCTTCGTGTCTCCTGATGTCTTCCCCCTTTTTTCGATGAGAATGCTCTCTTTTGTCTTCAGGGTGGGGGCTGAATGTTTCCTTTTGTCTTTTTACAGTGTTATCCCGTTGCATAGTCATTAAGTCCGTGGCACACTTTAAGCCTGATGGGTGGAATTCACTTTGTTGCTTGGTGTTGTAGGGATGAGGTTTTATGGTGATTGAGAGAGAGGAAAGGGGCGGGGGGTGTGGGGGGGGACACTAGAGAAGAAAGAGGGGAGTACGGCTCTGTCAGCGATTGCTAAAACATATTTATAGTACCTTTCAACAGTACAAGGAAGGAACTGAGACAGAAACAAAATACCTACTACTTTGAATTATTTTGCCTGCCTAACTCTTTCGACTAAGAGTATTATCTGGATTGTCCTCTACACTGCCAAACGGGAAAGATGCTTAAGAATCTCTTGGTGGCCATGTAAAACACTAACTTGAGTAAAGGGAATTTCTACTATTAGTATCCATATGTCTCTTTTGGCACCAGTGCCATCAGATCTCAATGTTCTCTTATTTGCATCTTACTACTATGTCTAATTGAAACAATACTGCATCACAGCTCAGCAATTTGTTCCGCCAGAACACTGATAAAAAAACCTTCGGGTCATTGGTGCAAAAATCAATGAAAGTGTAACTTTTTTCTCTACCAGCTTCAGCAGTATGCCTGCTGTCCCTCCATTCCACATCCACTCTGTGTTTCCTTCCTTTATTATGTTTCTTCCCACCCCCTAATGACAGAAAACTATCCAGTAATGTTGCTCTCTCCTCACACACACACACACACACACACACACACACACACACGTTGCCTAAGTCCTGGCAGTTTCAAGAATCCTGTTTTAAGGAAAATGAGGACAAACATCATAACAAAGATTAAGGGACTTCCATCATTTGTGAAATACCAATATTTTGTAATACTATTTTAAAATGTTATGAAGTTCTGATGAAATGCAACAATTTGACATCTATTTCCCTGTGGGTCTGGCTGGAGGAAAAAAGTGCTACATTCAAGAGGAGCAACTTACGTATCAGTTTGTTCTTTTAAAAGAACAAACGATTATAGAACTTTGCACTTCAAAGAGAGTAAAAGCTCTAATCAAATCCAGTCTTTGATTTTTCAATATGGCATTAATCACATAAAAATATATCTGCAGGTAGGGAAAACTAAATATCATGGGTTTATTTTGGTTTGATTTTTTTTTTTTTTTGCCAGGAAGTGTTGTATTCTTTTCAGTGATAATACACAAAAGATAACATCACCAATGGCAGCTGGTCACCTTATGGAATGTTAGTAAAAAGTACTAAAAACCTTTCTAATTGTGGAAAATGCTGGGGAATGTTGCTTTTGCAAACTGAAAAGGGCTTGTGGTATTCTATGCTGATTTAGGAAGACAAAGGACAATTGTCAATCTGGATATGCAACAGATAGCACATAAGATAAGGGGGGGACACTGTTCGTGAATAAAATTTGCATTAATGTAATAAATTTTGCTGTCGGTTGTGTTAAAGAATGATGATAAAAATTGCTCTCTAGGATAAGGGTTCCATTAAAAACTGAGGAATGCATAGCTCTGCTAAAAGATGCAGATGAAACTTATACCCATACATCAGACAATGAGAACATATAAGTGGTTAAATTGTGACTCAGAACATGGGGTGGAATGTAAGGAATCGTCTGGCTCAGAGTTCCACAAACAGGTTTCAGCAATGTCTAGCCCATCAGGCGACTCATGGGGGGTTATAAAAAAGCGACTCAGCCTTGGATTGCCTTGAGGCCCCATCTCAGCAGAGACAACCCATAGGGAGCTGTGTAGAGATAGGTGGGACTTGAGTTGTCCTGTAAAACGAGATTAATCAGGGCACTGCTGCATAATTCAACGAATTGAAACCTGGGTTGAGCCTTGAATTCCTTCAACAAACAATATGCCCTGAGTCCCAATCAAGCCCCACTATTCAGCTGCCTAGCAGTAAGATAAAGGCAAGCATTTGACTTCAATGGGCCTAGACAAAACAAAGATGCACAACAGTTAAGGGCTATGTGAGATAAACAATAGTAATTTAGAAAGATACAGCATTTTGCTCAGTAAGCTTATAAATATTAATTTTCTTCACCAGTGGGAAGCAGGAACCTGCCAGACATGCAATGTGTATTATATTATGTACTATTGTGAAGAAGGCACCTCGGTTGAGCCTGTAAACCTTGGAAATACCTAATCCATAGGTAAACAGGGGAGGGATTTCGGATGGGAATATAGTATAAAAATGCTGCAGACTCTGACCACAGGTGTGCCTACTTTACTAGGTCACCCGCTCTTGCAAGAATGTGTAATAAATTGCTGCTTCACTGGCATGTCTACTGTGAGTCCTTTCTTAGAACCTTTGGCATTTCTAACACAATGGCTTTGAAAGAGGCTGCTGTGTATTTACTTAATATGTTTTTGTCAGCAAAATCAACTCGACAAATTTCCAGTAATCTTACCCCCAACTGTTCCCTCCTGACACAGTAGCACTTTATTGTCCCTTCAGTTGTTTCGGTACAACAGTTTGTAGAGCCTTAGTGTAAACCCCATGATTGAAATAATGATCAGAATTAAATAAACACAATTCTGTGGAAAGTTTTTAAAACCTGGATTATTTCTTAAATCTGCTTTACAACACAATCCTGCTAACAGTTAGGCTGACACAACAGTATAGGCTGCGAGTCATACTGGAGGACCAGAAATCAGCCAGGCATAATAACTTTGCTTCCCAAAACACACTTTTAAAACAAGCAATTAAATTTCGTGTGAAATAAGACTCACAGAAAATAAGTTGGCTTGCCACTGGCAGATTTATCAATGAAGCTCAGGAGTCCTAAATTCTACTTTACTACTTAACTGAATAATATGTTTGAAAAGAAAAGCTGCAAAACTTTTGCCACAGGGCTTTGCATCACTATGGACAACAGAGCTCTCCTTTCTGCCCTGAGGATCTAGAGTTGAATTCATGTATACCTTGCAGTGATGCTCTCTGTAGTAAATAAAGCCCGTAATAAATCTGTGTCACAGCATTTTCCTTTCCAAGAAATATATCAAACAAGTAAAATTTATATTCATTTAAATATGTATCGAAAAGCTCAGCAGAAACATTTTTCCTTGTTGCATAGTTGGCTGTCACCATTATGAGCTCCAAACTTCAAGATCAGGTGGAGTTTAAATGTGATATTATCATTTGCATGTTCTGATTTGCATTAGTGACACTCGGCCTAAAATCTGGATTATTGTAGGGATGTTTCTAGGCTTAAGATTTATTTTCACATTGGCCTCATTTTAAATAATTTTTAATTTCTCCATTGATTCCAATTAAGCAGCTGCTAGGGCTTATGAGCTTCATTTAATTAAATTAATTAAAGTATTTATTTAATAAAAGATAACCAACTCACCAAGCTTGCTTTCCCAAACTCCTACAGCTCTAACAGAAGAAAATCAAAGGCACCTATTTTAAAATGCCTGCATCACAGTACCATTACGATAAAGTATCAGAAACATGGCTAGTCAAGTAGTTGACAAATAGTTCAGTTGGGGTTTTTTTACTATGATTTGCATCCTCTCAGTGTTTAGAATGTGACTTTTGTAATGATGCTGTATTCAGAAAGTCATTGGCTCTAAAAGAACGGTCTTAATCACTGAGAATTAAATTTTTTTCACCTTTGGGTTTTATGATGCATAAGTGAGACTTTCTGTTAGAATCATCTAAGTTTCATACAAGAAGAGAAATACCCAGTTCTAGCATGTGCAGTAAGTATCTCAGAGGACTACTAGAAGCTAGCAGGCATCAGTTCTATGGCAACATTGGAGAACTTTTATTTCACTGCTCTCTGCAGTTCAAATTCTTTGCAGCCAGGACGTATTCTACTGCTTTGGAGACAAAAAGACACTTCCTAAATATGCCTTGCTTGGTTGCAGACATGCTACTGTCAGATCTGCATTAATCATTCTCATCAACACAGCAAAAATTTTGCCATACAAACAAGATTTAATTTCTCTAGCTGGATGCTGCCAACCTCTTTACAGCACACTGCTCTTGTCACAGTGGTTGGGCACAGTTTTAAAATAAATTTACTTTAGTTTCAGGCTAGTGTGAAGCCTTTTTGCTTGTTTGCTTTTCTTTCACCCTTTCTCTCTCCAAACAGTGGGACAGGAACGTGCTGAAAGGAAAGACTTTGATGAGCCACATAAACCAGGATTGGGTAAAGAGTATTGATAGCAAATGATTCATCTTTCCAATCAATTTATTTATAAGAAATAATGTTGACTTTAAAAAAATTTTCTTCTTTTCTGCTTTCAAAGCCTCTCAGACAAATAACATTTTTAACTGGGAAAAAAAGGTCATTGTCTGCACTTGTACTGTGTACAGGAGACACATATTGGGCTTTGAAAGCAGCTGTGCAAACAAACTCTGGGTTTCCATGCAACCCCTCTCCTCAAAGTCTCCCACAATCCCCTTCAAACATAACCACTGCCTGTATCTTAATGACAGTGTGGACCAAATGCTATCTATTCTGGCCAAACCCTGAATCTTAAATACAGACAGACAATAATGCCTATCTAGTAACACATAGTGTTAACTCTGACAGTGGTACTGACTTCAAGACATTACATCAAAAATATTTCTATGGAAAGGAGAGCAAGGGAGTTATAGTAAAACTGTCCATGACTTAACAACAGGAAAGCTCTCTCAAAAAATCAGGCAACATAGTAGTTTCTGATACAAGTGCCATCATAATTACAATTATTTTTATGTATGCTTTACTACCATAGAAGGCGTCTACTTCAAGATGGCATTATAGACAGTTGTCAGACAAAAGAAGATACAAGCAGGAGGATCCCATCTACTGATGATCCTTAAGTCCATGGAACTATAAAAACTTAGGCTGTACTGTCCAAAATTGTAGGCATCCTGGGAACCACATGGAAACTAAGTTGAAGCGAACTGGGAAGCAGTAAAACTTCAGCATTAAACAACTGGAAGAACCTTAAAGCCAACCAGTGCAGTTTTTAATCTCAAAGAATATCTTCCTTAGAGCCAGGGGTTTGAGCCTGTTGATGTCTCCCATCAGTAAAAACAAGTATGGATGTTTCAGCCCTCTCTGTATGATACTCCACATAACAAAAGCCAGAAGCTGCTGCCACTGCATGTTCACATTAAAAATTAGAAATACTGTGTGTAGCTATCTTTTAAAAAGTATATCTAGCAACCACTGATGATGCTTCAGCAGTCACTGTTAAGCACTCTAGTGTACTGGCACAAACAATACAAGGTATTGTTCCAAATAATTCTCAAGTTCAAGAACTTATATTTTATCTGAGATTAAAGCATTAAAAATGATAGCATGTGATTTCATCGTAGGATTATTATAAAACTTGGATCTCCCACACACTGAAAACATGAACTTTTTCAGCTTTGCAATACCCTTTTGACAGATGTCTTGTGCACATCCATTTGCCTATGGAACAGACTGAAGTTTTATTACTAAAATCCCCAAATTTCTGTTCCTGTATTCACAGAATCACAGGATGTTGGAGTTGGAAGACATCTCAAAAGATCATCTAGTCCAACCCCCTGCCAGAGCAGGATCACCCAGACTAATCACACAGGAACTCATCCAGGCAGGTTTGAATGTCTCCAGAGAAGGAGACTCCTCAACCTCTCTGGGCAGCCTGTCCCAGGGTTCCATCACCCTCACAGTGAAGAAGTTCCTCCTTATAGTTCACTGTCTTTACCTGTCTCAGAAGGCAGAAAAAAAAAGTTGGTGGCTATCAGCAGGAAGGAAAAACAACAACATGGGAAAAAGCAAAAGAAGCCATTATCAAACTGTCTCAAGATGCTCATTTGTGGTTACACAATGTGGCTTTTTTATTAAAAAGGTTCTCAGTGTCCATACTTTTTCCAGCTGCTGCATATTGCTACTTAACTATAATAGCCAGGAAAGGTCGTGCTGCCTTGACACAACATTGCACTTGTAGTCCAACATGTGGCTCTGGGTGGAGAAGCAAAGATATCAGCTGCCATGCCATGGTGTGTTCCCTGATGCAACCTAGCCCTGCTTTGACTGATGACCTCCTGCATGTCCCGCTTGAAGTGATTTCCAAATCTTACTTAAGCCTCCAGTCTTTTAAACCCCAAGGGTGTAGGTATTGCAGGACCAGGGCCTTGGAGAACGTGGGTTTCCAAGTGAAAATGACTGACACATCAATAAAACCCAAAACACAGCAAATGAGTCAGGGCACAAGGTCTCCCAGAAGCCCATATTTGTTACCACTGGGATACTATCTGGCGAGGAGGGATCCAGGCTTTGCTCATATCTATGGAAGGCTGTAGTAAATTAAGAATTAATGTCTGAAGTTAATTAAGTTAATTGATTTCAAGCTGAGTAAGGGAGTTAAGGATGGTGTTCAAACAGGGAGACAGTATTTAAATTTAGCTATCATTAACAGGCACATGTCACATTCTCCAAACATCAGGACTTTTTGCTCTCATAGTATGTGGTGAGACAACTTGAAGACTTCTAGACTACTGTTTCTTTCAGAACAATTGGGAAAAGACTCATAATTTTCAGACAGAATATATTTCAGAGGACTGTATAACTGCCCTCAGTGGACACTTACAGCATTGGTTAGGGTCAGAAGGTTGAACCAGATATTGTGGCATAACCTCCTCTTTTCATAATAATGGTATGTCAAGTCCCACGACTGAAAGGAAAACTTTTGACACAGAACTATGTTCTTTAGCAGTTGCATTGCTTTCTGGTAGCATCACACAGAGTGGAATTGAATAAGAAAACCAAACCATTTTAATTTAGAGAAGAGATGAAAAGGCATGAGTGAAGTCTTGTGATAAGCAGGTGTTATTTCATATTCTTTCATTGCCACCTTTTTAATGACTGAAAATCATTCTGTTTTCTATCTTAATCATAAAAGACTAGAAAACCATATTGATTTCTTGATTCAGTAATCAAACCGAAGTTCTTTTTTCTTAATCAATACCATGCCAAGCTTTCTACTATTGTCTTTAAATGAAAATATAGTATGACAGAATTTATTTATAAAAAGCCTACTTGATATTAATTAACAATAAAACCACAACAACTAAATGAAGCTGTACAAAACATGCAGCAATATAATGTATTAAAAATCAATAAATGGCAGTGACAAAGGAAGGCTCTCATTCAAAAATAAAGTTAGTGTTCATGCGTAAATTTTCTTCACATTCTCCACATAAATTATGATTATAGTAAAAATACCAATTATATTAGTATTAATAATATAGAACATACATTTTATTGAAGAGAAGTTCAAGACTAAGAGTTTACATCATTAGATTCCAATGTTAACATGCTTTTCTGTGAAATCTGTACATGTAAAAGATAAAAATGGGACAATTAAAATAACAATGACTCTCTGCCTCATGCAGCAGCTTAGAGACCCAATGCTTTAATGTCTATAATCAGTTAAAGATGCCTGAGAAAAATATACTTTTAAAATACAGAGTATTCTTCTTGCTGTTCAAGCACCATGTGACAGGAATGAGGTTGACAGACTTTTCAAATACCATACAGAAATACTGAAGGTATATAAATATTTAAGGAATACAAATTAATGCTCTGAAATCTGCTTTCTTGCTGGTTATGTCTTTACTGACCCATGAGCACTTATGCAAATGATGTTTCTCTGGATGGACTTTTGGGGATGTTTTTCTTCTCATCTCAATGTGTATCATTTAGATGCACACATCTGCATATACACGTGGCATCTGTTATTTCTTCAGGAAATGCCACAATCAAACTTACACAATGTTTATAATCAAATTTTAGAGTAGAATTACAATTTAATGAGTCTGGTTACTGATTATGATTCTTACTATTTCTGATTCCTCATAACATTTCTGAAATGTAGTGGTGGCTACAAGATCACATCACACAACCTGATTCAATTTTACTCATATAAATACGTAATAAATGTTGTTCCTGCTTTATGCATGCATGACTCTTGCTTTACTTATTAAACTGTTTTTATCTCAACTCATGGACTTTCTCATTTTTGCTCTTTAAATTCTCTCCCTCATCCTGCCCATGGGGAGTGAACTAGCAGCTGTGTGGTGCTGAGCTGCAGCTGGGGTTAAGCCAAGACACCTGGTAAGGAAGGTGCAGACATACATGGGCATGAGCACTGAGACACTGGGATGAATTTTCATTATTGGGCATCTGTAACAGGTGACTAGATGAATACACTTTGGGACTGTAAGTTTATTTGAACTCTGGAGAGAATGATTGTTGTTATGCATCCACTTTCATTGCTGTATTTTTCTGCAAAATAGATGGAATCTGCTTTTCTTTGAGTTATAAAACTAACGTAATATCCTTTCCAGTGATGCCAAAGAAATTACTTGAATGTGTTGTACACTGTGATGACTTCAGACCTGGTCAGCTTGGAAAGAAAAAATGCCCAATTTAGAGACAAGGATGTAATGTGGGATACTCAAATGCTTTGCACAAGTTCAGGCAGATGACACCAGTTGCTCTTCCCTTATCCACCAGCAGTGTGACCCCATCATAAAAGGCCACCAAATTTTTCAGGCACCAATTGCCTTTTAGTGAAGCCATGTTGGCTGTTGCCAGTTACCTCCTTATTTTCTATGTGCCTTTGGTAACTTCCAGGAGGATCTGACCTGTGATCCTGCATTACACACAGGTAAGACTGACCAGTCTGTAGTTCCCTGGGTCTTCCTTTTTTTCCTTTTTTTTTTTTTTCAACTGGGGTTATGTTTCCTCTTTTACCATCAGTGGTAACTTCACTGCACTGCCACGACTTCTCAAATGTGATGGATAGTGGCTTATGAACTTCATCGGCCAGTTCCTTTAGGACATGCCAGAGTCTAAACATGATCTTGGCCACTGAAGTTTAAATGGGGGATGAAGATTCTTGTAGAATTGATGGGTGTGGGTTACTGCATTCTCTGCTTCCTGATCAGGACAACAGTTTTATCATATTCAGTAGCCCTGGCCAATAGCACTGTGCTATTCTCCTCTGTCAAAAAATTCTCCAATAGGAATGGCAAAGGTACTTCATTCTCTTGGCGTTTTTTTCCATTTTATGCATATTATCAAGGCCAGTAAAACCTCATACTGAAAATTTTTTCATCTATATAAAAAGCATTACAAGTCTGTTTGCACTTTTGCTTAGAAAGGAACTCTACAGCCTGTGTGATTATAACAAAGTACAGGTTTGGTTTTACATTAATTAGTGAACTCCCCAGTGCTGTTCTGTAATTATGCAATTGTCTGCAAAGATCATATTTGTGCCCAATGTGCTGGAAAGAATTACAATTACTCTCTCAAAAGAATGTGGCCTTGATCCTTGCCCTCTGTCTTGGGTGCCCAGTGGAAGGGACTTAACCGATCAAATCAGTAACACCCTAGAGGACATTAACTGGTAATATTTTCCAACTCTTCCTACTGGTTTCTTAAAGGCACATTACAGAATTTTTGAAGAGCCTTCTCAGTCCACCTGTTTCAAAATGAAACAAATAGATTTGGAAGATGGTATCAACCCCTACCATTCTGTGCTTCTGATTCTGTGATTTGGGTTTCTTCTTCCATTATCACCTTCAGCTCTCAGAAATTATAATCTGTATTTACTTTAGCTTCTATTGTTCTTCCTATCACCATGAGTAAGGACTGAGCCTCCTTCCCTGATGTGTGAAATTCAGCAATATTTGTGTACAGGCTGTGTGTGTCTGTTCCTGGAATCACGCAGAGCTGGGAATGCTCCTGGACCATCCCATGTAGAGCTGCCTGGCAAGGGTATTGATCCCCCTTTTCCCTTCTGGCTAGGGAGCTAGGGATTGATGAAGAACTTGTGCTCCTCCCTACCAGGTCTCACTTCAGGCTTCCCAACTCAAATAAATTCTTGCCTTCTCTACAGGCCTGTTTTGCACATATTCCTTATTTTCTTGATCTTACATATGGAAATTATATCTTTCTCTAATGTTAGTCCATTAATTATTTTTCATACATGCAGGTTTAGTATTTTTGAGTGGGAATAGATTTATATATTAATCTGTAAAATATATTTACTGCATTTAATTCTGACTAAGTCCAGGGTAGTTTATTAGCATTCTGTCATTAGATCCTTTCTCAAGCTGATCTTACTGAAGGGAAAGAAACATGATAATTATTCATTTATTTGTTTCATACATTTTCCTTTTTTACTCAATATTTTACCATTATTTTTTTCTGAGTAGTAGACTGAGCATTTTATTTGATAAATACTTTTTAGTGCTAACTCTGAGAGAAACAGCGTGAAGGGTGGAGCAGAGCAGGAACACCGTGGCAAAGCCAGTGTCCCAAAAGTGGGATCATTACCCAGTGTGCAGTACACCAATATACACACAGAGCAGAGGTATTTGATTTATTCCATGTCTGTGCAGAGATGGGTGCTAGGTGGTAATTCCCCAAACCTAACACCCCAGTACACAGAACCTACAACCTATTTATCTTGTTACAGGATTAGAAAAACCCACCTAAATTTATGCTTGTTGGTCAGCAATTACTGTATCATCTACTATTGGGCAAGTATATTCAAATTAACACACATACTCCTTGCAGGTGTATGGGGGAATTTCTATAGTACTTTAATTGTGTGGGTGGTCATGAACTCCCCCTTCCACCTTTATCTTTCCTCTCCAGTTACTACTGATTTCTGTTGACTTCAGGCCTCTCTGGCAACCCCAGCCCAGGGCCTTCTGGGACAGGGTGTTTCCTCTTTATCAGTCTTTCAGCTCTTCTTCAAGGACAATTTTTATCAATACATGCTTTTTATCAGTCCTTGAGCTTTTCTTCAAAGGCAGAGTTGTTAGCAAAGTTAGTTAACCTTAGTTAAACAGTGTTGAAGCACTAACCCAAACACATTTCTGTCCCTGTAAAGTGGAAATTCTGTTTTATGGACAGCAAGGCTATATGATAACACCATGGGGATGGGAACTTGTTGGTACTGATGGTACTATAGAACTGATAAACTGAATAGTTTTTACCCTGAGGTAGCAGTTTTCCATTTTTTAAACACAAGGGGGGCTATTTTCTCCAAAATTTTTTTACCCTTTACGGTGACAGTAAATAGATTTTTTTTCGCTCTAGATGTCTCAAGATTTTAACTTCTTTCTCAATTTTGAGTTCTCTCAGCTAGTATGGCTCCATTAAATCCGGTAACATAAATGAAAAACGTGTAGAACTGGACCCTAGTGTGAAGGTGAAAAAGTATCCTGGATAAAAATAAACCTGCAGTTTCTATAGGAAAACATATGAAAAATTATAACAGACCTTTCCATGTTTATTAGTGTAATGAAATGAATTCATATTTGAGCTTGCTTTTATAAGGCATGAATAGTCAGCAGTTCAAAATCCTTTAAGTATGTAAAACCGCTGGCAAAAAAAGGGCAGCACAATGTCCTGTACTGCTGCCTATCCTACTGTCACTGTTTTTTTAAGAATCTATTGCTAGTCTTGCTTCTTACTCATACTGTCAGAGTTTCAGTAGCATCCCTCTTCTAATATTTGCTTTTAATACATTTACTACTGCAAGCTAGTGCAACGGCTCTTTGCAGTATTTGTTTTCATGTATTCCTTCATTATGGACCTCATTTCAGCTGGACATTTAAATAACTTTAAAGCGGCAAGAAATAGGCAGTATATCCATCACATAGTGTATATGAAGCATTTAATGCAGATATTAAATCGATCCTTTTCTTCAAATACTAGTTTTTATTTATTTCCCCTCCCCAGGGGGTTTAGCCAATAAAATATGATATTCATGCCAGTTTGGATTTATAACACCGGGAGGGAGATGAAATAAGAGAACTAAGCATACTGTATTAGCTACTATTCATAAACTATTTCTTCTTGTCAGATGTTTGCTGTGAGGCTGAGACTGTGGCACTTCACCTCCCTCTCAGTTCGACCAAAGCTGGTATATTGCCTCAAGTTCACACATCCCTGCAACTGAGAAAATATTCCATGACTAAAGAGACTCATTCCTGTTTCCTGGCACATTTACTCTGTGCCTTCCTCCTATAGAAAGCTTAGTTAATATTCCAAAGGCAGAAACCTAGACTATGTCTTCATAAGCATAGAAATTTCAAAGGAAAAAAATTACTACCTCCTGGGATTTTGATCCTGGTTGTCATTCTGACATTGTTGCTACTGAGAATAAAGCAAGATCAGGCCTAGGGAGACTTCAATCATAGTTTAGATTTCTCAGATCTCTTCTTAAGTGAAGCCCTTTTATATTACCAAATTGATTTAATGTCAATATGTTGTCTAAAGGTCAAGTCAGGAAAAAGTGATGTTGTATTTCTAAACATTTTAGACCCGGTATACTTTAATCTTTTCAAATAACAGACTTTGTCCACCACCCCCTCTCTTATCTTCCTCCAAGCCCTTTGTCCCTAGAAAACCTTGTCAAAGAATTTGGCTCATCATAGTTTTCAGCTTTTGCTCACAAATAGATCTACACATGGTCCTATGTGGTATTTTTCATAGACATAATTGTTTTAAAATACCAAGGTCTGATAGCTTTTGGCCTCATAAACTTTTTCCTGTCTGTTACTAACTCTATACATTTAAGCATCTAAAAATACAGATAAAATTTACTTTATATATAACACAGTCAAAAGAAGGGAAAGAATTGAAAACTGGTTTTAGAATAAGGATAAATAAAATGTGTGGACCGTTTGAAATTTTCAATCTGTGAATGTGTAACAGGATGACATTTGGTGTTAAAAATGGGGAAAGATGGGTTTATATGTTTTTATTACTCCTTTGTGCAGGTTATTAACTTTTCCAGTAAATATTTGTACCAGCTGAATCTTGAAATATCTATCCAACAGTATCCAGATATGTTCTGGGTTTGGGTTTTTTTTTTTAAAATAAAATCCTTAACAGAAACTATAATTAAAATCAGGAAATTTGCCACTGGTAAGAATCCTTCATGTTAATGGTTTGGCATGAAACAACGCAGTTTTAGTATTTCTTTCATCAGCCAAAGCTGACAATCGGCTAAACAGGCTCCAAAAGGTAAATCTGTGGATGGATTTTAATCCATCTTTCATTTGCTGGATTTCCATAGACCAGGGTACACATGAGCTGCAGACAACACGATTTGGGTAAAATTTTGTGGCAGGGTTTTATGTCAATTATTAACAATCAAACCCCAAAATATAGTGGTGTTGCTTGTTATTATCATCCAATTATACATGTGCCTTGGAATAACTCCCTCTGGCTTTGGAATTGCAAGTACAGAGAGTAAGGTCTTCACCTCCTCTACCAATTTTATGTAATAGTTTTAGGACAATATACTACAAACCCCTCCAAGACTCTTAATAAGTCTGAGATATAAATGTAAGTGCAATCTGTATTTTAAAGGTTATACATACATTGATGTACATTGATATATAACCAGCAAGACAAGAAAAACCTGTGGGGATTACAAATGAATCGCACTGGGTCAGTGAAGGAAATGTCTGTGTCCCATTATTGAAACTGGCCTGTCTGAGACAGACAGGGGGATAAGGTTTTGGATTAGGAGAGAAAAGCATACTTCCCACAAAAACAGCAGTCATGCTACTGAAAGGGTCAGGCTGAATTCATCTTTCTATCTACAAATTTGTTGGCAATTGACAACTAGAAGTGGGTTCATCCACACCATGGTTTGCCACTTAACATTACTGTACTGCTCCTGTAAGCCAGGATTGCACCAGAAAGGTGCAAAATGAGGAAATGGCTTAAAATTGCACCAGGGAAGATTTAGGTTAGATATCAGGAAGAATTTCTTTACTAAAAGGGCTGTCAGGCATTGGAACAGGCTGCCCACGGAGGTGGTGGAGTCACCATCCTAGGAGGTATTTAAAAGGCATGTAGATGAAGTGCTTAAGGACATCATCTAGAGGTGGACTAGTCAGGGTTGTGGTTGGACTTGATGCTATAAAGGGTCTTTCCCAACCCAGGTAATTCTATGATTCAATGAAGATACCATTTCCACTGAAAGTTTCACCATCACCTCAATTGTCTCTTGCTTCAGTTCTATTTGCTTCCTTTCCTGTTTCTGTTTGTGTAAGGAGATTCAGGCATAAAACTTTGACAATAAATCTTTAGCATAAATCCTGGCAACCCAGAAACCTGTAAGGGGATCTTTATTTGAGACCACAGTCTCAAATCCCCCTGAGGATATAAAATTCTATGTGCCAGGTATGACTGTGTTTGTAACAGTATATATTTCTCACAGAGGTGTCAGTGTGCACCAACTCTACATCTTCACACATTGCTTCAGCTTTTTTCTCCTTTTTTACTCTAGAATCTGTAGAGATTTATATCTCAGAGTATGCTGTCTAATAGGAATATTCTTTTAGGACTGGCCTGCTCCAGAGAATAGCTCAAGTTTTGTGGGTTTGGGGTTTAGGGTTTTGCTTTAGGTTTTTTAAGTTTAACTTTCTGAAATTCACCATGGCTAAACATTATTGCCACTATTGCATTTAGTACTGGCTTGCTAATGACAACTGCATAAAACTTTGAGGGGCTTTAGGGGGGGTTTATGCCCACCTTATTCTTCACATTCTTCCTGAGGTTGATAAAGGAAGGATATACTTCTCTCCACTTTCAAGACTCTTGTTTCATCCACAATAAATCAGAAAAAAGTAGAAATGCTTTGAATTGATATAGTTCTGGCACTGTGAAGGGCCTTTTTCTCAAGACCATGTTGTATGCACAATGTAATCCGTTCAGACTTTGTAATTATTTCCTTGAGATTGAATAAGGCAGCTGTTCAGCCATCTCCAGGAAAGCAGGGCTCCATCACATGTAATGGTTACTTGGGAAGACAAATGCTGTCACTCCCAGCATCCCCCCAACCTCCCTGCTTCCCCCAGCTTTATATGCTGAGCATGATATATGGTATGGAATATCCCTTTGGTCAGTTGGGGTCAGCTGCGTCCCCTGCCAACTTCTTGTGCACACCCAGCCTACTGTGCAGTGGGGTGATGTAAGAAGAAGAAAAGGCCTTGACTCTGGGTAAGCACTGCTCAGCAGTAACTAAAATGTCTATATCATTAACACTGTTTTCAGGAGAAATCAAAACCAGCTCCATTCCAACTATTATGAAGAAAATTAACTCTATCAGAGCCAAAACTAGCACACCATGTAAGGAAATGATTAAAAAACTGTCCATGCCTTTCAGCATGCTGTCTCAAATTAACTCAGATGTGTACTCAGAGTTTGACTCTATTCCCAGACTGGTAATTTCAATTACCATAGATGTTCAACTCACTTGATGGGGGGTTATAATAAAGGGATGAAGTGAACTGAAGAGCTAGAAGTAGATGTGTGCATCTAAACAACTCTGCTAAATATAGTTGGTATGAGCCATTTTGGAATGAAAGTAGGATTAATGGATGACCTTGTAAAAGCCCTAAAAATATGGGACCACATAATCTCCCAGTGGTTTTACAACACCTAAATAGGTTATGCTCATCCAAGTAATATTTTTAGGTTGTTTTTCCCCATATTCCAATTGTGCTTTTATGTATTTTTAGTCAAGCTTTCAGTCTTCTCATGCTGAAAAATTGCTGATGTTTTCACCCTGCAGAAATTGAGCACATTTCTGCTCTGTATGCCATATGAATCAGCAAATCTTCCTCTTAAAAAAACCCAACACTTCCAGAACATAGCAGGAATAAATAGTGAACTTGCATTTTTTTTCTTCTTTGCTGCTCCTTAGAAAAGGAGAGGAGAAAATAGAATGTTATCTAGATCATCTTTCCAGAGTTCAAGTGGGATTTTTCTTTCTACAGCTTATTCTTCCTCAATTGATGTTTCAGTTTTGTCCTATTACCATTTCTGAGATGGGTGATCATTTGTACAGAGGATCAGTATAGAAAACCAAATCTAGCCTTTCAGAAAAAAAGCATGAATTTCAGATCCAAAGTTTTTCTGATATAAAGACTAGGAGTTTATTTTGAGGATGTTTTTCACATGCTTTCAGTATGCTTTTTTTGAGCTCACTTCGCAGCATACATTTTGGTGCTCTGCCCAGTTTGGTTTAGAATGTCATACATAAAACAATTCCTTTTCATTTATTGGTTTCATATATAAATTTATAGATTGAATATAACTATTATTTGCCTCGTGACTCTTTTGCTAGTTTGGGTTTCTTTGTGAAGCCAGTAACTACTAAAAAAGGAGTGATTTATGGTTTTTTTCATATATGGATGTCACTTTTTATTTGTCAGTAATTACATAAAGCACACCAGGGTACAGTCTGTAAGCAAACAGGGTACTAAGAAGAGCAGAGCACAACAATTCCAACAAAAAAAGTATTTGTGGTTTGCCTTCCTCCATGTTTAGGCAAGAGTCATACAGATGATGGACTTCTGGAAAGTTCAAATAGGCTCCTTTATTGTGATTTTAACTGGTCACACAAAATGTGAGTTAGCAAAATGGTATTACTTCATTTGAAAGGAAGGAATCCTGAGATTTCGATAGTAAAGCAAAGTAAATAAAACTCTTGGAAAAGGCTACAAACCAAACCTATGTAATACTGCTTTTAATTTTAGGGGAAAGTCATTACACTGATTTGAAAACTTCAGTGACTTAGAGAAAGAAAGGTGACAGCTGGGGAGTGTACAACGAGTAAGGCTATACAAGAGTACTTCTGTACTCTGAAACTTGCAAAGCTTTAACCCCAAATTCACATCTACACTGTGAATTCTCTGTTCTTTTTGTCCCATTTTCTGCTCACAAAAGCAGGAAGAAGTTAGGAAGTAGTGTATATTGTCACACACATGACTAGTAATTTATGCTCAACCCAACACATTCTGCAGAATGGGGTATTTTGAGGGTTTTTAAAAAAAGATAGGTAGACACTCTATGACAGCTTCTAAGAGCAGAAAAATAATTTAGCATGAAGTGTCTAATGCCTTAAGTGAGAAATATTTTTATTAATTCAGATTTATGAGATTCATGGTCTAATTTAGGAAGGTCACACAAAAAAGGGAGAAGAGACCTAAAAACCTGTCAACTTTACATGTGCTTCTGGATCTAAGTTCTGTTCTTTGTTTACCTCTGTTTCCATTTCACAGAAAAAAACTGTAAAGACCCTACAGCTTTTTCCTGGTTCCAGCCAGTCCAGGTGATCCGAGTCAGCCCAGGCTGTTCCCACACCACCTGACATCACTTCCCCATAAAAGGGGATGCTCAGGAAGATGGGGTGTTCTTGGGTGTCTCCCAGGCAGGTTGAGTGTGGATGGGTAGGTTGGTAAGGCACTCTGTTATTACTGTGTGTGACTGAAATTTGCTGTGGGCTGTTAGTCTTTCCCTTTCACAGTGATTTTATCAGTAAACTGTTATTATACCAACTTATGGAGGCTCTGTCTATCTCCTCTGGGAGTGAGTAGTCTGTGGTGCTTAGCCACTGTTTGGGGATGAACAGCCACAGGTTTCCATCATTGTAAGGTTGAACTGAATGGTTTACTTACTGAATACCCCCAGTACCTTCTGGAGGTTTAGTGTATCCGTTACCATCATTGTTGGGCTAAGGATCAGCACAAGCACTGGGGTTTGTACCATATCCAAGCATGGGGATGAGAACTACATCTCCCTTAGAAAGCGAGATGCTAACTAGGCTGTTCCTTCCTGCTGGTGGGTTGTGTTTTCTTCTGCCCTCCTTAAGCACATGCCATCATAGAACAGTACTGATGCCTGAAAACAGCTAATAACAGATAGGATTCTCACAGCTCATCAGTCTCCTAATTTTTATAATTTTTCTAGATTTGATTCTTCTCTTAGCTTATTGTTTAAATAAGCAGTTAATTACACTGACCGTGTGACCACCACACCGTTGCTGTATGCGGGTAACTGAATGGCTAATAAGGCCTTTTGCAGCAACAAACTATAAAATGTGCCTTCAAGTTGTTAAAATAAATTTTTGTCTCTTTTTGAGGTAGCAGTAATGATATGAACATTATCTGAGGGAACATGAATGCAAAGACAGTCTTTCAGCTTGTATTACAAGAAAGAACAGACATAAAAAATGGATGTAGCCGAAAAGAAAGTAAACATTTGTTTTATGCTTCTTTGACTTTTTTCCTCTTCTGTCAAAACAATATGGCAGAGAAGATGCTAGGATTATATTTGGTAGAATTGAAGGAAAAAGTGAAACTTTGAAAAGAATTCCGATAGCGAGAATAGAAACTGGATGTGAGAAATTGTTAAATGCATTCCAGAGAAAGGGGAATAAGCAGTGAAGAGAGAGTAGACTGAGGACAAGTAGCAGACGTCAGGCAGTATTCACAGATGGTGATTAATGTGTATTCAACGTGCTCCTATATTTAAGGTGAGTTTCTGGCATAATAGCTAGACTAACAAATATTTTCAAGAGTTTGTGCTAGGGACACACAAACTCAAGCTGTTCATGCCATTAGTCTTACTCAGAACAGTTTGGAGGCTGTTAACATTTTGCCCAAAGCCTTGTAAAGGTCAGCACTTCACATCCTTTATTTTCTAAAGGAAAAAGTATGTGTAATATATAATTCACAATCAGTCTCTTAACTAGTCTCTGATTCAACTCATGGTATCAGCACTCTGTTTTACTCATGGTTTGCATTGGCTTGCTAGTTTGTTTTCTACTATTTAATCTACTGATTTCTCCTGCTTAGTTTAAGCATTGGAGGCCTTAATCCTTATCCTTTCCCCACCACACATCCCTGTCTTACTGCTGTAGATCTCAGCTCCCTTCTGGGTCTGTTCTCATTTAGGAGCCATCTTCCAGGAGCAAAGAAAAATTTCATATGAATCTTCTGCTTTTTTTACTGTTAGTCATCCTGCAGACACATTATCTTGCTGCTACAAAGAGTCATGCATGCTGCTTTATTACATTATATTTTCTCTTTGACCTTTTCCTACTATTCATAAGAATTTAGAGTCTCCTTGTTTATCTTTCGGTAGTTACACAGTCAGGTAGTTTCTTTTTAAAAATCCTGTTGAACAATGGGTTAGCCAGTGACAATTCCAGGCTGAAGAGCATTGCCACATAATTTTGTCATGCCAATTAGCCCCCAAATTTTAAAAGATTTTTTTTACTAATTATGACAATATTTTCCATTAAAATATTAAACTGTGTATACCCTGTGCTTAATGTTTTGTGCTTAGATTTATGCTTTTCTAAAGAAACATATAAATACATAAAATCAAATTATGATTGGTTGCCTGCCATGATTATGGAAAGCTTCCCATAGCTCTTAAGTCTGAGACATGTCCTGCAACTGTCTTCTTTAATAATGACATTTCTGTCTACTGGGATGATAAAAGAGAGCAAACACGTATTCTTGGGTTTGCTTTTGTTGTTTCATTAACTCCTCTAATTACTGAAAATATATATTTTCATGGGCTCAAGCTCTCTATTGTTACCTTCTCTCAAAAAGGATATACCATCTAACATGCTAACTTTAGGTAACATCCTCTATTTTCTAAAACAGTAATAAATTTTTCCAGGTTACTTTAAACAGTCAATTTGCATAATATAGTAATAAACTATTTGCCTGGTACGTAATCAGTTCTCTTTGTCTATGTTCCATTTCTGAATTTTTCCTCTTTATTTTAACTCTGGTTTTTAGCATGCTGTCTCATGCACTAGTGCCCTGCTCAAGTGTGCTCCTCAGTCGGAGGTCCAATTCCACTCACAAACTGTGTCTTGAACAATTTCTGACAATAATTTCTCTTGCTCTCGTAAACTATTATCTTCTGGATTTTTTCTTTCCTCTGTATGTTGTAAAATGTAACGAGCATGCCAGATTTGTACAAAGGTAGGATATTGTTTAGGCTTCACAAAGAGAAAAAAATCTTTTTTGAACCTCTGCCATTGTGCCCCCTCCTTCCCCAGGAGGTCAGCCTGTATTCATGTACTATATTCTCCTCTTAGTACCATCCTTCATGTGTTGAACTTAAAGGGTGGGATTAATTTCACCTAATCTTGATATTTATAATATGAGTCCTTCTCTCTTGGACATTTGTCCAATCTCTCACTATAGTCAGTGCAGACCAAATACAGCCAATGTAATCAAAACCACAATCACCTTGTCCTAAGAGAGACATTGAAACTTGATCCAGTTACTGTCCCTCCAAGCTATATTGACTGTTCTCCTTTTCTGACTTCTTGTAATACTTCAAATTTGAGAAGGAAATATTTTGATAAACAGGAAATATTAACTTTCTAAGTGATTTCAGTGTACGATTGTTCAATTCTCCACCCAAAACATCCATCAGCTTGGAAAATTGTAATTGCTGTTTAGAGACAGTAACTTCCATAAACACTTTTCTTCATTGGAGTCTTTCAATCGTAATCTAGTCTTGAATTAGGAGCCCTATAGATTAATGGTCTCAGAATAATGAGAAGCATTCAACAAGTCTTCCTCTGATTTATTCCTCATCTGCAGCTGATATTTTAGAAAGGAGAGTCTTTCTGGCAGTGCAGTGTTTTTCAAACATCTGTCTATTGGTTCTGTTTGGCCTGTTCTTTCTCCTTGGCTATTAAACAATATTCGCATTTTCATCACACAGATATTAACTAGATTGACATTTTTTTCAGTAGTGTCACTTGATACAGTTCTCACTTGATCTCTTCATTTGTTTTTGCTTTATTTTTTAGCAATTTAAGTTTTATTAAAGCACTTAATTCAGGAAGTTTCTTTGTATCTAGAAATGAAACTCTTCTGGCTTTTTTTCCTATGTCTAAGCCTCTAGCTTTGGCTTCTTACTGGAACTGGTTTTTTGTAGCAACAAGACAACATCAGGAAGAACACAAATGAGATCCCAAACCAATAGATCTAGAGTTTTCAGGACCTACTGATGAAGACAGAAAAAAAGACAGTTTACTTCTAGGTTATATTGCAAGTTGTACACATATATCTCTTCAGATTTGTGCACTGTAGTGTTGCTGCCTCAAGAGACTCTTACTCTTACAGGAAAAGTTTGGTGCCACAAGTGTGGTAGATGTTATTAACTTGTACCTAAAACATGGACAGGTAGGTATATGTTTTCCTGCTTACCACACTTACAGCACAAGCAAAAGCCATGTTCATAACATTTATACTGTTTTTCCTTCTCAAGAACTGGGAAGTGATGAGCTAGTCCAGCTTGTTACTTCTGTGGAGATTTATGTAAAAAGTAACACAAACTGATTTTTTAAAAAAGTTTTAGAGAGTCTCAGGAGAAACTAAGTACAGCCACAGATAGTGGTTGTCTGTAGTCTAGATGAAAAAGGAAAATCTGTCCTTTGGAAGTACAGCACTATGGGCTACAGAGGGTCTTTCTAGAGTTCTTTCCTTTTTTAAAAAAAATTGAATGTCAAAGACTACAGTCACTAAAAATTGCTATTCGTATGCTGCTCTGCAAATGGTACTTGTAAGCACAGTTTCCATTTCAGCCATAGACTGTAAAAGCTCCCAACCATTTCTTCCATTTGCAAGTATAAACCTACTTCCAGTATGAAGTTGGAATTATTTTAAACTTTAAATCATGAGTTTAAAAAAAGTAATAAAACCAAATCACACTCTTTAGCAAACTTCCATAAGAATTCCATGGAAACTGCAGAGGAAGAAAATCCAGAAATTCTTTTAGAATGATTTGGGTTGGAAAGTAACTTAGAGATTATCTAGGGTGGAGGGACACTATCCACTAGTCCAGGTTGCCCAAAGCCCCATCCAACCTGGCCTTGAACAGACCAGGCAGGGAGTAGCCACAGCTTCTCTGGGCAGCCCGTGCCAGGGCCTCACCACCCTCACAGGGAAGAGGTTCTTCCCAATGTCTAATCTAAACCTACCCTCTCTTAGTTTAAACCCATTGCCCCTTATCCTATCACTACATGACCTGATAAACAGTCTCTCTGCTTTTATGTTGTTTATTTTTAATAAATTCTTAACTCTCCTGGATTTCTCTTGAGTCTAGATCACAGTAGATATACAATATCAATCAGTGGAGAATCTTTAAGTGCTCATAAACACAGGAGGTGCAAAGCTTTAGAAGGGAAAACACCCTCAAAAATCTATCTCCTTTCTATATAACAATAACCAGTTGCTAGAATATTTATTTCCCATCAATAATATGTTTGGATAGACTAGACCATTTGCATGTTCAGTGAATGAAAAAGAAAGTAGATAAACTCTAGAACATCATTGTTTTTACCTTTCAATTTCTATCCAGCAGATTTGAGTGATGATCACAAACTTAGCTCTCCTAGAATTCTGGTTTTGCTAGGAAAGCCCAGTGAAGCCTAGACATCCCAGACATGCAAATGGGCCATTAATATCTTGCACTTTTATGTGGAACACCTCTGTCAGTAGGTGCTCTTGTAGGTTTCAGCACAAAATTTGAAATTATAAAATTACATGTCAGCTTGGCAGTTTTACAATAACGTAGAAAGTAAATTAACCTGAACTTATTTCACAAAGGACTGCAGTCTCAACAGATTTCATAAATTAATTTATGCCAGCTCAGTACCTTGCTAGGAAGAACAGACATGCTGCAGGAAAAATAATTCAGTTCTCAGCCTGACACAGACTTTTTTTTTGTTTGTCCTTAGACAAGATATAAAGAACTTAGAAAGATAAAGGTAGATCCTGGAAGCTTTTGAGAACTTCTCACTTCCACCCACGCTGCTCTCCTATTTCTCTGAAGTGGAGCATAAAAAGCTGTGTTAGGTATGTTCTCCTTACATTATGTAAGACATCACAAAGCAAAATCAAAACCCAATACAATACTGAAAGGAGACAGTGCTTGCTGAGTAAAAACTGAGCAATGGCCACCTTGGAAAACAAAAAATGTCTGATGTTCTGTGATTTCTCCCCAGACGTTGCCTCCTAAACTAAAACCATTCAAAGATACATGAAAATGCTGGGAAGGAGAGGGGGAAGCAGAGGAAAGACAATCAAGTACTGATTTTTAGCCCTTATTTCTGGGCTTGATTCTGTATTTCACATTCATGTAAAACTGATCTTTTGCGAAGATTTTCTGAGTAGTTATTAGAAGCGAAGTCTTCCCCATTTTGACATGAATTTGTCAACGACAGTCCAACAGCTTTATCTTTTGATTCCTTTTTCTTGTTTTCCCAACAGTGACTCTGCTTCCAGAAGTGATCTTTGCATGCCTTAGGTAGCAGCCTGCAATTGCTGGGCTGTTCTTTGAATACTATCTTGGTTAGCACAACACAGATTACAGGGTGGCATACTCTAATGAAAAAAGAATACCAGAAAGTTAACACTACTTAACTTTAGGAAAAAATCTCTGCTTTGAAGAGAACTGACCAACTCACTGTCAGCACAGGAAAAACCTATTAATGTGCCTCTTGCATTACTTGAATATAATATTCAGGAAAAGCCCCCAAACAAACCAACCCCCCAAAAACACAGCTACAGGCACAAGCTACTTACCACAACAGTATATTTCCTTTAGTCCATCACTGTAATTTGCCCCCACAGAGGGTTATCAGGTGAGTGAAGCTTATTACTGAGGTAGCTACAAAAGCCCAATTATTTAAAGCCTATGCAATTAATTGCTGAGAAAAATCGACTGAACACTGGAGGTAATTTCTAAATGAGAAAGGAATAAGAAATGCCAGTAATAAGCATATTGTCTTCATGACAGCATCTAATTGCTGACCCTATAATCCTATTGTGCCAAATGACAGCGGATCTTACTGATGAACTTCCTGATTCTGTAGAGCAGAAATGAAATTAAAACCTTGGATCAGACTGCTCTCAGATCTGTGTGCTTACTGATCTTGACGGGCTTCATCCTGGATGATCCTGAGTGCTGCTACAAAGCATGGATTGTGTGCATCTTCTAGTCTAGACCTTAGAGCCTCCAGCATCTCTCAATAGACATCCAGGACCCTGCAGAATGGAGCTTCCCACCCAGAGCTTAGAAAGCAGCTTTGGGACTAATTACTTCCTCAGCATTTAGCATTGAAGTCATCTGTCTATAAACCCTATCAGATCAGATCCATTTCAAAACAAAACCTGGACAAAAACAAGCTCAAAGGTTGTGTGGTTGTTTTTTTTTTCTTTTTTTTTTTTTTTTTTTTTGACTGCTACCTTAAGTTTCTCATGAATATACAACCAATATGTCATATTGCTTGTGATATGTATACAATATGATATAAATGCACATACAGGTTAAATCAGCCTTTGTTTATGTGCTTGTATATGCAGCTTCTTAAACAGTATGTTATCAAAATGTACAATACACTGTACAATAGCATTTAACTGTGTTAATATGTATAAATTAGTTAAAAATAGAAAAAAAAACCCAACAGGATTTGGAAGACAACTCATTAATATTAAATCTCACTGAACCTTAATTTAGCCAATGGAAACTTGTGATTCCCATATTCTTAGCCTAAAATTAGTTAAAGGCATTAATAAGTGAGAGATAAAATTAATACAGCCGGAAGTAAACAGAAAGGTGAACACTGCTCCTGAGACTGAGTGATTTTGCTTATTCTCAAAGGGGTACATTCCTGTGAATACACAGAAAAACATTTGTAAGTGACCTGAATATTTTACTACTTATACACATACATTAGGCTATTCAAGCTATCTTCTTTCTGGGCATTTTTTTCAGGCTAAAACTTGGTATGCCATATAACACAGTTCAGCGATTTATTCATGTACCTCAATTTCCTTTTTAAGGAAATTTCCTTTTGCATTTTTCTCCTTGATCTCAAATGAGATATTGAACCGAAATTTGGGAAATATTTGGGAACTAAACATTTGATCAACTAAAATTTGTACAATACTCAATTTTTGTTTTTTCTGCTTTTAAAATGCTTAATTTGGCTTTTTTTTTATTAGCTATCATCTAAATGAAAAGCTATTTCAAAATAATCTGGATCAAGTAGGTGTTATAAAACACTTTGTTTCCAATATGAAATAAATGAAAATCTCAACTGTTAATGGCATATGTGAATTTCACACATTCTTGTCATTAAACTAGAACATGTCAATTTATTTCATATAGATCAGTCATTTTTTTACTCTAGAGAAATTCTTTGTTCCAGGCACTTGAGTTGCATAAAGGTTTCCTCATACCAGAGGCATAAATCTAAGCTAGTACAGACAGAAAACATAATTTTAAAGCTCTCCCTCACACATAAACAGTCATAGTACAAAGATTTTTGCACTTTTAAAATTATAAATATTATAATCCACCTAAGGCTGGCTGCAATTTCTTATTTGGGGTGTGCAAAACACTAATAGGATGAAAAATTAAGCACAGGTCCCTTTCATTAGTAGAGGTGGACTGGTCATAAGAGCTACCAGCATTTCCAGACTAGCAGCCTAGTACTCCAAGTACCAAAGTCAATTGACTTTCTGTGTCTGACACCAGTAAGAAAAGACTTGAGCTCTGGTCTGAGCTGTACCAAATATTTACCACCTCCGTGCCAACTTTAATTCCCAACAGAGACACAAAGCCTTTAAACAACGATAGCTCCCCTCAGGATTAAAATGTGCACTATCTAAACAAAAGGTAAGAAGTTATCTCACCAGCCCTGGGCATGCAGGTTCTTCAGGAAGACATTGGTGTCTATCTTAACAGAAGTCATACAGATGGTGTATTTTATTTCACTGTATTTATATACAGGCTACTGTCCGGTTTGATATGAATTGTCAGGGAGATACGGCAGTCTGATTTACCTTTCTGCTTGTCCAAATACTTGGAGGTTTTTTAATGAACATAGCTGCGTTTTTTGTGCACTCTCTGTGATTTATGCAGCATTTTATTACATGTAGAGCTAACCACTGACAAATCATCCTCCCTCCAAGTCCTGGTATGCTCTAAATAATAGCACATTTAAAGCTAAATTGGAAACTCATCTCTTGAAAATAACTACTTTAAAGAATTCCCAGTTCAGTTCATTTATTCTTCATTTTCTGTTTTGACAAAGAAGAAACAAAGTGGACAAAAGGCTGGAGCTTTTACTAGCTGACTTTCCAGTAAGAATGACAGTTTGTCCAGAAATGGCAAGTGCCCCAGTTTATACTGTAGTTGCCAACCCTCTTTAATATTCAGGGTCTAATGTCTGCACAGTTAGCAAAGGCAGACACTTGTTTCTGTTCACTCAGGCGATGAAATATTCCAGCTAAAAGTGCAGCCTCTTTCTCCTAGGTTTTTCAAAATACTTTCATGTAAATATATGGGTTTTAAAAAAAAATAAAATGCATGAAAGAATAAATATTTAAAAGGTTTTATATTTATTTTCTATCAGACAATGTTGGATTAACAAGCTGCTTCATTTTTTTTGACATGACTGACACCATCTAAATACATCCTCCAACATTCCTTTGTTTTTTGGGGGAGGGAAGGAGGGGGAAGACATCTCCTCCTGATAAAACACCTGACAATTTGACTCTTGATGGAAGAGATAAGTGAAGATACAAGTCTACAGTTATTATCCCCGTGCACCAGTAACATTGAAACAGACGCTTTTTATTTAAATAATAAAAAGTCCAAGTTTGCAAAAAGGGCATGTCCTGACCAAAGAAAGAAAGAGCATAAAAATCTGACCTCTGCTGAAGTCCTTATGTGATTCCTTAACTTTAGTTTCTACAGAGTAAAGCGCAAGAATTTTTTAGCTGTGTTTTAGCACATACTTACCCAGAGAATTCTTCAGTAGCTCTTTGGAAAAGACTCCATGCAATAGGAATTCCTTAGTTGGTTCTCACCACCTCTAATTTGAAGAATGAAGGTATTCCCATACTTTAAAATTGTGAGTTTTTAAAAATTATTTAAACTCTGAATATAAAATATTTTTTGAGGCAACTGAGATAAAATAGCACATTTTTATTTGTTTAATAATTCATAATAAGGACTATCAGGCTCCAATATCTGTAGTCAATTATTTTTCCCTCTGTTTACATTTTCCTCTCTCCCTTCCCTCCCAAATGAAGATTCTTGTCAAAATGTCATTAGTATTATGTCATAACAGGAAAAAAAACCCCAAACCCCTGGAAGTTGTATAGAATACCCTCTATAGCCATAATCTGGAAAATGTGCTTATAGTGAGTATTCTACAGAATTTTGGTATTATATTGGTTTAGTCCCAATCTTTGATCAGTTCTTTCCTGGACTAAGAGAGTTCTTGACTTGTGTCCATATAGCACCGGACGTCAGTTGAAGAGTGGCATGACTTTTGAGGAAATTGCTTAGGAAAACTCTTGGGAAAATTTAGATGGCAGCAGAAGAATGATATTCCAGTGTTTGAAGTTTTTCATGTTATAGCTATTCACACTTTCACTTAGAAGAGAAATAAGGGTGAGAAAGCAACTTCAAACTCTGTCCCAGAAATGGAACAGAATGTCTTCCTCTTCAATGAGCCTTCTAACAAAGTTACGTACACTACTTACTGTATGTGTGGAAGTGCAAATGGGAACTGGAACTCCTGCTAACCTAGGTTAGTGGAAATTTTATTGCTTGTGATATCCTTTACCATCAGATAGGAAGCCATTCTTCTCAGTAATTTTATTCACTAAAAGCTACTTTTACACATTTAACTGAATTTCATTCAAACATTTGGAGAGGTAGGGTTCATATCACATCCTGAAACTTGCAACATTCATATAATATAAGAATAACAAAAAAATGCAGAGAAATTGACTTGTCTTACAAAATGTTCATGAATTGCCTGGAAGATAACAGCAAGAAGTAAAATCTTTGACAAGGCATATAAAGATAATCACTGTCTTGTATATCTTCATTTACTGACTGCTTGCTGTATCTATCACACCTCAATTAAAGCTACCAAATTTAAGAGAAACATGTTTCTTGGGAATTCTCTTCTGTTGAAGAAATGAGCTACTGAATCCTTTAGGTGTTTTTCAGAGGCGTCACTGTAAGGAGTTGTTATTTTTGCTGAACAACAGAAAACTAGAGATCACTTGAACCTATTCCAACCCAAGCTGCAAATACCTGTAGTTGCCAGGAGGCATTTTTCCTAGCCCTTTCATATTTGGAAATAGCAAAATCAACTCCTTGTGGAGATGCACTTAAGCTTGAAAGGGACACAATGATCCTACCTCTCTTCCTTTGTACTCAAACCTCAGGAACACACTCTGTCAGACAAAGCCAATCCATCCAGAGAACAGTGTGAAACTGCATGGAATTGCATGGTGCATTGCACTGGCATCATAAAAGCCATCTATACTTTCCTGTGTGACATTGCAGAATGTTAGTAGCTGTGGGTTTTTCCTGTTTAATTTGAAAGATGTTTGCTGCTTTCTAGATAAGGTGATCCTCCTGATGTTCCTTCAGTTGGGATATTAAAAATGGATCCTATTCTGGTATCAGCTACATTGCAAGTAAGATAAGAAATTCATGTAAGGTAAATAATTTTCTTCTGGTTTACACAGCTTTAAGTCATGGGAGCTCCTGCAAGTTAGATTTGATTTTCCAAATATCTATACAGATGCTTTGCACAATTTTTTCTGGTTGCCAACACTGGAAATCTTCTTGTTTAAAAAAAAAGTGTGAATAATAAGGATATTAAACTACTCACAAATTCACCAAAGAAGTAGAAAATTACAGAAGAGCACTACAAAATGCTATGTAGCTTTGTCTGGCATCATGGCTCTAGGCTTGTATTACTTTTTAAAAATAAACCTCTTTTAACCTGAAACAGGAAACATGATCCACCTACTTTCCCATAACATTAAAACACCTCAGCAATAGCCATTTTGGAGCCCCTTTGCTCCTTTTTTAAATTAAAACCAGAAAATGAAAATAAAAAAACATATTAAATACTGATACAGGGTCAGCTCAGTTAATGTGTTTCCATTGAGTTACATGTGATACTTGTATTGAGTTGGTAATCTTTGGAGGGAAGGTAAATAGCAATAAGGAAATACTGTATTTGGTTTTATGAAGTGCTTTTGATTTCATGTCATGGATGTCTAGTGCTCAGTAAAAATTTCTGAAGACTTCTTTTGCTGTACAGTTTATAAAGCATTGGGTTTTGACCTCATAAGGCAGTTTCAGGGTCTTATTCTATTTTACATTGACAAAATACATTTCACTCTGAAAATTTCCTAAACATTCAAGATTCAATTTGACCTCAAGTAAAATAAAGGTTGATGTAAGGTGGAAAATAGTAATTCCTTTAACTGCATTAAATCACATTTTAGAACAAAATATGTAGAACCTCATGATAGCCAGCCAAAGCTGCAGAGTTTAGCTACGTACAACATTTGGGCTAACTGTTACCTTTTAAAAATATATAAATGACCTTGTGGAAGAATTCTGATGTTTACTCAAACACCGCCACAATTCCTTCCACCTTTAAAGCATAAGAAAAATCCCCCCCAAACTACTCACTCTTTGAAAAGCTTCCTCTGCTGTCAGAACCTCATTTCACTGCTAGGTTGAAAAGGAAGGGAAAAACACTACCAGGGAAAAAAAAAACCAAACAACAAGATTACTACTTATGCTCACAAACAGACCTAATCTTTTTTTACCTCTGCTTGTCACACCTTGTCTGCCACATAGATTGTAATCTTTCTGAAGTAATGATTGTATCCTCTCCTGCTTGGTTATATAATGCTAAACATTAGCAGATGTTGGATGCAAAAGTTGTGCTTTGTTCCTACGCAACAATAAACAGTAATATAACCTGGTCAATAGCTTTTTAAAAAAGGGTCTAGTCAGTAGCATTCAGAGTTCACAAAGTCTAAGGATTTTTAGCTTTATGTGAGGCCATTAATTCAACACACCCACTAAGTAAATCATTGGTAGTGCTTTCTGCAGTTCCTTCATTTTTCCTGAATGTTGCAGTGAAATGCCAACAACGTCCAGGCCTTGAGGTTCTGAGTGAATGCTAGACTTTAGTAAATTGACTGATCATTCTATCAGAAGAGTCCTGCTTTATACAGCTTGAATTTTCAAATTTTTGTGAAGGGTAAAAATTGAAGAACTTCACTAGTCCTTCCTGTTATCCTTGACAGAGGAAGTAAAAAATTTGTTAAAGACCTTGAGAACTTGCTCTTTATGATTAGAGTTTTGTTACTTCAGTCTCAGACCAAGACCAACATCTATTTGGTACATTGAAGTAGTTTTCACCCTGAAAACATTAAATTTCTTTTGCAAATTTATGATTGAGGGGTTTGGGTTGGTTTTTATTTTTTTATTTTTTCCCTTTTTTCCCCCCGCCTCCATTTCAGTTGTGGCTCAGCTATAATATTGAGCTGACTGGAATAAAAATTCATAAAAATGATTTACTACAAAATACTTCCACTGCAGGAAATGCCATCTCTTTTCCATCCTTTTCTCCTACATTTACCAGATTAATTCAAAGTTTGTTTCAGTTTTTAAGTCTTCTGAGCTAGTGGTAAAACAAAATGTGCATCTGGAAATACTGACAGGATGATTTGAAAAAACCTAACAGTTTCAAAGAAAACCTTTTCTCCAGTGGGGAAAGTACAAATAAATATCTTTAATTAAAAAAAAAAAATAACAGTAGGTGAAAAACACTATTTTCCAAACCAGAAGCAGGTAAAGACTGTAGTTAACCTGTTTGACCATATTCAACACATGATGTGATCCTAACAAGTAATCTCTGCCAGTCAGCATAGCCATATTACATACTAAAACTTCACAGCTGTCCACACTGGAGTCACAAAATGTAGATTTTTACAGTTGATACAGATATCTACATTTCCTGAAGTTTCTACCACTTCTCTAAGGAGAAGATATGAATCATAATGAGAAGGATAATTTTGCATTTTTCTGAGATCTTGGATATTTCCATTTGATAACTTAATCTAGAGCTGTTGACTAAATCTTGCAGCATTTAGGCTTAGTAAAGAGTAGCAGTAGCTGTGTCTTAGCTCCAAATTCATTGCAGGGCTGGGACAGATGGAATGTTCAGAACAGACAGCCTTGGCCCAGGAACACATGGCTTATCCACACTACAGCTGAGAATCAACTTTAGAGCTGCAAGGTCAGGTGAACTGATTCAGTCATATTCTGAAAAATAAGTTAGTTTCAGCTCATACTGCTCTAATTGAAATCTTTTATATTAATTGCTTGGGAATTTGTACCTCTTATACAAGGGTTCTTCCTGTTGCAATGATACACATGGAGTACACACATACAGAATGCATCATCTGCAACAACATTATCTGCTTCAGTTTTCCTTTCTACTTATAGTTACAGCTGACTATTGAAAGCCTGAAGTTCAAATACTCTCAGAGAGACAACATGCAGAATATGGGTTTCTTGGCCGACAACTGAGTATTCCACTTACACATCTTCTACTTTTTTCCATAAAATAAACTCAATATAAAATTTCATTAGTGGAATTAGCAACTAAATTTGAAACAGGAATGAAATCCTGTGTCCCAGAAAGAGACAGGTACTTAAGAAGTGAGGTTCCTTGTGTATTTATTTCTCTTCAGTGACTGCAGTTTTTGTGATTGTCATGGTTAATTACTTACTGCAACATGTATGGCTTCCTTATTCTGTGTGTACTGAAAGCAGGTTATATAGTACTTAATTTTGTGAAATACTTCCGTAGATCTCATTTTGAAGTATCAGATTACAATTATCTTCAGAAATACGTATTTCTTGTTCTTACAGTTTGAACACCAAATATACAATATATCAACAAGATAACTGGCAAGGAAACTCTGAACAATTATGCACAGCCTATGTATGATTTGGATCAGACTCCAGTAATGAACTACAGCTACTGTCAAAGGTGCTATGTAAATATTCTTATTTTCAATAATATAACATCAAGTATTTTGTACAACACAGAACCAATAATCCAAAAAGTCCCTTTACAACTGTTTTGATGCGGTTCTATCATCGCAAAGTGAAGTTCATATCTGTGTAGACAGGCAGCATAAGGGCTATGAACCACTTATTATAACTTCATTGAAATGTAAACAGTGTATTGGTCTTCTGCTGTTTCCAAGAACAATGGTAAGTCTCTCACTTTCAACTGTTTAGTTAAGTGTACAGAAAGGGTTTCTTTTAGGTAATTTGACTTAGATTGTTCCCCATTTCTGTCTCATCTGCTACATCGAGGGATCAAGGGAAAAAGAAAATCTTGAGCTGTGAAGACAGCAATTCAGAAGCCAGAAATCAATTTTTGTTTAGTACCCTGCCAATGCTGCCGTTGTGAACATTAGCCATCAGGAATCAT
The DNA here is from genome assembly GCA_027925045.1 of Hypotaenidia okinawae. NCBI lineage: Eukaryota > Metazoa > Chordata > Aves > Gruiformes > Rallidae > Hypotaenidia > Hypotaenidia okinawae. The sequence goes on from BSDF01000006.1 coordinate 12,353,709, forward strand.
CAGTGCCAGAGCCTGCAATGGATTCAGTCCAGGGTTCCAGATCCCAAATCAGGCTGTCGTTGTTAATATATAAATCATTTACTGAAGCATAGCCAGTCAAAACAGAATACTGTTTGTGTGCATGTGAAGGCTTGGCTGTTCCTGCCAAGAGTGACTCATGTTTAAGGGGCACAAAGAAAAAGAGGGCTCAAAATGGATATTTGAGGTCTTAGTTTTTGTCGCTTACAGCTTGTACCAGTATTTCTACCTGCACAAAATACTGCCTTGATTGTTCAGGAAGTTTAATACTTACTTACACTGAAGTAAAAACCTGTACAAGTTGTTAAGGAATGGAAGCTCAGGTTCACAGACTATGCCCTCTGTGTGTGTGTGTGTGTGTGTGTGTGTGTATAAAAGCCATATAAATTATTGTTAAGTGGATGAGCTAAGAATGAATGATTTTCATTATATTTTTGTACTTTATGGAAGAAAAACATAGGTTTTATAAATTGACTTGTACGCTCATTGTTTTTCCTAGCTGCTGTATTAACAGAAATAGAAGAGAGCAGAACAGAACTGCTTTCTGTGATCATCACTTACATGATGGCAAATGCAACCACTATGCTGTTTATTAGATGCAGTGGGCAAAGATGTCTCTCAGGATTAGAGACATATTTGTGATAGCAGCTTTACATGCATAACAAAGATACAACCTCTCTCTGTCTGAAGGCTTACCATTTAAATCCTCATTACCATGGAAAAGTTCATCACTTACATTCCTTTATTATATGCCCTTAGCGACTACCCTCTTCTTAGAATGCAAATGACTACTCAGAATAGCTGAAACTACTTCCAGGCAATATAAAATAATCAGAAAAAGTATTTTAATTTTTTTTTTTTTTTTTGCCACAAAGTAAATGGACTATTTGTGTACCACTGCATTAAACTGCATTAATTTTATTCAGTGCCTTAACTTCTGACAGTACCTCTTGCTTTCTTATATAGACAAGCAACAATAGATGAGAAACAGATAGAGGAGCCCACCAGAAAAAATGGTCCGTAGTCACAGAAAATCAGGATCTTCATCCAGAGTCATTACATTCAATGAGATTGCCATTGATTTCAACAGAAATAGGATGAATTCCTGTTGCCTACTCTTGCCAGTAATTTGAATGTTAAATGATAATTTACTTTTATATGTCCCTCTTTATTGGAATATGACTACAGAAACTGCTGAATTACACTTAAAAGCATTGGATATTTAAATCTCCACACAAAATGAGTGTCTATACTACAGTCCTGCAAGAAGTGAAAATTCCAGTCTGATTTCTTTGGTCCAATGATTCCTCTGCAAGCTTATATTAAACTAAGCTTGTGTTTGTTATTCCTCATTCAAACCCATTCCTTACTCTTGGTAAGACCACTGTAGACGTACCTGAGGATGCTATATGTACAATTCTATTCTAGTGAGAGATTTGAAATAGTACCTGTTATTGAAATTCATCATTTCTTACTAACTAAAAACCTGAGGCGAGGGGGAAAAACACAATAAACTTCAACTCCTCCTGACAGCTGACCTTTCAGGATTAAAAAAGGATGATAATAACAGTGCAGAATAAGTCTTGAGCTGGTCAAAACATTATCTATCACATCAGCCCAAGCTCTGCTTAGAATGTCACCGTTTCAGGTTCTTTCTTCAGGTTCTGTAAAACCAAACCATATTTTCATCCACGTATATGAGAATGAATTTCATGCCTACTAAAGCATAACAAGTCAGACTATATTGATTGAGTTGATAATGAGATGAATAATTTTCAATACAATACTACTTGGCAATAAAAAATTCATGACACCCTGAAATGCTTCTGGTAAACCAGTCCTGAATGCCAGTGTTCAGCCCCCACATATACTTCCTCACTGGTTTAAATTATGTGACTATGTAAACAGCCAGACTCTACTAGGAGCCCAGCACTGCTTCCCCTCTGTCATTTCCATGAACTTTATGTGCCTTGTTTCAAAAGATGCAATGAAATCAGCTAAACTAATCCTTTAATAAACGACAACCTATGATTATGTGGATACATATATGTACAAAGCAAAATCCCCAAAAGTTATTCATACAGTCCCAAAATGGAAGCCATGTATTAGTTGCTCCTGTATATGGCAAGGTCTGCGTTTCAGCCATGGTTGATTTTTCTTCTAGCCCTTTATTTTTCGTAGTCTGTCAATGTTTTGAATTCAACCAGAAGTGGGTGAACCAGTAATTGAACTGGGATGACTGTTTTGGAAAGTGGGCTTTTACCCTGGTTTTGGCTAGGTTAGAGTTCATTTTCTTCATTTTCACAAGGAGCCAAGACAGGTGAGTCAAGCTGGCCAAGGGTGTTTTCCATACCACATGACATCATGCTCCCCATAAAATGGGGGCTAGCCAGGGAGAGACAGGTCTGCAGGCTCTGAGATGGTCTCAGTGTGGGCTGAGCATTGGGCGTCTGGTCAGTCATTGGTTCAGAAAATTGCTTTGTGTTATGCTGTCTGTGCATTCTGTGTCCTGTTGTTTCCCTTTCCCTGTGTTGTCCCAGTAAAGCACCCTTATCCTAACCCATGAGGTTTGCCTTTGTCTTCCCACCCGCTCACCTCCCTGCCTCCCATCTCCTCCAGAGTGAGCTAGTGGTGCCTGTGATACTCAGCTACCAGTTTGTATAAAACCACAAGACGGCTTTTTAGTAATCATATTTAATAGGAATTACTTTTTCAGTCTGTTTCCAGCGATGTAATGAAGTGACAATGCACTACTGAACACCGTATTTGCAAATACATGTCTTTAACAGCTAATCTTATTGGATACACTGAAAATGGGTTGAAAGACACTGTTTTAAAGACCTGTGTTAGTTATATCTCTGTCAGCTTGACCATAGTGATTAAGTGCTCTCATAGAAAATGAATTCTTAAAAGACAATTTAATTTTCAGTAGTGGCATAAACATATTTTTTCACTCAGTTAAAAGTCAAAAGAGAAGACATGGAAACTTTGTGGGCAGTAGATATAGAGGAACAAACCCACCTGTTTGCCATGTTTTCAAGTATTTTTCAATTTGGTGTGCAGACGACATACATTTCTTGAAAAATAAAAGTACCACTGAGAAGCCTTTATTATACATCTCACAAGCTATAACACAGACACACATTATTATAATAATAAACAATTTTTTTAACCAAGTTCAATTTGCTAACCATGAGGTAAGCTTGTTCCACATTTCTTCAGGACATATTGTGCTTAGTGACTTGGTGTAAAATTTTAGTCTGTCCCCAAATTTCCTCTAAGTCTGCTGAGATTCTTCCACTTTGGTCTACATGCATGTAGCTCATTTATAACTGTGCAAAACCCTGCTTGGGAGGGCAGTAATAAATCAAGATCCATGTGGTTCTTTGAAACCACTTGTGATAGGCTGAGCATTTCAATTTGTAAGGCTTTTATTGTGTCTCTGGTTTTATTTTCTATTCTTTCAATTCCTATAGATATAATTGTATTTTCTAATTTGCTCACTCCAAGCTACGGGAGGAACCATCTAACAGCTATGAAATTTTGTGGGCTGATCTGCAATAGCACTGTCAACTCTTTTGGTCCACCTGATAAAGGTTCTTACTCACCACTCTGTTTCTGACATTTATCAATTCTTATGTTGACTTCCACTACGATGCCTTTAGGACTGAGGCACTATGTATCATCTGAAGGATACTTAGGACTAGGTCCCAAATGACAGTTTTTATAATGCTTATTGCTGACATGTTCTTACTTGGTTAAAACCCAATGAATGTCCTTAGAATCAGGTAGTTACAAACAATCTACATGTGCTTGTGTCTTGGTTCTCGCCAGGCCAAAGTTCAGCTCCCCAAGCAGCCAGCCCAGGTGATCTGAGTCAGCCCAGGCTGTTCCCACACCACCTGACATCACTCTCCTATAAAAGGAGCTGCTGGGGAAGGGGTGTTCTTGGTTGCCTTCAGAGCAGGCTGAGTGTGTCTGGGGTTCCAGTCAGTCCTTGTGTGGGGCAGCACTCTCTAATCCTCAGGTTATTGAATTACTCCGTGTTATCACTGGGTGTGAGTGTAATTGGCTGTTACTGTTCTACTTTCACTGCTTTGGCAGTAAACTGTCTATATCTAAACCTAGGGAGGCTCTGCCTGAGTCTCCTGTGGGAGTGAGGGAGCGGTGTGTGGTGCTTAGCCACCACAGCCTGTAAATCATTAATAATGTTGCAGCACCCATAAAAGTCTTGGTGCTGAAGGTCACTGTAAAATTATTGTGAATACTTCAATAACATTAAAATGTCTCCAAGCAAAACTGCTCACTTCTCACCCATGACTGTGTATGCTGAGAAACATGCAATTCTGGTGCTGTGGTAGCAAAAGGTTAGTGATGCTCCCCTGCAGCCTCAGTGCCATTTCATTAGGGCATAGCAGCATAGATGACAGGCTACAGACCCAGAAGAAAACGGTCAATAAAACACTGCCTTCAGTAAATCCTATCTACATGCCTTCTGTGTAGACTATGCTTCAGGTAAAGCTTGAGAAATTCTAATTCTGAGTTGTAGAGAGCAAAATCAAACACAAAAGTGAATATGACTCCTTATGTTACACTGGCACAAGATTTTCTTGCCTCTACCCTACCAAGTGACCATACTGTAGCTGTTCAGGAAACCTGAAATATGAATGGGACCTGCTAAAATATTCTATCATCCTATGATTCTTGGAAACTGAGACAACTTGTATTGGATTATAAAACATTGGATCTTAACACAGAACTCTCAAAGAGTATTTACAGATATTGACTCATTAAATATTTTTATACAAATAACTCACATTACCCAATCATTATGTAAATTTAATCTCTGAATAAAACCTAATGTTTTTTTAAATATGCTATTTTTTCTTTTTTCTGATTAAAAAAATAAATGAAGGCCACCATTCAATCCAGACATGTAACACTGAAAAACTTTATTTTCCTTTGTTGAGCATTACAAGTTAAAAAAATAACTTAGTAACAAAGAATTTGCCATATACTGTGTTATGAAATGCAACCTTCAATTAATGCAATGCACAGTTAGATTGTTTTAGTTTGAAGCAATAAAAAATATTTTTAGGACATTGTGCAATAACTCTTTGATAGATGAAAAGTGATTGAGAATGTCAGCTGTGCAGCATGAGAGTCAAATGATAATTACAGTTACTATGCTTTGGTCTGCTGTACAACATGTGAACTGGACAATTAGCCAGGTCAAAACATCTATTCTTTTCTCCTTACTACAGCAAGAATGGTATTGCCTAAAGTTAGAAGTACCATTAATAGCTTCATATGCTGATTCACTGGCAATTTTCAAACCATTTGACAGTAATTCATGTCTCTAATACAGTTTCATTTCTGACTTGAAAAATACATGAACAGACAATGGGTTATTTCTCTTTCATGACTCGTAACAAGCAGCTATTGAAAACATTTTACTATTTCATGTCTTGAAGGAGGAGTGCCTGCAGAAACAAAAGGATTACTTTTCAAATGAGAAACAATTTAAAAAGGAAAAGGAACAAAACCTCACAACTCTTTCCTTCCTCCTAAACTGCTAATTGTTTTCTTCACTGAAAGAAAGATTTATATTGCATTGGCATTTCACAGTTACCAAGTAGTACCAAGGTGCTGGAAAAATGCAAATCAAGAGATCCAAATGGATGATATCTGACAAAATTGTAGTAATTTTCTGTTGCTTCTACATTGGCAATCCCATTTTCCATATTTCTAAATGGTCTCATTTTTAATAATCAACATATTTTAAGTCTGTTTCTACAATCTATACTAGAATATTCTTATGACCAAATACAATTTCAGTCTTCAGCCAAGTGACACATCACAAAACTTCTTGAACCTGTTTCTAGCTCTTTGACTCATTGTGGTTCTCCAGGATTGTGTCGGATCTTGTGGAAATGCTACTCACATTTTATAAGAATACTTTTAAAAAGTTTGTTTCTTTCCCCAAATTCCTCACCTAGACCATAAGTTTCCACGTTTCTAAGTAAGCCTTTGAGATCATATCAGAAGGAACTCATTTCCATTACTGTTTGTAAAATACTCAATGCATAAAACACTCCCTGTTGTTTTTTTACTTTTCTGGTTTTTTTTTCCCCCAGATAAAAATATTATTTGTATGTTGAAGGAAGTGTTAATTACTTTGGTTATCAATGAGCATCAGTAGAAGCTTTCTTCCTCATTTCACAGAATCAGAGCTGTAGGGGTTGGAAGGGACCTCAAAAGATCGAGTCCAAACCCCGTGCCAAAGCAGGTTCCCTAGGACAGGTCACACAGGGAAGCATCCAGACAGGGCTTGAATATCTCCAGTGAAGGAGACTCCACAACCCCCTTGGGCAGCCTGTCCCGGGGCTCTGTCACCCTCACTCTTCCATATATTGGTGTGGAACTTCCTATATTCCAATTTGTTTGCTTCCTTTCCCTAATATTAACATGTAAACTTCTAAATTCCACTATAATTTTTTTAACAAGTCAGCATGGATTTAGCTCTTTAAATGCTTTGATATTAAATTTTCTTGAACGTTGTTTGTTGAGCTTAATTTCACACTGAAACAAAGCTCACCACTTGAAGAAGTTACACTGTACTCTCAGCCGTTAGCTCTTCAAAGATGTACTCAGTGGACTCAGCCTTTGCTTTATTCATAAAGCAAATTGTGATACACCTTAAAGGTAGGCCATTGGCCTATTTGAAGCATAGTGAGAGCAGCTAGTGTTCAATCCTCCTCTATTATGAATGTAAGGCACACACGGGATAGTCCTCTTCTTGTCCTTCCCAGTCTCCCCCCTGTTCTGTTCCATTTTCTCTGAAAGTTAATTCCTTTCCTGAGGGAGAATAATCACAGCATAAAAAGAACCTAAACAGGCCATGCAGAAGTCATTTCTGGAAAAGGAGCAGTGAGCCTAAATTTAGTTGGTTTTGCAATTCAGAGCTTCTATCTAGGATTTATTCACATAAGATGATGAATTCTGTTTTCCTGTTTGTTTTGCTTGAAACCTTGACCTCAATTTCTGCATTGTGCAGCAACAGGGTTGCATAAACATCTATGACCCTTTGGTCTAATTTAGTCCAATTAAATTTATATAGCACTAAAACATTAGCTTTTAGACTTCAGTTGTCTAGCTAAATTTATCAACTAACATACTTTACCAGCTTTTATTATATGAACAGATAACTAGTGCCTGCATGTCGGTAACATCAATGTAGCAAATTGCACAATTATGTGATTTGTCAGCTTTTTCACATCTTCTGCCCTTTGTGCACACTTCATACAACTTCAAATGCATTTGCCATTTTTTAAAGAATTTTAAAAACTCTTAGCTCTTTTGCCATACTTCAGCTTCCAAATGACCATGATTCATTGCAAACATTAAATACCTTACTAGTGACTGTTTAAAGTATGAAAATTTTATATATTATGACTCATCAAAATAAAAACACAAGGTCTGTTGTGGTAGAAAACAAAGCTCTCTCCTTTTGTAAGGCCAGAAAGATCAGGTCCATAGTTTGTATGATAAATCAGAGAGGTATGCAAAGATCATCTTATGATTGAAAGGATTGCAATAAAATCTTTAACAGACCTGCAAGTTGATGACATATTGCATTAATGTGTATTAAGTTTTTAAAGTATCCAAAGATGACTGTACCTCACTTGGTACAATCAGACTATATTTAATTAATTATATAACCTATAGCTTTCCAAAATATGTTTATGAAAGCAAGAATTACATGGAAAAAGGGGGAAAGTCCAGCACCAGATTTAAGCTTTTTCATATTCAATAATGCATTCATCCAAGTGTCATATTTTCCAATGTCAGTTAAAAAAAACCACAAACCTTCAAACAACAAAATCAAATATAGGATATAATTATGCAGAAAAGAAGACTTGGCAGCAATTTTTGCAATCAATAGCCCAAATTTAGGGAGAGCAGAAAGTAATATTTAAAAGGAGCTTGAAGTAGTCTCAGTTATTGATTTGATTCCACTACAGCACGTTTCCAGCACTGCTGTTCTCTGTGAGTCTTATGGGTATACTTATCCTGTCCTTCAGGAGCTATACTGGTTAAGGCAAAAATGACAAAACTGAATACATTTTCTTTTATTTTTTTAGTATCATGTTGCCCTTTAGTACTGTGGAGGAAGGATTTTTTTTCTGTCATTTGCTACATACTTAAAAAAGAAGGAATGATTGAAAGTGGGTAGCTCTTGACAATTTTCAGGTAGGCTCGTTCTTTCATAATCTGTGCATCCAATATTCTTACATAAACCTAGAATGCTTTCTGTTGTCAGGGCATCCCCAAAAATAAAGACAACAATGACTTCATTTTCCCCTGTCAGTTTTCCTACATATAAGAGAGGATGAAAATTATATTTACTAGCTCACAAACCTACCACGCAAGATGTATGGGAGGATGAACTTGTTGACAAGCTACATTCTGGAAGCTTAGTAAAGATCAAATATCTATTTAAATGTGCAGTGCAGGTGGATTTCTGTAAAATTGTATACATGTCAGAAGCCCTTAGTTATGTTTTGGAAATAAATAGTTGCTCAAAGTTGAAGGTTTCAAAAATACAAAACCAGAGACTTGTATTTCAGAGATACTGATTACCTGTGAAAATCAGAACACCCTGAGAGGGTGCAAATCTGCTGCTCTGTGCAATACTAGTATATATTCTGAGAATGTGCAATAGTAGTTCCAAGATTGCTTGTTATACCTCTGATGGAAAAACAATCTGCTGGAGATTCTTACCTTATGTGTAGGATACTCATCCAAAGAGTAGTCTTAATTCTTTCCTTAGAGTGAACAGTATCCAGATCACATATTCTATTGTGTTTGCAGAAACTCCAACCATGAATGTTTATGCAAGATGATCTCCTCCTGCTTTAGTTAATACACTTTCCGATGAAGGATGTAAGACTGATTATGCTAGTGAGAGAAAATGCAAGACACCTTATAATGCCCTCTTAAAGACTTATACAGAAGTCCTAATTAGTACTTCAGAATGTTTCTGATGTAACTTTAGATTCCTTTGAGCTACACCATGTATATGGCCCATGCTCATAAAGAAATCAGCAAAGTATTTACAGTGCAACATCATTGATTTTATGTATATGAAGTTCTTTTTTTAATGGTGTATCCCTTGTTGTACCCCCTGGTGCTGCTTAGGGAATTATTTGCCCTATTTGATGTGCTTCAAGGCAAAAGCTTGAATACGTCCTTTTTGGAGTCTAAGCAACTGAAATCTTTATCCATATGTGAAATCATCTTCAAAAACTTTGGAACTTTATTCAGCTTGTGTGAATGAAATTGAAAAGGATTTGTAAACCAATCTAGTGGAAACACAGCATTCATTCTCCTTAAAAAAAAGGTGAATATTTTCAGCAAAGTAGACAAGTCAAACATAAGTCACTATGTAAGTTTAACCTTTACAGAACCAATTTGAGTACTTTTTATTTATGTGCCAAGAAGACTGCATGCATCTTGATCTGCACATATTCATAAAAACACACGTGTTTATATATTTCGATATTTAACATTATCAGAAATATTGTATGAAGTAGGAAACTTCGAGATTCTAGATTTGAATTGCATTCAATGACTACTTCATCCACAGCTAAATACATTGCAGCTTCCAGATTGTAATATTTCTTATCAGCATGCCATGACGTTATATTTTAATTCGTTACAAAAATTGCTTCAGTCTGTACAATGATTTCAATGCATTTTATTTTCACATTTGTAATTATACATGTAAGTGTATCGCTGTGATAGCAGATAGAACGTTCAAACTGGCTCTGCCAGTGGAGATCATTTATGACATACATCCCCACTATGCTAGTCCCCAGTAATGAAAACATCTTACTCTGATTTGCAAATTGTGTTTTCTGTGAATAAAACTCATTCCTCTGTTATGGGAAATGTTTATAGTTTAAATGTCCTCATTTGTTCAGAAGACCTACCAAGCAATATTGTTTATTATATTATCTTCCTATTAGCCCCACTGTCCAATCTTTATTCCATCTTAGTATACTCAAGTGTAATTAATATTTCAAGCAGGTTTTATTGAGACAGCTATCCACTGGAAAGGTCTAGTTTGTAAATGCTACAAGTATCTACACACCTGTATCTCATGATTAGGCAAGATCTAGCTCTGCTGTGTCCCATAGGGTATATAAAATGATTCTACTAGCAGTTCAAATCAGGTTTTGATTAATGATTCCAAGGACTTAGCTTTCTCTTGTACGGACCATATACCACAGGAAGCAAATCCCCTTCCTCATTTTCCCCACTAAATTTTGAAGTTAGTAAATTGGACTATCCTGAAATAACAACTTCCCTAGATTTTTTAGATATTAAAAATGGGGTAAAATCTAAACAGTTCAGACTTTAACGTAAACTTTATGAATCTATGGAGAACTTTAGAAGAAACAACAATCTTACACAGCTCAAATTCAATCCTGAAATATCTGAACAGTTCCAACTTTTCTTGGATGTGTATCTACTTGCATCTTGGATGTAAGGACTTAGATAAATAAGGGGGTTTTGTCTGAATGTAGTATGAAAAACATAAACTTGTTTTCAGGCACATCCCATCAAATTCAATCAGAAAGTTCTATTAAAACTATTGGCATATGTAGAGGTTTTTATTTTACTTTCACACTGTCAACATTGCATTAACTAGTCATATATGACATTTTTTTATTACAAAATGCTTTAAAGTTCAGTACACTTATATACTCTTATCAGAAATTGTGTATCTGTAAAGGAAGTAAGGTTTTGATCCAATGGTCCATGAAGCCAAGGCAGTCTTTACACCCATAATCGAGCATTTAGGGCCTGTAGTCACTTATCAGGATGGTATGAAATATTAGCATGCAAACATAGTTAAATTGACTGCATGTTTTAAGGTTTGCCTGTGTGTCTTTTTCCCTCTCTGTGCCTCTCCTGGAGTTTCTCATGTTTAGAAACAAAACCACTCAAGTAGGTGGCCCTACTTGCCTCTTCCCGTTACTACTAAAAGAGTTAAATACATCCTTTATAATTTCCACCTAAGTCAATTTTGCCCGGGATACTTTAGCTTACTTTATTGGCCTCAACTATAACTACCTGCATAAAGCCTTCTAGTTAAACCTGCATATGCATTGCAGTAGTCTTGACCCCCAGCTAGTTCTGTTTCTTTGACCTTTCCAATTCTGCCTGCTCTTGACAGCTGCTGGATGTTATGCCACAGCTGCTGTGTACTCCCCTCTGGCTTTCTCTTTGATTCTGATGGAAGGCATTAATGTTGATCATGTCATTTCTGCCTGTGCTGGGTTTTGCTGGAATGTAAGTTACGAAGTCCACTTTGTTTATAGCAGCCTGTATGGTGCTGTGCTTTGAGATTAGAAATAGTAATTTGCTCTAGCAGACCCTGAGAAAGGCCCAAGGACATGTAAGTACTGGTTCCTTGGCTAGGCAAGCACAGAGCCCCAGTGTTAGTGGGGCTGTGAAAGGGCTGCTGATGGAAGGTTCACGCAAGAAACATCTTTCAGTCCTGGCATCTTTTGTGTGGGAGAAACTGCTAGACATTTACTATATTGAAGCTACAGTACTGTAGATAGCTGCAGAGATCTTGGGTAGTTTTGGGACTGTTTAGGTTGCTGGGAACCATCGAGTCCCAGTGTCAGTGACACTGAGAAAGGGCTGCTGAGGGAGCATTTATACCAGAAACATCTTTTAGACCTTCCACTGTTCCTGTGGAAGCAATTGCTGGGCTTTTTTTTTTTTTTGAAGCTAGACTTCATGTTTTGGGTTTGTGTCACAACTTTTTGGCATCTGTTCAGGGGTCTGCAGGGGTGGCTTCTGCGAGAAGCTGCTAGAAGCTTCCCCTAGGTCTGACAGAGCCAATACCAGCTGCCTCTAAGATAGACCCACTGCTTACCAAGGCCAAGCCAATTAGCAATGGTCATAGTACCTCTGGGATAACATGTTTAAGAAGAAAATAAAAAAACCTGAGCATCAGGGTGTTTTTTTTTTGCAGCCAGAGAAAGGAGTGAGAAGTTGTGAGAAACTCTGCAGACACCAAGGTTAGTGAAGAAGGAGGGGAGGAGGTGATCTGGGTGCTGGAGCAGAGATTCCCCTGCAGCCTGTGCAGAAGACCATGGTGAAGCAGGCTGTCCCCACTCAGCCCATGGAAGATGGTAAGTGGAGATTCTGCCTGCGGCCTGTGGAGAACCCCAAAGCAGACCAGGTAGAGACACCTGAAGGAGGCTGTGACATGGTGGAAAGCCCACACTGGAAAATGCTCTTGGCAGGGCCTGCAGCCCATGGAGAGAGGGGCCATGCTGGAGCAGGTTTGCTGGCAGGACTTGTGACTCCATGGAGGGCCATGCTGGAGCAGTTCATGAAGAACTGAAGACATTGGGAAAGACTCAAATTGGAGAAGTTCATGAAGGACTGTCTCCCATGAGAGGGACCCTGTGCTGGAGCAGGGAAAGAGTGTGAGGAGATTTCCACCTGTGAAGGAAGGAGTGACAGAGAGAACTCAAACTGACCACAGTCCCCATTCCCTGGTCCCGTGTGCTACTTGAGGGGAGGAGGTAGAGAAATTGTCAATAAAGTTGAGCCTGGGAAGAAGGGAGGGGTGAAGGGAGGTGTTTTAAGATTTGGGATTGTTTCTCATTATCCTACTCTGTTTTGCTTGGGTAATAAATTAGATTAATTTTATTTCTTGTTGAGTGTTTTGCCTATGATGGTAATTGCTGAACAATCTCTCCCTGTCCTTATCTTGACCCAACAGTGTTTCATTATGTTTTCTGTCTGCTGTCCAGCTAAGGAGGGGAGTGATAAAACAGCCTTGGCAGGCACCTGGCCTCCAGCCAGGGTCATCACACTATCATAGATGTTGAGAGAGTCCAAGGGCTCTGTACGATGTTTTAGGGTTCTGGCAAGTACAGATCCCTAATATCAGTGAAGCTGTTAAAGGGCTGCTGACTGAAGGTTTATGCCAGAACCATCTTTCAGTCCCAGCACTTTTCATTTGAAAGCCATTGCTGGAGATGTTTATGTTTTTACTTAGACTGTTAAACACAGTTGACAGAGAGGTAAGTACTGTTTAGGCTCCTGGGAAAGTAGAGCGCCCCAAAACCGGTGGGTCTGTGAAAGGGTGCTGACAGAAGGTTATGGCTGGAAACATCTTTCAGTCCTGGCTCTTTTTGTTTAAAAGCAATTGCTAGATGTTTTCCATTTTGAATCTAGACACTGGTGTAGATAATGGAAGAGAAGTAAGGCACTGTTAGAACTCCGTAGTTCTCTCCGTAGGCTAGGCATGTGCAGAACCCAATGTTAGTTGGGCTGTGAATTGTCTTCTCAGCAAAGGTTCAGGCCAGATATATCTTTCAGGCCTGGCATTGTTAGTGTGGGAAGAATTGCTGGAGATTTCCATTTTAAGTCTAGATACTAGTAGATAGTAGGAGAGAAGCAAGGCACTGTTAGGACTGCTTAGGTTGCTGGGCAAGGGCAGAGCCATTGTGTCAGTTGGTGAAAGGTCTTGATGAAGGAAGATTCATGGTGGACACATCTTTCAGCACTGGCACCTTTTTGAGGAGCAATTGCAGGATGTTTTCCGTTTTCAACATTGTCTATCTGAGATGAGGAGAGAGATAAAGCACACCGTTAGGGTCGTGTATGTGAGCAGACAAGCACATTTCCCAGCGTCAGTAGGGCTGTAAAAAGGCTTCTGAGCAAAGGTTAAAGCCAGAAATGACTTTCAGTCCTAGCACCTTTCATGTTGGAGCAATTGTGGCACTCTGAAGTGTTCTCTGGTTTGCTATGAATTTTCTTCCCTTTATGCTTTTAAATAATATATATTTTAACAAATATGAGGTTTCTTAACTTTTCTTATAGTAATGTGTTAATGGTCTTTTACATTATCCTCTTCAGTCTTTTTCCTTCCTATAATTTAAATCATAGAATTGTAGGGGTTGGAAGGGACCTCGAGAGATCATCAGGTCCAACCCCAAATCATAGTTCTCTTTCATAATGAAATCATACCTAATATATTTTCCTATATCTTGGTCAGCCTCTTTTGACTGATAAAATATATAATTTTTAGAGATTCTAAGATCATTTTACTTGTTAAACTTTTGCAAGCCTTTCTGATGTCCCCTATGACGACACAGATGTTGTATTTCTTTTTCTAAACAGAACTATGTCCTTAGGGAGCCAATCATGTTTTCAGCCTCACTCAGAGGGTTTTTATTCATAAAATGTAACCTGACTTTGCTTTCATCCAATTACATACACCATTGCCACTGAAGTGGAGATGTTCTGTGTATCTTCTTACTCTGAATCACACCATCAAGCTTCATTAATGTCAGAGTTTTAAAATATGTACTCATAAATGAGTAACTTCTCAGGCTTCGGATTAGTCACCCCCAGAATTCCAGTGATGAATTATGCTTTCAGTTAATATAATCTGTTTGTATCAAAATTTTTAACTAAACCTTCCATCTTTCACTTTTGTATTTTGTTTCAGCGTCTTCTCTCTCAATAAAGCATTTCTGTATGATAGCTGGTTAAAAAAAGATAGCAGGTAGTAATACTGTGCCACTCCTTGTTATTTAAATTGTATCAGTATTTTGTAATCTTCCCTGGTTAAACTGGACTTCTCCCTGGGCTTGCCCAGTACTCTGACACCAGGACTCCCCCTTTCTCTCAGTTGCCCTGAAGCCATATGTCATTTTTAGACTGTTAGTTGCATTAATCTTTTTTTATAAATATGTTGTCTGCATAACTCAATGCTAAAAGCGTAAAAAGCTTCACTTCCAGTATTTACTGTCACACCAGCATCAGAAACTCTGCAAAGGGGATGTAAGTAGGCTCTTAAACCCCTCTTCAGTCCATTTTGTCCAAAATTACTTTTCCTTGCTTTCATATTTGTTTTGAAGTGTAAAGTCTAGCCTTTTCACACTGTATGCTACATATTCATTTTCACAGGCCAAATCAATCTATTAGCAGCCTATTTTTACCTTCCAGGAGTGATCCAACCAAATAGATACTTGCTTTTCACTCTGTCCTGGAAAGTTTGTGAAATTGGAATGACAACTTCCAACCAGAGCAGAAGAGAATTCGATGAATAGATTAAATGAGTGTGAGCTCTGATATTAATTCCATAAACTGTTGACTAGGACAATAAGTGGGCAAAATGATCAATTTTAATGTACTTTGTCAGGTTGTCTTATGAACTTAATCATAAAACATCAAATAGCGATACAGTATCTTCTTATTTTTTGATGTATTCATTTGGTGTAGTAATTCACATATGCTATAATAATTATCAATGAACTTAATTATTAAGCCAAATACAAATTTGCATACCTTATTACATTTATAAATAGTCATTTTCCGCAGGATGCTGTTGGAGCCTCTACTGATTGCTTACTTACTCAATGTTGAGTTCTATCACCTCTTTTAGCTAACTACTATTACAAGGAATTTGTTCATGCCCAATGCGTAGAGAATACTCCTGATGGAATATCACCACTTAAAATGTCAGCTGCAAGTGTCTTTGGTGGTAATATAGTTCTAACATTCTGTCCTCTGTGATCTGTAAAAGGGATGATTTGACACCATGACCTGCTGTGAAAAGTGGGGTCTAGATTATAAAGTCACCAACTTTTGATTTTTCTTTTATCAGAATTTCCCAATAAATATCTGCTCTGAATAAAAAATGCTGCTGCTTAAACATTCTTTAGCAAATTAGGGAAACAGGTTGTGGAGGAAAATAATCTTCTAAAGCCATAAGGAAAGAAAACGTACTGAATACCTACAGACGATGTGTACCATAGAGCTCAGCACTTTGCTAACATAGATTAGAAGAGAAAATTATTTTACCTGAGCACAGGACTCTGCTAGACCTCTCTGTCAGACAAGATATGTGTCATGATACCTGCAAAAAGAAACATGGCTTTGCAATAATACATAATGAATGAATTATAAATCACACAAACAGAAATCACTGTTGTTCTTAAATACCAAGCATGGAACCAATGGTGAAACTTTAACATGCCAGGCCTTGATCTAGCTAGATCCTTTCAAACTTTGATTAGTTTAAAAATTACCATTATTTAACTTGTGTCACCTCTGGCTTTTTTTCCTTCCTCTTTATGTTGAGGGGCATGACTGGGTGAACTGAATTGGATTTCTGTAGCTAAAAATAAATTTCATATAATGGTGAAAAAAATTAATCACTTTTTCATATTAGGTCTGTCAATTGCTCTCATTTGGACAGGATAAAAGGTGGAAAAAAACAAGTTCTTCCCATCAGTAAATGGCAATCAGGTTATGACATTCTCAAAGATTACAAGATCCCACAGTTCTTTAACACAAAAATAGAGAATTGACCATCTTCATCAAATTAGGAGGAAATTTCTACTGTCCTGTTTCTAATAGAATTGTACTTGTTCTGCCTAGGTAAAGGAATTTCAAAGCATGCCTGGAAAAGAAATCAGAGAAGCCTACTGTAAGTACCCATTGTCATTAAAGAACTACACTACCTTAATTTTCTCTCTTAAACCACACGAATAACACAACAAATTAACCTCTGAATTCCCAATCCTTCTAGACAGTTGGATTACAATAACTGATTTGCACATCCACTCAATGCAAATGTTATTAGGCCATGTGCTCCTTTTTATCTGTTCCAGCTGACTGGACTGTTGAATTACTGCACAAGAGAGCAATGTATTTTGGTTTCCTTTCAAGGACCATGGATTAGTAAGCAACAGAGTCATTAAAACAACTGCCTTGAAGAAAAAAAATCAACATTAAAATTAATCTTGGGGAAAAAAACCAAACACAACATCAAATTAATTTGGCCAGAGGCACTGTCTACATGTATTTTAAAAAAATCATTAGGATAGTTCTAATTTAAAATAGAACCCTATATAGCCTATTTAAAAATCAGCCAGGATAGGAAAAAGACAAATGAAAATGCATCTGTGAATCGTGGAATGCAGAAGACAACACACTATCTGGTAAAGAGTGAGTTTACTGCAGAACAGCAATCCTGTCCATATGGGGCCCAAATATAAAGGGAAAGGAAACACCTGAAATCTCAACTATTTTTCAGAGGGAGACAATGACATTTTTATAGGACTGACGGAGAAAATCCTTCTACTGTGTAGGAAGGAAGGAAATACAGGGGAGGTTTGTATCAGACTGTACATGATTCTATCTTTATACAAGAACCCAGCAACATGCACAAATACAGGTTGCATAATGTCAAATTTCACATCTATCATTTATCTACCTATTTTTTTTCTTATGATGAAGCTCTAAACATGTTTCTTATTGCCCTTGCTGATTCATTTACCACAATCCGTACCTGAGAGCACTGCTAGTAGCATACTCAGTGTCAGAAAAAGACTACCCTTGTATCAACACTTATGGATTCCTGATGCACAGCTATCATAAGGAAGCAGAAATAACTGCTATTTATAATTAAAACACATGGACAATCACTAGAGTTTTTATTCATTTATTCTTTTTTCTTCTTTTTTTCTTCCAGATCATTCTGGGCATAACCCAAAATTTCTGTTGAATAAAAAGATAACAATGGTCAAAGAGTCTGTAAAAAAAAAAAACAACAAACCAAAAACCCCACCAACCAAATGCATTTCTGTGTCCTGGAACCCCATGTTGGCTGCCAAAAAAGACTGTTGAGGTTTAGTGCCAGCTGACAGCTTGAGCACGGTGTAGCTGCCTGCTCCCTTCCCCCTGCTATCCCCTCAGCTGGGGGCTACGGCAAAGGAGGGGAAGGAAGGAAAAAAAGCAAACCTTAGATGGTAAGAGAAAGGCAGACCTCGTGGGTTGGGACAGACAGTTTACTGTGGCAGCAAAGGGAGAACTAGCATCAAGACTTACAGTAAAATACACAGAACTGTGATACACACCACAGTTTCTCACCCCACAACTCAGCCCAGAGCTGTCCCAAAGCCGGACTGCCCTGAGCTGTGCATCCTGGAGCCATGCACCCCGCCTCTACTTGCCCCACTTTATTCATGGTATGGAATACCCCCTTTGGTTAGTTTGGGTCTCCAAACTGGCTGTGTCCCCTCCCAGCATGCCCCCCCCCATCTCCTTTGTAGAGCAGAGTGAGAAGCAGAAAAGCCCATGACTGCTTGGCAACAACTAACTCATCAGTGTGTTATCAGCATTGCTCTCATCCTAACTCCCAAACACAGCAGTACCCCAGCTGCTGGAAAGGAAATTAAGGCTACCCTATCTGAACCCAGGACATCATAGAAACAAAATATCCACCAATAATCCAAGCACTTGTTGCTTGCAGAACTTCAATTTGTTAAATATCTCCATTCATTTTGAGTACATTTTTCACTCACTCTATGAATAGACAGATATGATAATGGATCCTATTTCAGTGTTTATGAAAAACCTGTAACATGCCAAGGGCATCTTACAGCTTTGATTGCATAACAGGCAGTTAAGAACTGTTAGTGTGAGCTCATGGAGTTAGGTGGCTTACTTTAAAGATGCAATTCTTTATGTGCAAGAAACACTTCCTTAACATTCAGGAATTGCTAATATTAAGATGGAAAAATGTTTAGTGGGACAAAAGAAGTATATTGATAAAAGAACCTTCTAAACTTAGATCCTCAAAAAGGATGTCATTTCCAGTAGCTGATCAAATCAAATCTATTTCAAGATATACTAGTCAGCCTTCTATAATTATTGAGCCATTAGTTGGTTCATCATTTTCATATGCAAAACCTGATGCTAAATAGTTTGGATTTCTTACATTTATTTTTTCCTAAGTCATGCTAGGGAACACAAAATGAAATAGAGCAGTGTATGTGAAATGAAAGTCTCACTAAAGTTTCAGCTTATTTTCAGTGCCAAGAAACAAAAACATAAAGGGTGTAATTTCCAAATGGACATGTGCATATCTATTAATTAATTAATTCATAACAGGGCATTGTCAGCCAATAAAATATAGGAAGAAAACCCTATGTATCCTCTTTCAGTTCCACTGTACTCCCTAATTCTGTGAACTGTCTACTTCAGTGTGCAAGGCTAATAGCTGCAGAACAGAGATCTGATATCAAAGTTGCTGCAGGTCAAAGGGTGATAATTAGCTCTGAGTTGAGCATGAAAAAGAGGGCAATACAAGGTGTGTAAGGAGACTTGTAGGGAAAGGGTCAATGTGTATTTGTTTAAGCTCTATAACCTCAAAGAATGTCAGTCTGAACTTTCTTCATTCTGCAGCTCTCTCTGATATATATATCCAGTGAGGAAGCTTGACAGCCTCATACCAAGTTACTGGACTGAAGTTGTCTACTAAAGATAGAACAAATAAAACAATAAGCGAGCCAGGTAAAAAAAATCCAAATAAAGAACAATGAGTTCCTTGAAAAAAAATATCTCCAGGAATCAATAAAACCTTGAATGGTCAGTGTTAAATCCCTGCAAGACCATATGTCCTGGGTTCAGCTACAATAGGGTTAATTTTCAACAGAAGTTGGGATGGGACACAGCCAGGACAGGTGACCCAAACTAAATAAAATTACTCTGCTATTGTCATTATAACTTGTAAACTTACAAGGAAATGACATATCGGTTAGATGTTTAATAAGCTACTATTCCCTTATCAGATAAAATAATTCTTATGTGCCTTGCTAACCTAGGGTAGATCAGCAACTCCTTTACTCAGTTTTGAAATTCCTTCAAGTTCCCCTTGTGAACAGGCAGAGAATTGTTCCAACCTAAGGAACTCACACCTAAGTCTAGAAAGGTAACATTTATTTAGCTGTTAGCAAATTCTCTCTCTTGGCCATGCCCAAGACATATTTGAACTCTATGGCACAAGTCAAACCCTGCTCAAACAATTTTTGGGAACAAGAACAAATTTTAAGAATGTAGACAAGAAGAGCTGGCGCCACGCAACTCAGGGACAGCAAACACTTTCTGGTTTAAGTTCAAGAAGAGTCTTCAAATCTAGTGATTAAGATTTAAGCCCCATTAGGCTCAGAGAGTAGCTGAAGTGTGATTTCTTTTTGTTTGACAATTTTTGCAATGAATATTGTAATAAGAAAGGGGACATCGCCACCACCTAAAATGTGAGACAGTAATCTGTTTCTGGTTCCTCACTGTACACCAGAAAGAGTAGCGTTTCCTTGCACTTGCAAATACCCCCAGCTCTGGTATGCAAGGAAAAGAGGATCCTAGACACTTCCAACTTTGAATAGGTTCAAAGGGTTATGAGGCACCCTGTTCAAAGTTGAATTTTACTATCAATATATGCAGAGACACTTAGTTCTCTCCATGTACAGTTCTGAGAGTGGAGGTATATTGCTACTCCAAAAAGTCCCTAGGAGAGACTGGGACTGAGTGCTGCTTTACCAAGAGCCAAGTCCAGAGTATTACAGATGCACTGAATCTTTAATACAGACTGGGTCAGTTTTGAATTTGATTATGTAGGAATTCACTCATTTGAATTCACTCATTTTACAGGCAGTAAAAAAAAAAAGGATAAGTTGGTAGTAGGTAAAAAAAAAAAAACCCTTTGAGTTTTTAATTAATATTAGTATAATCTTGGAGAGTAGCAGCTTTGTATTAATTTTAGATCTATAAAAGGCACATATTGGACACAGTGACATAATTTAATTAACTATAAAGCAAACATAGCATAATGACCACCCCAACCCTTGTCCTCTGACTGCACTACCTACCTCTGGTAAAGGAAGATGGAAAGTATATATAAGGTATATTATATATGATTTATTTATGAAGTATTAGATTTACACCATGCATTGAATGTGAGAAATAACACACTCAAGCTTCTGTGGACCAACTAGAAAAGCTAATTTCAGTGTTAGTGACTCTAAAGAAGGATACTTACCAATTTCCATGTGCTTTCTCAGGATTAACTCATAGATTTATTCTGACGCTATGTAGGAAAGAAGCAAGTAAATAATATTTCAGTGAAATTGGGCTGGCATAAGCAAAACATGAGCAAGAGCGAGAAGATACCTTCCTTTCCACTTGCAATTCAAGACTACTGGCTGTCAAACTTTGCAGTCCACGGAATTTATTTCAGCAGTATCGGTATCTCTGCATTAGCTGTCTCCAGAAATGCTTATAAATGTGATGTATGAGCTCATAAGGTGGCTGCTTCAGGTCCTGTGCAGTTAGGATCAGTGGAAACGTTGCATAAAGTAGACATAGTAAGAAATTGGCAGTCACACGCATGTGAATAATTTTTAAAATGAGGGTCAGAGGTGTAAAGTAGAACAAAATTATTAGATCATGTTCTCCAACTTAGTGAGTTCTCTGTCTCTGTAACCTTCAGCCCTCAGATTGCTGAACTGCATGAAGAGCAGTGCTTCTGTAAGGCGTACCAAAGTCTTTTATACAAATACAATGTAAGCGGGTCATTTCAGCATAACTAAATTTAACACAACAGGGTATGTTGGCAAACACAGAGCAGCAGCTGTCAGCGCTCAGAGCCGATGTGGTTATTCTTTGTTTGGTTAATTATCTAGGTTGGTTCATTGCTAGATTGCAGTTTAATTATAGTAGAAGTTATATGATCACTTCTTTCACTGATCTGTGGTTCTATGGATCAAATCTTACTTTCAAACCAAAATTCTCTTATTTGTATAAATTTGGAGCTTTAGGTTACAGACATGAGTGCTGGGACTAATCTCTTAATTTTAATGGCAGAATTTTTTTTCTTTTTTATTTTTAATGATATCACTTAGCTTCAGAAAAACCAATATTTTCTGTGGTAGAAGTGCAAATTACACTTTAGACTGTCTCACAGAGCTCTGAATGCTCTGAAATACTTAGCTTCTGGGAAGAAAGAGATTTTGTGATTTCTTTTTTTGACAGGGGCAAGGGAGGGTTGGGGAGAGGGGAGTGGAGGTGCTGTTGCTGTTAGGTCCACACACAGCAATCACAAAACAGAGACCCTCAAAGTCATGTCTAAGAGTTTGTTCACAACTAGCATCATGTGTTACAGGCTTTTAAAATTCAATAGGGATCAGAAAGTTTTGACTCAATAGGCTCAGATGTACTTTTATGTTATCAATAAGCAGCCCAAGCCACACAGCCCATTCTGTTCCTACTGAGAGGCAATGGAAATTCCATAAGAATCTCCACTAATGAAGCAAGATAATAGCAAGTGCTACTTCTGAATAAAAAAGCATGTTGTCACAAAAGCCAATTGTATCCTTCTACTTTGTACAGAGAGTCCTGTCGTACATGTGGATCACCGTCAGACTGAAAGACTCAGATTTTTCTTATATTCTTTAGGCTTTAAGTAATTACTTTCCAGATTCAGATTTGTACCATTTGGTATGGAATTGAGAACAGTGCCAATTGTGTTATTTAGCCTGGAAAGTTCTGGGAAGTAAAATAAATGGGAATATATACCACCTAAGAAGAAGAAAAAAAAAAGTACTTACAGGGTACTTTCTAAAAGAATTATAAAAATCTTAATGCTCAACTAAAAGGCTACAGCTTGCATCTGGTTTTGCACATGCAGAAAAATGTTCCAGAGGCATCATGAAAGCTTCTGTTGGTCCCTAATAGTCTAAGAAAAGGATTTACTCCATACGCTTTAACCAAACTCCACTCAAAAGTGGCACTGCACCACACATCTTTTTTACTCTTCAATTCATAATATAAAAATCCAGTTGTAGCAGAGAACAATGGGCATATTTTATTTCCAATTAAGTTTACTCATCTGTTCACACCCACCAGGATGTCTACTGTGCTTTTAATTTACTATTGCATACTTTAATGCGCCTGGTTTACTGATACTAGCACCAAGTATCAGTTCATTATAACCAGAGCTGTACTGAACCACTTGAATCTACTTGGGGGAAAGAAGAAGTCTGATAGAACATTTTAGATTCGAAGTACTTGGGCTTTTTGCTTTGAAGTTTGTTTTTTTTTTTCCTTACATCATTACTTACCACCTTCCATTTTCTTTCAGAACTGATTAGAACAATGAGGTTGGCATACCCATCCAAAAAATGTTAACTGTATCCAGGAAAAAAAAAAAAGTTAAATGTAAAGAACCATACAACATGGAGATAAATATCACAAAGAGAAAGAGTTGATTTGATGTAGCACTAATCAACAACAATAAAAGGAATCTTAAGGCAGTGTCCTTTCAAATCAGCTCAGGACTTAAGTTTTAAAAAAATTCCTCAGAATGGACATATTTTATTCCATCCTTTTGCAGATTTCAAAAGCACCACAGAAGTTTTCCCGGGTCTGTGTTTTTCTGTGCAAGAGAGACCCAGATCCAAGGAGTACAAAAGATCAGGACTGAGATGTTCTGAGAAGGCTGCCTCAGGATTATCAGAAAGCTATTTTAGAACTGCTCCAGCACCACAACATGTTGAAATAGTAGAACTGCCTATAAGAATTACTACTACTTGTGTGTATGAATAAAATTAATCTAATTTATTACCCAAGCAAAACAGAGTAGGATAATGAGAAACAATCCCAAATCTTAAAACACCTCCCTTCACCCCTCCTTCTTCCCAGGCTCAACTTTATTTACAATTTCTCTACCTTGTCCCCTCAAGGAGCACAGGGGAACAGGGAATGGGGACAGTGGTTAGTTCATCATGTGTTGTCTCTGCTACTCCTTCCTCCTCAGGGGAGGACTCCTCACACTCTTCCTCTGCTTCAGCATGAGGTCCCACTCACAGGAGGCAGTCCTCCAGAAACTTCTCCAATCTGAGTCCTTACCATGGGCTTCAGTTCGTTATGAACTGTCCCAGCATGGGTCTCTTCCATGGCGTGTAGACCTTCAGGAACAGATTGCTCCAGCATGGGTCACCCACAGGGTCACAAGTCCTGCCAGGAAACCTGCTCCAGTGTGGGCTCCTCTCTCCACAGGCTGCAGGTGCAATTTCTGCTCCCCATCATCTTCCATGGGCTGGCAGATTGGGCCTAGGGGAAGCTTCTAGTAGAAGCCACCCCTACTGCTCTTCCCCACTATGAAAACCTTGCCACGCAAACCCAAAACTTTGCGATATGCAGAAGAGATGAAGAAGTGTGAGTCTTGATACTGTGAATACATGCAGGGTTAGGACTGCAGTGACTCACAGTAACAACTGAAGGTTCCTCTCACAATCTTGTCACAGTCATTTCCGGGACTGAAATATACCATTCTAGAAATAAACATTATTTAGGTTTAAAACTCTGCTGCTTGTTCAATTAGCTCCAAATCTTTCACTCAAGGAAACAGAGGGCACAGGCTTGTTAGCTTGTTTAGAGTTATTTTGCACCATATAGTAAAGATTTATTCATACTGGCTGCAAATGCTGGAGGCACATTCAGCTCTACAGTGCAGCAGCGAATCTCATCAATGAAACTTCTTAAAGCTGGTAAATATATCTATTTTTGTCTCTAGAAAAACACATCATCACTGTTGCTTGCAGGTAGTTGATCTTATTTTATTTTTCTAAATGTTTAGAAAAACCCAAGAACTTTCAGAAGCCAGAGGTAAAGCAATGTGCTCAACACTGCAGTTCATGTCAGGAAATAAAAGGCAAGTATACATTGCAATTTTCATTAGAAGGAACTGCACTTTTTCTTACTGGCTTTGTGGCACTAGTTGCTTGCTATACATCAGCTTGTTCTTGTATTGGCAATAGGACTTTTCCTATCAAGGCCAATCAGCCTTCATTACTTAGGGTAACTTAGTTCTGTCACTTTTCTCTCCTTCAAATGCTACTCTATAGGATCTGCTTCTTTTCATAAAGCAATCGTAATTTTTAGCCCAGCTTGAAATATCTTTTCTTGTTCATCTGTAAGAAAATGAAATTAATCCAATTTTTTTCTTGCGGGTGCTCTACAAAGAAAAATCTATTTACAGATAAATGTTATTGTAGGTATATTGACACAAAAACCTGTCACTCCTACAGCTATCACCAGCAACACATGAAATATCCATAACAGTCCTCAGATTATGTATAGATCTTGGAAGATTCCAGGGTACTCTACACCAAATATGCAAGTGAAGACACTTTCAGATATTTTGTAAAAATATGCCTGTCTTTTTAGCACATACTTGTCAGAAGAGACTTTTTATCTGACTTTCCCACAACAAATGTAAAGCCATCATGGTCTTTTGTATCTTACATACACTGCAAAGGGTTGAATAGTGTCTTCCTGTACTCCAAAGCCACTATTATTCTTACAAAGGCTTTGAGACTTGAAGCCTTCAGAGATACTACAGAAAAAGGGAAATTCTATCCAAATACCACAGGAAGGGCCTGTTCTATGGAAAAAATAATTTGGATAGGGAAACAAATAATGGTTCATGAAGAGATATTCAAGATTGTAACAATAAAAGGACTTTGGAAGGAAGAAAAAGAACTAGGAAATAACAGTGTTATTTGCATTAATTTTAATCATTGGGTTCAAGACAATTCACCATTCTTCATTAAATGGGTACTTCTAAACTAACTCTACTTGAGGTTGGAGAACACAGTTAAACAGAAGGGAGTTATGGAAATGGGGGTGTGTGTCAGTTCAATGCTGAATAGTACTATGAATAAAGAGAACTTGATTCTGCAGAATTGTCAGTCTGGCCTTTTCACACAACATTAAATTAATTAGATAACAAGACCAAAGCATTTCTCTGCCTGAATTATTCCATTTTTGCCTGAAAGTGATAGAATATAATTATGCTCACATATGTAAAAGGCTTCTGTAAAAAATTCCTAAAATCTATTAATCAGTTAAGCAGGCCACACTTCAATAGAACCTTTAATGCTGTGCATCCAGAAGTGATTCACCAAAAGGCAAATTAGGAACTCAATTAATTATGAATTATTTTAATAAATTACTTGTAAACCTGGATTTAAAGGAGCTATACACTTTACAACACAGCAATTTAACATGGCTATGGGAAACCCCAAGCTAGGATGAACTGCAGCTGGAAACATGAGAAATCAATGAGACTGAGATTGGCTTAATCTGAATCTGAAATAAATTTGAGTACTACCGAAGATCCTAACAAAAACCTAGTGTTTAACGGATCTGAAAAAGAAAAGCTTACTATAGGATTGAAGCTAAATAAGTCCCTTCATCTATCCTGTAATATGAAAATGGATTGAAGTCAGATACAGGATTGGCTATCAGAAAACCTCTGCATTTTCCATTCTAGGTACCTAAAAACTGGCGTATTCACATCCTCGGTCATTGCAGTACCACGTTACTGTGCAGGACCAATGCAGAGGTTTAAATGGTGCCTACAGCATTGATAACAATTTGCATTTATGTAAGAATTGTCTTTACTATCATTTAAATACTTGGTTTTAGTCTGTCTATTGCTTAAATACTTACGGCTTTCTATAAGCTTTTTGTTTAGTTTTATGAAGGGAAAAGAAAATTTGAAAACTGCAGTGTCCCCAGTTCCCTGAACTACTCAGAGATCTGTACAGTCAAGGCAATAAAGTATCGTGCAATATTATTGCTTCTATGAGAAAGAGAAGAATTTTACTATACATGGTACTTGGGTATCATCAACTTTCTGTCTTTTGGTTATGATGTCTCCCCTGGCAGCATACAGTTTCACTCCTGTCAGCCCTGCTTCTACTCCTCAATGACTCCTTGCCCTTTCCAAGACAGTGAGCACTTACAAATGGCTCTGACACCTTCCCCTTGCTCTATTTTGTCTGATAAGCAGCTGAAAGCCTCCCTAGACATGTGACCAGATAAAGTAAGCAGAAAAAGATGACTCAGAAGGCACAACATCATCTTTGATTGGAAAACATCTAGAATGCAGAAGCAAGGGAGGTGAACAGAAGCTGGAGCAATGTAGTATTTAACTGAATATCCAGGCATAGAGTCCTCTGTGAATACTTCTCATCTAAACTGTTTTCAATTGGAAAATTCTTACAACAGTTAATAGGAAAACATCAGTTTGTCATCTTTGTAGGCTGTAGACTCAAATGAAAAATCATATATTGTCCCACAATTGTTCCCTTTTTTCTGAAGTGTATTTTCCCCAAATAGATAGATTTTTTTTTTTTTGGCTATGTAGTTTTGTAGCACGATCTACTGTACTCAACAGAAAGGTTTTAAATAATAAAAAAAATTATTTTTCTTATAGTAGTAAATGTGCTACTCCTGTTATGCATGTGAAATGTATTTACCCTCTCTGATTGTGCTTGTTACTGATACATTTTTAATCTCATGCTATAATTGCTAATACCTTAAACGCATTTTCTTTATACAATGATAGATTATTTTTTTAAAGAAAATTAAGAGGTCTTAAAAAAATATACATAGTGACAATGGTCTAGATGGATGAACAAACAAGCAGCAATGTATTTGTCCTAAATCAAGTCATTTGAACCATCCTTTTGACACCTACTGAAATCAGTTTGTACTGTAAAGTTAGAGCAATCAAAGAATACTTTGTTTTTTTAGATTACTACAGGATTAATAAGGAATAATTTTTGTGCATATATACACATATTTACCTAAGCAAAGCGAAAAGTCATTACCACTGTTAACCTTGGCTTAAGCTTTGAAAATGTCATATATCCTTATCTCTGTAGAAAATGGGAAAATAAAGTTGTAGAAATGTCTTGAAGTCTTCAAATAAGACTGCAAAAATTATGAACATTTGAAAATTAAAAAGGGTGTTTCCTATTTTAATATTATAGTGTTAAACTGCATTTCTCATTGCCAATACAAAGTCTTGAGGTCAAGAATATAAGGTAGACTGTATGTTTTAAAGGAAATCCAAATTATGCTGAATTATAACAATCAGCCCTTAAAAATTTGGAAGAAATGTTAAACTTCAGGATAATCTCTTAGTACATCTCCAGCTTAGTACATCTACAAGCGAAGACAAGAGTGGATGTGGATATCTTACAGCTTTATCTGAAGCATTAGGTATTGGACATAATTGGATTTTTTTGACATGACATGTACACAAGTAGAACCTGAGTCTGGTTCAGCATAATGATGTTGGTTTTTTTTTTACTTGAAATGGAAATTTTTTTACAGTCTCTTTAAAAAGTAGTGGAAGAGAATTTGAGATTATATACAAGGAAAAATTAGGGATAGAATGACAAGGACTTTTATATAAAATAAATTTTAATATAAAATAAATTTTAATTTTCTGGAGTTTTCTTTTTCCTGTACTTTATGTCACACATGTGCTTGCTGCAAAGAGGAAATTCAAATTAGCTGTATTCAAAAGAATAGGCACTCAAAATAGCTTTTGGAAGGGAAAAAGATATAAAAAAGTAGTGATACCAGATTACTGAAGCAGGAGGAATGGATTCAGGCTTGACTGTTCTTAATTAGTTTATTTCTAATTCAGTGCAATGTACTTGGTTTCTCTTCAAAGTTGAGACTTGCTTATAAATAAGTGCCTATGATGTCTTCCAATGAAAACTATGCTTTGTTATTAAAATTTTAGCTTAAATGCTTCTAATAAGCAGTAATTAGTGATAGGTTAACTTCTGGATACTTGATCATTTTGAAAATACTGAATTTTAGAGTCTTGAAATGTCTGTTTATCTCTTCTACAAGTTCTGAAACTGGAAATTACAAAATACTATCCACTTTAGGAAACTGTCTGCTCTTAATAGTGCCTTCCACATAAGTATTCCATTGTTAAACACAAAGATCTCTAATTTATATTCATTACATTAAATTTATTAATAACAGGTAATAGTAACTCTTAGCTTATGTAAAATGCAAAGATATTATTTATAGGTACAAGCACATGTGCAAGATTGAAAGTGAAACTGAATGTAAAAGTGCTTAGATGCCTAGCACTTTTTGTGACTTTTTTAAAGCCGACTGTGAGAATAGAAGGTGCTGGTAAAATAAATTTATTTTGGTGTTAAACATCTTGAAATCCTAAAAGAGATGTTAATAAAGAAATCAATGGGATCATTTTCTTGCCTTATGATTTTTTATTATATATTTTGGTGTAAATGTTTCCTATTTTCTCAAACCATTCCTGGATGGCCAGCTGACCTCCTAGCTGTGAACAAAGGATTAGGTTTCTTGATAAAATAATCTACTATTTTAGGAAGACTAACCTCTAAAACACATTTTCCTCCAAATTTTTAGCCTGTTGCATAATTATTTTGATATTAAAATAGAGAAGCTCTTTGGTATCTTGAAACCCATCTTTTTTTTTCCCCAAGTATAATTAATAATTCTAAAGCTAAATAGTGTTAAAATAGTGACAACTATTATGATATTAAAGGTATCAAATAATTCACTGATGGTTTGATTTTTTGTTTGTTTTTGCTTTAATTCTGGAAGACTAAAGTTACTTTTTTCTTTTTCTACTAGAGATATATTCTCCTCATGTAGTGTCAGACAGAAGACAGTGGTCTAACTTCTCATATAAGTTAGATTACAGACTTATTTAACTCACATCCCTGCACATGAGAGACTGATTGGAATTTATGTTCACAGTGACATCTAACAGTGGCAAGCAGCAGTTTTCACTTCAAATTTCCCTGATAATCATCATAGCCATCAATTAACTTCTCTAAACATTAGGCATGTTTGTAGTGAGTTAGAAACATGCACACACATGCACAGATGGACCTATATGCTGAGACAGAGGAAAACATTGTTTAGATAATTTTGGGAGAGGAACACATTGCGATTTTTTTCCCTCTACAAATTAAGTTGTAAAGATCAGATAACTTCTACTGGGCAAGAAAAGCCTCATACATAGTAAACAATGTCCTGGTTCTGGCCAGGCCAGAATTAACCTCCTGGAACAGCTAGCCCAGGTGATCTGAGTCAGCCCAGGCTGTTCCCACACCACCTGACATCACTCCCCTATAAAAGGGGCTTCTGGGGAAGGGGTGTTCTTGGTTGCCTTCAGAGCAGGCTGAGTGTGTCTGGGGTTCCAGTCAGTCCTTATGTGGTGCAGCACTCTGTAATCATCTGGTCAGTAAGCTACTCTTTGTTATTACTGGATGTGAGTTTAATTGGCTGTTATTGTTCTATGTTCATGGTGATTTTGACAGTAAACTGTTATTATCCCAACCCACAGAGGTGCTGCCCCTTTCTCCTGTGGGAGTGAGGGAGTGGCATGTGGTGCTCAGCCACTGTTTGGGGCTGAACCACCACAAATATATATATTATATGTACACACGTTCACAAGGAAAGTTCTGTCAAGTTCTTATCCCCTAAATTATGAAAAAAAAAACCTGAAGATATGTATCGGACCATTTAACTTTCCTCACCTTTGATGCATGTCTTTTGAGACATTCATAGTGAGCATTCATCTCCCCTCTCAGCCTTAGTCTTATTAACTTAAATATCATGCTCTTCTAGCCTGTAAAAAAGGTGCTCTGTTCTCTTGACCGTTTTATTCATTTTTGTATTTACTTGCTCTTCTTTGAATTTAGCAGTAACAGAGACTTGCTCTGGGAGTGTTCTTAGTAGTGATGCGTACAGTGGTGTAAATACTGCTCTGCCGGTTCTGAAACTACTTTGCCTGCTACAATCTGAAATTACATGATTTTTTTGGATAGGTGTTTCACCTCGACAGTTTACAGTGTTTTCTAAATTTATTCTCCCATGTTACAGTACAATTTGTGGAACAATCGAATCTATGATTAAAAAGTAATAGTTCTGAAGCTGTGTTAGCACATGATTAAACAGCTTATACAATATATGAAACTATTAAGTAGCTTTTCTTAGAAGAACAGTAATCCCCTTTTCCAGTCGGTGAGAACTTCATTGGGCTGCCACGATTTCTCAAGTAAGATGGAGAGTGGCTTAGCCACTTCATCCCCCAGTTTCCTCAGGGTCCATGGATGCATCTTGTCAGGTCCCATGGACCCCAAATGACAAGGTAGATGCATCCTTAACCCTGCATAGGAGATCTCCACACAACATGGACACTGTCTACTTTTAGTAACTGGGTTAGATATAAAGTCCAGATTGCATTGTGCAACAAAGTGATGACTAAGTTGCTATAGAAGAAGTGTAAAGCAAAACAGCTTGATGCCTTGCAGCCATGACATTCTACCCTCTAAGAATATACTATTATCAGTTATCTTAATAATAAAATACCTATCAAAATGCCAAAGAAGGTGCACACAATTTACTCACAATACATGTCAGGTTGAAATTTCAGCTCTACTTTTGCCTACCTTCCTAAGGTAAGTGAAACTGTAACAGCTGAAGAGTTGATTGTAACATCTGAGTCAATAATACCTTCAGTGGCTCAGGACTTAGATAACAAAATCCAAATATTTTCTGAGCAGGAGTTCTATGCATCATCTTAATAACATCAACCATGCTACATTTTTAGTGATATAAATCCGTTGGTTTTCAATAAGAATTGTTCCCACCTTACCTGTAGTTTCAAAATGCAATATATCTTAGAAAGGATATCTCAGAAAGACAAGCACATACTCCAGAAGATAATGATATGCTGAAAAACACATGCTACTCTTAAGACAGCTTTAATATTGTTCTACTGTAGGGGTTAACGGGGAAACAAGAATGACTTCAATGAGCTGCATAGAAAAAACTGCTGCTGCTTCTTCACAGCACAAGCCCCAGCGAAACTTTGATGAATAGTGATTGTTTTCAGTAACTATTAGTTAAAGCATCTGCTCTATGTGCTGCAGAAACACTCATATGACCTTCTTTGAACTGATTACAGATATCACTGACTCAACAGCTCAGGATCTA
Organism: Hypotaenidia okinawae; assembly: GCA_027925045.1. Lineage (NCBI taxonomy): Eukaryota > Metazoa > Chordata > Aves > Gruiformes > Rallidae > Hypotaenidia > Hypotaenidia okinawae. The sequence goes on from BSDF01000006.1 coordinate 12,385,488, forward strand.
TACCCTTTTGCCTTACATTTGCAGAAGCAAACAGACCTTCCCAGGGAGCTGTAAAGCAGGCAAGCCAGGAGACAGGCTTACCCTCACAAATAATTCACTTAATTTAAATCTGGGGTGAAAGTAAGGTTAATTATCTCTATGCCAACATTTTGTTTATGTGTAGCTACACAAACAGATTGTGGTGTCTAATTGCACTATGTGTAATTTATTAAAAGATTTTTCTGATAGAGGAATGTGGGAGTTTTCTACCTTTTTTCATAGAATGGTCCTTATCTCAGCAGACTCTCTTATGTGTAGATTCATATATACATATTTGTGCATATATACTTACATTGTATGCATATATGTGTTTGTATTCACAATGTAGAACTACACATAATCTTTTTTAACCTTATTTCAACTTGAACTAAGAATGCAGCCTGTCTAGTCACTGACTTTCCAGTTCACTTCACCTTCCAAACCTCACTTTGTCTATCTGTAAAACTGCATTGCAGACACACATTTTTTGTTCAACACAACTTATGGAGCACTTGAGCTCTATTTTAGAATCTATGTAATGCTACCTGTAAAACTCAGTACATAAATTCAGGGACATGCTTTTGGGGGAGAAAAGATCTATGAAACTAGACTGGTGCACCTACTGTACTAAAAACATAACTGAGTAATGAAATGGGAGATTGTTAGAGGCTCCTAGCTTTAGCACCTGTCAAGAACCAGAAAATACAATGCAAAATATTAAGCAGTCTCCTGCACACGAAGCCTGAGAACAGGGACACTGATTATTAGTGGGCTCAAGCAGCTAAAGAAAAGGATATTTTTAATAGAGTTGACAAAACTAAAGCACTTTAAGCCACTGTGTTAATACAGAATGAGTTCTTAGACTTCTGATTGTACTGCAAATAATCACTGTTGGTATCTCTGTGATAACTCTCTAGACTGACTGAAAGACAACAACTATAACAGGAATTACATCATTTTGTCCAAGGTTTCTTTCCCTTCCAGGAAGGGAAGTTATGGTAAAACCTGGGAGCTCAATTCAGTTAAACTCTTCCTTGGAGCATGGGAAACAGAACAAGCAAGCAGGATTTGTTCAGAATGTAGCTGTGTATTGCATGTCTCCAGTTGTTGCCACTGGTCCTTCTGTGCTTCACTGTCACTATCACCACAGTGAAGTCTGCACATGTAAAAATGTTTGCTTCATTCATCACAGATCTGATGAAAGTAGTAACCAGAAAAGCAGCACGTTCTGGAGCCCCTTCTCAGAAGTATTAGACTATGCCTGTTTTATTCTACATCATTTATGAAGCAGTCATTCCATAAAAGGTTTGGAATGAACTATAACACCCAACTTCTCATTTATCTCAGGGTGATGTGTTTACATTAGGAATGATTGATAAGAAATAGATAATCATGAACTGGAAAAGAAAATACCGTGGCTTTATTTTAAACACACATTTACCTTTTCAGATTTCTAGATACCTGTTTATTAGTGATATCCTCCTTCCTTTAATATGAATTTCCTTAAGCACTATATTAGGTATAATAAACCATATTAATCTAAAGGTCATGTTGGGCATAGAGAATATGAAATCTATGGAAATAGAAATGTTGTGAGAGAAAAGAAAGGGAAGGAGAATTTTTATCAAAGATGCTGAAGATCAGGAGATACCTCCAACCCCTGTACAGAAGGATCTCTGAATTCACCAGAGGGAGCCTTTGGGCTTTGCAGAAACCATTTGTAACAAAAAGATCTGTTACATAAGTGTTAGCAAGACTGAACTACTTGCTCGATCTGATCTTTACCATTTATCAGTTGTGAGCTTATTCTCAGTTCCAACTTAAGTTACCGGTGGAACCTGCATCAACCTTAGTGAGAATGCTTACCACACATGTAAAGCTTCAGCTCCACTGACTGAAGGATGGCTGGCCAGTAAGACCAATTTAGCTTATCCATTTTGTGCTTTACTGTGATGTATGCTTGCTCCCTCCCCATTTTGAGCCCTAGGCTGGAGGACAGGCAGTCCTGCGTGGTGATTTCAGAAGCTGTGGGCTTAGTCACAGCAGCAGGCTGGGGTCACAGTTCTGTTTCTTGGTATCTTCCACCATTTCAGAAGAAGTGGTGGAAGAAGATAATGCTTCCCTGCCACAGACACTATTTAAGTGCTGTGATATGCTTGGTTGCTATAATGATTAGCACCAGGAAGGTAGACAAATTGACACCAAGGAGCAGGCAGTGGAGTTATTTTTGTTACAGGGTGAACTCAGTACTCTGGAGAATGCTGTCTAGTGCAGAGGGACTTCAAAATTCAGGCATGAGCACTCTAAAAGCAGACAAAGAGGAAATGTGTAATGCATTTTAAGAGGTACTTGCATGTTAAACATTGGAAGTATATTATTCTGAAATGGAGCTTTGAATTTATAAATTCTTTGGATTTATATATATATATATTTAAGGCTTTTGATCATGTTTCTGGTAATTAAAGCAATGCAGTCTAAAAGCATATAATAGGAAGCGACAGAACATGACAACACACCTTTGGGAACATGATTGTGTGCTACTTCTTGCATCTTTGTTTAGTCTCAGAAATAATGCCAACATTGATGGGCAACACTCATACATTCAGGTCAGATAGTGCTCCTTTGCTTCAGTCAGACTGACATCTCCTGCGTTGTGCTCGGAGGCTTGAATAACACTTTGGGGACCCAGACAGTTACCATGAGGGTTTTGTCAATGGAACATCAAACTAGGCCTTATTTTACTGCTAATCTACATGCTAACATGAAGTTGTGGTGTAAAGTGAGTAGTTTCACTTGATGCTTTGGTATCTGTAAACAACAAATGGATTTGTTGCTTGACAGCAGGATTGATGACTCTTAAAAAAATTATCTTCCTTAAAAGTCAGGTGGAAAAAGTGTATAAATCTCTTATTTGTTTTCAGCTCTACAAGAAGCAGAGCACATCTTTCAAGATTAATAAATTTTGAATCACAAACAGATTTGACTGGGTAAACTCCAGGGACTTGTAAGAAGATACAGAGCATTTCGCTCCTGTGACACTGGTTTGAAATTAGCCCAGGTGAAGAGAGAGGAGTCATTTTCATCTAACGTCTGTTCAACAGCCTACACAAAATGAGTTGCTGGGGTTTAATGCATGCATCTCATCTCCTTGGGGTCACAAAGCCACTTTATAGAAACTAACATTAATCACTAGTCAGCCTGAATTATGAATAGGCACAGACAAACTAGCAGTATTATGCAAAGTAACTCACATGGGGTGAGGGGGTGGGAACTACTTTGGCTAAACATGCACAGTAACAGGCTCTAAAGGATCTGCTGCTATTCAGGTGAAAAATCATGTCAGCATTGGTAGTTGTTTGAAATCATCAGTTCAAAGCATACAGCTCAGCAGCAATCAGAGAGGTAAACAGATGTTCAAAGTTACTAGCAAATACAGAGACAACAGGAAGCACCATTGTTCCACTGCATGAATCCATGTAAGAGCCACACCTGGAGAGGTATTTTCTTTTTTTTTCATTGACTCATCTTAAGAATACTGGAGATCTAGAACTGTTCCTAGAAAAGAAAAGGGAACAATAATGATCTGAAGCATGGCACTGACTGAAAACAGAGAAAGATCAATTAAACAATGCTTCAGTTTGGAGGAGGATCAGCAAAGAAGAAAGTGAAATCATGAATGGTACAAAGAGGGAGAATCAGAATGTTTATTTTTTTCATATAAGAGAAAAACTAGGAGGCATTAAATTAAATTATTAGGCAGCAGGTATAAAAGCCAGATGTACTTTTTCATGCTGCATGTAATTATATTATGGAACACATTGCCACAGGATGTTACAAAATCTAAATGTGTTTAGAAAGTGGTTAGAGAGGTTCATGGAAGTAAGGCCCATCAGGGATAATTAACACAATGCAGTTGCAGTCTCTGGTGCTGGGATGCCCAAGCTGCTGATTACAAACAGCTTAGAATATAAGTTTAAGGGAATTCTTTTTAACTCTTATGTTTTCCCTCAATATTTTTCTGCCAAATATCTACTATTAGCTCTGCCAGTGGAAGCTACTAGCTTAAATTGTATGGCCATTTCTACAATGGTCTTGAAAGTCCCACTTGTCTGTTATTTTTGTGAATATATATTCAAAGCAAACAACCAATTTTTTTATTGTGACAAATGTACTTCAAAAGTATCCGTCATTTGATGAAAATGAGCCCAAGGAACAGATTATTTTCCAAGGGCAAAATACCTCTTAAGAGTTTTTTGGGTTTTGGGTTTTTTTGGATTTTGTTTTTGTTGGGGAGGGGGTGTGCATGCTAAATGCAGCTGCTTTTTAACTTTTAATTCAAAAGTATTTTGATAACTGGATCTCTGAATATGCATGTTGAGGAAAAAATCGGTGAATTTGTTAGAACAATAACATCTATTTCAGGAGGAAAAAAAAAATCTCCTTAATACTTAAAAAATGGAAAACATCTTTCTGGTTTATGCAAAAATAGCTTTCTTCAAATTTAGCCTTCTGAAAGCTGAAACTTTATGGAATACTAAAGAATTTAAGGGCTCATTTCAAACAGTCTCCTGTAGCATCTACCATACTGTAACATAGAGATAGATATGAAGTTCTATATACACCATATAAATTATTTTATAATTATAAAATTATTATAGTAATAAAATTAGTAACAATCATAATATTATAAATTTATTTAATTACCCTGCATTTTTAAAATAAGAGTTGTTGCCCATATTTATTATTGGGGAAGTTGCCATTTTTTGACTCTGTGGAACTGGCTCTGTACATATACGTTATATATTCCTTCTGTATAAAAACCCCAAACAGTTAATTTTATCTCCTCATTTGCTACTGCATGTATGTCTCTCATATCTAAGAATCTAGCATAGTCTTCTTTTAAACCAATAGTCATGAAAGCCATAGACACATATCATCTGCATTTTTGCTCATAATCTTAACTGATATAAAATAACAGTTCACACTGAACTGTCATATCCAGACATTTAACTTTTTATATCCAGAATTTTCAAAGGAAAAGAAGAAAGAAATATAACAGTTTTGCATGAAAGTTCTAGTAAGAGCAATAGAACTTGCCATTATTGTAGCTATTACATTTGAATTATCTCACATAATGGCTGGAAGATTTATTTTTTTACTACTACTACTTTCTATTTAATTTGAAGTACTGTTATGCATCAAGAGAAGTGACTTTTCAACCTGATCTCTGAACTCATCAGACACTGGGAGCTGCTCATGAAGGGTATTAAAATATTTGTTTAAAATACATTCCTGGTTAAATTCTAAGCTCCCATGGAAGTTTTAAATTTCCTAGTTGTCAGGAAGAAGGGACCTTAATCATATTTATGAAAATCCAGAAAAAGTAGAGGATCAGTACCAAACTGAGGGGTCTTCCCACTAGGGGAAACCACCAACAACTGACAAAAACCAGTTTGCATCTGTTCTGACAGACTCCCACACTGGGTACTGAAAATCTACCTCAAGGGAAGGAGGTAGACACCTTATGGTGACATTGAATAAGCTAATGAACAAATGCCAACACATTAGAGAACAGTTAAACAGTTACTATTCCTTCTAAATCACGCACGTAACTTCAATTAGCTTCCCAAATAGCTACTGAGACTAAACTGTTTTAGCAAATTATAAACTATACTTAGAAATTTTGCGCATCATCAAGAAAATGATCCAACCAGCTTGACTACAGAAATGTGCTTTTAAATTGCAGCCACCAGAGGCTTCAGTTCTTAGAAAAGACAACGCAAATATTAATGATATGAAGATGACAGATAACCTAAACCAACAGATAGTGAGCAAGGAGACTCTGAAGACTGGGCATGAAATGGCCAGAAAAGCCACAAGCCTGTGTGGAGTTTTTGACTAGGGAATATTCTTCAATTACTACTTTCCCCTTTGGGAAAAGGGTTCTATTTATCTAGCAGACTAGCTGAATAATTCACATAAATAATGTACCTTCATTTCTTTTTCTTCTCTTCCTATTTTGTTAGACAAAAAAGCTCATCTCATGGATTTTAAGAAACTATGAAGACAGCAAAATGAAATAAAAACCTCAACATCTCACTCCTTGCTGGGGTGCAGGGACAGTGCAGCTCTGGTTTTGGGACCCACTTCTGAAAAGGAACAATGCAGTCCAACATCTGTAACTGTGACTCTGGAATAGGAAACAGGTTGCATCAGTATGTAAGTCTTTCTATATTTCTGTATTTTTTTTTTGGCTTTCAATTAAGTTTTCTTGCATGTCTGACTAAAGCAAGATAATCTCTACTTTACGAAGATTAACCCCATTAATGCCAATTAGAACATAACAACAAAGCCTGTTAATGTTTTACAGCAGCAGGCTAAGGAGGATGGTACAGAGGAGGATTAGAAGGGATCACTTGTATCTTTCATTTATGACATCTCATTAAATAATTTATAATAGTCATCAAACATGTTAGACTGCAGAATATTTAAGCAGTGGGGAAAAGAAACTTCTCTCATACTCCTTAATATGTGGGAAAAGAGGAAAAAGCCAGGTAAGGCTGATGTCCTAAGGAAAGCAGATTCAAAGGTGCTGGTCTCTCTCTTACTACTGTAACAGATAGTCACAACAAGTCATATCCTGTGTTTATTGTGAAGGAAAGCAAGTCAGGGTTGTAGTCAGGCAGCAGTTGCTTCACCTGGGACGGGCACTGCACTCAGCAACTGCTTCAAGTGTTTTGCATGCAGTCATCTTCCACTGGTAACACTGTCACACCAGCACCATACCAGCTCCATGCTGGGTCAAACTGCCACGTCAGAAAGATGCTTAGAATAGAGGTACTCTTAAGAATAGGAGAATAAGTGATCCTGATACAGCTTTGTAGACAACAGACCCCAGAATTTCTCTAGAAATGCTTGTAATCAAAGTAGTGCATACTGAAATCTACCTTTGTTTCCTTGCTTGCAGTAAAAAAACCTAACCAAGCAACCCAGAAACACAAACCCACCCCACTCCCCCTTTAAAGAATTCTGAGTTTATCTTTTTTCTGACTACAGATAAATGACTATGCTGGCTCAGTTCCTTCTTTGCATTTAACCCAAAGAAAATCTCTGACCAATAACTGGTGAACTAATAAGTTTTTCAGAATTACAATCTAAAGTACATTACATTTTTCATTTAAATTAACAACTATATATTTTATAATAAAAATAGGACTTTATTTTCAAATTAAATAATTACATTCTCCCCAGTGCTCAAATTAATTATTTCAAACTTCTACTTAACTGAGAATAGGGCCCTCCTGTGCTTGGGATCTCTACAGTAATCAAAAGGAAGATCCCCCTGTCCTGAGGTCTTCACAAGAGATGTCAGAAAACCAGAGGTTAAAAAGAAATATTACTATCCTACATTTACAGAATGGATTTACAAGTAGAAAATTGCCTTTTTTCCTTTTTTTTTTTACAGTGCCATAACTGTTTCCCTGCCCCCTTTCAAATAGGTATATGCAAACACTCATAGAAAAATGATTTATTGGACAAATTACCATCAGAATTTACTTTATAAGTATCTATTGAATTACTAGGGTTTTTTTTCTCTTTCAAATACAGAAGTTAGAAAAGTTTGAAGAGAACTCATACTGAAGTTCCTGGGAAATGTATTTAATATTTCTAGTACAGACATAAACTGTAAAAGGAATTTTATTCCTCTGTACAGGACATTACCTTTAAAAGGAATGAAAAAAATAGATCCTTGCATATTTGATAAGAGGCAATTAATCTCCAGTAAAATGCTCTGTCCTGTTCTTCTGCTTTACCACTCTTCCCTTCTGCTAATATTTTATTCTTCTAAAGATCTGAGAATACATTGGGCATAGAAGATGCCACTCTGATTTCACATAAGAAGATAGTGTCAGGACATGAAACACCTGCAGTTATTGCATTTCTGTATCTGTATTAATTTTACAGAGCTACTGCTATAAACACACCAACCTATATAAAGTCTGCTTTGCTGAACTGACACCGCTGCTGCCATGTATTGACTCAGAGCCTTCCTGCTCCCCCACATCCTTCCTGCTCGTTGCTAGGTAACCAGAGGATTTTTTTTTTTTTTTTTTTTTTTTTTTTTTTTTTTGTAAGCCAGCCCCAAACCGGCTTTTGGGTTTGGGCAGGAACCTCTGCAATGTGTTAGCTAGCAAATACTGAACTCAGAATTCATTAGCTGCTGGCAGAATGACATCTCAAGCGTGTGTGTACATGTGAATGTGTGTTGCTGTCCATGGAAGCAAAGTGTTTTTGTCAGAACAGAGCCATGGTGCCCTTTCCATATATTCCACAGGGATATCAAATGTAGCCGTCTGCTAAAAAATTGCATTATCTCCTCTCTGAACATGATGTACCTTCTCAGAATTTCAAGAGGCCATTATGAACAACGTGCTATTCAATAGCTGATATGTTAAACATGCTTTAAAACTTCAGATATAGTCACAGAACACAGATAAGAACATATGTTTGTGTGCATATGTTCATCATACTTCATGTAAGAATACCTCAAAGTATTGCAAGAATTCAGAAATAATATAGGTGTATCTAACATTTTACTTCTATCAGGATTCAGCAGCACTTTTGAGAAAAGAAAAAGATAAATTATGTTCACTTGTTTAAGAACATCAACCTCCCACAACAAATTTGGTCACAGTGTATTTTGGCCTTCATGATACATCAGTAAAGTTATAATGGCAGTTTATTAATCTCTTGACCACCCTTTCTATAGATATAGAAAGAGATACTTTATACCAATTCAATTACTCAATTGCAGAAGGCATATATGCATCATGTTCATTATCACCTCCTTCCTTTCCACAGATGTACTATCTTCAAAATTACTTTCTGACTTTCTTACTACTACAGCACTTGCCATTGAACTTTCTAATTCACAGCACCCGAGAGCCCGGAGACCCTTATTTCTCTCCCAGTCTTACACTCTCTTCTTCAGGCTTATATACCAAGGTTAGCCCTTGCTCTCTCCCAGAGACACATTAGCAAATCTTATGATGGTGTAAATTAGACAGCTACCTGAATATCACAGAATTTCTAAGAGGCATCCTAACATGACACTGTTCGCTTGATCACCTGGCTTTCATTACATCCCATCATTTCATTACTAAAATGTCACATCTCTTCATAAGAAATTCCCTTTGACACCATTAGACTTTTTTTTTTTTTTTAAATTCTGCTCACTGAGAAAACCAGCAGTGACAGAACTCTTCTAACCCAGATACCTGGACTCAACGTGTGGTACAATCAGGAACTCGGAAAAAAACCACAACAGAATATGATTCTCCTCACAAGTCCTTTATATTGTTTTGACTATGTGAATTGTAATGATGGCAAAAAACATGTGAGTGTTATGCCATCCCATGCTCAGGATTGCATGTTTGTCTCCTAGCTGTTGAGGATACTATAAGCAGCTAAAAATACATTCCTGCACAACTGTGAACAGCAAATATTTCAAAGCCTAGAAATCTGATCACACACGATTTTAGCAGTACCTAATATTCAACATACTATGTTTTAAAAATGGCACAACATGTATGATTTTATCAACACTACCACCTTGCAAACTTCAAGGTTTTAGATTAGAATCAGGAACAGAATTCTCCATTCACCTAAGAAAGCAAACAAAGCAACCAAAAAAACCCCACCAACCCCACTCCTCTGTATTTACTGGTATCTTTGACTGTCATTTGAATTGTTTCTCTGTACTTCAGATATGACCCTGAGTAGCAAAGGCTGGTCTGGGAATGATGTAAACTGTGCACTGTCTGGATCATTGCAGTTGCCAAGGGGATTGTGATGTAGAGTTCTTACCCTCAAGGTGCATAATTGCAGGTACTCAGAATAGACATGAATGCCTATCCAGCTTTTTATGATGCTCCGTGATCTACATTATTGTTTCACAGAAAAGGAAGAACAGAACAAAATTTAAAATTAAAATGTACAATGGAGAAAGAGTGAATGGCAATTTATCTGCTGTCACATATGAGAGATTTGGATTAGATCCTCCAGTAGCGTAGTCCCTGTGATGTCAGTAGACACACTCAACTCAGACATTCTGAGAATCTGCATACAGAAATCTGCATTACCATCAAAATACCAGGGAGCAACAGAAACACAGAATCATTAAGGTTGGAAAAGACCTCCAAGATCATAAGTCCAACCATCCCCCTACCACCTATATTACTTAGTGAACATGTCCCTAAGTACCTCATCCAATCATTCCTTGAACTACCCATGGGATGAAGACTCCACCATCTCCCTGGGAAACCCATTCTGATGCCTAACCAATCTTTCTGAGAAGAAATTTCTCCTAATTTCCAGCTGAACCCCCTCTGGCACAACTTGTAGCCATTCCCTCTTGTCCTATCACTACTTACCTGCAAGAAGAGGCTGACCCCCAGCTCACCACAGCCTCCTTTCAGAGAGTGATAAGGTCTCCCCTGAGCCTCCTCTTCTTCAGGCTACAGTCCCGGTTCCCTCAGCCACTCCTCATCAGACTTGTGTTCCAGACCCTTCACCAGCTTCATTGCCCTTCTCTGGACACATTCCAGGGCCTTGATGTCTTTCTTGTAGTGAGAGGCCCAAAACTGAACACAGTATTCAAGGTGCAGCCTCACCAGAGCTGAATACAGGGGGATGATCACCTCAGCTCTGGTGAGGCCCCACCAGCGTAGCATTTAGAAAGCTCTTGTGCCAAAACATAAGGTCTCCTACTGCTTCATGTGTAGACCAAGTTACTCGGTATTGCCTGTCTGACTTCAGCACAGACAAACCACCAAGTACCACACAAAACTTAAGCAATCCCCAGAGGAAGGCTTTGCCTAGGTGGCAAGTGGAGAGCAATGTAAATACGGAAAGTATCAGATATATGCAACACAGTGCTCATGTTTGGAACTCACATCAGCACAGGGGTTTCTCACTCCAGCGCAGAAACCTGTCGAGATGTTTGGAGAGGCACTGCATCAACATTTTGCTTCAGCACATTCTGAGTTTCCACTTAAATTTTTTCTTTAATGGAAGAAAAACTGATCCAAACAATAAGTCAATGATGATAACTGTTGCCAGAAAATCCATGAAGTAATATGAATTAATGTAAGCCCAAAACATATGATGAGAAAAACACAAAATATTACACAATTTCGCATTTTGATCAGCTGAAAAAAAGCCTACATCTCAGAGTACAATCCTTTAATCTGTTATTCCCCTTAATATATTTCTGGAGTAAGAACACTAACCATCATATTTAAACCATACACCATTGCTATGTCCATATACTTAGATGGATATATTCAGGGGTTGGAATTCACCATTATATACTATAAAGATAGCTAAAGGGTACATTTCACAGAAAATACTGATCAAAGTTACTGCTTTTAAATGATAATATAACTCTTAGGGAACAGAAATATCCTCCGACACTAAGTTTACTAAATCAACATTTTATCTGTCTCAAAAAAACCCCTGTAGAACCTACAAAATGGTCAAACACTAGCATAGTCAACAAAAAATATCCAACAAGTTCCAGTAAACCACCCACAGTACCTGTCATAGCGAGGAGTCAAGACTGACAAATACTGCATGCTCAATTACATTTCCTGAAAATGTATTTATGTGAGAGACAATATTTTTCATTTCACATTTTGGGTTAAGTCTGATTAACATGTTCCTTTAAATTTAAGCCATTTGTATGTAGAATTGTGGAGAAGAAAATAATAGGATTTGATTGAATGACTTCTGATAGGAAAAGCTTGAAAACAGTACAGTGGATTGTTCAAAGTTGGATTCTTATTTCGAGTTCAGTGGAAGTGACTTTAAATAGTAGCAGAATTTGCCATTGAAAGTAAGTACCCAGGGAAGACAATTTCATATGCTTTTTTTAAACTCTTTTTTGGTGTTTGCTGCACTGAAAAGCTGTAAGAAAAATTCAGTTCCGGTGACAAAAACCCACCCAAATAAAAAGCCTAAGCCAAATAAAAATAAGCAAAACAAGCCTACCACTAAAAAATCCTGATAAGCTTTAAAAGACTCAACATGGGATGAATTTTGCATGGGGCTTAATGTCTTCCTTTATGATATATGAAAATGTTTGTGCATCCCTCAGCATGATTCAGCTCTCTCATCAAGCCGTTAAGATATATAAATATTATATCATCTATTTCATTGCTTCTGTAATGGTATTTGAAGGTACTTGCTATCTCCCAAGAGTATGATTTCAAAAAGAACAAATAAATAAATAAGCCTAAGTTTTATTTTTCATTTACGCTTAAAAGTTTGAGCTTACAAAGGCCTAGAGATTTGCCCCAAGAGCTTTAGAAGCTTATTAAATAGAAACTGTTCTCTAGTGCACATGCTGCGTATGGGAGAAAAGGCTGTTGATGACTGTTTTGAGTTTAATTGAAGACATTTATGAATGTGATTCCTCACACAAATCACACTCAGCCTCCTCCCAAAGAAGCTAAATCATCAACCTCAAATCAGATAAACATACATGACAATAAACAATCTATGTGAGTGGTCTCTGTGGTAGTGCTCTTCATTAAAAGCCTCTAATATTAATTTTACTCACAAACTGACAACTGAGAAAAAGTATCTTATGTTTTGGGAAAAGTTTATGCAGTCCAGTATTCTGAAAGGCAAATTTACATTGGCAATGTAAATAACATACCTTTATTATGAAGCCAGTTTTCCTAGTAAATTATCTAATATATTACAGTAGAGCAAAAAGTAATATTTTTAAACCTACTGCTCAATTTTTAATGAGGTATTTATAAAGTACCTCTTGTTCTCTGGCGATCCTTGACTCCTGTATGCCTCTCCATGTTTTGGTTGCTTGCTTCTTGGAAGAATTGCGACCACTGACATGATTTCATGCTCTTGGATCTCATCACCTTCTCTATGATTCTACTTACCCTCTCTCATATCCTAACTTCAGACTTCAGAGAACGTAGTTAGCAAATTGCATACCATTTAGGAATTCAGTTTCTGCTTCAGTACTTTTTCAGCCTAGCTCATTTTCAAGGCTAGGCTAATAATCTACCTAGACTAACCATCTGAATGCAGCAGTCCTAGCAGGGTTTTCTTCTGATGGTTGGTTGTTTTTTCCTGTTCCATTTGCTACTTCCTAATGTTATTTTCTTTTAATATATTATTTGTTCTCATGTATGTATCAGAAACAGTGCTCTGCGGTGAACTTTCTCATTTGGGCAACTGTAATCATAAACACTTCAAGCTATATTACCTCCAGGAAACTAAAGATGCACAGGGGCAGAAATAAATAAATGAATAAATAAACACACACATATGTGTAAACAGCCAAGCAGGGATTTGAGAGTAGAATGCAGGAAAACAAAAAAGTCAATAACTGTAGGGAAACCAAAAGCTTTGTTGCAGATCAAAGGTGCGTGCTGTGTGGAACCGCTCTTTTTTCTGTCTTTCATTAGTAGGCAATATTTTTAAATTATCGTATTAGAGACCAACCTATTTTCTACAAACGGTGGGAATTTTAATTTTTAGCTCTGAAAAATCCACACCTATACCCCTCAATAAAATTTATTATTTGCCCTTAAGATCAATTCTTGTAATTCTTTGGGCTTAGCATCCCCAAATTGAACATTTGGCTAAGCCACACCTGTGGAATTGCACAACAGCCTTCATCACAGACATGGTCTGACACTACTCCTCTTCAAATTCCAATTCCAAACTCTTTGAAGCACTGGGAGGAAAATTCCCTTTACAAAGATTAGGGAGAACCATTTTCAATACACAAGACACACATAACTAATAAATTTCTTCTGTCTTGCGATCTGAACTGAAAGTCACCCTGGCTTTAAGTCTTGTACATCCATTACAAAAGAAAATGTATAACAGGCTTATGTATTCAAGTAAATGTGTGGATTTAATTTACTGGATTTCAATCAAACATGAACGTGTTTTTTGCAGCCCAATTCAGTTACAGCATAATTCAACTCTTTTTGCTTACAAAAAAAATCTCTGATGGGTGAGGTACACTCTTCTACATTGCAACTAGATCAATTTGTTGGCAAATAGGTGCAATTTAATTTTTTCTAGACTATATTGCCTACAGCATAAAAGAGGGCTAATCATCTTAGAAGCATAAATACATTCTGAGTGCTGACTATTCAGAAGTGAGATTTCAGGTCTCTTGGGCACTGCCTCACAATTCCTGTTTTATCCTCAAATAATTATCATACAAAATGTGCTTAAAATAAGCTCAATTTCTTTATCTGCTCTTAGTGACAGCCACTGCATCAAGGAATGCAATATAATTGTGCTATTTCAGGCAATAAATTGGTCATCCCCCACAGAAAAATAATCAAGCCATTTAAAATGTGGTCATGGTTGCATGAGCAGCCAGATTCTGATTTCAAAAGACCTAACTACATAACCCTGAGTGAGTATTGCTTTTTAAGGGAAAATCATCTTGCAAAACAATATTACTTGGCAGTGGGGTATGAGAGGGGGAAGGTATAAAGCACTGATTGTTTTTGAGAGCATCTTGTCTACTCTCTGGGTGTAATAGCATGAGAAATTTCTAAAGGAAATTCTAGAAATTTTAGAAAACTTCAGTTTTGCTTCCAGCACCTCCCTCCTCACTTTTCTGTCTCCTTTTTACATATACACATTGTCTTTTACATCTATAACCTCAAGCTGTGGACAATTTTGTTAATTTACTATGATGATGTGAGAACTACATGAAGCAGTTAATAAATCCTACAGACATGAAAGCAGTCAGAGAAGGCAGGAAGACAGATGATAGTTATATCAAGAAGAGCATGTTCTTCATAGCATAAAACTTATTTATACAGACTTCACAGCCAGGCTTGAGGCACTGAATCCAGACAAAATTGACTGGTGTCACATATACCAGCCATCAAGTTAGAACCTGCAACTTATTTACTAAGTATTTAAAGTTCTCTGGTGCAGACTTGACTTAGTCTTCTTAAAAGCCAGAGCCAGCTGTAACAGGTGGACATTTGAATCTAGACTCTTAAATGAAATCACAGTCATAGAAATGGCAAAATTCTATTGAGGGTTTGTTTGGGTATTTTCTTTTAGAATATAGGACCCATAGCAGAAAGAAGGAATGTGTGTATCTTTTCTGTCTCTTCACTAATTTCCTTTTGACTACCAAATCTGACTTCCTGTAGGCCTTCCCTCTGTGAACAACCATATTTTCCAGCTTCTTAAAGAAGCTCTTCCTCTCCTTCCTCCCTTAGCGACAGGATCTGCCCTCTCAATATCCCCCACCTGGCATGGTTTCTGCCTCAGGACATGCAGTTTCCTTTGACCTCAAGAACAGCACCTATGACTAAGTGGACAGAAAAGTAAAATCAGAACACCATTTGTTAATCTGTCTTTCTTCATATCCACTTAGTCATCATTGCCAGAGCTAGGAGCCTTGGTTAGGGGACCCCCAGTTCTGATGAGAGAAATGGAGCAGAAGATGACCCAATGTGACCCCAGCATCACAGGACTGGGCAACAACCAATTAAAAAAACCCAATCAGATATCATGTACACCAAAATTGTGATTCTATTGAAGTACAAAACATTGTCCAGTACCAAACAATAAACCAGCATCAACAGCAAGATTACATCAGATTGGTTCCCTAATGAGATCACTTATGCCAGCGTGCCCATTGCCTGCAGCACGCTGGCAGCTCTCTTGCTCTCACATCCTTTTATAATCTAGCCTCTGTAGCTGGCTCCAAACTAAGTCCTTCTCATATTTTCTAGTTGTAATGAAAGCCCCTTTTCTCACTGTTCAGTAACCACAGAACTCTGACAACTGCTTCGTGGACTGGGATGTTTTCTCATTAAAGGGCTTTGTTCATTAAAACAACTAAGTTATATAGTACTCTAAATCAGCAGCCCACACAAAAATCTCCAGAATGTGTATGCATAATGAAAGTAAATTTCCCTCGGATATTTCAGAAAACTACACAGAATTTTTCACTTCTACAAAAAGAAATACTCTGAAAATAAGTGCTGTTCTTTCCCACAGGAGTTTGTCATTGTCAGTTCTGTCTTAACTCATATGGACAACAAAACCATACTTGCTTATGTGTTAGTTTTCTACTATTGGTGAAAAAAAGGATTTTTTAACCATACAACCCATTTCTCTTAAAAATCAGAACACTGATGCAAATACTTTGTTAGTGACTTTCAATCTGTTCCAACATTATTTTTCTGTGATGAAGTTGTGTTGAAATTTTTATACTTTGCCTCCAGAAAATAATTTCGAGAACCAGACAAAATTGTGGCACCTCAGAGAACATCACTATCTCTCAGATTTTTTCTGGTTTTTTTTTTTTTCTTTGGTTGGTTGGGTTGGGGATTTTTTAGTGAAAAAAGGAGCTACAGATTATACTCCCACCCCACCTCACAGCAAATAACTGTTAAGTTTTCCATTGGTATGCACATCAGAATTTTTTTTTCATAAGTTAGTCAGACAGAACAAAGTATTTTACCACTTCCATACATAAGTTTGCCTCATTATGCTTCCTTGACATTAGAACTATTTGCTAGTAGTAGCAATGTGACAAGGTTAAATGTCAGGCAAAGAAATACACTGAATGCTTAAGCTCTGCTGGTTATATCAGATTTGCTTGGTGACTACCCATTAGTCCTGCTGGGCAGACAGTTTTCAACTTTTCCCCCTGTTTATACATAATACGTAGTTTCCCTTTGTACAGCAGGTCAGCCAGACTCACTGCTGTACGCCTGGTGTCAAGTCTTACCTCAGAGATGGTGTACCGCCCACAGCAGAACCTTTACCTTTGGTGAAAGCTTTCTGTGTCTTACTTTCTTCCTCTGCCACATGTGCCAGTGGGCAACTAAGCCACACAATGACAACTGCAGTGTATCTGCGCTGCTTTCCAGAGCAGACCTGCTGAAAAGCAGCAGAGTAACAAGGCACTGTATCGTCTGTGTATATATATATGTAAAATGTGTGTGTGTGTGTGTGTGTATGACACAAGAGAGGAAAGAATGAAATTTCTCTTTGTTTTTAATCTGTTGTGTCTTGTCAGTTCTATTTCTTCTAATTGTTTGGGTTTGTTGTTTTGGTTTTTTCCCCCATGTGTTCTTTACACAAAATTTGTCTGGATTCATGTATGTCCTGGAAACAAAATCACCAACTTCTTTCTTCTTGCCATTACTTGTGCCATTCCTTGGAAACACCCTGAGAAATGAAATGGAATAAAGAAAATTAATCTTATCAATTAGGATTGCAGAGAACCATGACTATTGGAAATTTCTGTAAGGGATGAACAGAAAGCAGTTTATATCTGAACAACCAACACATAGTGAGAACTCACTTACTTTTGCATAACTTAGACGCCCAACACAGGCTCTTAGCACTTTGTGGCTGCACTAACATAGATCACCTGATGGAAACTTAAATGAAGAGACAGAAAGCTAACCAAAACAAACTCAGGAGGAAGAGATATTACTTATTACCCCATAATGAATATACTGTGGTCTCTTTGCAGTGTGCCTTATAGACTTTGTGTCTTAGAGTAAACATTCTTACTGAGAATTGCATTTGTCACAGAAGACCAGCTACAGGAGAGCAGATACAGAAACTGGGCACTTCTCATAGGCTCCTGGTGCACCCTTACAGGCAAATCTGCAATGCTGTTGTAGCAATGTGAACGACTTGGCGCTCAGCCCAACAATTCCCTTAGACCTTATGTAACTTTTCAAAAGACCAAAATATTTTTCCCTGCTGAACAATTATAGCAGCACATGTCAGATCACAACTTTAAAATTAAACTCGAGCAAGAGACCACAACCAGTGGATTAGATGCCACAGATTTGCATAACTAAAATTTTGGCACCACTCCTAGTAACGTGCTTCCATAACTGCTACCAGTGCAGTCGTGTAAGAAAAAGACCCATAATTATCTGTGATCAACAGGAGAATCCATTTTAAGCCAGGCTGATCCAGTCCTTCAGTGATGCTCACTGAATGAATGCCAGTCTTGTGGCACCTCCATCAAACATCCATAAAATATGATTGCAGAAATCTAAACCACTGATAGGTTTTGGAAATTTTCAATAGAAAACAGCTTATGAAAAACCCCCAAAACAACCAGCTTCCTTTTTATAAAGGTTGTCAATCAAACTGTAGAGGAGAGAGAGTATTCTTCTCCTCCTCAGACATAGCATCTTCCCATGCTGAGGTACACAAAAGAGCTGAATTACCTCATGCCACCCATGTTCTGCTGATTTTGTGCAGCCACAGAAGCCTGAAAAGTTTGAGTTTATAGTATATTTTGCTGTTAAACCTTGAAATAAGTGCTGGTCAGTCATACTCTTCCACACTTCTGTATCATAGCAACACTCTGTGTTTGTGTGGAGGAAAGATGCCTAATGACTTCACAGACTAACTCTCAATTACAAAGAGTGACTTAACTAAATAATGCTGCCAGGGTAGGGAATGAGACCAGATACTGCTGTGAAGTTAGAGATGATACATAGCAGGGCAATGCTGGTTTACATCCTACAGCCATGTATCATAGAGAAAATATACACTTAAAAAAGGCTCAGCTTTTGAGAAAATACATTGAGTGAAAACTGAAGGTAGAGATAAACATTAAAATTTTAAGTAGAGATAAGGAAATGGTTTCTAATTTGAAACATAATTAAATCCATTGAAAATTTATTTGACCAGTGGAGGACAAAACCCCCCATATCCAAAACCTAAAGAATCATGAAAAAGAATTATATGACAGACATTTTTGGGCTTCCTACCCTTTTGTGACAGCAAATTATAATGAAATTAGGAAACCAGAAGTATTTGGAAATATTGCACCTTTGCATACTTCCTCAGAGGAGAGCTCTCTATCTTACTCTTTCATTTCCTTAACTTATATTTGCTTGTAAAGACAAGAAAAATCAACTTACAACAAAGAGTTTTTAAAAGCACACTACCAAATTACCAGTTGTATTAGCCAACCAAAAATATTGTACTCACTCGAGGAAAAATGGGGGAGCAAATGTACATATAAACATCCTCTTAGTTCCTAATGAAAAATAATGTATTACTGCAAATAATCCCGGAGGATAGATGTGGAAAGTTCTACTGAATCTCACTACTACCATCCTCATCCATTCCAAGTATTTTAGTGCTTCTTCCAGATTAATCTTAACGCTTAATTTTAAAATCAGCAGAGGTTAATGTTAAGATTATATTTACATGAAGAAAATGCCAATTGGGTGTTTCCAGAATGCAAATTCTTCCACAATGCAATACTTTTTCTCTTGGGCATGAATAACGGGTTTTTTCAGAATTCCAACTTAAATCTTTTACTACAGTAACCTCTCAATGCATTTATACTATAACATAATATCCTAATATTTTCCTCTGAGGCTGGTTTGACCCATACATGTCTAAGGACTGTTGCTTTTTATAACTTTAAAAATAATCCTTTGGACAGTTTTCAATGTGATTTATTTAGAATGCATTCATCAGTGGGTTCAACTATTATCCAATTATACCAGGAAACAAAACGTATGCAATGAGACAAAAAGGAGCGCAAGAAAGGAGAGAATAGTTTCTCCTTTTCAACTTCCTTCTATTTATATATTTTTTCCTCTACCTGTAATGCTTAGTTGTCTTCTCAGGCCTCTTCTCTCCCCATTAACACTGCATTTTATTTCCTTCCTCCTTGCCTGTATTATTTCATTGTTGTGTCAGGTGGGCTGAAGCTTCCCTTTCAGTACAGAACTGATTGCTTCCCCACAGGTGTGTCAGAAATCAGCAGGGAGTTGAAAAGATAATCACACAGAGCCAATGTTTCTCCCAGCAGAAACAAGAGGTGATGATATTTCCAAGAGTAATTACTCCTATCCATGCTGGAAACACTACTGACCTAGGCAATATCATTTATATTAAAAAAAAATAAATTAGGAAAACAAAATAACCTCTGTCATAGAAGATGACTCTGCTCTATTCAGTCTGGTAAGACCATGATGACATTCCTGAGTCAAATTAAGAAACTGTCTTTAACAAAAAACCCAAACCCAAACAAACAAACAAAACCCAAAACAAAACAGAAAAACCCCAACCCAAACCAAACCAAAAATAGGGGGGAACACTCTTTAGGTTTTGCCTTCTCAGAATCTGAGAGCATTTTATTTATTTATTGTCTTTTTTTAAAAGTGCAGCTTTATACAGCTTGGAATCCTTTACTAGTCTGAATGTTCAAAGAATTTGAGCAAATAGTTCATCAGGAAGAAAGCTATATTCCAACGGGGGAAAAAAAAAGGCTATTTCAACCTAAAAGATAGTTAATTGACAATGACAAGTTATCAACAACCCTAATCTTAGATACAATAAAAAAAAACCAAACCACAACATCATAAAATTGATTTAGGAAACTGTCTTACAGCATCAAGGACACTGACCTGTCTTTTGTTACACTGACTCATTTTTTGGCCCATTGAATGCAGTCCCAAGATATGCTGGGGTGATCAGTGCCTGAGGAAGACAGTCTCAGAAAATCATAATTAAAAAGCTAGACAGAAATGGCAAGCCAGGGAGGACAAGGAAAAGGAAGACCTGCTTGATATCATGTGGGTACTGTCAAAAACAGAACTCTGATTTCCACCACCTTGCTCAGACAGCTAACTGTCCTTTTGAGGAATTAACTGAGCAAATTAAATCAAGTTGAATTACATGTTACAGAATTAAATTAGTCATAGCAGTTGGATTAATTCTGTGGTCTACTAACTGCAGTTCCATCTTACTAGATTCTCTCTCAGCTCATTTATTCCATCTTTCTCTTCTTTATACATTTTTTTCTTTTATTCCTTTAATGTCACGTGCAGAATAACTTTTAAAATAATACATATATACAGACAGATGTGTGCATGCATAGCATTCCAAGATGTAGTTTTTGATTTTCTTGGATTATTTTTTGAAATTTATTTGCATTCAACTGAGCTACTGTAAGAACAGAAGTTCTTTTCCGATCAATATTCTGGTTTTCACTAAAATAAAGTACAATTGCAACTTGTATTTAAAATTTGATGGAAATATAATCCATGCAAACACATCTTCTCCAAAGTAGGATATTAATCATATATTGCTACTGTAGTAGATGATTAAAGAAATTAAGAAATATTTCACTGCACAAGCCATGTCAACTAGATTGGAAAAAGCCTCAGAGATTATTAAACATGAACTTCCAGTGACTGGAATTTGATGACTTAGAAGGCAATTCTTTTGCATGCTCTGTCTGGGAAACTTCCAGAGCTGAAAGCCCAGATTAAATCATACATGTACTACCACAATTTAAGAAGGAAACAGAAAACTATGGATAGGGTAGCCAGAATCCTTGCACAACCTAAATGATACATAGAAAACTAACTCAAATTTTTGAGTTTGCAAATTGTTAGAGAAATTATAAAGATTATCTGGGATATATGACTTCCTCTTCTTCCTGTATTCATTACATCTTATTATTGCTTTTAAGTCCAGTAATCTTCTAATTTCTTCTATTTTTGTATTAAGGTTTCCTAATTTTACAAAAGATTTGGTTTTCAAAGTTCTCAAAAATTATAGACATTAATGTCCTCTTTCTTATTTTACAAAATAGCCATTAAAAGATAGCCATAAAATCACCTGATCATTTCAGTGTCTTCTGATTCCAAAATTCCATACCTCACTGGAGTTACAACATAGGGAAGAATTCTCTCTTATGGAAGTCAGTCATGGTTCAGACTGATTCAGTCTTGAGAGAGCATTGTGATTTACTGACAGTCTTGGTGTAAATTATAAACACATGAAAGCAAGGATTTAAACCAAGACAAATTAAAACCAATATTTTGTTTAACAGATCTCACCTAAGAAAATAATGACTTATTCCTATTGAACAGCGCAAATAGCACGTAGCTATTGAACTACACATCTCATTTGCCTTTATGAAGTTCTTAATATTGAAAAAAAATTTTCCCAGACTCCCTCAAATGAGCATTAGCATTTTGCCAATAAATGACTGTGCCATTTCCATAAAACTTATCTCTGACTTTGTTAATTTTTGAAGTTTTTGAAAGCGTAGTGTGCACTAAGCTTTAAAGCCTACTTGTGATTAAATGGGATTAAAAAAATAATTTAAAAATTCCCTCATTTCTAGTCACATACTGCACGTCTGAAGTTGAGGTATTACTCCCTGATTACATTTGTATCTATGCCTGAGTGGGAAGCAGCCAATGAAATTGTTCGTAACCCAAAGCTCATCTTCCCTGCTGTGCTCTTCCAGCTTCAACCTACATATGACCACAGTGTTTCCATGGGGCATTTCTACAGGTGAAGCTGCAGGTCCAGCAGAAACTGCAGACTTACTGGTTAGGTTTCCTAAAATCTGCTAACAAGCCCTTGCTATTTCAGTAGTGATGACACTGGATTTTAGTCTACTAAAACACTGCAATATAATACCACTTTCATAAAGAAAGTGGTTGTCACTACCTTCAGGCTAACTGTAGACTGAATTTCAGATAAAAGTTTGAAAAGAACAGGGTTTTTTTTTGTATCATTTGCACAAATAAGACTAAGAATACTAAAGAGTTCTACTAAGGAAAACAAAAAGCCAGATACTAAACTCTAACTCTTCTTATTATATAAGATTAAAACATTTCTTCATTTACTTAAAACATTAAGTTGCAAGGTGCCTCCTAACATTTCCTAGATCTTCACCGCCTGTGCTTAGAAGAAAAGTGAAAATGTCAATAATGTTCATGTGAAAAAACCCAAAATATAAGCTTTAGAGAAGGGCAAAAAAGTTGAAAATATTTTCCATTCTCACTGAAAAGACTATAGTAACTGCCATATCTGTCATATAAAAGCCTGTAACAGTTCTTATGAAATATTTTCACAAGACTATGAAGCTAGTACAACTAAGTAAAGCATTAGTTATCTTTTCTCTAATGCTATAGTCAGCCTATAATGCCATGAGTGGGGACAGAGGATCTTGAAACCATTACATATAATTTTCATGCATTAGAATTACTTTTAAAAAAAAAACCCACATATTTTAGAAAAAGAAATACTGTAATGATTTTCATACATTTAGCCCTTTTTAAAGTAAAATAAAAGGTCCATCTCATATGGTAAATTGAATGGAACTCACTTGCTTTGCTTTTCACATAATATTTCTGCATGTGGCCAGATTTTAAGACTTGACAACTCCAGAAAGAAAAGTGGTTTGCACAGGACAGGAGTCAAACATCTTAAAACTCCATCAAATGAACTGAAGTCTATTTCACCCTTTCTCATAAACCCACTAGATAGTGATAGCTCATAAGCAAGATCACAATTTGTTTTCACAATTTCTTTTTACCACACACTGTCTGCATTGTGGTCACCTGCAAGGGAAATTTTGTTAGAGCTTTCTATCAGTTGTGCTTTGCCATAGAGGACATCCAGGCTTCAGTCTTAACATTGTAGCCTTTGGAGCAGTAACAGGCTGCATTAGCATGTGATTTGGGTACCAAAACAAGAGAGCACAGCACTCCTCTCACTTTGTTGCAGAGCTCAGTTCACGGTTTAAACTGTGATGTTGCCAAACTGTGATGTTCATCCATGAATGTACTGGGTGTTTTATTGATGTAGGAAGGAGTCAGAAATAATCCCCGTGGTTCCAAGAAGAATAGGGAAGATGCTGGAAAAATCATAATTAGCATGGT
The DNA here is from genome assembly GCA_027925045.1 of Hypotaenidia okinawae. Taxonomy (NCBI): domain Eukaryota; kingdom Metazoa; phylum Chordata; class Aves; order Gruiformes; family Rallidae; genus Hypotaenidia; species Hypotaenidia okinawae. The sequence goes on from BSDF01000006.1 coordinate 12,409,274, forward strand.
TTCCACATAACACATGTATACTCACCCAACAAAACACTCCAAAATGCTTTTTCTTTATCCTTATTAGGAGCAAGCAAGTAACTGTTGGTTTTGATTTTGGTTTGGTTTTTTGTGTGTGTGGGGGGCTATTAGCCAATAAAACCAGGTTAACACTCAGTAAAATTGTATATATTGTTTAAAACAGTCACTGAAATTATTTTATATCACTCCAAAGATGGTCACTGACCCAGTGTCCTACTTGGCAACAGCTATGCCTTTTTGTCTTTAAGCCTTCTATGCATAACCTTTAGGAGTTAGTAAAAACTACCCATTTATAAAACCACAGTGACTGTAAGTGCTTTCAAAAATACTGGTTAGACAGTAGCCATAATTTTTTAAACATAAACCTGTTGATTACAGATGACCCAGATTTAGGTTTCCTGGAAAGAGTTTTTCAGTTATCACATATGCCTTGGTCATGAACACAACGTTACTAGTCAGATGCACAAAGTACAAACAGGATGTGTAATCACAGTGTTTCTGTGCAGACTCTATCACAAGGCTTAAAAGAAATCACCAGCAAAATGCTCTAGTGCACTTTGAAGAAATAGGCAAAGTTAGGAATCACAACTCCAACATTTTACATTCAGGTCCATCTTTCTCCTCTATTAAAATTCCCTTAGAGTAGATATTATTTTTCATGTAGTACATCAAAGGATAATGTCTTGCCAAATGTTTCTTTGAGATTATTATAGAACTTTGGGTTACATTCTGTATTATACTTATCAGACTCTTTGCAGGGTATTATTCATTGTCACATATCTCCACTGTGTCCTCTTTAAATCAGGCCTTACTACAATATTCACTTGCAACCTTGAGAACTGTGCATCCAGTAAGAGATAGTAACACCCTCAACCTAGCAGAAATCCCTTCCTAAATTTCCAGAGTAGAAATACACTCTTCATTAAGGTCTTCATCCTGCATGCTGTTGCATACTAGAAAGCTCCAAAGAGAATTTGATCAGAATTAAGAACATTATTTACTTGCACTTGACTCTGAAAACTCACAGTAAGGGTGGTTAAGGAATAAAACAGGTGAAAAGACATTCAGAGATGTTATATATGATTTCTTTCCTAATCTAAATTCTCTTAAAATGCTCCTACTCAGTTGCCAATGCATAAAGTAGTTTAACTTGGCAGGACTTCTACTTGGAAGAACACAGTGTCCTGAAGCTCGTATTCTTATGCAAAGCCTTCATTTTAGCTTTCAGCATGCAAGGTATACACCATTCCAATACCAACAGGCTAAATCCAAAGCACATATATAAATAGAAAAGGGTGTACAGTTCCTATTGGTAAATGAGCTTAAACTGATGTAAATTGGTTACTCTACAGGGAGCCTAACTGTCATACACAATACAGTAACATATACTCTCCTCTGATCTGGGTGACTTTGTTCTTTCTGGTTTTTATAACCAAAATCCTTGGACTTCTTCCTGAGAGTTACTATGTTAACAGCATTTTGATTTCATCTTGCACATAAGGATACAGCTCTGATAACAGGTATCATAGATAGCTAAGCATATTTCATTTTTATGTCTAGAAGTACCAGAACAACTGAACTGGAAACCACTAGCTTGGATATCAAGATGAATTATCTTTTTAACATTTATAAATAAAAAACAAACCCAAACCAGAACAAACTTTTCAGCATTATCTGATAAATTCAGTGATAATTGAAACTCCTTGCAGAACCATTCCTGGCATTGCAAAATGCAACTTGAGATATAATAGATAACTGAAACCACCATTAGAAGGAATGATCTTAATCTTGCATTAGAAATCGAACACCCTTGTTTGCTAGTATGCTGCTTCCATAAAATAAAAGAAAATTATGCTATTCTTCAGTAATGATCCAAAGTGGTTTAATTATTCTCTTTAAAGTGATTGTATTTTGGACCATCACAGCAGAATATCATAAGAATGTTAACAAATTTTGAAGATTAAAGCCACACTAAAAATGAGCTAAACCAAGTACAGAAAAAACCCAATATTTTATTTATAATCTTCATTTAGTGTTTGAACTACAAATTCTGGTTCTAGAATTGTTTAAAAGATGATAGGTTTTCACAGGTAAATTGATTTCTTGGGGTTTTTGGTTATTTTTTTAACTTTTTCTATCATTTTTTTCACAGAATGGTGCTTTTGGTAAATACAGAGCAAATCATTACATGGAAAAAATAAGGTTTGTTTGTTTTTCTCACTTGTAAAGTTGCTGTTATTATTCCATTCTCTACTGAATAATTTCAAAAATTCATGAGAAAACAAAAGAAAAAAAGAGAAAAAGTGATAAAATAGACCAAATCTCACCACTAGAATTCACCATAAAAATTCCCAAAGTGTAACAGAATTCTTACAAAATTTCCTAGACCAGTTCTTTTAGGGAATCAAGATCTCCTATGAAAAATATGGCAAATGGGAATCAGGGTAGGTTGGGGAAGAAAAAGGGAACGAGGAGGGTAAATAAGTGCAGCAAAAACAGGTTCTGAGGAATACACATAATTTTGTCTGCTTTAGATCACAATAGAATTTTTAATAAATAAATTTCTTTTTCTTTGTAAAGACACTTTTTGAAACAGAAGATTTAGCCCAGTCATTTGTGTCATTTGTTTTATAAACCACCTATTGTTGTCCCCACCCCCTCCCCATAATGTCATAAATGTTTTAGATTTGAGTCTCTTGTACATTGTCTTTTGAGTTCATTCGGATCAATAACGGTTCATGCACTGAACTGTGTATTGAATTTATTGTGTTAACTGTTGTTGTGTGGTTGAAAGGAGACTTGTAAGAGTTATAGTGATTTAGATGCTCATGCTCTATTGCTGGCATGGGCAAGTGACTCTCTATGGGTGTGTCACCTGTAAGCTCATCATCCACATTAATGATCTCTACAGTCCGTGTTGGAGCATGATGGTTCTGCCGGTGATGCTGTTTCCTCATTTTGTAGAAAATTACCAGCATCACAGCAGCCATGAGAGTGATAGCCACAAAACAACCAATTATGATTTTGGTAGTCTTCATAACCTCATCTATTCCTGGGATACCGTTGTTTGCGTCCGTCACAGGAATGGTGAATGTTTTTTCTGTTGATCTTGTGCTCTGTGGAGTGAGTGAGGGTGTCATGTTCGTGGTCTCCCAGTTGGTAACTGGTGTGGGCCCAACCTGCTCTGTGGTCTGTGCCTCATCCTGAGAAGGTTCCACAGTCTCTACTGTGACAGTTGAAAAATATGTGTAACCAGGGTTATCCAGGGCAGTCACATTCAGTGTGGCAGAAGCTGTGGTATTCCCAATAGAGTTACTCACCATGCATGTATACAAACCCGTGTCTTGCACAGTTACCTTTGTAAAATTTAATGTGCCATCACTGAGCACAGCAATCCGAACTCTGTATGCCCCATGTGTCATAACAGATCCATTTGGAGTAATCCAAGATACAGAGGTCAGGGAGGTTGATGCCCGGCATTTCATCTCTGCAGCCATGCCTTCTGTGACGTTGAGGTCTGCTGGTGGCTCCACTATGACTGGAGCATAACATGTGAAGTAATTCAAGTCCAGCTCACCAATGTACCTTCCTTTTAAACTGGGAGGCGTGTGGCAACGGGCACAGCATGCAGTATTGGAGGGTGCCTTGTCTTTAATCCACCAGCTAAGCCAAAGGATATCACAGTTGCAGTTCCAGGGATTGTGATGCAAGTGGATCCTTTCTAGGTGGAGTGGTGTGAACAGGTCATGAGGCAGTAGTGTTAGATTGTTGTGTGCCAGATTGATCTCTACAAGTGACTGAAGGTTATCAAAAGCATTCCTTTCGATCACTTGGATCTGGGACTGTATCATCCACAATTTCTGAAGATGCATTAACCCTTGGAAAGAACCTGGCCGGATGGCAGTCAGGTGATTCCCAGAAAGATCTAACTCATCCAGTTTTACAAGTGGGGTGAGGTTAGGTATCTCTCGAAGATTGCACATGGCAAGGTTCAAATACCTCAAGTTGGACAGACCTTCAAAGGCACCTTCTGAGATGTACGAAAGCCTTTTCAATTCCCCCAAATCCAGCCTCCGGAGAGAAGGGATTCTGTTAAAAGCATAAGAAGGGATGCTCTCGATGGGGTTGTTTCTCAACCACAGTTCCTTCAGTTTTGACAAGTATACAAAAGCCCCATTTGGGATAGTGGTCAGACGATTGTCAAAGAGTTCCAAAGTGTTGAGATTGGCCAGACCATTGAAAGCCCCTATCTCAATTGTTCTGATGTGATTCCTGCTGAGCTGCAGGATTTCTAGGTGCCTCAGATGCTTGAAGCTATTAACTTTAATGATTTGGATTTGGTTCTCATGGAGATTGAGTAACCGGGTGTTGGTAGAGATGCCGTCTGGCACGTCTCTCAGATTTTTCCGTACACAAATCACTTTACTGAACTGGTTGCTGCAGGAGCAAACAGAAGGGCAAGTTTGAGCCCTCACTAGACCAGCCACCACAAGAAGCTGAAGAGCCAACAGCACGACAAGCAAGGGGTCAAATAGGGCCCTGTTAAACCTAGGACCTATCATTATCTGCTGTGGATGTAAGGTCATCTTGTTCAACATTCATAATTTATTTGGTGTTGGTCCTTCTGGAGTTTGAATAGCCTGAAAGAAAGAAAGAAAGAAAGAAGGGAGAAGGAGAACATAAATTAATTTCAAATATTTAGGTGTGCTCTCTAAACAAAGCCTTCTTGAGTCCTTTCAGTAAAGTCTAACAATTTCATGAGACTCTGTAGCAAGAATATAGAAACGCTAATATTTTGTTTCCTGTACAGCTATGTATGTCAGCTGTAATTGGCAATGAGGTAAGAAAAAGCCAGACGGTAGCTTTTCCTTCTAATTCCAATACATAATGCATGTAGCACATGCACATAACAAGCTCTCACATAGTGGATACCTAAAAACAATGTTCTAACTTGGGGCGAGAGTTGAAAGAAATGACAAGGGCATCAAAAAGGCAAAAATGAGTGATAGGAATCATCAGGATATTCAAGGTGTTAACCTTCTTGATACTTTATAAGACAAGACAACAGATAATACGTAGAGCAACTAGAGACTCCTGTTTTGTATGGGCGAAAATCTTTGTCTGTACAAATGTGATTCCCGCATGGGAGTTTAACTAGAGGTAAAGCCTTTAATACTGAATATAGCAGGTCATACAAATGACAGGGGAAAATCTTGCCTATTTCAAATTAAAAAAAAAAAACCAACCCAAAAACCCAACAAAACCATGCTGAGCATCATTTCTTCCCTACCATTAAACAGCAACATCCAATTTCATGATATTTCCTCCTCAACCCTTTTGTTTGGCACCAGCAGCAGAGAAACACTCATTAGTAAATGTGTGCTGAACACAGAAATAAGAATAGCCATTTAAATGCTGAAAAATGTCTCTGTAGCTACAGGGTTGTTGGCAGTTTCATTGGCATCTCTAAAAAATTCTATAGATCTTACTGTTAGGGGAAAAAAGACCTATACACTACAAATAAGCATTACTGTTTTAAGGATTTTACTCCTAATTCATTTGCGATAGTTCTTAAAGCCCCCAGCCCTCGGTTCATTTTCAATTTGCTGCTCAGTGCAAGGTCCCTCTGCTGTAAAGATTAATGAAATTTCCTATAAATCAGCCAAATATAAATTATAGCAAGCTTAAAGCATATTTGTAACCTAGAGCAGCCAAATGCATAATACATGTATTCAGCAAAACAAAAGACTATAAGGCAGTGGTTTTCCACTCCAGGCACCAAATTCTTTCATTTTGTGTAAAAAAAAAAGAAAAAGCTATCTTTCTTTAAAAAAAAAAAAAAAAGAAAAAATATATTAACTTGCATCTCAGAGCAATTCATTTAATGAAAGCCTTTTTTTCCTAATTACATATTCAAACAATGTGTTTTTGAGCATTCATTTATGCATTTTAAAAGAAAACCACCTTGTTATAAAGGTTCAGAACTAGCAAGTATTTTCATCTTATTTTTAATAATTTACTGCAGAGAAAGCCAATATAATGGTTAAAAACCTGTGAATTGGAATTAGAAAGTCTGGGCTGTATCTGTTTGATCTGCTCTGTAAGTGCTATTTATAAAACATCCTTCTTGTTATGAAAGATTCATGAAACTAATGTGTTTTGCAACCTTGAGCAAGTCACTCAACTAACTCTGTGGCTTACATTTCAGTCATAGGACTCTGGAGAACCCTGTGGCTGTAGTGTTAGATCTGCTCCCACCTCTCCATCCTTTCCCTCTGCCAACAACTGTAGTTCTGAACATGGGCTTTGTGGGTTTAGAATATTGTACTAGATTAGATGAAAGGTGGCTGCTGTACACACCATCCTTTTTACAACAGGCTTACAAGGTCACTTATCTCTTCAAAGGTGCTGAACACAATATAAGGAAAAACACTCAAACTAATCTCTAAAATTCAAGTTCCCTTGCATCATAAATCTAACTGTACTAAAACTATATGTAAAAAGGGGATGGAAAGGACCTGGTTTCCATCTTTCTTGCACTGTTATGAAGAACAAACTCTCTGTGTTGATCAAAAGAATTATATCGACATGTCTAATATCAGGTTCAGCTGTTAGTTAAGATCTGTGATCCATGAATTTTGGTTTTGAACAGTAATTAACCATATTCTGTGATAGCTGATTGTATTAGCATTTTTGTTTGTCACTAGTGGCAGGGTTTTTTATTGAGTAGATTTGTCTTTCCTTTCTCTTTTAAAAAAAAAAAAGTTCTAAAACTTACCCCTAAGGAACTGGACTGAATAATGAATTCTATTAACAAGTAATAAAACAGATACAGAAACATACCAAATAAATTAACCATTGGACTGGTGTGGTGATATTATCTTCACTGGAACTGAGACGAGAACTCAGCCCACTACATCCAGCTTTAGAGCTGGCTAGTGTGGCACCAGGAGCCCGTGAGGCAACTAGAGATAGAGGAACCTTCTGTGTTCTGTGTCAGACACACTCATTATTAAAGGCCAGCTTGGCAAGATACCATGTGCTTTATCTATTTTTCTTTTTGCTACCACTCTCATTCCTGTATCTGGGATACCCTGAAGGACTGGGAAACCTATGGGATTTGTAGAAGCAGCAAGTACAGGAAAAGTAAGCAACCTGGCTTTGGCTGGGATGGAGTTAATTTTCTTAAAACCAGTGGGTATAGCCCTGTGTTTCACATTTAGAATAATGTTGATAACACAATATTGTTCTGGTTGTTGCTAATACAATACTCTTTTGGTTGCTGCTAAGTCATGTTTATACTAAGTGAAGCACTGACTATTCATGCTTTGAAGTGAGGTGGTGCACAAGGTGGGAGGGACCATCAGCAGGACAGCTGACCCAGACTGGTCAAAGGTGTATTCCATAGAATATGACATCATGCTCAGTATATAAATTTGGGGAGTTGACTACGGGGGTGCTGTGTCTTGGGAACTAGCTGAGCACTGTTTCGCAGGTAGTAAGAAATTGTGTTGTGCATCATTTGTTTTAATTATTATTATCCTTTTCTGTCTTATTACACTGTTGTTATCTCAACTCATAAGTTTAATTTTTTTTCTAATTATCCTCCCCATCCCACTTGGAGAGTCAGTGAGCAGCTGTGCATTTCTTAATTGTTGGCTGGGATTAAACTTTGACAGGTCACAGGACAGCAAGTGTCCTCAACATCAGCCACTGTATACATAAACACCTTTCAGTTGCTTTTTTCCAGCCTCAATTAAAGCTAATGATGCCAAACCATGCCTCAAGAACTCCAAGGCACTTCCTTCCAGTTCTGACTTCCTGAGCTTGATGATGTCACCCACCATTCCCTTCACCTGCTATTTTAACCATCAAATCTTCCCTTTCCATCACTACACATATGATCCATGGGTAGAAAAAATAACATTTCACTTGAATACAGTACTTCGTTATATAAAAAAAATTATCAAATTATGAGACTGATTAGCAAAAATTATTCAACCCAAACCAAAATGTTTACGTTTCCATTGTAAAAAGATTTTTTAAAAGCTTTTATCTTCTTAAATTCCCTAAATTCATCCAATTTTTGGCTATTAGCTCAAATAATGAATCAGTCACATAAACCAGTTATTTCCTTGTGCTGAAGGCCGAAATTACCCATAGCTTTTACATTTACCTTTTTCCCCAGTCCTATGCTAGCAATGTCTCAATCAAACATATGGCTCAGAACTGCAATCTATCAAACACCCTCAGGGAATTCTGCAAGCATCAGGTTTCTGCAGAATTCAAATCTGTGTATAGTTCAAATACAAGCTTGGTCACTGACTACTTATTAGCTTCTCTCAGTGTTTTGAAGACAGGATCACCATTTTGTGAGATGAGGATGGAACATTCCAGATAGATTTCCATGTTTGTTGGTATTAGATTTTTCCGTGTCTAAGCTGTATCTTCTTTAATATATAGTAAAATATATATTGCCATTTTCTGGAAGATTTTCTGGGGGGCAAGGAGAGGAAGTCTTAGCTTTTGTAGCAATCATTTGATTTAACTTTGGTTTTATTTCCAAAACTAAACTTTTATCCTCCCCTCATCCTTGGAAATACGAGAATCAAAATGAAGCATAAGACCCTATAACTGGGCTTGGTGCTGCTGAAGTACAGCACAGTTGATGATTCAGAAAAGCCATCATAACCAGCAGAAAATAGACTAGGCAATGCTTAGCAAGTTCTCACTTCCAACTAGTGACCTTTGCACGAGGCTAACACAATGCAGTGAGATTCCAGGTGGTAGTAGGAATGTACTAGAAAGGTCCTTTCTTTTATACTGGTGATTTTCCATAGCTCAGAGCTTAAGTATTCAGGAAGTCTTGGTGCAGTCCTTTCACATCAGGGTAATTTAAAATCAAAAATACCTTGGAAAAAAATAGCTAGCACAAAACCACAGTGGAAAGTTCATTTAAAGCCTTGAAGAACATTATGGAACTATTTTAATGGGGTTTATATAAAGACCCATCTGGAACCCTGAACTAGAGTAATTTTCTATTCAGTAGCTTTCTATTATACTAGAGACACATGAAGGTTTAGCTTTACAAATCCACACAGAGAACACAGACCATCAACCAGCTTCTTTAGCCTTTGGTGACAACTCTTTGTCTTCTAAATGTTTTTTTTCCTTTTATTTTTCTTGTATCAAAATATCAACTCTATGGTCAATTCAATAACACTAGTGCCCTCTACTGTAGAGATTTAAAATGCTAAAAAATTTCTTACTGCACAGTCAGTTTCCCAGACACTATACAATTATTAACTGTGCTTCCAAACATGACCTTAAGTCTGTCTGTGGCATTGCTTTAATTACCAAAGAATATATCATCTGTTATTTTAGAACAGTAACACATACTCTCTTTATGGTCATAGAAAAACACATACATACACATGCACATATATATGTTTTGATTTCTATTTCCACGGAACTCAACAAATCTTTCTGCAAATAGACATTTGATATGCATGTTCTGCTCTCCATAGTTTACCTGATACTTAGTGAGTGTTGATGTACTACACATTTTCCTTTGAGTGAAAAGCATTGCTCTCTTAAGATCCAACGCAGAAGATGAAGCAAGGAATGACAAAGCTAATCTACCTCTCCAGATACGCAGGTTTCCTTAGAGACAGCTTGAAAGATGCAGTAGTTATGCTATTTAAAGGTAACTTTGCCAAACGTGATGTCTTTCTTATAGACATTGTAATGGAACCCACAATTTGCTTTTTTATTTTTTTATAATTAGGTCTTAGGCCTGATGTGCTTTGATCTCTCTTTGTTATTTTACCAGGAGAAAGTGGCTATACTCACTCTGATCTCTGAAAGATTTTGCTTTAACACTGGTCTTTGACTACAAAAAAGAACTTATACACCATTCCCAAAGATCTGCCTAATGAGGTATGGCAGGTGGCAAAGATATTTTCCCAAGCTCTAGTGACCCTTAGCTGGATCACAGGCAGTATAGTTGCTGTTGGCAACTCATACTTAGCTTTCTATCTAGTCTGTGGATCTATGAATAACTCAGCAGTGGAGCAGTACAGTGCAAAGGCTGTGGCTTTATCCCAATATATGGCTTACGGTACAGTTATGATCTAACACACTTTGGATGGTGCTGTACATCTGCCACTAAAAAATGACTTGTGATGCTGTATGTCACTGCACTGAAAAATATAGACAGAATCCATCAGATATCAGGTGATTAAACTATCAGAGTAAAATTAAATCATCACAAGTACATCACAGTTAAATCTCTACTAAAGCACGATTAAATTATCACAACTATCCCTCAGCTATGTGTGAGAAAATTTTGGGATGAGGAACATTCAGATCACTTTATACAACCTTTTTCAAGTTGACAGATATCTCAAAATCACAGAATGGTTTAGGTTGGAAATCAGGATATTAGAGACCATCTAGATCCAACCACCCTGCCACTAGACCATGTTGCCCAAAGCTCCATCCAACCTGGCCTTGAACACTGCCAGGGAGGGGTTGTCCACAATTCTCTGAGGAATCTGTGCCAGTGCCTCACTAACCTCATAGTAAAAAAACTAAATAATTATATCTAATATAAATCTACCCACTTTCTGTTTAAAGCCATTACCACTTGTCCCATCATTACATGCTCTCATAAAAGTACCTCTCCAGCTTTCTTTTAGGCCCCTTGAGGTACTGGAAAGGTCTCACCAGAGCCTTCTCTTCTCCAGGCTGAAAAAGCCCAACTCTCTCAGCCTGTCTGCATAGGAGAGGTCCTCCAGCCCTCTGATCATCTTTGTGACCCTCCTCCGGACTCACTAGAACAGTGCTGTGTCCTTCTTGTCCTCTAGCTTCCATGTCGGAGGCCTAAGAGCTGAATATGTGGATGCATGCAGAAAATGCACTTTTGCTTCACTTTATATAGCACAGCTACATACACAGTACATAACACCCTTTTAAAGAGGTATTTGACAGAAAAAACCCTTTGCAAAGATATCTGAATTTTTTAGTAAGCAATCCACTCTACAGTTGCAAATTAACTGGCTCGAAGATTTCCAAACGCATGAAGAGGAGCTAGGTGCATCAAGCAGCTAATTATGCTGGGAAGTCTCTTCTGGTAGTATCAGCACCAGAGAAATGAAAACAATTTCTGTATGGAACAGAGCATGGAGTACAGCAATAAAAATAGGCCTAAATCCCAAGATGACTTTATGCAGAAGCGACTCCTTTGACTCTCTTTTCAGGAACTCTGAGTGCTCTCAGGGCCTGAGACTGATCCCCTTTTGGCAGCAATGTCAGCAGGGGAAGCCAAGGGAATTTCAGTGTAGATACCAGAAGACGAGCACACAATCTGTTTTAGCTCCAAAAATACCGAAACACATGAGGGTAAACCCTCGTCCCAGAACAGAGACAGAACTGTGGGCAGAGAGCTCCACTGGGGTCAGAAATCCTCTACCAACATCTGCTCTGCAAATGTTCCTGCAGCCTCAGGTGCATGTCTCCATATGGCTATGAAGGGTTGGGCTGATGAAACCACATTTCTCAGGACTCACTCACCATACCCTCCTGCTCCCCCACTGCCTTCTCTGTCCTGAAATTGCTTTCCACCTGGCTGAACCCCTGAGGACTAGAGCTTTCAGTTCAAGAGAAGTACAAATCCTTTGCATGCTGTTCCCTGCTCATATACAGTACAATGACACCATTTCTTTTCTCCGCTGAATGTCTTTACCACCAGCAAAGGAACACCTAGAGCATTACAATAACCATCATGCAAAATCAGTAAAATGGGTTACAGTAGATCTCCTATCATTCTTTTCCTAATCTTATTTTTCATTTTTGGCTTGGCTTGGCACCTGAGGTTTTTGGACTGGTTGTTTTTTTAAACAGACTGTTCTGCAGTGAAAACCCATCACTGCAACTATATAGCTGCATATCTTTTCTTCTATTCTTAAAAGTCATTTTACCCTTTTCACTGTTATTAGGACTTTAAAAGTCTCCACAACAGTGTAGGGATCCATTGTAATAATGACTAAAAACCTGTGAGGTTTCAAAGCCCAGCAGGTTTTATCTGTTTGGCTTGTATTCTATTTTTAGTTAAATAAAGCAGAGGCCAAAGCAGGCATCCCTGCAATGCAAACTGATTACTCATGTGACCAGATAAATCAAAACACTCACAATGCAAATTATTCTTCTATTTGCATGTTTTACTCAAATCTGAGATTTTCGATGGTTCCTGGAAGCACGTGAGTGAGTACAGGAGGCAGAGCGAATATTGCTGTACCACAGATACTTCCCAGTTCTTTTCTGCAAGCCTTTTTAAAACTCAGCTGAATCACTAAGACAGTGACCTGAAAGACCTAATTGTGATAGGACTTATTCAATCCTCCTGAATCACCATTGATTCCAGGGGGTTCTATCAAGCATAAGTTTGATTCAGTCAGCCTTTTTCTTTCTTTCTTTCATTTTGTTATATAGAAAACAACTTTATTCACATTATTTCATGTTTCCCCTCTCATGTACTCCTAGGGTTTAAATTTTTTTCCTTAACTTCAAGTAACAGAAATGGATATGAAATAGACATTTTTAAAATGAGGTTTTTAGTGCACATTGGTCCATGCAAAAATATTTGGATGCTAACTGGAAATGAAGAGGTCTTACAGTGTTTTAAACTAAATCAGTCTGGTATGTGCATTTATAAATATTCTTTTACTCCCAAGTGCACTTGTATTCACAGTAACGTTTGTAACATTTGCTAATTTATGGGCAACATCAGACATAATGTAATGGATATTTCTTTAGGACATACTTATTTTTATTAAGATGAATTATTTGGTTTCTTTATTGACCTTTCCTGGATGTCACTCAAAGGGTGAAGACAAAATAGTCTTAACCACAGTGATACAAATAGGAGCAATCTATGAACTATTCACAATGACCCAACTTAATTTTTTTTATAAAAGCCACCACAATGTAGCTTGGTAATAATCCACCCAGAAACAGTCTAGAAATCTAATTGGAATTAACTTTTAAAGTGGGTTAATTATATTGCATTAAATCTTTGTGTGGACACTCTTATTTAGAATTTAATTTAAGCTAAATTGAATCAAGGCCACTGTAATTTCAATTAAGAGTGTCCATAAAAGAATGTAATGTAGTTTAGCTAGTCCGTTTTCAAAGTTAATTTGGATTCATTTTCTTGAGACCCCATGTAGACATTAGGAATTTTTTGTTCTGTATTGACTTGGGCTTGATTCAAACCAATTATGTAAATGTTAAAAAGGTTTTCTACCTCATCACTGACCCCTTGGGCTCTTCAAGTCCTATTTTGCTCTTCTCACTTCATTAATTCAGTTGATCAAACACAGCTTCTCTGAACCTTTGTTATTTGTTTCATCTTCTGTATTTTTCTGGACAGGTATTTATGTAGGAGGAAACAGCACATCTATAACTGCAGATGTTCTAGCTTTGGCTGGAGTAGAGTTAACTTTCCTCCTAGTAACTAGTATAAGGCTGGGTTTTGGATTTGGGCTGAAAACAGAACAGGGATGTTTTAGTTACTGCTGAGCAGTGCTTACACAGAGCTGAGGCCTTTTCTGCTTCTCACACACCCCACCAGTGAGTAACTGCACAAGAAGATCAGAAGGGACACAAATAGGACAGTTGACACCACTGACCCAAGGGATATTCCATACCATATGACGTCATGCTCAGTAAAAAAAGCTAGGGGAAGGAGGAGGAGGGCAGGGAGGGTCTAAAGCTCCCGAGTTGTGGTATTTGTCTTCCCAAGTAACTGTTATGTGTGATGGAGCCCTGTTTTCCTGGAGATGGCTGAACACCTGCCTGTCCATGAGAAGTGGTCACTGAATTCCTTGTTTTGCTTTACTTATGGGCATGGCTTTTGCTTTACCTATCCAGCTGTCTATCTCAAACCATAATTTTTCTCATTTTTGCATTTCCAATTCTCCCCCCATCCTAACCTCTGCATGGTGCCTAGTTGCTGACTGGTTTTAAACCACAACAGTACAAAAGAAATTTTACAATAACTCTGATAACAAAATTACCTTAATTACAGCAGCATGTCACTACATCTCATGTGCCAACCATGACATAAGGGAACTCTTATGGAATGCCTTCAGGATTTCACTATCTTATACCAGAAATACCTCAGTGAGCAACAATTAAATCACAGTATATCTATAACTATTGAAAGCATGTTTTCTTAATCCCTTTCTGGTTTATTATCAAAGCAAAATCACAGATCCCCATTCGGAAGGCATCAGTGAACCACAACAAAATTACTGTAAAAACAACCCTTAATAAAAATTACCTTACTTTCTAAAGCACTGCTCCGTAACAATGCAATTTCCACTCCTGTCACACTGGGGTCATTATTATGAAACACTGTAGTATTTCTTTGTTCTTAGCAGACTAGTAGTGATTTAAGACAACATATATACTACAGTGATACATCATGTCAAACAAACTAGTCTTTGTCTGGCAAGATGCATTAAATTGTATAAATTAACATCCTTTTCAACAACATACAACAGCATTTCAGAGTATCAGGCAAAAATCTGCTGGTTAAGTACATGAAACATTAAAATGTCGATACAAAGGCAAAAAAGTGCTGTGGAATCTAAGATGTTAGGCCTGATTCCTTCCTAAATTTTCCCTCTAATCACAAACTATAAAAACAGATAGAGGAAATCAGATCAGAAGACCCCATAGTCTAAGAACGCACTTACAAATATCCCCAGTACAATGAAAAACAACAACAGCAACAAAAAAGGCAATTAGAGTCTATACTTGCCCTTAAGATCATTTCATCCTAATCTTAGAAAAGTGGAGTCTGGTTTTTAAAGCCCAAAATATCCTTTCCTAAATTACAGTATTTGCATTTTTCCACTAAACATCCTAACGCTGAATATTCATGTTACCCATACAAATCATTCCTGAATCCATGCAGAGCTCTTGACCTTAGTAGGTAATATAAACTGTAAAAACAAACTACTATAGTTTGATGAACACATAATGTAGCTGTGGATCAGAAGTAGTTTCTGTACTTTGGCAACAGAGACACACTGGTAAAATTTCAAGTCATTTAGAAAGATTTAAAGATAATTTTGAGATTAACAAATCAGGATTGTCCATGTCAGTGGCATAAAAAGAATCGAGCCTGTGCCTTAGCAGGTGCAATTTTTCCAAATGCATTTTGTAATATGTGAAAGAGAAAAGACTGAGAGAGGAAAGGGAATTACATTAAAGCAGCCATGCAAAACCTTCACTAATCTTTTTTTGGGGTATGAATAAACGGGTATCTGTATTAGGAAAACAGGTATCTGCTTAAACACTTCTATGCCTTAATGCTGTGACAAGAAAGGTTTTCCTTTTCTAAGGCCTGAATTATTTGATGTTGAGTTGGAGAACTGCTTGATAGGCATTTCATAACCTTTTGTAACTATGGGCTTTATTGCTAGAATGCATTATTCTAAAATACCTTCTGGGAGAAACATACCCAGTTAATAACACACTAAAACACCGGAGTCCATTTTGCATCACTGCATTTGTAGCGGCTAACTGACTCCAAATTAGTCCCTCATTGTGTTAATAAACAAAAAGGCAAAGAGAAAAAGACACATGAGATAAAAAGTTGAGGCTGCAAATAGCCTCAAGTCTGGCAAATGATGGTTAAACTTCCTGTCCTTGGTAACTATGGAAACCCCTTAAGGTGAGAGTGGAACACAGGCACTTTGTGGTCTGCAATTTACAAGCTGTTTATTTAATTATGAAGGAATATGAAACTGTTAGGGGCAATGCAATTATCATACTGTGACAGCGTTTTGAGAGAAAAAATAGGTATGAAGAAATGTAAGAAGTTAATTGTTTTGAAAATTACTTGGTTTAGGACTTCTGTGAAACTGCAGCACATTGTTTTTTTTACTGACATTTGTGATATTTTATTTTTTTTTCCAAAAGGGTATGAGGGACGAGAATTAGCAATACATTTTGCCATAATATCCCTCAGTAGATTCATAGTAATTACGTCCATTCTATGCCTCATGAACAAAACCAAGGTCAGGGTATATTTCAATTAAACCCTAGGTGTTACCAAAGTGCAGCACAGCCAGAATAGGAAGCACATTATTACCAGATCTATCACTGCTGAGCAATGAATAGGTCACAGGTGCTCTTGCATACAGTATTTGTACACCTTTGAATATTACAAGTGGGAAAATGCTTCGATTCAATTTAGGAGGCAGTTGGTGAAATAAAATTCAGAGTGAAACTATGTGACAACTCCAGGGGACTATAACAACTACTTACAAGTATGTTCCTGGATCTGAACAGCAAACTTTGACCTGACACTTCTGTTGTTGGGAGCTACATGGATGTAGGAACCCCAGGGCCATTTGCATACAACAGGAGTTTTGGCAACAGTCCACCCTTGATTGGATCACCTTAATAAGGCATCAAACACGAACACATCCTTGCAAAGCTGTTGAAAGAAGGTAAGTAATATTATCCTAGTTTATGGTTGAAGAAATTGAGGTAATAATGGATTAAATCAGTTGGCAAAATCTAGCATGTATCTATGTGAAACTGCAAGCCTAAGCTTCACACTCCATGCTGACAAGAGGCAATGTGTATTGCTCAAAATGACTGCCACGTAGCAACTGCTAGCTTGCTGCTGACTTCAAGCTAACACGTCTCACAGTGCTGCTCCAGCCTGGTCCTCAGAGCACAGACAGAGTCTGAGCAAAGCATGGATGAATCTTGCTCACAACAGTCCCCAAGAGTGCAAGTGGATATGGTATAATGAAAGGTGTCAACAGCAGAAGCAGGACAGGGACCCAGAACTTCCTGGATCGCATTTCCACCAGAACGCAGACATTGCTGTATGCACTAAAGGGTGTGAGCATCAAGTTTTAAAACGTTGACATGAGATGAACTTTAAAACTAAATTTGATTAAATATTAGAAAAGAGTCTGCCCTATTCTAAAGATTCCTGTATTACTCTTCTTAGCGTAGTACTTGTACGCCTTCCAGAAATGCATTAAATATCCTAAATTTGTAATTTCATCTGTGCATTCTTTCTCTCATTCCTTCTTCTTCAGGAGTGTATTCAGGTGCTGTTCTGGCTTGGTATGCATTATCAAGTAACAGCCGCAAGCTATTGATACTATAGGTGGCAAGTTTGAAGAAATACATCATGAGTTTGACATTACAACTTATCACGTTTGCTGTGCTATTCCTTCTTGAAACTCATTGGCCATGAGAAGTGTTCCTCTCTTCTACCCAGAGTACAGGCCACAGACACAGTATGGTTCACCTGGGACCCAGTTCAGCCCTTCCTACAATGGAAATGGGGAGGGGCCTCTGGGGACCTACTGTCACCTTTTCTTTGTGAACTGTTCTCAAAGCTTACACTTGGCAAGGCTCTCCAAGACATACACTTTGATTTTCTGATCCTTGGTAACCAGAAAGTTTTCATATAGGCCCCATGTCAGGCAGGGTCTTGGCAAGGCCTGAAATGATTTTAAAATATAAATGTCAAAAACAACCTGAAAGAAAACTCCTGCCACAGAGCTGTACAAGTGGCAAAATGTGACAGTCGCAAATTTGTTATCATTTGGGGCTATCCAACTAGCAAGATGAAAATCACTTGGAACTGAACAACAGTTCACATTTGGGAGACTAGCCTCACTAGCTGAAGAAGAATAGGGAAGGTGGCAATAGTTAAGAGGTTTGTAACTGTTTCACATGCAACAGGGCAAAGTATCTCATGCAGCACTGCACCAGTCCAGGATGGCATGAACTCCACCTTTCGCATCTGCAATAACCTTATCCTTTCAAGTATTAATCCTTCTGCCACACACATCTGTTTCTGACCTATTAAAGGACAGATGATGTATCATGGACTGCAGTACTTTTGAAAGATAGTATGCCTCGAAACCATTTTCACTCTCAAGTGACTAATTACTAATATTTTAATTACTGAATTCCAGTAATAAGTGCATTAATGCATTGTCATAGTGTCACACATGTACATATAAGATTACATTTGAATTCGAGAAAAGCTTCATACTGTAATTTCCACAGTGACCTTAATAGGTAAAAAATGGGCTTTCCCTTGACAGCTTAGTCAAGCACTGGAAGCAAACCCAGAGACATAACTATGTCAAATTTTGTAACTGTTTTGTCTACTTTCAATGTTGCAAGCAAAAAAAAACCTTTTTTTTTTTTTTACCTTTAACTTGTTTTGTTCAGATGTTAATCCTGAAGTAACTTGTTCATACCGGTGCATACCATTCATGAAATGAAGCACTACTATAATCCTCTATCATTTATCACAATGTGTTTTCCTGAGGTATCCAAAACATAGAGCGTATCTTTGTGGAATATATGGACTGGTTCAAGAATTGATAATGTAGATCTGTCTGGAAAAGTCATCATTAATGAAGAAAGCTTTAACTGCAGCTTGGTGAAAATCAAAGGCCCCAAAAGAGTATGAGAGAAACAGTAGTATATTAAATGAGTTATTCCCTTTCTGTGCAGACCATCTATAAATCCAAGAGTCATAAATGATAGAGAAGATGTAATGTCTCTAAAACTTTACACTGTGATAAGCTTTGTAGAGAGAAAAAAAATAAAATCACATTTTCACATATAAAAATTGATAAATACATATTTATGTGATGGAGTATCTTCTCTATGTAGGCTGCTTATAGCCTGCTTATTGAAATCACTGGTCAAATTCAAAGTATTATATCAATATGAAACTCAGATCCATGAAAGCTGGCATATACAAATAATAATTTTCACTGAAGTTCTGGTTAACCTTCTTCAAGTTAACCAATTGGACGCAATGCCAAGTATCAGCAGGGCTACCCACTGGTTCAGCTGTTTGCCCTGAAGTACATGTACAGTATTTTACGTTCATGAGCCCATCATAGACTTCCATTATTAACACGGAAAAAAATCACAGTTAAAAATTTACCCCTACAGAAACCAAAGAGAGTTCTGCCTAAAAAGTAACGTACTATTTTAAAATACAGAGATATTAACATCTTGGATTTTAAAAGACTCCAAGAAATTACTCCACTACATTGAAAATGTACAGCAATAGAATGAATCAATCCAAAATTCGGAACAAATTTGAAAATGATCTGTCCAAAGTAGAATAAGTTTGATACTTGATGTTATTCAAGGATATAACTATTCCTGTTCGCAGTAAAGTTTTCCATTACTGTGCTGATTTGTTTACCAATACAAATATAACACAGACAGCAGCGCTACCACCTGTTATTGAGGATGTCCAACATCTGCCATTGGGAAAGGCAGCTGTCCGTTTCTAACAACTTTTAAAACTTTAACCATTTACAGATGAAATGATCCACACTAGGGATACACCTATGGTATAGTCACTGAAAGCTGTACAGACACACTCAATGCAGCTTTAAAGCAGCTGGCAAAACTTAGGGAAACAAATAGTTACAATAAAATGAGGACAATATTGATAAATTCCGAAGTGCTGAATTCACTTGTTGTCTTGGAATTTTTCCCCATTTTTTACACTGAAGGACACAGAGTTAATATAGGAAAAATATTATCTGGTCTAATATTTAAAGATAATATCAAAGAATAAAACAGCCAATGAGGCCTGAATTCAAATACATGTATTCATGCATACACAGGTATACCTAATACACATTGCAAAATGTAGTCCAATACTATTCCTAGAAGATCTATTTGTTTCCTATCAGGGAAATATTTTCTGAACTTTTAAATTCTAACTATTGCTCCAGATTCAGCACAACAAAAATATAGTTGAATGACAAAAGTGCTAGTGTATCCAGATCTCTCTGGCTGAGAACTGTTTTCTGAATTCTTACCTTCACTCCACTCCAGAATGATGCATAAGTAAGTACATTAAATATTTTCAGGCAGTGATTAACAGGGGGCCATGTAAACATTTCAAGTGGACAAGTATGTTGACAGTACAGCCTTCCCATGAAGTGTGCTGCTGAAGAGTTTTGGCATCATCAGGCACTCTCTTACCAGAGTATTTCACACCAATTCCATGTGGGTTTGGACTTGTAAGAGCAATAATAAATAGTTCTTCGATAATACTGCTAATGTTGCATTTAAATACAGGCACTATATAACTTATATATCCCCAGCGCTGCTGTGCCTTACAGACCTACATCACACTTTGGACCGTTTAGTCTGGAATGCTAAATAATTAATTGTAGAGTAGATTTTGCTATTTGCCTGGTATTTCTAGCTCTATTTCCGCTTGTGCAAGCATGCCTAATGGCAGCTATTACCAAGTAATTGTCTGTCAGTATCTGGGCTTGATCTACAAGAATAATTTTAAAACCTGGGTTCAAGCATCTCGGGAAAACACACCTACATTTCTTTACTCTTATTGCTGTCCATATGCTCAATATTTAAGAAAGCTCAGGAAGTGTCAGGATGCAGTAACAGTAGCTGGAGGACTACAGGGAGATATGTTTCACATTTCTCACACAGAAGCACAGAGGTCTCCTTTACTAGACTTGATTTCTGGACTGGGATGTAAATCTCAGAAGGATTTTGTGGAAGACAGGAGAGCTGCTGGGTATCAGAGATAAGGAGCATGCACAGATTTAAGAACTTCCTGTAATACTGCAGCCCTAGATCTAAAACTAAGCTATCACTGTCAGGGAGAGGATGAAGGAATGGTTTGGTTTGTTTTTATATGTGAGCTCATCTATGACTCTGAGGGAAATTAAAAAAAAAAAAGAAAAGTCATATACATAGCACACTCCCATGGCTGCTTTTCTTTGTAATTAATTCTATTCCAGAAGTGTGAAAGCAATATTTTCCTCTGTAATTCCACACAAATAGGCTGAATTCAGTCTAGTTCTCAGTGGGATAAACTGGCATTGCTCCATTCATGTGAAAGAAAACAGAATTACTTTTATTTCTGCTAAAGTTTGTGAACCTTGTTACCCTCTAAATTAGACTGATCCATTCTTGAGGAATATCAGGAGGTTCAGATAGTCAATCATTATGAAAATGCAGCTTTTATAAAATAGGCTTTGAATTATAAAGAGAAGACAAATGCTTTTGTTTTATCCATGTATTAAAGATCACTCTTGTGATTTCTGAAATGTTGAAAAAATAGCAATGGTACATTAGGAATGTATTTAGTTTTAGTTCTTAAAAAAATAAACTTTCCTTTTTCTAAATAATACTTTATCTCCTTTCTTTTTATCTTTATGTCTAGTACCATGAAATAAATGGTTGCAATAGTAGCTATGAACTGAAAACAGCAGACATATCCCACAATGAATGAAGAGAGGCCCTTATCTCCAACATTATAATGTGTTACGCCTGGTGCACATAGGATTTAGGATGTTTTACATTGACTAATAGATCGTAATAGCTTATAGTTATATACTGACTTTTATCTAGAAGTTTTCTTGTGAGCTTTAAATGCCACACTGACAAACTATATATATACACATATCAGAATTACCTTATTCCATGCTGAAATCTAGCTATTTCTGGAGAGAAACATCAGAGATTTTATAGTTTGCCATGTTATATCAAGAAATACCCTAGATTGCTATCTTCAATGACAAACTTTATAAATGCAGTGTGGTTATCTACATAAAACAACAATTAGGGTAAACTTCCCTACTATTTTCAAAAGTGCATTTCCAAAAGAAGGCTTGACTCCAGGTGGAGTGGATTTCTCATTCCCAAGTGTCATATTAAAGAGTATTAACTTCTGTCAGAACACTACCAGAGGACTGATGTAGGATTAGCTTGGAAGAGCAATCTCTTTCTACAGGACTGCTCAAACAGCTTCTTGCAACTCTGTCTTGTTCAGCAGTTACAACGGATCTTTTCCAGGACAGACCCAGTGTAAATAAGCTAGTAGCCCACATCCTTTAATCAACAGTAACATATGCATACTGAGAATATTTTAAACAATATTTGCAGAAGCATGTGCTAGACAGTCCCTCTGACATTTTCTTAAATGAGCATGGGCACCAGTGATTACTTGGGAAAGAATTAGCCATGAATAATCTTACCTTTCCTTAGAAGTGAATAAAAATACTGCAAAAGGGCAGCTGTCATTCGATGGAATCAATAAACATTCAGTATCGGCTGTGTAGACTGCCTTCAGACACAGCTGCTTATTTTCTTATTTAAACCAGGTAACAGATTAATTCTTAGTGGCAAATACTGGAGTTTAATGTCCTCTCTATATGTAATGACAAGAGCAAGAGAGCAAATCTGTTTGAAAATCTTACCATAATTCTTTACACCTCTTTAAAGAGAAGAGTTTTCTGGTGCTTCCCAAAGCAGCCCAGCAATAAAACCTGCAAGACTGCAGTATACTGTAGTCAGCAAAACAGTCTTAATAATTTCTCCTTAATCTATAAACATAGCATAGCAAGACACCTTTCAATTTAATTAAGAGTCTTCCAGGAACTTGCAAACTTCATTTTTCCTTCTTAAATACTAAACCCTCCTTTTTAAATTTCATTTACCTGCAGTCTGGTGTCCAAGTTGCCAGCAGGACTTTTTTTCCTTTACTGTAGTATAATTTGTGAAGTCATTTCAAAATTACACAGCAGCAAAAAGAACAGACTTTTTTTTATTATTATTTTAATGGTTTGGGGTGCTTTTCTTCTCACCAGAATCATTCACATTTATACAAATACAGGTTCATTTTTCAAGATTAAATTTAACAAGCAGTACTTAAGAGCGAGGAAGCCACTTACTGGACGACATTCAGTTACTCTGCATTGCTATTCTTTATCTCTCAATTTTTACTAAAAGGCAAAGAAAGAACGTACTAGGTAGTAAGAGGAATAATTTCATTACTGATGCAGACACAGCAGACAGCACACCCGAAAGTTGGTGTAGGGTTACTACTGTCCTTTTCTTGAAATTCTGACTATCAGACTATTGATTCAAGTATTTTGAGCATGAGTTTGCTGCAAGGAATAATGACTCATTCAATCTGCAACAGAAGAACATTTTCACTTAAGTTTCTCTCTATATATTGTGAAGACAAGGTTTATAGCTGGAACACAAACTTCAAAGGGATCGCTGCTGATTAGTTTGGGCATTCAATCTTTTCTCATACATTAGTTTGAATGAGCAAATCTATCCCAGGTAGTGGCCTTGTGAAGACCTTGTGCCTTTTGAAGGTCGTTGGCCATGCCACCCTGCCTATTGCATAGTGGAGCAATCATCAATAACATGAATAAAATTCAAAGATCCAGACTTCATACTTCAACCAAAGTGACCTGACTCTTCATTCACCTGAGAAAAAAAAAGTTCTCTTCTCTGACCACATACTGAATTTTTATTTGGGAATGTTCTTATAACAGGAAGTTTCCATTTCAATTCAGTGCGTTATCATGTCATTCAGGACAAAACTACTGTTACAGATGCTGAGCCAGTGCCCCACAGCATGAAGAATACCTGTAGAAAGTCCTGACTGTGCAAGTAATAGTGTTTACTGTTAAATATAAAATTCACAGGCCACATCCACAGCTTGTATAAATCTGTATAGCTTTGGCACAGGATCTTGCTCACTGCATACATTTAGATACCTTCTCAAGTCGCTGATCCTACATATTTATCTAAATGCTAGAGACAGACGACTGAGGGGGAATGGACTTACACTTAAGAAAAACAACAAGACAAAATTATACCACCTCTCTTCATTCACTGTTAACAAACAAGAATTAACATTAATTTTTCAATAGCTGTCTGGTAATTAGTTCATTATATTCTTGTGAAAATTATATTCAGCGCCGTAGTTCTGAAAAATGTTTGAACTTACTCAACTGCAGGCTCAAAAAACCACAAATCCCCCCCAACTTTTGGTGTCTCTTTTACAATGATTATTGGATTTCTGTCACAAGAAATAAACAAAGGGAGGTTTCTAGGAGATGTGGATGATGGCTATGAGGAATTCAGTGTTTGATACATAAGGGTCTTCTCTCTACAATGAAGACACTATAGGGTGCTGAGTATAAGTACTTAAATCCCATTTTTATTCCTCTTCTGATGAATTATGATTTACCAAAGCTACACAGTAAGTAGCTAACAAATTCAGGACCAGTACTCAAAGGTCCCAAGTTCAAGCTTTTTTTCTTTTTCTTTTTTTTTTTTTTTTCTAACCTACGTTGTCTTAATTGTATAAAATCTACCTTAGATTTAATTTCATAATCCAGTACTAAATGATAACTTGTTTTGAACTGTAGAAATCAAATGAATCACACTATTTCCCCTATTTGTCCAGTCAGCTCACTCCAGGATAACTCATGGTCCACTGACCAATGAAGTAATTAAAATTTCAGAAAGATAATTGGAATGATCGCTTCAACATGTTTCTATTACACTGTTTGTGACTTGTCCCTTCAGGCAGATGCCATTCTCTTAAGCAATACGCAGAAATCTTACCTTTCTGTTTAAAGTTACAGATCCATCTTAAACACAAGTTAATGATGAATATTAGAGGAGATCACAGCCTTCCATTATCTAGAATGTTTGGTCTTAATGAGGCCTGACAGCACTTCAGCTGAGTTTGAACAAAGCATGGTAAACTATCAGGAATTTATCAGAAAACAGCACCCATGTTCTTTGATTCCTTTCTTATACAAAGACCAGCATGAACTAATAGATTTTTTCCTACTACTCAAAGAAGTTTTTTGCAAAATCTGGAAACTGCAAAAACATTTGCCAAGAGACTACACTTCAAAAATTATTCAGTAGCTGATTGAAGACCGGAAGTTTATTGTCCAAAATGCATTTAAATACCCAATTTTGTTATAGTTCACAGCATAACTCAAAATGTTGGAGTACAAAAAAAATTGTTCATACTCATGTCACTTTCTGGACATGAAAATGGCACTTGTCCAAACAAGCCACTCTTTCAGGGATTTTTTTTTTCCCTGTACTTGCCTACAGATACCTGTTCTACCTGAGCAATGCCAAAGATCAATCTTCATAAGTTAAACATGTTATGAAAAAAAGGATTATAACTTGGTTTTTTGCAGACAGTTTAGGGATTATTTACCCAACCACTTTTTCACTCACAGCAAAACTGAGTGATGTGTGCATATTTGCCATTAGTTAGAACTTTCATGTGAAGACAATAGTTCTGTGCCACAGATAATGGAGTTATTCCTGCAATACATGTAGTAGAACTGTTATGCTGCAATACTTACAATTATGAATTTACACCCTGCTGCTGAAAGATGCTGGAGGGGTCATTACTCAGCCTGAACTAAATCTTGATCTTGAAATTCAGCAGAGAAGCTTCCTGACTCAAGATCAGAGTGTTATATAATCTTTCTCTATAAAGGGTCAGATAATTAAAAAAAAAAAAAAAAAAAAAAAAGGAGAAAGAAATAGCTCACCTCAGTAAATTACTACAGCCATATCTGTCTCATTAGTCCCACTGACTCAAGTGGTATGTATGAAAAAAAAAAATAAAAATTGCACCCCAGCAAGCTAAATATGAAAAAAGCTCTTTTATAATTATGAAGTAAATATGATTTTCTAGGAAAAAACCACTCAGGTGCGATATCGTATTTTAAAGTGCCTTTAAAAAATATTCTAATTTTTTTAATAATCTCCTCCCCCATTCCAAAACCACTGCTGATAGAATTTACTGAATAGTAGCTTGTTTTGCAGTACTTGAAATGTACACAGTGATTTTGATGATAATAAACTATTCAGAAGCCTGGAAATACTTTTTGCAGAGCCTGGGGATAAAAATCTAAACAATTTAATTTCCTCAGACCTTACAGGAGAGTTTTATCCATCCTACAAGATAACCCCAAACCACTATCAAAAAGAAATAATTTTTAATTAGGCTCTGAGTAGACAATGGTGGCCCCAGTAAAATCATTAGAAAAACACTTTCTTTCCGCAGATGTTCATTATACTCCATATGGTTTTAGAAGAAAGAAATACAGTCCTGTTGCTTTTTACAAGGTCTCTGTTATTTGTTTCCCTGTTAAAAACTACATCACATTCCTCTCTCACTCACATGTGTTTTCTTGTGGGTCAGTTACAGATAAACATAGATATTTGGAGATGTAAAGGACTGAAGCAAGCCTACTTCAGGATAATCAAATCTTTAATTCCTGAAGTAGGAGTAAGGTATCTACCTAGTTTTGAGTATCGAGCCAGAGCTGCTATCTGAAGCTTGTTATTGTATTGTTTATTGCAATTTTTGAGGAGTTTTTAAAGTCACCTTATATTGGGTTAAGTAATATATAGATTGCCTATTTCTAAATTAGAAAAAGAATCCTTAATTTAGTCTCATCCCTTTTCAAGTCCTTAGAAGTGCTGCACTCCAGACAGAAATAAGAAAAATGCTGGAGCTGGAAAGTGCAGAATTACAGTGTGCAATGGATGTTTACACAGAGGGTATGAAACCATTAGCAGCCCTTTGAGACGGTCCTGAGAGACTTGGATTCAACAACTTGGAATATTGTGCCATGCAAATGAGACAGAATTGCTTCTGGGGAGAAGTATGAAATGGGAAGATGAGAGTGTCTTTGTTACCATTTTCTATTTCATAACATAATCAGGCTTTCAAGCTGCTAAGACCACGTATATTTGTTTGCAATGTGGGGTTCCAGACAAATAATGACATTTACAAATGTGATTCCACCATTCCAAGGATGTTGTCCCAACTGGCTATTCTTTTGTTATTTCAGAGATGAATACATATATGTATAAACACACAAAGCACACGTTTTTAATTTCACTGACACACATGCTTAAAAATAAGGTAGGGACTGGAATTAAGGTCTTAAAAGAGGAAATTAACTCACTTGTCTACTGACTCACCCTAGCTTAGCCTTGTTTGAAGGTAGTCACGTGTTCCATTAATTTGAAATCTAATTATGTTCTACTGCTAAGCTCAAATGCAGGGAACTGCATGTACCCAAGGAGACATTTCAAAGAGCTTTCCTCTGTGGAACATCTGCAATACCTATTTTTAAATCAGGACCCAAGATTTTGCCTTCACTGAAACGAAGCTAATCTCTGCACAGTGAACCAAAAGAGCATTCTCCTAATTAGCAGAGTCTGTTTTGGGCCAGACACATGTATGAGAGAACTCCACTCTGGTCCTCAGAATCAATCAGAATCGCCTTCAAATATATCTGGTGGACTTGGAAAATATACGTTTCTTTATGACTGAAAAATTCACATTAAATTAAAAAAAAAAAAGAAAAAAAAAGAACTTGCTAACTGAATGGTTTAATTAAAAAGGCTGAAGAAATCTCTGAGTTCCCGTCCATCCTCTGGATTGAACAGCATTGGGAAACAAGTCCACCAACAAAGGAACGAAACTATCTAAAATTCACTCTGACTTAGTTCTAAGATTGAATCACTTGAGAGAATCTTTCTTTGTTGGAAGATTATTTGGTTTTAAAACACAATTCTCATGTAATAGTTGATATCCTTATGCCCACAAAATACTATAGGTTCTCCATTTAATGTTTCATTTGAAAAGATGTCCAGCACAGCAAGGAAGACACACATCTTACTGGGGCTGAGATTCAGAATGTACTAGGATGACCTCCTAAAACTCGGCACCATCAAAGATTTCATCTAAAAATCTGTCACCCACGGTTTTGGTCCTTCTGAAACCTTAAAAATCAAATTACATTAAACACAGAAAGTTTTCCTCTTATCACCATGAGAGTGTACAAGTCAATAAAAATTATCACAGTCAATAAAAGTCAGCAAAAATCACTATTTTAAAAATTACATGATCACTGGAATACAGAAATCACTATTGGTTTCTAAGAACAGCTGTAGATGGACAGTGCTTTTATAATCCATTAAAGGTATCTTAATTTGTACATCCTTATCAGGGTTCCACTACTTCAACAAATTAGCACTTCAGAGGAGCTTTATCTGAACACAGAGTGTTCCATACCGGTGGCTCCACAATCAGCAATAAAATACAATGAAACTACATTAAGAGCACAGTGTGCTAGCTTGAGCAGCCTGTAATTTAATGAGCTTTGTTAGCTTGGCCAGGGCGATGTCAACCTGCCTGTAAATGGAGATAAACAGATAGAAAATAAATTTTTTACCAAGTCCAAGTTGAAAGTGTCTGCTCTGGCTCTCACCAAGTTTGTTTCCCCCCACCCCCCCCCCCAGGATCAATTAAAGACAGTCTGTGAT
The DNA here is from genome assembly GCA_027925045.1 of Hypotaenidia okinawae. Classification (NCBI taxonomy): domain Eukaryota; kingdom Metazoa; phylum Chordata; class Aves; order Gruiformes; family Rallidae; genus Hypotaenidia; species Hypotaenidia okinawae. Next base: position 12,437,543 of record BSDF01000006.1, read on the forward strand.
TATTACCTAAGTGTTGCAACTCCAGACAAGGGAAGGGACTCATGGCTCTATGCTCTATAGCAGAAGTAACTGTGCTTTCATTTCATTGGCATGCCAGAGCCCTAAAATGAACTCTTTCCTTCTGCCTTACACAATTCTCCAGCCACATTGTTAGCTGCTTTCAGCTTCATGTGAAATATCAGGTACTGCTCATTGCTTAAAGCAGGACACTAGGCCTCATGCTTGTGTGGCCTGATCCAGCACAGCCAAACCTCTTCTAGATAACCACAGCCGCCATATGATTACATGGTGCATAGTGGTGTGTCTGCAGGGGAATTTATGGGCATGCCCTGCAGGCAAAGGCGGCTGGGCAGCTGGGGGCAGAGCAGCCAGGGTGCAGAAAGGCTGGGGATGGCTGGCAGTCCCTGCCAGCCTGCACTGCATTAAAAAAATAAATAAATAAATGCGAGAGCGCAAGAGCTGCTGACAGCCCACACACTGGATGATCAGTTCCTTTCTGAAATGAGGAAAGTAAAACAACACTCAGCAGTGATGAAAATAAGTAAAAGAGCAGCCCTGAACTATCACTTCTCTCAGCATTGCAGGGACTGGCTTTGTGCCCAAGGCAAAATTACATCAAAACTCTCACACACAGCTGAGCAACTGAGAGGGAAATACTGGAGTGTGCAGGGACTATCTGAGTTAACTTCCCATTTCTACTTGATCCTAAAAGCAGCTAAAGATCCCGACCTCAGGATTCAGCCTAAACGTCAGGGGTTTTTTTGCAGTTTGGTAGCGTTGTTAGGTGATGCAGGGATGCCCCTATAGGAGCCTTAAAAATGCTCATTCAGTAAAGCTGCAGGTCCCCACTGCCATGCTCTTACATCTGTGCCTCACTAAAACCAAGAAGCCCCTATAAGTGCTGACATCCTCCCCCAAAAAAGCAGTTGGTCTCTACCACTCACCTCTAAGAAATACCATCAGGGTAGAGGCTTACCTGGATTTAGATGTGGGGGCCAGTGGGTGTTTGTCGGTATTGTGAATATACGATGTGGCTTAAAACCAGAACTTCACTGAACTGAATTAAAAAAGCTATAAGATCCTGTGTTTCTAAGTTGGCATTGAAATATATACACACACAGAGATATAATTAGGTGAATTGAAAACTCCCTTACGCACAGGTTATTTTATAACTGCCATCTGTGCAGGAATTCTATACTTTCCATTGAGGCACTCTGCATTGCCCACTCTCAAGGACAGGGAAGTGAATGAGAACAATCCTTAGGTTGAGCTAGCAAGACAGTTCCTCATCTGCTTCCCTCCATATGAGGGGACATAAGAGAGACACTACAGATCAGCTAGCTGCAAGACAGATTAATATTTAATTTTTTAATGTGATGAATGCACTAGATCATTACAGTCTGAAACGTGAAGGAGCTCAGATAGTTGAAATCAATCCACAATTCTTCTTTCTTATGTCAATATCTGCATTTTTTCACTTCAACAATAGCTAACATTGCCAGCTGTCTAAAGCCATGTTGTGAGCTGTTCTTTATGCTAAGTTAGGGTCACTGTCTGAGAGATCAGCTTGTCTGAGAATAATCAGCATACTGTACTCAACTTTTGCCAGGGAAAAGAGCTGTTTTTGTTACCTCTCATTTCAAGTTTAATTTTCTCTTCTTAATCTGAGTTTTAAAGGGTCTTACACAAGTGTCAACTCTGTACTGCTTGATGATAGAATTTCATTAGTCTAAGATGACATTTCAGGTTTTGTTTTAATCATTTCTGGTGTTATTGCTTCCTGCAGGGAAGGATTCTTTTAAATTGTCGACATATTGCTATGCACAGTAGAGACCTCCCTTGGCAGGACGCAAGAGAAAAATCACGTACTGATAGCTATTCATACCCCAAAACTGAATAGAAAGTAAGAAGGAATAAAGCAGTTAAACTCTGAGCATGGCCATCTTGTGCAAAAAAGGGTAATTAGAGGACAAGGCACGTTCCAGCTCCTGTGACCACAGTCCAAATATAAATATATGCCATTTCCTTCTGCACTAAACATAAAAATAAGTATGTGTATTCATATAGAGAGAGCATGCCTGAATATATTGCAACTTTATTTGCATCAGCAGTATCCTTTAAATAGAACCAGAAATATTCAGCAAAATATGATACAGATTGTAGAAAACTATAACAGAATTTTCTACCCCACAGCTGTCAAAAGCCAGGGTCTATATTTTCTAAGTTAACTTGTATTTCTACAAATTTACAGTTACCCTAGATATCTGATTTCATTAAAATCAATGCCCAGCTCTCAAATGCTATTCCATTAATTGTTCTAAAGAAAGAAGTTAGCCCTTAGAATGCAAACAGAAGAGTCTGATCATTGCATGCTCAAAATTAAAGTTACATTTTTTTAGTGGTGCATATAAATAGAATTTAAGCATTCAAAAATTTAGTAAGATAAAGAAATGATTGACAGAATTTTTTTAGTATCTGCTAATTCCCTTTCTTTTTAGCTTAGACAAAGACAAACCATTGTTTTAATCGCTTGTTTTCATAAATCTCTCTAAAGCTTAAGATCTCAGTTTAAAAATGTCCTTTTCCTACATATATGCAGAAAATACTTTTTGTTTATTAGAAAGATCATGAAGAGCCATGTCAATCTTAAAAACAAGATTAACAGAGCTACTAGACACCTATTTAAATTTTACATTGGTTAGATATTTATATTTTCCATTAAAGGAATATTACAAGAGTGTGGTGTCAACAGAAAATTTAACTTAAGCCCAAGAGATTATTTCACTGCTTTTCACCTTTTTCTCTTTATATTTTAACATTTTTCTGTGGTGCAGTGATCACAAATAACAGCATTTTGTTGGCACAAGAACTGGAGAAATAAAATTTGATTGGTGTTTATTCATTATCCAAGCTGAAGAAAGTGCAGAGTGCAAAGAGCACATGCATTAGCTATAAAAAATTCTGTCAGCTTTAATAATTTACATTATTATTAGTAACACTGTGTGAGCAGGCATATTTCCCAGGATTCTCTATGCACAAGGCAGTGTCCAAAATTCATGCCTTTCCTGTGGTTAGGCTTTATTATTGCATGAAAAATAACAAAATAGCTTAACATATAAAATATGAATGTTTCCATATAGACCTCTTCAAATTTAGCTGCTGGTACATTTTCTCCCTCAGGATGCCTTAATATTCCCTCTTTAACAGAGCCATTCCTACCTCCTTTATATTTAGGTCATGATAATGAGTTACCTGCCTTGGTGAGTCATTGTGCTGCTATTGACAATTCTTATGATTTTATAATGAGATATTATTTTTAAGTGTCAAATTATATTACCATCCTGCAGTCAGTCATGATGCTTTCTGTACTTTGAAATGCCTACTGGCCACATTTGTATACTGACATGTGCTGCAGAAGCAGCTACAGTCCATGTGTAAATATCCACTGCTTTTTGCTATTTAAATTTTGTAAAATAAAGCCAGGCTTCCCTGAGAGTTAATGGCCACCTCCTAGATTTGATTTTATGCTTAGTGGACTGAATAATAAGACTGGTCAGGAATTTTATACTTTTTTTTTTCTCCTTCACAAAATCCTTAGCAATATGACAAATTTGCCAGGGCTTCCAGGGGATTGGGAAGCTCAAAAAACATGTCAGCCCCTGTTTAGAGACAATATCTAGCATTATCGTTTTGCCTGCTGCAGGGTGAGAGGCCTAGTAGCCCTGGAGCACATACCTTTGAAGCTCTGTAAGTCTGGCTGAAGCTGATTCTCCAAGAGTTTCTTGGTGCCCGTCTTCACACTAAGGCTGATAGAAGGAGGAATTCTAGTTTCCTCAGCATCTCAGGATTTTATTTTTTGGCCTTTTTTTTTTCTCCCCTAACTTCAGTTTGCTTAAAACAATATCTCAGACTTTCTAGTCCACATGGAGTTTGTAATGTTCATTCTGTGACTGATATTTTTCTGGTTTTACTTTTTATTGGTGCAGCAAAAAGTTTCAGCACCCAGCCGTTTTACTGCACAAAGGGATGGGCATGTGTGGTAAGAATGGGATAGTCTGCAGGAAGGTGAGGATAATGCAGGTAAAATGTATTCTGTGTTGCAGGGGAAAAGCTGTGCAGAGAATTGTGAAGATATGATAGATAACTATTGTCCTGAGTAGAGGATAGAGTTGATTTTCTTTCTAGCAGCTGGTGTAGTGCAGTGTTTGGGAGTTAGGATGAGAGCAGTGTTGATAACACTCTGATGACTTAGCTGTTGCCAAGCAGGCAAGGGCTTCTCAGGTTTTCACACTGCCCTGCTAACAAGGTGGGGGGCATCCAGGAAGCCAGACCAGTGACCTAAGGTAACCAAAGGGGGTATTCCATGACATGACATCATGGTCAGCATAACACCTGTCTAGGATGCATGGTTTGAGGATGCTCTGGCTTCAGGACGGCTCTGAGCTGTCTGGTCTGTGTTGTGCTTTTGGGTGAGAAACTGCATTGTATGTCACCTGTTTTGGATATTTTGCTACAAGCACTGTTATCGTTATTTCTCCCTCTCTGTGCTGTCCCAGCAAACTGTCCTTATCCAAACCTACAAGGTTTGCCTTTGTCTTCACCTTTTTTTCTTTTTCCTCTTTCCCCCTTCCCCCTTTTTCCATCCCGCACTGGGGGTTGGGGAGAAGGGAGCAGCCGCATGGTGCTCAGCAACTATGAAAACAATTTCATAGTGCTCAAAAAAACACATTAACTTCTGGAATTATTAGGGAAAGAATAGGAAACAATTACATTGCCATTCCCTCTTTAAATCTTTGATATTCCTACTTGAACACTGAACCACATTTTAGAAAGGATATGGTGAAGAAAGTTCATAAAAGTGTGGCTGAGATGATGAAAGCCATGGAACAGATTCTATATTGGACATCACAAAGTGGACTAGAATTCTGTAAAAGAAACAGGAGGGCAAAATAGTGGAAATCTATAAAACAATACATGCTATAGAAATAATGAATAGGAATTGACCGGGTTATTCTGCTTCTCATTTATACACACATTAGACAGTAAAAAGTGAAGACACCAGGACAAAAAATGAAATACTGTTTCAGAAGGCAGATAGTTAAACAAATGGATGCTGGACAAGCATTAGGAAGAGCAATCCAATCAGAGTGATTAAATATAAATCTGCTTCAGGTTCAGAAATTCATCTGAGCCAAAACCAGTCAGAGACTGAGCTAGGGAAGAAGCATAAACAGTGGACCAGGTCTAGCCCTTTGGTGTGTTCATATAATTCTTGCTGGAAAAAGAATACCAGCATAGACAATCCTGGGGTGATACTGTATAGGGTATTTTAACAGAGGTATTCATCATAAAAGCAGTTACCTGGGTAATGTTACTTCACAAACTGAGATGACAAGCTAGTAGAACGAACAACTATCAGAAGTACCATAGTAATAGCATCCCAAAGACATCCCAAGTTGAAAATACTCATAAGTACATAATTACTGTCTTTTCTTTCTTTTCCTGTATTCTTCCCTATATATCTACTTTGTGCTGCTACAGGAAAAGGATACTGAACTACAAGGACCTGCAGTCTGACTTGGAAAGACCATTCCAATGTTCCTGTTGTTAAGAAAGAATTCCAGAGGTCAGAGACCAGATGTAGTGGCTATATCATACGTTATAGGGAACATGCTGATCAGATCTTCCAAAGCACTGATATTCCTGAGACACCTCCTGGTGAAACGAAAAAGGAGATATCAGAGCAATATGAGAAGAAAATGGAAAGAGCTAATTCATAACTTCGTTAGATATGGGGAGGTTTACCTTTTTGATCTTGCACTGCTCCATGATTTGGAACATAAATCTGAAAACAAGTTTGTGACTACAGCACAAAAAGAAAATAGAGTACATCCCACAGAGCGTGAATAACGTTCACAGCAGAACTCTTAAATACTTAACGTTGATGGTGGTGGAGTCAAGAGAACACAAAACAAACCTGGTCCTAACTGGATTGCTATCTGCGTAATGAGTGGGACATTTTAATGTTGCTGGTACCAACTAGTTACATGAATATTGTTCTTTTAACAAATCTGGGGTTTTGTTGTGGGTTTTTGTTTTTTTTTTTTTTAAATAAACCCACATCTCAAGAAACCTGTCTTTATTCAAGCAATGTAGAAAGATTTATTGAGTTAGTGGAGATGTTATCCAGTAACAGAGTGAAATAATAAAGAATTCTACAGGTGGTCTAGGAGCCTGAAAGAAAAAGTCTATCAAGTGTGTCCAGTGGAACTCTAACAGATAATACTGCATTCACTACCGTAATACAAAAAAAAAAATAAATCTAAGTAATAATAGGATTCTGCACTATTCACCACTGGTGCAGACAGAAACAATTTATTTTCCTGTTGTTGAACAGCTGACATTCTATCAATGCTACACAGTAAAATAAGAAGACAAATAGAAGAGAGTGGATTTCTTCCTCCACAAAACATGTTTCAAAGTTAACCATCACAGCAAGAAAACACAGTGAATAGAAACATTTGAAATGACAGTACTATACATATGGACTTGAACCCATTCACACTTATGCACATCTTCATGGTGTGCACACATACAAGTAACTGTTCCTCGTTCTCAAGCATTCTGGATTAAGTTCCCACGTCTTAAATCACTTTAACAAGCTGAAAAAAATAAAAATCCTTGTTTGTGTAGTCGGCCAAAGTTTAGATGCCAGCAGGGGAATTATCTTAGTGTTTGAATCCTTGATTTGGTGACTGTAGCTATTAAAAACCAGATATGTTATTTGCCACTACAACTTATTTTGAACTAAACACTAACTCTTTACTTAAAACCTAAGATTCAATATAGGAGAACATCCTCTAGATTGCCCAACAACTGAAATTGCAGAGCACATATACAGAAGCAGAGTAAAACCTAAAGGTAGGGAGATAGACTAGTCCCTCAAAAAGAGCTTACATTTTCTTTTTTTGAGTATTTATTTTTATTGCATGGCATAATGTGGCCTTCTCAGAATCTTACAAACCGAGATGAATATTGACCTATCCTTGTTCCCAGTTCCACTGACTCAACAAGATTGGGGCAATTTCTGATTGTCAAAAGGGGAACTTCCACTTACCATAGAATCACAGGATCACAGACTGTGTTGGGTTGGAAGGGACCTTTAAAGCATTTAATTCTAACACCCCCCTCCACTAGCCCAGGCTGCCCAAAGCCCAACCTGCCCTTGAGCACCACCGGAGAGGGAGCAGCCACAGCATCTCTGGGCAACCTGTGCCAGGGCCTCACCAGCCTCATAATGAATCTTTTTTTCATAATGTCTAATCTAAATCTAGCTTCTTTTAGTTTAAACTCATTACCTTTTGTCCTATCACTAGAATCCCTGATAAACAGTCCCTCTCCAGCTTTCCTGTAAGTCCCACTGCAGTGTTCCAGGTGGAGTCTCACCAGAGCAGAGAAGCAGAATCAATTTGTATGACCTGCTGGTCACACTGGTTTTGATGCAGCCTGGGATATGGTTATTCTTATATTAACTTTTCAGAATTTTTCTACTAAGTGTTTTCTAATAAGTCATGTTTGGTTTTTTTTTGCTTTTGTTTTTTTACCTACTGCTATTCATTACAGACTTATGAGTATTTAATGACAGTACCACATAGGCACTAAACAACATTGAATTTCCACTCAGCATTAGCTGAATAATAATTCTGGTGCCAGAGAAATCAATAAAGTGAGAGCAAAGACGATTTAACATCAAATGCTTTCAACTATCTCTCTCCTATTCATCATAGACCAAGATACAAAGACATGATAACTTGATAGAAAATCACCGTTTATATCCACTGAACTCCGTGTCTTCTACGTTTCAGAATTCTTTTTTTTTTTTTAGTTTTATGCTGTAGTCACATAGGCATTTTGTGCACTCACATATTAATTACAGTGGTTTCTTTCCTTTTCCTTCTAGAGGACCTGTCACTAAAATTAAAAATGTTGTTCAAAGCACATCTAAGCAAGAAGGTGACTTTAGGGTTCATTATCTAATTGATCAAACAACCTGCTAATTAAATGTATCTGGGCCTAATCAAAGTAGAAACATAATGCAGAAACAGTGAAACTGTCAACTAGGTACACGAGACTCCATCAAGGCCACCAGAATTCACTATATTGCTTAATTACAGTAAAGCCAAGATTTTCAAAGGAGCCTAGAGGAGACAGTTGGCTGTGTATCTTACATTGCCCTGAATATGTTAGACCATGGTTTGAAAGTGCCTGCATTTTCCCAATAAGCTCTGTTTCACATGAGAGCTCCTGCCAAGCCTGCCTGGCTCCTGCAGTCTTGACTCAGTGCATATGAGGCTAGTGTAAAATCTACACTGCATTATTTAAGTGAATGGTCTTCATGGTTCCATAGACAAAGTCAGACCTATAGATCTGATATCTCTCTAGTGTACAAAAACACCCCAGCTTGTTTCTATTGCTTAAAAGAAATGAGATGCAACAAGGTATATTAAAAACTGGCTTATGCTTTCTATTAACTGCACAGCCAGTAGCATTTTACTTTTCATTAAGTCTATCCCCATTCTGAAAATACAAACAAGAAGCTGACAATGCAACTTCTAATATCTATGACTCATTTAAAAAGAAAAGAAGATAGGGGTGAAGTTATTTTATTCCTCACATGAATAGAACCTTTTCCATACTCAAATGATATGACAAAGATAGTGACTGCATCCTTTGAGAACAGATTTAATAGTCTATGATTGATAACATGGGTTGGAGCCAGAGAAAATATATGCTTTGGTCTATCTGAGCAATTACAGGCTGGTCTTACCAATTCAAGACTAATCTATTCAACCAAGTCTAATATATACTTCGCACTCAAATGTTTCCTATGCAAAGGTGAACTGTGTTATTTTTCATTACAACTATTACATACATTGCACTAACATCTGGAAGTCCAAATCATAATGGTAAAGCTGAAACAATCTTACTCCAAAATTCACCTTAAAAATGAGAACACATGCAAAATGATTTTTTTAATGCCATGCAATACATCAGGAGGATTACTATGACCCAAAGTCTTCTGCTCTGACTTGTGAGCAAAACTCCAGTGGTTTAATGATGTGAATAAAAACTCTAAGGCATGGCTCTACCTGGTGTCATTCCTGGTTAGTGACCAAATGTGCACTACTATGGTGCAGATTGCCCTGGAGCCCAGCGGAGTTTCTTCCTTATTTTGTAGAGTGGCATCTCCAAAATGGAAGAAATTAGCTGCTAATGCTGTTTACACAGAGCTGGCCACATTTCCACTAATTGGTTGAGTTTTTTCAAACTTCTAATTACTATGAAAGATATGTAGCGATAACGTCCAATTAGAGATATATCTTCTGTCAGAGAAGTGATTTGCAGCCGTTTGTCTGTGTACAGGAGAGATCTCCAGTAATAATTAATATGGAAGCATTTCCGTAATGCAAAGTAGGATGGAGCTCAAAGTGTGTCTCAAAGAGAAAACTGAAACAGATAATATGTTTTTATAAATATAAACTAAATAAAAATAGGTTCCACTGTAACACTCTAATGAAATTCACAAAACAGAACAGAAGGTAAGAATCAGGGGGAAGAAAATGTAAAAGCCTATGTTTTTATTCAGGCTTTGCAGTCCAGCCAGACATCAGAGATTCTACCTTTAATCATGTCCTCAAACATGGCATTTGCTCCTTATGGGAAGTATCAGCTGATTTTAAACCCACTTCTTTCTGAGATTAGTTCGATATATTTACTACAAGCCTCCCAAACAAGACCAATATACTCTGATTTGAATGTCAACCATTGTGGGAATACCTAGCCACTGGATTTGCGTCTTTTATCAACTTCATGCTCTGGAGCATATGAAATGCTATTAGAGCAAAACAAATTATAAAATTATTTTGTTTCCTTGAAAGTGTTTCAGCATTCAACAAAAATTTCTATGGAGATTTCATATGTATATCAGGAAGAAAGCATACATGTATAACAACATATATGTCTATAGATGTATGAACTAAAATAGGAAATTGCAGCTACTTTTTCAAAGAAATTTCTTATCTGACTTGCATTTTTCAGAGACAGCAAGCCATTAATCATCAGTACTACTCAATTTGCAGCAGTCCTTTCCGTTCTCTCGTTTTACATTTGAGTTATTTTTACAAGGTAATTAATTGAATGACCTTGTCTAAAGTTGAAAAAAAGCCCACCAGCTACTAACAGGTATGTGGAAAAAAACTTCCCAAAAATTTTCAGCCTTTCTCTAGGTAATACAAGACCGGCAAAGAGATGCATTAGTTCAGAGACAGACATTTCCTGCTGTTCCAAAAGTCTAGCACAGCTAGCAATTTCAGAGCCTACTGCATGGAGTCAGGAACACAGATTGAGGAAGGAGCTAAATCCATAAAGCTCTGAAGTCTTAAGAAGGCTTCACTTTCTAATGTTACGCTATATAAAAATGAGACAGAGGAAGCAATGCTGTTTCTCTGTCTTCACCGGTGTGCTCCTTTTAGCAACTGCCAACTTTTCTTATTCCAGGAGCACCTTTTGCAATGTAGAAAAACCTCAAGAGCTCATTAGAAAGAAACCCAAGATAAAAAAATATTTTTCCCTTGTTTCAATGACAAGGGATTCCCATTTTCAGGTTTCCATGTCCCTAGAAGTTTTTAGAATTGCATTTTATATATATATTCTTGCCCTCTAGAAGCTTTGCAAGAGAAAGACATTTAAATCCTTGAGTACTCCGTAAATGTTCTCTTTATGTATTATCTTAAGTAGAGAGATAATTTTTTTTTTTAAAAAGAATTAGTATAGTCACAAAAGTGGCAACTGGCAATGATAAAGCCTGAGCTGTTTTCCTGAAGCCAACAGTTTACAAAAAAAGTCATTGCTCACAAAAGCTAGAACAATTTTTGATCTGACTTTGAGTAGACTTTCAAAAACATGCAGGAAATCAAAGAGGCAAGAGCAGAAGTCTTGTCTCTTGCTCCCACTCTACTCACTTGCCAAAATGTCACTCTTCTTCCTGCTTTATTAGGTTTCACAGCAATCAAGTGAGTGCAGGTATTTATTGCATCAACATGGCAAATGTCTAGCAGCCTGTCCCTCTTTGTAAATACACAGAAAGAGCACAAATACAGGGGCAAAGCAATCTCCCTTATGCTCTTCTACACAAATGTTGGCACTGCAGCGAAACAGTCATATTTTAGAACATATTGGGGATGTTATAAAGGAAAAAGCCAATAGGAGTTCCTGTAGGGTGGAAATACAACTTACAGGGTGGAAAAAACACCCTGTCTTGAAAATTCAGCACTTGAATGTTCTTTTGAAAGGGATCATTGGCACTCCAGTTTCTAGTCACAGGGAAAGGTGGGATGCCTTGGGCCCAGACATCCCAGTGGCAGAGAAGAGAGAATAATTCAGATCTCTGACTTCCAGCTCACTGTACTTCCTTCACAGCAGATGCATTATCTGCTAGAGAGAGAGTGGATTTATCCAGATCAGTGAGTAATTGCTCCTGTTTTAATACAGCAATCTGCATTTTACATTTCTTAACAGTTCTAACAAACACAGTGCAAGATGCCCAGGCAAATGAGAACACTGTTTTCTCTCCTTTTGAAAGGCAAATGATCCTCGCATGATTTGTAGTTACTGTATTAATTATGAAAACATCTATTTACTTACATTTTTTTCTAAACCACTCCAAAAGTAAAACCATTTAAACATTGATTCAGTTTCAGTGCCCAAGTGAACTGCCCCCAAGGAATCCCAGCCACTGAATCCCTTGAAAATGCCCTTGTAAATTAGCAAGCATTGCACAAACTCTGCTGGCAAATTCAATCATTTCTGTGTCATGCTGCATTGTTATCTCCTGCTCAGTTAAAGAGCTGAAGTTCATTCTTCCTTAATTCCATGTAGGCTAGTGAGATGATATGAACGAATTTGCTTAAGTGGCACTGACTCTATTAATATTTAACCATGGAGAATAATAAAAACAGAGCAAAAAGGCTTAAGAATTAAATTACTACTTACATGGCGCTTCCTCATGTTCTCTATTTTTAAATACCTATTATATCTTCAAGTGAATTTTTTTCCATTTAAAAAAATCCTTTGTACAGTTGTTGTGTTTAATATAGAGCTATTAGAAGACAGTGACATAAAATACCAAGGCACAGCCTACAGTAAATCTAATGTCACTCAATCCCTATGAGTTTTCACAGAATTAACCAGGGACAGGATTTTCAAAGCAGATTCTTATGCCTAGGCCCAGTGATTGGTGCCCATTAGAGATGTAGCTATATCAACCCTTTCAGAAATCAGGGGCTTAAAAGAAAAGATTAAAATGAAACGAATCTTTTGAGGAACAAATAAACTGAGAAAAATACTCAAAACTGTAATATCACTTATATTCTTTCAACAAAAAAGGTAACAGCAGCATGTGAAATAGCTGTATGAACTTCATGTTGGAAATAGATAATAATATTCCTGGTATAAACCTGCATTACACCTGCAAGCAGCACTTTGCTATTAAATATCAGGATTTTTATTATATTGCTAAAGGATAAAAAGTTAGATTTGAAAATTTATTCTAATCTTTTATAAAATATTTCATAAATTTTATACTTTACGACTACATACATAATTACTTATTACATAAGTAATAACTTTAATTTCAATATAAATATATAAAAAAGGCAGTGTTCCTATTTGTTTTTCATTTTGAAGGTTAAGAGACAGTTTCTAATTCTAGAGAAGATATATTTTTTGTTACAGTGGAGCAGTGAGGATTTAATTAAAGTTTGCAAACACTGTGTTTCCAATATTTGTAAAGGAGTGTGAAAGATATGTAGAGCAATTCCTACCATAGTATTACCAGCATTGCTCTCTGTCAGTCTATTAATGTTTTTCTCATTTTATTCCCTAAACTCAAATAATTCTAATACAATTCACACAGATGTTACAAATTTTCTGCCTCTTGTGTTCTGGTTTCATAAACTCACAGCAACTGGTGATGCCTGTATTTGTATAGAAAAGTAAATGTTCTTTAATTCTGGAGTAATCCTTTCTTGACTGACAAATAGAAATGATTAAGCAACGTTTAAGTACAGAACTATAGCCTCAGTTGGCTGCCCCTCCTACAGCTTATATTTCAGCCTTAATGAAGTTAGTCATCTTACATTAGATATAATGATGCCATGCAAGTTGTGAATGATGCCAATAACTTGTGCAATTTTCTGTAAAGCCACTTCAGATGCTAAATTGTGCTACTTCTTCATTCTTGTGATCTTGATAATGGAATAATTTCAAGTTACAGCAAGCTAAAGGTACACATAAGCTACAGATAAAATGGAGCATTTTGCTTTAACACAGGAAGAGAATGCTATTCCTGTCTCCTGAACTTACTGGCACTTGAAACAGGCATGTTTTTACTTACATACGAGAATTACTTACATTGTAATGCTAGATTCTTGTTACATCGAAAATTGGAGTATATTTTAGTATAGGAAAGAAATCAAAATAGTAATTCTTTACTTACAACATTTTAGTAACCTATAGCATTGAGCAGAAAAGGAACAATACCTCTGAACTCAGGAACCTGTTGAATATCAGATGACGTCAGTCTAAAACAATTCCAACTAGATTTAAATGTTCTCCAGTAGTTCCTGTCCCAATTTTGTATTCTGCGCTGTTATGTGGTTTTCCTAGATTTTGTTCTGTTTCGGAGACAGTAGCACACACACACAACACTCACATGGTATGTTGGGGTTTTTTTACCCCACCAAAAAACATGGAACTAAAGAAAGAAAAAAAAAAGATGGGATTTTGATACATGGAAATATTTCATGGTAACAAAAAGTATAAGTAAGTAATCGTCATGTTTTGGTCCATTTAAGACTCTCAAGAAAGTATGCCTCACCTTTAAACAGCATATTTTCATTGCATGGTTCTAAACTGTTAACAAAATTGAAAGAAAAATAGCAAGTATTTCAAAAGGCTTATTTTATAATTAAGGACTTCAGTGTTTCATATGGAACATGAATAATGAATCTTTAGAATTCTCTTTGATACATATATTTACAAGAAACAATCACTACTTAGAGGTAAAACTGAGATGTGAAATAACTTGGAATAACCCACAAAATGAAGGGCTACGTGTGGGAAGAATAAACCTAAAAGCAGCCCCAAATCCATCTGATATTATGCTGAAACCCAGGAAATAAATTTATTGCTAGGAGTATTACATATTTATAAACCACCTTACAAATGAGAACTTCAAAGGATTTTTCAAAGGCTTCATTAATTAGATCACAATAATCCAGAGAATCAAGTATTATGGTATTAATTTTAAAGACCATTAAACTCAGGCATGGACAGTTTAAGTGATATACACAAGATTGTTTAATGTAAAATAGTGATAAAAGAAAAGCCTGGTCACAATTATCTCAAAAACTAAGAGCTGAGACTTCAAGTTTTGTTACATGAATGATATAGTTCTATGCATGGAGAAAGGTTTTTGACCATTGCACATTTAAATGAAATTGCAGAAAAGAATCAAAACTCAGTGAGGAGCAATGAGCACACTAAGTCTGGGAAAAATGGAGAGTAAATAACAAGTTTTATCTGTGAAGCATGATTTAGTTATTAACTGAGACAAGAGCCTAATGTGAACTGGAGGTGGCATAGAATCATTACAGGAAATTACATGCAATATTGGAATTATTTTGATCGTAGACGTTTGTTAGATACCCACCTGATCAGAAAAGGGGAAAATGAGGAGGAGATAATAATTGAAATGTAAAACAGGCAGATGAAAAGATGACAGGTTTCAGTCAATGGGAGGTTTCAACAGCTGCCTGGGCAAGTCTGGGAATCCATTAAATTGTATTAGAACATGTCACCAGTGCAGTAGCCAGTCAGATTCAGTTTATAGTAGTTTGGCACAGTGGAGAGGTCATGTTTCATTAAGATTGGTCCTATTTCCTTTTACCATAGTTCCTGGAATATCATGCAAGCAGCAATATAGTTCAAATTTTCACAACTTGTCAGGTTTCTTGTATGCACCACTGTCATTTTACATACTTGTCTACAGCACATATTTTTGCTGTAGCAATGTAACTGCATCTCCCACACTGCATATATCACTTAAGCAAGCAGTTAAAATTTTAAAATTCAAAATGTCTAAACCTGGATTATCATAGAGATCTTTAAGAAGCATTATAGATGCTTGTCTCCTATTCATATACTGGCAGGCTTTCCATTCTATTCAGTTCTGGGTACCCATTATTGATCACTTGCTGCTCTGAAGTACTGTCCGTGAAATTCTGGTCACCATCTTCAGAGCTTCTTTTCAGAACCCTACGCTCTCTGAAGACATGCATTAGACTACTGGTAGGCTACCAATACCAAATCAAGCAGTCTCCATATTAGTCTTTCTTCTTTCATTCAACAGAAAGAAGTTAAGCCATAGTATTATTAATGTTACCTCTTATTTCCTCATAATTTGTTTTAGAGGATTGAGCTCCTTCATGGCCAGCTCTTTGCATGTGAGAGTCATGCATAAAGAAGGACTACTGATTAACTTGTCAATTGAGGACACAACCAGGTGCTTTATGAGCTCAGAGTGTAAATGGTACTTTGACAAGAGAGGGAATGAAATACATAAGGTAAGACTATTTCAAGATAATTTTCTACAATCTTCATTTCAAAATGCAGCCAATTTATCCTCTTACACATATATATTATGCCAAATATTTGTGCCTTCAGACACAAAAAGTTATGGGATGCAGCATTAACTAGAGCTCTGAATTTTACAAATCACTGATCACCCAAATGCCTCATTAACTTGAAACTGAACATGAGAATACTTACATCCTCACATTATCAGATTTTCTTATTAATCGTAATGGTACAACAAAACCTCTGTGAATGTTCTGAGGCTCATAAAAATTAACTATTTAATGGAACAGCACATGAACTGTTGTCCAAAGATAATGGTTGTGCTGGAGTGGTACAATGCCTTGCAGGAGTTGACTTCACTCTAAGGATCAGTCTTTCTGTTTGATGTTCTTGGGGCTTTATCCTGTTGTCTCAAAGTTATATCTATACACCTTCCATATCAAATGGACTGGTAAAAGCAGAAATTAATTTTAAAATTAATTTATTTGAACATATGTCCTGGTTTTGTCTGGGATAGAGTTAATTTTCTTCCTAGTAGCTAGTGTAGTGCTGTGGTTTGGATTTAAGATTCGTGAAAGTAATGTTGATAACACACTGATGTTTTACTTGGTGTTAAGTAAAGCTTACACTAAATCAAGAACTATCAGCTTCTCAGCCAGTGAGATGGCTAAGGGTGCACAAGAAGCTGGAAGAGGGCACAGCCAAGACAGCTGACCCAAACTAGCCAAAGGGATATTCCATACCATATGGTGTCATGCTCAGCATATAAACTGGGGGCAGTTGGCTGGGCAATAGTGATTGCTGCTCAGGGACTGGCTGGGTTTTGGTCAGCAGGTGGTGAATAACTGTTTTTCGTTTGCAACACTTGTTTGTCTAGAGGTTTTTTTTTCCTCTTTTTATTATTTTCCTTTTCACTATAATTTTTAAACTTTATTTTATTTCAATTATTAAACTGTTCTTATCTCAACCCACAAGTTTTCTCACTTCTGCCCCTCTGATTCTCTCCCTCCACCCTACTGCAGTGGGAGGAGTGAGCCAGAGGTCACATGGTACTCTGCTGCCAGCTGGTGTTAAACCCCAGCCATATTTTTTTTTTTTTAAGACCAACATGGGGCTCAAAGGGTTGAGATAACAATAGATGGGACCAGACTGTGTTAAAACAAATTTCTTATAAGCATTCATTGTATTTATTTAATAGTCACTGGTCACAATGTTGTTTTGTTCTCAGGGTTGTGGTAGTGCCTTGCTTGCAATATATATTCCCTGTGGTGCTGTTTATCACCTCTGAGAGCTGGATCAAGCTCAACATTTTGTTGTAATGTGTAACACTGGCTTTCGATATGATAAAGTTACTGATTGTGAGACTAATCTGGTGTTTGTACTCAGCACTGCTATCACCTCCACACTTCAGGAGCCATCGCGTGGAAACTATTAATAATTACACTCTATATTTTCTCCTTAGAGTGCCAATCTACAGGGGAAAGAGGGAACACTTTCCCCAACTCCTTACAATAGAATCCTTGGGATGTTCAAGTCAGTATGCTTCTATTGCTGTTGTCTCCTGAATGTTGTTGAGGTCTTGCTCAAGGTTAAACAACTATATTTAAAAATACCACCTGGAGTTGTGTCCTGAGGCTGTTATGCACAGCAGGGTGTGTGGGATAGTAAGGGCAAATGCCTACAATGGTGGGCACCTCCAGTGTTTTGGAACTTCACCCCAACAGAATCCTGAAGAAACAGTAGAAGTATACTGTCACTCTGGCAATTCTGGAGAGACACAAAACACTGCAACATGCTGGAGCCTGGCCCATGCCTACTAACCACTGCGCAACAGTATTTGGTACCCTTAAAGGGAAGAGAAGGCTTCTGGATCTGATGACAAAATGACAGGCTCTGCAGCAACTCCAGCCCCTCTGACAGGCACTCTGACTACTACAGCCCTGCTGACAGGCACTGCAATTACTCCAACCCCCACAACAGGCATTGCAGCTGACCAGAGAACCAACCCGTGCACCTGGTATCAGCTGGTGAAATTTTGGAAGCAAAAAGAAGAAATATTGGAAGCAAAAAGTCAGCTCATTTTAGTAAAGGATGATGAAAAAGTAGGGCCATCATGAGAAGGAAAGGAGGAGAACTGATAAATGAAACAGTAACCACCTGATCCCTGTCCCTGAGTAAGATATGCAAAAGCATTTCAGTCATTGTCCAGGTGAGCACATGGTCACCTGGCAGCTCCGATGCTGGAGTAATGGGGCCGGGAGCTTGGGATTAGAGGGGAGATAAACCAAGCAGCTGAGATGCCTTTCTAGGGAAGGAGGCATTGACAAAGCAATTGGAAAAGTGGCACAAGCCTTCAAACTCTGGAGGCAACTCCTGTCAGGTGTGAAGAACAGGTATCACACACCAGAAACTGGGAGAAGACAGCCAGGGCAGCTGACCCAAACTGGCCAAAGGGATATTCCCTACCATATGATGTCATGCTCAGCCTGAAGGTAGTTGACCAGGAGGCAGTGATCACTGCTTGGGGACTGGCTGGGTGTTGGTAAGCAAGTGGTGAACAACTGGTTTTTATTTGCATCACTTGATTTTCTTTTCTCTCTTTTTGTTATTTTCCTTTTTCTTATAATTTTTTAGTATTTTTGCTATTATGTTACTTAAACTCTTCTTATCTCAACCCACAATTTTTCTCACTTTTACCCTTCTGATTCTTATTTTTTCTTCCTCCTTCCTTCCTTTCCACTGAGGCATGGGGCGTGAGCGAGCGGCTGTGTGGTGCTTAGTTCTTGTCAGGGGTTAAAACCATAACAACATAGGATGTGACTGAACATTCTGATGAATAAGAAGTCAGGAAGTAAAGCATAAGACAAGGATAATACCTCCTATCTTCCAGAAAGGTGAAGGCATATACTGCATGACTGAAGCAGGCATTTAACAGCTCCTATCAAATCATAGTCATATCATGTAAGTATCAATTTTTACCTTGCTACAAAACTTGAAAATAAATCAATGAATATACCTCATTTTATTTCATCATATCAAGACCACACTTTGATATTGAGGGCTGTCTTGCAGCACTGGAAACAGCTTAGAATTTCTGATGGGAATCATTTACTATGATAAGAAATAACAACAATCCCAGCTGAGAGGGAGACAGTTTGGATCAGCTCCAGAGAGATACCAAAGAAGAATTTAGGGATGCATTATACGTCTATAAACCTCAATGGATTTGACCCACTGTTCCCCAAATATGTGATGTCTTAAGGAAATAAGATGAATTTAATGAAATGAAACAGCTTTTCCCCTGGACAATAGTATGCTACAGAACAACCTGTGTTTGAAGTAGTTTTTCAGTGGTTGTTTACCAATTAATAACTTACAACACTATATTCAAGTACCTGGATATAAAAATGTACGGACAACATAAGGCCATGAAGTTCTCAAATACTCAAAGTAATAGCCAAATGTAATGATGAATGATTAATTTAAAAGTCTGAGATTACCAAATTATTCACACACTGCAGAAAGACTTCACAAGTAAATAAGAAAAATTATATAGGAAAAGGGGATGAGGCTGCACTGTCATTAGCTGCTCTCTGTGATAGCTCATTAGGTTAGCTTTTACCAAAGGAGTCAAACCTAAGTGTGTGTGTGTAGTAGCTGAAACATAAAAAGCAAGCAGGAAGCTCCTGCTGAGAACTTAGGGAGAAGAGCTCTCAGATTTCTCTGCATGAGTTTAGAGAAATGTTTGGGGATATGTTCCCCTGTGGAGTTCAATAGCAAAGTAACCATTAAATAGCCAAAATCATGGCAACAGCAAGAGAGAGAAAGGTAAAAAACCTCTACAGCAGTGGATGTACTGCACTAGTAACAAAAACATGGACCTAATGGTCATCATGTTGAGTAAAGTGTTAAAAGTGAACACAGGTCTAAACTGAGGACCAGGGATGTTCTGTTGATGACATGCAGAATTATGAAAATAAAGTTAGAAAAATTGTCTATGCATGACTGCAAGCCATGTAAGTAACAGGATCACAATCTCTACATTGGAAAGCCAGCTCAACAACTTACTGTCTGCACCTTATATCAGCCTCACCAAAAATAAAATCCCTGACAAGTCATAAGGCTTACAGCAGAACAGGAGCCATTTCCTTCTATAGTAACATTGGTTTGGCTTAATTTCATAAAAAGCGTAGCTCTGTCAGTAAAACAGACTGCAAATGTCAACTAAGAGGAAATACTAGGTAAGAAGGTCTTATCTTTATGTCATCTCTTGTCATCCCTTGGCCTTGAGGTTCAATCCAATTGGATCTTTCATCCTGGGCTTCCATCTACTGTTTTCTTTTGCCTAGTTAACTTGAAATGCTTAACGTATTTTATGCATAGCTCCGAATTCCTGCCACAAATCTCTTAGAAATATCAATACTGCATGTTGCATTTCTCTTAAGAATGATGGTGCTCCAAAAGAGAAGAGTCATAAGGGAAAAGTATATGACACATTTTTTTCATAGAAAGGTGATATCTGAGACCAGGAAAGGCACTAGGTTCGTACTGTTTTCTCTAACAGTGGGTCATAAATCCCTTGGAAGTCATAGAAAGATTAAAAAAGAAAGGTGTCAGTATAAGAGCTTAATCCCTGAAGGGCTGGGAAATAAGAGGGACTATTATTACTTTCTCCAATTTTTTAACTTTCCGGAAAATTTCAGGGTACCTTTAATTCTTGGAAGCAGTTTGACTCCTTCAAAAAGAGGAAGGCAATAAGCACTGTTGTTTTTCACTCTCCTGTCCTGGAGGGACTGATTAATACTTACTGGTGAGGATCACTCAAAAACAAAAAAGCTGAAAGGGACTTTAACTTTTAGAAAGTTGGCTAAATGTAAACATTAACTTAAAGATCTGTGAGAGAAGACAAAGAAAATAGACCAACTGTGTCTTTCACAGGAAACTCCTGCTCCTGTGATCCCAGCTGTATTTCCGTCCCCTGAACACCTATTTGATTGTAGTGGTACAATTCCACTCTCTGTGAAGGTCTGCTGGGAACCAGGTTATATTTTAAAAACAGATCAGTATTCCATCTGTTTCATCATGCTATCCCATATATGCGTAGGGGCAAAAATCAGGAAGAGAATCAACTTAAGCAGAACCAGCTACTGAATCACTGCCTTGAGAAAGAGTGGAAATAGAGCTAGGGGACACAAGGACAAGGACTAATTTCTAACTGGAACACCAATCTGGAAGACAGGATGACAAGAGGGCATCAGGAAACCACTGTATGTATTTGGGGCAGAAAAGGACACAGTGAGTCAGCAAAAAGAGAAACAAAAAAATAATTTGTGGATGCAAATGAAATCAGTGAGATGTTGGCAGAACTATTTCCAAAAAGAACGTTTTTCAGTGTTTCCTATGAGGTTTTTAGCAGAACGAAATAGTGATGAGGCTACTGAAGCTTGCAAGGACAGAACTACAAGAACAAGCAAATACAGAGATATTGATTAAATGCAGAGGGAGGAGAGGAAGAGTACATAAAAGGAGACCAAAAGCATCTCTTCAGAGTTGAGGGAGGAAAAAATAGGGAAGTTAATCAATTCTCTTTTTAACTTACATAAACAATACAAAGTTTAAACAAAACAAAAGTTGTATTATAAATGCATACCTGTTTCTCTTGGAAAGCAAGGAGTGTAAAGGATACAAACAGCAGTACAAGTCCTGGTATCTGGAGTACTTAGTCCTTAACAACCTTCCCCTTTAGACTATCTACTACCAAAGGGGAAAAAAACAAGAGGTCCAAAAGGCCTAGGAAAGCATGCTCCTTTCTCAGATGCACTGCTGAGCTCAACTCAATAGTCTGCTTCCTCTCCACCTCCAGAGTCCCAGCTGTTTTTACTGTGAGTTCTGAGTACTCACTGACAGAGCCTAAACTTGCTAATAATAGCAGGAAAAAACCCTGAATATGTTTGTCATCTAAAATACATTTCTCTCCTATAACCATAAGTTCTTCCAGTTTCAAAGACAAGCATTCAAAAAATATCCCAGACTTTCTTTGTCTGCAGTACCTTTTAAAGTCATCTTGTGCAATGAATGAGGCAAGGTCTCAATAGAAGGTGAACAGAAGAGAAAGAATGACTAAAACATCATCAGCATTTGAAGATATCATAATATTTATGTAGATGTATACAGTATAACCATTCCATCTCTCCCATATTTTACTGGAAATAAAAAAGATTATCTACATGGAAAATACTTACATATGAACTAAATTTTGAAGTGGGGAAAAGAAGCATGTGAACTGTGGCTAATTTCTGTTTCAGTGAGGCTTGTCTAATAAAATGAAGAAAGTGAAAATTAGAGATGCTAATGGATCATACGTGCACTTTTACCACAATTGTCAATTACTGTAACACAGTAAAATAATTAAAATTTTAATAAAATCATACAGCTATTATCAAAATTCATAAGTCTAAAAGCCCTCACAAATTTAGTTTCATTTCAATATTTCTAATCAATCTAGCTATGTACAGAAAAGTGTACGTTGTCTGGGTAGCTTGTTCAATAAGATTTTTTACATGCCCTAAATTCATGTGCATGACTGGGGAATGCACAGCCTCCTCAAGCAGAGAACATAACGTATAATAATGAGGTCGAATTTGTCCTTTTCATCTGCAGAGCACTAGAGATGTGTGGCATTCTTGCTATGACAGTGAGGCAGACGTGATTCTGAGCACTATATCAATGTCTTCATAATCACCAACTAAAGAAATTTAACTTCTTTTCCAAACAAACCTTAAATATTATAGCTCTTCTGCTTTCTAGAACAATCCTTCCTTTCTTTCATTTCATTTGGTTGCAACACGTCTCAATTTTATGTTTTATCTGTAGTAATGTGCAAACCATCAAAACATGTGCTTTTAATCAGCACTAAAGAAGTTTCTGCCCAAGCTAGTAGGAATGCAAGAGAAACAAAAATCCAAGTATATCTTTTGATGTAGCTGAATGGACAGGCTATTAGTAAGACAAGGCTTCAAGACCCCTCTTGAAAGTCAGAAAGCACATTTCCATCAGAATTATAAAGTTTACAATCAGGCTTTATTTATAGAAGTGCTTTGTTTTCAGAAGAAAAGTTATTTTTTCCTATTGCTCTTGTTTGCTCTAAAATGAGTCCAGATATCAGGAGTAACAAATGACTGAAAAACACACTGGAATCTGCTTCTGAGAATAAAAACTGGAGGCTGTGTCCTTTGTTATGAAGATGTTAATAAAATTTTCTTATCTGTATGATACTTAATTTAGTTTTTATGTGTTCCTTGGTTATTGCTACTTGTTACACATTTTATTGTTTGCCTAACTTGAAAATAGAGGAAAGAATAAAGCAATACCACATACATAGAATACTGTATCATTTTTCAGGAAGTAACCTCTAAGCATGATGGAATAAAGACTCCTCATTATTTCATTCTACAGGCAGTGTAGCTTAGAGCTTTAATTCTGAAATTCTCATGGAATTCCACATCAGACTGTCCTATGGGAAATTCTTTGTTCACACTTTGTTCAGGAAAAACTGAACCTTTGGCAAGTAAGACAAGTAATATCTGATATTCCTCCTACTTCATTTATGGATGTGATCCATAAACGAGGTTGAAGAACACATTCAGTAAACTGGGACTTGAAAATTCATGCCCGCAAGTTCAAGCAAAACACTCCTAAATAGAAATTTAGACTTACATTTGCATGCATCAGATTAAACCCCATGAAAATCAGCTTCCACTTTTGAACTTCTAAAATGTTATTCATATTATGCTTTTAATGAAACAGAAATAGTAAATAAAAATAGGAAAAAAAACCCCAACCCTATTGTAAATGTCTGTACTTTTGGTTTATGCAGAGTTTCTTAGCAATCTTCAGTTGTTACTTGAATCACATCAGCCTCTTAACTGGGTCAGTGGAAAGGCAATTAGAAAAACATTTCTGGTAGCATTCTGTCTGAAACAGAAACTTTAGAAGAAAAAAAAGCCTAAGAATATTACAGAAAAAATAGAAAGGAAGACAAATTTCCCAAACATAGAGTTAAGGAAAGGTGCAAGCTATAATTTGATGTTGATTAATATTCAAGAGGTGCTTTAGCTAGCACTGCCTGATCACTTAACTCGACCATAGGAGAGTATGGCAGGTACAGCAGTGGTGTCATTATTTTGACACAAAATCCTAAACCCAGGATACACTTCCTACTTTTTTTGCTGCTAATCATGCTAAGTAGAATTTTTATTTAAGGAAGTGAATAATCATTGATTTCACTCTATAAATACACAGGATACATAAAGTTTATATGCAGCCTGAATTTCCTATTGCTACAAAGATCAATACAATTTGGTGTGCAAGCCTCATTTTAAACTTTTTCTTTATGAAACTGTTTTCAAATGACCACCAACTCAGTATAAAATCACATTTTCTACTAAAAGAACACCACTTCTTCATGCTGGTAATTTCAATTTTAGCTTTCAGCTGCAGTAAAGGATGCAGTGGCTCTGAGATGTGTCACTAGTGGATATTTCCCAACATTACCTATTATTACGGAACTCAGCAAGTAGTTGCAATGCTCAATACATACTTAGAAGAGTCCAGGACAGGAGAAATAGGAAGATCTGTTGCTTACAGCTCAAAACACATAAACTGTGTGGTGCCAAAACCTTAGTATTCCTAGCAAAACTAAATAGGGATACTTGTGCAACTGGACAATATTGTCTAATTCAGCTATTACCCCCTGCTACAAAAAGTGCTACTTTAAGAGGGGGTACAGCACTGAAGAATGGACCATCATTGTATCTAACTCTCATGTCTAAAGCAGCTTTTCTCTATTTAGACATGTTCTGATGATTTACAATGGCAGCATCTCAGATCTTCAGAGAGCTCCAAAGATACGTGATAATGAATTTAAATGGACTAAGTGGTGCTTTTTTGTGGGGAAAAAGGCTCAGATTTCCAGATCAAAGACAGTAGGAAAGATGTTCTGACTCCTAACTTTCTTAATGCTTCAACTTGAATTGGAATACTAATGAAAAAGAGTTGCAAAGTTAAACAAATGAGCTAGCCACTTTCGCAATCTACTGCTTCTAAACCTGAAGGCTTGCTAAAGAAATTAATTTCTGAGTGCAATATTTAGAGAATTGATCACTCTTGGGCTCATTAGTCAGTTTGCTGCCATTTTTGTTATGATGTACTATATTTTAAAGTATTGATCAGAGGCATCTGAACAATAAGCATTGTTCAGAGGCATCTCTACTTAATACATATAAAGTACACATCTGAAGTATCTTTCTGCATCTAAAAGGAGTTAATGACTGTGAAATGGTCAAATACTCTTGTAATCAGACTAGCAAAAAACCCTCCCTCATAGCTATAAATCAAGGGGATTAAAGATACGACTTCCCTCACTGCAGCATCTGAATGATGCAGATCTTTCTTCTATCCTGTGCTCATATACAAATTCTTATCACAGACACTGCTATAAAAACATCAGAAAACTATTGAATATAATATTATAACAATATAAAAAACCCTACTTGGCCAATACAAAATCATGCTTTAATATTTTAGAAATATATTAACAGTTTAGCTTTAGTTCACCTTTGATAGCTACTACATTTTATTTTGTAGACATCAGCCTTGTTTATACTGCTCACTTGCTTTACAGAAAAAAAAAAAGGACAGATTACCCTCAAAATAATTTTTATTTTACTTTAAATTGGTTCAAACATCTGTATGACTGAAATAAACAATTTATTGGATTAAAGTAATCTTCAGCCTAAAAAGGCACAGCATATTCAGGTCTGCAGGCTGCCTTTTTGACATCTACTTCTAAGTGGGAAGAACAGAGTACTCTTCTGTTGGAATTCCTTCCCAAAGGTTGATATTTGGCAGCCAAGTCCCAATATTAATGTTTAACAAAGCAGTAGGAGGCAATCTCAGCACCTGTCTCAAGGTGCAGCTCCTTTTCTGCACACATATTATTCTGACCTTTTTACCTCTAGCAATGTTCCAGTGTGATGCATCCTGCTCCCCAACACAAGTCAGGCTTAAAAATAAAAAAAGAAACCAATACCTAGCAAAATATGATATTAAAGTTTTACACAGCACAAGCAAACATAGCATAGCAAGCAAGAAATAAAATCCAAACAAAGCCTATAAAAAATAGCTGAAACCATGTCTCATTCACATCCCCCATGTAAATTTTTTTCAGTGTGCTCTTGCTCAAAGGCTACTCAGGCCACACTTTTGCGCAATTCCACAAGTCTCCAGAGTAACTTCCATCTCCAGCTACTTCAATACAGGATTAAATGCCCTGGGGACTTCTAGCTGCAGCCAGACATCTTGTGTATGTAAGCAGATTTCACTTTGCTTTTTTGATAATCATATCACCTAAACCAGGCTGTTCATTTGGTATTCTTCAATTCTTGTTACAGATTTCAGTATCTTCACGATAAATATCATCTTAGACATTGGATATAAATAAAAGCTGCTAAACATCTGATCTGTGGTATATTAACAACTTCTCATACAGTCCTAGAGACCTCACCCACCAAAAGATACAAACGACATGCATCTGAGAGTAAATTCTTTGCTTCCTTTTGTCAGATGAGGTTTAAAGTATTTTGGAGCTGAATTTTTGCTATCTATTAATTACACATTGCCAAATCAACATCTAATCCTTTGCAATTACTGAAGATGTCGAGGGAATTAAGGAAAGAAATTGTACTATTTGGTATTTGGATTGAATTTTTAATAACCATTTTATTCTACTGTTGCCAAAGCAGAATTTCCACTAATCTAAGTGTTAAAATCTGTAGGACAAGAGCCTGGAACCTGCAGGACAAGAGCCAGGAACCAGGACATTCAAAGGAAGATGTCTGAACATTCAGTCTTACAAAGAGTAAATTCCCCAAACTGTTCTTCAGCATCTGATGACCAGTTTTCTGCCAGCTGTCACACTGGAAACTTGAGGAATGAAATAGGAAATCATGAAGATGAACATAATTGGTAAGAAATTACATTGCAATGAAGAAATAACAATAGAAAACAAAAGTTGCAGATGAACAAGGTAAAGCCTAGAGAGAGGAAGAAAATAAAGAATTGAGATACTGGATCATTGGCATCCTGACACACTAAAGGGGCCAGCATTACTATCAGTTTTTAATGAAGGAGGAAGTTCACACTGTAAGCTCAAACAGAAAGAATACAGCACTTTTTCCTGCAAAACATATCAGATTTAGTACATACAGTGTTATCAGCCATGAAGAGAGCAATGTATATGGCACAGAGTAATGTGGGTGAAGGCTACCTGGTAACTCATCTCTTTCATATTTGATTTCTCAGATCATTTCAGGGATCCAATAGTCTATTGTCGTGTTATAGTCTTTAGTCTTTTGTGAAATATTGAAGGAATTGCTGCTAAGTTTGCCTGTCTCCATTTGTCTCTCTGGCATTATTGACTTCAGTTCTGTCTAGGGGCTCTTTCTTCTAAGATTTTATCTTAGAGCTGTCAGGGTGAAAAGGAAAAAAAGAGAAAAAAAAAGACTGAAGAAAAGGTCCTCAGTTTTCATTTATAGATATAAAGAGTATAAAAAATTAACTTAGTTGCACATTCCCTTTGCCTGCTAGCAATGGGCACTGCCTACACAGTCTGGCATAGAAAATATTTCTGCTTTATGACTGTAGTCTTATCAATTGCCAGCTGTGTAGAAGTAGCTGTGTGCACACAGATCAGTATCCGTTGTCACTCAAAATACAAGCTTTGTTCTAAACATGGCTATGTGATTTGTTACTAGGTGAAAAGAACTTCTGGTTTTATTTTAATATCTCCTTTCTTCTGTTCCATTCTAAACTCTAGGATATGCCTCATTCTCAAATGGAGATTTCCATTATTTTAAAGAACATAATTAATTCTGAAGCTGTATACCTTTCACTTAATTTGAAAGGTCTGAAGTTTTCAATTTATGGAATATAACTGTTTTCCTAGCTGTTTCAAAAAGGGAAAACAAAACCGATCCCAGTGTTGAGTTCTAGGACTTTACTAAAAATAGCTTTGAAGAGGCACAGTGATTGCCACAAATATAAAGTTTAGACCTATCATCTTTAAATAGATGACAAAAGTATTTATCACGAACAGCAAAATGCAGCCACTTGTGAAGTGGCCAGTTCAGGAAGCATGCAGAAAGAGCTCGATTTGCTGGAACAATGTGAAACATTTGAGGTTCCCACCAGAAGCAGAATCTGGTCAAAATTCAAGAACAAAAACTTAGTACTGATATCAGATCATTATCATTAGGCTCCAGTGAAGATGAAAGTCTCTTACTGAAAATATAAGTCACCTTTTATGGTCAAGATTTCAAGTTATATTAAAAAAAGCATTCTTATCTTCTCCTGACTTCAGTCAAAATGGAATTTCCAACAATAGTTCACATGAAACACCATTTAAGTAGCGAATCAGAGACTGAAACATCGATCCATTAAGCTTCCTGTTTCTTATTAAGTGTAGGGGTGGAGAAGTTCCAACTTTATTTACTACTTTGTAGATGAAGATATCACAATGCCCTCTGACTTAATTTCAATTTCCTTCCATATTTGCCCTGAAAGATTTTAATTTATTTTCCCAGTGTAAAAACTGGAATCCAAATCATTCTCTACGGCACCGAGGTTAGATTCATAGAATCATAGAAAATCTCAAGTTGGAAGGCACCCATAAGTTTCATTGAGTTCAACTCCCTACTCCTTGCATGACTACTTAAAACTAAATCATATGACTAAGAGTGTTGTCCAGATGCTGTATGACCTCTGACATGCTTGGTGCCATGACCACTTCCCAGCAAGCTGACCGACTACCCTTTCAGTGAAGAACTTCTTCCTAATGTCAGATCTGAACTTCTCCTGGTACAGCTTCATTCCATTTCCTCATGCCCTATCACTGGTCATCAGAGAAAGGAGATCAGCCCCTCCCCCTCCACTGGTCCCCTTGAGGAAGTTGTAAACTGTGACAAGGTCAGCCTCTCATCCTTCTGCTGAAGAGAAGCTGGACAAGCCAAGTGACCTCATGCAGTCCTCATAATTCTTGCCCTTGAGACCTTTCACCATCTTGGTCAACCTCTTCTGGGCACACTGTAAACAGCTTCATGCCCTTCTTGTATTGAGGCACTCAAAAGTGTACACAATACTTAAGGTGGGGTAGCACCACTGCAGTGCAGAGAGGGACAACCACCTCACTTGACCAGCAAGCTATGCTGTTCTTGATGCACCCTAGGACATGGTTGACCTTTTTGGCTGCTAGGGAACACTGCTGATTTATGTTCAGCTTGCCATCAACCCAGTCCCCCAAATCTCTTTCCACAGGGCTGCTCTCCAGCCTCTCATTCCCTTATCTGTACAGATAACCAGGATGAACTTGCCCCAGTTAATCCACCTAAGTTCTAGAATAAGATCCCCACTCAGTCAAGCCAGCCTTCTGCACCACTTGCTTGACATCTGACACTTTGGAATTGCCTGCTCCTGGACTGAGCGTAATCCATAGCATTATGACCAGGTTTATCACAAGGGCATCAAAAAATGAACAGTACAGAACTTCATGAGAGTCAACCCATTGTATAGGCAGAAAAATGCACCTAACAAATGCAGCTAGGGACTGATGGCAGATTCACTAGATCTCAGACCAGTTAGAACCATAAACAAGCTATTCTTGCCATTTACTTACAATATCACCTAAAACCATTTGATGCACTTTTTAAAAAAGGATTACTGGCCCTCATTAACAAAAATCCATGTTAACTCATTTCTTTAACATAATAGAAAACCAAATTAGGTCTGGTGAACCTAAGTGGAATTGATTAGCAACAACTTAGAGGGGAAGAGTCTTAAAAGCAAATTATAAATTGAAAACTATCACCTTTTGTACAAATGCAGGAGACAAGACCTATATTTACTCGCACTTTCCTATATCAAAACTTTCCTTTATCACAAGTTCATTTATAATTTCTTCTAGGTAATAAAGTAGTTTTTATTCTTTCCAGAGGGCACGGCTTTAGATTCTTTACCACAGCTACAGGTTATAGGAAGACATAACTCTCAGTAATGTTATATGCATGCAGATTGGGATCTTAAGGGAACTCACCAGTAACAAAAATGTAGGTATTTCTGGGAGACATTTGAAAGCCTAACCTAACACTCAACCAGCCAAAACATCTATACACCAGAGCAAATAAAAAAGCTTTCTGAAATAAATCATGTTTTGTGCTTTTCTGTTGTCTCTGAGATGTAGACATAGACCTGTATGAAAATTTTTGTGTCAAAAATCCATGATTTTTTCCTCCACCAATGTGATTTTTCTAGTTAATATTCTTACACTCTGCATATATAAAAGAACGTAACTAAATGAAAGCAGCAAGTCAATCTGTCAGATATTTCATAAATAACCATGGGAAATGATTGGTTTAGGATGAGTGGACAAAATCTGTCTGTACAGCAAATCTATTTTTAGCTGAGGACCAATAAATGTGTGAATAGCATAGACATACTGAAAGCTAACTTGGCTCAAGTGAGATTTTTGGACAGAAGAGAAACTTAATGTGCTGGTACTTCATGGCTCAAGTCTAATTCTCATCATGGAGGAGAAAGAATTACAGTTATACCCAAAGATGACAGATCTTTAGTTCGCACATTGTCTTGGACTTTCTGAGATGCTAGCAACAAAAACATTTGTGGTTAATGCTTCAGGGAAGAAAGAGAGTCTCCAAAAACACAATAGTTAAGCCTGGAAGGTGAGATTGAAATAAACCAACCAAACAAGATTATGTACAGTTAAAGCCATTAAGTCTCCCTGTGAATCGGCATTTTATTATGCTAAATTGTTATATACCTCATAAGCTGGCATTTGCATGAGTTTTAAGTCCTATAAGGAATTTCTTGGAAAGTTACTGTAGACTTGTGATTTGTATTCCATGATATGTCCACAGGAAGACAAGAAAACCCCTTTAAGATACAGTGTCTAAATTCTTCACACAGGTAAGGGAGTTGAAACTCAGTATGATTTAAGAAGCTCTCAAAGGATCTTGGTATGAATACTCGGACAGCATCAGAGATATATAGTCCTATTCGCTACCAGTTTTCTGCAATGCATTCCAGCCACAATATCCTCAAAGCATGAAAAGCTGACTGCATAACAATACCCTGGCATAAATTACCTTTTCGGTAGGTTTACCGTCTTGAGACGTGCTGCTTCTCCTCGTTTCCCAAACTACTCCTGGACCTTCTCATCCTACTAGCCCATGGAGACTGTTCCACAGAGCTGTCTGGATCCCCCCACAGCATCCAACCCTGCAGAAGAAACAAATATTGAAAAACTATGACGCAGCAATTAAATCTTCTATAGACATAATATGGAGACAGTGGGAGACAGTCACTAAAGTAGACTAAAACATGATATAGAGCTGCTGTTACACTACCGTTGTAGGGAGTGGAGCTGTAGGGTTACAGTATTCCCTCAGTGTACTAGTACATATAATACAGCTGCTGAAGGCACAGTTAATTTCAAGACTTTAAGACACAAAGCAGAGATTTCAAAGGCAGCAATTAGTCAGTAATGTAATCGCTTAATCTAGCATATGAAAACCTCGCCTATTGGAAATGCCTGTATTTTTGCATGCTTAGCAGTAATAGCAAAGAGCATGTGCAACTGCTATGTTTTTGTAATAAGTAGCTTCATCATACAGGGTACAGTGGTAGAAGGTAGGTCTTTACTGGACAATAGCAACCATGAAACACAGACACCTCTTGCAGGCAAGGTTTACCTTCCAGCATTAGAAACTTCCTTCATTTACACATGCACATTGTGGTAACAATGAAAAATGGACGAAAGTTTAAAAATTAATTACTCTCCTAAATAATTTTGAAGTTATAGCCTGGATATACCGCACCAAATTCCCATTTCAGTCAATGAATAAAATAGCCATTAGAAATAATAATCATAGATATAATTTCATAGCTTGAAAACACTGATAGGAATGAGACATAAACCAGACCTTTAGTTTAAAATCTTTTAAAAACATCGTTCATTTACAAAAGAAAAATAAATTCTACTGTCTCTTGTTTATGACAAAAGATAATTGAGTAAACGGTGACTCCAGATAACCCATAAGTCACTGGTTCAGTTTTTCAAAGACCTGCCTGCTTTCTATTCCTTTGGCCTCTGCTGCCTAGCAACCTTCACAGAGCTTTCTTAGTGTATACTAATTCTGGAGAGTTTTCATTTATATATTTATTTTTGAGAATGTCTATAAGGAGGATACAGAAACAAAAAGCTGTTTGTTCCTTCCTTCAAACACTGGACTCCAAACTCGTCACATCAGTGTCTCAGTGGTTCAGCAGAGAGGTTACCTATCCCCATGAACATCACTTGGGCACTAAATCCCACTTTCCGTGAGACAAAAAGTTCTTTTCCAACCTTGTGATTCTGTAAAAAATGAGTCTGTCTGTAGGAAGCTCCTGATATAAGAGCCACTGGTATTTCTTGCCCTTCCTGTTCATTTCAGTCCTTGATGAGCTTCTTCACCCTGAAATACTAGGTGTTTATGTAAGACTACTGCTTTCATGTAGCCTGGAGCTTTTACTTAACATGAAGACAGAGTTTGTGCTGCTATACTGGGTCACCAGCAGTTCGTGCATCATCCAAACACTGGAGGGAAAAGTATATAAAAACTGATCTTTGTTGTGCCTGTGACTCAAAGCAGGACAGTCTGGAAGTTATGGATGGGGCTACTTATTAGAATAAGTAGTTCGAGACTGGATATGGATTCTCACTCCCTGACCAGCCATCAGCTTTTCGTGGAAGAGATCTATTGCCTTGGGTTTTTTTTACCCTTTATTATAAAAAATTGAAGATTCCACAAAAAAAAAAAAATCCCTATGCTACATAAGAAAATACTTATTTTCTTGACAGTACTATTCAAACAGCACTTTGTAAATATTCCCTCATCAGCACAGCCCTCTTCTCTGATTTTCTCTAGGGAAAAAAAAAAAAAAAAGGAAAGGAGAAAGACCAAAATGTGTCCTGAAGAGCCCAGTAGGCTGTGGTGGTTTCACCAGCAAACCTACTCCAGCATGAATTCCTCTCTCCACAGGTGCTGCCAGGAGCTTGGTCCAGCATGTGCTTCCCATGGGGTCCCACACCTTCAGGTGTCTATACCTGCTTCGGCATTGGGTCCTCCATGGGCTGCAGCTGAATCTCTACTCCCCAACATCTTCCATGGGACAGCCTGCTGCACCATAGTCTGCTTCTCTGGGGAAATTTCACCTGCTTCTCCACAGGCTGCAGGGGAATCTCCTCTGATGCCTGGATCACCTCTTCCCCCTCCTTTTTCACTGACCTTACATCTTGTCACTCCTTTCTCTGGCAGCAAAATAAACACAGAAAAAACCTGCCTCCTCCTCCCCCTTTTTTTTTTTTTCCACACTTCTTAAATATCCTCTCCTGGAGGTGCTACCACTGTCTGATTGGCTTATTGGCTTGGCCTCGGCCAGTGGCGGGTCTGTCTTGGATTTAGCTGGTATTGGCTTTGTCAGACCTCAGGAAATCTAGCATATTCTTGAAATAAGCCACCCCTGTATCTCCCCCCATCCCCTGCCCAAAACCTTCCCACACAAACCCAAAACATAGGCTTTTCGAATATTGTGGTTGAGGCATGTTAGGTGTTCACAGCTTGGGGTCATATGGTATGATGGAGTTTTTATGTCTCTCTACAACCTGACACCTCTTGAGACATAGCAATATACCTTGATCACTCCACTCCACTTCCTTCTGATTAAGCTGATCTGTAGTTGCATTCTGTCATTAAGGTAATTACAGAGAATCTGTGACAGAACAGGAACTTGACAACAGATCTCCTAACTTCCACCTTCTGTTCCTTACCAACAGAGCTATATACATAAACATATTTTAAACATGACAACAATTGTAGAACTATGGAAGCATTTGTAA
The DNA here is from genome assembly GCA_027925045.1 of Hypotaenidia okinawae. NCBI lineage: Eukaryota > Metazoa > Chordata > Aves > Gruiformes > Rallidae > Hypotaenidia > Hypotaenidia okinawae. Next base: position 12,471,246 of record BSDF01000006.1, read on the forward strand.
ATCTTGGTGTTTACGCATACTTAGGCATCAATATTCACTTACTCTGAATGTAATAGTATGAAATAAGTGTATTTAAAAAAATTTCCATAATATTGCAACAGGAAACAAACAAACAAAATTGGATTGTATAACAGTGCCCCATGAAATAAAATATAAGCAACAACATGGATTATACGAAATTATTCAAAAATAAACTGCTAGTTTAAAGAACTCCAGTTTTCAGAGGTAGTTATGAACAGAAAAAACCTCCACGGAAACTGAAATGTGCAAAATGAATCATTAAGTAGGACAAAGGAAGTTACTGTGAGTGAACAGAAATCTGGGATTTCTTTTTCTATTAATGGATTCACTATAAACAATTTCCATCTGGGATTTCTTTTTCTATTAATGGATTCACTATAAACAATTTCCCAAGTTCCTTTACTGCTATCATCTACACAATGAAATGTTTGTAGTTCTGTGCAAATCTCTCAATCTGTACTCCTGAAAGTTATTGTAATACAAATAAATTCAGAGTATAATCCAAAATGAGGTAGCTGTTTATTGAGAAGCAGTTTCCCCATACATATGTTCATTTTCCACAGAGTTGAAAGCAAAAATTGAGTGTGTGGTGTTCCTTCCCCTAAAAAGTATGATTGTGATTTCAGATGCTCTTCAATTTTCATATGCTCTTCAAAGTCAAAGTTTCTGGAAATAAACCTAATGAAGAGCACCAGAAGCATTGACTTACGTGTCTGTTTTCTCATTTACTTTTGTAAGAAGTCTGGTTTTAATAAGTCCAAGAACATGTAAATAGGCAACAGTAGAGAAAGAATTTTGTAATGCCTTTTTATAAAAAAAATGTTATAATAGGCTTTCCTACAGAATGCATAAATTTGGAATTGTGCCAAAGCAACTATCAAAGGAAATCATTGGAATACAGCAAAAACTAGAGAAAATGGATTTCTTGAGACACATGGAAATATAAGTTATTAGCAGTGTCCTCACCTATTTCAAAGACTATAATTCGGTACTAAATCTATTACATTTACACAGGAATATCTCACCTGGCATGAATTTATGCTTACAAAAGAAGAGGTATACCAAAAAGACTGATTTTGGCCATATTCCTCCCTTCCTCTCTTCCTCAAAAGAAAACAGATAGATGTAAAATGGCTTAGTTTTCTGGATATTGAGTAGAAAAATGAAATGTTAAAGAAGTTTTGGACAAAGAACATTATGAGGAAATTGAAGTTTTAGTATGGAAGGAATAATATTGTTAATATAAAAGTATATTCTTTGCTTGAATAGCTCACCAAGGAGGACTGCAAGAAATCTTTTGAAAACAGTCAATACTATTAATCCAGTGCACTGATTTTACGTCAGGCTCATGCCAGTAACTGATCAAAATTTGGTCTAACATCTTTAAATATTTCCTAAGTGGGTTTTGTGGTAATAAGTAATACAAATTCACTGAAGTTATAATCAGGCTTTAATAATTGTTCTTGAAGTAGTTATTTTTTTATAGATCGCAGAGGGTTGAAAAAAAAAAGCAGCAAAAGAAGACATATTAAAGAAAAAATAAACATAGTATCATATGCTACTGTGATGACATAGTAAATAAAATATTTAAGTAGAAGAGTACAAACAGCTACACATCTCCTGCTTTTTTAATGAATACCACCAACAGGGTAATATTCAACTGCCAAAATAGAGGTTATTTTAGATGCTCTGTGTCACTATATCTGACCCCAAGGTTGCCATTCTAGAAGAGCACAGGTTTCTTGTGGATCCTATGTCTGATCTGCCTGTTCCTGTGGAAGTCTTAGATACCCTAGGTCTTGTGAAACTGGATGCTTTTATTTATGAATCCCAATCACTTGCAAGCTATTAGCAAAAATGTGTGGGAGTGCTGGGTATTTATATGTTAGATAACGAGTAAGGATAAAGTTAATAAAACAGGAAAATCGCAATATGCCATGTCCATGTAAGACCTTCAACAGCCCCAGAGGGTACAGGGAGAAAATGCTACTCCAGACAGCTTCCTAAACAAAGAAAGGTATCTTTATACAAATTCTGTGAATATTAAGAAGCTAATTTAAATCTCACCTCTGAATAAATGCTGATTCACTGTGCAGTAATACTAACTACTGGTGTTTTCTTGGTGATTTGAGAAGGCATTCTTGCCAGTCTCCATTCCCTTCAGTTGCTGATATATTATACTATTTCAGAGCTCTATTTCATTTTATATTCTTATCAGAATAGAACTTTTCTTACACTAAGGAATTAACCAAACCTCTATAAACCTGGATTATTTATTGCAAGGTCATAACTACATTTTTTCCTGATCTTTTAGCTTAGTGAAATTCCGAGTAACCATTATTCTCCTGCATGAGACCTATAATTTCTGTGTATATTGCATTTCTCGTTTTTCTTCTTTCAAGAATGCCAGATGGAAACAAAACAAAGAATATTTGCATGTCTTGTATGCTAATATTTTTATACTTCTGCATTGGAGTTAAGCAGATGGAGATTAGTTAATTCTGCATGGCTAGCTCATCCAAAGCAAGTTGAGGTAAGGTAATTCTCAAATCATATTCTCAGCTTTTCTATGCTATATGCTACAACCAAGAAATTAATTCAGATACTTATATTATTGATTGAAAATGCTTTTGTACATCAAATCAATAAATGAGTAAATCCATGTTGAACCAACCTTCTAGACTGTTTGCCTTATTCAGCCTAACTAGTACAAAGCTGCGAGTGATTCATTTCAGAGCAACAAAACAGCGTGAAAAACAGGTCTACAGTCTTTTAAAAGTGAATGCCTCTGTGTGCGTGTTTATAAACACAAAATGTCATTAAAATATTTCCCCCTGCCAATATTCACACCATTTTATGATCAGTTCTACTGACTACTACTAATAGTCTCCAGATACTCATCTGACAAATGGCTGTTTAATTTATTTTTTACTATGAAAGATTTGGCTTAGTTTGTTTGTCTATAAATACACATTTTTTAGACACAAATATGCATTTGTGTTAGCTTTCATCCCTACTGTGTTTGTACAACAGTGCAACATTCACAGACAGAAAGAAAAGAGATTGAAGTGGTGAACATTTGATACCGTTGCCTAGCATTTTGAATACGGTGAAATAAATAAATTAGTGCCAACTTCATCAACTGCTAAATTCAGTGTGGATGAAATGTAAGAGAGAGGACCAGAGGGGAAAAAAGTGACTCTTAAGTGAAAGACTAACTCACATTATCTACAGAGCCATAGGACAAGTGCTACCGAACTCTTAGTTTTAGCCACAGATTTTTCTTCCTTATGAGGGTATCTGATATAGCTTCAGATTAGCAATAATTTTAAGGAATTTTGCCTTAACATAATACAGGATCATCAAAGAAGCAGTCAAGGATTATTACCTCTACAAAAAAAGGAAGATGGTAGCCTTAAAAAACCTGAGTGCCATAGAAACATCCAGAAAACTATTTTGAGTTCTAGCGCTCTATTTGATTACAGAAACACTCAAGTCTATTTTTTGAAAGCATATAAAAAGTTTTGGGTTTTCTTTTCAAAACAAAACTTTAAATTACATTAATAATTATATTAACAAGAATAGTTATTATCATAAAGTAAGATAATTACTCCCACAGTCTATGAAATACTATTCCTCTGCTGGTTTACATGTTGCTTATCACTTTAGAAATCTATTACCGACCTAACATCCAGTTCCTAGAGTTTTCGATGATTAATTCAAAGTGAATTTATGAAAATCAGGTTCAAAAACCAAGTACAGAAGCCAACAGGTCAAAATGAGCTACAGGATACCCCTTACTCACTAGTTCATTTGGTTGCTTCCTACTCATATTGTATTTCCCGAGTCAGTTTACAAATACAGAGTTTCAAAACCACTAACAATGCAAAAGACCAGCCCCATTATTTAATCTATTTTCTACACACTTTATACCTTTGGGATATTGCAAAAGAAGACAACATCACTCATCACTTGCTGGTGTTATAAATGCGAAAATAAATTCTTCCCTGACATATCAAAAAGACAGACTTTCAAAGATGCCTGCTTTTTAGCTGACAGGCTTTCTTCAGAAGGATATGAAGATTCTTGGTTTTTTACTAATGAAGAAAATTATTTTTCTTTTCCTATATGTGCATAGCCTCACATCATCATTATGCCCGTGAGAATTCCAGGAAAGAGAAATCTTCTCAGAATTTCACAAGATCACATAATCTTAAAGGAGGTGGTGACAAGCTGCATTCGATAGGTACTGCAGACAAGTAGTTAAATATTATTGCTTTTGCCAACTCACAATAAACAGTGGAGCTCTCTTTATCAAGAATAATGTTTAAATTATAGAATTATTTGCCCATCTAGGGATTATATGATAATCATTATTCTGGGCAAAAGACTCATTATGAGATTAACAGGAGAGGCAAATTAAAACTCAGATAGTTTCAGTACTCAGAAAGTAAATATGGCTTCACTTACCTGGCAGAAATTCTCTATCTGTTGAGTAATTCCAATTCACCCAACAGAAGGAGTGATATTCTTATCACAGCCGTGCATCTCATTATAAAACACACACCTATACAGTCATTATGATGATAGGGATTCTTGCCAATTGGATAGAATTATTGCCATAGAGCAACAGATAAAATAGTTTACTTCTAAGACATCACACGTTTTGTCCAGCAGTCACACAAGACACATAATGGTTTTCTGAATTTGCAAATTTTTGTTGAAATACAAATTTGCAGACAACTATTAATAAACTATTAGAATATCAATCTCAGATGATTGATTTTGACTGTATTTGGACTAATAGTATTAAAATCCCATTTTCAACCTATAGCAATTTACTATATTATCAATGCATCATCATATGTGACATTAAAAAATTACTCTTTCCTTATGAAATGTGTACAATGTTGAATTCCTAGCAATACCTTGAACAGAGGCTGAAAGATTCTACTGTGTCCTTGATGGTAGTTCTGTTGTGCTTGCTTGAGCAACTTTGAAACTTTTAGTATGTACAAATACACAGGAGACGTAAGAAACCTTGAGCTATTGTTGCGTAACGGAACAAAGTGACCAAGAACAGAAGGAGGAAGATTGTAAACTGGGAACTACGAAGGAATGCAAAGACCCTCAGCTAAAAACACAACAAAGAGCAGCATTTCACAGTCATAGCGGAAGGGGGCAGATAAACTCACAAGAAACTAGTCAAAACTAGATAACTGTAAAGAGAAGAAACAAGCCACATGGATTAACCCACACTGTACATGCTTCCAGGAGTTCATGGGAAAGGACACTGAAACAACTGCTAGAGACCACAAAAGGACCACCCAAGACCCTCACAGAAGATTCTCAGAGACTTAAAATGCATGCATAATGAACACACAAATATAATTACTTCTGGGAAATGAAATGAAGATGCAGTACGAGAATGATACACGTTTTTGCTCTCACAACTGTATGGTAGGAATGTTAGGTTGGAGTGATCCCCTGAGCATCCAGCACTGCAATAAAGAACTCCTGCTTTCTACAGCTCCCAAATTGAATCTTAGGGAGTTTCTTAACTGACTTTTCTGGTAACAATAGATCATATAAAGGTATATATGACTTAAATTTCAAAAGGGGATTTACATACTATTTGTTAAACCAGAGCTGTTTGTGTTTTTCTAATACAGTAGCAAGTAAGAAAACACAAGAGTGTGCTAAGTAAGAGTGTCAACAGTGTGTCACCAGCTATTTGCAATTATTACGTCTAAACTAATTTCTAAGCTCACATGAAAGGTGGTGAATATAAGGTGGAGACTGACAAGGACGGACTGATGCATAGCAGCAACTTACTGAATAGAAATCACTGAAGCTTGTGCTACTGGGAAGTACAATACACTGTTATTTGTAAAAGAACAGGGAACAATCCTGAAACTGTTATTGAAAACTAAAAAAGAAAACCCAAGCAAAACCACAAAACAATCAGTGTAAACCCATTAAAGTCAAAAGATTTTCATTGAGTGCTATTGCAACAATATACTAGTATACAGCAAAGCAGTTAAAGTATCAGTGGCATTGCCATCTGTAAATTCTTTGTAAAATAATGACCTATTTCCCTGACAATAACTATGTTTTCAATAATTTTCCAAAACAAATGTGACTAAAAATAATCATAGAATCATAGAATTGTAGGGGTTGGAAGGGATCTCGAGAGATCATCGGGTCCAACCCCCTGCCAAAGCAGGCTCCCTAGGACATTTCACTCAGATAGGCGTCCAGACGGGTCTTGAATATCTCCAGAGATGGAGACTCCACCACCTCCCTGGGCAGCCTGTGCCAGGGCTCTGTCACCCTCATTGTGAAAAAGTTTTTCCGCATGTTGGTGCGGAACTTCCTGTGCTCCAACTTGCAGCCATTGCCCCTTGTCCTGTCTCCACAAACCACTGAAAAGGGGCTGGCTGATTCCCCCTGCATCCCCTGCTTAAGATAATTATAAACATTAATTAGGTCCCCCCTTAGTCTTCTCTTCTCAAGGCTGAACAGTCCCAATCTTCTCAGCCTTTCCTCATAGGGGAGATGCTCCAGGCCCTTAATCATCTTTGTAGCCCTTCTTTGGACTCTCTCCAGGAGATCCCTGTCCTTTTTATAACAGGGAGCCCAGAACTGGACACAATACTCCAGGTGGGGCCTGACCAGGGCAGAGTAGAGGGGGAGGATCACCTCCTTTGACCTGCTGGCCACACTCCTCCGGATGCACCTATACACTGGCAGCTGGATCATGTGTGATTGGTCATATAGGTCATAAAGCTGTATGGTGGTTCAGAATGGATGATCTAGCTTTAACACATGGAAGCAGGCCAAAAACGTCTCTGAACATCTTTGGGAAAAAAAAACCTCAGGCTTTATACCTGTAGAGTATGTCAAAGTCCTTACATACAGTTTAAAATGAGTTCGGTTGTCTCAGAAAAGTTAACAGGGAATAGTTACCACATCTCTACCAGGGATACTCACTTTCTACCTGATACACTGAATACCATCATATGAAAAACGGTATCAGTTCCAGCTCAACAGCCCAGTTTTCCTGAGCTGCCAAAGACAGATTCATGCAAAAGTAGTATGCACACAAGCGTCATGAAACAAGCTGACAGAAAATGGCCAAACATAACCAAAGGCAGAGCTGACATTTTCAAAAATACTATCTTCACTATCTGCCCAGCTTTATGAGTCATCATTAAGATATATAGGCTCAACTTGTAATTTTTTTCTCTCCAGAACATGCAGTGACCTAAAATGTAGGCATTTTCAGATTGTAAATTTGGATCAAGTAAAGCTATCATCTAGTAGGCATTAGGAAGTCTCATAGCAGACTAGGACTTTGCAAGCAGGTTATGTCGTTAAACCCTTTAGAAACTTTTGCAAGCAGACTTCTACCATCCAGAGTATTAATTTATACAACTGTACCTGAACTATCTCTACAGTAATGCCCTCTTTTTTGATTGAATATGAAGAACTGCAACACTTTATATTTATTCTTCACTTAGATTTAGTGTAAATTTTTAGATTCAGTGCAACGCATGCATAGTAATCCATGAAAATTCTGCTTAAAATTAAAAGTCTGAGGTAGCCACACATCCTAGGTAACAAAGCTGGTGCAGGTGCTGATCTCCTCTCTTTGGTGACCAGTGACAGAACCTGAGGGAACAGCATGAAGTAGTGACAGGGGAGGTTTAGGTTGGATATTAGGGAGAGGTTCTTTACTGAGAGGGTGGTCGGGCACTGGAATAGGCTCCCCAAGGAAACAGTCACAGCACCCAGTTCAAGAAGCATCTGGATGATGCACTCAGTCCCATGCTCTGACTTTGCTGGCCCTGTGTGGAGCCAGGAGTAGGACTCAATGAACCTTAATGGGTCCCTTCAAACTCAGGGTGTTCTATGATTTTATAATTCTGAAATGGAATTTCAAAGAAAATCCCATTTGTGACAGATCACTGCCTAAGATTGGATTTAGTGGTTAAGAGAACTGTTAAATTCTCTCAGGAAGAATTTCAGACATCTTCAGACCATTTTCCTTGACAGATTTCCTCAACCTGTGGCTCAGAACTTATAACTGGTGAGTTACAGCTACTGAGCTCCTGAGTAATTGCATGGAGAGAGTGGTTCCAACATACCCAGCTCTCTATTAATTCTCCTGGGAGATGTTACATATTATTATCTCCAAAGTCTAACTTTTCCTAAATCTCGATCATGTAATCCAATCATAAGGTGAGAAGCCCTATTCTGTGACTAGCTGTTTGACTGACTACTTGAAACACATATCCCTAAACTACCACACAATCCCAGTTTCAAATGGCTTTCAGGATTTTTATTTTTTTGTTGTTGGCAAAAAGATTAAAACAAATTGAGAGAGCTTTCAAATGACAATGCTGTTGCCTTTTTGTTCTTATTTACTCATTAGAAAAATCTGCATTATTCTAGGTAAAGAAAATGGACATATAGTTGCCCAGATAGGTTGTGGAAGCCCCCTCCCTGGAGGCATTTAAGGCCAGGTTAGATGGGGCTTTGGGCAACCTGGTCTAGTGAGTGTGTCCCTGCTCACGGCAGAGGGGTTAGAACTAGATGATCTTTGAGGTCCCTTCCAACCCAAAGCATTCTATGATTCTATAGATCTGGAAACCAGGTCTAGAACGAGATAGAAACTTGCAATGACCTTAATTTCCTATGCTAAAAGAATAACCACTGCAGAAAAGGAATACCTCATTTACAAATATTCATTCAATTCTTTCCTTATCAGCTAAGGCAGTAAAGAGAAATGTCATTATACAATACTGATGTTTGCTCCAGTAGCAAAGGGAATGAGAACAGGACATTTTATAAACACCTCCAAGGAACAGATAAGGGATGACTGTAGTTATCTGCATCAGAGGCATAGACAAGAAGCTTCTCACCCATTGCTAATGCCGCAAGATGCTACTCCATCACTCCATCTATAATGACACCCATAGGAAAATAGTTTGGGACTAAACCATTTTCTTTTTTGTTTGTTTGGGGTTTTTTGAGGTTTTCTTGGTGGTTTTGGGTTTTTTTTTTTTTCTGGACTTTTTTTTTTTTATATATGCCATCTTCACATACTTCCAAAACATACTGTGTACTGAGAGTTTCTTCCTCCTAAAAATATGCTATAAAATACTTTCTAAGGAACTACTAATTGAATTTATATATTCATGATTCAGTTGATTCCTGGCTGCTTACTTTTTTCAAAGGCTCAGTATCTAGGAAATTTATTTTATTTTAGGTGAGTTCTCTGGTTTCATAAAAGGAGGATGCAAGTTCTACATTACATCTTCCTTAAGTTCCAGATGATCAGACAGCAGCACAGTCATCAATGTAACTTTCCTGAGTAGTCACAGACATGCTAAAAAAATACAGCATAGCTGGACTGTTTCCTCAACTAAGTTTTTCTAGGTGTGAATGACATTTTCTGAAATGAAATAATTATTGAGCTAGTCCATGGGCTTATTGATTTTTTTATATCGCACATACAGGTAACGGTTCCTTTCCCATCCTAAGAAATATGCATAGCAGGGAGAGATTTTGCTGTACTGCAGCCATGGCAGGGTTATTTAAGCAAATGAAAATGTCTCCTGAAGAGCTGGTTTCTTTCTGTGCTCACTTGCATCAGATAGAAATAGAGCTAATGCTATGGTCTTATGAGTGCTTTATGCATTCTGACAAACCAAACAAGGTTTGTCAGGAGAGGCTCTAGGCAGCATGGAACTGCTGCAATTTTACATCTCATTGATTACTACAATGGGAATTGAAAACAGTTCTCTGCTTTCCACATGACATCAAAAATACTGTCGCAGGCCTCAGAAAAATATGCAGGTCCTCTAGTAGAGTGAGAATGAGGAAAAAGAGCTATATACGCCATTGTTTCCTCATGAATTTGAGTCAGGCTCATCTGACCTTTATGAAGGCTAATAATAAAGTGGTAAAGTGACACACAGTAAAGCATGCCATTCTGTGGGTAGTTCTGCAATAGGTTACATGGAACAAAAGGGCAGTTCAATGCCCTGAGGCTTCAGGGGTATGCTTATTTTGTGTTAAGTGCATCCTGTATACTGCTGACATTAAGCAGAGTGTGTGGGAATACACATGTCACAACAAGCAATATTAAAAGAACAAGGACCTAAAACAGCTGATAAGAAAATTAAGATTTACTATTACAGTCACATCACCTCAGCCATTGACTGGTTCGATTTTCTGGAGAGGTTTTCTAAGAAATGTTCAGAGGACTAATTATTTTTATTGCTGTTATAAAAAAATCTCAAGTATTTCCTCTAACATACATCTCCAGTAACTTGTTTTTGCTGGATAAGGTGGTCCCCATACACAGAATGTTATCATTTTATAAGGGATGGTTTCACATTCTAAACACAACAAAACCACCCCAAAAACACAAAGAGTAGTTTACAGTGACATCAGTGGAAGTCTCTCCAACTCAGAGGCAGCAAATGACACGTGTAGTTTCATGAGCTAAGCAAGCTGTGATAGTCATTAACCCTTTGAGGTACCTAGCAACCTTCAGCAGCATTCAGTGGGAAGAGATGTCAGTACTCTACAGAAATAAATTGCTAATGGAAGTATTTATTCAAGATCAATCCTATCAGCTCTCAATGCTCACTAAAATCAGGTAGATGAAAGCATACTTGGTACAAAAGAAGAGCAAGTCCTTAGCTATTTACTGCAATCACAATGTCAAACCCAGTGTAATTTAAAAAGGAAATTTCTGTATTGAAACATGTCAGTTTTATAGAAGTTCCGAGGGCAGGTCACCAAACTGGGAGTCAGAATAACAAAGTTCTCAATTTCATTATGCCTTTCTGAAATTTTACTATGTTATTATATTCATATATGAATACCTGTGCTGATTCTACACATGCACATCCAATTCAGAGACATTTTCAACACATACACCATATTAGGAACTACCAGTATAAGAGGCACATAATCAATGGAGTTTGAAACTATACAAAAACTGAAACCCAAGTTTCAACAAGTTAATGACTTCTGTGACGCTCCCAGCAGGAATACCTAGTCACAGGAAATTGGATGCAAAGATTAAACACAAGCACACCCAGTGACACCCATTAGGACTTATTGGGATTAGGGTAAAACTAGGCTTTGGTGACAAAGAAACATGCCACTCAAAAAAAGAAACAAAACTCAAATGACACACAAATGTTACCAAGCAGCCAATAAGAACTAAGCTACTAGACAGGGGAGGGTAACTGGTAATTTCATCGGTAGCAGAACATAGAAATCTAGGAAAAGATGATAGAAGATCCCTCTCCCACCCCAAAGGCAGCTTTTGAAAATTCAGACATCTATTCTTTGCCTGAGGATAGTGTGATAAAAGCATCAGTTCACTTAGAAATGCAGTAATATCATTATATTAAGGACAGAAAAATGCAAGAATAAGTTTGGGTATACAATATCCTCTTGGATTTCTTAATCCTGTGATATAAGGCAAGACAAAGACAACACAAGTAAAGCCCAACAGAAATACAGTGATGGCCCAAGCCTTCTGATTCCAGTTGAAAAAGCAATTTGTTAAAGTTAAGAACAAAAGTAATCTGTTAGCCAAAACCAGACACCATTTACTTATTTTGTAATGCTACAAATTGCATTCATAATAGGTGGTATGGTGTGGGCAGTGCCATCTGTAACAATATTTTTCACCTATTGGTTATTGGTCTGCTGGAGTAGCATTAATTCCAAATCATAGAATCATAGAATTGTAGGGGTTGGAAGGGACCTCGAGAGATCATCGGGTCCAACCCCCTGCCAAAGCAGGCTCCCTAGGACATTTCACTGAGATAGGCATCCAGACGGGTCTTGAATATCTCCAGAGAAGGAGACTCCACCACCTCCCTGGGCAGCCTATTCCAGTGCTCTGTCACCCTCACTGTGAAAAGTTCTTCCGCATGTTGGTGCGGAACTTCCTATGCTCCAACTTGCAGCCATTGCCCCTTGTCCTGTCTCCACAAACCACTGAAAAGGGGCTGGCTGATTCCCCCTGCATCCCTTGCATGTAACACTAATGGAATAATTATCATCTTTGAGTTATATATATACACACACGTATATATAATGTTAGTAACCTATCAGCTGCTACCTCATGCAGTAATGCTGCTTTGTAAAACATAGCACATTATACTGCAACAGTGAACATAGAAAACATGCTTTTATATGATTTTCTCTATTTTTTTACGTGGCATATACATGTACAAATTAAACCTTATAATATGAACAAGAAGTTAAAGTTGTGAGACTTTAAAAAGTCATTTAAAAGAAAAAAAAACATTTAAAATTTTAATTATGATAGTTTCTAACACTAACAATGAGGTTTTGATTGGTTATTCTTCACTGAAATTGGCCAAGTATGCTTATGGCTTCAGCTGCTCCAGATGGTCATCAGCTGCCATGAAATGCCTAACCTGATGATAACAGTCACTGTGAGATCCATAAAGGAAACAGGGAAATTTGAGCCATAATAATTTCATGAATATAGTGCTTACGCACAGCAGTGTACTGGAATATCACTGAATCACGGCATGGCAGAGGGTTGGAAGGAACCTCTGCAGATCATCTGTTTCAAAACCCTGCTCAGGCCCTCGGCCCTGCACTTATGCCTGGCCTTGTTCCTTCCCACGTGCAGGACTCTGCACTTCTCCATGTTAAATTTTATGAGGTTCCTGTCAGCCCATTTCTCCAGCCTTTCAAGGTCCCTCTGGATGGCAGCACAACATTTAAAATACGCATACATAACATATTCTTGGGTCACTTATTTAACACACTGATAGTTTTGTCTATTGGCTTATTTTTCTGCTAAATAAAAAAAAATCTTTTTTTCCTCTCCTTTTGCCATTTTCTGAATAGATAACACATACATTATGTGATTTTTTTTAGCAGAGACTGAATTTGTTGTGTTTTTCTATGAAGTATCACTTTAGAGATACTGCTACAAGAAAGAAATGCTGCAGCATAGACCCATTAGTCTCACAATGAATACTCTTCATTCAAACATAAAATCATGATTATATTTTTAAAAATTTAATATAATAAATGAAATATCTGTAATCTTAACATGGTGCTACACTACAAGTCTAGGAGACTAAAAGGCTGAATTGCCACTGAAGGGTTGGCTGGTATGTTTTAAAAAAGAAATTAGCTAAGCCTTTCTTTTCTTTTAATTCTGATTTTGGATGCTCATTGATGGAAACTGTATGGCATGAACTTCAGTGTCACTGAACTCCCAGTGAATTCAAAGTTATGTACCATCAGAATTCTGTAAATTCAGATTTTGCAGGAATTTAAACTTGGTTACTCGTAAACCAACATATCCAACACAGACTATTAAAAAATGTAGAGCAATCCACTCCTTTTAAAGGATTATATATATATATATATTTTTAACCAACTTCTTTGAAGTTTCCCAATCATAATTAGTGAACAACTATAAAATATTTCATAACTGGAATTCTACAGAACTGCGAATTTTTATTACACTGTTACCCACATTATTTTGTACTCAAAATAATCAAAATTAACAACAGCAGGTGTGAAATTTTAAATAACTTTAAAATAAAAACACATTCCTAATACAGATATACTGTATCTCACTTATGCTGCATTAGTGGCAGCATCACTGAGAAGAAACTGGGTAGAAGAATGTTTTAAATCTAATTGACAAAATACGAATTTGTCTCAAATTCAGCAACTTTTTGCCTTCAGGGCAAAGGAAAGTCAAATAACTGTCCCTTGCCCCTGCTCTTTTTCTCTGGCAAGAAATTGCTTCTGAGGAGAAGACGCTGTCATCACCACACCCTTGATCATGGACCTTTCTTGAACCTGAAGGAATATTGGATTCAGAGCAATGTTGGATGACAAAGAGGTTTTCCCACTGTAGTTCATACTAACTTAGCCCATCTTCTTCACAATGTAATCTACACGAGTCTCATGCAAAATCACCCAAGGTCTGGCAAACTTATAACTCAAATTATAGTGACAAACAGGATATTCAGAGTTGGAAGAGTGATTAGAATAGCTTATCTTCTGAGTATAGACTAGTCAAACATGGCTAAATAAGAAGACGGGATATGCTGAATATCTGAAGATTACAGATCTTGAGGAATAAAATGTTTATGTAGTCAGGTATGGGGAGAAACTCCAAGAAAATACCAATAGGATTAAATTATGGTAAGAAGCTGGATACTAGGAAAACATTTCACGTGACTGAAATCTATCCAAGAGAGACATATAATTCCAACAGAGACGTGGATGAAGAAAGATTTGGGCTGGAGAAAATGCTAAATATCATGACAGTTTACCACATCCCTACCTCCACATACAGAGCTCATTCACAAAGAGTACACTAAGGCTCTTCCAAAGTGACTGACAAGCCTACAAATCTGCTTTATATAAAAGATTTAATGCTAGCACAAATCTAGAAAGTAGGATTCTAAACCTTTTGATGCCAGAGAAAAATAAATACTTATCTCTCTGTTTCAAAAAAATCCATTAAACCAGTTTTACCTTTACTGGGAAACTATTTTAAATACCAGAAATATCTGTCATCTGTAAGTCTTTGTTGAAATGCGCTATATCCGCAGAAGAGGAAGGGTGGTGGTGAATTTCTTTTATTTTTGTAGTCATTCACATTTTTTCAATATCTTTTTTGTCAAACACTTTGAACTGTCAAATGCAAGGGGAGGCAAAATACAAAGATAATCACTGGTATCCTAATACTGTATTTTCTGTCAGTAATTGCTAGCATTTAAATTCTTCAGTAACAGTATTCCCCTTGATACTCTGATCTCAGTCTCCTCAACACTCTATTACACTGAAACAACATATGGGAATTTTGTGCCATTCAGCAAAATGCCAAGGATTTTGGTCCCAATGAAGGAAATTAAAAATCAGATAATATTAAAAATTATTTTCACGTTTTATACACTTAGTCTAACTTGCATTTTACTTATGGTCTGTAATAAAGCAGTTAATTAGGGGTTTATCTAAGACCCCTTACTACTTTTTGGTGAGGTATGTGCAACAGAAATATTTATATATATACACAGGCAGTTTCACTGATGATGATGTTTGGTGTGTAAGAGAAGAATCTTCTAAAGGACATATTAAATCTGTTCACATTTGTTTCTGCATATGCAATAGAGTGTGAGAAATAATTTAAGGATTTAAAAAAAAAATCTCAGGAGCTCTTATCCCTGCCATTTCAACTCCAGGAGAATTATTTTTTTTGATTGATAGTCAGAAAGTAGGATTTGAACTGATCTGTTTCACTGTCTCACACACGCACACACAATTTAGTAAATTGATCTTAATTGCTGCATAATCTGGTGAAAATCAACAATTGGCAGACTGCACTCAAGACATACTTGAGAATGGAATAGCAGGGGTTTGGCAGATACGGGACTGAGATGAATAGTGGGAAAGAAGATGTGATAGAAAGGTTTTAAGATAATAAGAAAGTAAAAAAATAAATAACATGTAGGGCTACAAATTCATATCAAACTGATACTGTGTCACAGAAAACTGCATGGAGCAGCAAACATGGAGGGAAGAACCTAGAAAAAGTGCTTAGAGTGAACTCTATCTACATGTCCCTGAAAAGCTATAGATACAATACTGTGTGGGGAAAAAATAAATCACAGAGAATGCTACTAACATATTGGGAGTCCTCCTTAAACACTAATTCTGTTTGAATTCTAAGGAGATTTTAGAGTTGTGGTTTGCTCATTTGTTATATAATTAAAAGAAACTTTGAAATTAAAAGTAATTTCAAGCAGAAAAAAAACACCCAAAACCAACCACAATATTTACAGTTCTTTCTGATAAATGTGAAGAAATATTTCTTTAAAATTTAAACTAGTCACAGAATTTGACACGAAATTACTAAATGTTTTATTCAGCTCTGATCTGTATATTTTTCAGTTTGGGGAGGAAAAGGGAGGAAGAAACAGTCAAATAATATTATCTAGCTGTAGCATGTACCTGCTAATGACATTAAAAAAATAGCGAGTCAAAAACTTGAAGAACATACAGCAAACTTTAGAGATGCCAATTTTCTTTCATGATACTTTCCATGGGTGGAAACAACAACAAAACCACAACAAAAACTGACACCTCTACAAAACAGAATTTTGTGGAAAATACACCAAGAGAGAACTAATAAGAGAGTTCATATTAAGAGATAGAAACCATACTTTACCTGAAGATGCAGAGAATGGATAACATAAGGAAGTCTACTGTAGTCAGAATTTGGCTGGTTTATTGTCTGGTAATTCACATAAAGCTTGCCACCTCTTGGGATCAGCATTGTGAGATTAGTGAATGATTGCCTCAGAAAAACAAATGATTCGCCTAACTTCTCTCAAAGGCTCAGCTATTTGTCAGGGACAGTTAAATAAGAAATTATTCCCTCCACCCAGGATCATGCTAGGGTAATTATAGGGAGCAGAATGCACAGTGATATGTTTTTCCTGTTACCTATGGATCAAGGAGGAATTTTTCTGAAAATCCCATGTTTTATATAGGGAAAAAGGTTTTTGCTCTCTTTACAGAACATGGAGAATAGTTCCAAAAGATGTTTTACAGTAAGTGACAACTTGGAAGGCCTTTTTTTTTTTTTTTTAACCTTACAATTCTCAGCATATACAGGCAGCCAAGAGCCAGTCCTCAGAGCAAAATATGAGTGACAAAACTAGAGTCATAATTCAAACCTAGCCTTGCTCTAGCAGACATAAGGAGACAAGCAAGAACCACAGAGCAAAGCACTCTACACTTGAATCCTACGCTAGTTTAAAAAAAGGGTCCAGAAGTGTTAGGAAAAAAGAGGAACAAAATCACTTTTTCTAATATAAACTTCCAACTCACAGAAACACACAGTGGGAAAATTCATGTTTTAAAATTTTATTTAGGCACAGATCTACTTTTATAGGGGTCATAAACTGAATTTTGTATGTGATATAATCTGATAATATGGACAACAATTAGAAGTTAAAAAATAACCACCACTGTTTGGGAAAAACAGAACACTTACTTCTAAAACAGTTTTCATTTGTTTAATAATCTTTCCCAAGGACCTAAAAGGTGCTGAACATCTACATCCTCTAATGACTTTGTAATCCAATTTTGCACGTCTTATTATAGCAACTTGTATTTCTCTTCTATAGCTCAACCCAGCACTGAAGAGAGATCTAGTTCTGATCCAGCAAAGCATCCCAACTCCAGCAGGTCATATCCAGATCATGGAGTGGCTAGATAGCTCCTTCTCAGAAAAGATGATAAAAGAAGTGAAGTAGAAGAAAGAGTCTTAACACAGCTTCCTAGCTTAAAAGTAAGCTGGAAAAGGCTTGCTTTTGTAAAGAAGGTAGTATGATCAACAGATTCCAATAAATTGATTTCCTTGTGGATCAAGGCCTCGTCTGAGTTGGAACTGTAACTAAATCACAATTCCTTCCTGAGATTCTTCTTGGATATTGTCCTACTGAAGGGCCTGAGTTCAGTCTAGCTTTTAATTTACTCTTACCTGTATTGCCAAGTCATGCACAATAAATTAATTTGAATTTTCAAGCTGTTATTGTATATGGGGGGTATGAGTTTTATGGTCATGAACTAGATATACTTCTTAATATACTTTTTCTGTTTTATACATGTATTTCAGCTACTATTGTTTATTTTGTTTGCTACTCCATTTCTTATTAACAATAGGTTTCTAGACAAGTAGTGATATACAATATTGACAATATATGCAACAACGGTATTAAATTTAGCTGCACTTATACTGCTCTACAGAGAAGCTATCATGAAATGTTTGCCTGTTAGGAAAAGCACACCATTTAACATCAGTATCCCTGAGTTACTACATCTTGATGACTCCAGAACTCCTTCAGTCCATATTATCTGCACAACCACTCAGAACATTAGAAGCAGCTATGGGGAAAAAAAATAAATCACAGAAAATTACAAATTTTTCTAAGAATTAACACTCTTGTACTTCTCCTTTGGAGAGGAATGTGAGGAAAGTAAAAGAATAGCAACTTTTACTGCTTGGGTAAGATTATTGGTACCATGAGGCAAAATACAATGATCTTTGAAGGGAAATGTACATTTTAAAAAGTAGTTTGTTTGGGGTTTTGTTTGTTTGTTTGTTTGTTTTTAATTTCAGATCTTTTAGAACATTGTAGATTAGGATTTTTAAAATATGTATACATTTCTGCTTTGGCATCCACTTTCTGAGGGATGAGAAATGTTTAATTTATTTTCCATCTGTTAACAGGAGCTTGCTTACTTCTAAAAAAGACTGATGTGCTGATCATATTTCAATACAAAAAATTATCACTAATTAGTGCCAGCATTTTACATTCACTTTTGCTGTATTTAGGTGATACTTGTTCTGAAGGATGTTCTAGTTTTTCACCCATATTTAGAAAATGTATCGTGTACCATGGTGAGATAACTCTGGTTCCTGCCAGATATGAACAAAAAGGCAATGCAACGTTAGATAATTTTAGTCATAATGATGCCACTCAGTGGAATCACAGTTATGCAATGCTATAGTTTCACAGCTTTCTGGAGATGTGGTAGGGTACTAATTTCTTGCCACTGCACCACCATTACTTTCGTCTCTAGATTCAGAGAGTAGAGGGAAACCTGCCGTGCTAAAATTCGATGCAATTCTTAAGCTTTCTACTTTGAGTCCACTGTTGCACACACCCATTACCCTAATAGTGCAACACCTCTGTTATTACACAAGAGGCAAATCAGACATATTTGAAAAAGTCAGTGGACACTGTCAGGGATTTTTAGATGAAAAAGGAACAAAGTATAGGGTGTAGAAGAGTCGTGCCTGAAGCAGATCTGCTTTGTGGCATGCAAACCAAAGCAAAATGCAAAAAAGAGAACCATCTTCTCTTCATCAACTGGAGTTTATGCAGACATCTCTTAGCCTAACACCCACCACAAAAATAAAGAAAAAATACAGTATGCTTGGGAGATAGCCTGTCAATTATTTTCTTTAAATTCCTAGACAGTCATGGCTCTGACTCATACAATTTACTGAGTTTAATAAAATATGACCCCGTGGGAGTAGCCTGTTGCAAAATTCACCATAAGTATCTTCTGCCTCCGATATGAAAAATGAATTCTCAACATGTGGACAATTTCTCATTTATTTGGTTCATTAACTGTTGATGTATCGCTATCTAACTTCTATCCTGATCACTCTGGCACCATGGAATTTAAACAATGCACAAAATTTTGATAAGGATCTCTGAATTAATGTAAACTTTATCCAGAGCTTTCAAAAGGGGATCAAGTAATGCGGGGGAAGGGGGGAGGAGAAAAGAATAATAAAGTGAATAATTATGAGATCAACAAGCAATGAAGCAATTTGCTACTCAAAGCACCTTCCAAAACAAAATGACAAAGATTCTATATTACACACAATTCTTAAGAAGATATTTAATGTGCCAAGCAAAAGCAAGCATGCTGATGATATCAATTTAGGTGCCCTAATTGTGTTGTTACCTCCACAGAGAGCTCTACAGGAAAAAAACATAATAAAAAGAGGAAGGAACCTAGCACTACATTTTCCCTAACACACATGTGACTGAATTTATTTTTACTAAATTTGCAATTTATAAACAGTGATTCATGTATAGGAATACTAACACTGGAAACTGAGATAGGAACCTTAAATTCAGCCAAAGATCTGCTCTTGAGCCTTTCTCAAGTAAACAGTTTTTACTCCTCAGAGTATTTCTAATTCAGCAGGGGACATGCCTTCCTATGCAAATTCATAGCAACTGACAATGTGAGAAATCGAGGTGTCACCAAGCCCTTTGGTTGTGCTGGGAGGTTCCTAGGGGCAGGTTGGTCACTGTAAATCGTCCATAGCTGTGAATTTTGCCTGCTGCCTGAGACTCCGAATCTCTTGACCCCTGAGTCACATTTCAAAATCCTCATACTCTTCCAGCCTCTCTTATCAACTAATTTGCAGTGGAGGGAAGGAATGAGTGTCTGCATCCATACAGGATATGCTGAAAGGAAATGATTGCATACCAGAGAATTCATTACCATTTCAAAATCAATATATAATATCAGTTGTTGACTCCATACCATTCCATACATGTTTGCAATGACTATATATGCAAATTAAACATAAGAGAAGCAAAGTAAGTATTGACATGACTAGATACATCCCACAGACGTTAAGGTTACATGTATCAGGTACAGTCAAAATCGTTACAGCCACTTGCAGAGAGATATATAAATATCTTACACTGGCAAATTAGCTCTTTGCACCTCAACGGTTCCCAATCCTCCACCAAGGCAATGTAAACGAATCAGTTCCCTGGGTTCAAGGGAAAATGGAAATCTATATATTCCTAGGGCATTATAGAGACCTTTCATCCAGAAGTCCATCTACTACACAAACAACAAAATGACACATGGGCGAAATCAAATGGAAGCAACCAAAGTTTTGAGTTATAAAAAAAGGAACTTTATATCTTTAAAGCTTGAGAACTACAGCAACACTGACAGAGAAGGTAAAATTTCATAGTGTCCAGCAAGAAGAGAGTTTGGCCAATGTGCTTTTCAGCTGTTCTGTATAAACCGAAAATAAATTAATAATAATTTCAATGTAAAATGTACAGAAAGCTTTAATAGGTTTTACTTGAATACTCATTCACTTGGTTAAAGCTAGAGTATCAAAGCAATATTTGAACAGGCTCATGTTTGCAAGTATTTACTCTTAAGAGTAAGAATTGGCAGGCGTGTGATCTTACTTAACTTTAAGAAATTGTTTGTTTGTTCAATTTATGCCTGAAGTAAAATAAATCAGGAGGAAAAAAAAAAGGACTGAAAGTCTGAATAGACAACAGTTAGAAGTATCATGAAATTGCTGTCAGATCAGGAAAACCTTTCTTAAGAATGTAAGGAAAAGAAATAAGTTTTTTGACATATGTCTCCAGAATTTTTTCACTAATGGGGTATATAAGAATAAAAGATGTATAAATTCTTTTGTTTTCCTCTCTTACTCCATACTGAAACAGTTTTATGTATGATGCTACCGATTGCAACAAAAACTGCACTTCCAAAAAGCATTTTATTCAAGGACCTTTCATGCAACTAAAACTTCTTAAATCTCACTCCCACCTCTTAAATTACTTTACATTGGTTTTGATATCTGAACTCTTACAAGCAGAGAATTCTGGCTTCATTCTTGAACCTTTCTCAAAGCAGATATTTTTATACATAGCTGTTATATAGTCAAAGTTATAATTCTTCTGAGATCTACATGACTAATGTAGATCTACATGACTAATGTGTGGAGATTTATACCCCCTCCTTCCATATATGGAAGCAGATATTTTGCTAAATATATTAAACAATGCCATTTTCCTTCTTTTTTCTACAATGCAACCACTTCTGCATCATCACTTTAATATGCCATAAGGCTAAATGCACTCCAAAACATTCAAGGGCAATCTATACATGCATACACTTAGATGAATACACAGCTTTAATGGTGGAAATAGTTCAACTCATCCCAGTGAAATTAATCTGACAGCTCCTCTAGAACATGTTTTTCTTAATATAGAATTTGCTGGAGTTTCAGTGAGGCTTCATGCTCAACCATAGCTCCATCTTGCATGGAAAAGCTGGCAAGAACAGCATCATATCTTGCTAGTTTTCAACTTTTCATTAAAAAGAGCTACAGAAATGCTCAGAACCTGGCAACTTTTAGCTTTCACCCAGTCCTCAGACACCTCTTCCAACTGCCATGATCAGTTTTTGTCTCGTGATCAGTGATAGTCCCAGTTTTCAAGAGATCTCTGGCACCAAATATGCATTTCAAAGCTCTGCACAAGAAAAAGAGCTTCTGAACTCAGCTGCCACTGGGAAGGGAAGAGCTATTGACCATCAACATCCGTAATAAGGTCTGAGGACCAACCCAGCCAAAGTTAGTTTTCCTAATAAGCACACTAAATCTATGTTGGCCTCTATAGTCATTTGGCTGGTCCTATGCTAGGTCAATGGTTTGAAAACTGGTTACATGAATTTCTTATGAGGGAATCTGGGGAAGAGACTGGGAGAGACAAAAGGTGCATATCTCAGACAGTGTCTGCTAGATGTAGGCTTTGCTTTTCCAACTCCCAAATGGTCATCTATTGTAATAAGTTAATGGAATGATGAGGATGCAAAATTTTAGCTGCACTTAAATAATTTCTTATTAGATTTAAAATGTAAGGAACAAAAAGCTGCATAAAGTATACACAAGAAAATGAGGGATATGTAAGAGAAGGATGCTTTATGAAATCACAAAATGTTGGAGGATCTAACAGTACAAAAAAAACTGTTCTAAGAAAACTATCCTAGATGATCAGTTTGAAAGGATTTGTATAGTATCAGTTACTGGCTACTGTGGGAGCAGTAAGGGACAGTAAGGGATATGCAATCCCCTTCCTTCAAGATCCATGACCACATTACAAGGGACATACATTATAGAATATACATATGGAATAACGAGTGAGGATTAAGGTGGGGTATGAGTTTTCAACAGTAAACTACACTGATTCCCCAGACAGACATTCTTAACCAGTATTAATAGTGCTTTTGTGCAATGCAATATAATGTAATAGCCATGCCAGCACTCTTAGTGCAAGCTCAGTGTGGGTTAGCATGTTACACTTGTGCCACCCACATGTTTTTCTCCTATAAGAAAGCATATCAGATCACTTAACTAGTTTTTCCAATTCCTACATAAGATTATTTAACCAGAGACAGGGTACAGTAAAAGGGTGCAAAACAGTCACAATACAGCATAGCATAGAATAATCAGAAGCATAACCTTGTCTCTAACCTCATCCTCAGCTTCCTAAAATTAGGAATATTTGAAAGTTCAGCAGGTTTTTTTGACCTGTGGTCTCTGCAGTACTGAAAAGGTGTGACACCCTCTGCAAAGCACTGAAGTTCCCACTATCTTATATACAGCCATTTCCACCTATGTTAGGTGAGTGTGGTGGTTCAGCCCCAAGCAGTGGCTGAACCCCACAGGACATACTGTCACTCCTGGGTAACAGGAGAAACAGGCAGAGCCTCCGTGGGTTGGGATAAGGACAGTTCACTGACAAAAATCACTGTGAAAGGGTAGCAATAACAGCCAGTTACACTCACAGCCTGTGATAACACAGAGTACCTTACCAACCCAACAATAATGACACTGAGCACTGTAGGACATGAGGACCAACCTGACCCCCAGCCACACTCAGCCTACCCTGGAGGCACCCAGGGCCACCCCTCACCAACCAGCCCCTTTTATGGGGGATGTCAGGTGGTGTGGAAACAGCCCCAACTGACTCTGCTCACCTGGGCTGACTCAGCTCACCTGGGCTGGCTGCTTGGGGAAGTGAACTCTGGCCAGGACAGTAAGCATAAAATACACTCTCAGTTTTGTATTGTCTGAATTCTAGTGTCACTCAGTGATAAATGACAATACAACCCACAAACAGTTTGGGTTGGAAGGGACATCAAAGATCATTCATTGCACTTGTATAATTAGAATGTGGAAAGTATAACAGGACTAGTCATTTAAAAATATTTATCCCTAACAGATGTTTTCCAATATCCTTTCACTTTCTTTTTCTTTTGATAAGAATTTTCACTTCTGATTTTTCCAGATACAAAAGAGAACTACTACTTGAATAATTCCATCAGCTATGCATCACTGCTGGTGATGAGACATCTTCATTGGATGTCTCTGATAAAAGCAGCAAAAAGAGTACTTAATTTCTGATATATTCTAACATTTCTATCAAACCAATTGTATTCCTTGAACTTGGGTTTTCCTATGGCAAAACAGGACATTTCTAGAAACTGTCAAGTTTATATATTCACAGATTTCTGGTTATATGTTCTCTGCAATCATCTATTCCCATAATTTCCCTCAAGTTTAGAAGACAGGTGAAACATCATTAACAGTTGCGTTTTACCTTTCATTTGCTATAGGCAATCGTTAAATTTGTATTTCTTTGCCACAAGAAAAAAAATCTTGTCTAGAGGATACTTTAAATCAGACGTAATACTTTTTGTGATAGGAAATTATTGTCTAGATTTCTCTGCAGCTCCTAATAACATTCTACTACTGCTGCGTGAGATTTTCATATATACTGCTAAAACTGAAACTTCCCATTAAAAATACAATTTCTCTTTTTTTTTTTTTTTTTGCATTATGGAAAGTTACTTAAGGACTAAGCCATCCTCTGCTACAGTTTCATTCAGTAGTCTTTAACTGATACCTCCAGGCCTTTACTTAATGTATATAACTCATTCTTCAGGGCCAGACTATTCAGTGAAATGTACATTACAGAAAGAGGGATATCAACATGAACATTCAGCTGAAGGTGAGTTTTTTGACCTCTTTCCAGTTCAAAAGAGAAATCCATTATGGTTTTAATTCCCTGCACCATATGCAGTCAGAACTCACACGGGTGTTAAACGCAATAAAACTCTTAGCAAAGTAGTAGACTGTGCACTGCATATGAGCAACCTGAAAGGCTAATGGGATCACCAGCCTTCCCCTTTAGTAGCTATGTCATCAACAATCCTAACAAAAATGAACCTCAGTTCTTTAAATGATGTAAAAAATATAAAAGCTTGCCTCTGGAAAAATAATATATAACCACTTGTAGAAGAACCTGCCTGTCTAATAAGGGGTCACAAATAGAATACTAGCAAAAAAAAAAAAATCTTTATAAAACCAAAGAGCTAAGTAAAAAACCCTTAACACAACATGTATGCCCTTTAGCAAGGGAGCTCATAGAATTTAATATATTTTTGTGCATTCCATTTGAAACTTGCATTCATTTTGAGGGAAGGAAAACCATGGGTCCTTAACCCATTTCTGCCCTTGTAGATTCTCTTCTGTAGCCTTTAAAAAGTAAACAAATTGTAACACATTTTATTAAATTATGACAAGTAACCGTGTTAGTTATTGATGTCAGTGGACAGAAATTATTACACCATTACCAAATTCTTCTAGCCCTAGCTGAGAATTCAGCCCTGAAATACAACTTTTTATGAAACATTTATAGATTGAGGTTTTGCTGTGGCAGTAACAAGGGCCAGATTACTTATTTAATCCATTATTATATTACACACTGATTACAAATAAGCATTAATACCTATAATGCCATCAGGGACTGCAAAAGGAATATGAACATATAGAAATGTAAAATTTTATGGCATAATAATTTAGAATGGTATCTGGATCACCTTTTTATGCCAGTAAATATAAATACTAATTGATTATAATTATAAATACTATTGATTATTTCTGGAACAAAACCAGGTTTTGGAGAATGAAGAAAAATGAAGAAACAAAAAAAACCCCACAGAGCAGGATCAACCCTGCTGAAGTAATTCCTAAAGTGCCAATTGAGATTTGTTGGAGTAGAACTGTGTTTATCTTTGAGCAGGGACAGAAAAGAGAAATAAAGGGAAAGGGGGAAGAAGAGGGTGAGGAGGAAGGAAAAGGGAGACTGGGAAGGGGAGGGAAAGGGAAAAAATGTGAAAGAAATGAAACTTTTCATGGAAGAGTTACTACAGAGCCAACTAGCTCATGCATGTTGCAGTGCTGCATTAGAACAGAAAAATGGGGATTAGTGAATAAAAATCAGAAAAATCATTTTAATTCTCTGCAAGACAAAATTTTACACTTATCCGACTGTACAGAGAGACTATCATCCCAGCCTCTTCTACCTGGCTACTAGTAATGGGTTTGGGAGATGTAAAAGAAAGTAAAATGTTGGTCTGTAGCTGATGAAGTTACAACAATGATGAGATTTTCATCCCTAGCTGTCTAGTTTAAATTCCAGTCAAGACAATGGAATCTGATGGGCTTTGGTAGTTGGATTAGTGGGCAGCAGCACAGTGCATGAGAAGTGAGGTGAGTACCTTCCATTCCCATTGCAGCTGGACACCTTGTTTGCCACCTCAGAGATGCTGGAGAAAGTTAAAGGTGCATGAAAAGAACTAGTGTCTACGTAAGGTCTTAAGGGAGTCCTTTCCTTGAGATAATGACAGATGCAGTGATAAGCAGCGTGAGGAAACCTGCACTGTTATTACTCATGTGCTTGGCATTATTTCCCATGTAACATGGCACCTAACTGAAGAGATTATTGACGTGGAAGTGAAGATAGCTTTGTAAGCAAAACCAAAATGTGCTGAGATCTGAACTACACTAAAACTTTTTCAAAATTACTACCACTGGCTTTCAGTACTAGGTCTGACCCTTAGAGCATGCCAGACATTATTTCACACTATACAGTCCACACAAACATGGAAGGAAGCCACATCCCTATTTTGCAGGATTATTTTTATGCACAGGACTATATGGATTTCACAGCTGCCAAATAACTGAAAAGAGATCCCTCATGCACAAAGAACATTACAAAATGCTCTGAAATGTTTCTGTTTTGCAGACAAAATCTCATTCATTTAACCAATCTTGGCATGATAGTTCTGAGTAAGCTTCATCTAGTTGCACATGAGACCACCCTTGCTGGAGATTTTTGCTTTGTTTTGGGGTCAGTTTTCTTTGTAATTCTCCTGGTTTCCTGGTTATGATACTCCTTCTTACACAGGCATTAGTATTTAAATTTACAGAAGCTCTGGTATATATCTGAAATGCATTTTAATCTGCCCAAGGAATAGATTCAGTCCTGGGAAGTTCATTGTTGTTTCTAATTGACAGCGACTGCCACACTTTGCTTGCCTGCAGCTATCCAATTAACATATTACCACTACACAAAATATTGTAATATGCACGACGTCCTAACGACGAGAGCCTCACACTCTGCTCCTATCCAACAATTTCCTCCTAATTGGATTTCCAACGTATTAGCAAATGACAGGGAAGAACAGGCAGACATCTGCAAGCAGATAGCGCAGCCCTCAAACACCTTTTCCCATCACTGTACAAAGTTCTGTGGAGATATCCCTGGTTGTTGTGTACATCAAGCCAGAGGAAAAAACAGAGAGAGAGAGAGAGAGAGAGAGAGAGAGAGAGAGAGAGAGAGAGAGAAGAAAAGCTCAACTCCAGAAGTGGAAAACATGTAACTTGTGCCCTGAGATATTGCTATGGCAACATTTAAACAATGAACAGAAAGCACCGCAGAATTCTGCTCTCGCTTCCCTGGATACCAAATGTAAATTCTGATTCTCTTTTATTGTGTGCACGCACAAGCTTCTGATTTTTGCCTTTTCCTCTAACAGATAGCAAAGTACCCAGGACCCCTACCAAGAACTACGACTTAATTCACCTCCCTGTATTGCAGCTTGTGAACATGCAATTAAAACACACCACTAGTGTGCTCACTCCCCTCTTCCACCCCCCATCCCGAGACAAAAAACGGCTGTGATGGTAGGGGTAAAGAAGGGGTACCCTTTTCTGAGTAACTTCATTGAATAAGCCACTACAAAAATGTCACAAGGCAAGTGTCAATGTCTTCTGCCATTACAGGAAGCAGAGGCACAATCCTTTCTAAGGGCAGCAGCTCGCCCACGCTCCTAGACTCAACCATGTTGCAAGGCTGCCTTCCAGACCAGCGTGGCTCCTGCTGTTGCTAAATCCTTCTCATCTGGGTTGTCCTGTGGGGGCAGCACTTTATAACCGAAGGAGTCTAGTTTTCATTATGATTTTCATAGAGCAGCTGGCAAGGGGATGGATGGGGGACAGAGAAAGGGAGCCTCTGCTACTAGTAGCCCAAAGCCCAGTCATCTTGACTACTCTAGAAATTACTTGGTGTGTGTGTGGGGAGCGCTAATTGCATTTCTTCAGTGTAATTTTCATGCCAGACTGCAAGTGGCACTAATTCCAGCACCCTTCTCTCTCTTCTCTGCCCCTAACTAACAGTCAGAAACAAAAAGATACCTGCAAGCCGATGTAAAGGCACACTGGCAAGACTGAAATGGAGTCTCACACACTGCTGCTGCGCACAAGCACACTCCTTCAGGGAATGCACAATGACTTCATTCTTGGACAGCTTGGCTTGTGAGTTTTCACCAGCACCAAGCTCTCTCAAGCTGTGCTAAAATCCTATCATAAGCTCCATTCAATATCTCCCTGTCTCATATTGCTAGAGCAAGAACCTTCGTGGCAAATGGGAGTAGCAGCTTTTTAGTGTCTATGTAGGAAGCCATGACAGCACCTCAGGAATCCCTTTCTTTTCCTCCACTCCCACATGACTGCTTGTATTGACTCACATCTAGAGCATTCTTCTTTCTTGAGTCTCACCCAATCTGAAAGTCCATTTTTTGCTCATCAATGTTACCAGGCTGGGAGACACTGAGAGACAAAATTTGCTGTTCCAACAAACAGAACCTGCACTTATTCTATATAGTGCAAACCATTTCTGACATGTGAAAAGACATGGGCCAACTACCCTTCTGCATTATTAACCTACAGTTTGCCAAGGACACCTCTAAGTTTGGGATATGTAATCTCTGAACTCTGGAGAACAATTAGAACAAATGAAGCAGGACTCTCCAATAGCTTTCTCTTTCCTTCTCTCCAAGTATTTGGTGCCTAAAGGTAACAGTTCCCTGTACTGAGCCAAAATGCCAGTTTTCTGAGGTCAATTACCAAAAGGATTGTCCATAGTCTGAAGAGGATACTGCCTGCAGGACCAACATATGCTGCTGAATGAGACACCCGTGTTCAGGCACGTGTGAGGGAAGTAGCAGAGACAGACAGTGCTTGCCTCTGCTTTAGGATATTTGTTGCTCCTCATTTAGCTGGATGTTTGGCTTAATGTTTTTTGACCATTTATTTTATGCTCAGCCCTTTGGCCTCTGGATAACTCCCCAGCAAAAATACTGAGAAATTCTATACCTGTTCCAACCATGAGACTGAACGAGTTAAACTCTGGGTTGTTCCATGTGTCTTTTGGCTACTGTATTAAGTGAATGATTCACTGAAGTGTGAAAGTGTTGCCTCTTTAGAAGCAGACGCACATTCCTAGCTTTTTAATGTTGACAAGGTTCGCCTATTTCAGCCCAAAAGGTGGCAAAATTTTCCCAGTGCTTCCTTATTGCATCAAGAAAATCTGCCTGGGAGTTATTGTACAAAATGAATGGGGCACCTATGGCAGCTTTCTATTGTCAAAAACTGGACTCGCTCTACCAAATTTTCTGTTTATGTGTTCACTTGACAGCAATCCAAGGAAAAGCTTGGAGGTGCCTTTTCCTTAGCCAGCTTCTTTTTCCTTCAGTAATTACTGAGCAGCAGCTTCACATAAATTTAGATGCTCTATTACTGCAACTGCTGATGTAAGTGTAGCCCACAATAGGGCACAGACTTATAATAATACATGAAGGAATGGAGAACAGAGTTTAGTGCTTATTTCAGATGCTGACAAACTTACTACCCATTTAGTGTCCCACCAGGAAACATGTGCCCAGAGAAATAAATGAGTCTAAAGCACTTCACACTAAACCGATTTAGCTGTTCTGAGGAAAATGAGACCAATTGGAGCTGGAAGGAACAATTTTTGCCATGCCTGCTTCCTCCTTTTTTCTAAACAGAACAGCACAAAGGGTCTCATTTGTTCACGTGGCCA
Organism: Hypotaenidia okinawae; assembly: GCA_027925045.1. Taxonomy (NCBI): domain Eukaryota; kingdom Metazoa; phylum Chordata; class Aves; order Gruiformes; family Rallidae; genus Hypotaenidia; species Hypotaenidia okinawae. Next base: position 12,500,954 of record BSDF01000006.1, read on the forward strand.
AACAACAACTCCCAGAGATTTCCTTAGGAGCAAAATTGCACCCTAAATCTTAATCCTTTACAAGTATCCAATATTTAAGAATCATGACCTCCAAAGAGAAGCACATGCGACATATTTGAGAGGCAGGTCTCATTTCCATTATGCTGAAAGATTCAGTATGTTTACAAAAAATAACAGTGGTGATGTTAGTGAAATGTGTATGTGGGTAGATGCTCGTATTTATTTATGCATATATCCAGGGAATATATGAGAGCTCTGGTTTGTGTTGCTTCATGCAGTAAGCTTGTGAAGAGGGAAATGCTGCCAGATAAAAACCTTAAAATTAAGATCTGGCTCTACCAACACCTCTCCCATTCCTGCCTTCTTTCCCCTCCTCCAGAATACTGCAGCTAAAGAAAAGTAAAACGAGTGGCAAAGCTAGTTCTGCACCTTGCCTGCCAAAAAATATCCATATATATTCAATAGCTCATTTAATTAGCTGTTTCTCTCTCCTCCACCAGTTTTGGCCTAACACCTCCTTCTGAAACCTCTGCATGTGAAGACCAAGGTTGAGGAGGGCAGAGGTGAGGGAGAAGAAGAAAAAAAGCCTCCCTTATCTACAAGCTAGAGTCATGCCAGGAGAGGGGACGGAAGTGGCACTCCTCCCCACAGGAAAACAAGGACCTCTATTTTAAAAGACCATGCTATCCTGCCTTTATTCCACACCCCCACAGCACATTCCTCCAGGAAGGGAGAGACATTTACAGGTCTGTTACACATCCGTGCTAATCTGTGAACCCCACCATCTTCCACAAGCCACTTTGGTATTATTTTCTTTATCAGCATAATAACAAAAAACCTCCTAACACCACAGTGTCCTCACAATGCTTGTCAATCAAAGTAAATCTCCTTCAACTGCCATGAAAGTCCTAGGAGAGCCTGAAGGATTCAACACAAAAATCACAAAGAATTTCCTAGGCGATCTGGAGGGCATGGGTGGCTAGTACAGCAGTTTCCTAAAGTCCCCATCAATAGAAGAATGCCCTCTTTTTGTCTATTACTGCTTTTTCTTAGCAGTGGAGTGTAAAACATGCCATTTATCTGAGCTTCGTCCTCAAAATCCATTAAACCCCTTTGTCCTACACCCCCCATTCCCGCCAAAAGCCATGCTTCACCTCTCTGCTTGATTATAAAATTTTCCTGCTAATACACTGTATTGATCTGCAGTGTCAGACCAGATGCCAGTATTCAAATCACAACATTTCTCTATTTTAAACGGTTACTAAATAAATTAATAAACAAATAAGCCTCCTCGGTGCATCCAGTTCTATGCAACTCGCATCCATTTGTACAGACTGGGCAATCAGGCAGCATCCCTCTCCCCCCCACCCCTCCCCGCCTTAGATCCCCCCCCCCCCATACACAGAGTCACTGCAGGGGTTTTCTCAAAAGAATTCTTTGCTAGTGGACATTTCCAAATTCTACAGAGCCATGAGGCAGGAACCTGCAACATCCTAGTAAGGCTGGAGTTTTACTAACTGAACATTTGAGCTACTGTGAGAATTTAGTTCCGTCCTCATTCCTTTCCTTCTCCCTGCCTAAACGCTCCCCTCCAGCCATTATCAAAATCCAGTCAGATTCTTTATTCAGGTGAGGGAAAAGACCAAGAAAAGACAGACAAGGCAGAAAGAAGAGAAGCAACAGAGCATATTTCCTTCCCCCAAAATTAATAAAATGTGAAGTGTACTTACTATATCCTCAAAGACTATCCAGCTGGAAATCCGAGTGGTTACAAAAAAACAGGGTGGGGGAGGGGTTAGGAAAAGTATTTCATTTCAGCAACCAATCCAAAATTAAAAACAAGAAAGGAAATAAAAAATAAAGGATATCCAATTGCAATTTCCCAGCAATTTCAGTCCATACAGGTGACAATCCTACTGAACTCTCCCCCTCCAGTAATTTTGCTTTCTTCTCTGTCCTTTATTTCTCTGTGGCTTTCAACTTTTCTGCTTAAAATTGCTGTACTGGTAACATTGATGTTTGCCTTCACTGGAGAAGAGTGGTTTAAAATACCAGGAAAAAAAAAAACCAAAAATCCTTGCAGAGGATGAATGGTCCTTCTCCTTTCTGAAACTTTTCATTCCACTGTGGATCCTTTGCCTAGTTTCCTTTTTCTGAGGTTTTCTGCCTCTCTGGCTCCAATGCTCTCCATTGCTCACTATTTGTTTTTTCTCTGGAGAGCAGAAAGGGCTGCATTTCTTTTAAGCAACCCTCCATCTGTATTCTTTTAATGTAATTTTGCTGTGACTGTTAAGATCCAGGTCTTGCCAGGCAATTTTCTTCTTCCCCCTTCTTTGCTGCACTATCAATTATCCAATCCATGTGTCTCCACATTAGAATGGGTATTCCCATTCTTCTTTTTTCCCTATACCCCACACTTCTTTACAAAAGAATCTCCTCTTGCATTTAAATTTTTTATTTGTGTCTCTCAAAACAATAAACTTTTCGGTTCTCTCCTCCTCTCCAAAGATCTGATTAGATTTCCAATCACAACCCAGTGCGCAATTGGATTTTTGATTTCAGCAAGAAGCCAGCAATCCACAGCATCAGCACCGTTTCCTTGCTTCAAACTCCACATTATATCCTTCTGCCTTCCTTCCAACTCCTCTGCATTTTCATAATCTCACATTAAATGGAATGAGGGAGGGAGGGAGTAGATAAAAATTAAAGGTTCCCACCAGCTGTCAAGAATAAATCCATCCCCTTGTTATTTTTTAAACACTTGGGACGGGTGTTTTTAACGCCCACTCTCCCCTTTGCCCCCCACACTTCTCAAAATCTTTCTGATGTTAAAACTCCCCTGGCGGGGCACAAAAGAAGCCTGGGGAGGCGTGATTTGTCCTCTTAGCTGTAAATTTCACAAGCACCCTTTGCTTTTCATTTCAGCTTCCATTCCATCTTTTGTCCAGCAGCTATACGGATCCAGCAGCACCCAGACGGATAAACTTCTTCGTCTTTGAGGGGAGAGAGGGAAAGAGAGAGAGGAGGAAAGATAAAAGCTCTCCAGTCTCTGCTTTACTTCCCTCCCCTCCACCCCCCCAACCCCTGCCCGGCTTCTCTGCCTCAATGCAGGTCCGATCTCATTCCCGAGCTCAGCCTGGTGTAGTTCAGATCTACAAGTTGGTTTTCCCTTCTGCGCAGCAGTGAGTTAGTCTCCCATATTCTTCCGCATGCCGGTTATCTTCCCCCGTTTCTTTCTTCCTTCCTGCCTCCCTCCCTTCCAAGATGACACATTTCCAGGAGCGCAGCCGCTTGTCTCAGTTGTTAGTTTCATCCCTGGAACGCATCGCCCTTTGCGCAGCGCGACCCTTCCTCCTTCCCTCTCTCCGGCTACAGGCTGAATTCTCCCTGTGTGTGCGCGTACCTACGCATGGATGGATGTGTGTATCCAGATCCCCACAGCTGATGCTGTTGCTGATGGGAGCAGCTCTGTTTTCCTGTCGGCTCTGGCGTTCTCTCACTCCGCACCTTTCAGCTGCACCTTAGGATGTGCAAATGTCCCAGGGCCAGTCGTTCGGGTTACACTCCTCCTTCTCCCTTTTTCTTCTCTCCCCTCTTTCTGGCCTTTTTTTTTTTTTCTTTCCTTTTTTTTTTTTTAAAAAAAAAATCCCCCTCCCCCAACCCCCCTTTCTTTTCTCTGCTTGTGATCAGTAAAATACAATTACCCAATTACCTCCCATCATCTTAGCACTGATTGGTCAACTGCATTAACACTTGATGTCGGGGACGGGGGGGGGGGGAATGAGCGCTGCTCCGACGTGGCACTGCTGCCACCTGCTTGACAGTCTGGGAACAAACGCAGGGTTACCTTAAGAAACCTCCGAGTCAGAAAGCAGTAATTGAAAAAAAAAACAAGGGATCATCCGAAGGAACGGAATGTCAAAACTCATTTTCTTAAGCGACTGCCTGATTCCGACAGTTCAGCCGGTACCCACAGGTACCAGTCCAGCCACTGGAGCAGAGGCAGTGGCAGTAAAGTGGAATGAGGAACAAAGCTGTCTTCAGAAAAGAAGTACAGAACAACCACTGCTCACAGGTACCAACTCTAGCCCCAGATGCAGAGGAATGACGATAAAATTAAACGAGGTATAACATTAACTTCGTAAAAAAAGTAACAGTGGAAGTCGTTTGCATGGGAAACACTCCAATGTTCTCTAATGATGGAAATAAGTGTTTGCTTAAAACTTGTATACACAAAAAAAGTTACCTAAAACTCCATTTTGGCAGATGTTCAGGGCCAAAAGCACTAGGAAGTGCTTCAAGGTCTCAGTCGGTTTAAGTGATGGTTACAGTGAGCTGCTGAGTGACAGCACCACAACAGTACAATGTCTAGCCTCAGTATCAAATCTGCCATGGCTTGGTTAGGATGACTTCCGACCAGGATTTCTGAGGTTTCTGAACTGACTCCCTAAGTTGGGCTAGTCAGTACTGACACGTTTGCTAGGCAGTTATCTACTTACCAAGGCATGTTAGGTGTGCTTACACATATTACCTCAAATGATTAGAATAAGGCTGGTGTCTTGTTTTTTGAGGGACATAAATTCCATAAAAATGTTAAAGAATTCTTTGCATGCATGAAGTTAGATTCACTACCCTCTCCAGGATCAAGGGAAACAGAATATGGATGATGTATGTGCTGGCATTTGTCTCTCTCAAAATCAGAAAGGAATTATTTATAGCTCTAACTCCTCCACACAACCCCCAAAAAAGAATTAGTCAGGCGCTTTCATGGTAATTATAGCAAACTTCATATACTAAGCAGTAACTTTTGAGTTATTCCACGCATGCAATAATATAGCTAGCTCTTTGCTCAGTCTGCTCTCAACTAGCCAAATTATGTTTGGTATCCTTACTTAGCCTTTGCCTTTGGTGTGAAACTAGCATACATGAAAATAAATTTTAAACTTTTATCTGATTTTATAAGGTTTTCTAGAATTATAAAAATCCATCAGCTAGCTGGGTTCAGTCAAGTAACACTTACTGAATCATTAACATTGACTTTCAGATTTATTCTACTGACTCAGCAGGCTTTCTGGTGAGAAAGTTCTACCAGATACAAGTTAAGCATCTGGAACTAGGTCTTTAATCACTGTTAGATCATTTAGCATCTGATCTTACTATCACTGAAATCAATGGCAAACACAAATTGCCTACAACGGGTGAAAGACGGAGTGTGTAGTAATAATTAATAACCCAAATATAATAGTCTTTCAATAATGATAAAAAATACTTTAGGGATTTTTGGAGGAGGCTGCAAGTGAGATAGGTGATGAAGTTGCTGACGAGTAACAATCTTTTTCTCAGTTGGTGAGCTCTTTTTTTTTTCCCTTCTGATTCATTTATGCTGCTGGGGTATTTTGGACCTACAAACATCTCATGAAAGTCTTTTTACTATTTAAAACCAGAAAAAGCACAAACCCATTACTTTTCCCAGAAGGATAAAATCATCACAGCCTAGTATATATTTGCTCCACTGTTTCTTTTAAAAGTGTCTGAACGCTGTCCTGCTAGTATTAAAGAACCTTTAAGCAAAAGTGAAGATTCCTACAGCACAATTAAACAAATATACGGGCATCAAAACCAGAAGACAAATAGCTTTTGGGGATCTAATCAGAAGCTAAGACAGAAGCATCTACAATGGCTACAGTATCCCTATGGATGCAAACTAATATTTCATATTTCCTGGAAATTTGCACATTTTGTATTTCTATGTCATTCAAATAACTTCAAAATACATATTTCAAACAGATGCCAATACTTAAACAAATGTATATATACACATAAACACAAAGATAACATATTTGCTGGCGTAGACGTGGCTAAATGCAAACTTATTATCAAGACTGTAAGATGCTGTAGGGTATGATATAATCTTCTCTCTTAAAGGCTGTTATTTTTCATATACCAATTAAGTATTATCTCCTAATTAAACACAAAAAATAAAGTGATTAGCTTCTTAGAACATAACTTTAAAACAATCATTTACGAGATGACACTGCATGCTATATGAAAAATTGAATATCCTTTCATAAACAAAATAAAACCCATCTGTTTAACAAGTGTGCAAGCTGCCTATGTGTGAAACATAAAATGCAAATATTTTAGTGTTATCACAATAAGTCATTCACCAATGAAATGTTAAAAGGGTAGTACTGGACAGAATTGTTTGTGTGGCCTTTTACCTGCAGTACATTGTATGTTGTGTCCTCCAAACAATCTTATTTTGCATACTGACTTCAATCTTCTATTTTATGGGTTTTCTGGGCAAGAAGAACAATTCCCTACATATCAGTTCACGAAAACCATCCAACATGATGAACTGATATTTACAACACAAGCACCATGGGAATCTTTAGATGATGCAGGCAATGTAATGCTTTACAAGCACTGACAAGGAGAGACACTGGAAATATCTCAGGACCTTCTGTTCAATTCCTGAACTAGGGAATTGCTATTCTTCCTGGCCTTTCTTCACCAGCTGGGCATGCTCAGGTGGACAGCAAGTGTCTGTCACCAGGGGTCACCTGGTCTGTCATCTCACTGCCTGGGAGCTGCCCTGGCACTGCTAGTAGTTATACTAGCAAGTAGCTAGTTGCTATATTATAGCTTATATTATACAGCTTGCCCAAGAGTCACTGATGCTAGGGCACAAAATCCCAAACACACAGTGCAAGTCACTGGGTCCTGGTTCCTCTTACAGACCAGTATCATCATGAATCAAAAGGGTGAACTATGAACATATATTGCCAAGGGAACTTTTTTTTTTTCACATAATGGGACAAGCTTGTCTGATCCTGAGGATGGGAGGACAAAAATATTCAAAATGTATGTACCAGCAAATCTTCATGCACAAACATGGACAAGAACAGATTGCAATACACCTTCTCCTTCCTGACAGGTGATGTGAGTTAAAGAACTGAAGTGTGTGCTTAGAACCAGAAGAGACCAGGGGAAAAGACTGGATATTCAGATTTGTCAGTCATTTGGTGGAATGGAAACCCTAAGAATGGAATTTAGTGGAATGGAAACCCTAAACCCTAAGAAAAGAGAATTCTGACCCACAGAAAAATTAGAGAAACTTCAAAAACCGAATAAGCATAACCAAAGTTTAAGGAAAAAGAGTGAAACCAGACCATTTTGCTTATACAAAGTAGACTGAAAAGCAGTTTCAAATTGTTCTCAGTGACAGCCCTGCCATCCTTTTAAATAAACATGAAGAAATCAGAAAGGAAGTTGTGGAACATATTATTCTTTCTATTTTATTAAGCATTGCTGACAAGAAGCTGCTTGCATATAGAGAGAGCACTTGGATCCTCTTACAGCTTTCTACTTTCAAAAGGAAATAAAAAAATGCTGACAAACATACTTTTTGACTGCTTGATCTAGGATCAAGCTTGCTAATGAATTTAGGGATTTAACAGAGATTCTAAAAATCTCAGTCAACATGAAATGTCACACGTAATCTCACAAGGAGACAGTGAATTTTGTAACATGTTTTTCTATATATGTAATTTCACTGATTATTGTTCAATACCTTTACCACAAAAGCACTAAAATCAGGGGTATAACCATCTCAATTAGCACCTGACTATAATACTGCTTCATTTACTAATTTTCACATATTTTTGTTCTGATATTTATGTTTCAAGTGACACATTTTGTTTCATATGTAATTTCTGTTGCATCACAGGGACTTGGCATAAATAAAAGATATCCTCCTTTCAGGAAAATCTGAGTAAAACCACAGCATGAGATTTTGGTACAATGAAGTTTGAGTGACCAGTCAATAAGCTCACGTCTCCATAATATCATAATATCTGTTGTTTGTGGAAAAGATGGAACCAAATGGTGTTTTTTATTAAGTTTACATCTGAAAGGAACCATGTTCTCAGAACTTCTGTACATCCATTATCCAGTCAGGTTAACAGGAAAAGTTTAGAATTGTTCTACAATTGCTCTACAAATTTTCCTCTTCAGCTTTAAAAATCCATCACTGAAAAGCAACGTGCTATCTAGAAAGACTTTCTAGAATTTCTACTTATGGAACTGAATGTTGTCAGTGTTTCCACTGCAGCACAACCAATCCATCAAGCTGAACATGAGCCAGCAATGTGCCCTTGCTGCAAAGAAGGCTAATGGTATCCTGGCCTGCACTAGACAAAACACTGCTAGCAGGTTAAAGGAGATGATCCTTCCCCTCTACTCAGCACTGGTGAGGTCACACCTGGAGTGCTGTGTCCAGTTCTGGGCTCTGCAGTACAAAACAGACATGGACAGACTGGTGAGAGCGCGGCAAAGGGACCCCTGTGAGGGTGGTGAAGCCCTAGCACAGGCTGCCCAGAGAAGCTGTGGCTGCCTCCTCCCTGGCAGTGTTCAAGGCCAGGTTGAATGGGACACTTGGAGGGTGTCCCTGCCCATGGCAGGAGGGTGGAACTAGATGGTCTTTAAGGTCCCTTCCAACTCAAACCATTCTATGATTCTGTAAACTTTTAAACTTAAATTAATTACTGTGTTCATCATTAAAAAATCTGACTCACAAAATGGCTTAAATGAAAATTTCAAGTGCTTTCACTCTAAAACAGTCCTGAGAAAAATGGATGTTTTTCTATGGCACTAATTTCAGGCTTAGAATTTTAATATAGACAAATTCTGTCCTTTACTGGACTGAGTGCCACTGACATTAATTTGTTGTAAATTCCCCCCATTGGGAGGAACAGGTCCTTTGATTTCAATGGAGTTTCTCCAAATTAATGCAGGCGTAGATGAGAATAGAGCATGGTCCTTAATTTTATATTCATGCCCTATCTAGTATGCATTTGCCTTTATAAATCATAGAATAAATAAGGTTAAAAAATGCCAGTGCAGTGAAAAAGAAGCACTTCTTCTGTTAAATTGGATTTTTAAGCACATAAAACTTAAGAATATAGACAACTAGACTTTGACATGAATGATGCATCACTTTGGAAATAGTATCTTTATAGTGTGACACCATTTTTTTTCTTCAGTGAATTTTAAATAGCAAGAATGTGATACTCTGACATAGAGATCAATGTATCAGACATCTTAATTTCTTCTCCTGTGGAGTTGTGACTGCAAAATACAATTTGCATTTATTAGGAACAAAACCTTAATTATATATGCTTCAAAACATTACTGAGAAACCACCTCACATCCATATTGTTCTACCTTGTCCTTCTATTTAGCATACAATCAAAGTGAAATTCTGGTATGGAGAAAAGACCTTCAGTTGAACCTCTGCACTAAGGAAAAAGTAACACAACCAGTTTCTAAATTTTCATCACAAAAAGGAAAATAACTTGTTTTAACCATGCAACATCCCAAAGAAAGTTGTAGCTTTCAATAAATTGTGGGAGAGAAATGTCATTGGTAGAGACAGTTGGCAAAATGAAAAAAAAAAGTTCATGGCACAACTAACATTAATCAAGGATTTAATTTCATTTTCAATATCTATTTTCAGGTATATACAATTTTCTAAACAAATTGCTTCAATTAAATAATTTCAGCATCCTCTATAACCAAAACCTGGAGATCATTTTTACATATCAGGGAAATTTTCATTTAGCCTTTATTGGTCAATATGAAGAAAACCCATGGTACTTTTTACAGTGAAGTTTTTAAATTTTTTTTTCTTCTTCTTTTAAGTCAGTAATGGCTTGTCTTTTGCCATTAGAAAAACCAGAAATCTTTTATTTATTTATCCAAATTGAAATACCTTAATGCCTAAAATATACATAAGAACCTGTTTTCTTACCATCAAAGTTTGCACCACTATGGCCAGTGAAGAGGACATCAAAAGTGTTAGAGCCAGGACTCACTGGGAGTGTTTTTCCAGAGTCTTTGCATGATCTCAAGACAGATTATTTGATTTCTCTGCATACCTGCCACCCTGCCTGTAAAATGGAAATAATACTTACTGCAGATGTTAAATAAGATGGATGCACTATTAATTGGAAAAGGGAGAGAAAAGTTCCACTGTTGTGTCAGTGCACTACACCAGTCAGGACAAATAGGAAAACCAGAAAGGGAAAACCAGAAAGGGAAACCCCCACCTCTCTCTAAATAATTACCATTCTTTTCTGTACCCTACCAGTCAATACCTGATACTAAGTAATTTAAGATCTCTGAACATGTTATGATATGTGTATTTTGATAGAAGTTGATTCAAACTAGATGGATGGAAAAATCAGAGAACAATTTAGAACCTATCAATGAATGAAGGTAGGAGGCACCCTCTTTAAATTCACAAGTGCTTTGAAATATTGTATAAATTAGTTAAAAGACTGATATTCTCTCAAGTTCTCAGCCAGTATTCAACTTTCCCTTCTATCTCCATGTTCCCATTAAAACTGCATATTGTTTAACGAGCATATGAAGTGTGAAATACCTAATAAATTTTCAGTATCATGTTGAAGAGGTGGATGAAAAACTCTAAGACAGTGTTCCTCTTGAAATTCTTTTTGAATTTACTTTGCTACTGCCACTACAGAAGAGACCAATAGTCCGTCTAGTCCACTATGGTGTCACTTCTGAAGAGAATAGAGGATTATTCTATAACAGATATTTCCACAACTTTTTTTTCAAGCACTGTAAGTGGAAGAACAGCCCATATCAATTTGCATTGGATTTGCACTTGAGCCCTGGAAAGGTTACAAAGGGAAAATATAGCTCTATTTTGCAGACAATAAGAGGAAACTGGTTTAATGCAAATAAACATAAAATCATAGAATGGTTTGGGTTGGAAGGGGCCACAAAGATCATAGGATCCTTTGAGAAATCCTGAAAGGAACTTGTGGCTGAGAACTTTTCGCATTCTTTACTGACTGCACGTTAGAAATCCTGTTTGTATGGAACAGTTTGAAGTCGAAACTCACCTTACTGAATCAGATCTGATTTTCAAGATCTAGGGAAGAGTTTCTTCTTAAGGGATCTATTTCTGGTGATGAAGAGGATAAAAAACCTGCAAGAAATGAAATATTTTTTAAAGAAGCTGTACATCATGATTACAGGATTGTTAGGAGGCAGGGAAAAAAACAACAACCAAATTAACAGAACCAAGGAACAATATGCAAGACTCTGGATTTGGTCAACACCTGGACCAATTGCTTTCTTTGGTTTTTTTTCAGATCTTCCATTTATTTTTCTTTGTATTTTTCCACTAGATTAGATTTAAGTCAATTTCCCTAGAAATGTATTTGCTTTAAACTCCTTTGCACATGTAGATGGAAATTATCTTCAACATGCTAACCATAAAATACCTAAGAGATAAGACAACATCAACAGTTATAGTGCTGATAGACTTCAGGCAATAAGTAGAGGTAATATTAAGAAGTCTAGAATAACAGGCTGAAATTTTCAATTTTTCCAAAATTTACTCACAAAGACATTTGGTAAAAGTCAGGATGTGAAGGGATACAGGCTTTCATTTAAAATCTTTGAATTGGGCCTTATTTTCAAAAGCAGGCACAGCAATGTTTGCTAAATCCAGCTCCATTTAAAAGCCAACCAAAATGAATCATCACTTTTGGAAAACACTATATGGAAAACTCCATATATGGAGTTCAATAACTCCATATATGAAGACATAGATCTGGAAGCAAGAAGTAACCATCTGTGGTCCTAAAGTACATACAGAATGTTTTACTAGAATTTCTATTCTGGAAGAGAAATTCAGAAGAGAAGAAATATTTAGGTTAAAACCACAAATTTAATGCAATCTCTCCCGAAAGTAAGGTTTATATAGCTGTTTCAACTTCATATTAAAAACTTCACCCAGAAGTATTATAATTAAGGAAAAATTAATTTAAAGACAAAAATATTGTTAACATCAAACTACTCCTGTTTTGATATTTTGTTGGGGTTTGGTTTAGTACTTTTTAATTACTGCCTCTGCCCCTGTTATTTAATTCTTAGGAAAACAAAACCAAAGAAAATATTGATATATCTTGATATATCAATTGATATTTATTGATACTAAAGATTATAAATTGTTGCAAAGTGATCAAGTTCTTACCCAACTATCTTCCCTTAACATATTTTTAAGAATTCAAATAGTTATTAAAATCACTGAGTTACACTGAAATAAATAATTGATTTCCTCCCCCTCTACTCTGCCCTGGTCAGGCCCCACCTGGAGTATTGTGTCCAGTTCTGGGCTCCTTGGTATAAAAGGGACAGGGATCTCCCGGAGAGAGTCCAAAGAAGGGCTACAAAGATGATTAAGGGCCTGGAGCATCTCCCCTATGAGGAAAGGCTGAGTAAGCTGGGACTGTTCAGTCTTGAGAAGAGAAGACTAAGGGGGGACCTAATTAAAGTCTATAATTATCTTAAGCATGGGATGCAGGGGGAATCAGCCAGCCCCTTTTCAGTGGTCTGTGGAGATAGGACAAGGGGTAGTGGCTGCAAGTTGGAGTGCAGGAAGTTCCGCACCAACATGCGGAGGAACTTTTTCCCAGTGAGGGTGAGGGAGCCCTGGGACAGGCTGCCCAGGGAGGTGGTGGAGTCTCCTTCTCTGGAGATATTCAAGACCCGTCTGGACGCCTATCTGAGTGATATGAGCTAGTGAGCTGCTTTGGCAGGGGGTTGGACCCGATGATCTCTCGAGATCCCTTCCAACCCCTACAATTCTATGATTCTGTGATTCTATGAAAAGTCAAGGATTTGTTTCTGCCTTTTATATGTATATAAGTATATATATATGTATACATACCTGTGTACATACATGTTAATCATGACATTTCGTAATGCTTAAATGTTGTCATTGGTATTTTTTTATGGTCAAAAGCACTGTGGCAATGGATATATTCAAAAAAGAACTTTATAAACATCTGTGACTGAAAACAAAGGGAATATTTACCCTATATTTATTCTAAAATAATGTAGCTTTTAGCTACAACAAAGTATATGTTTGTTAAATCTACAAAATACTCTGGAATGAGAGGTAGATGCAGACTGGTCCTTGAAATCAACAGTCTAGGATTTTCTGCTTGTTTCTAGGCATAGAGGAGCTGGCATTGTTCCCATTAAATTAATGTGTATAAGAGGTTCTTTTTGTTCACATAAGAACTTCTTCAATATAAACTTTTCTGAACAACATCACTAAACTTGATATAATTCTACAAACAAAAGCCTCTAAGATTTGAAAATGTATTCAGGTACTTAAACATGTGAATTGGAACATTCTATAATTTACAGATTTTGTCTAAGTGCATTAATCACCTAAGTCCCTTATGTCTCCATCTGCACAAGTCTTTCATACAGACATACATATATACATTCATTTTTGTTCTTATATCAGAAAACAGAGCACATGATAAATATTTAAGGTCTATGTGTAACCTTGCAGGTGTAAGGAGTGTTTCTTACAGGTAGTAAGCACCATTCACATCAGCTTAATCAGACAAAGATAGCGGTGGCTATCCCATTTTTTTTCAAAGACTTAATTTCTATTTTTTACTTCCTTCAAACAGAAGAAAACCAGCAGCTTGTCACAATGTTATTTGGCCAGGGCAGCGTATGGCAGGACGATGAGTCAGTCATTGAGCTTGCTGGTCAGTAAAAAACCCCCACCAACTCCAAAACAAACAAAAAACTTGTCATAACAACTGGTGTGATTCTATGAAGAAAGAAAATGTGTTAGATGATATACTCACAGATTAAAATTTGTTTCCAGAGTATGCTAATATAAAGATAGAACAGCTGAGGTACCACTTCCCTCCTTGCTGTAGAAAACTTCAAACACCTGCATGTCATACATCGTTTCTTTAACAAACTGATTGGAGTTTGCTCTGGGCTAGCTCTGTGTTATACCCATGACCAACTTCCAGATTTCATTCTGTAATGTATTTAAGTGGGATATTTACAGGGTAACCATGATGATGAAGACCTTGCATGCTAAACCCTAGAACTGCAAGGATGTCTGCTTTGGTTAAATGAGAAGTAGTGCATATATATATATGTGTGTGTGTGTGTGTGTGTGTGTGTGTGTGTGTGTATAGGTACCATCCCTTTGCCACAAAACTGTGTTGAGTAGAGGAGTTTGTTAGGCAAGGTGCTCAAAGTGAGAGGGAAGGTCTAACTACTTGTAGCTATGACACATCATTCATTGCATGGTGTGTCACTCAGACTGCCAAAATGCACAGCAGAGAGCCTGCACATTATCAGTGCTGAACAGCACTGAGAGGGATTGCAGAACCATGGGTCATTTTGGAAAAATATCTGTTACAATCCAGGCACAGGATTGGTGATCTTTGTGGAATGGATTTGGCAGCACAAACTAGGGGATAAGCCATTGATTTCCAATTTATTACAAATCAAGATATTTTTGTAAAGGCTTCCTAATGATTCTCTGTGTAGAGCACTCACTAAATATTATTCAATCACATCTATCAATCTTAGAGAAAGTGATCTCAACAAAGAACAGGTCAAATGTGCAAACACAGTTATATGGGTATGGGTGTGAACTTTGCTCTGAGATAGAAGGTTAATAGGAAAAGGTACAATCTGCAGGGTTAGCGAAGGAATAACTATGAAAATTTAAAGTCACACATGAACAACATAGAGAAATAAATCAGTAAGGAGATCAGAGGCATCAGGTTTAAATACACACATACAAAACAGAAGGGGAGTCAATTAGATAAGGGCAACAGTCTGAATTTCTTTAATAAGAAAATCTGTAGTTTTGACTATAAATATTTTTTAAAATCCTACCTTAGAAAATTAGCTTATATGAGCAAAACTTGGTTATTTCTACTAAAATTTGCTTACTCAAGTATTTGCAAAAAATGAAACAACAATAAGCAAATTAGTTTTCTACCCCTATCTTTAAAATTATTGCAATGTGGAGATAGCTTCTTCAATTTTTCTGCTCCTCTCTGTCTTCTTTCAGCAGCACACTCTGTTTAGGAGTTTGGGGGGGAGGTATTTATATTTTAAATTTTATATAAACTTCTGACTGAGAGCCAGGAAATTTTAACAAAATCTCCAAGTCAGATTTAAGCAGCAATGAAAAGAAATAATGCTCAAATGTATCTATCCAGTCAGGAAGCATTATTGTAATGCCATTGCAACCAGCCCTATATGAGACCTTGTAGTGGCCAGTATCAGCATTTCCAAAACATATTCAGACTTCACTCATGTTAATATCCTTCTGACAGAAGACAGTGGGTAAGAAGATACAAATCACATTGTAATATTCCTTGTTAGAGCAGTAATGATTGGTGCAAGCCATTTCCTGGGAATCCTCTAAGAGAGGAACTAATAATCTTGCCCCCCTATCCACAATATAAATTTGCTGTAATATTACAATTTAAAAAAACCCCCACAACTCTAAGCTTATTCCCTTTAAGTTAAAAGGACTCCAAAAGGTAAGTTGTATTAATACAGATCTTTTCATCACAGTGTGTCTAAAACCACCACACAGGAACCATTTTACAAACCACCAAAATGTACCTACCTCTATTGTGGGGCATGATTTCTGGTAAATGCTTCACAGCACTACTATACAGAATTATCACACCAAGAACAAGAATTGGCATTCCTGATCAATTTGTTTTAAAATTTTAATAGGCAAACTATCACCAAACCACAGAATCACTAGGTTGGAAAAGACCTTTGAGATCATGAAATATAACAATGTAAGTAGAATTCAACTGCTGCAATTACACAAAAGAAAGTGATATGAAAGGATACGAACTAATCTTTCAATGAGGACAGGAATGTAATGGTTTAAGCAAGTAGAAAGCATGCTCCTCATAGTGTGACCATTTCTCATCTCACTGAATACAACAATACCAGCTATATAATACCTTGAATGCAAACAATAAGCTAGCAATTTAGGACAATGTGCTGATGGCAAAGATGGTATGAGAAGGTTAGGATGAATAACAAACTGAAAATGAGAAAGCATTTATATAGTCATTAACAAATCCATTACTTTCAATAACCCCTGTATTGTCTAGGATTAATTTTACATAACATTCAGAATTGTTATCAAAGAACTTCTAGTAAAACTTGGTATTAATAAACCCCATCTTTATGGAACAAATAAGTTAGAGAAAAATAGAGGAGAAAGGAAGAAAATATACTATTTCAGTATATGATGCTCTGTCTACAGCATCCTGTCTTTGGTTTTGGGTTGTGGGGTTTTTTCACTAACTTTGAGAAAGGAACGGTAGAAGAATGTGGCCTTCACTGTCCTGATGTTGAATTCTTCATCTCAAAGATGATATACAAATGTCTATTGAATGGGAACCTACTACATGATGTCAGAGGCAAAACCACCATCAGCTGTGCTAATCTTTGCACTAGAAATGTTTAATGAAGAAAAAAATACTATAATTTTAAACGTAGAATGAAAATACTGAAAAGGCAACTCTAAAAATCAGAAAAGGAGGGATTAAGGAGTTAAGAATTAACAGAAACCATCTGTACCTTAGGTGTCTCAGCAACATTAGCTAACAGAATTAATTACCATTAAGAAAAAAATATCAACAGATATTGAGACCTTGTTACTTTCTGTGAGTTTTATTGATATACTGCTGTTCCTTGCCATTGTTGTCTAGGACATGTTCAACACTGAAAATCAAGTGAGAAGGTAGAAGTTATCCAACATAAAAAAAAATCATCTCAAATTCCAGTCATTAAAATACACATAAAATATAACTGATACAGCATAACTATTACTTAAATGTGGCAGAAGCATCTGCATTTTCTCTTTCCAATTATGTTGGATCATTCCAGATGAAACAGGCCTAAACTTACCTACATAAACTTATGGTGTTATTGGATACACTATGTGTTTCTGAATTGTTAGGAGTCAGAGTAAAAAGAAATTTTGAGAAAATACAAAGTACAGCAACTTTAAAAAAAAAAAATCTTGATAAAAATATTTAAATATTTATCTAATATATAGTGATATGTAAGGTAGAATATGTTTCTTTTTCTTTGAGACAGTAAAAGAGCCAATCCAAATAAAATTATAGAAATGATGAGATTTAATCAAAGGCAATATTAGAATATGAATATACTACAAAATAAATTTAGTGACCTTATAAAAAACATTCTGCCTTTAAATGATACTTGAAAAAAACCAGAGTTTTAGACAGTCTGTGGCCAAGCATGGTGCAAGTCTATTGAAAGGGGAAGCCAAATGTGTCCCGAAGAAATTCTCATGTAATTCTATTACTGGCCAGTTCCTACTTGACATGTGAAAGCAAGTATCCACAATGACTTTATCAGAAATACTTTCACTAGAAAAGTCAAATTCTTTGTTCATCTATATAAAAATCCTGTTAGCTATATTTTCACCTACTTTTTCTATCCATACATATGTATGTGTTTACACATGCACATATACTCCTTACAAGCAGAAGAATTTGCAAATATGGCTCTAAATATTAGCCTAGTGGAAAATAACTTGGAGACACCAATAAAATTTATCCGGTTTCATATGAGGAAAGGGAAAATTAAGTTATCAGAAGACATGAAAACTCTATTAGGGATCAGCATATAAATTGAGGTATTTCCTGACAACTGTCACTCTTGTGCCAAAGTTCAGACAAGAAATAGAGATACCTCACTCTGCCAAAGCTTTTATATGCTGCCTTCACACACTATCATAGCCTTAAGGAAACTGAAAGAGAACCAACTGATTACAAAACTAGAACAATAAGAGTCCCATTTGTTTCCTTTCTTATTACTTGTTTACAAAAAAGTATGTAAAGATCTCCGAAAGGATCTTTTATTTTCTCTTGTCTTATCAAGGAACTTTCTCTGTACAAGCTTTAAGGTGGCACTTATTAAAAATGCAGCAGAATACACTTCTGACTATGTATGCCTTTGTTTCTATCTATGTAATACATGACCACAGACCCGTGGAAGAGTAGTTGTGGGATTGCAGAGCAAAGTTCTGACTTATGCCTAATGGACTGTACATGATTTATACTAAATGACTTATTTAAAATGTTAGGAAGTGTTCTCTCCAGATCTCAAAAAAACAGTTCATAAAAACCCTTATAGAATCACAATTTTCACAAAAGAAAGACTGTTTACCAACCATTCACAACAGGAAAAAAAAAAGAAAAAAAGAAAAAAAAGAAAAATTCAAGACACTGAAACATAGTTCTGTACCTCTCCAGAACACTGCTGGTAGGAGAAAATAAGAAAGACTAACTTGCATGCATATAATTATAAACTGACCTCTGTTAATTGTTCTTGGCACATGAATGAGTTAAAGCAAGAAACCTGCTTATTTCACAGCAACAGGAGAAAAGAGGGGGAGGGAGAAGTAAAACTTTCTAGCTTTAAGAATATGTAATCCCAAACTCCTACAAACCTCACAGTAACCTTTATTGTAATTCCAGTTTTAAAATTATCAAATCACCTAACATAAATAAATAAATGTGGGAATCCCTTATTCCAGGTACTGTCAGCAAATATATTAGCCAACTTGTTTTTTCTCCTTACCTTCAATAACCACTCTAATGACACTAGAATCTGTTGCTATGCAATGGCAGTTTTCAGCAGAAAAAAAGGTTGCACACCGAGTCTTCCAAATATTTGTATGACCTCAAATTACAAAGTATATATTTTATACATGTATTTCCTATGTTTTTGAGCCTTACCTTAGGTTCTGATACATGCAAATCAAGATTAAATGAAGAAACAGAAATGCCACATGAGTTTGCCACAAATTCAGAGACTAAAACCAAGGCAATTTTATGAACAACACTGCTAGGGGTACAGAATTACACTGCAACAGAATCTTAGAGACACATTATACTACAGGAAAAACTAACTTCAGCCATTCTCTTTGCTAGTATGGAACCAAACCTTTTGAAGACTACAGGTCCATACTTCGTAACCTTTCACACAGACTAAGCCCAGCTACAGATGACAAGATCTGCAGTTTTTACCACAGTAATGTAAACAAAAGCTGCCTTGTATAACCTATGAACTGAACTGTTGCCATCCCTGGAATGTATACTTCCACTGGAGCATTTAGGTAAAATCCTACATGCTTCCTTATAGCTGTAAATCCAGCAAAATTGTACTTGTGGAATCAAGCCCAGGAAATCTGTGCTCTGCAAGACACCCAAAAAACCCTAGGTCAGATTCTGTTGCAGTTTACTATAAGTCTGAAATGTACATAAAATTAGGAAGCATGGCCTATAACAGTCATAAAGCTGTGGTAGCTATCTTAGTAACAAGATGGCTAGGCAGGGAAAAATATTTCCTTCCTAGGTTATGTAGAATTTCCCAATGGGAAATGCAAATGTTTCACATAGAATGGAAGTTACATGAATTTACATAACATGAGCTCAAGTGGCTGTAAACAGGAGCAGTGATAAACCTTCTGTGATCACACTTGCCTCTCCTGCTCTGACTCACAAACAAAAAAGAAAACGGGTCAATATCCAGCTGTTCTAAATCATACTTGGTACCTTCATTGTCTTGGAATGAAGAGTTTACTCTTTACTTAGCTCTTCACTTAATTGAGTATATTAGTCTGCACTTCAGCTGCCACTCAAATGAAAATGATGCGACACTGGGGGGACAAAACATTTAAGGATATTGCATGAACGTACAATTGTTTCCTTCTGTGCAAAAAAAAAAATAAAATCTGCCTTTGAATTTAGAAATAACCATCTTGCCACTGGAATTGGAGAAAAAAACTCAGATTTGCACACATCTACTTGTTGGACTGGTCGTGTTCTAATGATCTGCATGAAATCCCAGGGGAAAAATGAATTCATTTCCCTTGGCAAAATTTTCAGACTATTTAGCTGAGAATGGTTTTGTGATATTCTTTCACTGCATTCTCATGGACTGGCTCCCACATGACCATAAATAGTTTAGTTTAATTAGTTTATCTTATTAGAGTTGCTGTTTAAGGAAAACAAGTCTTTCTTGCTATCTAGGAAAATCACTGCCTCTGAAGAGAGGCTGCAATAGAAGAAATACATTAGCATTATTTTCAAGTGAGAAAGGTATTACAAACCAGACTGGTCACAATTTCAAACATAGGAACAGCTTTTTATTTTTAATATGAATATTAATATGAAAAGAAACCTTACAAATGTAGAAGTACAATAAGTTTATGATGTTTGAGTGCAAAACTAGACTTTAACTTGGGTCTAGAACTCATGCATCCTATTTTGGATTTAGAAACTTAGGCCCTTTGGAAGGTAATGTTTTTCACTACCTCTCTCATATGTTTGATAGGCCTCTTTAGATAGATATTCTACTATCTTCCAGTCCAATATGTGAGTGTCTTTCTAATAAAAAGTCATTACTAATACTAAACATTTACATATTTGCTACAGTGTTAACCCATTACATATCCTGCCCACAGTCAGCATGGGTTACTCTTAATTTCCATCAACTTTCCATGTGCTGAAAACTTTATCTCATCCTCCATTTCCACCCCTCATTCGTCTTTTCAATGTCAGTTGTTTCAGTTCTTTCTGAAATTACAGTTTTACAGACCTTCTCTCTCATCACTGCAAATATACGTCATAGCTAATTTTTAACTTGAATTTAAAATTTCATTAAAAGACTCAAAAATCCTGAATTTTTTGGTCTTAAATTTTTTTTTAAAGTTTAGTTTCGGTAGGAAGAGGAAAGATTAAAAAAATATTTGAATTTGACCACAGCATACTATTCTTTTATGAATTTGCAGTTAAAGGGATGAGTTGGAAGATCAGTTATTTCTGGATCTCTGCAGCAAAAATGCGTGCACGCATGTCTTGTGTCTTTCAAAATGAGGAAGCTTTGCACAATCTCAAGCATCAAAATGTAAACCCTTTCAATAACCTCAATATCCAAATTATTAACCTCTTAATAAAAAAGGTGGTTTTTCCAAAATTGTTGTGTACACATTTTAAAACTGTTTTTGAAAATGTCAATCAGCTTATAAATGCATTGTCCACACCCTCTAGTACTTCAGGGTTATTTCCTACATCATATTCTGCGATGCTTTGTCAGAGTCAGTGTTCAGTAACTGTCAACTCATTCTTGAAACACAGCTATTATTTAAGTCTTCAGATGGTTCTGTCTGTACTTAACATTATGATTTTCCATCTAACTTGTTTGTTTGTTTTCACTCTTTTTCTCATTTGAAGAAGCTCTATTAAACACAGCACCGGGTCTTAAAAGGACAAAAGACCACATACCACTCCCTTCAATCATACTTGATTAAATTCATATCCTGGCTTGTATTAATCTTCTGACCAATATTTTCCATATACCCAGAACTTTTGATATTTGTCTTTTGGATCAGCATTTTAGGAAAGAGAGAAATAAATATAATTTATATTATAGCAAAAAGTGAAGATGGGAGATAAAAATGTCACTGTCTATGACTCAGACTGATGATTTTCAGCTCTTCATGCTATGTTTGAAGAGTGACAATGTTAATGCGTGACAAGGTACAAATAACCATTACTTGCAACAATGTCTTTGTCATTCCCTTACAAATGTCTGTGTAGGTTTTATTAGGAGTGAAAAAAACCAAACCAAAAACTGTTTGAAAAATCTCTTTAAGTATATCATTTGGTTTAATAAAAGCATTAGTGCTGAGTATCATCCTACAGTGTAAGCTTTTTCAGCATTTACAATACATGAATCTTTTAATCCTAAATAGAATGAAGAGCACATGCTCTTTAAAACGAAATTTTAATAACTGAAATCTCTATGGAAAGAAAGTGGAAAATACAAACGGCCTTAACCTACTGTTACCTAGCACATTACATCATCGTTGATGTAAAATAACTAGAAAACATCAGCATATCATTCAAGTCATGCTATCTGCATGATAGCATTTATGATATACATAAATGATATATCACGTTCAATAAATTTACATTATAATGGTATCAGTTGAGGAAGCTGCATTTCTACTTTCCAGGAGTGAAGTCTAATCTGCTTTCCATTCTGTAGTTTTCTTTTTTTAAAAGAATGAATCAAAACAAATATATCCTTGCAAACACATTCATTCTAAGCTCCTCTAGACTGTTATGAAAAACTTCTGACATTGACACTTGCTGAGCACTTGACGTAAAAAGGAAGGGCCATTTCCCAAAAAAAAAATGAGGAAAAGTATTCTGAATATCTTATGTTCCATGCAATTCTCAAAAGCACTAGTATTTAAATCATTACTTTCAGTATCTATAAATCTAAGCAATAAACTCACTGCAAAATTACGAAGTTTACCCCAACAACTCATTTTGAATAATATTTTGACACTAGAAGTTAAAACTTTGTTTACAAAGTCAACTCAAAAATCAAACGTCAGTCAGGGCATTGAGAGCTGTGGTGTTCAAGAAACATAACTTAGATGCCTAGGCTTGTATTTGGAAATCCTCCAGTCTCCTACTAAATCCCAGATTTCTTTACTTCAATGAATCATTTAGCCTTGTTAGAGTTCAGTCCAATCTACTGTTGATGGGAGACTTTCAACTTCAAGTGCAGTTTTGTAAATAAATGCTGTGAAGATTTCTGTTTGTTCAGTTAATGTGATAATGTTAACATGACAGAAGCTATTTAACTAAGAGGGAGGAATGCTTTTCTTCTGCTATTATAAAAGTTATTCTAAGTTTTTAATTTTCTAGGTTTTTATATACAATTAAACTAATTCTCTGCAGAGTTTTAATGTTCTGTGAGTCATAGCTAATTGCAAATGTACATTCACTTTTGGAAGATCTAGTCCAAATACAACCCTCACACAATGAGACATGTTCATAGCAGCTCTGCTTCATACTTAAAAAGATTTCTATGGAAAATATTCACATTAGGTGCACTTCCTCAGGAAAAAAAACCTAAGAAAGAGAATTAATAATCTCAATGAAAAGCACTGAGATTCTAAAGTGCTAAAAAACATTTGTATGAGAATTTGCTAATTCTCTAATTTTAGGATCATTTGCTTTGCCTTTAATTGGAGCTTGTATGTATTTCAGTTACTGTGAAATAAATTAAATCTGAACATGAACTCTTACTATCCAAGCTCCTAATGTATGCCTTTAGTACAACACACAGTAGTGTAGAAACCCAAAAAAAGCCTCGCAACCATTTACAAAACACTTAAGTTCTACCTAAGAATTTCAAGT
This sequence comes from Hypotaenidia okinawae, assembly GCA_027925045.1. Classification (NCBI taxonomy): domain Eukaryota; kingdom Metazoa; phylum Chordata; class Aves; order Gruiformes; family Rallidae; genus Hypotaenidia; species Hypotaenidia okinawae. The sequence continues at coordinate 12,524,116 of BSDF01000006.1, forward strand.
CTATAGTTCTCACATGAAACTATTTTACAGAGAACTATTCATTTGCTGAAATAAAGATTTTCTATTAGTAGCAGGCTACATGTTGAATAACTCCCATATCTAAATCATGTGCATGTAAGGTAATTGTATTTTAATAATTTTTGAAACACCCTGAACACCGGAGTAGGCAAGGAGTACTTATGTCTTTCATTATCAGCTTTCTGAAGTTTCACATCAGCTTTGTATTTTCTCCTTCCTGTGCAACTTAAGTCACAAGAAGTGTTGTTCTCAAATGTTTTCAATCCATGTTTAGCAAGGCGAGGTAAATGACTAAGCATCTAACTTTCAGGATAATTTTCTGACCTTGCATGTTCATTGCTCCTTGTCAGAACTACTGTGTTTCAATTTCACTGAATTATCTGGCTATGGAACCATAGTCTCCACAAAACACACAACATTTCAACAACTAAGCCAGGAAGACAATTTACCATCTTAAGTTGCAATAATTTCACTCAACACCTTGAAAACCATCCCTAAAGTATATAAAATAAGAACAGATGAGTTTTGGGGCAGATCAAATAAGGAGCTTATCTCTAAGACTTTAGTATTTTTAACTTAAAAATGCCTCAAGTTACACAGTTATAGGTTATCTTCTTCTGGAGTCATCATTTAGAAATACTACATTCCATAACATGCAGACATTAATATTTAAAGCAGTAATGCTTAAGAAAATAATAGGGTAATTGAAGCTGATAATACTGGATCATTTTAAGAATTTAAGTGAGCTTCACTATGAAATTGCTGAGATATTCTAGAGGATCTGACTAATGAACTGACAAATCCAGTTGCCTTCATGGACAGCTATCTGAAATGCCTCATGTCCACCCCAGTTTCCTTAAGTGAAATATGTCTGCATGCCTTCTATTTTAACAACTAGCTAAGAGGCAGCAAGAAAAACTGCAAATAGCAACAAACAAGATTCAAGAAATTTTTACACTTTAAAAGGATCAAAAGGCATCAAAATCTGATAAAAGCTGTAATCAAATGTAGTATCGAGACACAAACTGAAAGTGCTTTCACCGATACTCAAAATAAAATGAGTCAGCATTAAAATTCAATTCTTGTTTCTGCAAAGATTCTGCATAAGACTGGATATTAGTCACTCATCATTAAAAGTTTAGATAGACAGATCATCATTAGGTAGTTTTGTTAAACTTTGTGAAACATATCTCAGCAACCATTAATAACAACTAGAAATATTTACTTGAGAACACTGGGTCACAAAGGGCTTCATAAATATGGTGACACATTGTTGGCATGACTGAGAAATGATTTTTGGCCTGGTTGAGGTATCCCATATGTGTCCTGCAAGTCCAGCTAATGAGGCAGGACAATCATTAAACCTGGCTGAATTAATATGACATGAATAGGAGAATCTGCAGATGCAGCGACAGAGATGAAAGTAGGTCATATTCTCACAATTTAAATAGAAACAGTCTAGACAGCATTAGCATGAGCCTTGCAAGTCTGGTATTAAAACCTGCAATACAGATCTGTAACATCTCTTATAACTGATAATAAATATAAGGATAGAAAAACAAATAGAAAAAGATCATAGAGTTATGTAAAATGAGGAAAAAGTGAATTAAAATATTTACAGCATACCTAGTAAACAATAAAATTTCTAATACCATTAAAAAACCCAGATTTAATAATGATTTTGAGATCATATCTTTCACTTCAAATGCGGATGACTGTAACAAAAGGTATATTTCTCTCCAGTAGCATATACAAAATAGTAAAAAAATATTGCATCATAGTAAGAACAAAGTAACAATATTTTATGTGAGTATTCAAAAGGCTTATTTTCTCTAAAGCTCTTGGTAGTATGCACAACAAAAAGAAACAACAAACAATTCACTGAAAGCTGGTTAGGGTAAAGCAGTAAGATGTCATTGCCTATTCTTTTTCCTTACCTTCACTCTTTTCTTTGCTCTTTTGAAAAAGATACTAACATAGTGTTGAGTGGACATGGGAAGCTGCAGTGACTTGATGACAAGGAACTGAAATATGGAATACTGAAAAATGAAAATATTTCTAATACAGAAATGTTCTCAGTTTAAATAAATGGAATAATATTGTTTTCATAAACAGTTGATTATCACTCAATACCTATGTAATATGTGGTCTGACCAGTTCTCAGGTGAAGTTTCTCTTTGAAAATTTTTGGCACCAGAGAAACTTTTTCTGTGTGCCATGTCTACCACCCTCCCTCTCCCACCTCTTCCAAAATGAAATGTGATAGCCAAATAATTTTCCAAGTCATGAACATTATGTAGTGTGTAGCAATGACAAGACATTATTGCAGTAATTAGTACGTTGCCTTTTTATTGCCTACTTGATTTGTGCCCCAATATCAGGAGACTGTGGCACTGATTGCCCTGAGAAGTTGTGGCTACCACAGTTGTGCCCTGGCAGTGTTCCAGGCCAGGTTGGATGGGGCTTTGGGCACCCTGGTCTAGTGGAGGGTGTCCCTGCCCATGGCAGGGATGTTGCAACTAGATGATCTTTAAGATCCCTTCCAACCTAAACCATTCTGTGGTTTTACGATTCTATGGAAGGAAAAACAAGGCAGAGAATAGCTAAAAAGAAAAAAAAATAAAATTATATGCTGTATAGTTTTAGAAATGGAGATCAACACAGTAAAAATAATTTACAGGCTTCAAAAATAAATTTGAAATTTAAAAATTGAAATTAAAATTTTAAACTTCCCTCCTTTTAAAAAAAATATCATTTCCCCCCAATTAAGTTTGATAGTTGTTTTAAGTGTAGAATAGATTAACTTCCCTGTCATTCACAAATAGCCATGCTGTTTTCAGTAAGGTAGAAACCCCTCTGCAACACAGTTAGGAATGTAAATAAGATTATTCTATAAAGGCGAAGTCAAATTTTAGAATCAAAAATAAGGAAAATATTTCAGCTTTAGTGATTATATAATAACTAACATTAAAATAGATACTAATTTTTTTTCTATGTTTACATAATTTCTCAGCAACTTAAAAGTGTTACTGGATTTAGCCAAATACATGTGCGTATACTAGACTTTTATAGTTTTTAAACATTCTTTCAAGACACACATATAGTTTTGGTGTCTACAACCACAACTGTTGAATCAATAAGATTCTCAAATGTGAAAGAACTGATGCCATAAATCTCATATCTTCAAGATCTCAAAATGAAACCATAGAAATAAATAGTACCTTCAAACTCTCCTTGAGGTTAAAAAGCAAACTAAATATTTTATAAATATTTAAACCACAACCTTATTTTCCAGGTAGGTTTCCAGTGGGGAAAAAAACCACAACCCAACACTTGGAAATTTGAGAAGTAGACTGGCTACATTATACAACCCAATAGCAAAAGCAACACTAGTTGAAAGGCATCTGTCTTGGACATATTTTTGTATGATTGTTAGTCATGGATTTAAACCAATATTCTCCCAGGGAGATTAAACAGCTTAACAGCCAGATGCTGCAGAGCGGTATCTGGCATATGTAGAGTTGATAGTGTTACCAACTTTGAAGTGAACAGGAGAGACTGCAAATGTTCCCAATCATTAGAATCAAAACAGCAGAATGTATAGGTAGATTTTTTTAGTTGAGTAGTGTGTGGCTTAAAGCAAAAGTAAATACCAACTGGTACATGGACATTTAGACTATATGGGATATTCTGATATCCAACTATTTTACTTCCAATTATGCAAAATTATACCTGTGTAGTAAGAAAAGTAGACTTCTGGAGTCTACTTAAGAAGATTTTTTTCTTCTTCTGAAAATCGTAAGAGCTCTCTAGATGGGCCAATAACAAAGCTTTCCAATTTTACTGAAAAATATTATAAATATAGGAGAGTTCATTCTTATAATCTCATACACGGGCTTTATTCAAACAGGGCAAAAAAGATAGCCCAAATTGTTAATGGTGTTAATAAATCTGTCAAAATTCTAACATTTAATCAGAACCATTCAATTTTTATTAATTCTAATTAGATCTGCCTGACACAATGCCTCAGAGAGAAAGATTCTCCCCAGATTTCCAGGGTGAGTGGCTACAGGACACAAACAGGCAAATTACTTCCCAGACACTGTTACATAAATTTTGCAGGTAACATTAAAATGTTTTTGTTTTCTTTGCAAAGGAGCTATCTAGACCCATCTTTGTTATGTATCAGTGAAATGAAAAATGTCCCGATTTCATTCATCAAAATACTTCATTTTGTTCTCACATGTCCAACCTGTAAAAATACATCCTTCCTCATTTTCAGGAGAGAAAATTTCAGGAAAATGATGCCAGTTGCTATTTTCAACATTTCCAAAGTCTACTTTCAAAAACTCTCACCTGTATTATCCAGTAAGTATTTCTAGACTATTCTTTTTAGCTCTACAGAATCTAATGAAAAATAAATCCAGATGAACTGTTCCTGGGAGAACATTCCAAATCCCTTTAGCAAAACTTCAGGCAACTGAAAACTACCCGCAGGCAATGACCTAAGCATTATTCTATTATTTTCTTACAAGTCACCAGCAGCAGTTAGGACGGGACCCATTCTTCCCCTTCCAACTGCAACACCACCACTGCTTTTCTCCCAAACAATTTACAATATGGACTGACAGGCTAACAATTATGTTCTTCCAGATGAGGGTACATTATAAGCACTGCTACAATGGTAACAGTATAGAAAACCCTTTACTAGTAAGCCAGTAGGTGGAAATTCTCTATCTATCCCAGCTGGAAGACAGCATTGTTCATCATCTATGTGAAACAGGTTAGTAGGTTTGTCTTACCTCTGAAGGGAAAGATGTCACTGTTGCAGGCAACAAAGTTTACAGCACTGCCTAGCATTTTTTACAGTGAGACAAAGACTGTGACGCCCACAGAGAAAAAGGTTACTGTTTAAGTCCTAGAAGCAGAAGCAGTCCCTCTGGAGACTTCTTATGGGGTTTACTGAATGTCAGAAGATTTTTGCTGCTCCTGTCTGCTAGACTTGTGCTGCAGATAGCAGGATTTCAGCATACAGTTTGCTTCCTTCTATCAGCTCCTAAACTCAATTAAAAGTGCCTATGGCACATCTCTGCTAGGAAACATTTAGCACTGCCACAGACACTCATTCCGAGAAGAAGTCATTTCAAGGGACCAGAGTGCTTTTTAAAACCTTTTCTGTGTATGCATGAATGCCATAGTCCACAAGTACCTGCACACACAGTCACTGATAGAAAAAATTTCTAATGGCCTCAATACACTGACCTAGAGGTGACAGCAGAAAAGAAACAATGCCCATGGCTGCTTTTGATTACAATTCTCTTACTGTGACAGAGCACTTCTGGCCGTGTTCACATTTTACACAAGACGCGCTTTTCTTCCAAGATTTTTTTTTCCCCTTATATATAATGTAGTAGCTCAAGAGACAACAGTGCAGCTATATGCTCCACTCTGGCCAGTAAAATCTCCCATGAATGTAAAACTCAAACCTATCTGACATGCCATTTTGATTTTAAAGACTCATCTTGTCACTTTATCTACTGACATACAAGCAAATCCATGGTCACACCAACCGATACTTTTTATGATACAGTAAAGAACTCCAATCACTGAAGCATAAGACGACCATTCTACTTGTCCACATATCTGCTACATTTCATTTACCCAGAAGAAAACCAGCATTTTAGGTCATCTACAGATTCCCATACAAGTTAGTTACAACAACTTTCTGAGTCAGAGCAAGACAATGAGAACAAAGGTTTGAAATGTATCTGAAGCGCAAATCTCTACCTTGAATGAATATTTGGGATATTTTTCAAACAGAAATAATAAGATTCCAAGGAAGTGCAATTTTTTTTCTTAATATTGTTGCCCTTGCTCCATATTATTCTTATGTATGAACAGACTTCAATTCCTCTCCTAAGTCAAGTATAAACAATATCTTTCCAGTCATTCCAGTTTTTGTCAAAGCTCCATGTTAAGATGATAATGGTAAAATGGAAATTCTGATCTATAAATGGCAATTGTGCTAGATTTATCCAAATACTGCCTTCATTTGCACTCAGAGAACTTCCTAGGAAGCAAATTGTTTTCATATGTTTCATTGTGAAATTATTATTTTAATTTGCAACAGAAGCTACAGTAACACATAAGAACTACCATGAACATTGAATCCCTCTAAACCTAATAAAGAAATAAAGCTAGAGTGGGATTAGACTGTAGCAGTGAAAAATACAAGCATTCATTTAGTTAACCCATTTTAAGGTGCTTTCCCAGTCACATTCATAACCATCAGACAGGAAATTATGGAAGATAAAATACTATCTTCTGGTGGCTGCTTAGTAGCTTACACAAAAACAGATGGTGATCTCAACTTTATAATTTCCAAACATTTTTGAGAGGTAACTGCTATTTAGCTGATTCAGAAAAGAAACCAGCGACAGGTTGGGTCACAACTCACCCACTGAAAGTGATTCCTTCTGACTCAGTTATTTCAGTAGGGAAGGAATCTTTCTTCAGTTTTTACTTTGCCAGTCCAATAGGTTTTAAAATATCTCCTATGATTCATATAGAGAAGAGAACACAGAAAAGAACAATGAAAGATGCAGAATTTCTTGAAAACACCAAGAGATTATTGAAAGCGAAAACAGTAGTACATAGCCCCCCACCCCCTTTTTTTCATCTTTCAGGAGAAATGCATTTATGTATGGAGTGGCATTTAATAAGGTTCTACTAGTAAATTCTCACCGACTGCCATGTTCAAACAGTATACTGAAAAATCTTACTGAATTTCCCTGACAATCAGACAAACACCTTCCAACTATTTTTCCTGTGATGGATAACTGCACAATTAATATTTAAAAGCATGATTGAGAGCATTAAAAAGATAAATGCAGTTTCAGACTATGAGAGCATAGTCAACAGATTAATTTTACTGAGAAGACAAATTTGTCCCTAGGTGAAAAGTGTTTATCTCTTGGAGTAGTTTTGAGTCAATTCCGTTATATCCCTTGAAAAAGAACACACTGTTAACAAAGTGAGGTTATTAAGTAGAGACAAGTCTTAAAAGATAACTGACTTTTGGCAGTCTAATTAGTCTATCCTTCTTCTTTAGTTACACAATCTTAGAAGTAGGATTTTTCAAGTAAACAAAAGCTACTGTATTTACAAGTTCAAGACGAATCCCAGCAGCCAATAATTTAGTGTGTAATCACTACTTGTGCAAGTAACTATTGAAGGCTGTGGCTATGCTGAAGGCACCTGGCTAGTTCCTAATCTGAGTGTTTCATCACTCAGATGAAACAAGGCAGAGATGAGACGTACAGGAAGGGAAACCACAACTATATTCTTCCTGGGTGTTATTCTGGTTTCTGTCATAAAACAAAGCTAAAAAGCTTTCTCTGATTTTTCAGGGTTTTTTTTAATTGGTTGCCAATAGAAACAGCTAGCCACTCCTTGCAGGGTAAGTGGCTGAGGTGTGATAGGATGCTACTAAGAATATTCTTTTTCCTAGAAATATGCTGACATCAACAGGAGAAGAAAGAATTATTTTCTACTCCAAACCCTCATTATAATCCAAACACATAATTTTTTTAAAAAGCAAAATGGGGGCAAGCTTGTAGACCCTGGTCCTGAGACCCCTAAGTCTTCTTATGCCACTGCATTTATTCAGGAGGCTCACATAAGAGCTAGGGTTGTTTGTAGTCACAGCACAGACACCTGCTCAGACATCTGTGGAATATGGGCCTAAAGAAAAGAAGAATCAGTTAACTCATTTATATCAATCCCTTTCTGCTACCTACTCAGCTTCTGAACACCGCTAGTCACAGAGCTGAGAGGCAGTCTGCTCTGCAGGCTTCCACAACTGCCTGACCTTTCCTCTAAGCATATTAGCCTACAGCAGATCCAGCCAAGGCAGCCTTTTGGGGCCATGGACTTTGTTGAGTTTTATCCTACCATCAGTGTTCTGAGCCCCAGGCAAATCCTTCAATGCTGCTCCTCTCATCACAAAGTAATTACCTGGCCTTTCTTCAGGACATTTTGAATTCATGGGTGGAACTCACAGAAAAGGTTAAGGAGTCAAAAAATCAAATTAGAACTTGTTTTCAGTCAGTTTTCCTGACTTCCTACCAGATGGAGTCAGCAATTTGTGAAGTCTGACAGGCAACTTGACTGAGTCTATCAGATGGTCAACTGATAGCTTTCACGTTTGCCAGAAAGTTTAGGAATAAAAACCAGAAGCACATTCTATTGACATTAAAATACATAGACTAGAGACAGATTTCTGAAATGACACAGTAAAACACTGGAGTGGGAGGATTTTTTTGCATAAGAACTAGAGATTTTTCTAAGTAGAATGACTAGTGACTATGAATGTTAAACAGCTTCATGTGGAGTTTTAGTCAGGGGAAGCACTTTGTAAAACAGAAAAAAAGACATTTCTCGGAAGAGCTGATTTAAACCCTCTCCAAAAGACATAATTTGATTAATTAGCTAAAGAAGCATGGACTCCAAAGTCCTGTAATATCTGTATGCTATGCTCTGTCATGTTCTAAGCACACTTTTGTTCAGATCATGTTGGATAAACACTGAAATCTGTGATATTGGCAGATCACAACTTGATTAATTTCAGATATGTTCAAACTGCTGAGCTACCTGTATTTATTCATTTGAGATGCTGTTATACTCAATGCAGAACGAACAGGATCCTTCAGCAGCCTTTCATTGAGTGCTGCCCTGCTCCCACCTTTCTCCTTGCTAGACAGGAGGCTTAGAAAGAAGATATACTCAGCCAAATAGTGCCAATAATCTTTTGTTAAATGCACTGCCACTCTCTAACCTTTCTAAATAACACAATAAGAAGCAACATAGTAAAGAATAAGGATAATAATTGGATGCTTTGATATTTATCCCACTTCATATAATACTGATTTAAACTTAAAAATCAATAGCAATGCCACTGCCCATCTGTTGCTATCTGAAATTCTGAGATGTAGAAAAAAATCAAATATCATATTTGTGGTTTTATGGAAAAAATATTCAGACTGCTTGTGTAGAACCTTCTCTGAGAACATAATTTTGGTTACATTTATAGTAATTTCATATGAAGTCAATGTGCAAATAAATTCTCACCCTCTACTCTGCCCTGGTGAAACCACACCTGGAATATTGTGTCCAGCTCTGAGCTCCTCAGTTAAAGGAGGACATAGAACTCCTTGAAAGAGTTCAGTGCAGGGCCACCAAGATGAGTGGAAACCCTTCCTTATAAAGAGAAGCTGAGAGAGCTGGATGTCTTTAGCTTGGACATGAAGAAACTGAGGGGTGACCTCATCAATGTCTATAAATATGTAAAGGGCAAGAGTCAGGAAGATGGAGCCAGGCTCTTCTCAGTGATGGTCAGTGACAGGACAGGGGGCAGCACGTGCAAGCCAGAACATAGGATGTCCCATGTGAATATAAGGAGAAACTTTTTTACTGTGAGGGTGACAGAGCCCTGGGAGAGGCTGCCTTTCCTGAGGGAAACAGGAGATTTATCAACTGCTAAGATCACCCACTGTGCATATTCCTTATTTCCCGTTCCCTTCACTCTCCCAGCAAACTGTCCTTATCCCAACCCATGAGGTTTGCCTTTGTCTTCCACTCAACTCCCCATCCTGCCCAGCTAGGTGTGGGCGAGTGGCTGCATGGTGCTCAGCTGCTGCCTGGGGCTAAACCATGACAGTCCCTTTTGGTGCCTGTGCAGATCAAAATGCTCAGCAGGAATGGTTATCAACAGGTGAAATCTTTTAGTCCCTAAACTTGACCACATACATTAAAAAAATCACAGTAGCTTCCATTACTCAAGAGACTGTATATATAGCCTGAAAGGGAAGATGAGAGGGGAAAAAAGTCTCCTACAGCTTTTCAGCTTCCTTTTTCCTCAAAAAGTAGCTACTAAATTAAACTCTACAGTACTAGATCCTGACTTCACTGAGCTTTAGATTAAGGTTTTAGTGACCAATGGGGAAGAGAAAGAAATATAATGTATCATGTTAAGAATTGAGATTCCCATGATTACTCAGTGTGAAAATCCATTCACATGGCATTAGCAAAGATTCCTCCTTTATAGTTCACTTCACAGTATATGTACATATGTACATTTTAAATTGTTACATTAACTGGAAAATGGAGATAAGATAGAAAAAAACGTTGAGGATTTTGCTCTAAGGAAACACCGAACACCCTCCACAGTCCACAGCATTCAGCTGGAATATTGTTCTATGCAAAGCCCAAATGAAAGGCACAGCAGAAGCAAATTATTCATGACTTTACTAGAGGTGACAATAATAATTACAGAAGTTGAAATTCTTTTCCCTTTATGTACTCCCCCTTCTACGCATTTACATCTCATTTTCAAGATAATTTGGTTTCTAGCCAAATACTTTTGTTTTGGTATTTGCAAGTTTTCATTTTTGTTGTTGTTATGACTTATTGTGGGCAATGCAGCAGTAAAACAAAGTGAACAACCAACCTCCAAATAAATATGTGCAAAATCAACCTCATTTCCATGGAGTCATTTCTTTTTGCCTACGCAATTTTCCACCTTATTTGAGCTTTTACGCTTAGCATATTGTACAGCTTGATTGAATGGGCAAATGACTGCAGCACAGAAATGTTCTTTCACATACCCACTTCCTAACTATCCCCTTTAACCTGTATTTTTTTTATATGAAAGGAAAGGTCTTTATATGAGTAAAAACAGAGTCTCTCTCCAGAACATCGTTCTATGTGTTGTTGTCTCTCAACTCCCTCAACCTTTATTCAGTAATGCATTTTTTGAAAACTGCTTTGCCCTGTTCAGTAAAATAACAGGGCCACAGACACTATTAACCAGTCATGCCCCCTCATTTTTCTTGAGGAATTATATTCTGATTCCCTGCCCTGAATTTATTAGACTCAAAAAGTACACATATAGCTTTAATGGTATAATAAAATACTGTTGGTCAAATAAAGGCAAAACCGGTAACAAACAACTAACTAGGTGCAAAGCTCACTTAATTCACACATTTGAGCCCTAGTCTCTCAGGCTTCTAGATAAAACCTTGCAGTTTGGTATAATCTCCAAATCAACCTCTTTGAAATTTCATCTGAAAATGCCATAATACAATACAAACTGCCTTTTGGCTAAACTGCTACTAAACATCTCCTGAACTACAGCATAAACCCTAAAAATACCATCTTCCAGCATAAAATACGTGCCTGTGCTTTGGAAGTTAGTGACTAAGAATATGTCAAATGAATAGATGGATTAGATAAAACTATATTAAGCATAAATTAAGTATTGATAAACCTGGTGTAACTTTGGTGTGCCACAACACAGAATGACATATGGAAGAACCAAATGTCATTTAGAATGCTGTAATGTGCTACAGACTTGAATCAGCCTAGTGATACTGCAGGAATCCTAAATAGTGAAATTAAAATCTGTAACAGTGGTCTCTACTAGTTAAAACTTTGAGCTTGTAGTTCTAATTTAGCCAAATGTAAGACTACAGAAAGAAAAAAAAAAAATCACAAAAAACCCAAAACCAAAACCAGACCCAGAACTTAGTAAATACTATTTCTACATTTCTTCTTTACATCATTTAAAAAAAAAACCCTCTCTATTTAAATAATTGAACACTTGTTAGGAATAGGGCACAGGAGAAATATCAAAGGAAGGTTGGTAACTGACATTTAAATTGTTAATTTTTGCAATTAAGACTAATGACATAGATCCAGGCAGGAAGAACAGTCATCATGCAATCTCACATATGAGCATAAATATAACTGTAAGGGAAATTTTCTGCTTTGGATGCTGTATAGTACCAAGCACACATAACTGAGACTTTAAAATCCTGCACTCTTAAGTACCTTTTTGGTCCATTTACAAACTGGATATTTGTATATGAACAATAGTCTTCATGACTTTTAAAGAGAGTTTTTTCTACAAACAAATCATAAACATTTCTTTTCTTAAATATTTTTAATCTCAAAAGAGATATTTAGTCAAAACTGATTTAATGTTTTTGAGTTATGTATAAAATTTTTCAACTTTTAGTAGAAAAAGAAGTATCATCAGAAACATGACAGAAGCAGATATGACGTAATGGTTAACAGAGTAACACAGCTATTCAAGAAATCATATGCTGCAGTTGTCATACACATTTTCACTTTCATGAGATCAGGGCTATACCTTCTGTCCCAAAATCTACAATCTTCACAAGTTGTCAGGATTTGACAAGAGGCTCATCTAGGAAAGCATCAGAAAACAAAAATGAATTATATGCTCCATGTAAGCACTTGACATCTGATCTCAATTGAAACATGACCCTGAGAAGCGAAGGAATCTGCGCTACTGAGATAATGCTGGTTTCCATTTCACACAGAACAAAGAGCGAGGAGGTGAAAAAGCATGTTTAAAAGGGAAGAAAAATTTTAAAAATAAAAAATTTCATAGGCTTGCCTTGTAAAGAGAACAATAGAGGTTACTGTATTTAATGCTATCTAAACCAGCAACTCTGGAGACTGCGAAGATTTTATGTTACCAGAATGCATGTAGAGTGTCTCACAAGCTTTCCAGTGAAGTAAAGCATGTAAGAACCATTTACAGAGATGACAGGACATTAATTAATTCGAAAGGCCCTGAAAAGACTGTTAGGAAGAGCACTACATTAACAGAATTTTTATTGTAAAAGCTCTAATAGATCTCTTACGTAGATCTCCTGTATGCACAGTTCTCTCAACAATCACCTGCAATCGCTTGGAAGCATTTCACTGCATGGCCCCAGAGAGTGGTCCAGGCTCTGTACTACAGAATGTGACACAAAACAAATCAACCACCAAACCGAAAAGGTCCTTAGCACTCTAATAGTGGGTAAAAGTTCCTTTCTAACCTCAATCACTGACTGGTGACAGCTATAGCCCTGACACAATTGATCTCAGGTTTCTATCTATCATGAACAATACTTTTTCCATCCATTTGAGTTCAGAGAGACGGTTTTCTAAATTTCAAAGGAAGGAAAACACCCTAGCTCCTATTTTCCTCCCACCTAAGACATCAGTTTAAAAAGCATGTTTGCATAATTTATAAAATTTATGCTTTAAATGAAAAAATATAATGCAAAAATATGAATAGACAATCACAAATATTCTTGAGAATATTAGCAGATCAAACATCAGTCAACTTAGTATGTCATCAGAAGACAGATACAACTGAAAAAGCCTCAAACATGTTAAGAAATTATCAGAATAGGACACTATGAGGCCAAGAGATCCTATGTCTGTAAGGTGCTACATAAACATGTGCCAGGAATTAATTATATTTCATCTTCCTCCACTCTGCTCTCATGCGACCCTACCTGAAGTAGTATCCAGTTCTGGGGTCCACATAAGAAGGACATGGAACTGTTGGAATGGGTCCAGAGGAGGGTCACAAAGATGATTAGAGGGCTGGAGCATCTCTCCTATGGAGACAGGCTGAGAGAGTTGGTGTTGTTCAGCCTGGAGAAGAGAAGGTTCCAGGGAGACCTAGTAGCGGCCTTCCAGTACCCAAATTGGTCCTACATGAAAGCTGGGGAGGGACTTTTTAGAAGGGCTTGGAGTGATAGGATGAAGGGGAATGAGTTTAAATTGGAAGGGGGAAGATTCAGATTGGATAGAAGGAAGAAATTCTTCACTGTGAGGGTGGTGATGCACTGGAACAGGTTGCCCAGAGAAGTTCCCTGGAGCAGCCTGCTCTAGGTAGAGGTGTTCCTGCCCCATGGCAGGGGGCTTGGAAATTAAATGGGTTGGAAAATGGTCCCTTCCAGCCCAAACCATTCTATGATGATTCTATGCAAAAATAATTGACCTAGACAGGAAACAATATGAGACACATTATTATTTCTAGCTGAACAACAAAGCTAGTGACAAGCAAACATAGACAAGCTACCAGCTATTTATCTCTTTTCCTTTAAATGGCAGTGCAAAATAATGGGTCAGTTCAAAACAGATATTGGGAAACTAGCAGATAGAAATACAGAGACCTGCTACCAGCCAGCTGGAAACATCATCTTCACTTGCCCAAGTAAAGTCTTCTTAAAGATACAAGCTGCAAACCTACTGAAGTAACCTGAAGATTATTTCACAATTTGACATGTACAAAGAGCAAAAGCTGAGGCAAAAGCAATGTATGTGGCTCCCAGGAGGATAATTCACCTGAATTATAACATTTTCAAATGTGCTGCATAATGTAAGTATTAATAGGACACAGGTGCCTTTGCTGTTGCATAGAGACAGGTGCACTGAGGCAAACCAAGTTATTTTTGATAAAGCAATTTCCATTTTAGACAACATAAGGTGGAGATTCTGAAAACAGCTTCCAAATTCTGAAGTGCCTGATGCTGCCCACTAACACACACAAGTCTCCATGCTTTGTAAAAATACACTACTCTGTTGGATTAAACATCAGAACAGATGGAGAAAACCTCAGTGCCAAAAATTAATCCAGGAGAAAACACTACTATTCAAGCATACCTATCAGACTAAAGGTCTAGAAAATAAAGAATTATACCACTGAAAAATATAACTGGCATGCAGATTAATTAAATCAACATTATAAACAGGAAGAGGAAAAGATATAATTAGATATGCTGCAATAGTATCTCTACCTTGAATTGGGACTTACAATCTAAATAATATCATAAAAACAATATGCTATCTTTACTACAGACTGCTGTCATCAACGTTGTGATACAGGCTCAGACTGATTGTAAAACACTGATGGAGAAGATTTAGCCATACTGGGATGGAAACTTCAGTTCCATTCACTTCTGAATGCAGAGTCAGCAATATTCTAGCCAGGTTGGAATCTTTTTTCTAAGAAACAGACTAAACCAATGTCTAAGGTTAGCACCTAAGACCTCTGATGTACATAACCCTTTCATCTCAGGTTCATCACTAGTCACATATAGCTATTGAAATGGCATGCCCTTTGAGAAAATACAGCAATTATTACCTCTAGTGTCTTCAGAACATTAGAGACTGAGGAAAGCAACTACATTTTCAGCAGGTTCTTCTCTATTTCCTCAATTAAACTATTTTGAAATACTTCTCTCTGCTAAGAAACAGCTGTAATATTCCAACACAGAAACAGTTAACTGCTAAGAAAATGATAAATAGTCACAATTAGTGGCAACCTGAGCAGCAATGTTTTATGCTGATTAAAAATTTGGTACTTTTAATTCAAAAGTAGTGACCCTAATAGCATTTTGACTGCAGAAAACCTTCTGGTACTATATTTGATCCATTAAATCTAATTCTTGTGATATGCCTCCATATTTTTCCCTAACCCAGAGGGATCCCCATTTCAGCTTCAGTATATCTCCAGTCCATATATGTGCAAAGCTATGTGGGAGTATCTGAAGCTAAAAGGCTTCATAAAAAGAATCATATCCACGGTCTATCAAACATTACGATCTAAAGGTGCAAGAGAAATAGAGATGACAATGAGGATACAGATGGATTATTAAAATTATAATTTTTCACCTGTTACTACAAATCAAGATCTGTATTAACCCTGACCATAGCGGAAAAATATAACAATGGTGAAATGCACACAAACCTTCTGGTAATAACAAAACACCTGATACATCCTACATCATGGATATAAATACACAGTATGGATAGAAGAATCAATGTTAAGAGATAAGGGACCTAAGGGATGGCAAAATTCAGGGTTATTTCTAAAGCTGATATTTTCAAAAAATTGTATTTGTGAATAAAGAGATGAGCTAAAAAAAAGATTTTTAAAAAGTAGTCTATTAAGAGGGAGCTTGAGGTAGCTTAAGGTATCTTCAAGACAACTACAATCCTCAAGTAGGGAGCCCTGATAATGAGACTATACTTTTATCTTTCTTACAATGAATGGACAATTTTATACTAAAAAAACCCCAACTTTGTGAGACTCATTTTTGTTTCTAAGTCTGCTATAGACTTCCTGTTTAATTTTGAATTTCACTGTACCTCATATTCCCATCTGTTTTTAAAATGTTAAAATACTACAGCAATGAAGGCCACAGAAGAAACTAGACATATGTACTTCAAACTTTCTTAGCAACAGAAAAACAAGGTAGGTTTTTTCACCTTAGGAAGATTGATAATAAGAAAATTGCAGTCTTAACATTCTGAGAAGAAATTTTTTCTACAGGAACTTACTGCATATCTTGATTAACTGCATATCTACCGAATGAAAAATAAATGTCAGGGTCACTAGGTGAGAACTTGTAGCCTTATACTCAAAAATTCTTACAGGTACTATATATTAAAAATCGAATATGTGTGTGTATATACAGTCTACACAAATAATTCTCATACATGGAAAAGACTTTTGTAAGAAGTACGCTCTCAAGTTACATCCATCACACCCTATCTGCATCACATACTATCTGCAACTATCAACTTGGTTTGAAAAATATTATGTCCTGATGGGATGAACTGTTGAGACCACAGAGTTTAACTATCGATATTCTTTTAAAAAAATGGTTAATGTTAAGACATTTTAATTGAGATAAATGAAGATTTATTATAGATATATATTATATTTACTATTTAAATTTTATCTTATTTGTCCATCACTAGCTTTTTCCTTAATTTTATTCTACACTCATCAGCAAGACAAGGCACTAAAAGCACTAGCAACTGCACAAAAAAGAATAAGGAGTAAGGGTGGAGGAGAATGAAGGGACCAAGCCATAAAAAGAAGTATGATTGCTTCTACATTTAGCTTAAGTGGTGTAAGCTTTGATGCAATGTGTTCATCAGCATGTATTGTTTCTGAAACTCTGCAGATTAATGTAATTTATGCTTACAATAATTTATAAGGTGTTCTGACACATTATACTTATTCCACACACTAGCTATGTGGAGTATGGTCCATAATGTTGTCTGCTTATTTTGCACAAGAGCATTGCTCCTCTTTTGAGCACGTTTGATAACTGGCAACACTTCGAAAAGTAACCAGTATTTTACACTAGAAGTACCAGTGAGGGCATTCTGTGCTGACTGCTTTCTCTGTCAATTCATTCTGTTTGCATAGTAGTTTTATTTCTGCACTATTATCACAAATACTTAGCTCAGAAGGAAGATGGACAGTACTGACCTAATAGTATTCAACCACAACAGATCCAGCTCAAAGCTTCCCACCATGAAAAAATGATGAGTGACCCTTTCATAACCATCCTGCTTTCAGAAATATAATTACTAACACCACCAAAAATCCGAGGATGTGTTAATTGTTGACAGTTGTGGTTGCATTTATTCAACAACTACTGGCGCAAAATGAGTGGCACACAGAGCATTGTGCATCCTCCCCATGCAAACCAAGTAATACTGAGCTCCTATAAGAAAGACCAATGATTTTTAAGGGTTCTAGTTCAGTAACGGAAGAAAATAATATGCTACTTTAAACTGAAATTCCTTTGGAAAACAGATGTGCCAGAATTAAAAAAAAAGTTTACTGAAACTGGAAAGCAAATGTAAATGGGCAGAATATAATTACCAGAGTTGGAGTTTGGACAGTACACTGAGGTTCAGATTTATATTTGATGTGAAAGATGGCACATGAAGCATTCCATGTTCTCTTTTACAAAGGCTTTGGTTTCATGACTTGGAGAGATGAGTGTTGTTTACTGAAATACAAATGCCAGTTGTTACACCCTTCTAATTATTTTTATCATTGTAAGAAGACTGTGGCCCTGCTACTTGATTTTAGTTATTGAATGCAACAGGAACAATTGTAGAGTTTTGAAATTTCCTTTGTAAGCCACTACACAATCACAGATCCTACAGTAATTACTAGCTGAGAGACATAAGCCAAAGATGTGTAGCCCTGAAAATAAAATAAAAATTACTTCCAACCCTGAAAACCTCAGTTAAAGCACCTACTTTTAAACTATTTCCCAAAAAATCCTAAAAACTATTACTTTATTTCCTGTAAACACATTCTTCAGACAGATATTTACACACCCTTGCAGACTCCCCACTCCGCCTTCTCCACCTTGCCACGCAAAAACACAACATTCTGTTGTGAAGAAATACAAACGGAAATCAGCAGTATCATAAGACATAATTTACCACATGCTGGAAAGTGTGAATTCAGACAAAAATACAACTTAAATATTCCAGGAGTTATCTACTTTCCCTTCCACTTCAGGAATTTGCAGTGGTCAGCTGCTTTACTTCTGTCTCTCAGAAACTGAATAACAGGCTCTTTAAAAGCAGGACAATCAGTTGATCCAATTATTCGTACAAAACAATGTCTTTCAAACAAAAAGACCAAGATGAATGTGCCTTCTCAGTGTTTTGTATATTTGCTTCCATTTCTTTAATTCAGTCTGAACAGAATGAAATCTTTTAGCATTTTGCTTCAATGCATGTTATTTAAAGCACTAAGAGTGCCTACATCCTGGGAGATATTGGTCTTAGAAAAAGTAGTTTTAAAGCAGGGCAAAGGCCATTCATCTTGGTCATTATCATTCTCAGACACAAGCCTGTTGCTCAGTAGGATAGCATTCATGGAAACTACGCTCTAGAAAGTCAGCTCTTTGACAGGTGACTCCCTCCAAGAAGAACAGGCTTTTTGAGAAATACTTTTCTCCTTATTTCTTCTGCATAAGACATGAATGAATGAAGGTAGCTCTCTATGATTTAAACACATAGGAGGACTTGAACCTTGTTCCTTGAAGTAAGTTTTACCCACTGTATAAGAGATGGTGAACATTTTTTCCTTTTAAATCACAGTGAGCAAGATAAACTGCAGATTTATACTGTACTTTAGTACAGATGAAGCTATTTCAGGGGAAAAAATATATAACCATGTATTCACCTGGCAAATAATACAACATAAAATACCATTAATAATGTTATACATATAGCAGTGCCTCAGGAATTATCAGTGTTCAATCATAATTTTATTAGTTAGTATGTACATAGATCTAGGCTTATTTCTCTTTTTCTGTCTGGAAACCACCTACCAATTGGTTTACTAAGACAGAACTTTCTCAAAAATAATGAGTAGATTGCAAATATCTACACTAGGAAATCTTCAGTGCATCCCATGTATTTAATTGGAGCAGAAGGTGAAGTCAGACACTTACAAGCTATAATCAGAAACAACCAATCTTTTCATATTTTAACATTTGAAAGCTCACTGTGACTTGCTGCTTACTGAACTACAGAATTATTACTGTAATTTAAACACCAAATAATTGCAAATAACCAACACTCTGAAGAAGACGCTAATCTGATTTCATACCGCAAGTGAGAACATGTTGAAAATAGACTATTATTTACCCACTTGGTGTAATCACATTCTATCTATCATAAGCATGCAGAGAAAATCACTGAGGCAAAACATGAGTCCTTTATGAAGAGGTTTACTATTGGGGCTTGTGGGAAAAAAAAAAAAAAGAAAGAAAAAATTTTAAAAATCAATGTTTACTTCAGCAGATTATTCTGGGTCTTCCAATCATTAATTAATTAGAGAAAAATGTAAATTATGCAGTGATACATAACCTGACTAATTCTTAATCTCCATAACTGTAAAAGTCAATCTTTTTCTTCCAAAATTTTGGTAAATATTTAAGACTCAGTCCAGTTTTATACAGCACCAGACGAAATATTTTTTTAAACTAGGTTAATTCTGGTTTGGCTTTTTTTAAGTTTTATTTTCCTATGTGCGTCTAGTACACTGTCACAACCTACATTTCAAAGAGGACAAAAATAGACAGAAGGAAGATTTTTTTTTCCCCCCAAGTCTTCTGAGTCAAATGTATGATATTTACAGACTGGGAAGAAAATTTAAGTGAAGTCAATATTTCTTCCTTGGGATTAACAGTAATGGCTTCTAAACCAATTTTCATTCTACTTTACTGTAATACTGGTCCCAATCTGGCAAAGCATTTAAGCAGATGTGCAGTATTGTTACATGCAAAAAGACTATTCATGTTCTTAAATTTAAGCAAGGGCCTGAAAGATTTGTTGGAATGGATCCAATGTCATAAGTATTCTGGTTAATGCTTGAGACTAGAGTTGCAGAAAGGCAGACAGTCAAGGCTTTCTATGAGTCATATGTATAAGCTACCACCTGGAATTCACAACCAGTTCATACAATCCCAGTAAATGCATTCAATATCTATAAAAATATTAGTTCAGCCTACTAATTCAAACAAATAACATTGACAGATTTCATGGATTAATCAGTAATTTTTTTTTAAATCCTGACTAAAGTAGAATAGGTGACATAAAGTTTTTTTTGCTGCAGCAGTTACGCAGTCCATAAAACAACTACTTTGTAAATAAACAGTAACTGCTCATGTTGTTGGTACATGCTCTTGTAGGAAATGTGTACACAAGGTGAATCTAGAAGGATGCGAGTTTTCTGTTAGCATTCCTAAACTTCAGACATTTGTGAAGAATGTCTGCACTTTTCCAGTTATAATAGGAAAGGAGAATAGGAAAGAAGATGAGAGACAGTCTTCAAACTGATGTCTTAAAGCAGCTTCCTATATACTGAGAAATACTTTAATTGTTGGACATTGGATGGGTTTATCCTGTTGTCACTTGTTCACAAAGGGTTAGTTATCCCACCTACCATGTGAGTTAGTACATGATTTAATTATTTGCAGATTTCTGATACAGCTACTTTCTAAACAGAAACATTGACAAAGTTACAACATCAGAAACCGCCACAGGTTTATCATCTGATGCTATGAAGATGCTGAGGCTAACCATGTACTTCATTCAAGAGTAAATAGAAACAAAACCAAACTACAATCACCTCATAATCTGCACAATTAGGTAATTAAAATGATTGCTAAAGACACTGCAATCCACAAAAAACTTGGGGATTTTAGTTGAAGCAAGACCCATGCCTGACATATTGATTTTCCTGTTTGTCAGCATTTGGAAACAGTCTATTTTCATTTCAACTTGCCCTTGAGGTATTTAAATTCCTTTGATTGATTGTGGTGTGCAGCATTCATTTCTGGATTTCTCACAGCAAAATGAATTCTTCAGGAATGGGCCATTTCAACGTGTTGGATCAAAGGAAGCCTCTACAACTCAGCCATTTAATGAAAACTGGTCATTCATTTTTATTAGATTTCTTCTCTTTCTACCAAAATACATATCAATACTAGAGATTCAGTGCAGAAACTATTTCTGCAAACTTGCACTAGTCTGGATGGAGAAGAAGAAAATGGGTGGAGGATTCAATCTCTCATTATCATCTAAAATTACTTGTACTATTTATTTTAAGAATAAAATTAAACTAGAACTATTAGTGATTGCTACTTCTATAATTTTACTTTGACATAGGAAAACAATTCTAATGTGCAAACTCAAATAGTATAGAGAATCCAGTAATAAAACAGACCAGTACACTAGAAAAAAAATAATTAAGAATGATGGTTGCATTATGGTTCAACAGGGTATTAAAAGATAGGACTGTTCAATTCATGTTTAAAGTAGATATGCTGGAGTTTAAACCACCCCTTAGAATTAAAATATAAAAATAATTTTTAAAAATTGTTTTAAGCAAAGGTTTCAATGGATTTATTACACTGTTCTTCAGAGAAAAAAACATGACAATTTTCTAATCATTAGTCTGTTCAGGGTGCTAAACTCTAAACAATCACAAAATACTTGAAGACAGAAAGGACCTCTGGAGATCTCATCCAACGTCCTTGCTCAAAGCAGCACCAACTAGAGCAGGTTGCTCAGGATAGACACTCTACAACCTCTCTGGGCAACTGTTTCACTGTTTGACACCCTGACCATAGAATTTTTTTTTCTTATTTTTAAATGTTGGGGTTTTTTCAAGAGCTAGAAAAACTCTGTAGGGCAGAAAGAGGAAGAAAGGTGGCCACGATAGCCTTCAGAATCCTTAAAAAAATCCCGTGAAGAAGGAAGCTTAATAGTTGAGCTCAAATAGTAATAAAAATCAACCTGGAAAACTGAAATTTTTTGGGGGACATTTAGAGCAATGACATTATGCAGTGAGCGTTCAAATAGTCTTATAGCAGGTACAGGAAATGTTTTGAAACTGAAAGTTGACATAAAGCTTCCGCACAGAAAAATCTGGAGTATAGATTTGGGTTGTAACTCAATTATTTCTTGTTCCAAAAGATCCAACAAATCAGTTGATTGTAATCATATGTTGCTATCAGTCCATTTAGCAGTGCTACATACTTACACCGTTAAACTCTTTTGGTATTTGGGCCTGATTGTGTTTGCCTCGTAATACAAAAAAGCAGGAAAATTGCCCATATTTGTATAAGCCCATGTGGAAGGTCTGACACAAACCAAAGAATTATTTGCTGTTCTCCATATAATATTTTGATACCAAGGTGAACAACACAGTATGTCTTCCATTTCCTAAAGGGCAGCAGAATATTTCTTTCTATGGTCTGAGCTCTGAAAATAATTCTCTGCATTGTCCACATTGTGTCTGTGATTAACGCATTTCAGGCATTGCAGTTTATATCCCTCAGAGATATTAAGATGGCTATATGCCTTTCCCTTTGATCCTTTTTCCTCAACTCAGTTCATTCCGCTGAACTATACACTATATATTTAGCTCATTTAATCTTTACTTGCAAATTAATCCTCTGGCCTCTAATCATTCTTGCTGCTCTTATCCACATCTTAATTTTTTTTATTATCTGATCCAATCACCTCTGAGATTTTAAGCTCAGATACTGATCAAGTTCAACATATGGGGAAGTATGTCACCAGTGTGAAGGAGGACACTAAAAACATTTGCAGGAATGTAGGTGGAGGTTTGCCCTCACCACTGCTGCCATCTGCTTTTAAAATGACACCTAATAATAAAGACACAGAAATCCTAACAGAACAATAAGAAGGTTCAAATTAGCCATTAAACCTTTATGAAGTCTTTAATTTGCTGCAAAAAATACGGATTGTCATTTGATTTTTACTGTTGCTATGAAAAAGCCACCTGACATGTAACAGTAAAATCTGCACGAGTTTTCTTTCCTCTGTGATTTAGCCTATACTCGTATTCCATCTGCAATCTAGCTTGTGTTTGTATCTCCTACTGAATAGAAGTTGCAGAATATCAGGAGGAGGGACTGACTTAATCACAATACATGACCTTTCAAGATGCTTTAAAAACCCTGGCAAATTAACATCTATTAGATCATTAACTCCTTGCAAGAGGTGATATATTTAAATACTTATCTAGAACAATTATTATTAGTAATTAAAATAATGTTTAGCATTTAGAAGCAAAAAATAATGATTAGCATACCTTGTCATCATCTGCTTTTCAAAAAAAGACACGCTGATTCACAAAGTGTCAAGTGTATTTTTACATGACCTAAATGAAACACATTTGTTCCAAAGTACCATACTCGTACTTTACACGCAAATCCTACACAAATGAGACTTACCACATAGATGAAGATGCATGAAGACATGACAGTCCCTACGAAAAACATCCTCAGTGTCAGCTGGCTGTGAGCAGGCTGTGACTTCTTGCAATATAAAGCAACATTCGAAAGACAAAACTGTTTTGGTTTTTTTAAATATGTGAAGCAATACAAGCTTGCCTAATGGCATTTTTGAAATAGGCCAAGTCCCAGTAAACAGGCCATACAGTGTAGTTATTAAAGACAAATGTGGTTAGTTTAACATAGTACAAACAGCAAGCAAATATTTCAAGGAAATTTCACAAGACAGCATTTACTGGAATAGCTCTTCCCTTCAAAAGACGCTGAAAATAATTTTAAAGACTTCATTAGCTCTTTTTATGAAAGATTAATCACTATAAAATACTTTGCAGGAATTTGAAACATTAGCTGCTCTAGAAACTGCTAGCCTCTAGCTGCAAGCAAGAATAAAGAAAGAATAGACAAATTTGTTCACTTTGACCTGACATTCCCTGGACAATTTCTGAACAAAGTAAACTCATCTTGAAGGAAAGAAATTGAACAATCTGCTCAACTGCCAGTGATGATACCAGCTGAAAATCTTTTGCTCTGCCCATGGAAAACACTGTGAAGATGGTAGGTTACAAGGAACAGTCACACAAGGGAACAGAACAATGCTAAAACTAGAGAAACTGTTAAGACATGAAACTCTGAAGAAATCAAGGATGAGACTAACACAGACTCAGCTGCTTGTTGCTCTGATTTGTCCAAAACTTAACATACATGATGATGCTTTTACTTGACAGTAATTCTTTTTCTGTTATAAAGTGATTAACGAAGTAATTAATTTTGATGCTGCTTCCAGAAAATGAGAACTGCTAATTCTTATAGTATTTAAACAAATTTAACAGAAGATGATGCTTCATTATGCAGCATTAGAGAATTTTAATTGTATCTGATTAATATTACTTTTGAATATTTTAAAGTTTTCTTGCTGAAATGTTAAATTAATTTTTAAGGTGCAATTTTTTACTAAGTAAATGTATACCTTTCCATAAAATCTTAAGAAAGAAACTGCAGAATATTTCAGGGTTAATTTCAAAGAGGATAAAACCCCTCAGCTTTTAAAATAAAAAATCATGTTGAAATAGCTTTTATTATATTTGCTTCTCTAATTTCATTTAAATGGTTCTTCCTCACAAAAGGATGCAAGATTAGAAATTCTCTGCATTACAATTGTTTACTTTTGTTTGTTTGTTCTATTATATACATATATACCCCAGTAATGAAATGGCTGAAACCCAGCACAGGCAGAGAATCCATTTTCATAGTGTACAGAGATAATAATAAATCATCTTAAAGTCCAGGTTTATTAGAAATGACTGAAATACATTACAAGGCAACAATAACTTCAATGGTTGGTTTGCCAACCAGTGGGGTGGAATTAAAAATGCATTAAAATTTATAGAAAGGAAAGTAAATAGCAGAGAGTTTAGATTGGTTTTGACATAGTTAAATGAAGCATTATTTCTCTTTGTGTGGCTAATAAAATAAAAGTCTACAGAATGGGAGAAACATTCTCTTTTGGTAGCTGAAAGGTGAAAAAAAATCCATTATTAATTAAATTTACTGCTCACTCCCTCCACGGCATGTCAGTGATGCATTTCAGAAGAAAAGTGCAATGAAAGGTTCTTCCCTCTGCTTCCACAGAACATTAACTACTTCTTTATATTTTAACAAACGGGTTCTGTTCAACCTCTATAGATGTAAGTGTAAAACACACACACGCATTTGCACAGCAAGATGATCTGACCTATTGTAATAATATCACCTCACAAGCTACTTGACTGCCACAGGCTTCCCAAAGATTGTTAGACTGTTGGCCGAATTCATTGGAGGAGCATGAAACAATAAGAACGGAGATGTAGGAAGTACCTGCTTGAGAAACCCTTCCTGTGTAAGGAAAAAATTTAGGGAACTGTGGGGAAGGTACTTAGGTTTCTAAGGGTTATGTGTCCTGGTGAGGCAGGGGCTGGCAGTGAAGCTGCACAGCCACGCAGCTGTGGACCTGAGAACATAGAATCTTTCCGTTTCTCTAGGAAAAAGGTAAAAATGCAACTGGAAGGGTGTTTTGTCTCATGCCAGTGCTTTAGGAAGATACATAACTCTATACAGTAATGCGCAGCCTACATCCAAAAGCTGTCATGACACAACACTTTGTATGCCTCAACAGTTCTCATTGATGAGAACAAGCTAACAAAAAGTACCCTTTCTGTAGCTAAGGCTACATGGACAATAAACACAAACCCCTTTAATTTTCAGGACTGCTCCAGCTATTGCTGTCTACAGCAGTTCTTCATTAGTTTCTAAACTACATAGACAGTCCTACCAGAGGAAAAAGGGGGGAAAAACTGTACTGCTCTGACCTGGGAGTCTTTTACACTCACTTTGTATTGACCAAGCAAACTGCATAAGGAAGAAAAATGACACATTGTAACTAGTGGAAAGAGCAGGATAGAATTACAGAGCCAAAATATGATTAACCAAGTTGTATTTGGCCATGACATGAAAGTTACCAACACACTATCTACAGTGTCAGTTTTATTTTAACTTCAACAAGGTCAAGACCATCTCTACCCTGTATCTCTAGAAACACAAAATAAAACTTCATGGAAATATTCTACAAATACTCCTAGAAATATCCTTACTACTTTCAGAAGTCCAAATTTCTCCCCCACTCTGTAACTCTTTCAACTACTGTTCAGGCTTCTCTTGTTCACCTTTACATTCTCATTAGACTCTTCTTCTTTGGTAAGAAATTACTATAGCTGACTAAGTAGTCACACCAGTCTTCACTATATTATAGACTGGCCTCTATCCCAAGTTAGATATCCCTATGTCATTATTTTCTTGCCCAAAATAGAACTGTGATTTTAGGCCATCTCTTTGATTTTAAGCAAGAGAAGCCCTGAGCTCCCAATGAGATCATATGAAAAGATCATACCAAATGGTAACTCATTAACTTCCTTAACCAGTCCTTTCTTTTGGCAAATAAGTAATTCAGAAAAATCTTGCATGGAACAAGTTCCTAATTCTACTCTCACTGAAATGAAGCAGATAATATATGCAGGTACAGTGAGTACTTAAATACTGGACTGAAAGACAAGTGCTTTTATTCAAAGTAAATAAAATGAAAGCTTGTTCTCATTTAAACATCCATGCAAGTATGAAAAGACATCAGACACATAAGAAAATATATAATGAGAACTGGCTTTACATATCATTAGAATAAATTCATACTCAGTTTATAAAAATATAAATAAAATTTGAAATTATCATCATAGCAGCACCAGAACATTAAAGACCTGTTTAAGACTCGAAAAAGGCAAGTTTATTACTTTCACTGCATACACAGCTCTATGGATAGCGTAAGAATAAAACAAATCCCAAACAATCTTAAGTAAGCAATGTACAGTCAACCTATAGAACGTAATTACTGAAGCTAATTTTCAAAGCAAAGATGCTGTAGTCATGTTAGTTGCAGTAGTGCTATCTCATGCTTCAGAAATAAGTACTGTCAATCTCTGCTGGTCACAAAGAAGCTGCTTCTTTAGAGCAGCAGTGGTGATTACATGTACTCAACTATCACTGAATTATTTAGATGCTGGCATATTTGAAGCTTACCTTCATCAAAAAAAAAAGCCAAAAAATTCAAGAAAACACAAAAATGTTCTAAGAATCTGAAATTTTAGTTTTTCAGATGTATTATAGGTATTTTGGTCAGAAATTTAATGATGGAATATTCCAGTTTTAACAGTTACACCTCCAATTTTCATCCAGGAAAAATTCACTATTGTGTCTTGGTTTATCTCCATTTTTGTTACAGTATTTTACAGGTTTTAAAGAATAGGGATCCATAACACAATGTTATGGATAATCACCACAAACAAAGCAGGATGTATCCATCAGTTTTTTAAAAGGTGAAACATGAGACATCCATATTAGAATGGATCAGTATTAGAATAGTATTTATCCCTTAGAAAAATCACATTCCCGCCTACCTTTGAATTCTCTCAACTTTTTCAGTTTCCAATAAAAAGAAACATTTATCCTTTGATATTAAATACAAGGTCAGACAGAATAAATGACTGTAAATGGCCATTAATTTCCTGTCATCATCCTAATTAAGGTTTCCAGCTGTCAGATTCAAATGTTGCTGCACCATTAAAAATAAAGGGACATTCAGATGCATTGATCTGTCTCAATTGTGCTTTATTGGGAGAAAAAAGGGCAAAAATTATAATTGTCATACAACTCTCAACTATTAGATGAAAATTCAAAGAAAGGGAGCGAGAGCTCCTCCAGAGTTGTCCAGACATCAGTTTATGCAAATGAGCTAGTTGTTGCTACACCCATCATTTCACTTAACCTTTGATCAGGCATCCTGTCTGCAATCAGAAAGGAAAGACTTTATAGACTATCCAGAGTGCTTATATGCTCCACCAAACCTATTGACCATAGGGAAATTTAGAATGTATCCAGTGGAGGTATAAACACTTTTCAAGAAAACTGTTTCAAGAAAAGATGTTTATTTCAAGAAAAATGTTTTAATTTTTGACACGAATTCCCTCCTACCCCTCCCCCCCCCAACTGACAGGTATAAACTGAGGAATAAAAATGTGCAAATGCACTGGAAGCATAGAGCATTACACAAAATCAAGCATCACAATCATAAAATTTCTGCATGTAATGACATTTGATTAACCTTTTGTTTTCTTTTATTTTGGAAGATTTCGATTCAATTGTAACACAAATAACCTTTTTTTATTTTTTTCATCACGTGGAAAAATCTACTTTCTAGCAAGCACTAATATAATCAGCCTTAAATAAAAAAGTTAGTTACCACTTATCTAATAACATATTCCTGTCCTTTCTCCTTTATCACTTTTACCAGGCTTTTTTTGTTTGTTTTGTTTTGGGTTTTTTTTTAGTCTTTGAGTTTGCTTTTACAATTTAGCAGCAGGAAAAAGTTATGTCTTTCTGTACTAAGAATATGTTTAACATAAATTTCTGACCTCAAAAAAATATATTGCCTTTGAAATGTAGCAAGTACAAGAAAAATCTAAAAAAATTTTTTCTTACACCTGAAAAATAAGTATAAAAAGATAAAATAATTAACAATGTTCCACGATCATATGTTACACACTAGTGTAACATCTAAAAAATTATATGTTCCTTATGTTTTCTGGTTTCGATACAGTCTTTGTAATCTGAATGTAATGTAATCTGAATGTAATCTGCAAATTGTTTGTTTCCTTAAAGTGAATTGTTTCCTTAAGCTCATTCTTCTTCAATGTCATGGCAAGGGATCAGTAAGAATTTCAAATCTTCAGTACATAAGGATCACACTCAGTCAGCTACAACCGGACAGAAAGCCAGTGAGGCTTATAAAAGATTCAAAACACCTAACACCGCTAAGACCTTGAGGAAAACAATAGGATTAGTTGTTCACTAATACTGTTTTCCTGGATGTCCAAATACCTTTGCATATCTACCCTCTCGCTTTTGAAAATTGGAAGCCCCTGAAAATGGATATATTAATTAATTTGCCACCTCTGGAGCAGCAGTTACACAAAAGGGAGAGACCGCTTGCATTAGTGAAGGTGTCTACACTCTTCACTTCAAGTTCACAGTGAAGGATAATGCCTGCACTCAGGTGTGCAAACCTAGAGAACAGACATCCTTTTTACTTTCTCCAGGTTTCTCAACTACCAGATAAGGTACTCAACTTGCTGAAAAACACTGAATGCTTCACTTTCTTCTTAAATGACAAATACAAGGGAAAGAGGTATGTGCTTTTATACTATCACTGAAAGTTTACGTTGGGCTTCTTTCAAGGTCAGTGGAGGGCAGCTGGAATAAAATCACTTCTAGTTATCACTCCAGACTTTTTATACATCATATTGATGGAGGGGTGTGTGTATGCATATAGCTCTTTTACTGAACTACTTTAAGCAATAGTGAATTCACTATGATAAACTCTACCTCCTGCGTTAGCAGATTTTCTTTCACCATGGTTGGTTTTAAAGTGAATATAGTGCTTTAAAAAATACAAGTCAGACTATTTTTAGTGTCAAAATCTTGTGCATAGAACATGCTTTCTATATATTTAATTTAGATATCTAGTCAGATGCTGAACAATTGATGTCTTCTTGCCAGATCATTAAAGCCTTGGAAACCATTCTGATGCAACTGTAACACATTATTAGTGACAGTTCAGTAAAAAGCATAAAGATTGTAAAATACTACCAATCAAACTAAGAGTTGTAAAACCTTAAAGGAACCTGCAGAATTAACATCAAGTTTCCATTAGTCTCAGCATTATTACAGATGCCATGCAAACAATGAAAGATTTCTTAGATACTTAACTCCACTTTCTAGTTTGGTTTTGTGGCGTGTTTGTCTCTGTGATACTATCTGATAAAACCTCTTTTGGTATGGACTGCAGCCTTGTTAGGAGGAACGTGAAAATAAGACGGGTATTTGTTGATGTCCTGCATAAGGTACTTGAATCCATTCACCACCTGTCCCACAGAATGATAGTTAAAGCAGTTTTAGACACAAGTGGTTGAGCGACTGTT
This sequence comes from Hypotaenidia okinawae, assembly GCA_027925045.1. NCBI lineage: Eukaryota > Metazoa > Chordata > Aves > Gruiformes > Rallidae > Hypotaenidia > Hypotaenidia okinawae. The sequence goes on from BSDF01000006.1 coordinate 12,554,222, forward strand.
TCTGGAGGTATTTAAAAGCGGTGTACATGTGGCATTTAAAGACATGGTTTAGTGGTGGACTTTGCAGTGTTAGGTTTGATGATCTTAAAGGTAGATTCTATGATGTTATGATCATGCTAGTATGACAATATATTCTAGCCCCTGGATATATTTTCATTATCCATTTGGAGTAGACAATATGGATGGCTGCTTTGTTTTTGTTTTTTTAACCCCCCTCCAGAAAAGAGCCAAACAACCCAAAATGACATGTTTTGAACTACAAAGAGAACTTGATGCAGAGATAGGAACTGAATTCAATCTGTCAAGGTCTGACAAAGCTGCTGGTTCTTACTTCCACACTGCACCACTGATTTCAACCTCAGCCAGCATCCTTGGCCACAGGACAGACATTCACACTGATCACCCCAGATCAAGGCTGCTCTGTGAATGCAAATTACCATGCATATATAGTAAAGGTTAGTAAGCATTTTGCGGTGTAATGAGTAAACCCCATATTGCTGCTATTCATCTTCTGTACTATATCTGCTCAGAGACAAAGTTGGCTCATTGTTCTAGGGTCTTGCCTACTGTCCAACATACTCAAAGTGCCATTTCAGCTCTCTTGTTTTCCACGGTGCTACAGAAACAACAGGCAACTGTACTACTGTATTGCAAGATATTGCATTCATCTCCCCCTTCCGTTAAAGGCAAATTGACACTTTAAACAGCTGAAATGGCACTAGCTGTCTCAGTAGTAGTCTCTCCCCACAATTTCATTCTAGAATAAATGCAAAGAATCAATCAGATGAGGCAGACATCTCCCTTTTATCCAATGTACTGAGAGTATAACAAAAGCTTTCTCATTACCAAATGGAGGCGTATTGTCCTGTAGGTAATAGAAGGATTAGTGATACCTTTTCACTGGAAAGAAAAAGTATTCTCATTTTAACTGTGAACAATTTTTTCCTCATTTAATGGAGATAAGAAAAGGATGTTTCAAAGGTTTTCTTTATAGATCATTTCAAAACAGTAACTTGATGGTATAATGCTGTTTCAACTTGAGACATCTTGCACCAAATACAAAATGCATGCTGTTTTCACAATCTGCTAAGATAATCTGTGGATACTCAGCAATTTTGAAATTAAAGCTACAATTAGTTCTGGACAGACACACAGAACCAATAAATACTTATGAAACTTTAAAATCTGGTCTCACTGGGGAGAAATCCACCCCTGTTTGAGAGTGGGCACAGAACTACTACCCACTTGAACCCTGACAGATTTCTTCCTTTATGCACTGACTGTGTACTAATGTTTTGTTAAACAATGACTTTCCAGGTTTTTTACCTCATTTTATCAACAAGATAGGTACAATGATTTCTCTCAGGACAAGTGTGAGATGTACTTTCTTAAGTCTGAAAGACCTTGAGATTCATATAGAGTAGCATCTGTCTAAATCCCAAGTATAATCCTTTAAAATGAAGGCTTAGCTATGGGTGTCCCACAAGTCTTGAGTTTTGGTACACTGTCCAATTGGGAAAGAGACTGTGATATGGAGTCACAAAAAACACCCTTCCCTCTCCCTCCTGGACTAGAAGCAAACCTCACTCCACCTGAGCAGCAGAGCCTATATTTCCAAGGTTCTACCCTAAAACACACAGGTAGCAAGGGGTGTTCATAGTGACCGGTGATGATATGCAGCTACTGACAGTGTTAGTTGGCAAAGCAAAGGCAGAGAGTAAGTGTGTAAGTACAGGGATGGCTGGGTGGAGAACACAGTAAGCAGAGTTGGGCCAATTTTCAATGAACACCTATCTTTCTATCATTGTGCAGTAATTCTTTTTATGATAGGCTAGCACTGGGTTATTAGTTCACATTGATATGGCTTGAGTAAGGGTCACTGAATTTTAACTGTGGCCTTTTAGTAAATTATAGTGAGATGAGCCTAAGAAAGCACAGCATTATCAGTCTGATGTTCTTTACATCACTCTTACAAAAGACAAAGGTAGACACTTGAAGTAGGAAGCCCGTTTTTTTTTCATTATGAGAGAAACTGATTAATATAGATGCTTATTTACCATGATTAAGACTTTCTACCAGCCTTTTCTTCTCCCTCCCATCATCTCAGCATGGGCATGAATACTAAGCGCTATAGTATTTTGGACCAAATTCAGATTTGAAAATCAGGATAAAGGGCTGCTCTGACATAGCTCCCACAATCAGTAAGAGAGAATGCAGACAGATAACACAGACAATTAAAAGAGCTAAAGTAATGGAATCTGGCTTCTAGCTATGCCTTATGGATACCACTTTGAAATTGTAGCATCCATAAAAATAATCCATATTCTATTAATAGGCCTAAGCACTGCTGGGCAGGCTAGTTTTGTCCCTATCTAGAGACTGAACAACCAGTCTTTCAGATAATCATTAATTTAAAATAAATGACCATTAATAGTTCCTAATCAGCATAAACTCCGGGCAACAGTACCAACTTTAATTATAAGCAAGACATGAATTTTCACCCATTCAGATAACATTTTACAATTTAACTAAATAGATTTTGTCACAGCTGACTGCATACTTGACACTTAACGTTCCTCCTGTCCTACATTTTTCCTGCTCATTGTGCAGGAAAGCATGCCCCCCATGATTTGTACACTTCCACTGGCCAGCAAAGAAGAGGAGCTGAAAACCCATTTGCATTGTCACAGTCAGAACTTGTCAGGGCACATATGGTCACCTCACTTCTTGGGACACCCACAATTTAAGTCTGTATGCAGAGTCAGCTAGAAAACCAAGTACTTCAAAATGAGACAATGCTACCATTCAACAATTATTCATGACAGAATGATTCCAAGCAGATATAAAATACTATCACATTTTATTATATTACTGTAGATCACTTTGAGATTTTTTAAAAAATGTTTTCATTTCAACTCACTACAAAGGACATTACAAAGTGAAAGCAAGACATTAAAAATTGTCCTAATGATCCTGAAATTAAGGCAAAAGTTTAGTAAATTACTTGTAGCAACACTGCAGAACAATCAGAAGTTAAAAATGAAGACTGGCTCTTATCTGGAAAAATATAGAAAGAAGAACATAGGGACTAAGAATACAGTTATTACCAAATTGGAATGTAGGCAGAATTAGTGCCACAACTTTTAACAAACAAAACACTGTAAAATTTGCACGTAAACACTAACGAACACAAGGAAAGCCTTGGATTTAAGTCTCATTTGGAATTCATATAATATTTCCTATTGTTTTTAAAAGGAATTTCAGGAAAACACCAGATTAGTATTTTCCCAGTCGTCTGTTATCTCAGGTATCAATATGATTTGAACCTATAGAATGTTATGGATCTTTCACAGTTTCTCCTACAGAAATAGGATGAATTCAACCAGAACTAGATAATTCTCTCAACTGTTCCCAAAAAATAATCGTCAAAATACCTGCAAATCCGTAGCCATATGTTGTAAGAAAACGTCCAGCCCCATCAATCACCATGAAGCTTTATTTACACATGGCTTTAATGGGCAAATGTACTGTAACCATGCAATAGACTAGCAGCATATGCTACCCAACTGCTACCACCTCCACGCCATTATAGAAAGCAGCATGCATGCACACATGCAAGCTGTGGCTGATCTAATGATCAACTTGAGCATCAAGTAAAAGCCACAGGATATCCTAAAGAACAAGATCATCAGCCATCCAGAAACTGAATCTAAACATTTCTTGCTACCTTTCTCCATTTTTTATGATGGTAGAAGAGATGTTCAAAAATCCTGACTTCTTATTTACTCTTTAATTCTCAGTATAAAAAGCAGCATATAAGATGCATTGCCTTTATGAAAATAAAACTCTTTTCCTTAAATAGATTGTCTTGTGATAAGGCAAAACATAGTACTTAAGAATCTGGCTTCACAGACAATTTACATCATTATTAACAAAACTAAAATTTTCTGACTGCCACTATTTCTACAGAAACATATTTTCCTGGTCAATTAATCCAGTTCCTGCTTCTCTGGCACTATGAAAACGTCTCATTCAAGGACAATACATAATCAACAACAAGTTCACCAGTAGTTTTGTCTTATATGTCACCAGATTAAAACAGAAAGGTATTATGGGAAGCCTGCATTTTCAGATTTTGAAGTATAGAATTTTAGTGGAAATGTAAACAAACAGAAAGCTCCTGACTAATCACCCACACAAAGGAAAGAAACAGCAGGAGTGGCCTACTTCTTGCTGAAAAGCTCCTTCACAGTCTCTCACACCCCTCATCCATTACAGTGGATTAATCCAAGTTTAATTGACAGAAAGTCTTCAGGTATGGAATAAGGATATCTAATTATGGATTTGATGCCAAAAAGTGTGTGTGTGGGGGGGTGATGGTATCAATTTTGCACTCACATGCTAGCTGTATGTTTTTTGTTGGTACAGCACTGATTTTTTTGTGGAGGGGCTGCTGCCAAGATGGCTTCTGCAAGAAGCAGCTAGAAGCTTCCCCTAGGTCCAACAGAACAAGTACCAGCCAGATCAAAAAACAGATCCACTGCTGACCAAGGCTAAGCCAATCAGTGGTAGCACCTCAGTTTTGGCTGGTCCTGTGTGGAGCCAGGATTTGGGCTCTATGTTCCTTGTGGGTCTGTTCCAACTCTGTATAGTCTATGATAACATATTTAAGAATGTAAAAATCACACCCAAGCATCAGGGTTGGTTCTTTTTTTTTTGCAGCCAGAGAAAGGAGTGAGACGATGTAAGAAACTTTGCAGACACCAAGGTCAGTGAAGGAAGGGGAGGAGGCACTCCAGGTGCGGGAGGAGAGATTCGTCTGCAGCCTGTGCAGAAGACCATGGTGAAGCAGGCTATCCCTTTGCAGCCCATAGAAGATGATGGGGAGTAGAGATTGTACCCATGAAGAGAAGAGCCCATGCTGGAGCAGGTTTGCTGACAGCACTTAGGACCCCATGGGGGACCCATGCTGGAACAGTCTGTTCCTGAAGGTCTGCACCCCATGGAAGAGACCCACACTGAGGAGCAGTTCAAAAAGCTGTAAGCCCATGAGAAGGACTCATAGGAAGGAGAAGTTGGCAGAGGACTGTTTTCTGTGGGAAGGCCCCATGCTGGAGCCAAGGAAGAGTGAGAGGAGTCTTCCCCCTAAGGTGGAAGGAGCAGCAGAGACAAGGTATGATGAACTGACCACAACACTCATTCCCTGTCCCCCTGGTGCTGCTCAGGAAGAGAAGGTAGAGAAATTGTGATTAAAATTGAACCTGGGAAGAAGGAAAGGGGGGAGGGGGGAGTGGCATGTTTTAAGAGTTAGTTTCATTTCTACTCTGTTTTGATTGGCTAATGAACTAGATTATTTTTATTCCTTGTTGAGTCTGTTTTGCCCACAATGGTAATTGCTGAATGATCTCTCCCTGTCCCTATCTTGACAGATGATCCTTTCACTATATTGTCTTTCCCCTGTCCAGCTGAGGAGGGGAGTGATAGAGTCACATTGGTGGATACATGGCCTGCAGCCAAGGTCAACTCACCACACTGTATCAGATACATTTTTCTATACTCCAGCAAGAAATACCTTCAAAGATCATCATTATGTTCTTGAAAATGGACATACTGGAAGAATGAGATGTTGACATACTGTGTCCCTTGAACAGGAGTACAGTTAAGTTAAAACTGAAGAACTGCTGACAAAAAAAAAAAAAATCCCACAAACAACATTCCAATCCTAGAAACATTTAATTTAATTTAAACATTAGTATAATCACTTTTCAGGAGCCAGAATAGAAGGGGAAGGATGAAGTACCTTCTTAAAAAGCTACATAACCTGGAGGCTCTTGGTTTAGGCTCACTAGGCTTCAGAAAAGCCAAAGTTGCTAAGTGTCATCTGGTGAGTAACTCATATCTTAGAGGGTATTTACAGTCTGATAATGACTCCAAAGATATTTACTAAGTAGTTGACGAGTTTTGGAGCATTTGATGGGCTAAACAGATATTGGGATTACAAGGTGACAAGGTAATGTTAATCATCAACATCCCCTAGCTGTTTTGTTGTTGGTGTGCTTGTTGGAGTTTGTTTCGGGTTTTTTTCCTATGTAACTGCAGTTCCTCAAAAGCTGCTTCTCACTCATGAACCTATAAATTGACTATCTCTGTGCAACAGGTGCTTTGGTCCCAGCCTGATGTTATCAGTAAATGGGAGAGTAAACTGTTCCCACCATTCACTCCTCAGGCAGTAAATACCATGTTTAAAAATTTATCAAAAATTTCCATTAGCTATATGTACATCTTACTTTCAAAAGCTCTTCTCTATGTGATGCCAGTGATTTCTTCAGATCTGTAATTGAAATAAGAAGTGCACAACTGTACTTAGGGGGTGGTTTTGGTCTCTACTGGCCAATTCATTTTATCTGCAAATTTAAAGCAATGCAGTGATGAATATTAATAGCACTGTTCCTATGTAAAGGCAGCATTGATATTGATGGATGGCTAAAAGCACAGAATAAAAAAGAGGGATATTCCCTCTCTTCAGTTAATGTAATTTTCCCAGCCCCCGCTACCCTTCCCCCACACTGCCTTTCATAATGTGTGACTATTTTTGTAAATTTCTCAAGAGATAGGTACTTATTAAGTCTTCATAAAATTTTCCAGTATTAGATCAGACGTTTATGCCCATATTCTGTCTTTTACACAGCATGTAGAACTTTAGTAGCGAGGTGAGCAGTTAGGATCATGTGTTGCTTTTGGTAGCAGATTTAATGCATTACGTAAGTCTACTGCAAAGTAATGATTACACCATATCATGAACTTTCTAACAGGAGAGGTTAGATTCCTTTTGATAGGAAGCAGCTGAACTTACACTTTAAAAGAACCCATAATCTATAGCTATCCTGATGATCACGGTTTTATATAATCATCAAAACAAATAAATAGGTTTGAACACAAATCCATAATCACCCGCTATCCCCCATCAATTTGGGAAATGGCAGTACTCTGCATCACAAGCACTTTCTTCAGAAGTAGAGGAAAAGATAAACATGTCGGGTTCTCGTAGTTCCAGACATTCCAGGGTCATCTTTAATCCTTACAGCCTCTGAGAATGTGCTCTGGAATAATTTTAAGCAGATGCAGACAATAGCTTCATATTTCAGTGTCTCCAAAGAATCGCTAACTAAATCTGGTTTGCTATTAGTCATAGGGTAAATGATCAAAATGAACATGAGAAATTAATAGCAAGCACAGATAGACATCACCCTAAACTGTCACAGGTACTACAGCTTTCAGCTGCCACTTCTCAGAAACACGCAAGTGGATCTAAAATCCAAGAGAACAGCTCCTGCTGTCCCTTATCTGAACTATCTTAGCTATCCATTTGTACTTTAAAATATAATGTCTGCGTTACCTTTTTCCATGGTCACATTTTTAAATGCGGGCAGCTGACACTGATCCACTGCACATCCCCACTCACTGGGCATCCCCATCCTGCAGATTCATATATTCAGAAAGTTTTATTAACCTGGGTTTGGTAGACCATACTCATTAGAAAGCTTCTTTTTGAAGAGGTACAGGCAAAATGAGTATGTCTTGTCTGCAATATATGAAAATAAAAAAAAAGTTCTAAAGACAACAGTGAACTTTTATGGTCATCAATGTCCACATTTTACAGTTGGAGATCCAATTCATACCAATGTTGAAAGATGCCTGTAATTTCTAATAGCCAAATCTTCCAGTGCATGCATAATAGAGAGTGCAAAATTTCAGTTATGATGTGTTCAGTATGTTCAAAGTGATATCCAGGATTGAATACTGAAAACCTGCAGCATGTCAAGACAGCAATGGCTGCTCAATCTTTAAAACAAAAATGCCAATAATTTAACTTTAGCCTGCAATTCACAATTTAACATATATTTTTATTGCAAGTTAATCTTCCGTCCAAAAATGTGACATTTTCAGATTTAAACACTAGTTATGTCTCTTGGAAATTGATTTTAAATATATCTTATTTTCATTGACACAAGTTTGCAGCATAATCATCTTCAGTTACACAAATCCCCGTTGTCAGTTCTCAGGGACCTGCCAGTCTTGTTCAACTTCTCATCTTCTGTCACCATGTGTCAAAAAGAAAGCATTATGCCTTATTAAATGACATTACAAATAGAACACTTATACAAACTGAAATGGAAAATAATTTTAAAACAACACTGGCACAACCTTGTGGCTTTTCAAAATCCTTTATATTTTACAGAATCTGAAGTTAATTATTTTTACAGCCACTCAGGGAGAGAGTAACTACCTTTCTTAATTCTCAAGCACAGAAATATGGTAGAAAAGGCTGCCATTGTGAAAATTAGTCCATACAGGATGACATCCCTGCTTATTGTATACTAATTAAATTAGTCAGATTCCTGCCAGATAGAACGGTGCACTTGTTTGTTTTGTAGCTGGGCCTTAAGCAAGCAAATATTTCAAACAGTTGATAGCATGCTAAGACAGGAATTTATAAAGGGAGCTGAAACTCATAAAACCAGCTCAGAGAGCACATCTACATTCCCATTACAAATTGCACAATAATAATTATCTCCCTAGCAGCAGAGACCTTGCTAGAAAAGACTGACACGTTAATATCACAGCTAAAGGAAAATATTCAAGTTTTGATACCAAGTTTTCTTGTCAGGTCCATAGTACAATCGACTGTAGACACAGCTAATCATTCCACTCATGCATCCATCCACTCTTCATAAATCTGCCCTTCCTCACATGCACAATATTTATAAAAGGGATTATATGATTTGACTGCTTACAATTGCAGGTGCTGGATTTTATGACCCATGCACTCCAACGGGGAGTTGTGCTTTTAAATGCATAATCTGAGTGCAGAAACTTTTGAGCATGCTTTAAACAGCTGGTAAAATAGGATTTGCAAGTAAATCCTAAGGATCCTCCTTACCTTAGGTCTCAAAAGTATAGAGACACTACTGCCCTGCCAATCAAATTTCTAAAATCTCAGCTAGGAAGGTAAATTTATATGCAGAACTGTGCCCATGCAGCTATATATACTTAAATTCTTGAACTAAGTCAGCATTAACTCGGGTGTTTCTCAGGCATTTTTATGCTCACTGAAGCTATGTCCTATGTTACTAATATGTTTTAGCAAACAGAGCTTCCTTTCCACTTTTTTCTTTTCCATTTTCTATATATTGTACTCAACATTAAAAAGCCATTCCTTTGCTGTTAAATCCTCAGAAAGACAAGCAATAGCTATTGAGTCTCAGCTTCCTGCAATATAGAATCATAGGATCATAGAATATCCTGAGTTGGAAGGTACCCACAAAGACTGAGCCCCACTCCTGGCTCCACACAGGGACAGCCAAGTCAGAGCATGGGTCTTAGTGCATCGTCCAGATGCTTCCTGAACTCAGTCAAGCTGGGTGCTGTGACCATTTCCCTGGGGAGCCTGTTCTGGTGCCCAACCATGCTCTCAGTAAAGAACCCCTTCCTAATATCCAGCCTAAACCTCTCCTGTCACAGCTTCATGCCGTTCCCTCAGGTTCTGTCACTGGTCACCAGCATCTGAAATCAAAGTTCCTTTCAAAATACCATCAACAATGAAAAAGAACTGTCCCTCTCATATTACAGGACACATCATAACACTGATCTTGCAAGAGGGACTCTTTTTACTGGGGCCTTTAATTTTAAATTAAAAAAAAAATAAATTATAAGTACTAGGACCTGAATGTTATTTTATTCAAGTGAGCTCTTTTCTGTTTCTGGTTGATAGTATCACATTTCTGAGACGAAAAGTAAAACATCATGTTTCTTAAATGTTAAATTATAATGAAGGCAATTTATTGTCAACTGTTTCTTATTATTTCTCACTAAAACAGCCTCTAAGCTCAATATTAGGTACAATGTATATTGTGGGAGAACAGTGGGCATTGTTCAAATCTATTCAGAAAACGCATTCATGTAATGAACTTTTGTAGACTGTCAGTAATCTAAGAACACCCACATAAATTCCCCAAGATTGTATGTTATTATATATAATGTAGGCAGAATTATCACACATAACTGAACACCACAGATACAAAGAACTTTGTTTATCTCTCATGATAACCTTGGAGTTTTGAAGCTCATCTCCAAGCTACCTATTTATGAATAAATAAGGTCTGATTCTTCACCACCATAAATATTTTTATGCCTTTTTTTTTTTAACTTCTTATAATGACCAGTCAATATCAGTGACAGGTATGTTGAAGCCCTGTTACAAACACAAGGTAGCAAAGAATTTGATTTTGTATAATTATATACTCAATTTGTGTTCATTTTGCTTGGTATGCATTGCAACACAAGGTTCAGTGGGAAGCAAAGCTAGATTAAGCGTGACCTAAAGCCTACTGCTAAGTGAGACGTCCAGAGTCTAGTTCCAAAAGATACAACAACTTCAGGGTCACAACATCAGAAAATTGTCTTGAAGGGAAGAATTCATATTACAAGGTTCCAGTAATCATTTTGAAACAGATGAAAAATACTGAGTGTATACAAATCACTGCTGTTATGTTCTCTTCATATCATATAAATACACCCTAGACTTCTCTGTACAACATGTGATTTGCTGCTTACTAGTTTCACCCTTGTGCCTGAGCTCAATACTGCACTGATACAGTTGTTTTTTGACTCTAAATAATTGGCCCAGAGTTAAATACATAAAGTGGAAATGTTTGGTGTATGTGTACACCTATGTGTAACTGCTATGGGTGACACTTACATGTCATTCATGGAGATGTTGTCATTCACTGCCTACCTTGGTTTACTCCTATGACTGGCTTTTGATGAGGTGACCAATAGGCAGACTACTTGCAGATAGCCCATGGCATAGAGAATTTTTGTTACTTATTAATTTCAGAGAGGTCTATCTACTCTGAGAATCGTTTCTGCAAGATGCTTTCTGCTAGATCTTCCCTTCTTGAGAATTTTCTACTAATAAGTGCCACAGGTATTTTGTAAACATGCATTTCTAGGACACTATACATTGATATTTATATAATCTTACTAGATACACCAGATGGTTTAACTATAAAAACAAAATCTGCGAAATAAACATCACTACTTGTTTTATACATGCATTTTCCTGTCAATAACTTGTCTTTCCAAGCTAAATACTTTTGTGTAATAGCTAATTATACTCTGTGAAAAATAAGTAATCCTTTAACCCTGCAGCATTTGGGCCATCATTATCTATCAACCACATATGCTAAAGCTGACACTACCAAATATTCTTTTGGACAGCTGAAAGGGAAAACATACCTTTTTCTGCTACAGAATAGTGCATATAGCATGCACATTATTTCTTATTTCTCAAGATGCTCCATTTTAAAGTTAAAAACTGAAGCAACTGAAAACTGTAAATGGTACGTGTTACACAATGCAGGCTATCGACTAACCCTACCACTGTGCATTCAGGCAAAATAAGTTGTTAATTTCTTATTAATGCAGTTACTTCCCACACTGTGTGGCCGCAGAATTTGTCAGTTTTGCTTCTGAATAGCCTTTTACTTCTTGATATCTTTTTCTAAGCATAACTAAAAGCAACCTGCAACAGATACACAGCACAAAATGAAGGGGAAAAGTGCTATTCAAAAATACTAGAGCAAGCTTTTTATCTTTGAAAAAGGCCCCTACCCTGGAGCATTAACTGTACATAAAACACAGACACGTGATATGTAAAATCTCATGTGTTTTACCTGAATGATTAAAAGCTGGGTCTGACCTCACTGGGATTCCAGCCTACGGATCAAATATTCACTAATGTCTCTCTACACACATTTGACCTTTAACATTCACACATTAAGTGGGAATTAATTACTGGCTCTACAGGAATGAAAGGGAACAATTTTTTTAAATTTTTTTTAAAAATTTCTCAACAAGCTACTATGGAGCTTAAGCAAGATACAAATGCAGCACCACAGAAGATAAAGGTGCTTTGTGAATCACAGATTTATTCTAGAGCTAGAGAACCGTATTTTTCAAAACTTGCCTTAGTACCTTTGTTTCCTACAACCCTTAAGTTCTACTCCAACAGCATCACAGCCTGTCATCTGTGATTTTAAGTACATACAGATCTATGCCTTTTCCTTTTTTTTTTCCTTAAAAGAAACCAACTACACAAGAAGAATACTAGATGCTACAAGTTAATAATTTAAAGTTAAAAACTAGAGGAAAAACAAAGACTAATTAAAAATAAGATAACCTTTCCTCAATTTATTGCCAACAAAACTGATGCTCGGAAGATTTGAACAGTAAGATATGATGCAGCTGGCTTCCAACATCACATTGCTTACAGGATTTGAATATTTGAAAGAAATAAATATGCAGAGAAGCAGCCAGCCCAGAAGAGATGCACACTCTCGAAGTACTTGGGGAAAAATCACTTTCTCAGCCACTCTCCCCATGCCATACTTCCTATTGCATTCCCTAGAGCATGGAAGCTACCCAGAGGCTTTTTATTTAGTAGAGCTCCTTCTAAATCACCCTCACATTCCTTTTCTTCTGGCTATTACATGAACACGAGCCTTTTTGCATCGTCTGCCATAAACATTTATTACATTTATTTCACCCCAGCAGTCTTTAGAACTTCCCTACTGAGGCTTTGCTTATGCCAAACAAAACCCACAACCAGAGATCTGCTGTCTTCATCAGAATCACAGTGTCTGTGTCTGAAGGCAAAAAGTGGTGTGAGCTAATTACAGCCAGTTGAATTAATTTCCTGGGTGCCAAACACAGAGATATTACCTGGCAGTTTTGCTCTGCTTGTGGGAAAAAAAACAAACCCACAAATAATGCACAACAAAACACAATCAAACAGAAAACAACAATAAAACTTGCTTGTATTTTCCTGCTTCCACACTCTGCTAAAGCACTTCTAAAAGTCTGTAACTGTCCCTACCTCATCACACACTTCAAATGGAATCACAAACATGAATGAGAAAGGAATGGAAGACAACCAGAATGAGCAAAAAACAAAGATGCACATTTTAAAATGGCGATTAAAATTCCTTGACTCCAAATGTAACATTTTTGCCACGTTAAAACACATTTCTGTCTAGTTGGGATGTGGATACTTGCTAAGAGTTCTGCTCATGCATGCACCCCAGTAGGGCACGCGGGAATATTGCTGAAAGTCATTCAGCACAAGTGGGTGTTCACCCAGTAAACAGAATCAAGATGTAATGATCCTCATTACTATGCTCACCACACCTCTCTTCCTCTTCTCATGATGCTCTGCTGCAGAGAGTTTCAGAGTGCTGTGCTTCACATGTACTTCACTGTTAAGTATGAGAGACTTGAGAGACTGCACGAGTGCATGGTGCAGGGAAGCCCAGAGCACTGTCTGAAGGACAAAGAAGCTACCTGTTACAGTCCTCAATCAAGGCAAATCCACAGGGCTGATCTGGCACCTTGTCCTGACTGTTGTGTGGGATAGAGTTATTTTTTACAAGAAGCTAGGAAGGGACACAGTCAAGACCAGTCAAAGACATATTCCATATCATATGATCTCATGATTAGTATACAAAGGAGGCTGGCCAGGGAGGGAAGGTTGCCGCTCAGGGACAGCAGGCTCTGAGGGTGAGCAAATCACACTGTGTATCTTTGTATAATCTAATATCCATTAGCGGTGGTGTTATTTTCACCTCCCTTTGCTGTCCTAGTAAACTGTCCTTATGCCAACTCAGGAGATTTACCTTTTCCTTCCAGTTCTCCTTCCCTTCCAACAGCGTTAGGGCTGGGAGGAGTGCAAAAGCAGCTGCGGCGCGCTTAGTTTTTTGGGGTTTTTTTGGTTTTTTCCTCCAGAACACACTGAACCAAGTCGAATCAGCATAGCAGTTCTTAGTCATGTAACAGTTTCTTGTATGCACTGGTAGAAAGCATATTGTGTGAATGACATGAATGCTGGAGAAAGGCTGAGAAAATATTACCGAAGACAGACATTTCTTCAAACCTCTCAAAGATTCACAGAGATTTCCAATCAACTATTTATATCGTTGACAAATTTGCACATTAATAAAACACTCATCCTACCCTAAATAATTCCTGTCGTCTCAGCTGGAGATCGGATTCTTCCAACTTTTTTTTGTAAACTTTGTAGTAACTTTTCATTTAACTATCACTTCCATTCCAACCACATCTGCTTTCCAATATTTTTACACAGCTTTGCTCAAAACAACAAGACTACTTCATCTGCATGTTTCTTAGTCAGTCTGTTTTCTTCTAAATGACCTCGTCCCAAACACATACATTTTTTAGAAGAAGTTGCTGTTGAAACCAGAGCAAAGGAATTAAGAAATACCCCTCTAGATTATGATTCAAGAATCCCCCTCAATTAATCAATTTATACATCAACAGGAAGGACAAAAAATAAATAGTCTTACCTGAGATCTTATGAGCCCTTCACTGACAAGATCTACTGCAAGAAAATAAACATGTAGATGTAAAAGTGACAGCTACATGAGCAAGGACTTTATGAACTGGTGGTACTGTTATCATTATGTACTATGGCTTCTTAGACTATGTGAATCTTTGAGAGGTTTGAAGAAATATCTGTCCAAGATAGACTTGACATATCACACACAATGTATTTGCACGACAGTTCTAGTTCAGCTGTAGTTCATATTTTATTAATAAATCTTCATTTAAAGACGTGATTGAGAATCACCACATCTGTAGATACCATCATACCAGTGTATGGTGTTTTGTTTCTAGCTGAAATTCAGATTTTAACTAAATGTTCCGGTACCTACTTGTATATAGTCTGGTTTCCAGAGTTATTAGGCCTTGTTAATTATTGAAATGATGATAGTTCGGTGTGAAGAACTTTAAATAAAATTTTTGGAGGTTCTTGGTCTCACTATAAAACATGATGTAAATATATGTGACTGAAAGATTGCAAAGAAGTCATGGAATCTTAGATCATCTTGTTTAGTGACTCAGCTGGAGGCAAACATGGTAGTTGGTAAGCATCTCAGACTATATATAAAACATGCTAGAAGAGTCAGGAGGATTGTAATTTTTCAGAGTGTTACAGTCAAAAAAGCATTGCCAATTCTTAGAATCACCATTTTAGGAAGAACTGCAACTAAAGACAAAGGTTATACCATCAGATATGAATGATTCACAGACATAGCTGTGGGCTACAGAGGGTTTTCTTCCTGTCTATCCAAAACATGAATTGAATCAGTGAGCAGCAATTGATCATAACTCCTCCAACTTAAAAAAAAAAACCAACAACAACAACAACGAAACACACACCAAAAAACCTACCAACCCCCAAAAAATCCACCAAACCACCACACAACAAAACCCAAACAAAATAAAACAAGAAACAAAAAGTGCTGTTCTGAGTATGGCTGTGTGAATTCCCTAAGTGGCAATACATCCCCCTTCTTTGTTCCTGAGGGAACTGTGGAATAGGCTTGTTCAGGTGCTGCTGTCTTGCCTGGTGTGTCCTGGTTTCATACAGAAGCAATATCACCTATGAGACATCAGGCCCGAGAGCATAACACTGTGTTCACACCTCTATCACTCCAATCCCCTTCCTCCCACTTACAGCCCTGTGTCTAGGCATTGTTTTTCACATATGAATGTCAGCAGTAATGAAACTATTTCTAGAAACACCAGAGATTATTAAAATGTGTCTCATTCTTCCCACACAGGAGCTGTGAAAGTGCAATTAATGTGATGCTGATTCTAAGACAGTAAGCCTTTCTCAGAGTCAAAGCACGTTGTATCAGTTCAGGCTCAACGTCACACCAAGTTCACATGATTTCAAATTAATAGACAAGCAATGAGATTACTTTTGCCTGTGCACAAGATGCCACGTATTCATATTTGACTTTGTGTGCTGCAGTGGATTCAGAAATCAGAAATTTGTTGTTACTCCTTTTCATCAACATTTCCAAAGTATGTTTTATTATCTTAGCTTAGGTTCAAAGCAACAGTAATAGCAATATGCTCATTCCCAGTCCTAAATCAATACTTCATGTCAGAGTCCAATTCTGATGACATGAACACTGACGTTCCCCTGATAGAGATCTATCAATTATCATTTCCAAGCATAAGCAAGATGAAACAGAGAAGGAGAATCTAAATGAAACACTACTCAGAAGGAAACCCCAGATTTCATTGATGTATTTATTATTCAAACAATTATGGCTTTATGTCTGCTACATTAGATCACTGCAAAATACTTGCACAGCCCTTGATTAGCATGCCATTGATTATGCAATCTTGAAATGCTTCCTTCAAGGGAAGTGGTTTCCCTTGTTTGTTTACTTCTGTCCTTGAGACACTCAGTTTCATTTAACAGATCACAGGAGGGATTTGTTTTCTGTCATCTACTGAGAAATATAAAGTATAACAACCACTGGTGGCTGTACTAAAGTACGAAAAACCCACTGTTGGATCTACTGAAGTACAAAAAAAGCACTATTGGCTAGAATATTTTCCTTTTTTTAACGCAGAATCTTTTAAAATGCATGTTTTATTATTTTTTATCATTCTTTCACTTGTCCACTTGTTCTCTTTTCTATGGATTTTAAACCATTAATGCAGAATATAAAAATCCTGTTGTGAATTAAAGGATATTATAAGCAAAACTTTTCTTTTTTTTACCTGCTTCCAGTTTAAAGACAATCAGAAGTGCAAAATATTTTCATGTGAAAAGTATTTTTAAGTTCCTTCAGGCCTTTACATTTTAATACAACTCTGATGGTTACTAAATGTTCCACAGAAGATATTTCAGACTACCTAAAATATTTTTCCTTTCAATCAATTCAAGATAAATAAGTTCCTTTTAAAAAAAAATTAGTGGTATGTAGTATATAGTTTTCTATCGAATTCTTAATAACTTATTTTGATTAGTGCAGTAGTTTTGTTTTACTAATGCATCATATCAAAGTCTTACCACAGATGGAAAATACAAAAGTAAATTCAATATCAGGTACTCCTTTCAAAATAAAAAAAACCCCAAACTAATTAAATGTAAATAATATAACATTCCTGTAGGAATTGCTAGTTTGTTGGCTCCTCAGACTGAAAGAACAGAATCACTTCATAATATGTTTGGTTACTTTGAATTCAAAGCTTGGCTTAAGAAATTAAGTAAAAATCTACATAGTTTTAATGTCTTGAGCATCTTTATATAAAATTACTTGATATTATGCAAGTTAGATAAGGTATTTTGCTTTCTGACATAATTTAAATGCTATAAATCAACTTCTGGATCCACTTAACTGATTCCATTGACTACATTAGGACTTAAATTTTGATGCTTTTAGTCACATTAAGGTCTATTAATTAGATGCCTGAGTAACCAAAAATTGATGGCAAGAATATACCCCTGAAGTTAAATTTCTCTTAATACAGAAGAAATGAAAATACTTTTTTAAAAACATTTTTTAATTTACTAATTAAAAGAAAAAAACACTATGTTAGAGTTTCAAAACTGTCTTTCATGTATAAAGGTAACTAGCAGCATATTACATAAGCATTGAGCAAAAAATGCATATTCATACGAGGTATTACACTAAAAAGAAGAAATAACATATTTAGCCAAGTTTAAAACTATCTCTCTAGACTAAAAATGTTAGTAATTCTGTAGGTAAATGTATTCAGCATTTAGAGACACAAAACCAGCTTATCTAGATCACATTTTTCCCCACTGAAGTTATTGCCTATCTAACCTCATTGAAGCCAAAAAAGTCACTCAAGCTCTATTTCAGAAAAGTATGTGGATATTCAATATAAATTTAATATCAGACCAAGCATTCTATGAGTAAATACAAATTTTAATTAAATTCACTGCTAATTCCTCTGCTATTGGTAGAATAACACTAGGAAGTGATTAGTGTAAATAAGATGAGAATAGGTGTTAAGTAGACTGAATTAAGAGTGCTGACTAGCTTATTATATGGATCCATTAGATTTTTATAAATAAATGCATGGTAGGATAACATGGACATTTGTAATATTTACAAATAGGAATCAAAGTACTTGCTGGTGCAGGACTATAACCTGGGCCTCCAAATTTTCTGAGTATGACTTTGTATTACAAATGTAGTCATAAGCATCTTTGAATTTAAAAAATTCATTAGCTCCTCAAACCTATGTCACAAAACTGGATCTTCTTTAATCAAGTCTTACAAGTAAAGTTACAGATACTCTATTTATTGAAGTTTTTTGAGTTTAGTACTATTTATTTTCCTTCAAACAGTTGACCCCAACCTCTACAACAGGGCCAGAGACCAAATCGTTACAGGGAACCTCACTTGCCAACCAAGCATGCAATAAATCCAAGAGCTGCAGTTGGACAAGGGAACAAAGATATTTAACTGATTGGTTTTGACAAACTGAAGAACTACAGTGACTCTTTCAAGCCTCCCCCACCTGGCTTAAACCACTGCTGAATGTCAGCTATTTTTTTGAAGCCTTTGTTAAACCCTGATTAGAACTAGATGGTAAAAAATTAATGTTTTCAGTCCTGGATGGCAATTATGGTTTGAACAAAAAACCTCTGTTCCGTGGGAAAACCTGTACAAAACCAGAACAAAAACACAATATAAGTCTTGCTCCCCAGTAGACACCACCATGTACAGCACAAGCTCATCATTCTATACAGTATTGAGCTATTCTCCAGATATTTCAAGGACATTTTCACTTTGAAGACTCTCCACTGTTAAAGTGAACGCTACTAAACTCTATGGACTCTTCATTCCTAAGCCACAGTGTGAAGAGCTGTGTATCTAACAACATTCTATAAATGCCTGCAAGGGCTCACCTCTGCGACACTGTCCAGAAATGTCACTGATGGAGGTAATTTCTAGACATGCCATGACAACAACTATGTATGCATGTTCCTACTTTTTTCTATGAATCTCTGATTCATAAAATGGCTTTCATTGGAAGGGACCTTAAAGATCATCTAGTTCTAACACCCCTGCCATTGGCAGGAACGTCCTCCACTAGACCAGGTTGACCAAAGCCCCATCCAACCTGGCCTTGAGCACTACCAGGGAGGGGTCACACACAACTTCCCTGGGAAACCTGTGCCAGGGCCTCACCACCCTCATAGTGAAGAATTTTTTCCTAATGCCTAAATTTAAACCTACACTCTTTTAGTTCAAATCCATCACCACTTATCCTATCACTACACTCCCTGATAAAGAGTCTTTCTCCATCTTTCCCATAGGCCCACTTTAGGTTCTAGAAGGCTGCAATAAGGTCACCCTGTAGCGATTTCCTCTCCCAGCTGAACCAGCCAAACTCTCTCAGCCTGTCCCTGCAGGAGAGAAGTGACTCCCCTTGGTAACTGCAAGGACTTATCAGAAGAGGAGGAAGGCAGTCTCTCAGTGGATGTTCATTCTTTTCAATCCACTCTCCCTTCTCAAACCAGTCACTATGGGAGGATCACTCCTTTCTCTTGTGCAACATGGCGCGATGTTTTACATCCAGCCTTTAGAACGTCCGAGTAACTTGGAGAGAAGTGATAGTGCAGCACTGGAAGGGCAAATGGTAACCAGACTCCAGCAGATAGAGTACTATAAACATTTCCCATTTTTAATTCCATGTTCATTAGGCAACTCCTTAGTTAATGATGTATTGTCTACAGTGTCTACAGTGATCCAGTTCAAATCTAGTTAACTCAAATACACATTAATGATCTGTTATTAGCCAAGACTAAAACTGAACCACAACAGTCACAGCTGAACTTGAACTGAGACTGAAGAATTTGCTTAGTATGATTCCCTAAAAACTCGTTGTTTCATTGCCTAAGTCTAATTTAGATCATGAAGCCCACACTGAGTATTTTGGGAACAATCAGATGTGAATAAAGGATATAGGAACTTATCCATCATCTAGACATCTTGCTGTTCTCTCTAACTCAGCCTTCACAGCAGAAAACTGTAGAATGCTCTAATGCATTTCTGAGCTTTTAAAACATTTCCACAAAAAGGAACAAGGGAGGTTATCAAGATTCCATGGCCTCCTGATGAGAACACAGGCATGACAAGTCAGAATCTTTGGATTCTTTGATTTATTTGAAACAAATCAGAAGTTTCTTCTATACAAATACCAGAGAAAGAAATGAATGATTATGCCATTCAAACTGTTCCACCATCACCAAATACATTTCCTTACATGGTATTTTCAGCGTTTTGTTCAGTTGTAAACTTAAATATTTCTGTTATTATAAGATGTAGGTAAAGAGAGAAAAGCTAAAACTAAGATTAATGTAGAAAAGCTCAACTTCATAATGCAAAGTTGCAGATACATTTTTCCTTATACCTTTCAGCTGTGTTTGGCCCAAATCCCACTGATCTCCCAGTTGTTATTAGATAAAACATGATCTGTTTTTTCACCACTCTTACAGCCACAGGCATTACCTTAAATAAACTGCAATTGAACATGACATTTAATGTCAAGCTCAGCACTGCTAATGCAATTGCAATTGTCTCTAGAACAACCTGTAGCATGATTCCCTTTCTGATGTATGTATGTGAACTGTATATCCCCCTTTCCATCATATTCAATATTCCTAGCCCAGACATTTTGCATGGCTAATGCTGAGTATCTTTGTTTCTTCAATCTCCAAAGCAAGTTGTTACTAAAATTTCCTCACTACTTTTTTTCCTCTAGGAAAAGAGGTATGAAGAGATATGAAAAGAAATTATGCCCTTTCCCATGAATTCTTCAAAAATTATCAACACACTTTAGTCTGGCAATAGCAGGAAGGGTCCAGACAGTAGATGAGGTACATCAATGCAAGTAAAAGTAAGTAAAAGACTTCCCTGGATTGCAACATCTCAACAATTTCTGTTCCATAGGGACAAACAAATAACCTTTCTGAAAATACATTTTGAGACAGAAAAAGATGCAGTTGTATCAAATTATGGTCTTATAATCTACTGCACAGGAGATGGTACCAATGGGAAAGTGCAAAGCATGCTGTCAAAGAAAAGCTGCTTTTGGGTTACCTGGTTTACTCACAGTCCACCACCCTTGAATATCAGTGTCCTAGAACAATAAGTTTTACTCTTTATAGATCTGCAGTAATGGTAGAGTGCAAAGAAACCCATTAGTGCTAATTAAAAATGAGGCTGACTCCAAAGAGGAGGAGTGTGATCTTCTTATTCCCATTTCCAAGAAAGAATTGCAAGACAGAAAACAGGAAAGACAGCTTGACATTCTTTACAGACTCTACTTCCAGGCAGATAAGATACCTGTCTGTGAAGCTGTGGTTTTATAGTTCAATAAAAGGTTAAAATCTCTCAAGGCGTACCAGCTTGCCTTGTTGTGACAAGGACAGCGTTTATCTTAATTGCACCTGTAATGGGGACATGATAATAGCTGGGGTGTCTGGTTGCTAGTTCTTCATGAAACAAATACTTCAGATGGTTCTGTTGAAAAGACTATAGAAGCCTCAAGAATTTTCAGTAGTCATTGTATATGGCTCTTTGTATATTTTTCTATTATTCTAGGGATGAATATCTTGGTAAACAAAGTAGAGAGACACAAGAATCAGAAAATGATTTGCAAAAAAAAATAATCCATGTGCTTTGGCCAATAACAACATAAACTCAGAAACCTAATGAAACAGTTCTCATAGATGTCAGGAAACAAGTAACACTTTCAGTAATAACTCAGACCTTTACAGGGGGATGATATTAGCCTTATTTAAATACCATCTGGGGACTAATGTCTGATTTAGCACTATGTTTGCTTTGGAATAAAACAGATTTCAGCCTATTCTCTCAGTTTCCGATGTCCCACAGAACAACATAATGTGGTCAATCAGTATAATACATTAATTCCACCAAGGACAAAGCCATACCCTTCTGCAACTATTTTCATGTTTCATATTGTCACCATCCACCACCAAGGGATTTAAACAGAAAAATCAATACCTACAGCAAAATCCCAGCATGGCTATGATGTTGTTTATCCTGCTGTAGGTTAAAACTCAGCTTGAATGGATAATGCCATGATATTGAGACAAAAACAGTGGTGTTGGGGTGTTTTTTTTTTTCTTGTCATTGTCAGCAATGTTGGATGGATAACTCAGAATAGAAAATAAGAGAAACAGCTTTTTCTAATTATAATAGCATACTGAAGTTGCCTGGACTCCACTGGAAGCCAAATCTGACAGAGTATCTCTTGCATAGTTGTTCAGAGAGGCCCCACAGAGAAACCTACAGGGACAAATTTGGTCTTTGATGCAATCAAGACTAATTACCTTTAGAAATAATGGATATGGCTTACTGAAATCTAAAGGAAAGGTAAAAATTATTTTCAAGTCTAAAATAAAGCTATCATAATCAACAGTGCACTGAAACTTACAGCAAAGCTTACCAAGGAATCAAGTGAGAAGCTTGAACTACAATACCTTTGATTAATGGGGACTCAGATTTTTGTGAAAGCTGGGGACAACATTTGTCTTCTTATTTGTGTTTTCTGGTTTTACCAGCATCTTTCTTGTTTCCTCAATTTAAGCCAACTGTTACTCATCAAGAAGCTCACTTCTTGTAAACATTCTGTTTTGCCCTTAGTCACGACAAGTTATTGAATATATTCACTGGATAATTTGGGCCAGTTCACTGAACTACAGCATATTCCTGAAGGCCGCTGGTTTGAAGTATTTTCTTTCCCATTTCTTTGCTTATTCTGTGCATCACAAACTTTTCTCAAGTGTGTCTGCTTTTAAAAGAACTTCCCCTTTTCATAAGTCCCTTGTCTACAATTCTTTTAACATCACTGTTAATCATAGTATCAGCATTTGCATGAATTTTAATGACAGGAAGACAGTAAGTAAATATTTAATCCTTAAATGAATCACCATCTAGCATCATTGTCACTAGACAGCAGCTTTTAGCCTCTGCCCATGTACTCCACTATCACCAGCTGAGGGGGCATCCACCTTCAAAAGTACAGATTTCCTAAGTACATCAAAAAATATAGCCAGATTCTCATTTGACCTAACTATTACAGTTTCATATAAATCAATAGCATTGAAATGGTTCCACTAAGGGTAACGAATTCATGTTTCTCCAAGCTTTATTCCATAAAATATTTTCCAAAGAAATATGATTTATTTTTCTCTTGAGAACATGACTACTATGACACCACAAAGGTGCACATATATATATATAAAAAGAAAGTGTCTCTTCTTACCTTTTCACCAAAAACAAAAAGAAGAAACAAACAGAAAACACCCTCCAAAAAAACCCAAACCACGTTGGTGTAGGAAGTAATGAATTACTTATTTTTTAGGATTACGAAATTAGTTACAGTACCTTCAGATACTCAGATACTTTCAGGTATCTGAGAAGTGAGGAGCATTTGTACTGAATAGAGAGAAATATTACTAGGTTTACTTATTACTAGGCATAAATAAGTAAAGCAGCAGTGAATATCTGTGGTATAAGTGATTTTTGTACGTTAGCATTCGAAGCATCCAGCATTAGGATAAGCTGTGGCGCCAGAATTTAGCAACAGAAAAGCATGAGACATGCCAGAAAAGTTAGGCTGCAAAATGATCATTTCAGGAGCTATTTTTAATCAGGCTCAATACTCAAGAAAATACCACTTCCCCTCCGCCCCACCTCCCCCGTCCAAGAGATGGAGAAAAGATGTCAGCAATCACAGAGCCAATACAGATTTGATGTAGCATCTGACAGCATTTATGTTAATAGCACTTTCTCGTCCTGTTGTCCAAAGAAATATGTTGTCAAAGCTCCTTAGGCAACTGGGACAACATCTCACTATGGTTGTCACATCTTCAAATAAGAATCTCCTGACAAAAGTTTCTACTACAGAAAATGCAGTTAAGCTTTCTTGTTTACCAGTGAGTTCAATTCTTTAGGAATCTATGATCCGAACAAGTTAGAGCAGAGCCGCTTGTTTGAGACAATTTGGCATATGATGTTCTATTAAAATTTCACAACAGCTGAAATTAAGGGTTTAAGGATTGATTCCATTTAGTTTCACTGAACATTAAACATTATATTTCTATCCTCCTAAAAAAAGTTCTGCCCAGATAAATTTTTATGTCATGAAAGATATTTTAAGTCAACATCAAAATAATAAGAAAAAATATTTCCACTTATTTCAAAGCCTCTCACTTAAATGCCATAACTTGATGTTCAGCTTTTTGGAGACTTATTTCTGTTTATACATACAGCTGGAAACAGAAGTATATCAGTATGGGGTCAATGAACACACAAATGTCTCCATTGGACTCAGTAGAGGCAGTGAATACAGATTGTATTAAATACAGGATATGAACACTGACTTTATCATCAATTTAAGATTCTTCTACTAAATAACTAGAAGCTTAATAAGTATGTAAACAGCTTCACGAATACACTACTTTTTATGGTAAGTTATGTTAATTAATTATTCTATGAGAAGTGATTTAAAATACTGCAGCACATTATTTTTAAGGGAAGATGATGCATGTGAGAAGATCCAAGTAATTTTTATTTTTTTATTTTATTAGGTGCTATATTACTTTTGGAGTAGACAAGAGGTGAATAATTATTCAAGTCACATGTTGATTTTTATTTGAAAAAAATAAATTCTTTCGAAAACAATAAGTATATTTCACATACAGATTATAAATAGTTCTTATTTTTAAATTATTTTCTGTACAATTCTGTCTAGATCTAAGTTCTGAAAAGATAAGAAACTTCTGGAAGACAAAGTGGAAAGTTCGTTTTATTTTGATTTCCAGTTTGTCAAGAGGAGCAAAGGCAGGAGTGCTCTGATCTGCAAATTGACTTATTTTTAAATTATTTTTAAAACTTTACAAGCAAGCCAAATCTTCTTACCACTTTAATGAGGAATGTTAATTTTTCTTTCTTCACTGAGCAGAAACAGAGTATCTTGGGTAGAAGAATCCTGTCCTCATGTTAGCCTCCTTCGACATTGTGAAAATCGGGAATATTTGGTGCCTTTTTTCCATTGAAAATACACTGGAAAAATAATCTTGATAATATAGTATGCTTGTATGTTTCCTAAGGTGCCATATGGCTAGGAAGCACAGACCCTTGTAATGTCAGAATCCCCCACAAGAACATTGCGTGGTGCACTTGGAATACCAAATCAGAACATTTTACACTTAACTCTTGAAAGCTGCCTGAAATGTGTACTTCAGGATATCACTAAGCATAAATTGTTTCATGCAATTTTAGTATAATCAGTAGCATTGATTATGTGAATGCAATAATGTTTGCCAACCCTGTAAATAGGTAGATTTTGCTTTTCAGATCCAAAGGGCCTTTCCCACGGATTTCAGTCCATCTGCTTCAATGGTTCTGAAATATCTTGTTACAGAGGAACTGCAAGAACTGAAAATTTTTTTTAGTGCCCTACTAATATATTACTTTTCTTACTTCAAAAATCTCTTAACTAAACAGTGAACTCACTCAGCTGGGGACAGCTCAAGTATTTACTTTTGCCATTTTGATGTTAACTTTTTGTTTCTCTTAATCTAAATTTGCCAATATTTCAAACTAAAAACTGTGACTTAAAAGCTGGTTTTAAACAGGCCATTTTAACACTTTTAGAAACCTTTTTCTTTCCATTCAATATATTTGATAAATCAATCAAGGTGAAATATATTTCTGGTGTATGCAATTTAGTTTCAGGAAATAAACAACTTCAGCAAAGATGCAAAATGAGAGTAAGTTTCAGTTTTTAAGAATAAACTTTTCCCCTCTGAGAAATGAAATTGTAAAACCTACTTACCCAAATGAAAATAGCAAGATCGGGGTTATTGCTTAGGACTTAAATACTACTTTAGAAATATCCATGCACTGTATGAAGTGTCAAGATTAACCTCTCACACCAGCCCATACTGCAGATAGTCACAACCAAGAACTGCTCTAAGGCTTTAAGTGAATTTGAAGCTTACAATGCATAGACATAAGATTTTGAATATTTACTGAGTATTTTGATTTGGAGTCTATTTGCTTAGTCTTTATAAAATAATGATTTATTTTACTCCTTTATAAATTCCAGATGATGTGGCTACCTACTGCAGCCACTGACTGACTGCATCCATGATGTTTACACTGAGTAGATGGACTGAGGCAACCTGCTAGGATATATTCTGCTATTCAACTAGGATGGATTTGTGCTAGTGACTAAAATAAGAATAATTACCATCTCCATATACCTTTTGCAATTCCCCAATACACTGATCCCTGTTATTATGCTATTCTGAATGCTATCTCACAGTAAGATTCTACCTAAACAGAGTAGGATCCCTTCCTAGATTAATCTTTTCATGACGCATAAAACTGCTAGAAGCATGAAGGCTTTTGTGTATCAGCCTGCCTTTCATCTGAGTTTTGCCTTAAAACACAAGAGGAGAGAGACAGGCTATGTAACTCATGGTTTATGTAACTGAAGTAGCCCATTCGCTCTATGTAAATTCCCAGTGATTGCTGAAACACTTATTAATGAACACAACTGAAAGTAATTAGAGCAACAAGTTGCTTAAATCATAGAATCTAGTCTGTCTGCTTCAGCAGTCAGTGGCAGCATGGCCAATATTAACTATTGTTAACACTAACAACTGTTTTACCCCACCCTGAGAGCAGAGACCTTTCAAAAACATCCCGTCACCCAAAAATGACTTCCTACCGTATACAGCTACAAATTGTGATAGGTTGACACACAGCAATAGAGTACTAGAGATTCTATGTGTTAGTAGCATGGAATCGATTTCTTAACTGGATATGCAATACTAACACAATGATATAATAGATTTATAAATAGTATTTATGGTTGGAGTAGTAAATATTGTAAAATTATGTACATTTATTTCTTTTATGTCTTTGCACCTTAGTTTTACGAAGTTTTGCAGGAAAAAACGAGGCACAGAATGACTTCCTACAGAAGAACACACAACCTTGAATGTTGCTTAAAAGATGGTAAATCTATTTAATTTTTAAATCACTAATCCACAGAATGAAAAAAATTGTCTTTTACCAGAGCAGAGCAAAACATGAAAATAATTCGGAAATGACTGAACTCCTGGTAAGTAAGATTTGCAAGGTTCTGTGACATATGATATCAGTGAGCTCTGACAGGAAGCCAGCAAGTGTCTCCATAAAGGGTAGTCTAAGGTCTTCACATAAATGGTCAGATACCCAGAGGCAAATTAGGACTTAAAAGAGAGATAATTGTTTAAAATAGGCTCCTTTGAAAATATTTTAGCATTAAACAAATACAGTTTTTTCTTAATTAATTTATTTTATTATAGTCTATCATGGTCATAATTCAAGGGGGAAAGTGAACGGCAGAGCTCAGACCCAAATCAGACCTGTTGAACAATGTAAGATGAAGAACACAACTACATCCCATAAACTTTCAACACACAGTGGACATCATCATGCTGCTAAACTTGAGACTAAGTGAACTTGAGGACACCCAGCAGTAATTAATCCAGTAATTACAGTTCTTACATGCATCTCATTGGTTCGATTGGACACCTAGTTGAGATTCTCCATGTTTTTAGGTAAAAAACAAAGCTTACCTTCTCCCTACATGCCAGCAGGATAAGAATATCAGTGTTTATTAAGTATTTTTATTCACTAGGAAGGTAGGAAAAAGCATAAACATGCTATGTCTAAAATCAGCTTTCATAGTCCTACAAGCCTAATTGATAATCTCTTGACATCAATAATATATCTTTTCTCACTTAAGGATATCCAGCATACTTTTCACAGTTGATGTATATTGGAATAATTTCTTTTACCACTGAATGAAAACACAGTGACTATGTAACAACATCATACGATAGAAAACTGATAAATATGTTGTCAATGAAGTAAGACTGATGGGAAAAAAACACCTTATCACACATACAATGCAATGGTGTGAACTTGAGCTTCAAATCTTGTCTGAAACGCAGAATCCATATCTGATGAAACCAAAATAGAGCAATGATAGAAAACAGTTTACCAATTGCATCTTGCAAGTCTCATACATCTTAACCACAGCAGCACAGTAGTTCATGCAAACAAAAAAAAGGATCTTACTAGGCAGGAAGAATCTCCAAAATACTTATTTCCGTGTAGAACCTTCAACTATGTAAAAGCTGTTTCTCTCACATAGCTTTCACCTAGTAATATCAAGGTGCTTACTTAAGTTCCTTTTACATATACCTTCAGAGAATATGATGTGTTCAACTTCAAAATATAGAAAACTAGAACAGTGTCTTACCTGCATAATGACTATAAGTTTTACCTAAACTGCCTCTCTGAAACAGACAAAAAAACCCAAAACAGTCACAGATTTGAAACTATGGATTTTAAAATTCTGCATATGTTAGCTGAGATTTCAGCACATAGCTCATAGAGGTAAACAGGTTCCTGAGTTCAGCACCACAGACTTAATTCTGTGTTTTCTTCATTGTGTTCTTCACCTCTTCAATTCAAAGTCTACCTGCATGTATTGAGGGGCAATTTTATTAGCTTAACATGGAAATATCACTGGAATAGAAATGACCAGACTGAATGATGTAAGGCAGACAGTGAAGAACAGCAAGTATATATTCCGAGTGAAGGATTATGAGGTTTGTCTGGCAGACCTATCTTATTTCCAAAATCAGAGATTCAAATATCTCATCAGGTTACCTTCAGAAATTATTTTTAAGTCTTTTTACCTCTGAACCATTTAATCTAACTGTACCTAGTATAACAATATCTATAACCAAGGCCACATGCAATTTATGAACTTAGCAACCCTGAGAATAACAAAGTGAAATAATTCTGCATGAGGAATTGATTCACTACATGGCTGCTGAACCCATGAATGAAATGAAGGGGAAAAAACCCCAAAAGCCTCAGAACCAGAAATCATCCCTTTGCATACTCTTCTCAATTTTCCCTGTCACATCAACTGTACTATTGTTCTGGGTTTAGCTCATTCCACTGGCTTTCAGCAGCCAATACAATAGCTAATTTAAGACAAAATAAGGAAGGAACCAAACACACAAACATATATATTTATTTGCCTGAACTAGATTGAAGCAGTTAATTTTCTATTCTTTTTTCCTCTTAACTCACTGAGTTTATAAACCAATGCTAATCCTGCATTGAAATGGTCTCTCAGTTTACCCTGCTTTATTTGGGGAAGGATCAGATGCAAAAGGCCATTGTCCCAGTGGAGCACTCAGACTTCATTAGGGAAAAGGACAGGCACATACAAATAACTGTCCTTACATAAACTCAGTAAATAGTTTGAAATTATGGTTTGTGTTTGGAGCAGTAACTTTCCAAATCCAGAGATTGGATTACAAAAATACCAGAGATCTGAGTCCATTTGGAGAGAGTTTACTGTTTATATTTAATTTTCTCTGCACCAGATGAAGGGAAAAACAGCAGCTTTGCCATCCCCACATGTCTTTGCAATCAGCCTTATCACTGGTTTAGTCATAATTCCTTTGTAAACCTCTTCAGAAATCATTTATCCATTTTGGTGAGTATGACTTTGAGAATAACATACATAACCTGAAGATAGATGGATATTTTATTTCTAAAACCAACGCAACAATTTTCTACTTACACTACTATTCATATGGATCAGAAACACATAGACAAGATGCCGCTGAACTGAGCCACCTTGCACAAAGCTTTCATGACAGCATGAACCATCAAAGTATTGTTGGACAAGTTCAATGACACCATCAGAAGTGCATGATGACAAGAGTTCTATACTCTCTTCAGGTGATACATGCTTTCTTTGTAAACTACTGCAATCTGAGTGCCATATTGCTTTGTTATATTTACGTGAATATTTTGGGGAATCAAGCTGGTCAATAAAGTTATTTTTGATAGCAACTCTGAAAAACTCCAAGTGCATCAGAACACAGTATTTTTCCTCAGTACTGATGAAATCAGTAATAAGTGCAAAAGCTCAATCATTTTGATATAAGATTCTGGATGTGTGAGCTTGGCATTGAAATGTACAGTTGCACAGAACTAGCTATATTCATTTCAACTAAGTCAGAAACATGAAGAAGTCCTAAGAAAAGTGCTTCAGAAAAGCAATGAATAAGAAATATAAATATTAGCTTTCCTTTGAATGAGAAAAAAATTGATAGTTAGAAAATAAATTTCTTACTAGGATATTAATGATATCCTGCATAAATTAGTTTTCTTTTTCTAAAGAAATAATATTGAAGCTAAAATAAAAAGATTGACCACTGCATGCAAGTAACTCTCCCAAGGAAGCAAGTACTTCAAACAAATATGTTGGTAATTTTTATGGAGTACATCACACTTTTAAATATACTTCCAAGTTAGTATATTATGATTTTGTATTTTAAAAACAAAGCTACCATTAATGTCCGTGTGGCAATTTGTTTTTATCTGGGTTCTGCAGTGCACAGACCTGTCTTCTAATACTGAATTAATATGACACAGCAAAGTTTATTTTTGCCTCACTTAAACAAAAATTCCATTTATATGTTATTTGTTCTTATTAATGAAGGGTGACATTTAAAAAACCCAACAAAACAAAAAGCCACAACACACACTCATAAAACTAATTGGGTGCTGATTCCTTGTGATATCCCTATGATAAAATTTTCAGCTGGCTACTATAAAATTGGAGAACAGAAGAAAACTGAATAAAGCATAGTCTAATAAACCAAACGCAGACCTATTTGGAATTTATTTGCTGATAAAACTCTGCTGACATCACTTTCAGGAATGCTGAACCCTTGTAAACTGAGTACTCAATGCCTCAAAGTAACTCGGTTTTCTAGAGACATTGTGTTTCAGTGAGGTCCTATAGTCATGGTAGAAGAGGAACCAGAAACATTTTAACAGAGCTACTCGAAATTTTTTCACCTGAGAGCAGAATGAGGACCCACAGCATAAGGAGAAGTACAGTACCACTTTGCATAGAGATGCAGCCTTTATTCCATGTAATGAACTGAGCTTGAAAAAAAGCCCATAGATTCACCATTGCATAAATATTACACCATCTTTTGAAGCACTATATGCCAACGTGTTACCTACCTTCAGAAAATGTTCTGTGGACACAAGGGTTTCATGAGGGACATTGTAAAATGCTTTGCACAAGTCCAGGTAGATGACATCTGTCACTCTTTCCTTAGCCACGAGTGCTGCAACCCCTTAAATATATGGGGTATATATAGATACATACACACACAAACATACATACACAGACACCCACTCACAAAGGTTTGTTTATATATATATCCACAGTTCCTAGTTGGGCACCTTGGAGAAAATAACACTTGCTATCTGGTTGTAGAGAAAAATGTCAAACTTCCTTTTCTCTTAACAAGACATGGGGGAAGCTGTGGATACAAACACAACACACTTTTCAGGAAGATCTCATCCAATCTGTGTAATTGATCATAAACTGGTGAGCATATACCTCTCAAAAGACTTCCTCAGCTTCACTTCTCTTACAAGGCACTGCATTAGAAATCCGTATCACTGTGATCTAACTGTTTCACAACAGATTAATTCTTGTGCACTCGTGAAAGTTACTTCAGTTTCCTCTGTCTCCAAAGTGGAAATATGAATACTTACTCCATCAGGGAGTTCTTCAGCTTAGTTGCTTGTGGAATATTTGAAATGGTGAGGTAATGAACCATTAACCTTCATGAATAGTTCAATTATTTCTTTAATTTTAATTACTTAGTTAGCATCCCTATTTCTTAGTAGGAGTTAAGCTGTGTTTTGTTTTTTAAAGGAAGTATGGAAACAGGATCAGCAGGCATGGATACCTAGAGATTTTTATACTTAAAATCTTTCCTTCTTTTACATCTTAGTTTAGGTTTCTCAGTAATCTTGACAGATACTTGTTACACATGCGTGATTTTTAGAAAGCAGTAGACGAGAGGAATTGTAGGCACTGAAACTGTAGACATTAAAACAACCTGAGACCCACGTCTAACCCATATGTATATATAAAATATATATATAAAATCTCTTTATCATAAGTAAAATTAGACCCATACTGTTTCAGCTCCACCTTATGGAAGCATTAATGTGCTCTCCAGGCAAAATTAAGTTCAGTGCAAGTGTACTCACAAAAAGATACAGCTTCTTTTGCAATCTTGGAGATGCCTGAGCATCTCATGCCCACAGTTTTGTCAGTATCCTGTATCACATCACAGATACATAAAGCTACAAAGACAACTAAAGAAAAAGGCATCAGAGGCATTGCTTGAGGCTGTGCATTTACTAGCTCAAGCTTTTTGCTTGTTCACTGAACTCATACACCTTTCATGGCTGACTTGTTTGGGAAACTACCTATGGAAATTAAAAGAAAATGTAGGACAAAGAGCGCCTGTGCTTTGTAGGAGATGAATAGACAAAACACCTACTGTGTTGCCCATCAACAGAAAAGTAAACACACACATATTTACAAGCAGTCATACTACATCCATCCTGAGGTCACAGTCTACACATACAGCTTGCACACTCGCTTCAATGAAGAGCAGAACCTGGGCCCTGGAGGACAGTAATTGTCTACACTCTAGCTGACTGAAGGAACCTGTCCCACTCACTAGAGGAAATAAAAACCTGAACATTCTGAGGGTTTTGGTGGGGATTTTTTGGTTTTGAATTAGATTTCATTTATTTGGTATTTGGCTTTTGTGTGAGATGTTTTTTTCAGGTGCTATTTTCTCAGTTGCTGTTTTGTAGTTGTTCCCAAGCTATTTCCAAAAGCTGTCTAGAGGAAATAAGCTCTGTTTTTACTTGCAGTACTTTTCCTTCTCTTCTTTCAGGCTAACTGCTTTCTCATCTCTCAGCTACTCTGTATACTATAGTATCGTCATTTCAACTTTGTACTGCTGCCCTAATCTCACTTATTTTACTGACTCCAGCCACTTACTCCAGTGCAACAGTTTTAAAATTTATCCTTTTCTTCCCCTCCCTACATTCCAATTTATACAATTCCATTCTCAATAATTCATTATATATTAAGCAAACTCCCTTAACACTCATAACACATTTATATCACCTTTTTAGGAAGTCTGTACACATTTAAGGTGGTAGTTCTCATTTTTTTCACAGTTGAATTTAATCAATGACTATATGATTTTGTTTTCTATTTCACAGATTCACAGACCTGTAGGGGCTGGAAGGGACCTCCAGAGCTCATTGGGTCCAACCCGCTGCCAAAGCAGGGTCCCTAGGACAGGTCGCACAGGTCGGTGTCCAGACAGGGCTTGAACATCTCCAGAGAAGGAGACTCAACACCCCCCTGGGCAGCCTGTCCCAGTGCTCTGTCATCCTCACTGGGAAGAAGTTCTTCTGTAGATTGGTGTGGAACTCCCTGTGCTCTAACTTGAGGCCATCGCCCCTTGTCTTGTCCCCACAGACAACTGAAAAGAGGCTGTCTATTTCTCTGCTTCCCACACTTCAGATATTTATAAACATTAATAAGATCTCCTCTCAGTCTTCTTTTCTCAAGGCTGAACAGTGCCAGTTCACTCAGCCTTTCAATTATTTCTGTAATACTTGTTTGAACGTGGTACAAAACACTATCTACATGAGAGATTACCTCTTTTTCTAGATAAGGGGATCAATATTTTTCCTTAATTGTAATGATTCTGATGGAGTGCTGAGTGCTCTTGGTTGAAGTCAGATTGATGAAGCCTCATTAAAAAAAGAAAGATACACCACTGAAGCCTTTTTTTTCAGGTAACTAACTTCATTGTCACCTTAATCTGCTCTAGCTGAGTTAGATTTAGACAAAAAAATATTACAAGGTGTTAGCTATGTATAAACTTAAATTACAACACAAGTTCTGATACGGAGAGGCTTGACACATTCATAGATGACAGATGAAATTCCAAACAAAACATTTTTTTTTCATAAACATGGAGAATGGGAAGCACATCAAGTAGACAATTACTTCATGATGAAAACCATGAATCTTTGGCAGTGAGATACACCGTTACCTGGGTACTTGACAAGGGCACTAATCATTCCATACATATCTACTGTCAGTAAAGGATGTAACCCATTCTTCCTGTTTATTGCACTTCATCTGGTCATCAAAAATTCACAGACTGTAACATCCACTCCTTTGCTTATTAAATTCACACCATGATGATGTGAGCTGCCATTACCTTTTCCACAACTATTTTTGATGCTTATGAATTATGAGGTCCAAAGAAAGATATTTTTAAATTTCTGCCCCTCAGTCCTGGTTTGTTTTTTTTTCATTGGCAAACTGTGCCATCTGAGCTGCATGGATTTCTGTTTTAGTCAATTCAAGTGCTGATGATCATAACTTTTATAACCAGCTGAAAAAGAAAATTTTGGATATGCTACAGAAACCACACATATTAAGTGCTCAGAAACATTCTCTTAATGGTGGTTACCTTAAGTGATTTCACATTACTGTTATCAGTACCCACATGATTCTCTGAGGAGAAAATAGAAACAATTTTCCCTGTCACAAGGCCGTGGTTTGTTGTTTGGGTTTTTTCCCCTCTTCTTTCTTTTTCATTTTAGATGTACAACAGGTGCTTGTGGGAAAACCACTATTCTAACCTAATCATGCTCACCGTGATAAAATTCTAAGAGGCAACTCAGGGAGGAGAATGACAAACCACATTTGCATAGTTTGCACTGAAGATTTTATTTAATTTAGGAAGAAAGGGCTGTGAAGCTTACTGTGTTGTCAAAACCCATAAATATAAAGGTCACTTTCTTAAAGTATTTCTTAAAATACTAAGTAAAAGAACCTTTGGACTCAGAGCTAAAGCCAAACTAATGAAGTCAGTCTTCACAGCCTTTTGAGTTGATCCTTGGAGGTATGAGTAAAGTATACTACCTTGAAAAGACTTCAGATACTTCTTTAGAAGAAACATCTCACTCAGGCCCAGGCTTCCCAGATTTGACAAAAAGAATTGTTTATGAAAGCAGAAAAAAAGTATAACAGCTCCAGAAGGAATCACTAAGAAAACCCTCTGCCAAGAAACAAAATCCTGGTTTTGGCTAGGATAGAGTTAAGCTTCACAGAGAGCCCCTGGAAACTGAGTTTTTCACTCAGTTCATAAAATTAACTAATAAAAGGGGGTACAGATTGCCTATCAGTTTCATTTTATCAGAGAAAGCCCATCACTTATCCTTCTATGCATTCACACATAGAGTTTAGATATTTTTCTTCTTTTCCTCTTTTGTTCCCACCCCTTCTTTACTTCTTTATCCCAAAATTTGAGATAACTTTTAGGAATTATGCCTCGGTCTCAGAAACACAACAGGTTTAATTTGTCACAGTCTTTTATATGTGAAATCATCTTAGGAACATACTATTTACCCTACCTAGATATAGCTGAAAGGAAGGTTTTTCTCTTTAGCAGGTGTTCAATAACCATGTGAGTACATGTCCTCACATATTGCAATTTTTGCATTGCAATATAATAACTTATGAAAATGAACTACCAAACACATGCAAAATTAAAAGCACAAGCATTAATTTTTTCTTTAATTATTGTTTCTCTCAGCATTAGTCTTACTGGATTTCAGCATATTGCTGTAGCCCTGTTAGTTTTTACAAAAGAAAACTGAGGAATCCTTCTAGGGAATTATGCAACATGACCACAGGTTCTGAAGCCCCTGAATGTTTACCCTCAACACAGCATATTAGATTCACCTTCTTCCATTTTAGTTTGACAGTATTTAGATACTAAATGTAATTCTCTTCTTGTATATACAACAGTATGAACAGTCATGCTATGCACTTTTAAGTAGTTTACAGCCTCTGCCACAGTGGCAAGAATAGTACCAGCAGAAAGATATTGCATGCAATGAAGTAAAGTGCACTAACTAAGCAAAGGCTATAGCCAGGGTTAGGTCAGGCTGGCAGCAGGAGCCATCCCCAGTGTTTTTGTTCTATACCTTTCAAGCAGTTTCATTTACTCTCTCAGGTTTTGG
Organism: Hypotaenidia okinawae; assembly: GCA_027925045.1. Classification (NCBI taxonomy): domain Eukaryota; kingdom Metazoa; phylum Chordata; class Aves; order Gruiformes; family Rallidae; genus Hypotaenidia; species Hypotaenidia okinawae. The sequence goes on from BSDF01000006.1 coordinate 12,590,212, forward strand.
TCTTTGGCTCAGATCACAGATTGTTACCCTCAGCTGTTTGCATTGTCCTGTTTGCAATGGCTTACCACATTCAGATGATTTTCCTTGTCCTCACCTCTTGGCCAAAGCACAGCTCCTATACATGTCTCATGGCATATTAGATTAATGGTAATTAAATTTATAGTACTAAAGAATGTAGTATTCAAACAGTGATAGCTATTTGATATTTTAATGCAAGCTATTTTCTTTCACTCTGTCATAAGCTACTGGTATTTGTTTCCACTTTTTATTCCAACTCTAATTTTCATAAATTTAGTGCAAGCTAGAACTCATGTTAGCTACGGCATCTGTTGTGGTGAATAAGCCCATTTTGATCTAGTGGTTTTGATCTACAACCACTTGAAGAATGATCCCAAGGCAAGAGCCAGAGCAATACAGTAACTACAACTCAGAGCTACCTGTACACTCGAGACACTCTCCAAACCATCAGAAGTTAGTTCCTTATAGACATATTACATTAAATAGTAGAACTCCAAATTATTATGGCCAAATCAGTTTAAATACTGACTGGACTTTCTGCTGTCAGAAACATGGAAGAAATTCTTCCACAGTGAAAGTTAAGTCAAAACACTAAGCTATACAGACTGTAACCTCAACACAAATTAAAAAAGGTGATGATTTTCATGTTAATGGGTAATTCTGGATCTATACTGGGCAGCAAATCACAAAACAACAGGAAAAATACAAAAGGGTGTGTTGGTTGTTTTGATTTGGTCTCAGAAGCTGAGCTAGAGGCTCAACTGTACCGAAAGTTACTCTGTGTAGCCAATGTATGTAAAATACTTCATATGATAGAGCATGCTAGCTTTCCTAAATTAGGACCAAACTTCTAACTTGAGCATTAATTTTTTTCACTATGTGCTTAGCACATTTTGGCACTGGATTTTTTTGGAAGATGCTAGATTGCATTAAAATTCCACCTGTCTCCTTGTGCATACCCCCCAAGTGTTACTACACAAAGGCAGAGAGTAAAAATAAAGTGAAACAAGAAGTAGCTGCTAGCTCTCTATGAGCAAAACAATTCTTTGCTTCATATATAAAAAAGACACTTGCCCCTCTCTTTTTTTAATCCCTGAAAATCAGACATAAATGCATTCTCTAATCTCCTTCATTTGACAAAAAATGGACAAAACGAAACCAAAACAAAAACCCCACAAACTGGACTACAAGCCATGGAAGTGAGTAGCTCTCTATGTCAGAAACATAGGGCTGCAAGTCCCAAAATGTGCTGCATCATTTACAACTCATGTCCTAATCTCAGTATTCTCATTTTTCTCCTGATGATATTGCCTAAGGGAACATTCAAACTACTAAAAATAAATGCAATAAACAGAAGTGTAATAAACTGAGAAAATTGCACCCTTGAGCCTTGGAATTTTATACTCTAGAACCATGCAGCCAACAATTTCAGCTAATACTTTGTAAAATAAGCTTTGATCAGTTTATAGTACATGCTCTCTCAAACATAGCATAGGCCTGATACCCATCCTGACGAGCAAACAAATACTTGAATGATGAGCAAACTGAATGATTTGCAAGTCCAAGCTTCTGAGATGTGCAGTTTATTAGAACTATTCTATTTATTCATTCTAATGAAGACCAGTATCTGTACTACTTAGCCTTTGATTTCCAAGAAAAATTTTGCCACTTGTGTTATTAAGCATTTTAAGATTATCTCACTTAGGTATTGGTTGTATCAGAGGAGGTTCAGAAGCATTTTAGGAAAAATTATTTGAAAAAGTAAAAGGAGGGACAAGAATCAAAGTAGCTTTTCCTCACGTTGAGATGGAACTTCCTGTATTCCAGTTTGTGCCTGTTGCCCCTTGTCCTGTTGCTGGGTACTATTCAAAAGATTCTGGCACCATCTTTGTAGATCTCCACTAGATGTTTTCCCTTAGTTCCTTGCCTTTCTTGAACTGGGGAGCCCAGAACTGGACATCGTATTCCAGATGTGGCCTCACCAATGCAGAGGGCAGTATACCTCCCTTGACCTGCTATATTGTGTCTCTGTAATTGCAGTGAGATCACGGCCCTGAGACCACACACAGATCTCTACTTCTTCCTGTTTACTCCCATACTGCATGTGTTGGTGTACAGGTATTTCAGAGAGGTAATCAAGCATGAAGGATTCCCTGAAGGGGTGGGTGCAAGAGTCCACCATTGCCATACACACCCCTTTGAGTTAGTTGGCTTTCTGGTTTTTGTCCTGGGAGACAGCAAAGCAGCTTTTGTCTCTGCTCCCAGTTGGTTCCCCAGTTGGATGTGATGACATGAGCAGTACTACTTTGGACACCATCTCCCACTGCTCCTCACCCCCAAGTCCTTCAGTGTAAAGCCCATTTCACCAAGTTGGCCAGCCCATGGTCAAAGATTCCCTTACCTCTTCTAGAAAGGTAGATACCATCCCTCCCTAACAGGTTACAGGCATCAAAGAATGTCCCTTTGTCATAAAAGCCAAAATCCTTATGATGGCACCCACCATGAAGCAAGGAGCTGATATGCATTATCAACTACATTCCTTAAGGCAGTCAAATGCAACTCTCAGAGAACAGATTCAAGAGAGGAAACAGCCAAAAAGAGCAAGCAATGATCTATCTGTAGTCCATACTTGTTCCTTTCTTCAGTACCTCTAATTTGTCCCCTGACGGTCACCCAGAAGTCACAAAAAACTACATGAAAATTGTTTCACAAGACAGGTCATTATTTTAAACAAAATGGGTATTTTAAATGACTAAAGACAGGTATCATTTTGAATTCGCAGCCCAGTTTCCAAAGGTAGAACACCTGAGTCCTGTTTTCTTTTCAGTTGAATTCTAAGCTTGCTAACAAAGCCCCACTTAATTTCTGTTCCTACAGAATCTTTAGAGGCTTTTCCCAATCTTTTCTGCTTATGTATCATGCAAGAGAAGACATACAAATGTGGAGAGCAGTTTCATAGTATTCTAAGGAGGTCCCAGAAATATGCCTGTATTTTAAACTCTGTTTCCTCACTCCCCACTTAACCATCAGGTCACAAAGCCTGATGAGCTAGCTTCCAGGGTAGCACTTCTATCATTCCTTATCACATATCTGTAGCCATAACGATCATCAGGGCACAGCAAAGGATAGCTTCTCCCTAAGCAACAAGGATACATGAGCCAAGTGTGATAAAAAGGTCAGCAGGACCATGGCCTCTCAGAGAGGGAGCAAATCCAGAGTTCAATTAACAGGTTCAACCGAGAGCACAGATCAGCAGGAAAGTTCATAGCAATAAGGCACGTCCATGATGAAGCTGGGAAAATAATATGCATATCAGAAACAGTTCAGGGTAATCAGAGTGAGATAGCGTCCAGAGACCACCAAGCAGGTTCACAAAAACAATACAGATCAAGCCAGAAAGCCAGCCTATGGGTTAGGGTCCAGACCAATAGGGTTTATGGTTAGGCACAGACACAGCTGAGCTAGCTGGCAACCAACACTCCTAGAGCATAGCACAGAGACTGAAGACTCAAGGCTGAGCTTAAAAAGAACCCTTGGGACTATGGGCAGATATATGGATGGATGCCTTGGCTGAGGCTGACCAGGGACATGAGAGCTCTTAGTGCACTCACGGCCCTCACTTGGATCTTCCTGACCATCTGCTCATGATTTGGAGATAACCTAATGATTACAGTTACAATTACAGTAATTACACAGATACTCTGCTAATGCAAAAGGTACTCCAGTATAGGCAACCCTCACTGGGAGAGCTTCCCTGGAGTTTCATGAAACAGCAGAGTAGATACACTTTTATCTTTACCACTCACCCAAGAACACCAGGACAATATTCAATTAAATCTGAAACTGGGGTTTTTAGAAAACCTCTTTTCTTTAAATTTTTTTTAAAAAAAGCACCTTTAATCTATAGTTCTAGCTGTGCTAAGATAACACAGAAAACACAAGCTTAGTAGAATTCAGATAAGCATTAGACTTAATAGGCTTAATGAGAACATGTGAAATAGAATAATTTTTGAGAGATACAAATCCTTGAGCTTCAAGGCGTATGTCAACCAGGAGATGAGAAAAGCTAAAAGGATCATTCCATTATGATCTGTTTTTTAGAACAGTCATGATAAGAAATGAGAATTTGATCCACTGTTAAATTTAGCCTTTATTCACTTTTACTATGACTATATATATAAGCTACCGAGACAAATTTTCACCTAAACATGTAAGTATTGCTCTTCTGATTTTCAACCTTAACCACAAATTACTTCATCTTATGCACCTGCATACTTCCCTGTATTTGTGTAGATTAACCCAAAATATTTTATAGAATATACAAGAGCGCAGAAATGGTTTCGCTTAAGTTTAGAAATCAAAAAGTAAAATGGGGAACAGACTATTCTGTACATACACAAAACATTAATGCAATTAAAGATGAAGCCTGAGCCTTGGAAATAGAAATAAGAAGTCTTGGGGTTTTTTTGGTGGAAGAGACACTTGTAATTCATAGCCCATAGAGGAAGACTTATTACAGAACCAGGATAGGTCTTCTTTACGAGTCCTTACTGCTTATCCCAGGATTTCTCAAAACATTTTATGAACCTAATGAAGCCTCATAGCACTTTCTCTGAAATAAAATACACACTCCTCATTTGATGAGTAAACTGAAGTACTGCTAAGTGAAGACACTTGCTCTGTAAGACAATTGGCTGGTAAAGCTGTACAGTGATAAGATTTTGCCTTGGGCTTAGCATACCAGGATCAAAATTTCTCCTCCATGTAGTTATCCAAGTCAGAGAGTAAAAGGTCAGTCAAAGTTCCCATCACATGTGTGCCAAGCACTGGACTTCTAACCAGCAAAGTCCTGTGGGCACTGCTGTTATTACTGAAAATTCTGAGTATGTTTTTTTCATTATGCCAGAACTGCTGCTGTTCGTGTTTCTTTCACTCCTAAAACTGAAATGCACAGATAAGGTATTCTCTTCAGTGTACCATCTATGAAGCCCAAAACAGTAAGCAAATGCTTACCTCAGGAATACCTACAGAATTAAGGTCAAAAGAAAATACACTTGTATTATCCTGTTTCATGATAAAGTTTGTCCAGAAGAGAAGCTTTGCTTCTTGAACCTTTACTGGGCATGTAGGAAGTTTGGGTTGGTGTCCCTTCTTCACCTCGGTTTTACAGAGAAACCAAAGAGCCCTCTTCAGTTTGTAAAAGGAACAACTTATTTCCAACATAAACTGTTCTTACCCTGCAGGGCTTTTATAGTTTCTCTCTTACTGCCATCATAACTATGGATACTCTCCAGATAGTGCATATATATAAACCTGACAGTTTAGAAGTTGGTTGCTCGTCCAAGAGTCAGGAATTTCCCTTTATGTTCCCTAGCATTCAGCCTGTCTTATTCCCTTTTTTTGTGTAAGAGCATTAATATCACCTTTCTAGTTCACAGTCTAATGAACATGATAAAGATTGTAAGGGACATAGAATTTAGGGCTGACAACAAATCAAATTTGGATTAGGATTCAGCAAACCATATGTAGACTTCCAACTTTCAAACATTATCTTACTCTCACCTTTCCACCTGCAAAACAGAAAATCTTGTAATTTTCAACAGGGTGATTAAGATGAGGGAATTGTGAAATGCTTAACATTAGGAAGCTAACAGGTGCCTGCACTGGGCCCTAAAATACCATTACAACATGGTCTTGATCCTGTGTTGACTTCAGCAACACCCTGTGTGGTTGGACTTTTAATCAGCTTAAGGCATTTCACAATCCACACCCTTGCAGAAATGCACTTCATACTTTCCTGGCATGCCTCCCATAAACTGTTGAAATATAGAGTTCCAAAGAAATGGCATTACATCTTATTTATGTTTCCATACTTGGAGCTAAGCTTTCTCAGAGCCAGCCTCTTAAATACAAGAAACAAGAAGTCTATGTTCTTGCAACGCATTTGCACAAAGCGCCCCTTAATGGCCTGCCAGCCTCCACACTGAACTGACAGGCTAATTTGCATAAATAGAGAAGCAGGAAGTGCAAGGAGACAGATGGGTGAATATTAATTAATGTTTATAATGCTGGGGAAAAAAAAGTAATTTGAAATTTCTAAATCCCACTTCCCAAACTCCCTTGTTGTATTTACATTGTCACGTAATGCTAGCAGACAGAATGTACTGAATGCATAAGGAGCTACAAGCTTAGTGGTAAGTATTTCTTGAAAGATAAGCAGAGAAATGCACAGCTAAGACTACTACTCCAATTCAGCTCTCCAGATATTGGCAGAGGGCAAAAGTCATTTCTTACAAGTTAGAAACAACTTATAAGCAGAAAACTACGTTATTTAATCTTGATACTAGGTGGAGATACTGACAAAACCTCATCAAAAAATTGAACTATAATGTCATTACTGAAAATCAGATATGATTCCTGCTTAGGTACCACAAATGTAGCTACAGATAGTAAAGACAAGGATGTCAATGCAAAGTCTTACATTGCCCTTGGTTTCCAAAATGCAAACTACGTATCACATACTGTCTTTATGGCAAAGACTTACTATTACTGCGAAGTCCTTCTCTCTGCTGGATTAAGCACACCACAGCAGCTATAATGCTGAATGTACTGCATACATTCTCTCAAAAAACAGCTGATCAGGTAAACCAAATATGACAGTTTTACCTCTGAAAACGGAAGTATGTCCCGTCCCCCCGAACATGGCTAGCAAGTTACTGAATATATGCTGCTAGGAATGTGGCTCGATTTTCTCTATCATATCAGTAGATGTATGATTACATTAGTTATGCCCATATAGAACATCTACTGTGCTAGTGTATGCACTAGATCCTGGCGCACTGATGCTTTGCTGATAGTACTGCATTCTGGTACACCTTTTTTTTGTAAGCCTTCATTAAATACCTACTTACCATACTTCAGTATGAAAAGGGCAGATTTTGCATGATTTGGAGATGGCTGTATAAGTCAGATAAAAGAACAGCCTTGAAATGAGAATGCATTTTTCACTGTTTTCAGGCTTCATTTCCTTTTCAGGTTGGAAGAATAGGACCTAAAATTGTATAACTGGATTAAAAAAAAAATAAAGGTCACTGATGTGCAACAGGATGCTATTTTATTCACATCCAGTAGCAACTCAATGGACCTGTTCACATGTAGATGAATACGTTCTAAAGTTCTATTAATTCTGCTGTGATTTCATTCATAGGGTGAGTGGTAATGACTCTAAAAAGTTGAGAAAAATAAATTACCAGCTGTAGAAACATTCACAGATAATTTTCAATTATAGCTTTAGGTTTTAGAACATGAACAAAAATGACTTCTGTTAATCAGCATACACTTACATAGCATCTTACTTGGAGAAAGATCCTGTTTATAAACAAAAGAAAGGCAACCACAACCTGGACAAAACACACAAGATTATTAAGGAGCCACACTGAGCAGATCTGGAATTGCTTTTAATAAAGGTAGGATCAAGCCTTAAAAAGAAAGGAAAAAGGAGAAAGGAGTCATCAGACAGAACCTTAACCTCAGAGAAAATGATAGATTTTTTTAAGTCACAGTAACCATATAAAAATTGAAATTTTATCTGTATTTCACGGTTCATGTTTTTTTGACAAAAATATGTTGGGCGGAAGTTTTTTGAAATACCTTATTTAATATTTTTTCCCTTCCTTTTCACTATAGGCATCACTTTTTCATTAAATTAAAATTGTAACCTCCCTCAAAAAGAAAAGAGAATTGGTCTGTCTTCAAGAATATATACAGAAATAAAGATTCTATTTGTGTGTGTGCGTGTGCACATATTCATGCCTGGTCTGCACATAATCTTTAGGCTTATACTCCAGTTCAACTATTAAAAAATAAAAACACCCAGAAAAAGCAATTCAGACATTAGTTCTTCTGTTGAAGTACATTAGATTTCACAAAATCTCAGAAATGTCTTCATTGAAGTGGAAATCTATCAGGCTTCATCAGCCATTTTAGGAACTGAGGCAGATCTCCTAAACAACTGCATGGATGCCTATTCTAGTGCAAAAATACTTGTTCTCCAAATACTTGGGAGAACATGGAGAACTGGCTACCCAGACCTGTGCACCCAGGACACACGGTTTTTGAGAAATCTCATGAAATGTTTAGGCTGTGATTTCTTAAAAGTTCATTGATCTGAAGGTGATCTCCTGAAACAGTTTCAATTTCAATCTACAGAGGTTCCCAGTCACAGAATGATGACAGATGTCTAAATGATGAACCAACAAATGCCACTAGTTTAAACGCTCAGCTTTTCCTGTGTTCTAGGATGCTGGTTTACAGTATAAAATTTCTGTATTTTCTAAACATTTTCTAACGTATTTCTAAGAATATTTACCCTTTAAAAACCACAGAGGACTTCTACTTATCCAGATAAAACACCAACTTCATGTGTACTGTTTCTTGCATTAGATTCCTCACTGCCCTTTCGCTATCTACCCCACTGTGGTTGTCTTTACTTCATTCAGACATTCTCAGACCAAGAAGTCTTCTCTAACCTTTGCAGTTTTTTGTTATAGCTATTTTTAATCTTGTTCTCAACATGCCTCCTTCTCTCCCTTTTGTTTCTTCAGGTTTTTTCTCTTAGTTAACTCAGACAACCTTTTCTGTTGGACCTTTAGATACCTACATCAAAAAGTTAATCTCTCCAGTTTTTCTAAGACTCTTATCCCTTAAAAGAGTAACTCTCTGCACTTAGGCTGGATAAAAATAGTTGGCAGGCAGCCGTGCCATTATTCCATTTAGGCTCTTTGGGTTTCAGCAGTCTTCCACGGTTCTCCAATCTCCAGACAATGTAGCCTGTTTTCTGTCTTCCGAATAATAAGACATAAGGGGCAAGAATATGGCAAAACTGTAATGTGAATTAAACACAGATCCTTTGAGAGAATTCACAGGTTGTTCACAGACTGATTACCAAGTCATGAAATATATCTAAATCTCAATATAGGAAAAGAGGATGATGCAGACAAAACCATTATTTTTTTGTACTTTTGCATTATATACAGGGAAAAAACCAAACTACCCAAGATATTTAATTTCAGACTTTTGAAAGCTGTTCTACTTACTACAAAGGTTACATGGCAGGGGTCATTTATACTTTATTAAATTTCAAGATGCTCAGAAAATAATGAGCAGAGTTATATACCCTCCACACATGAGCTAATTGGTGTTAGAATAGAATCAAACACCACTCACTCCAGGAGCACTGGCAGAGTCAGGTTTTCATGTGAACAGTTTCTTATAATAATATAGAGCAGATAGAGATTTTACATAGTGGGCAAAAAATCTAGATAGAAGAGTGGAGGTGGTAACGCAAAAGAGAGATAGGAATAAATTTCAAATTACCTTTGATTCACTGGAGTACAGATGCAGCTGACCTACCATCAGGAAAACTGTCAAGTGTTTATTTGTCTCCTATGTAACAAATAACACATAAAAGAAGGTTTTGCATATGCCTCAGTAGGCACTGCAACCCAGTTGATCCCATAGCAGCTGTAGCACCCTGTGAGTACAGTTCATGGGATGCCCAGTGCTGATGGGAACAGTTCAGAAAAGAGCAGTCTAGTCTGCTCTGAGTTGTGTTAATGTGCGTAAGTAGCATGGAGTAAGAGCAGGGAGGGGGAATAAAAAAGGATTAAGAATGAAAATAAAATCAAGATGGAGTGTTATGGATTTTAACCCCAAAATGCTGGAATGAGGCTTAACCCAAACTACACAGAGAGGAGCTGCTTTTCCCTCCATATTTGCATATTTTAGAAGAGGATCTTTTTAGCAGTAGTACTGTACCCTTTATTACAAATCCATCTGGGATGCTTAATCTAAGCCTTCATTCAGATTGCTCACTATGATTAATAATGATGTTGGAGAACGTGAGCACATCATCTGACGTGCTAGCTAGGAATGACAATTACTGGTTCATGTTTCACCATTTACCCTAAGTGCAGGACAGTGACATGTAAATTTATAAAAGAGGACATAATACATAGTCTGAGAGCATCCAGAACTATCCTTAGCCATGCATACTTCAAGGATTGTATCTGATATCTCTCAGATACCTTTGTTAGACAAACAGAGGTAAACTAAAAAATAAGGTAATAGGCTTAATTGTATTAGAAAGTCCTTGGCTGAAAGCTGCAACAAGAAAAAAAATAGATATTTTCTATCAAATTCCCCAAGAGATGCTGATCCTGCAGATTCCAGTATTGGTATAACTTGGGGCTGGCTTTTGAACTGATTGCACCATTTGCTTTCTCATTATAGAGGCAATCTAAAGAACCACTGTCATATAGAAAGAGCAGGGAATTTTGAGCCTTCGAGCATTCCACTCTGCTGCAGCCCAGAGGTGAAAGCATAATTTGAAGGTAACATAATAAATGTTGTACACACAGCCCTTAGGTACCCTCAAGGAACAAAAGGATTTATGTGAAAGCAAGGGATTATTTTGCTTCTCAGAAATGAGCTAAGGAAGATAACAACTGGTCCCATTTAGAAAGTAAGACACAAAAATTTGAGAGAGGATTTGGATCCCATGAGTTCTAATGCTTCTGCTATTATATCCTTTTATGATGAAAGCACTCCTGTTTGATGAAGCACATTCTTCTAAACGATGCCACTGAAGGCATTAGTGAAGCAGGAGACCTTCGCAAGTTAAATTAGTATTTTTAGCTTTTAAATTTTATCCTGATTAATATTAATCAGGACACAGAAAGTATAATACTTAACACTAAATAATCTAGAATAATATGATATTTAGTGGTTGCTTATTAGACTGATTTTGACGCAAAGAAACATTGGGAGAATATGTTTATGCTCAGTTGCATTATGGCAAATATAACACCTTTTGTATACTTCTTTAAACTCATCAATCTCAACAATATTAGGAACCAAATGGCTGATGGGAGGAAACACCTGGCTGTACTTAATTGAAAGAGAGTCGTGGAATTTACTTTGTGATGATTGTTAAGTGCTGGTTCACTCAAACTATTAATTGGGAGGGCTGGTCTTGATCAAGCTCTAATTTATCAAAAATTGTTGTAATAAAATATTTTTTAAACTTCTGTTCACAGAAAAAAGTTATTAAGTGTGATTACAAAAATTTTAAAATTCAAAATTGCAATAAATAGTAAAAATGTGCAACAGAAAACATAACCTGAAATTATTCTGAAATAACAGGTTAGGAAAAAAAAAAAGGAAATTTTATTTTTTGTCCCAATTTAAAATAAGGTACTATATTAATTTTTTTTAAATTTATAAAATTGAAGGAAAGCATTCTTTAATTGCATCTTGTTTGACTTGTATTGTTATGAGAACCTGATAAAATTCCTACACCAATTCTTATTTATAATTAATTTTCATTTTCTTAATAACCACTTGCTTATCTAATGAATTAAATAGAACTTATCCCCTTCGTTACTAACACTTATTTTATTTGTATCCCGTGTTGCACATCATCTAAAATAGCTCTAAAAACTGAAATCATGAATTTTTAAGAGTTGACTGAAATTGAAGTCCTCACATTCTAAACTTAATGCAAACTATTGCCACTTCAAAGCCATGACTGAAAATATTCACCAATAATAATTAACTGAAAACATTTTTATTTTTCCAACTCCTCTAACAGCTAATCACCTTTAATAGTAGATGCTACAAAAATGCAAAACCTAGGAAATCATTATGTCTGCCACAAGGCATTACCCATTTACGACTACAGTAAAACAAAATGAGAACATATTAATACACATACATCTGCATATACCATTTTTATACTTCTATGTATACACACATACATGCTATACTTTAAATGCATTTGATCGATCTGTTGCCATCACCATAAAACTTCTCTATCTCAGGAAAATTAAAATAATCTGATATTCAAACTTAGAAATTATAGTGAGCCATCCAATAACTATTTTAATACACAGAAATCCACCTTTCAAAACATTCTCAAATGATACTTTGAAGGTAAAAACTAAAGAGAGAACATATTATGTGTTTGGGTCTAAATTTTGAGGAGAGAAGAGAGTTTCAGAGTTCAAACTAACATGCCTCCCCCAATTATTTTACCTATAAAAACTTCTAGACTAGTTCTATATAATAAATGTCAGTCATATGAAATAGGAAGTTTCTAGAAAATATCAATATATTTGGCCATTACTTACTCCTTACATGACCCTACCTGAATCTCTTGGAAATACTTTTAAGTCAAACCCACTGCTACCTCCAGGACTCCAGAAAATGAAAAAAAACCCCACAGCTTTAGGTGGATACTGACAGTGTATATCGCTTTGTGTTTTTTGTGAAATAAAAATAATCTGTTATGTTATTGCTGGGACTTCTGAATTTCCAGACATGTGCTTTCTTAATAAAGATTTTGATAAAAGGAAACTCCTTTCTGATACATGAATCAGATCAAAAACTATGAATATCTAGACTATGCATTTATAGAAGCACAAGATTTTGCATGTACAACCAGCTGTTACTGTTTGCATATGCAAATTCTAAAAAGAGCCCCACAATCACAGCTTTTATCTGCTCTGTCTATTGGGTTGTCTGGGTCCTGGGAACATATGTGAAGAGACACAGGTGTTATGAGTGTAACAGCTTTACATTTTTTTTAACCTGTCTTTGCTTACGGTGCTTGGAAATAACTTTCTTATGTATCAAAGTTCTTAATTTCAGGTTGCCCCCTTATACAGGTTTATTACAATTACCATTTTAATTTGTACAAACAAAATTGAGAGAGTGTATTGCATCTTCATTCAATTGCTTTTCTTCTAGTGAAGAACTTACATTGTAGAAAATTCCTTCAACAGCTTCTAAGTCTACATATACTAGAGAAACCAATCCTACACTGGAAAAAGAAGGACTTTGTTCACAAAACTATTTCTCAAATGATATCAGTGAATCTTGGCTAGGGTGGTTTGGCCCTTCCTGTAACACACAGCAAGAAACAAAATTCCACAACTATCGTCTGCCACAGAAGGAGAACAGAAGATATCAAAGATGACTGTGATCTCATACATAACTTATTTAAGAATGAAACTAAGGAATTTCTTAAACATAATTTCCAGATCACCTTAGAAAATTGACCTGTACCCCCCCTCCCCTCCCCTCCAGTACAGGGAAGGAAGACAAGCATAAAACCCAACCACAATTTTTAAAAAGGTAGAACATAAAAAGACAGCTCATGTGCTTGAGCTAAGGAGATTAATTTTTTTCTGATCTTAAATATGGAGAAAAGTCAAAACCTAAAAATATTAGTAGGATACACCAATGAACCAGTTAGGAGAACTTAATTCCAGTGCAACTTGCTACCACATTGTCTGCTCTGGTTTTAGTTCTAGTCATTAAAAAAAAATAATTCTACAACTGTGGAAGAGAAAGAAGAGGACAAAAAAAAAATCCTCTCTGGTCTCAGCAGATGATCAGGACAGCTTTGAAATTTAAGATTAACAGAAATAAAAGTGCAAATTAGAGACAGCCAAGACTTTTTTCAACACCCTTTAGATATACTGGAACATCAGATATCAATATGTTCCTAATTATTATGCTAGAAATTCTTGGACATATTTACACAACCCCATTTCACAGCCTTACTTCAAGCTTCACCTAAAAGCTGTTTAGATCCTTTGATTCCACTCTACTGAGAATTCACTTTAGAACCTCACTTCACACCTTATTGTAGATGTTCTTCAAATCTACTCTCAACTTATTTATGACCAGTTAATAATTATTTATATGGTCTTGATCTTATCCTTTAACAGAAATAATTTTTTGCTCTAATACATTTATAGAAAACACTTCAGCTCTCAATTTCAGCTGGACCAATACACCAGACGTGTCTTCTCACACACTCTGAACTGCACAATAACTCTCCCTACTCTGAGCATAGAATCATAGAATGCATTGATTCAGAAGAGATGTTTAAAAGCCATCTAGTCCAATCTCCCTGCAGTAAGATCTTCCTCTAAAGCTGCTAACATTACTCACTTAATGGCTTCTAGAACTTCTGTTGTGGTTTAACTGGACTAAAACAACCACATAGAAGTTTGCTCACTTCCTGCCTCCCCCCGACCTCATGGGTTGGCCAACAGAATAAAAAAAATAAAACCCACCAAAAAAAAAAAGAAAACCTGACAACTGAGAGACAGTTTAATGGGAGGGGAGAATAAAATGAACAGCACAAATTCTCATCACCTGAAGCCAGTGCTCATCTAGATCCTGATTATACATGGAGTGTGACATCATATATCCAGACTGTTGGTTAGTTTGGGTCACCTGTTCTGGCTGTGTCCCCTCCCAGCTTTCTGGGTGGTTCCCCCCACCCCAGCAACCCACCTTCTCATTAGCAGGGCAGTGTGAGAAGATGAAAAGTCTTTGCATGGCAACAACTAACTCATCAGTAGGTTATCACCATTGCTTTCAGCCTAACTCCCAAACACTACACCAGCTGCTGGAAAGAAAATTAACTCTATCCCAGCCAAAACCAGAACAACTTCTTCAGTCATTTCCCTGCTACCCAGCACTGTCATCAGATAGTCATTCTCTAACCGACCAATATATTCAGATTCCCTCCTTGTCTCACCACCTCCTACTTATAGGTCCTCTAAGTTCCTAGCAGAGGTCCTATCATGCCAGAATTTGCTACTTGATTTCAGTCTAAAGCAATTAATTAGAACAAGATCACCCCCTCATTTTCACTGTTGAACGATAGAATCAATCTCTGCCTAATGCCATCTCTCACATTTTTGAATACAGCCTTGTCTAAGAGATAATTTATCTTATTATAAAAGATATTAATCTTATTTTTGCTTCCAGCTCTGCATCAGGAAAAAAAAGTTTTATGTTATTACCATTATTTATCCGTCCTTTAATGCAAAATCATTACCTCATTCTTATTAGGACTACTTGTGCACTCAAATATATATATTTTTATTTTTTTGTTAATGGCCCACCACATCAATAAATACAATACTTACAACTTGAATGTGGAACACAATCTCTATGTAACAACTTTCCATCACACTGAAAAAGAGGTCTCCAAATGATATTTTAAATTTGAAATTGTGGGTATGGAAACCATGCTTTCTAACATTAAAATGCATTATAAATTTTAAAAATAGTATTTATAATGATTTTTTGCATTTAACTTTTGATTGTTTAATGTTTCTCTGTGCGTAAGCAAAAGTTTTTTTGTCCTTTTAAGAATTTGGGGGAATTTTTTGAAAACATCAAGGTATTCTGTATCAATCACCAAATATTAAATCAGCCACAAATATGAAATGCCCATAAACATTTTAATAACATTTCCAACAAAAATGAATGCAAGCAGTGTATCTATCGAAAATGATGAAACAAAAATAAAACTCCAAAAACAACAGTTCCTATCAATGTCATTATTGACATTAATGAACTTTTCAATAAAAAAAAATAAATATCCTTTCCAAAGCAATCAGCTCCACAAGCTATTTAACAGAGATATGTTTGGAATGACTGTGAACTAACCAATCAGTCTGAGTGCACAGAAAAGTGACACGCTACATGATTTTGATGCAGATGACATCACTTCATGAGCAAAGTCACTCAATGTGTTTAATCCAGCAGATGAAAATGGGGGGACTGGCTGCTTTTCAGCCTGGCAAATATCCAAACAAGGCCTATATTACTGTGACATTTATTGAAGAGTCACTGTTGAGAAGTTCTTTTCACAAGTACACAGGCATAAGAACCAAACTGCCGCAACAGTTATATGCATCATCTGAAAAACCTGTGGTTATTTGGTATCAGCCTTCCAGTGTGCCTCGCATCCTCTCCTTACAAATAGGTTCATAATACATAATATTTTATTACTCTCAAGAGCCTTACCAAATGGGGTATGATGCTTGAATCAAAGTGTGGTGCTGAACATGTGCCAAGGAAGGCAGGAAAAGAACTACTTTATCATTTCAGCACTTCAGCCTTCTATTATGATTGCATTGGCACCTTTCCTAATGTATAAGTGAGTTTAATTTGTAGCAATGCTATATGGAAGGTGTGCTGTACGAACCTTGAATTTTAATGTAAAACATTCTGGATCATTTTCCCCACAGTATATGGAAATTAGTGAAGTTCACGTACTTGGCTGTCTCTAAATCTGAAAATGCCACAGATCTGCACGAAAAGTTAAGCAATTCTGAAAATGGATGATCGACCTGTGGACATAAGAAATTCCTATTGAGTTAGTGACTCCAATTAAAGGAGGTGGTTGAATTTGCAGAAAACATAGAGCTTTTCTTTTCAAAGCCACCTAACACCTGATACCAGAGAGAAGAAATACAGCAAAAAATGCAAGATTCTTCCACCTTCCCTTCCTCAATTCACTATTTCAACACAAGTTTTATGGCCAATGACTTAACTCTCCCTTGCCTCTGTGAGTCTCTGCAAGACCAGTTTCAGCTTTGTTTTTCCTCTCACAGAGACTAGAAAGGCCTGCAGGAGTAAGGGAATTAGCACTTCAAACATGTAATGCAATTACATGGTTGTAATCACTCTTAATTTACAATCTCCAAACGTTTTTCTATCCCTCTGCCCCCATGTCCTGTTATTTGGTTAGAGTAGAATTAATATTGACAAGAAGTTGGGATTGGACACAGCCAGATCAGATGTCCTAAACTAGCCAAAGGGGTATTCCATACCATATGATGTATGGAATACCCTCAGTATATAACAGAGGCTGGCCAGGGAGGCAGGGTATCTGATCGGGTGTGCAAACTGCATTGTATATCATCTGCATTGCATATTCTAAGTACTTTTGTTATCTTCCTCTTCCTTTGCTGTCCCAATAAACTGTCCTTACACCAAACCGCAAGTTATTACCCTTCAACTCTTCTCACCTAGCCTGGGTCAGGGGAAAAAGAGTCCGGGAAGCTATGTGGTGCTCAGCTGCCAGCTAGGGCTAAACCAGGACAGTTCTTTTTGGAGCCCTCAGGCACAAAGGACTGACAGATCTGACAATCCTAATCATCCCAAAAAGAAAGTTGTGATAAGGAGTTATAATGCCAATTAAACAGTCACTGGTCACAGTGGTGTTTCTTTGTCCACATGGCTGTGGTATGTAAACCCATACTTGCTGTATGTGTATTTCCTGAAGCGCTGTTTATCACCTCTGTGACAGGGGTCTGGATTCTCCTTTTGTTCTACTCTGTGATATTGACTTATGATGTAATAATATCAGAGGTCACGATGTTATACTGGTATTTTTCTGTGGCATTGCTGCCATGCCCATCCCTTGGGCAACATCTCTTTGGATTAATAATCACACACAATCTACAGGGAAGACAGGGGGGATAATTTCTCCCACTCTTTAACCTCCCCTTTTTCCTTCAAACTGGTTACAACAGCTTTAGAGAATTTTCAATACCCTTGGGATGTTTGAGCCATCATGCTCTTATTGCTACATCACCTGAAAGTGTTCCAGGTCTTCTTTAGGAATACAAAAATTGTTTTAAGAATACCACCCAGAGATCTGTAAAGAGGCTGGATGCTCATGGCTGGCATGGCACGTGGGAGAACATGAGCAGGTATCTAGAGACCTTCTCACCTCCAGTAGTTGGGAACTTCACTCCTGAACAGCTACAGGATCCCGACAAAGTGAGAGAATATGTGAAAGGAAAACACTGCAGCTATTCCAAGGAGGCATCATGGTCAAGTGAAGGAGACAGAAAACAGACCAACAAGCACAGAGGCCACTACAGCCTTGGACACAGGCATTGCTCTTACTTCAACCTCAGTGACGGGCACTGACACTATTCAAGCCCCAGTGACAGACACTGCAGCTGAGCCAATAAAACCCAACCTCTACCAGTATCAGTCGCCCCTATACACAAGAAGAAATACACAAACTAATCACTCCACTTAGTAAGGGAGGAGAATGGACCAGGGTCATCATGAGAACAGGAGGGAGAAACAGAGCCACAGATAATCACATTATCACCTCCCCGAGTGAGCTGTAAGATATGGGAAAAGATTTCAGCTGCCTTCCTGGCAAGCACCATGCTGCCTGGTTTCTCGGATGCTGGGATAACAGGGCCAGTTGCCTGAAATTAGAGGATGGGGAAGCTAAGCAGCTGGGATTCCCTTCTAGAGAAGTTGCCTCTGGAAGCAACTTCTTTCAAGCATGAAGGAAATGTATTCCTTCAGTGATGTGAGTCATTCAGGCAAGTGGACAGAAAGAGATATTCCAGTATCCAAGGGAAATAGCCACATGGGAAATGGTTTATTATGATGTGGACAACACCCAGTTACCCATAGTTCCTGATGAAATTCAGCGCACACAACAAATATGGCAGAAGTTTTTATGGAGTGCATCATCATCTTTGTACAAGGATATGAGTAAGTGGGATGGAAAGCCTACCTTGGTCCTAGTGGCATAAGAACACAAGTTGTAAGGAAAAAAACAATCACAAATGAGGTTTCTTCCAGGAAAAATGCTGCTGCAGCTCCCAGTGGGCAGTTCCCTAGGCAGAGAAGGGCTGAAATTTCCAAAATACTAGAAAGTGAAGTAAAAAAAAAATCTTTCATGCTTCTGTAATTAAATAACTGCACTGCATCCAAGATCAACAACTTTCCTGTTGTTTCAGCTGCCAGTTGCCCTGTCAACACAACTCTGCATCCATCAGACAGTTCTGCTATGTACATTTCTTTCAAGCTGCCACAGCAGCAGTTTTGCAAAAACACTTTGTCACCACAGTTTTTCATGGTTACATGAAAATATCACTGGTATCTCACCACAGTTGCATCTCCAGAAATGGAAAATCAGTGGTGTAACTTGTTTCATCACTCTCAGCTCCCAAGGCAAGGCTCTTCACTAGCAACCTCACAAAAACGACTACAGGGGATAGCAGAGGTACTTCTCTCCTGTAATTCTTTTCATTCTAAACAAAACTCACTCCTGCAAGCAGGTGTGATGCTTGAGCTGCCTTATGGCCTGTTAAGATCCAGCCTGATGCAACAGTCTTAACATTTTATAGGCACATGTTTAAATATTTCATCAGGGGAGGTGAAAAAAAAATCCTTCTTTAGGGTGTTCTTTTTTTCTTCTACATGGAAGCAGCAGCATTTTAACAAAAGAAACCAGCAGGAAAAGGATGGTACTGAAATATGTGTATATGTCTGTATTTAAAAAGAAAGCAAATGATAGGTTATCATCTTGGATATGCTACGCTTCATCTGATCATCGCTTGATGTGAGCAATGAAAACAGAGTTAATGTTCCATAGTGAAAGCAGAAGTGACAGTAATGCCCAGGAATGGACTTTTACTCAAAAAACTCACTGGAAAAGCTCAAATGTCAAGTGTAACAGAAGTTTACATTACTTCAGGTTTTTTACTTTTGTCCTGTGCTTCCTCTCTTTCTATCCATACAAATGTACACATAACACAATTTATAATCTGTGTTTAGCTTAACACGTCACCTTTATTGATAATCTGTACATTGAACCAACAGCATCCTCAAGTGTGTGAGAACTCCTTGAAGTTGGAGAAGATAATTGTTACCCTTTCTCCTCCATGGGCAGCACGTGCCTCAAGGATGGACAGATTGTAGCGCAGGCAAAAGTCAATTGAACCTGACATTTGTTAATGCTACTTGCCTGAACTAAAAAGGGGGTAAGTTCCAAAATATTTTTTTTTTAGCTTTTGCCTACTCCTACTGGAAGGGAATTGGTATTTAAAGCTTCAGTGTATCCCTGCAGCAAAAACCTTACTCAGTTTCCCCCAAATGTTCCACAGGCCCAGACCCTCCCATCTTCCCTAATGGGAATTGTAAACAACATGGCAAATCATAATACAGAAAATATATCTGGAAGCAATCACGTGTTCACAATGAAACTAGAAAGAAAAAACTCAAAATCCCAACAGTATTCTCTATAAACTGAATTATCCCCATGATGACACAGAACCATGTAACTATGGCTAGGCTGGTGGACCTGCAAACCATAGGATACAGCAGAATTTAATCCTTTGTTTATAAACTCCTATGACATATTAGAAATCACAAGCCTGACTTTCAGAGATACTGAGCCTCTCTCTTCCTTTTACTTTACCTGGAGACATACATGCTCTGTCAGCTCTCCTGGAAATCAAAACGTAATAACTTTACATGATATTAATGGCCCAGTTCTCAGCCTTCAGGAGAGCTACATGAATTTATATTGTCTGAGACTGTGTCTCTCTTGCTGGGCTTCTGGGTACTACAGCCTCTCTACTTGTACTAAAACAGCTAAAAGAAAGATAAATAAGAAAGATAGAGGTAAGACAGATAAATGATAAATTACACAGTAAGAAAAAAAAACCCAATAGTTTCAAGCTCTGTTTTGATTCAAGACTTTATAAAGTTGGTGAGATTAAAGCAAACCCAGGATACTACTATATTATAAAGTGTCTTCTGGCAAGGACTTCTCTGCAAAGCTCAAACTGTAAATGAGTAGCAAGTATCAATTTTTTTTTTTAATAGACAAGAACTAAAGTAAAAGGGCTGTCTTCTGACAGATTTCAGGACATATGACTATGACAGAACCATTAAGTCATCTGTTTACAATGGAACATAACACAGAATCATAGATTCACAGAATGTGTTAGGGTGGAAGGGACCTTTAAAGGTCATCTAGTCCAACCCCCCTGGAGTAAGCAGGGACACCTTCACTAGATCAGGTCTCTCAGAGCCCCATCAAGCCTGACCTTGAATATCGCCAGGGATGGGGCCTCCACCACCTCTCTGGACAACTTGTTCCAGTGATCTATCACCCTCATATTGAAGAATTTTTTCTTAATATCCAAACTAGAAAAAGGTAGATTTATGTTAAGACCATTACTCCTCATTCTATTGCTACAACATACTCAATCACTCTTCCTAAAATATGACTCTACTTATCATCAAAAAACCCCACCCCACAATATTTGATAAATAAATTGTTTATCTGTCAGAGCATCCCCTTGATACATGACATTAGCAGGATGTTACTGACTTCAGTTTGGTACATATATCTATCTAAATTCTAACCATGCACTTAAACATTTGCTCCCATAAGCATGAACAGCCTGAAAAAATCAGATACAGCTCCTTTCCCTGCTCTCAGCTGTAAGGAGTGGTTAAGGACCGGAAACATCTCCTTTTGCAAGGAAAGAGAAAAGAAAAAGCATTGCTTTTTCCTACAGCTTCCTCATCTCAGGTGTAACTGGCTGCTGCCACTGTCTGAACCACACAACCTTAGCCTTTGGAAGACATTGCTTGGTAAACACCTAGGAGAGCTTCTAGAGACTGAATGTGGAAACAATGAAGAATAATCATAATCCTTTGAATATCAACAGAGGTTTTCTGACATACGATAACAAGGTGACATGATTTAATGGTTGTAAGAGACCATTAGGACACACAATTTTGATGCAACATACTTTGATCCCAGACCAATAGTTTGGGAAATGGCCCACAGTGTCACGAGGGACACACATAACCACATATAAAAGTCATTGCTCTATTTGTAAGAATTTTATAACCTCAAAAAAAATAAGGCATTAAAATATGGAAGTATGAAGTTTCAGTCATGTAGGTTGGAATTCTAAATCCCAGTTCAGATTTACTGTTCTCGCTTTATAATGAGACAGACACAGACACAAACTGCTGTCAAAGTTACACCAGGAAAAGCTGTTTCTCCTACACTTCAGCATCAGCATGCTTGTGTATTGGTGTAAGATTTGTTTTCCTTGGTCAGACATTCACTTATTCCACTAGATTGGTTCTGCAGAGGCACAGAGGAGCTGTGTGTGGCAATGACACGTGGACCTCCTCTGTATACAGAATGTTTTTAGTCTAGGTATCTATGTTTCACTGAATGAGAAAGGGAGGATGCATGTTTTCCCTCACTTTATATTCCTTGCCATCAGAGTAAACGTCGATTTGTCACACCTGTAGAATTCTTTCCCTTTAACTGTAAGGTAAGTTAAAGAATTCCAGGCCCAACTAACCAAGTTTAAATTCTCCCACTGCAAGACCTATTTCTATCTCTCACACTGGAAGAGTGAATGAGAGTCCTCAGCTTTCAGAGAGGGACTTGCCTCAACTTGCTGACAGACAAGCTATGTTGCCCAACTCCTCTACAAAGGGCTGCTAGTTGTTACAGATTTTAGTTTGTACTGACAACTCTTCCCACTAGTTTCTAAACTCACACAGACATAAAATTACTCTGTATTTTAGCTAAATAAACAAAAACAAGGAAAAAATCCACAGAATAAAATATATTTGCAGCTGAGTTGCTTCAGTGTTATCTCAATAGAAAGTGTGGGGGGTTCCTATGCTGTATGCAATTATAAAAGTACTCATTAAAGGGTTTAACAATCTTGTTTCCATGTTCAAGTCTGTGGAACTAAATTAATCTCAGAAATAACTTAACCCTTCTTAGGTCTGCAAAGATAGCAATTTTAACAACTTGAATCTGTAGACTTTGAGAAGATAGCTATTCTCAGCATGGATATTCATATAGCCATGTGAGTCTTACCAGTTGGTCTTTAGTGCTGTTTCGGTTGATGATTCATTTATTCTGTAGGTAGAAATAAGTATAGCTAATGAGATCACAGAAACCTTCTGACAGCTTTGATGTGAATACAATCCCTATATTAAGAGCAGTGTGTGGAGGAGTAAAGGGGAGGATGTTCTCACTTATTTGAAGTAAGTTTGGTGAATCTCAGCACAGTGCATAGCAGACTGATGTTCTGAAAAAATCACTGTCAACAGTCAAACTAAAACTGGCACCATTCTTGGCAACAGTAGCAAAAATTAATGATTAAATGGGCAAAGTAAGATCAGAACAGGCCTGCAACACTTTTGCTGATGGGCAAGTATACTGGGAAACTTGATACCAATTCCATCTGGTCAAGCCAACATTTTTAATGGCAAACAATTTTAGTTTTTAAAATTTATGTAGTAAATTTAATTTACATTTTTCATTAAAAAGCATTTTAGGTTTTGAAATGTTTGGAGTAAATTTTCAGATGCCTTCAATCTGTGTTGCTCTACTGACTTCAGGAAAACTATGCTAATTTTCAGAAGATCAGAATTCACACCTAGTTTTTGCAAGCTAGCTTTTTATTTGTTCCTGTATGACTACGCCAATTGTATGGTGCTTTTTCCCTCAGAGCAGGCAATAGCAAGGATTCCACTGAGAAAATTGAGATGGAATTTGGCTTGGGTCAGCTGCAGTGGGGTTTATTTTACCTGGCTTTATTTGAAAGTCAGACAGTTGGTCCTAGGTTTAGTGGTTGAGCACCACACTCCGTCACTCCCAAAGGAGAAACAGGCAGAGCCTCCATGAGTTGGGATAAAGACAGTTCACTGATAAAATCATGGTGAAAGGAGGACAATAACAGCCCACAGCAAATTTCAACCACACCCAGTGATAACACAGAGTACCTTACTGACCTGGCCATAACTGAAAGTGCTGCACTATGTGAGGATAGACCTACACCCAGGCCTACACTCAGCCTGCCCTGGAAACAGCCAGATCACCCCTCCCCAAGCAGCCCCTTTTATGGGGGAGTGATGTCAGGTGGTGTGGGAACAGCTCAGGCTAACTCAGCTCACCTGTGCAGGCAGGTTGTTTGGGGAGCTGAACTCTGGCCTGGCCAGAACCAGAACACTAGGTCTGCACACTTATTTGCCATGCACGGGTACTCTCCAGAGAGTCGTTGCATCCATCAAAGCCACTATTTCTCCCCTGTCCACAGAGTGCCCAGGCAGCAAAGCTATCATGTGGGTGCTACACATCTCTGTGGAAGGAGCTGTGAAGCTAACATCACAGGGTTCCTCAGGAATCCAGCTGCATCTGCAAGCTGAGCCCCATCACTTACAAGGGAACTGAGAAACCCTGAGAAAGAACTGAGAAAAAAGCCTTTGCCACTCTCCACTTATGAACTGCTTTGCTAATGCTAGTTTTCTAAGGTATGCAGTAGACACCCAGCAACTCTCAGCTGTATGAATATCTTGGTACCACAGGTCACTGGATCAGAAAACTCATGTTCCCTGCTACAGAATAAGTGAGTTTTTCCTAATATTTGTTTTATGTTACTTCTATCATCATTCATCACAAAGTAACAGCACAGTATAACTGCTTCATGGAAGCTCCTCTATGTATCTCAAGGCAAAGGGAGCTGAAGGTAGACAAAAGTATTACACAGTTTTATTCTCTACGCTCTTATTAGAAAAACCCAAAAGCACACCACACAACACTAACAACATGAAAATTTTTGTGTGATGCTGCCCTTCTGTAAATGAAGTGGTATTAAAACAATTTTCCTTCTCAAAGCTAATCATCCTTCCACCTTTCCATTGGAGAAATGACTTTCCCTTGTGTGCTGAACCCAGGAGTTTGCAAAATTGTCGTTCATCTTTTTCTGTCATCAGGAACGTAAGTCAAAAGTACTTTGCATCAGCGTGAAGCTGTGAGGAAGAAACATTCTAAACTCTCTCTGGAATGACAGAAATGGGAATAGGACTGTAGACACCTTGGACAAATGAAACAGACAGACTGATCAGCTCCAGACAAGATGCTACTACACTTGTCTTACATTTAGATCCACCTTGACAGCATGACATGTAAAAGCCATTACCACAGTCTGTACCGTGACAGAACTACCAGGTTCGATCTCTTATTCTCATGCTTTTGCTTCAGAACACCCCAATTCCCTATTATTCTAAATACAGGAACCTTTCAATGACAATGAATGGGATAAAAAAAATCAGTGAAACCAGAATAAACTTGGCCTGGTCTGACCTGTATTTACCCCCAAAAAAAAAAAAGGGGGGAAAAAAAAGGAAAAAAAGCAATCCTGCATCTTTAGGAAAGTGTAATGACCTTAAATCTTGCACTCACGTGGCTCACAAAAACTGAAAAGCATTTAGGAAGAACAAGTTGTTTATTAAGCTAAATGTACAGGTTCCATAAAGCCAGTCCTTAATTTAAACCTACACCATGTTTACATATGTAACATGTATAAAAACATGCAGATGCAAAAGCTGAAAGCATTCCTGTCTTTCTCAGCACCACACCTGATTGTTACACTGAAAGGAATGTTAAAATTAAAACTCTACTTCAGGTGAACACAGCCCCTCAGTAATGACATTCAGCTTCACAGCCTATCCTTCTTTCCTTCTCTCAGTGGCAGCTAGAGGATTGAAGACATTCTAATTCAAGGAGAGAGCGATTCCTCGAAGCACTAAAGATAATAAATAAAGAACAGTGACTTGGCTCCACCTGAAGAATCACTGTAAAACACTTGCTTGTCTAATCTGCCTGAGTAATTTCTGAAGTGAAACTACTGGAAGGAAAACAAAATCCCCTTCAACAATGAACTAACACACCTCTGGGTCAAATCTTATTCTTATATTTTCCTACGTTTCTCAGTTTAGCTCAAGCCAACGATGCTTTAACCAGTCTCAAAAACCTCAAAGAATTCAATGAAACAAGCTACAAGTAGTCAAAGCCTTTCCTTCCTGCCCTGCCTCAGTCTCAAGCATTTCAAGGATTAATGAGATGAAGCAGCAGAGGACAAAGAATGCTCCAAGGGTGTTCCCTGCAAACCAGCAGACTTGGCTTGACTGGGCTCAACCTGAAGCTAGCACTGTTATTAAGGGTCTTCCCTTAAAATCAACCAAACGAAAAAATACTGATTCTTCAAGCTCTCTGTGAACCCGCCAACCAGTATGCCATTTAGTCTTGTGTAACATTTGGTATCAAATCATATTTTCAAAAGCACCAGAGCATTTACGCTGAGCCTAAGTTGTTCTCCTTACAAACTGAAATCCAGTTTTAGCTGTTAGAAGTCAGTAAGCTCTAGGTACAGATATTCCTACGGATTGATGTCTCCTAGTGTAAAACAAGTAACATTTTAAAGAGCAGAAGAATCAACAAACAAAAAACACTCCATTCCAATCACAAGTAAATAATAAAACATAAAATATTAACAAGTCAGAGGTAATTCTTCTAAAAATACATTTGGAATCAATACCAAAACTGGAAAGATTTTCTTCATGGAAAACAGGAGTTTCAGAAACTGTAGACTCCACCTGAACTGGGAAAGTACCTGCACATCAGGAGTTGGAATAAATCCATACACTCTCTTCATAAGCCACATGCATCTGGCGTGAAGGGCAGATGGCAAGAAGAAGGAGCTGGATGCTATACCATGAAATGTGAGTGAATGTGGTGCTGCATTTGACAAAGCTACAGTTAAATTACTTTCCCTCCTTCTCCTCTCCTGCTTGCTATTTGGCATTTATTGTTTAGTTATATAATGTATGCACTTTACTAGATCTATAGCCTTATATAATTGCTGGAATAATCTCATGAGTGATCTTCCCAGTCATGCTGGCAGCATTCCAGAAAAAGCACTATAGTAAACATTATGGTTTTAGCTTCCCTATTTATTTTTACAAACCTGTTTACAAAGCTAAACTTCTTACGTCCCAAATCAGTAAGGCTACAAGCATCTAAGAATTTCCTATCAATACAATTGCTGAAGAATTATACTAATCTAATGATATCAGAAGACTATGGTTAGGATTTGATATAAGCAATAGCTTATATCAAATCTTACTTGCCACAGAATAGAAGGAACCAGATTAACAGTGATACTAGTAATGGTAATACAGCACTCTATTTCGATAGTAGCGGAAAACAGAAAGCCATATTCTTAGGGTTTCTTAAGTAATCCGATGACAGATTGTTTAGACATAAAATGTGTAGTGGATTAAAATCTTACAACGGGAAACAGAACAAAGAGATTAGCGGATAATGAAATATTTCTGTGGAGTTCAGGATTTTTACAGACATATGGAACGAATACGTACTGAATTTAATTCAGCAATTTGTTATGTCTTTATTCAATTTTTCATTGCTATCTGTCTATTAAAGTCCCTATAATTTTCATGTATGGTGATTCTCATAACACTAAAATTCATCATAAAGCCTGGTTTGAACGGATGGGTGATCTATATTAGAAAGTCAACAAACTATATAGACAGATTTTATTTTGAAAGGAAAGCTTATCTTTCACAGATTCATCACATTCCCCAAATTAAAGCAGTCTGCACAGTTTATGTAAAAATTAAAGATACAGAAATCTCCATCAGTAACAATAAATAGTAATACTGATACTAATTTTGATGACAACCCCGGTAACAACTTGTTCTCGTGGTGCCAGCACAGATGAAAGCTGCATCATGCTGGCTTCTTATAAATACAGATGAACTGGATAGTAAATGCTAAGGATCAAGAACGAAGCAATATGGCAAAGAGCAAGAGGCTACTGATCTGGAGAAGTGTTAATCTCAGTGCACCAGCAGTTTGCACACAATAGAAAACTATTACAGTTACTGTGAAAACAAAAGCTGCAAAGAGAGATTTTAAAGCTCGTGCTGAGCACAAAGGTCGGTCTAGGAGAAAAAAATTCTAAGAAGCAATTTCATGGTAACAAAACCAAGGTAGGGTCAGTAGCAAATTGTAACCGGTAAGGCAGGGGTAAATATTTTCAAGCACAGACAAGCTGATATTTAACAAACAGACATAATACAGTAACTGAATTCCAAGTAAAGGTGAGCATGGAAAATTAAATAATTCTCCAGCTTTATTATCACATGCTGAAAAATCTCTGCTTACCACAAGCATGAGCAAGAGCATTCCCATATTTCTCTATATAAATGCATGGGCTATACCTCAATTAATTCTGTATTTCCAAAATCCATTACAATGGAAAAATAAGTTAATAGGTCAGTAAGTGTTAGATTGGCAGGTATGGTAATGGAAAATCTGTGTTTCTCCATGCACAGAATAAGCAATGGCTGCGCTAACTTCTGCTATACTTTCTTCTGCCTACGTATCTTAACACTTATCCGATTGCACCAACAACATGACTTTATTTCCATTCCTACCTTCTGAACATACTCCTAAAAACATGCCAGTTGTACTTAGAGATAACATGTTCATAAAAATAACTTCTGCCATATGAACATCCATCACTCAGAACTTAGGGTGATCATCAGTACCATTTTAAAACAAAACAAAATAAACAAACCCCCCCAAAAAAAACCAGAATTGCTTTTCATAATTCATTATTTTAATGAAAAGCATAATCTAGAAGGAAAAAGGTAAGCTTCTGATTACTGGATAGATATAAACTATTTGTTAACACAGAGCATTCTTAAGCATATGATCATTTAAAATATACATTTCCAGAAATATACTTTATTTATCAATAGCACTATTGATATATGAAAATGTAGGAATGGAATTCCTGGAATTCTTAGTGCCTTAGCTTCTATTGACTTTGAATTTGTCGGAAATCAACAGTGCTGGAAATCAAGTCAATAGCTCAAAAGCAGAACACTCCCTCAAACTAATGCATCCTCCTAAAAGAAGAAACTATTAGCTCAAGCTAAGATGTTCTTTCTCTACTTCACTCAGAAGCCCTTATATTCCCTGATCCAAAATGAAACCTTTTTTACAATTAAAGAAATACATGAGCCTACTGAGGTTTTATGGACCCAACAGGCTCTAAAAAAAATCCCTGATTATATCTTGGCATTTGCTATCACTTCTGACCTTTATTTCCTAAGAAGGAATATTATTCCCTCCTTGCACTGTACATTTCCCTACAGGATACCACCAGCCATATGTCAGCCTTGCTCAGGAGGATCTCATACTCAGCTCAAACAATTATTCACATGCTTATAGTGTTCACTGAAAATTATTTCTGTAGTAATTCCCAGCTTGCTGTATCAGCAATTTTAGAGCGTTTAATTTTCATTGAACCACATATATTAAGCCATATATGTGAATCAGGACACTAAAAGATAAAAAATTTGAAGACATCTCTAGCCTTGCAAC
The DNA here is from genome assembly GCA_027925045.1 of Hypotaenidia okinawae. Taxonomy (NCBI): domain Eukaryota; kingdom Metazoa; phylum Chordata; class Aves; order Gruiformes; family Rallidae; genus Hypotaenidia; species Hypotaenidia okinawae. The sequence continues at coordinate 12,619,169 of BSDF01000006.1, forward strand.
TAATAATTTCATTACATACCACTGTGTGATGCTCCTATGATAACACACTTAATTGTGAACCTTTAAGCTTTACTCCCCCTGCACTTTGCTCATTAATTCATCTTCACAGTTTATACTTCCATGTCACAACACACAGCAGAGCTTCATATTATTTATTTTATTTCAGTAATCCTCACCCTCTGTCCTATGATGTAGGAAACATTCACTCCTGAATCTCTAAGTTTTGATATTCTATAACTTCTGAGAGTTGAAAATACAAAGCTTTACAGAAAACAATAGAGAGAAGAAATAAAAAAGATAAACAGGCATAAGACAAAAAATCAGATATCAATTTAAAATTATTCTAAATCTAAACTGTCAATCTAAACTGTCAAAACATCTATATGCAGACAGATAAGAGAAAGAGTAGACATTATTTAGATTATGTTGCCACTTGACATGTTACACTTTAGGTATCATATCCATGTTGAAATGCATGGCTTTTGGGGAGTTTTGGGGTTTTTTTAAGTGGGGTGAGAGAGTTGTCAATGAATGGAATGGGCTATTATTAAGAATTGTAAAAGTTTTTTAAGTTATAGCTGTATATTTAGTAGCTTTAGCAGTAATGTTACTTGCTTCTTGGCAAATGCAAATTTGAAAACATTCTTACATAATAACAGTGTCATATCCTTCCACAGGGAATTTAAACTGTAGGAGATTTTCAGTGTAGTGTTTGATCAGCAACATAATGATGTAGCTTCTTGTGGAAACTAGCTATGATGGCAGCAGGGAGGAACAGTCATTTGAGTCACAAAGTTGTTTGCTTACACAGCAAGGCAATACAGTCCCCACACCTTGAATGTCAGCTCCGAAAAGGAAGAAACCCGTGGGGAGAAGTTTAAACTATAAACATATGATGTCCTGTGGACTGGGGTAAAACATTACAGTTCTGGAAATATTTCTGCTTGTTTGGATCAAGCACTTCAAAGCATTAGTAGGGAAGCGCAAGTTCAAGAGAACATAATCCTGTAAACATTTCAGTGAAGTGTGCAAGTAAAAGTAGGGAGAGAGCCTCTAGTAGAAAGCAGCTCTCTCTTTCTGTGGCTGTGGAAAAACTGCAGGAGGTGACTTAGAAATCAGACTTATATTCACTCTTTAAAAAAGAGATACGACCTTTAAGAAAGTTCCAGAGGAGAGTGCAGCTGGTACTCAGGAATCAAGTCCCCAGAAGTACCCTAGGCAGTCTTAGAAGTTGGCAACATCAAGGGAGCTTGATGTGCTGACCCCGAGAGAAATTATGCAGAGGATGGAGTGGAGACACCACGGCCAGGCTCTGATATATGGGAACGATGTGGTACTATGGTACTGATAAGCTGCTAATTGTGACCCTGAGCTGGCTGTTCTTCATTTTCTGTCAAAGTTGCATTCTTTGGGTGAACTTTGCTTGTTACAATCTCATCATAATTCCAAAAAACACCTCCATCCCAAAAGCTGTCCACCTCCAAGGTATGACCAGCCCTCACTGAGCCTGTGCTCTGCATTTCTGCTAGTTCATACCTTAAAACACAAAGCAAGGGAGATTTATACCAATCACAGCAAAGATATGTATGACTTGAGTCACTCAATCTCCACCTGATAGGTAAAAATAGTATAAAAATGGGCTGTCATCACAAACAAGTCAGTAATATACTATCATGGACCATCTCTGACTTCTGGGAGCAGTCGATGGGCTGAGCTTCTCTTCCCTGCAAAGGGACATCTTGGGTGATATTTGAACACTTATCCTAGGAAACTTAGAGTTCTCTATATGGAGTTATTTATGTTGTTATATTACCCAAGTAGTTTCATGATACTCTGTGTGTTACCTCATGTTGGTTTAAGTTACTATATTATTTGACGTTTTTGTAGGCAGTGTATCATGACTGGCAATACAAAAGAATCTGCACTCTGCTGCCTCAGTAAACTGCACCATTCATTAACGTAGCCATGAGAGTTCCTACTGAATGCGACCAAACTCCTTCGGTCTGGCCGTGCTAGTTCATTGAAGGAGACCAGACTGAAAGGTGCTTTGCACTCTTTGTGCATCTGTTATCGTGAAGGTTGAGTGTATTGGGCATGACCAGATTTATAGTGCTGAATTGGGAATCACTCAGAACCTAAGCCCAGCCACCCCCAGCCCCTCTGATAGCTGAGGGTAAGCTGGAACACAAGGTTTTATTTTCTGCAAAATTCCTTTACCATTTAAAGTGACAGCAGCTGAGCAATAAGAAGCAGCTGTCATCAGCTACTGACTGCAAGAGTTTGTATTACTGCCAAACTACCTTTACCTGATGACAGTAAGTCAGTTCCTTGAAGACCAAATCTGAGCACTTCCAGTACTTCACCATTGTGGAAAAAAACCTGTTTCTCTTAAATGTCATATAAAGTCACATAAAACTCCTTAATCCAACAGGGTTTCAAATATTCTAAAATATATTATTGCATTTTTACTTTTGACATTTGGACTTTTGTCCTTTGCTTTTTTCCTCTCCCCCATTAGTCTCACAGTAATTAGTCTTTTCTAGCTTCTAAAGTTTGAGAACTTAAAGGGTATTGATATTCTAATACTAAAGCTTTTAACATTTCTTACTTAGGAATAGAAGCTGTTGCTAAAACAGTCTTCTAATTTTCATTGGTCTTGTTAGAAAGCCTTTTACAGGAAGGACAGTTTTCCAGGAAGGTCAGGATATACAGATCTATGAATGCAAGTCTTTAAAACATAGTATGTTTGTGATCATTCTGATCCTTCTGGGGCATGTTGAAGTTAATCAACCATTTTTTTTCATAAGTTTACTGCGGTGGATTTTGAGGACTATACTGCCTGTATTACAAAATACATATTGAGCCATCATTTTCAGATGATGTTTTGTACTTAAAGCCTTCAGAAGCTACAAGCATATCATCTGCTTTTCTCAGAGTACATTGGTTTCCATCCTCCTTCTTGGGAAAAGCTCTGAGGAAATTTTGCTGATGCAGTTGACAAAGTCTGAGAGGGCACAGATTCCTTAGGTCCGATTCACTACCCAAACTGAGTATGAAATTTTGAAAAGAAATGCTAGACATATCATCTGTTGGTGGTTCATAACAAGTTATTTAGAATGTTTGCCTTCTCTCAGAAAAAGGTTAGCTGCCCAGACTTAGATGTGTTGAGCAGAATTTGAAAGATATAACTCCGTCTAAGTGCTTTCTAAGATATTTGAAAAATTTTACTCCATTGAAAACAAATTTTAACTGAGCCAAACCTTTTGAAATTGAGCCAGTTGTGTTTTACATTTCCTTTCCTGTTCAATAGATACGTGGATTTTCAAGTTTTAAACCTTCCATTCTGTCAAGTTGCACCACCTGAAGATGAAGAATTTACCTTATTGTTTAAAAGGTTTGTACGAAGGGATTGTTAAAAATCCTTACTGCTAAAGTATTGGTAATGCACCTGAACATTTTTTGCATTAAATCTGTAATAAACTCCAATTTTTGCTTCCATTACAACAAAGCTTCTTTAAACACTATGACATTATTTAAAATTAAGCAGCCCATGAAAAAAAATGGCAACGCTACAAATTTATTTAATGCTTACTACTATAAACAATATAGTTTTGGCCAAAATATGTCCAATATTACATAACAAGGTTTTGTGGATCCTGAAAAACCTGCAAACCTACCATTTGACCTGAAGGGGGAAAATAGGTTAACTGCTGTAATACATCCCTAAATCATCATGACAAGCCTGGGAATGTCTCATTTTATTCAGAAGATAATAGTATGGATAATTAATATAAACCATATTTGTGCTTCCTCAACCAATGTAAAAACCATATCTTTCAAGTAGACATTTATGGAGTGTTAACGTTAATTCATACAGAAATATGTTCTTCTAGTAGACTGTATAAGCAAGCAAACCTAAAATGTATTTTTTTAGAAAACATTTCTGTAAAAAAAAAAGATTGAGACTGGCAATGTTACCAGCTATACCCAGACATCCAGCTTAAGAAATTTTATACATCAACAAAAAAGAAACCTCCTGATATGACCTGTCAGTAAATTGCGTGCAAAAAGCATCTGAACCTGTAAGACATATATAAATAAAAGAGCAAAATTCCATCCAGTATGTGGCACACAGACTGGAGATAGGAATTCTCAAAGACAAATGGGAGTCACGGAATAAATATCCATAGTACAAAGTTAGTTTTAACTTTTCTTTTTTTATCTCCTAAAGGGAAGAAAGACTAAATATTAAATCAGTCTGAATCTATCGTGTTTTTATATTTATTAGATTTAGAAATTAATCAATCTCTTTCTTCAGTTTGCCTCTAAATTAATATTCCAATGCAAATGTAGCACATCACTATCTTTGAAGGTTCTCAAACACACCCAAAACTTCCATAAAACACCTCTCAGCAGCCTCCAAAACCTGATGTTGATCATTGCCCGCTCATTTTTTCTAGTGTTATCACAAAATACACATTCCACCGTAACACATGCTGAAAACTGTTCTTAAGTAAAACGATTTTCTATAAATTTGAAAAGTACCAAAAAGCAAACAAATTATTCTTTAGAAAAAAATAATGATTTTCATTTATTTATATGGATTGCTTTTCTCTGTGGGTAAAAACATGACTGAAAAAACCTGATGTTCTTATTATTTCTGGTTTTCTTAGCTTTTTATCTTTTGTTAGGGTCTGAATGGTTGTGGAACTCACAAGTGAAAATAATTCTCACTTAATGGCATGTTCACACATAGGGGAAAAAAAAAACCACCTCAGAATACTCTAGTAGAGGGAAAACCAATATTAGAACTGATTTTTCACTACCGAAAGGTTTCAGAATCCATTTACTTATTTGAAAAGTATTGAAAAATGCCTATTCCAGTGCCTGTAAGCATCAGAAGTCACTTTTCACACCCATGAATGGACAAAGATGCAAAGTGAAAAATAAGATGCACAGTACTGAAAGAACCTCTGTACCCTAAATTTCTCTCATGATCTAGTATTCCTCTGTACCAATACAATATAAAAGACTGTCGTCACATCAACATTGATGTTCTAATAAAAGGTTCTATGCTTGCTGCGCCCCACATTCCTTGAACTGCATGCAGATTTTTCTGAATATTAACAAATATTACTTACACTTCCCAGGCAATATATTCAACTTAAGAATAAAATGTCATCTATTGCTTTGACTATATTTAATGTTAGCTGCTCTGATTCTGTTTTTTCATGTAAATTACAAGTTCTGGTATAGTACCCTGTCTGCTACATGGATACCTGAGCTACTACCATCCTGACATACTATATTTATATGTTGGATATTAACATGATAAAGAGGAAGGAGGTTCTTAAAATTCATTCTATGTTGCTAAATGTTCTCTCTCCTTACTTAGACATCAACAGCATCCATCCTCGACTTTATTTAACTCCTTTATGAAGCCACAAAGTCAAAAAGAAGAGAGCACACAAGACTTTTCCATTATTGATGCAACTGGCATCCAGAGCCAGCATATGCTTTAAGCAGAAACAGGATAAGACTGACATAGATGAGTCCCAAAAAATCCATTCCTTGTAATGCACTGCTACCAATGAAAAGCCTACCGTTAACAATATAAAAGCCCCTCTAAACACATACGTTTTTTCTATTAGAAAATCATGTGTGATCATATGAAAAGGTTCAGATGAACAGATGGAAATAAAGTTTGGAAAGAAGGTATCAGCAGACCTTAGCAGACACACGATATTAATGAGTGAAAGAATAGAAGGAAAGTGATCTTCAGTTTACCTCTCTTCAGTAGTTCATGGTACTGTTAATTATCCTCCATGCCAAAGCGTGGTGCATTCTCAAATGATATGATGTATTTTAGGATATATCCATATTAAAAATCTCCTATGCACATTCCTTTTTTACTGGCAACCTGTTAGGGGAAAAAAAGGTAACATTTTTTATGGTATGGTGTATCTCTTGCTGACTAAGCACTAGATTATAATGTTCTTTATAATGAACAAGTTAGAAATCACATGATTATGAAATAGAAATATCTCTGAATTACAAGTAGTTAAAGTTTCTTATGCAGACCATTTAATCATACAATTTATAAACACAGAAAATGAAAGAGAATCCATCTGGTTCACACTGTCCTGTTCCGCTTACCTTTATCAACAATAATATTAATAATAATAATTTAGAACTTGTTCTTGAGACACCACAGGGTGCGTTGTCTATACTACAGCCATTATCCCCTGTGTCAGACTGCTGAAATTCCAAACTGCACACATTAAAACACATTTAGTTATTTTTTTGTGGGCTAGAGGGTTTTTTTCCAACATTCATAGCATTTTGCTGTATTTAGTGGAAAACATTCATTCACCAACGCGAAGTTGTCATGGTTCAGGCACAGGCAGCAGCTGAACACCACATGCCACTTGCTCAGCCCTCCCCAGGAGGACAAGCAGGCAAAGCCCCACGGGTTTGGGTGAGGACAGTTACTGACACAGCACAGGGAGTGGAACAGTGACAGAGCCCAGGACAGAATACAGAAATATACAGAGCACTTCACCATCCATCCCGGAGCAGTGCAGAGCCATCGCTCCCCACCCATCCCATTTTATGGGGGCATGACTCACACATGGTGTGGAAAACACCCTTGGCCAGCTCCGCTTAGCTGTACTGGCTCCTTGGGAAAGTTAATTCTGGCCTAGCCAGAACCCCAGGACACAAACGTACAATACCCATGAATTTGGGTGGTCTCTCTGAGGAACTGTCTCTGATGCAGTAGAGCTACATCCTGATGTGAATGAAAAGCCAGATGTCTCCATAAATCTTCCCTCCTAACTACATATCTGAACAATTATTTTTATTTTTCTTAAATCCCATGGGACAACCTTTCCATCAGTCTACTTCCATTATGGTTTTGTGTGTGTGACAGTCACTAAACCCCATTTATATATTTTATTATTCTGAAACTACTTCATGTTATTCCACTGAAGAACAACAAAATTCTAAGGCAGGTGTACATTCTGCTAACCTGCATTAATTTTGTACATCATGCAGCTGTTCAAATAGATGGAAATGCAATTTTTTTCTCTTTTGAAGTAAAAACATCTGGTAGTGTGCTTAATGGTGATCCTTAATTAGTCAACAGATCACAGTCATACAGTATCTGACAAGATCATGCCAAAACCCAAATACCTTAGAAAACATGTTTAAGTATAAATCACTTCAGTTTCAGAAGGCTCATTTCTTCTATGTCTGAACGTAATGTGTGAAGAAAAGCTCAGTGAGAAAAATGTGGTAACATTCTTTTAGAACTAATACTGAGCTTAATATGAGGTATTGTAATTTTTGCAGTCCCACTCTGTATTTTGGAAGTTACAGCAGTGCAAAACACAAGCCATTGTTTATAACATCTCATTAGTTATATGTAATACTTCCAAATATCTGAAAAATATGTATGTATTTAATATGGAGCATAGGAATACAAGGAATGTTTTGATCACATCAGTCATATGTTCTCCAAACAATGTTTTTTTCCAAAGATATATCTTTACCTGCTGTTAAGTTACTGCGATCCAGTGGATTTATTAATTAACTAACTAAAATATCCTATTGTCAGCTTCTTGTCTCTGCTGACTGTTTTCTACACATAAAAGGACAAATAGCTTCATGGTCAAGAAAAGCTATAAAACGCTATTTAAAACTTAAATGGCGTTTCTTACTATGAGAAGGAATTTCCATTTGGGCACAAATATTTAAAACAAATGCATTCTTCATCAAATGCATAGAATACAAAAAATAGAAAGAGGAACTTATTTAATCTTATAGAAAAATGTATTGGTATCCTATTTAGAGAACTGAATATAAAAGTTGAAAAGTGTTATTCTTTAAAGCAGGGAAAAAACCCTTTATACATACACCTATATCACTGATGGATATATATGTGTGTGTGTGTGTGTTACTCATCTTTCATAAAAAATTAGAATTCTCAGGGGACAAAAATAAAAACATGAAACAAAAAATGCATCAGACACCTAAAGTCACAGGCCATACAACAATATCTTACTTACTATCATAAAGGAAAGCTACAGAGAATGCTGCTATCTGAAAGTTAATCATCGTGATTATTCCAAGACCTTCCCTGTAGAAAGTGATTTTACTCCTGTGCTGTGTGAAGATCATGATTTGTCCTAAAATTATCATTAAAACTATGAGAGCCGCTCTATCAAAGGACAACAGGAGATACATTTTATCTTACAATAATGCTTTACTAAACTTTAAATGAACCTCAAATATTTCACCTGCTACCAAATATTTTATCCTTCACAATAATATTATTATCTCTGATAGCAGTATAGGGACGGATTAGACTGCATCCCACTCTCCAAACTAGATCATATACTTTCCCTCCTTCCACTGAGAAGGAATTAAAAGTGTTAAGGTATTGCTTCAATAAAATCTTTCTCATCTGTCCTTTTTTAATAGATGATAGAATTAATTAGCACCTAATAACAACCCAACTTCATCAAGTTGAGGCATTTCACAAACACAGCGTTCACACTCTCATATGTACTGTATATATTGGCAACTATCATCACTCAGTTTCTGTTCTGCTTTCAAATACAACTCAGGGAATGGACGGTGCAACAGTTACTGCTGAGACTGGGACTACTAAGGATCAGTTTCAAATTCAGCCTTATGTCTAAACTGGGTCACTACGGATCCTAATGGGTGTTACGCATAGAAAAGCATTGATCATATGGATTTTCTTTTGTAGCCTATGTTTTCCATCTGTAAAACAGCAATAGTAATTCATCATATAATTTAATTTATCTTTTTACTTGTGAGCACTAGACAGTGCTATTTGTAAAATGCATATAACAGTGATGATGACCTGACACTGATATTTTGTAATAAAAGTAATAACAACAGTAATCTTTTTATAGTGAATCAAGTATTACATTATAAATGCAATTGAGAAACCGCCTGGAGTATAAATGCAATTACATACATGATTAATTATGAAACAATGTTCATTCTAAATTTGAGAATCACAGACAAAAATCTTTGAAGTTGGGAGGGACCAAGTTGTGAAGACTAACACTACCTCCCTTGTTTGACCATCCAAACAGGCAACGTTTTCTTATGTTTAAATGGAATTGTCTGTATTTCAGTTTGGGTTCATTACCTCATCTTCCCTGAAGCCAGGTTTCAAAGACACTTATATTTTAAGGAAGTGATATTCAAGTAAGCTTTTAGTTTGTTTCCCATGCTTCCTCTAACATCATGGAATTGTATTTTCTGACCATGTTTCTCGAATTCAATGACCACTGAAGAAAAAATATGGTCTTCCATTCGCTAGCAACAGAATATATTCTTGTTATAACACCTACTGCATTCTACTATACTTCAACAACTTGTTCGTGTCTCAAAACTTTAAATTCATTTTTCGACCCTTTAATCTCGAATTCTGATTGGGTTCTGCTTTCTGGTAGTTTGACAGGGTGTATCACTGAATTCTGTATTCTGCTTTATAAATGTTATAACTCAATCTGACAAGCTCTTGTCTTTATTTCTACAACAAAGATGGCTGATTGAGAAAGTACAAACACTCTCATTCCACTGCCATGTTCTATTTAAATAAAAAGATATTTTGAGGGTCCTGATCATTCCTCACAGAAATTACAAGGTCAAATTATTTCACATTACAAATTTTTATGGAAAAATTAGAAAAAGTCCAAAGTGTTATTGTACCCTAATGAGTGGTGACTGAGACTGAATTATTTGGGTTTTCCTTCACCTTGCATAATGATATGCATGTCTATGTACTGATGAGACAAAATATATTCTGCAAGCCTGTGTAGTGATCAAGATTTCCTAAATGACATTAATTTTCAGCACCTTGTGCAGGCAATTTCCTTTTTTTAATGACAGTCCTACGCTGAAAAGAATTGGAGTCCTAAACAGATTAGGTCTGGGTTGGATTTATGCTTGGGATTTTTTATGGAAATCACTCCATTGTTCCCACTAAGCCAATAAATCATGCAAGATGTTGGTCACAGTTGCAGAATGTGGCATAAAACGTGCACATATTTCTCTTGCTTATTGCCTGGGGGCAAAAAGATTAATAGGTTTCAATACTGTAATTCTAAAATGGACTTCCAGTACACTCCTTGAAGTAAGTTTACTCAGAACACAACTATAAGATTTTTTTAAATGTTTTAAGATTTTTTTTCTTTCTTAAGCAACAACATTTATATACTGAAACAAACACAAAATGCTTTACTCACATGAGATAGCTCTTAGAGATATAGTTTCCAGCCATGTAATACTGATTAAAGACATAGGCTAAACTTTAGACACTTTTTCCCAAAAAATTATTTCTTACTCTGTTATTGCTTTAAACTATCCAATTTATTTTGAAGAAGTGAGGGGATAGTTTCATTTGCCTCCTGTATAAAATCTTGGCTACTACTCCATTCCTAAATAAATAAAAAATAATGTGACCACAATGGTAGTTAACTTTCACTGCTCTGAACCACTCTTCTGCAATTCATTCTCTTGTGTCTGACATCTGATGGAGTCACTAACCTGTGCAGAATTAACACAAGTGTACATTGCAAGCAAATCGGAATAGGAATTGTTTATACCTGTGCTGGACAAGCATAAGCCAGAATGAAACTTGTTATATCTATTTATCACAGAAATACTAGGTTGGAAAACACTTTTGAGATCATCAAGTTCAACTGTACCCTACACTAAACCATATCCCTGAGCATCTCATCTACCCATCTTTTAAATACATACAGGGATGGTGACTCCACCTCCCTGGGCAGCCTGTCCCAATGTCAGATAACCCTTTTGGTGAAGAACTTTTTCCTAATGTCTAATTTGAACCTGCCCTGGTGCAGCTTGAAGCCATTCCCCCTCATCCTATCACTTGTAATTATGAGGATATCCAACAAAAGCCCAGAATGTATTTACTTCCAAAGGACAACAGCAGCAGGAGAGCCTCTCCCTCATCCTTGCAGGGTAACCCACCTGGGTCCAAACAAATGGGAAGGAGCACCACAAGCTGATTCAGAATGCCTTCTACTAGACATAAAAGGTTTCCTCAGAGAAAAATCTTTCTCAGATCATGTTCACATCTGTCCCTTCAGCTCCGAAATGTAACAGAAACAGCTCAAGATGCTGCCATTTTGAGACAGACTGGGAAATAAGACAGTGCAGTGAAGCTTTGCAATGGTTATAACGCTTCTAAAATCATATTTTGCATATACAGTTTGCATTAAATTTCAGTGTATAGACTAAAGCTATTTTAAGTCTCTGTGTGATCATTCATAACTTTAATGCTGCATTATATTATTGATCTAAGTATTAAGTGATTGATTTAACTCACGTTTAGCTGCATGAAACTAAATCAAAACATGATATTAATTCTGAAATACCAACATCCACACTAGGGCTTACACCAAAAGAATGAAGATATGAGTTCAGTACAGATTTCTAACATCTTCATATACTCTGTGACAAGCTATTCATTTAGGAGAGGCAATACAGATTAATTCCCTTGCCACAAAAAGGGAAAGCAACTTCTGGACACAGTGAACATATCATAATTACTCTATATATGCAAAACCAGAAACTATTTTCCACACTACAACTGAAAGTTCAAATTATTTATCAAGATGAAACAATATTTAGCTTTAATCAGAATTCCATTAAATATGGGTGAACCAGAAAGATCTTATGCTTATGCTGCTAAAAAAAAATAAAATTCAAATTTATTCATTAACAGTGGAACAATCAAAGTAACGAGAATTTATTGTATACACTTAGAATTAAAAAATATCAACAATTTTAGTCCATAGCTAGCTTATGTAAAAAAATAATTATTCTATTATCATAAATATGTGGATCTACATAAAGGCTATTTAACTAAGAAACATCCTTCAATCGTATTATCCTGAGTTTATAGGAATTATTATATTTTAGTAGTGTCTGAGCCTCATACTAGGATGACAGTGTAAAAAGTTTTCTATTATTCCTCATAGAGCAGTGTGTACACAGAATTAAAGACAAGTTGAAACATGTTCTGCAATTTCTGAATGTAGGAACCATGCTCCTATCCATGAGAAAGACAAAAGAAATAACACTATCATTATTACTGAGATATGACTAGAATAAAAAACCAAAACAAGCAAGCAAAGAAACAAACTGAAACCTGTAGCCTAACTTTTACAGGAATACATTTCCCTTACTGGCATTTGGAGGTTTGCAGATATAGTTCTTTATCTTTCCTAATAAAATCAATCCATGTGTACTTGAAACAGCATACATCAAGCAAACACCAGTCTAAGCCTCGCTTTTGTCAAAAGCTTTTGATCCAAAAAGACATCTCTAACTGGAAAGAGTCCTCATATCTTCTCTATGAGCCTTTCACAGACGCCATTATACAGAAAGTTGCCATGTGGTTCTGCTTATGCTCAGTATGGTTTTAATTATTTAATAATATCCAGTTTAGACTGCTGTATCAAGGCCCCGCTTTCAAATACTGCCTTTTGTCATTTCACCCTCTCCAGAGACTCATTTCAATTAAAAGGCATTTCTCACATCATAAAATACCATTGAACACTTTTGGTGAAAGACCCAGTATATTTTTTCTATCAGTATTTATTTATTTCAGCAATAGAGCATCCCTGTAGGCGAACCGATTACGTGAAATAGAAGAGATAAGCTTGCTGGGTTTTTTTCTGAGAACCTACTAGTTTACTTTTTCTTCCATTTCTTCTTCCCAAATCCATCTACAAACAGGAACCCTCCCTCAGAGGGTCCAAACACAAATATGAGCTTCTTTAAAAGTAACCAAAAACTGAAGCTACTGGGCAAATAAAAATAAAGCAGAAATTAGCACACAAACCATAACAACCGTAATAACTACTACAGTAGTTCCACATAGAAGAGGTGAAAGATCGTGTCACTGCTTTGTCCTTGAGTTTCCACACAGGTGATTTATTTTTTCAACATCTGTCACCTCTCAATCATTATGGTTTCATAACACAGAAAAACCTTAGAAAAAGCTCAGCATACAGTGCATTGATCCCTGAAGCAGTCAGCAGAAAATGAACACACATTGACTAACGAGTGGAATAATGGCTTTGTTGACAATCTCAGTGACGTTCAGCCTCTACAACTAAGTGCATAGAGAGATAAAAAGATGGAGATATGATGAAAATCATCACCCTATCCCCTCTCTTATCTGCTTTGCACAATCATTCCCCTTTAGTCACATACATGGCCAGATGGCCACAGATCAAGGATGGTACGTCACTTCTGTTCGCAGCACTTTCTTTGCCCCTCTGGTCATAGATGATATGAAAAAACTTTAATAGTCAGAAAAATCTATTTACCTTGTCAAATGGTACTATAGCTTGTTGTAATAATTAATAATATTACACCCCTCTTCACCTCCTAATTAAATTCAGATGAAATCAGCAAATTCACAGTGGACTTATGGTACAAATTTATCCTTGTAAATATTGTACGGCCCCATGAGTATTATATAACCACCAATATGCCAGTTGCACACGACTTTTCTAAATATATACGTTGCTTAAGAAGACCAAAAAAAAAAGAAATAAACATTTGTCTAGCTCTATCTATCTATTAACTTTACCCAAGGCAAAACTGGGACACCAAAAAAGTAGCTAGTCTTACCTCCTTATTTCAGTTTCAGTTACTTAGTGCTACTAGACACTAACTGGATAACAAAGATAACGTATTCATAATGTATCAGGTAGTATTATTCAATTTTTTATGCAAGTGTACAAAATATCTTGTGGACTTCACTAGATGACCATCCACGTGCAAGGAATATTAATTCAAGCTGTAGCAGATAACAGGATCATGACTAAAAGAGAATCTAATCTTATAAAAGGAATGGCACAGTGCTTAACTCATTTACCCTAGCAAAATGAAGGTTAAGAGAAGATAAGAGTCTATAAATATATTGGCTGGCTAAAAGTAGAAAGATACAGGGAACTTTTAATGTAAATGACAGTGTCATAAAATCAAATGTGCATAACCTAACACATTTTAATCATAAAAACAGAAGATGACTTCTGAACATTAAAATGTTGAATTTTCTGCAATAGCCCTGACCTAGAAGTGGGGACATCCATCCTTTCTAATCTATAGGCAACTAAATTCAGGGAATATAATTTGTTAAACAGGTGCTGAGGTTTAGCCCCATCGGGCAGCTGAGCATCATGTAGCTGCTCACTTGTTTCGTCCCCCACAGTGGGTGGGAAAAATGGTTGTAGGGGGAGAAAAAAAAAGGGAAGACAAAGACAGACCTTGTGGGTTGGGATAAGGACAGCTTACTGGGACAGCAAAGGGAGGGAGAACTAACAAGAACAGGACTTAGAGAAAAATCTACAGAACTGGTGATTCACAACACAGTTTTTTGCCCAACTGCAAAACTCAGACCGTACAGCTCAGAAGCTTCTGGAAGCTGGACTATCCCTGAGCCACAGGCTCCTGCCCCACCAGCCCCCCTTTATGCTGGTAAGGAATACCACCTTTGATTATCTTGGGTTACCTGACTGGCTGCGTTCCCTGCCCACAACCTTCTCATTAGCAGGGCAGTGTGAGAACTTGAAAAGTCCTTGACTGCTTGGCAACAAAATATATTAGGCACATTAAAATACATTCAAATACAAATGGTTTCAATACAGCCTGAAACACTTGGGTAAAAAACCCCAACGGTTCCACAACTATTCCTACTTGTATGATTATTTACTTTAGTAGCTTCTACTACTACTTATTTCTCATCACACGTGGATTTACTGATAGAGTTGTTACGGAAGGATACAATGATGTGTGTGCACACTTGAGGGGGTGTTGAAATACTTCAGGCATTTTTTTTTACTGATTACATGACAAACAATGTAAGCTGAACATAGAAACATGTTCTAACTACGTTTTATTCATTGAGGGTTTGTTCTCTCTTTATTTTCTATTAAATATTTCAAAATAGTGGTGCAGCTAAACTACAATAGCAATGCTAACACATATTAAAAGGACAAAAATATTAACGTTCACTAGAACCTAGAACAACAAATTGGTTGAGGGAGAAAACAGAATGGGATATAGAAACACATTGAGATTTGAACCCAAAATTTGATGAACACCAAATACAGATTTGTCACAGTGTCAACATTCAAAGATAGCACTTCATGATCTATCCAGCTAGATATTTCTGATCATATGAGATTATGAAGAGTATATTAGTAATATATCAAAGACAAGATGCAGATAGAAAGAAAGGTGCCATTTCTTTTCCTTGCTATAGAAATATTTTGTGTTTCATCTCAGAGATTCACTTTATTGACTTTGCAAAAAGTAAATGCCTAACCCTGTCTGAATCCAAAGAAAATAGCACTGCTGATTTGTATAATTGCACTGCATTTTCAACACATTTCCTTGTCCTTATGTGTGCTAGCACTCTATTTGCTTTCATTGCTCTGCTGTACATCAAGCTTTTCCATATACTCATTATCTATCTGCTGCAATAGACTGGGTCCAGGTAACTTTGAATTTAACAATGCATATCAGCATATTCTGCTTCCTTTCATGATCAATGATACAGGTTGTAATTTTATTCAATGGACATTAACATTTTTTTTATACATATATAGAAAGTTATATATACATATCATTTCATTGGCCTTTCATTCACACCGTCGCCTAGCTAGCCAAATATCAAGTTTAAAAGATCTGGATGGATGGACACTGAACATCTGGAGAATGTAACCAACTGCATTAAAACTGTTTACTAAACTATTTTCAGCTTACAACTTTGTAACAATTCTGTTACTGCTTAGGATGCATTGGAGGATGAACATGTAAACAGGGCAGTGAAGACTGGTCAGTTCTCCAAAGAAACAGAAATAGTAGGTCTGAGGAGTATGTACTGGCCTTCCACCACTTATAAGCATATATTATCTTCATAAGAGAATCATTTATTTGACATAGAAAAGAAATGTAAAATGTAATTGTAATTTTTTCTATTACTTCTTGTTTATTTACATGTTTTGTTTTTTTAAAATTATTTATACGCCTATATATAAACAGTGACAGTTTTACTATAATTTCAGTATGTCATCCAATTTTTTGGAAATGTCTCTGGAGTCTTGAGCAGTTAAAGGGAATAATGAAGTGAAGGGGCCATATCTGTCTGCAACTATGTACTGCTACAAACCCAACTATGTTTGAAGTCCTGTGAAAATAGTCCATTCTACTGCTCTGGTTTATACTCCTTGAGATGGGGAGGAAAAGTTGGAATACAGCTTTGGAGTCCTTCACGTTTTTATGTTAAGATCTTAGATTGTCTTACTCTAGTGGGTTTTTTTACTACATAGATGGGGCTGGTGGTGGGAAGATATTATAACAACCTTGTCTAGTGAACAAAATTCCCAGGTAAAATGAAACACAGTTTTGTTTTAGTTGAATTTGTAACTGACTTTTAAGCATTAATGTAATTTATCACAAAACCACAGCAACACTGTCAAACCCTTCCACCCATCAGGTCTTGATCTCTTCCCCCATGATGTTACCTGTATTTTAGTTAAATAACACATTGGAAAGAGTTGTCTGAAGCAGATTTCCCAAAAATACAGTATATTCAGTTTCTGAATCTTTATACTAAGTGCCATGGGCAAAAGAGAAGTGAGGTGATAAAGTGTCTCCAGACACTTTGTCATGGAAGAATACAGGAAAATAAGAATGTGACCCAGAAAGATAGATTCCTACTCCAAGGACTAACACAGGCTTAGGGGTCCAAAAAACCCTGTCCCAACATATATTGTGACAACAACCTCTGGCAACAGTTGTATACAAGGGCAGCATTTTCAGTTATTTTAAAATAAAAAGTAAAAAAATCCAACCCAGCTATAACAAACATCTCTCTTTGCAAGTAAAGAGATTAAAGGTTAAAATAAAAACAATCCAATGTGCAATATTTATATTATAACCTTGTCGGGATTAAACTAACACAACTTACAGATAAGAATTCTTGGTAGTAAAATGACAAAATGCAGTTGTATTTTGTTTTTCCTCCTAAAGAAAAAGTTGTTGCGTACGTTCTTTCTACCCATCTGGTAGAAACATGGTTTCAGGAAATAGCAGAGACTCAAGTTGAGAAACTATCATAAAGACAGGCTATGTTACAAACACCCATGGATTATTTTAACCATTCCTTTGTTCAATTTCCCTAGTACTGTTTGAAACATTAATTCATATTGCATACTTTTCTTACTTTCTAAAGTACCTATTCATGACATGATATTAAAATCAGATAAGTTTTCTTGATGGGTAAACCTTAGTCCTCTTCACTAGCAGTAGTATGTTCATTCTTTTGACGTGCTGTTGTGGTTCCACAGCCCCACGTTGGGCGCCAAAAAATGTGATGGTTTGAGCCCTGGCCAAAGGCCAGACGCCCACCAAAATCAGTCTGTTACTCCCCTTCTTAGTTGGACAGGGGAGAAAAAAACATAACTGGGCGGCTCAAGAGACAAACTCGTTAATGACGCGGGCAAAACAGACTCAACATAGAGAGCAGAAGAGAAAAGTTATCTAATTTATTACACCACGCTAAAGAGAAAACAGTGAAAAAAAAACAGAGTCAGGAGTGCAACCAACAATCTTGAAACAAATGCAAACCAGGCAAACACTTTTCCCCCCCACTCCCTCCTTAGCAGGCTTTAGTTAGAAGTTTGCTCCCTTCTTCCCTCCCGGTCGCAGCCCAGGAGGGGCAGGGACTGGGGAAAATGGGGGTCTCGGTAACACCTTCCCCCCACCCCTCCATTCTAAAGCAGACTTCCCTTTCAGCCATGATTTTGCTCCCTTCTTCCCCTCTCCTGCTCGCAGCACAGGACAGGGGCGCAGGGACTAGGAGATGGGGGCTTTAGTCAGTCCCTTGCAAGATGGTTTCCTTCTCGGCCGGGATGGGGGCATCCGTTCCACACAACCTCCCCCTGCTGCACCGTAGGATCTCACCCACAAGAGCCAGTCCTCCACGAACTTTCTCCAAGGCAAATCTCTTCCCACCGGGCTTCATCTCTGCTCTGGCAGGCAGCAACAAATCACAATGTCTCTCAGTCCCAGTCCCCCACGGGGCTATAGGCCTCCTCCAGCAAACCTGTTTCATTCATCTCTGTAGGTCGCTTGTGCTGGCAGGGGCTCATCCCACCGTAAGTCACGGCATCTTCTCTATGTCTCCCCCGGCTCCATGCAGCGTGGAGCCGAGCCTCTCCACCGGGCAGGTCGGGTCTCTGCCTCCTCCATGGGTCCTTTCCTCCGGCTACTCCAGGTGCTTCTGCTCGGGCTGCAGGGGCAAACTCGCCTGGGTACCTGGGCGCGCCTACTCCTCCCCCAGCCTTCCCGGCCTTTTGTGTCTGTCAACTGATTACATTCACATGCAAATATACATCACAATTCCCTTAATGGGCCAAACTTTGCGGTCTTCCTGGCACTCCAAGTTCTGGTTGGAGTCTTTGTCTCCCATATGTGATTCCCAGAGGCGCTATAAGCAGGCCTGCAGAAGATTCCAGCAGCCATTTTCTGCCGGACCTGGCCCTCTCAGTAGAACTGCAACATTCCACCCCTCGCCTCTGCGAATCACATATATGAGAATTGTGCTTAAAATCCCCATCCCAACAGAAATCCTCTACAATTATTACACCAACCAGCTCTGTTCAGTCTGTTCTGCCCGTTCCTTCATGTCTCAAAATTCCTCGAGCCATGCCCCACGTTGGGCGCCAAAAAATGTTGTGGTTCCACAGCAAAAGAAAAACTGGGGACCACGTGTTCAGCCCTCCTCCGGAGAAAAGGAAAAAAAACACAGGTTGGGATAAGGGTAATTTACTAAAATATAACAGGGATAACAATAAACAACACAACCTTTGCCGGGATGAACAGCTCAGATCGCGCGCGCCTCCCGGACCGGACCGCGCGCCGACTCGCAGCCGTTACAAAAGCCCCGCGCCAAGCCGCGTCGAGCCCCGTCGCGAGCGCACAGACCTGAGTCGAGAGGAGCGAACCCTGCCACAGCTGCCCGCGTCCCGAACCGCGCGCCAAAACTCAAAACGCCCCCTGCTTTTATACTCAGTATGACGTAACTGGCATGGAATGATCCTATTGGCTAATTTGAGTTCACCTATCCCGAGCCCATCATGTTAACCCGAATGATCCTATTGGCTAATTTGAGTCACCTATCCCGAGCCCATCATGTTAACCCCTTCCTGAAACCAGGACACCTGCTTTTACTCTGTTACCCCTAAATCAGAAACAAGTCTTCTCTTGCTCTCAGAACATACGAAATGACCATACACCTGCCTTTAACAAAACCTCTCTGCATTGTGAAACAGAAATCAAACCAATTCCATATTCAAACCTTTTTCTGCATACTGATTCAGCTCAGAAATATGATAGTATCAGTTTGGAATATTAGTTTTGTTATACTGGTGTCTGGCACATACAGGTTCACAGGGCATCCAAGGTATTTATGGTTTCAGCTCTCAATAACTAATAATAGTCTCAATAAATAATAACAGTTGTCCCAGGCCCATTATGGTAACTTAGAGAAAAGATAAGGGGCCGTGAAGAAAAATGTCATTAGGAAGAACTTTCGATTTTATTTATTTTTAAAAAATATAATAAAGGAATATAAATACTAATCTAATGGGCATGGCAAAGAGATGATAAAATTTGTATTGTAAAATTGCTTGATTTTGCTTCTTCATGCATTTTGTAGAAACAATTGTCAAGCTCAATGGAGTGATGCTGGCATACTGTCATGTTCCAAAACACAGCTTTATCTCCTAAATTTGTAGAGAAATCAATAGCTCTTTTATTTGTATATGCTCTGATTTTAATCCATCTGGGGGGTACTATATATTCCTGTATGCTGACATACAATGTAGAAAAACCTTTGAAACTCTAACAAAGGATGTGAAAGACTTTAACGTGATTTCAAGATTTCACCTGAAGAAGGTTTGAGGGGTACAATGTTCTGATGTCAAGATATACACACTAGGTGCTAAACAGTAAAAGAGGCACACTGGATATATTTCATTCTCCCTTACTGCTCTTTAAAACATTCCACTAGGTAGCAAAATATCCCAACCCATAAATAACAAACTTTTCCACATACTACTGAGTACACTCATCTGTGTTTAGCATTTTCAATTCTCAGCAATGCTGATGATATCACAGAGTCAAATATTATGGCTGGATATCTAAATGCTGAATAACTGCATGACTAAATACATCTGTGTTCATTAAGGCTAAATCAAGGATAATCAACATTCCTGTTTGTACAGCAAACAAACTGCTACTAGCATTATGGAGAATTTAGGTCTTCCCAAATTCTTCTGTTTCCATATCACATTATGGATTATCAGTTCTCTTGCAAGGCTTGTTCTGAGGTATCAGATCAGATATGGCTAGTGGAACTGAATCAAGAGACCGAGACGTAAGTGTGTGTCTCTGAAATGACAATCGCACACTCTTGCTATAGTTTGGTTTTTTAAGCACAAAGATAATGAGCAGAATTTTAAGTGTTATTACCTAAGCTTGAAGCATTGCTTTTACATATCTAGAAACATTGCTGAAAAATTACATAGGGACAAAAAGCATAACAAGCATAGCACTTTGGCTACTGATTATCTATTGCATATACCTTCATGGATCACAGAATGACTCACAGAGCTAAAATAATAACTGTAAAAATATCTCAATATCATGCAGGATTGACATCTCTGGAGACTTAAATTTTCTCTTCATCCACAGAAGAGAAACAGTGTAAGTAGCTGTACTACAAGTTTTTTCTCACTACCACCCACTTGGAGAGACTATTGTTAAGGGTAAAAGACTTCTCAATTTTATAGGCTCGTGCCTACAACCTTGAGTCATCTATGCCCTCTTTTGATGGGTTGATAAGCACTTGCAGTTCAAACTGACTTTCAAAGAAATGAAGGGCAACTTGAAACTAGGGAAACGGGAGAGGCAAGTCAATTCCAGACATCTTGTAATAAAAAGAAATCATTTGTTTCTCAACTGAGATCACAAAACAAAGTAATTCCTATTAGGTACTTAATGCTACAAAAATGGGTGGGAAACATAGTACAATATTTTGGAAAACATATTGCAAGAAAAAGACACTGATTGTATCAGTTTTGTAGCCAAGGGGAAGAACACTTAAATACCAGTCTACATATTATTTGTGTTAGTTCAATTAAACAATCACCTATGCTGATTATTTAAAATGTAGATAATTTCTTATTAAGTGAATATGAGACTGTGTTTCATTACTGAGATATCAGTGCAATCAAATGAAATGCAAGAAAATAGTAGCCATGAAAGCAAGTTCAAGCCCAACTTTAATCCTCTAATTTAAGAAAGTCTCACAAGTTTTCTGCAACTTTAAAAGTACAGACTGAAGCTTCCTGTCTTCTGCAACTGTGCTAAAGTAAAAAATACCACTCAGGAAAATTATCTGGTATCAATCTGTTAAAATTGCAGCCATAATGATATTTTAAAGAAAATATATATTCATTTTCTCAAAACCAGTAAGTACATCAATACTGAAAATTCCCTAAAGAAAATGCAACCATATTTATCTATTTTAAGATTAAACTTTGATCAATATAAGTCACCTGCTGTGAGCAGGAGGTTGAGTGTAGCTGATTTTCCTCCTGCAATCAGCTCTGGGGACACCAACTTAAGAAGGACATAGACCTGTTGGAGCAAGTCCAGAGGAAGGCCAAAAACATGATCAGAGGGCTGGATCACTTCTATGAAGACAGGCTGAGAAAGTTGGGGGCTTTCAGCCTGGAAAATAGCAGGTTCAGGAGAGACCTTATTGCAGCCTTCCAGTACCTAAAGGGGCTGGGGAAGTACTACTTACAAGGGCATGTAGTGATAGGACAAGATGTAATGGCCTTAGACTGAATGTGGGTGGGTTTAGATTAGATATTAGGAAGAAATTCTTCCCTGTGAGGGTGGTGAGACTGGCACAGGTTGCCCAGAGAAGCTGTGGCTGCCTCCTCCCTGGCAGTGTTCAAGGTCAGGTTGGATGAGATCTAGTGGAGGGTGTCCCTGCCCATGGCAGGGGTGTGGAACTAGATGATCGTTAAGATCCTCTCCAACCCAAACTATTCTATAATTACACAATTATTTAATTTTATAAGTATTTCAAAAGCATACATCTATATAGATACAAAGATGCAGCACCACCCCTCTGTAAAAAACACTAATTGAGATTAAACTTGCCCCTGTGGTAAATGTGAAATTATTTAATTATAATTCAAATTATCTAAATTGAATAGCTTCTATTTCAAAGACTCACTTGCATGGTGCTAAGAAGCTCATTAAATTCAATTAGCAGTAGTGCACGGCTGTCATGCTTCCTTTCTGAACCAAGGTATTATTATAAAGTTCTTCAATTATTTCCCTGTAGGGCATTATTAATGCTACTTACCACACAAAATAAAAGCTTAGAGTAATCTTAAAGATTTATTTACCTTTTCTCCTCTTCTTAGACATTTGGTCTCAAATAAAAGAAATGTTAATGGAAACATGATAATGCCTTAAGTAGATTCAAAGCAGAAGTAACTTATGAGAAGTAGAAACATGCTATAATTACTAAAAATCAAAAAATCTCAACAGATAATCTGAACGACAACAATACAACAGTATGTCTCTACACAACAAAAATGAAATCTATAATGATTTACTTGCAAGAACTCACATTTTTCTGATGTCCACTGTACACAAAGAGGGTTCATCTGCTGTAAAAGCATTTTAGCAACCTGTATTCATTATGCATTATTGAAATCAACCAATTGATTTAAACTAGATTCATATACCTCACACCTAAACCCTTCCAGTCTTCCTGTGACAATGATGTCCATATAAGTTACAACATTCACATGCCTACAGATAATACAGTTTTACGTGTAAAAGTTTGCATTGCACTGACAAGCATGTCTATGATGGCTTGTTCACTTCTAGCTGCTGAAGAACAGAAGCAGCTTCTCACAATGTCAGACTGTGAAGCAGAAGTGACAAATGCATGAGAACGGAATATTACTAAATGCCTTATTCTGTCAAGTGTCTGTATTTAAAGTTACACTTTACCACAGAAAAAAATGAGTCAATATATATTGGAAAAGTTGAGGTGTCTGAGAAAGGGCTGGTGGAAATAGTAATTAATAGAATAGACCAGTATCCGCAATTAAAAGGAAATGCATTCATGGTGTAAGAAGAGCTGAGATTCCAGCCGTGTCCTGCCTTCCTGCGCTCTGGGTATGATGGAGGGACTATTACTGGGAAAAAATTTCAAGGATGGTATAGCTGATGAGTGACCATTTGAAAATACCCATGGAGACTGTCTTGTTGGTGCTACTTATATCCATAGCTATGACTTGTGACAAGTTCCTTTTCTTTTTTCTTTTTTAAGGGATGATGTGGTTGTGTTTATTAACTGTCATTAACACAAGGGCTGATCCTCAGGTGAAGAAAATTTAAGAAACATCGCTAGTGATGATTAAAAAACCTGCTGGGCACATGAGACAAACTTGTCAAAACAGTTACTCAAGTCAGAGACGCTGAACGCTGCTTTTGGCCACAGGGCAAAAAATATTCAGGCTCCAGTTTGTGTTTACTCTACAAGGGAAGGAGAAAAGGACAGAAGGGTGCACAGGAAAGTAAGCTTTGGCTTCATCTGAAACATATTCTTAATTTTTTCTGTCATTACTGTTGTAATACTGGAGGGGAAAAAAGTGTTGTGACATGGATGACTGAATAACTGAATAATCAGAGATGTCTAGGGTCTTATGTTGTATGTGTTGTCTATGACAGCTGTTTGATTCCTAAATGATAAGCAGAGGGAAGGGCACCACCTGCTGAATCACATATGCCACTAACAGGAAAATTTTAGTTCTCTCACAAGTTTCATCATCCAATGTCTAATCCTGGGGTTGTTTATCCCAGGTGTTTTTAGAAGTCTACTTCCACAATGTTCACTTGAATAAGCACTGGAAAATTAGCATAAAACCATATTTTGGCAGAAAGTACAGCAATATCCCTGAAGACCTTGTTTCTTCTCTGTATACCTTTGAATCAGTTCTCTGTGAAACTGCTGACCAAACACATTAGCAATGCTATGTTCATGAGCAGTGCTCACTGCTGTATGTTAAGGGACTCAGAATCCTGGCAGGTGTTTGTTACAAGCTTGGGGGGAAATATTTCTAGATGGATTCTAAAAACAGTGATTAAAGCTTTTTTTTTTTTAACCTTTTTTTTTTCTTCCCTACAGATACACTAGAGTCAGCAGATTAGAAGGAAGGGCATTACACTCTGACAAACAGGTCATGGTTGGATGACAGTCTGAAAAAGTTTTGCATTCTCCTACAAACTGTTGTTAATATTTGTTATCTTCAGCTTCTTTCCATTCCTGGTGCCATTTTAAAGTTGAGAAGGACAGGAAGAGTATCATAAGAAATTTTTAAGTAATAGTGGGTTAGATGTGTAGAGCTGAAAATGAAAGACAAAGGAAAGTGATCTATTTAGCAACCCTACCTCTGCACCTGTTCTACTGCTCTGGAAATCAGAATGGAAAGATATGAAACAGAATTTTTATTTTTCATCCTTGTCAAAAGCAACTGCAAAAGTCTGTTTATGAATGTATCAGTCCATTTTTCCTGAGATTATATCTATGCTAGTTTTCTCTGGCTCTTCAAGAATCCAAAATTTGTCTGGAATCCTGTATCTAGAAATTAGTTTTGTACTTTGGACCAAAAGGACACTTTTTTCCTTGTCAAAAGAACAAAAAATTGTACATACTTTTAAAAAATACGTGCATTACATCTTCTTTGAAGAGGCAACATTAGATATCAAGTACCTCTTAAAATAAGATCACTACTATTAATTTAAAATGCACAGAAAGGTGTCAGGAGTGAGCATCTAGACACTTCAGAGGAAATCTTAGGCCTAATTACTTCAACAGTAACACTATTATTGACTTAATGGAACCAAGACCACTTGAGGTTCAAACTGTGGGTCCTCTTCTGTCTCTTTCCACAGGGGTGCAGTTTTCTGTGACCCCACATTCGTTTTGGCACAGCACAGGTGCATAACACTGGCAAAGACTCTTTAGAAGCCTGTTGCCTTGCAGGAAGAACTGTGACACAGTACATAGCCTAAAGCTATGCAAGACATAAAAGATAAAGCTGCAGACAGGATTGTTAGCAGCTCAAGGATTCAAAAGAAAAAAACCCAAACAAACCCAAACCCAAGGATGGGGGTAGGGGAAAAGAAAATCTAAGGGGAAAACTGGAGTTTGAACATGGCAATTCAGGTACATCACAGATTATCACGATTCAAAGACCACCAGCAGCTGGACCTTTCTCACCCAGCCAGCAAAGATTCACTATGTGCCTCATTGAGGGTGATGAAGAATATTAGCGGTTAGCCTAGTAGACTGCTAGTTCTAACTACTTTCTTTGTGTCTCAGCCAGTAAATGATTGCTTTCTACTTTGAGCATACCCTGCTTGCAGTCTCTTGAAAAAGTAATCCAGAGTGATCCAGAGTGTAACTCTATTTCCAATGGATCTTTTCCCTTTTTCTCA
This sequence comes from Hypotaenidia okinawae, assembly GCA_027925045.1. Classification (NCBI taxonomy): domain Eukaryota; kingdom Metazoa; phylum Chordata; class Aves; order Gruiformes; family Rallidae; genus Hypotaenidia; species Hypotaenidia okinawae. The sequence continues at coordinate 12,644,861 of BSDF01000006.1, forward strand.
ACACAGATTATACCAAGGTCTCCATGGCATGCCTCAGGTAGCAAAAATTTTAATCAGTCCTCATATCAAATTGATGACAGTTTTACTGAAATTAATCAGTCTGCAAAAATTCAGGTTTTTGTAGTATAAACACCCAAATAAAGCATGCATTTCACAATTTGAGTCAACACCAACAGAACGGTGCAATCCTAAACGTACAAGATTAACAACAGAAAAAGATATTAACCTACTTGGCTTTTTTTCTTTTGGGCTGGAATTAATAGAGAAACACTGCAGAGAAGGAAGAACAAAGATGGATGGTTGTTCTTTAAAACGCATAATTCAATCGCACTTTTTAAGGTCTCCATATTACACATGCTGTTCTTCGCTTTCACGGAAAGTAATAAAGACATTATATATAAACTGAAAAATGAATCAATTATATAGACAAAACAGACCATTTAAATGGTCAGTAATTCCCTTCTGTTGTCAGAAGACAAAGGCTTACAATTTTCTTCCATATAATACCTTCTAAATTGTGATAATGTCATCAAGCTCTTTAAAATGCAGAAGAGAAAGGGCTGGAGAGGAAGTAATTCCAGTGCTATATCCTAGTATTGAAATGGACTGCTGCCAACTGTAAACATACTTAATTCATGTTTTGTTATAACAGAAGATGAAGGCCAGTTGTTAGATACATTATATGGTAACATGTAAGTGTTGCCAGTACTTTATAGTTCTGTCATATTCAACAAAGTATAACAGAATATATGACATTTAATCCAATTGCTCCCTCATCTTCAGAAAACCATCTCACCCGGTTTTAACAATAATTTTTTGCTCCTTTGAACTTTGCATAGCAAATATCACTCCTGGAGAGTGAAGTATATTGTACCAAGCTTCCTCTCCTGAAATCACCTGTGTAATTATCAACTAAGTTGTGAAAAGAGTTCTGAAAGAAGAATCTTGGGATGGGAGGTGGCAGAGAGTAGTGAACATTAGGACATCATCTGGTAGCTCCTGAATGCATCAGGTGAAACAGAGTACCTTTAAAACACCTAGAAAGGAAATAACTAGAAAATTATTTCTGAATTTTGAAAACTCAATTAAAATTTCAAACAAAATATATTAAAATGTCTATTTAACAGAGATTCCAGCTAACTATTATCACAGAATCACAAGGTTGAAAAGACCTTTAAGATCATCAAGTCCAAATGTTCCTATCCTATGCTAAACCATATTCCTAAGTACCTGATCTACCCTTTTTTTAAACACATTCAGGGATGGTGACTCAACCCCCTCCCTGGGTAATCTGCTCCAGGACCCTTCAGTGAAATTTTTTTCCTAATATCTAATCTGAACCTACTTCTCTTTTGCTTTGTTGTTCTTTCCCAATTTAGAATTATAATCTAAATTAATGATGTATAGGAATCTTCACAGGAAATACACTTAATTGATCTATGTAGCTTTTCATTGCCATTTTAAAAATCAACATGCAGAAAGAATAAGCAAACAAACAAACAAAAACCAAGAAAACAAACCCACAAGAAGCTCTAATGTATTGCCATTGTCTGCTGCTAATGAATATTGACCACAATTACAAGCATTCTAAATTCTAAATTAATTTCCCATTTAAGGAAAGCATGATTTTTGTGCTGGAGGCTTCAGGTTTTATTAAGTACAATGATCAGCCGCATCCCCGATTATACGATGGAACATCACAGAACTCATGAGTGAAATAAATATTCTAAAGCACTTAGTACTATTCACAGACCCACACACTGCAGGATGATCTAAAAATTCCCTAAGGCAATTTTTACTGAAATCAGTGATTCATTTTTTTCAGCCTATATAAATCACTTGGCATTCATAATTTGGAACCCAAAAATCCATTTCCTTTCTGTCAGGATCTAACTATTCTGCTCTAGGAACAATAATTATATTCCCCTGTCTATATATAATGGGTGTCCCATTCTAATGGATAACCTCTCTTTAGCATGGAAACCAAAATACTCCATCAGTCAAAGGAAGAGGTAGTCTCTTACTCACGCATATTTAATGTCCTTCCAATGTACTACTGGAAAAAAACCACAAACCCAAAAACGCTTCATAAGGAAATTTCTGTACTCTCGGGATTTGTTTCTTTTTTATCCTGAAATGTACATACTTTATGGAAAGGCCATTCCCCATCAGAAAATCCTAATCTTGACATGAACCCGGATTGTCAAAATCAAATAAAATAGTTGTGATTCTTTGGAAGATCAGGACTTTTCTGGATCAGGATAAAATATCTTGCTAAAGAAGATTAGAAATTTATTCATGAATGTGAACAAGAGGACTCTAAGGAACAGCATGGCCATGTTTCTGTGAGCTAAAGCAACATGATGCTTATCATCACAATAATTTTGTTAAAATGGGATTAATTTTTATTTAATGTTTTTAACTTGAGACGTTAATTCTTAACGTTGACCACGTAAAGAATTTAAGAAAGTGAGAGCCTATACAGCTTTGGTGTCTACCCTCAGAAACATAAGTTTTGAGAGAAACATATGCAAAACTGATTTAATGAAAACACAAAAGAAGTAGTCAAAGGATTAAAGGAGCAGTGAAAAGTATTTAAGTTCTAGCTGGCATAATTAGCAGCAGCGCAATAACATTAATAGGAGAAATACATAGAAAAGTATGGCACAAGGTTAGGGTGAAGAGGCAAAGGTTTCCTAAATGGAAGGAAGAAAGGAATACAGTGAAAGATTTTACTTCTTTGCTTTTTTTATGTACTTCTAAACAGGGACTCCCTTCCCAGCTAACAATGAATTTAACTGCAACATGCAAGACCATACCACATGTTCAGAACTGTGCTATATCATTAATTTTTAATATTCTCAAGCGAATGGGGTGATGGCAGACTACTCACTTCAGTCTTGGCAATGTGGAGATTCCTTTCAAGGCAAACTTATATATCACATTAAATTTTGTATTAAGCATTTACAATTCATTATTTTGATTATCATTATAAGAATTATGAGCTCTCTGTAAAAAGTCATGTGCCAACATCAGGATAAACTAGTAGTCAGCTATACTAACAATGTTAGTCATTTTTTTGACATCAGTTTCATCATCCTGCATGTGACCCATCCATTTATACTGCAAGATAATTCACTAACATTAGTAGATGTAAAGATCCTACAAGTTTTAGTTTTATTTGAAATTTTCCCTGTCTTTTCTACAAAATAAATTTGCATACATTCCATTCTCTCTTCCATTTTGTATTCTCTCTTTCTTCCCTTCATATTTCCCTTAGCTCCCTTTTTCAATTTGAGTGGAGTGACTCTTCTGGCCTCCTTTAGTAGAATTCAAATCCAGTAACGCTTGAGCATGAGTAAAGTATCTCTCACAGCCTGGGGAAGTTGGAAGGCTTACCCTGTACAAAGGCTACTACCTCTCATCAAAACTGCTTTTCTTGCTTAATAATGCCTCAACAAAAAAAAACATCATTGTGAAGAAATAATAAAATCAGTGTGCATCAAAAAAAGCTTCATCATCAGCAAACCGACTTTTCCTTAATGGACAATGTGTAACTAAAATACAACATTTCATTATTATTGAATCAAAGGGACTTTGTGACCCTTCAGATAGTTCTGTTTTATCACATGCAACTCACCAGAAAATACGTTCAGGAACCTGCTAAGCTTGATAGGCTGTCTTTCATATTATTTGCTTTAAAATCAATCACATACCTGGCTAACAAATGTTTTTTGGTTGAGTATAGGTAGGGAATAGAAAGGAAAAATAAGAAGAAAGCCACAAATGTGATAACAAATCAGCAACAATAGGCCTCTTATTGTTGTCGTACAATTAAACATACTCACTTAGAAGCAAGCGCTGATAAAAGACTGCAGGTAGCAAACTATAACAAACTATCTTTAAGTACTCTTTGAAAAGAAACTCAGCAGTTTGACATATGGTTTGAAACAGGAAAGAAAGGGAGGGAAAAAGAGGGGGGTGGGAAGAAGAGAAGGAACAAAGGAGGAGAGGATGAGAAAAAGTAAAATCTTCATAGGAAGATCAAATATTTTGATGACAAGATGCACAATTATGATTAGTCAGGCATTTAAAAACTATATCACAAAAGCCCATGGAAAAATTTGTCTACAAAGACTGTTTGCTATGCTAAAAGAAAAAGACAACACCACAAATCTAACCCCTAACTTATAAAACTAAACCTTGGCTCCATTTCAATCCAAGCAAAATTTCTACTGAGAAGAAAATTTCTGTCAAGTTTTAAATATTACAGAGGAACTTAAACTTTCCTCAGAGCATTCAAAATCTGAGGTTTTTTTAATATATATTCACACACTAAATATTCTCTTCTAAAACTTCACTTGAAAAATCCGATATAAGCACAGAGCATAATAATGTTTCAATGATTCTTTAAGTAGAAAGGAAGCCTGCTCAAGATCAAAATTTGTCAATCATTAAAAGTCTTATTTTGTGACTATTAACTTTAACTTCCAGGTTAAATATTCTACATGACATGAATATACGTTTTATCTCATTATGTACCTAAGTTCATGAAAACATTAGAGTTGCCAAGAATGAATCACTTCAGTTGTGACATCAATTAAATAAGGGTGGTTGAAGAAACAACTTCTTTGCTTGAGGTTAAAATGGTTGCAAAATGATTCTAGATAAAATTGCAGCATTAATAAAATTAAAGACTTATGCATGAAAGTAGTTCTTTTGTTTCAATAAAACAAATAAATGGAAAAAAATAAACTTAAATACTTATGGAAAACTTATGGCATAATGTTTATGATAGAAATGATGCTTAATTGTATTTGAGAATGTGTCTTTCTCCTTTTATTCACTAATACCAGTTCAATACATGTAAAATACCACTGCTTTACATGAAGAAGCATACTCTTATGAGTGAAACAGTGCAATAATTGATCTAGATTGGGAAAAAGCCAACTTCAGTCTGCACATACATATCTCATGATTCAATCTTCACCACCCAGTCTTCTAGATACCTAAGCTTACCGTTATCTAACCATGGTGCTGTGCGTATACATGAACCTAGCCTTTTTCTTTCTAATCAAAATAGTTTGAACTGTGGCTTTGGCAAACAATTGCAAAAAGACTCTATGGCTATGTCTCTATTTTCTGCCCTAGCAATCTCTGCATTACAGATTTCTGCCTCACTACAGAAATAATATATATATAATATTCCTCATCTGTGTCAATATAAACTAGACACACTGCATGAATCCACTACAGTGTGCTCTACTGAAAAACAATGCAAGCTACATTAAACTCCTAAGATTATCTGAACAATTTGCCCCATGGTCCAAGAGATGCCAGGGCAGAGAATTGTTTAAAAATGAAGTTTAAAGCAGAAACATCTTTAACATTCCTGTCAGTTTTTGCAGCAATTACTTAGCCATCATCCACTTGTCCTTATAATGTAGTAATAATTATGATTTAACATTATATACTCTATGAAAACCTAATACACAGTAAAAAAATGTAAAAATTGTATTAGATTGTACATTCAAATGTATTATTTATGTATTTGCTTTCATTAACATTTATATTATCTAAATAATATATATTAATAGTTCAAAATAAAATAATTTAAAAGTATGTATCACATAATTTGTCTTATAGTCTCATTAATATCAATTAATTATATTTATATAAAATATATATATATATATATATTTTACATTCCCTTATATCAATAAAGTCTGAAAAATACTAAAGGATCAAAATAAGTCTCCTCAACTTTCTCAAATGTCAAGCAATTTTGCAAACCATGGAATGACATTAGCAAAAAAAAAAAGCCTATAAAGCATTTAAAGCAAACAGGAAAAAAAACAGTGAGGATAATTTTGCTGATATTGCTTATTGAGCTTAATGATTTACACCTAATGGTGATATCTGTATTACCAGCAATTAATCTATGATACATAAGGTTAGAACACCACTCAGTTTACATCATATCCCCTATCATTAACATTACATATTTTTTTAATTTCAAAACTCTTTTGGATTTATGCAGTATGTTTGATTACTAGCTAAGAGATACAGCCATGCAAGGAAATGAATCACAGGATCACAGAATGTCCTGAGTTGGAAGGGACCCACAAGGATCATCCAGTCACACTCCTGGCTCCACACAGTAATAGCCCGATCAGAGCATGGGACTGAGCGCATCGTCCAGAGGTTTCTTGAATCAGTTCAAGTTGGGTGCTGTGACCGCTTCCCTGGGGAGCCTGTTCCAGTGCCTGATCACCCTCTCAGTAAAGAGCCTTGTCCTAATATCCAGCCTAAACCTCCCCTGTCACAGTTCCATTCGATTAATGCTATCCAACACATTATGTTCATAGAATTTTTCTACTTCAGATACAAGAATTGTAACTTCTTAGACATTATCAGTGATAAATCAGTTTCATTCTTCAAGGTGAAGCACTGTACTTCTCCACAAGTATGCAGTAATACAGTTACCGTAACACACCCACATTATGATTTTCATACTGATACACTTCAACAAAGTGCAGAATGCCACATGACAACATTTTATTTCAGCTCCACTTAAAACCCAAGGAAATAACTTAATAATTATTAAATCACAATACTTTTTGGAAAAGGTAAAAATCTAACAACAGATCCACCCTGAGTCTTTTCTTCTCCAGGCTGAACAAACAGTTCAGACTGTCTCAAGCCTTTCCTCATAGAAGAGATGCTCCAGTCCCTTCATCATCTTCATGGCCCTTTGTTGGACTCTCTCCACCCAATCCATTCCACTTTTGTACTGGGGAGCCAAGAACTGGACACAGTACCCCACATGTGGCCTCACCAGTACTAAATATATGGCAAGGATCCCCTCCTTCAACCTGCTGGCAATACCGTCTAATGGCAGCCCAGGATACCACGAGCCTTCTTTATGGCAAGGGAACATTGTTTGTTCATGCTCAACTTGGTATTCCACCAGGACATACAGGTCCGTTCCTGCAAATCTGTTTTCCACCTGCTTTTCCACCTCTCTTTCCCTTCCCCCCCAGTACATATCCTGATGCATCTCAGATTTTTCTTCTGACCATATCAAGGCATTTGCTATGGATCATTTTAACCAATGTCATCTAAAGAGAGAAATAGCTGCAAGAAGTATCCAAAACTCAAAAAAACTCCAGGTAAAATTTTTTCCATCATGTGTAAAACCAGAAGATTAGACCCCAAATCCATGAATGAAGGAATTAGGAATATAATACATACCAATTTCAAAGCTAATTACACATCCAAATAATTTAAATTATCTGAACGTAAGCTATTTAGACAATACTAAGATGACTCCTGTTATTTCCACCAATCATTAGATTATTGCTACTTCTGGTATTTTACATAATAATGGAACAGCTGATTTGTTCTGCTTGGAGTACAGAATGGGTTATTATTTCACAGCCACTAAGGGAAAATGCTCAGAAATATTTATTTCAAAGGCTTTTATTTTTATTTTTAATAATACTGTGGTGGGTTGACCCTGGCTGGAGGCCAGGTGCCCACCAAAGCCTCTCTCTGACTCCCCCTCCTCAGCTGGACAAGGGAGAGAAAGTATAAGGAAAGGCCCATGGTTTGAGATGAGGACAGAGAGAGATCATTCAGCAATTACCATCATGGGCAATAGAGACTCAACAGTAAAATTAATCTAATTTATTGTCTAATCAAAACAGAGTAGGATAATGAGAAATAAAGCCAACTCTTGAAACATCTCCCCCCAACCCTCCCTTCTTCCTGAGCTCAATTCTAATCATGGTTTCTCTACTCCCTCCTCCCCACCAGTGGCACAAGGTGACAGGGAACAGGGGTTTCGGTCAGTTCATCACAAGTAATCTCTCTGCTGATTCTTCCTCCTTCAGGGCAGGACTCCTTACCCTCTTCTCCTGCTACAGCATGAGGTCCCTCTCATGGGAGACAGTCCTCCATGAACTTCTCCAAGAAATTTCTAGCAAAACCATGCCACACCAACCCTAAACAGATATGAATTTTGTTTTGCCTTTTCACAACTGTTTTTTCTCCCCAGCTTTTCACCTCAAAAATGTTAGGCATTCTTGCTGCTTCTGGTGCACAAACCATCCAGGATTAAGTAACCATCTCATAGTTACCACATCAGATCTGAAGTGCTCTGATGAGCAAGATGACCAGGGTTTTTTTGTTGTTGTTTCAATGTGGAAAAAAAAAAGCTTTAGCAGAAAGGACTATAAGGGTTTTAGTCTGTGGAAATATAAGCTAAGATCAGGTCACTCAGAGACACTTAGAGTGTCTTCCCATAGAATACTGAAATATATTGGAGGGACAGTGATTGAACAGGTGAAGTAAGGTCTTGAACTGCAACTAAGGAAAACCAGACTCTTTTACTTTCCAAATTCTTTCAGATAAGAAACCCTACATGATGAACATTAACAAATCTAAAATCCCTTGTCTCATTCTTGAGAGTGTAACAGACTCAATTTTTCTTGTGAGCTGCCTTTAAAAGCAGGGTTTAAGAAGTTACCACTGTACACATTTTTCCTCTACCTACACTTCCAACAGCTGTGATTTTTTTTTTTTTTCTTTGAAGATACACAGAACTGTCCTTCTGAAAAACTGATACATTTTATTTTTCAGCTAACTTGTTCACCAGGAAAAAAAAACCCTAAACTAGTTTTAATGAATTCACATTAACTTTCACTAAGTCCAGATTTGATTCACCTCTTCAAATTATAAACTTTGAATCCACTTCTCCCGGAGCTAAAGCAACTGAATGCCCGCTGTGTATTCAGGAATGGGGTTTTTTTGATATTTTTCTCTTTAATGTATTCATTTGGAGCAGGAATTAAGGTGAATGTTTGACATTCTCTCCAGTGAATGCTAAAAAAAATATAAAGAATAACTTCTACTTAGAGGTACTTTCAGAAAATTAATATAGGTCATATGAAGTCAAATTTTAAAAAGGAGGTGACATATCTAAAGCATTTTAAAATATAAAACCTGGGGGATCATTCTGAAAAGTAAGTGACACTGAAAAAAACATAGAGATAAATAGATCCTAGATGTCAAAATATCAAGAAAAATATCAGTCATTGTGGATACAAGTGAGGCCATGGTCTGTAATATTAAGTGGATCAAATGGGCTTTATCTGTTTGTCTATTTTGACATTAAATAGCTGTCTTAGCCATATGATTTGATTCATAATTAAATAATTTTATCCTTTTCTATATCTTTTCATAAACAGGAATCCCTGTGTATTTTTTTTTTTTGGTTGAGTCATCCTTTATTTACCCTGAGAAACAAAACTAATTATTCATACAACACAGATGCTGTCTCAAAGCGTATGTATGAACATACCAGTTACATAGAGCACTCCTGGTCCTTTTCCTCAATAAGATATTTTAAAAAAAATTAAGGGGGAAACTACCAGAACTCTCTTACAGGAAACAATGATTGTAGACTTTAAAGAAATTGGAGAGGGGAGACTAAAGTACCTCTGTCTACAGCATTTTCTCCTGAGGTACACCTTGCACTATTTTATCCTGAATACTCCAATCAGTTCTGATTATATCAACTGCTACATGTCAAGCATCAGTGGTCACAAGTATTATTGGGATAGCTCTGAGCTAAGAGCAAGAGACAGGACTAAGAATACCACCGAGCTGCTTCTTTGCTACAAGGAAAAGCATTTACTCTACTGGAAGACAGAGAAGTGCCTGTAAACAGATATGCCCATTAAATCAATTAGTCAGCAAGGTCCCTTTTGAAAGAGCAACAGGGAAAACATCTCAGGTTTTACTTAACTTTCTGTTCAAAGGGTGGATGCTGAGCCCCAGGGATCAGCAAGTGACATGAAAATCTATCTTCCAAATCACTCGTGTGTTCCTCAGTAATGAGTTCCCACTTCCCTACCCCTGAAAGGCATGGCAAATAGAGTCATAGATCAAAGCAGTGTGTAGCCTGGTGACTACAGCTGTGGAAGCTAAAATGGCAGGGCTGCTGCATGGTAATGAAAAGGGTATCACTGAGGGTTTACTCTGGAATTCAGAGCTGTCACTCACAATTTGAAACAAGGGATCCATTAGCTCAGTGCACTTTCTATTGTTATTGATTTACAATCCTTTACTTTCCTTTAATTTCAAACTGCCATTGCATGCTTAACTGCTTTTTACTTTACAGAAAGCCTTGACAATTTTGCTTTAAAATAATTATTCTCAAACCACTTTTTTCTCCTGCATCAGCTTCTCAATGGGTTTCATTAATACAGGCTTCCATTTACCTTAATTATATTTTTGTCAGGTTTGCTTTTAGCCATGTCTCACCTTCACACATTAACATTTTGTAACATGCCCTGGTTAAGTCAGTGTGTGGCCCTGAACAATTATTTCTTTTACTAAAGTGTGGGGGGTGGGGTAAAAGTGCATACACACATTTATTCATACTTAATTTTAAAAAAAACCAAATAAATCAAATAAGAATAAAGCAATCAGCAAACAAAACCTGCCACTGTCTCACCTAACTTAAGTAAATTGCAAGGAAATCAGTTACCTTTCCTCTTGTCTGCTGAAGGAGGAACTACTCAAAACAATCCAACTAAAAGTGGCAGAGGTATTCCAGATCTGCAAACCCCAAATATCAAAACTACACCAGTAATCTGAGCCCAATATCAGGCTGAATTACATTTATACAGGACCCTACCATACAGCTGTAACACTAATATTTGCTTCACACATTGAATGGTTATTTCTTGCCTCACTGCACTCAGCTCAGCAAAGCAATGAGTATTTTTATCCCAGTCCAGTGAAGCACTCATATATACACCTAAATTTTACTATAAAACTAATACAAGGAGGTCATTCGTATAAATTAAACATATCCTTACATACTCCACTGGATCCGCATCATAGCTCCCTGAAAGAAGCCAGTGTCACTACACCTTATCCGAGACATCAATCGAACAATGCTGGAGATAAGGACTACTTTGCAAAACTTCATCTTTCCTTCTGAATGAAAATTTAAGGTTTACCAGCTGCAAACCCTGACTATGATGCGAGCACACTTATTTACATATATATATTTGTATTTCTGTGTATATCATCTATGCACACCAAAAATTACCTATAATTTTTCAACTAATAGCTTTTGCATTCTTTCTGTCCTGTTCTATTACTCCTCTACTCCTTCATGGCACCGAGTAGTGAATGAGATTATTATTTACTGACAACAGACACCTTTTTAAAGTAAAAATTGCATCATTTTATGAGGCAGCATGTGTTGCTTTTCACAAGTTGGTCAAACCAAGTTTAAGAAATTATGTTCTCCATCTCTAACATTGTTTCATCTGTTGCAAATAGATGTTACTCCTTTCCAAAGTTCAGTCTGGCAAACACTTTCTATTGTACATAAGAACGTGTGAATCAATCTCGCTGGTATTAAACAAGGCAGAAGTTGATACTGAACTTTATCCACCTTCACTGCGTTATGATTTGTCATTTTAAACAGATGCCACAATTCTGTTTATGGTTCTTGCAATTTTATAATACATTCAATGATTCCATTTTTTTAAAAGCACTAGCAGATAGGAGATAATGGCATCTCTAGATGAAGAAAAACTCTTCGCTAGTGTCAGTATTATTGGCATATTAATATTGTGCTAACTTGACTTTCACATACATTTTAAAATGCAGTGGTATGTGCATTTTTCCCTTAAAGTTAAACTGACAGACTAAAACACAAAAGCATTTTGCCATATTGTATCTTTCTCTGTGAAGTGTCAGAAAGTGCTTGCAGTACCAGCTTTTAATTCATCATTGCCAAACATCCACAGTTAACCAGAACAGTCTGGTTTTGCTTCCTAGATTCTCTTGTACTGGGTTTCCACAGCTCAAAGTTCTCAGCAACAGAAATTCCTGCCATAAATACTTTTTCTGGAGATAACTCTGTCAATCTCTAAGTACTCAAGTCCATGTACTTCCAAGACACAACTATTTATGTTGATAACATATGTTGATTTATTTTGATAATATACATGCAACCTGACACCTGAAAATTACCTCAAAGCTGGTACTGGCCACAAAAGATCACTGCCAATTTACACATAACTTCTCGATTCCTGGCCTTGAACAATACCTCTATAAACTTTCCCATTCCTGGAAGCGTTCAAGTTCAAGATGGACAGGGCTTTGAGCAACCTGATCTAGTTAAAGGTGTCCCTGCTCATTGAAGGGGACTTTAAAGGACCTTTACAGGCCAAACTATCCTATGTAATTCATTGTAATATAACCTTCAGACTTCAAATACCTCACTGTAGTTGTATCTTTTGCCTTACTTAGACATTTAGCTGTGACATGAAAATTCAGGTTCTCTTCATAATCAACAGAAGAGATACTTCACCAGAGCAACTCTAAATGTGATTTTTTTAAAAATTAGTTTCCCTGAAAAAGACATGACATAAAAATACATATATATGTATAAAGTATAGAAGCACCTGTTTTTGTCAAATAAGTAACATTTTTCTGCTGTAATATAACACATGATTCTACAGTACATTTTATAAAAGTGGTAACAAAATTTCGATGATTTTAGGACTCAGGATGATTGCATTATTCCACTTTCGTTAGCAGCCATGAAAAATAACTCTGTATAAACTCTATCCAATTTTAGATCTTTAGACAATTCCAAACCATCCCTCCATTATGACTTCTTTCTCCATGCTTTCACTCACTTCATTGTGATCTGTATTATTACATGAGGAATTACGTTTGGGTATAGATATTTTAATGACAACAGATCAAATCCAGTCAGTCACATAAGTTTTCTATTTATTTGTTCTATAGTAAAATAGAATAACTGAACCAGATGACCTTTCAATAAAATGTTCCAGTTAAGCACTAAATGAGGACTATTGAATTTCTCCACAGTTTTCTCATAAGTTTCATTTGCTGAACTAATTTTTTCTGTCTTTCATTTCCAGCATTTCCTTTACACCTATCTAAACCCATACAAAAGGAATAGCAGATTAAAAACAATCACTACAAATGCACATTTCATAAACAACTGAGACTGTGAAGTGAAATGCATTATACAAAGAACTGTTTTACAAAAATATGCATATTACCCTCTGATTTACTAAAAATGAGCAAAGAATGAAATAAAATGTCTTGCCTCAAAGCATTTCCTAGTTTTCTTCAAAGTTGGTAATTGAATTCACCTACATAAAGAGTGACAAACACAGGTTGCCCAGACTAGCTGTGGCTCCCGCTTCCCTGGCAGTGTTCAAGGCCAGGTTGGATGGGGCTTTGGGCACCCTGGTCTAGTGGAGAGTGTCCCTGCCCACGGCAGGGGGTTGGAACTAGATGATCATTACGGTCCTTTCCAAGCAAAATATTCTGTGATTCTATAGTTCTATGAAATCTACCTATTGTCTTCCAAAGTCCTCTATTAAATTAGAAATACTCTTTACAAAACCTCAAGTACTCACTCTGGTAGTCTGGGCTTACACAACAAATAAGTTGAATATGGATTTTTGCACTTTTTTTAAAATATCATTACTCTTTCTTCAGTTCAAAAATAACACCACCTCATATATGTTTATCTAAAATAAGAGACTCGTGTATCTGAAATTTTGATTTTACCACCAGGGAAAAGTATGAAGCACTTCAAAGACAGAGGTCAGACACTAAAATTCATATCTCCAGAAAATATGAAGACCATGAACTCATTAGAGAGATTAATTTTATGCCATGTTATAATTTCTGTCCTCTACTTAATCACTTTTCTTGATAACAACCACATTTCCCTACCAGATAGCCTAAAATCAATATAAACCAATCATTTTCAACCTGTATTTAGCTTCCTACTTGCTGTCAATGCCCAGACTCTTCATTCAGGCTATGTCATACTTCACAGTCCTGTGACACCAGGTGCTGAAGAAGACATGTAGAGAAGAGATTTTTAAAAAAAACATGTCAACAGTAGACATGTGTGCTCTCCACAAAAATTTCAGAGACTCCTAAATGCCACCTTGGGAAATTAAACAACATTTATAATATAGTTATCATCAACTGCACTGTATTCCCTTTTGGTACATGATCTGTTCCATTTGCATAAGTGTGCCTTTGTGGAGCGTATTTGATCATCATGAATCTAATTTCCACAGCTGTAATTATTTGTCCTCCCAACTTACATTAAAATTCATCCATGCAATCTTATTTGAATTTGCTGAAATAGCTCACTCCAAAAAAAAAATCTTGTTTATGGGGCAAAACAGTGAAAATTGCGAAATACATTTAATGGGTGCATGCAGAGAGGGAACTCTGGACACTACAGAAAAATAGTCTTTTCATCTTTCAGAACATGTCCAGTACTGAGCATACTGTTCGCTGCAGAAAGGAACAATACAGAACTCATACAGACATACAAAACAAGCAGTTTGCTGAGTCCTTTACATTTTATTTTTCCTTAATGAAATGAAGAATTTCAGCACCAGCAAAATACCAAGCAGCTTAATTCCCTCTGCATTCCGTTTCTGCTGATAATTCCAGCACTGGAAGGGAAATTTCCCTACATGCCACTGCAACAGTTGTGCTGATGAACATAGAGAAAGCAACCAGCAACAGCTTTCAGTCAAAAGTTTGCATGCCTGCTTTACAAAAAGATACTGAACTTGCCACTCTAGGAAAAACAGTGCCTGTTACATAGAAGAATGGTACAGGTTTAGTATGTTCAAGTTATTTTCTCTTGTGCCTTCGATTACCTCAGCACTATACAAATTTGTTCCTTAGGTACGAATCTGATAAAAAAAAAGAGCTCTTTTAAAAAGCAGAAAAGTCAATGAGAAGGGTTCTTGACAGCTATTAGGGCCTGCTGTTAAGTGTTTTGCACGTGAAAGGAGCGGGAATGCATTTTAGCATCAGAAACCTCTGCAGTATATCTGACTACTGCTCCTTGCTCAGTCCACCAGAGTGTCTTTAAAAATGTATTTTTAAAGAAGCATTTCTAACTAAACCAAGGGACTAGACTTTGTCTACTTTAACACATATATTCCTGTTTTAAACTGAAGCAGCTCTTTAGAAGGCTCCTTAATTTTTCTACTTTAAAATGTATACAGAGTATGTGCATGTTTCTCTCATTCCACAGTGTACAATTAAGGCACAAGTAAAATTATGAGGCTTTACTGTTTAACCAAGTGTCATGCTTTCCCTCATACACTGTGCCAGTTCTTCCAGCCTCCCAAATACATCTGGCACCATTTAATGACTCCATTTCAAATATTTAGAAACATTTGCTGGATATATGAACATATAGTAGTAATAATTTGCTCTAGATAAAAATATTCCTATGTGTCTTTGTTTAGTGATAGCCAGAACTTTAATTTCTTAAACTATCTTGATTTTGAGAGTTTTTTCGCATTTAAAACATTGTTTAAAGAATACAAAAGTAGCCAGTCACATTACTTTTAAAACAAAACTAAGTAATTAAAATTAATTAATCTTGAATTGAAACTATTTCAAAGTGTACCTAATAATTGTTTTAAAGTATTTATTATTTTAAAATAGTAATTTTGTGTAAAACACTATATTTAGAGCAATTAAGTTTTATAGTAACTCAAACTACCCATCAACTCAGGTTAGGGAAGGCGTGCTGTTTGCAGGAGCAGGGTATCCATATAAAAAAAGTGGTAGAAGGCTAAACCACATTATTTCACCTGTCAGCTGAGGTCTCAATTTCATTTTCTGGGAGGGTAATTTCATTTCTGTGAGGGTGTCATCAACACAGCCACTGCTTATTTCTTTGTGTCAAGTCTTCATAAAATTTAGGTATTTGTTTCAAAAATTCCACTGCTTTTGTAGAAAGAAGTCTGAAATTAAGGATTTCTGATTAATTTATGCAACCTGACATGCCAAATGAAAAATTTTCATTTTGGGAAAACCTCAACCCATTTAATTATGCTATTTTTTCAGCTTGGTGACTGAGCAAAGAATTAAATTATATGAATAAATTATCTGCATAGCTTGACATGCTATTAAGTCAAAACGTGACCAAATGTAAAACATTTTCCAGTTGGGTGCAGTGAATCCGTGCCAACAGTAGAATATCATATCATAAAAAAATATTTAGTGAAGAACTACCCAGCTGAGCATGCTTCACCAGAGTTTTATTTTTCAAGTGGAGATATCACATTAGAATATTTATGATCAAGTAGATAATAAGTAATCAAATTGAACAAACAGACCCCTTGCTGCTAGATAACAAACAAAGCTTTTTTGTATTTATTATGGTTTCCCCTTCAGGATCTCAGAAGCTTGTGAGTGTTGTAGCATTTGATAGAAAAGCCACTCCCCTTCTGTCACAGTTTCAGCTGAGGTAATGTTAATTTTTATTCCTAGTAGCTGGTGTAGTGCTGTGATTTGGATTTACTGTGAGAATAATGTTAATAATACACTGATGTTTTAGCTGTTGCTAGGTAGTTGCAGTGTCTACACTAAGCCAGGGAATTCTCAGCTTCCCACACCCAAGAAGCTGGGAGAGCACAGCCAGAACACTGACCAGGACTGTCCAAAGGGATATTAATGCCATGCTTCGTCTAGAGCTGGGGAAGCCAGCTGGGAGATGGGATTCCTGACTGGACATTGGATTGTTTTATTTTCCCTTTCACACGTGCTGAGCAATTGCATTTGGTCTTCACTTTTATTATTGTTATTTCTGTTATTATTCTCTTCCTTTGATATCCTATTACAGTCTTTATCTCAACCCATGAGGTTGTTTTATTTTTCCATTCTCCTCCACATCCCATTGGGAGCAGGAAGGGGTGACTGAGAAGCTGTGTGGTGCTCTAGTTACCAGCTAGGGTTTAAAACACTACATCTTCAAACTTTGATTAACTAACTAATAGACTAACAAGGTTGTGCTTGCTGCCTTTTGAAAGTAATTCCATGAGAACAAAAACTGGTCAAAAAAATAAAATAAAACAACATTTTTTTTTGATTCCAGTCTGTTTTATCAATCTTTTAAGTATTGGATCTCTTACTAAGGCAACGGGATAGGTCGACAAACTATTGCTAGACCTCATAACTTTCTGTACACAGACTTGATATGAAGTAGTGCTGCAGAAGGCCTGAAAGAGTGTGCATCAACACTTCAGAGAAAACTTGTCTTCTCTCTTCATCTCAATGCAACAGTTCACATTAACAATCACCTTGAGAACATAACTACCAGTTTTAATAAGTTACACAAGAAAAATGATGCGAGTCACAAGACTTAGCTGATATTAAGAAACGTTGTAGAGTTTCACAGAAACTCTTTTGCACTTAAATTATTGCATTATCTGCAATGTCAAATTGTGACAGCTGCAAAGGCAGCTTTGCTGGAGCTGAATAAATTTTGCATCGGAAAGTACTGAGGGAACATAACTGAGTTCAGCTTCATTTCAGTATTCACCTCAGAGTACTTCTGAGAGTAATGTTGCTGAAGATTAAGTATCTTCTCTTTACACGGTTTATAAAAAGACAATGCATCCACATAGAATCTGGCATACTTTCTAAACCTCTGATTTTCTGATGTGGCATGGTTATTCGTTGGCATTGAAACGCCAGTCTTTCCAATATGATTTTCTTAATTTCTCACCACTCAGAGCCCCTAAAACATTCAAACCAATGTCAGCAAAAAATTAAATACAGCAGTATTATGCTTTATAAATTTCTTGTTACGCAAGCCAATACATATATTTTAGTTCTCTTCAATTGAGTGCATTTGATAATCAAGTAAGAAATAAGATGAAACTAATAGGAGATTTCAGTAACGTATAAAAGTCTCTCAATAGGTTAATGGTTTATGCAGTGTTTCTTTGTCAATAGGACTGTGAAAAAACAGCTGAGGGAAATTCAGAAGTAGTCCTCCACAAAACACAGCAGAAGAAAGAGGGAGTCAGCCAACCCAAATAGGAACTTCTGAAACTAATCTAAATGATACACAATGACAGCCTTGTTTCCTTATAATCACGTAAATCTGTGCCTATATCCAACTGTGGAAATTGTGTTCTCCACTTCGTACTTCGTAAAAACAAAGCAAAACTCATCACACTTTGTTAGTTTTCACTTAAACTCAGATTGAATTACTGTTTTTTTTAAAGTTAACCAGACAAAGGGATTTTAAGACCTGAATTATTAAGACAATCAAGCAGGACCCCAACTCCTACATACTCTTTAAATTCTTAAGCATTTAAAAGATAAAGTGGGCATGTTTTCACATAAGTTATTCAGGCCTGTTTGAAAGAAGAAAAAGAAGAAACATCTTCTGAAGAAACAGGTAAACAAGGAAAACTCTGACAGCGTAATTGAGGCACTACACCTGAAGATTTCTATAAAGGACTGTGTAACTGTTCTTTTTTAAGTTAAATACTTGATTAGAGTTAGAAAATAAGGCAGGGGAAAAAAAACCCCAACAACCTCAAAACATCACCTAAGTCTAAACTTTACAAGGTATGTTTATTCTTAAAACATTTCTGAATGGTTTTGTTTAATAGGGTCTCAATAACCTCTAAGAAATAATGACCCTTAATTCAACAATCTTTTCAGATCAACATAGATTTTAAACCTCTTACTTTCTTTAAAATGCTTTAAATGTACCAGTGTGTTTGAAATTCTGATGTTAGGAATAGAACATGAGAATTAAAATACTTTGCTAACAAAACCAGGCCTTCCTGTAAGAAAACTAATTTTTAAAACACACACACACCCCCCACACCAACCCACCACCCCCAACATTTCCTTACTACTAGCATATAGGATGGAAGTATTTAGTCCTATGAACAGACTAGAAGGTGGAGTACGCAAAAATTCAATTGTTCAGAGAAGTTTCATGATTAAAATAAAAGCCACTTGGGTTTCAAGAGTCATCCTCATGGATTTAGGATTCTGAGTTTACCTATGAGGATACTGGAGTCTTGAATAATTTTGATCCTCCCCCCAATACATCTCTGAGCAGGAGGCCTATTGACATCTGCCAAACCAGGGAGGCAGTCATTTGTCCTGACTGATACAATCAGAGAAGTGTGCAGATGGCACAGAATATGCTGCAATGAACCATTAACTGTAGTTTACTTCTATGGCTAGGCAATACAGGTATTTCCCTCTTCTCTCTCTCTGCTCTCCTCTTGAAATTGACATTTCAAAGTTAAATTACTGTATTTACTAAGTAGTATAAATAATCAGGCATTCAAAGAAAACAGAGGAAAATGTTTGCAAATTTTATGGAAGTTTACTTTCTTCCAGTAAACATGTTGGTTTTCCTGTCAAAGAATTAAACGTCAGCTTTTCAGGAGAGTAAAGAACAAAATATCCTCTAGGCTTTTTCCTTGTCAGAGGAAAGCCTGGAAATATACTGCTTCATAGCTCATCAATGCTAACATTGAAGTTATCATTGTTGAAACACCACCAACAATAAGAGTAAGACATCACAGACAGTGAACAAATAAATACAGTAATATATCCTAGGTTTTCTCAATAGGTCTATTTTTCTCTCAAAACCAGAAGCTTTTATCTCTGCAGACTTCTGGGTTGGTAACCAGGAGAAAAGTCAAGACTTTGATATGTTGTTAAGTTGTAAAGTAAAACAGTACATCAGTATGGAAAGGAAACATTCGATTGTCTTCTGGAGGTCTGCAGCCTCCAAGCCCTGCCACCTTAAGAAACTGATTCATGCCATCACTGATATGCTGTAAGTCTCTACAAGTTTTATTAAAAACGTGCTTTGAGACTGCTGTCTTAAAATTCACACTGGCACAGAAAAAATCTCACATGCTATAAAATATATCATTTGTCTTTTATTCAGATGACTATTAATTACATATAATGACCAAATTTTCTAATCATTTTGTAGAAAGCAGACTGAAAAAAAGCACGAGTCTTACCTCATTAGTAATGCTGACAGCTTCTATTATTTCAGCACATATTTTGTTATGCTGGGCTTATCTTTAAAGCAGCGCTCCAAGATTTAACTTATTTTGCAAAATCCTAATTGTCACACTTTTCTCAGTAACAAGATTCGAAAGCAAAACTTATAGAAAGAAGAAGGGAGAAAAAAAAAAAAACAACAAACCCAAACTCGAAAATACTATCCAAATAATGAGACACAAAAAACAAGGGAAGAGATGTTTTTAGGATCTGATTTGGGGCTTAAATGCTCAAAATGGTGGGAACGTTAAATTGTGCTAATCCAGTTCAGCACAGATTGTCAACAGCTTCTGTAACTCAAATAGCATCTAAAAATTAAGTGTTGTTTTATTTCATATCTTTAATATGGCTTTTTCTGACAATTTTAATTACTGAAATATTTTGCCACTCTATCCCTGGAGCCTACGGTATTTTTGGCATAAATTCTTTCAAAGAACATAGTTTGTCATAACTTAGTTTTTAGCAGTGGCTTAATTCTTATTACTCTGAATAATCTTCATTAAATTAATTGACTTAGCTGGAACTGCTCACATTAGTGAATTTTTGCAGCATTGCAAGAATTAGCAGCACTGAAAGAGGAAAGAACAACACAGCTATCTCTGCCTCTAGTGAATAAACGTAGTGAGCTTTTGATTTATGATGCATCAATCCAATAAATTAGCTGAAAAGATACAATTGGCATCCTTTTTATGGCTGTCCATACACCTAAAGAATATAAAGATTTATATTCTCTGAGCTTTACTAAAAAAAAGGTAGAAAGTGTTTTGGAAAGGCTTGATTTTTCTTCGTTGAAAACCAGGTACATTTCTACACAGAGCATCTACTTACAAGCAAGAAGGATGGTCTGATGCTTGCAATCCTGACATGGAACTCCTTCATATCTGCACTCTATTTCAGATTACTCATGCAAATTTAGGCAATTAGCTGCATTACATCAGGCCTCAGCTACCTGAAATCCTAACCATGTAAAAAAATCCAATTAGCTTCTGCAAGTATGGGTTTGGATGGCTTGAACGTAACACAGCAAGAGCAACATAACAGAGCTACTCAATATATGTATTCTAAATACGCAATTGAGTTTTTAAGAGGTCTGAGATGTTAGCTAAAACATAATGAATAATAAATAATTATGAATAATATAATAAAAGAATTTTACAGACACTAAGCCCTGTCTACTGAAGTTTTGTCTCAGCTATTTTTTGGAAAACAGATTAAGTGACATTTTCTTAAATTATCTTCTCATTATGAGGATACATTTCTTAACATTTGGGGCATAAAGTGTGCTCCAGTATGAAGTAAGAAAGAAAACCACGTAGGTGTCAGCCCTTTCACAGATAAGAAGCCAACTTCTCACAGTAGATTTGCTTTCAGGGTTTACTTTTACCTACCATACATCCAAGGTTCAGATTTTCCATCAGAATTCACAATTATGACATATCATTTGAGCATGTGGTTTTACATACAATATGGACACCACTGCCATGGAGTGAGTCTTACTTTGACGCAGTCCAAAGTGATCTGTCTTCCATGAGAACAAATGGGAGAGAGTTAACCAAAATCCCGAAAATCCCATCTCTGATTCTTCATTAGAGAAATATCCTTGACAACTATCAGTTTCTAAAGAATTGTTACTAAGTTGGGATGACAATACCCCTGCCATCTGCTACTTTCATTTTGAAGGACCTATGAGTGCCCTCAGCAGGGAATCACCTTTCTTTGTCAGCCGAAATGGTTTTATCTGCTCTGCATGTCCTTTAATGTCTCTCTTTTCTTGCATGTCTAATTTATGATCTATGTCCTTCTTGGGCAGCACCAGCCTCATTAAAACTGACTCCTGTTGGCTTGACTGAGTGTGGCTTCAATGGGAAAACAACATCTGAGGGCACTGGATAACCTGAAACTTACTCTTTAACTCCAGTCCAATCAGCTGCCAGATTTCTATCAAAAAGGAGACACATTGTAAGAAGGGAATTGTCTGTCTACACTACTTAATTAGGTATGTTTTAATAAAGACATGACCTACTGTCTCTCTTCCCACCTGCAAGCACTATAATTAAAGTTTCTCTAGGAGAACAGTAAGCTATTTTTGTTCCTTCATGTTTTTAAAAATTTGAATATAATTCTGCGGGAACTTAAGTAGTAAAAAAAAAAAAAAGAAAATATGTCAACCTTAATAGTTACTATGAAAAAAAATCTACATTTTTCTTGTGAACACGCAATTTAAGTATTTAAATCAGTAGACAACCAAACAAAGGTAGCAACTATTCTAGAATTCGGGAGGGGGAAAGTATATTGATCATTTTACTCTAGTCAGTAGTAACATTTGTTGTGTAAAAGCACTGAAAATCAATACACCTTTGTTTACTTGCCTACATGTGGGTACTCAGGGTCCTTAGCATCAAAACTATCTGGACTTCCACAAGTTCTAAATACTTCTTGCTTCTTACTTATGTCAATACATGTGTAAAAAAACCCCAAACAAACCAACAATTACACACATAATTCAGTGATGGGCTTAAGTATGAACGTGTGATCTATTGATTTGTTTGGTTTGATACAGAAGTGGCCAAAAAAACACGGAAAAAACAAATGGATATGAATTTCACTGAAATGAAGGAACAGCCCACTTTTTCATTTTGGAGTGTTTCCATTCCTAAAAACAAATATCAATGAATAAAACTCATTAAAAAAAAAAAAGAGGGGAAGAAAGTTGCAAAAATCAAGATGTTGCTATTTTGAAAATTATAAAAGAAATACAACTTCTTAAAATTGATTTAGTTTACCAAATTCAACACAGGTTTGATGAATCCTTAAAATGCCACATTAGGAGACTATTTTATTCATAAACACACACAAAGAAAACTGAATAAGCAATCCTAACCAAAATTCAGAATCTGTGCTGGTTTTTATTGTTGATACACAGGGGACCCCAATTACATATATGAGAGTTACCAAACCCAGGAAAAGCATCTTGATCCCCAAAGAACAGGAATATAAATATTAAAAATGTTTTCACAAGTATGTTCGTGAAATTCAATTGTGTGCATATACATAGTGATTACACACTTTGTGTTTCTTGCTTTTTCCACAGGCCAGCTGACAAGAGCTAAGACAAAAATTAATGTCTCTAGTGTGGATGACCAACAACCTGAAGTTCTCATTCCAAATAGACCACAGTTTTGTTCTTATGGTAGTGTTACTCAAGGAGATTAAAAGTGAGTGGGTTTCAAATAAAAAAGGTTTGAACTTCCTCATAACTATTTACTGACATATTGGGTGAATGACAATTGAGATGAAGCCAACCAAAAAAGACAACACATGTTACAGAAACCCTATGGGCAGGTAGGTACACTACAGGACACTTTCAGCATGTTCCAGGAAACATACACACAAGTCAGAAATTGAAGTTTTTTCAAATGAAGCGATGAAGAGAATGTTCCTTTGCAGAACAGGCTCAGGACAAAAGCATCATTCACAGTAGCAGTTTGATGTAAGTAAAACAGTTCCTTGGAACTGAAATACTAATGGATAGCAAGTTTCAACTCTCCCATGCAGCAGAACTGTTCAGTTTTCCGTCACATTTCTCAGCATAAAACTTAATCTTATCGAGATGTACCGTAACACAGAACATTCACTACGTTCACTTCAGGCTGAACTGACATCATCTCAGAAGGAACTGGCTGGTAGAGATCAGTAACACAGGTAATATTGTAGATCAGAAACTGAACACAAGTGAAAATCAGCAGCCTTAATGAAAAAAGTAATTATGACACCTCAGTGCATATACTAGAAAGTGTCTGTGAGACAAAGGAAATTGTATTTTTATTCTACCCTGCCCTGGTAAGGTCTCAGCTCAGAATTATTTCTAATGGGAAGCCACACTGCTAGAAAGATGCTGATCAGTTTGAGAGTCAAGAGCGAAAACTGATCTGAAATCCATATTCTGTGACAGTCACTATTCAGTTTAGAGGAGACAACTGAGGAGTGAAAATAAACATTACAAAGATTAAACTCTTCTCAGTAAGCATTCTGGATAGCTCAAAAAGAAATATGTAATTGCCACAAAGACGACACACTGGGAGAATTTCTCAGAGCAAGCAAGCAATGGAGCACACAGCCTAGTGTGCATCATGAATTTTCTAAAATGCAGTTAGACTGACATGCTTTGGGAATTATATATTGCAGGTGTTTCCCTTCTAGGGGAAGAGGAGAATAAGGGTTTTGGGGGGGGTTGGTTTGGTTTTTTACTATATTGTATTTTCAGCAGTCTCAGACAGAAATTGTAATTTGGAAACACAGCAGATTTTCACCTTTTTGTCACTCTCTATTCCCCTACTCTATGAAACAAGGCCCCTCATTTTGACACAATCATACTATTAATTCTGAAGGTATTTGTCTCTTTTAGCAACCTATTCCCACAAAACCCTAAACGGTTCTATGTAATGTCTTCACTTCTTCACTCTGTAAACACTATAAGAAGTGGGGTTCTTACTGCATTTCCCAGCTTTGTATCATGTTTGGATTGACTAGGTACAACGCAACAATACTCATTTATGATAAATTGGCAGAAATTTTAAACATAGCTATTGCATACAGCTTCCAATGATATATACATGAGATGTGACTGCCCATATCCTTCCCACTAACTTTAGCATTCTCCATTTCTCAGGAAAAAGAGGCATTTGCATAATGCACTAGTGCTATTGATCTACATTAGATAATACTCTGTTAAGTATATGATTGCATTACAACAAAAAATAGATAGCTCATTTTACAAGTCATGAATACACTAACACTTGCACAGTAATAAAGAAAGAGCCATAATGCTACCTTTCAAAACTATTTAGGGTGAAACTCACCCCTGTGGCTGAGCTGGCTCTGGGACAGTTCATGTCCTATGTAACAGCTGGATGCTCACATGCCTCTATCTCAAAATAAGGCTTTACACAGGGCAAAACATAACATACAGCAAAAGCAGCACCACTTCAAAGGGGCTCCCACTCTGAGAACAATACAGCACTGGCCTGTGTACAGCAAAACACGTAGCAGGAAAATACGCAGCGAATCCCTTATGGAACAGCAGAATCTGCTATGTTAAACAAGGATAGTACTTTGGACTCAGCTTTAGAGAGGGAAGGGGAAGCATTATGTCAATTCATACCCACATTTTGGGTCATTCTCAAGAAGTCTAGACGTCCAAGAACACTCTGCGTGGGTCCTCCATAGGGTCACAACCCCTATCAACAAACCTGCTCCAGCACTGTCTCTTCACAGGGTCACCTGCTCTGGCATGGGGTTCTCTACAGGTTGCAGATGGACCTGCTTCACTGTTAATCTCCATGGACTGCAGAGGGACAGCCTGCCTCAGTATGTCTTCCCCCATGGGCTGTAGGGGAATCTCTGCTCCAGCTCCCGGAGCATCCTCTCCCTCTCCTTTACTGGCCTTGATATCAGCAGTTTCTGACATATTCTCACTCCTCTCTTTCCAGCTGCTGTTCTGAATAAGGAGTGGGGTTTTTTTTCCTCTTCTTAAACATGTAACCAAAAAGGGTCTACCAACCGTTGCTGATGGGCTTGGCCTTGGCCAGCAGCAGGTCTGTCTTGAGACTTCAAGTAGCTTCTTCTTGCAGAAGCCACCCCTCATAACCAAAACTTTACCATGCAAACCCAATACAGTGATGCTTGTGTTTAATCTCTGACAGATAAACCATTGAGACTGTGAAGAATGAGGCATTTGGTATCCTTAGCATACAGTCAATCATGCTCACTGAAAGAAAGAGTAGCAGCAAATAGTTTAACTGGTAAAACCTTCAGGTGAACTACAAGCTTTCTATATTTTGTTATTAGTTCTGTAAACAGGCCTTAGGCCTAGTACTGTATTATTACTAACATTGTTCAGTGTTGAGTAACCTTAACACCTTCCTAAGGGCAAACATTTGCAGCTAGAGGGCACAAAAAGTACTGTATGGGTAAGATCCCTTTATGACTATACACGTACTACTTAAAGTAAGGGGTTACTTTTCATTTTCCTATGATTGGAAACTATTTACTACTGCCAGAGAATCCATAAAAATGTCTAGCCCCAGAATATTATCATTATATTTAAAAATTACCCGTTCTTTCACACTCACATTACCACAGAACAAGAGTGCTGAATACAGCATGTCAGACCACGTCTTTCAGTATCCATGACAACACACTGTCATTCATAACAAAGTCAAGCATTGCAAAGAGGTCTCCTCTTTAGCTGCCTTGAGAAAGTCATGTTTCTGTGTTGAGTAGGATCGTATTCATGTAGATGGGCTGTTTCCCATAAGGGTATTCTCAGGGGAGGGGACTAAATGTTGCTTTTCTTTCACTGCAGTTAAATGAAGATTCAGTAAACACCTATTTTCAGCACAAAACTACAAGATGATGTTGATTCTATCTGTTGTTATCATTCACTATTTTGTCTTTGAAATTAAATACACTTGAAAATAGACATTTCATAAAACAAGTGGCACACATTTTACTACTTATTCATGCTTTTTTTTAGTATAGCTTTTTTATGGCTCTGCATTTTTTATCCATGTCTCTAACTTTTAATAGTGTTATTTACTGATTTTCAGTGGACAACATACAGATATCATGGTGCCATTGCTGGCAACACCCTAATGCATTGTGAAGCATCAGTTGCCTTACTTCCTGCTGTCATGCGTCTAATTGCTAAGAATAGCAGCAAAACCTTGAACATTGCTTTTCCATCTCTGAGCTAGTCTTTACAGAGCACATAATGCCTCTAAAAGAGAAAGTGAGAGCTACTAGCATTTCTTAACTATTTTCACTTTAAGAAATACAAAGAAGATGAGATACTAACATTGGACATACACATCAAAATTCTACTGCTAAGGATGGCATGCACTCTGATGAAAGGGAGAGCAGAAACTATTACCAAGACACAGAAAAAAGAGAGATATCTAAAAGGGTATTACCAGCAATGTTTAGCAAAGTTTATGCAATTAGGAATTCCTATAGAGAAAAATAACTTTAATGTAACTAATACCAGGATTCTAAGTATTTTGTCACATTCCACTCCATTAAAAAGTTATGAGCATTGAACATTAATTGAATGTTTGCATTTTTTCAAATGAAAGTGAGAATTAGAAAATAAAGCACTATTTTTTTTTCAGTATATGCTTTAGTAAATATAAATGGGTCGAAGATAAAAGCTCATAACTAGAAGGCTCACAATAGTTCAAAAAAAGATCCATGGCAGCTGTGCTGTATAAATTATACATCTCAGAAAGAAGGAACTTTTTACTGCAAATTAGGTTTTTCAAATGCTCACAGATATCAAAATTCAAAATCTTCTGGTGAAGTAGTCAAGAGTGCTGTAACTCTTGCTTGAAATTCATGTCTTAAAACCTGTTCTCTCTCTGAAATAGCCTCCTATAAGAAGTGTAACCATATCAGTCAGTTTCTCTATAAACCTCTCCTGCATCTAAATTCTAAGATATGACCTACTTGGGCTTTGTAACATGCTTTGACAATCAAGAATTTCAAGTTCATGAAGATGTGTGTTCATAAATCTATTATATTTGTGTTGATTAGTCCATTTTTCATTTATTGCTGAACTGTGTGTCAAAATGCACAAACTATAAATACGTTATTTATCATATGTTTGTGCATTATTAGGTAGACTCTGAAGTTATCCCTGTCAACAATTGTAATAATACATGAAAACTGAGATCTTTAAGTGGTGAGATAAACTGGAAAAAAAAAAAAGGAGGAAGTAAAAGGCTCAGTGATTTGACCAAAGCTAGGTATGACAAAGCAGGGAAGTGAGTTTGATGTATGGCAGTCAAAAACCAAAGCTTTGACTTTTCAACTTCCATTTCTGCAACTTGTCAACTCATCTTAACTTGCTACTCATTAAAGCTACGGTGGAAGTTCAGTGTCTTTGTTTACCTTTTTCCTATAATCTTTCATTTGTTGAGTAAACTGAAATTAATAAGATCTGAAAAAATTACTATATACTATATCACACTACTAAAAATAATCTACATGAAGTAATTAGACCAAGTAAAGCCCTATCCTAAATTTTCTCATCAACATTATCCTCTCACATCATCTTTATTTACTCTTGCTTCAAATGCATAGTCCTAAAGTCAGGATGTACTTGAACTTCTGTCTCCACATCCAGTTTTGTAGATTCAGTAATGCTAAAAAATCAGTATCTGCTTTGTTCCTGTAGAACTTATGCAACTAAACCCCAACATTTTAGAGATGTTTCAAACTCTAGCTGCTTTTGCTCTCTTCAAGAGGAGAATAATCCCAAATCACATTCTGAGAGACAGCAAGGAGAGGGTAGATTATTGAAGTCGCTTAAGGACATCATCAGCTTCTTCAAAAAAGAAACTTTCTTTTCTTTTTTGTCTTTGAGAAAGAAGCTAAGGCTGCATTTTGTGTCAAAGATGTTTTATTGGAGGATATCAGTGAAGGAGGTGTTAGGCCATTTGGAGGGTTCAGAAAGCAATATAGCACATTCAGTCAAAGGAGGAAAACTTGATCCTCCAGTGACCCCCTTCCAGTTGATGCAATAATGTTTACCACAATTCACCTGCTAAACCAGCAGGCAGAGCAACAAAAAGAACAGATTTTTCTTAATGTCACCCAGGTGATTGGTCTACCTTGTAATTACTTTTGACACTAAACCAAACAGATTAAACAGTAGGAAATGACACAGCAGCCAGATTTCAAACACCTGCTACCCATTTCAGCTGGGCTGTCAAACCCCTCGAGAGTCAACCTCTGCAACGTATGTAATATCTGATGTATCACTGCTAGAGTTTCTGTCTTACCTGATATGCTACAGTGGTTGGGGTTTTTCCCCGAAAAAAATCTTTAGTAAAATAATGAACACCAGATACACACCCATACAGGACTTTTAGAGTGAATGTGAAAATATATCTTGGATCCTTCCTCTCTAAAAATCATCTCTGAGGAAAATCCTCCCTAGTTACTAGCAGTACAAGGCACATGAAACTCTAAATTCATAGAATCATAGAATGGTTTGGGTTGGAAGGGACCTCGAAGATCATCTAGTTCCAACCCCCTACCATGGGCAGGGACACCTTGCCTGATTCCACATATGCTCTCCCCTTTACCTTCTTAAGAGGTTATTTTCTTTTTGAGATGGATACAATGATTCTTGGATTCCGTAACTCCACAGGGCATTTCCACAGAATATGCTTACCTGGAAAAAGAAAATGTCATCACCAAGTTTTATCATACCTGCTGGCTGATCTCACAGATCTTAAATCTCATTGAATGAAGGAGGAGAATCTTCTTACTTGTTTGCAGAATCGGGGGGGGGGGAAGATGTCCCTTTGACATATAGAGACATAGCAACGGATTAGTCTCCTCAAAACCTTACAGAAAATAGATTTAAGTCAGTGACTTAGTATCTCTAACTCAACAGAGAGAAATCCCTAGTGCCACAACTCTCAACATGCATATATACATCACTATTAAAACAGGTGGTCCTGCCTTTAAATATTAAAGGATGAAGAGCAGATGTGGTGCAGAGGCTAAGAACTCATTAGAGAGTTCCTATAGTTTCTACATGTGGGTGTATATGGGGGAAATGTGTTTTATTTAATGCATTCAGACAATGAAAATACTTTCTAATTATTTTTGAATTAAGAAAATACTAGGGACTAAATTAAATATCACCACAGTATTGTAAAACCTACTTCCTGTTGATCCTTCACAAGATCATAGCCTGTTATGTACAATAGTATTTATCCTTGTATGAGGAAGGTAGTGGGAACAGTCTAGCATTTTATTGTAAGTGTGGCTACTTGCAAATATTTGCTTTCCCAGGCTGACAAGCTAAAATACAGGTGTTCTAAGAAGATAATTGGTGCCTGATATCAGATTTAGTTCTAGAAATTAAAATGTACAGGCTTTTATTTACTGTTGAATGTGTGTGTGCGTGCAATCATAAAAAATTTCCTATGTATGCAATCTTTTTCACCATTATATGTTTGTGTGACAATCAACACTGTCATCTTGGGGAATTTTTACTTGATTTAACTTACTGCTCATTAACTGCATCTTTTGATCACTAAGTCGGGTATGGGGAGAAAAAAACACTATCAATGAGGTACTGAAGTAAGCACCCTTCCCCCACCTTCCACAGGTTCATCCTCACTCAAACACATCTCCCCAAATGACTAGTCTAAATATGCCTTCTTTTCACTGCAGGTTACTAAATCTAACTGAGTTCTACAGGGACGTGACAGGCAGGACATCAGGGTCACATGCACAATGGTTTCTCTTAAGAGTTCTTTGCTTCTCCCTCGCACTTTGTTTCTTGCCCCTTTTCTCAGATGTACTTGGCTTCTTCAGGTTTTCCTGCAGCTGTTTCTTAGCATCCCTGCCACAGCATGGGTCACCCTAGATCCAAAGTCCTTCAAGACTGTTCCTGCTCAGCATCGTGCCTCCTTTCAAGTGTTTGTCTCTAGATGGGTTCTTCCTCCCCCTCACAGCTACCTGGTTCTTTCTTAATATGTTTTTGCAGCAGTGCCAGCACAACAAATAACACTGTGATTACCTTGACACAAAATAAACAAACTCATCTTTATCTTCTTTACTTTATGGGTTTGTCCTGGTTTCAGCTAGGACAGAGTTAATTTTCCCAAGGAGCCAGTACAGGTGAGCTGAGCTGGCCAAGGGTGTTTGCTATACTATGTGACATCATACTCCCTATAAAAGGGGGATGGGTGAGGAGGGGCATCCAAGTCAGTCATTGGGTAAGTAAAGTGCTTTGCGTTATCACCATTTGTGTATATTTTGTCAGAAGTTCTGTTTTTGCTGCTTCCCTCTCCCTGTGCTGTCTCAGTAACGTTCCTTATCCAAATCTATGAGGTTTGTCTTTGCCTGCCTTTCTCCTGACTATTCTCCTCCCTGTTCTGTGAGGGAGGAAAGAGGGAGTGACCTAGCTGGCATGTGGTGATCAGCTGCCAGCTGGGGCTAAACCACAACAGGTTCATCAAATCACAATATTAATTTGTATCTGTACTTCTGCAGCAGGAGACATCCTGTGTGCTGTTATCTCTCTGATGCATTGCACCTATTGCTAACTATCAGGAATGATGAGAGACTGGTGGAATGACTGGGTCTACGTTTCTTGTGATGTTTCGTACTGAAGAACCACAAAAAAAATCTCAACATATCGTTGTGGGTTTTACTGAAATGAGTGCAAAATAGATTTCTGCGAGCAAGACCAGAATGGTGACAGAAAGACACTTCTCAGAGCTATAGGGAACCCAAAGTCCATATGGCTAAGCAAGAAGATTGAGAGAATGGAATGTGATCCCACACTAGATTACACACAGTAAGGGTTATTGCCAATTTAGAACAGAATCTAAGTCCAAATTTACAGGAAAAAAAGTATTTTAAAGATATTTAAAGCTATTCATCTCTTGCAAATTTTAACTTTGAAAAGACACAGTGTACCTAGACATTTCCAGGAGATTGGGGAGAGAAAAATTTTAAAAAGCATATTGAGCATTCGATATGTGCATTCTGTAATCAAAAACGTGCATATGTAATCAGTGAAGACACTTGTGGGCTTTATAGCTGGCAATGTCTTTGTTCTCTTGCATTAATCTCAGTGTTCCAGCTGAACTGTGACCCATACTCTATTTGCTGCTATTCAAATCCATTCATAATAAGCAGTACTCAGGATTTAGAAATGGAATTGGGGAACGGGGAACCTGTTTAGAATTCACACATGCATGTTTTCCTTTATGTTTTTCAAGAGATTTTGAAATTACTTTTGCTAACCAAAAGAACAGCTCGACATGTACTTGATATTTCACTTTTTTTTTTCCAGTATTTGTAACCTTGGTGCAAATATTTCCTGTCTTAGGTTACCTTGTGTACTGGGATGCAGCTCACAAAAAATTTATCTGCCATGTTGCATCCAATATTTGGAGATTGTACCACCTGGAATCTATGTATTCAAACACACTGGGTGCTGTGTCACTTTTTAGGCTATCATACAAATTAAGCTTTTCACTTCTGTGAATCATGATTTCTGGGCTGTAGAGAAGCCTGTTCACTTTTTTCCCTGATATTATGGAATTTCCCTGATATACCAAATATTGTGGAAAATTACTGCAAATTCATGGATTCCATGAACTCCTGGGTCCATTCTATTGGGAGTTTCTCTACCAAGTGATCAGGACTTTTATTTTGTCTTTTTAATATTTGTTTCATAAATGCCAGCAACAGTGAAAAGGACGAGGCACTTTACATATCAGAAGCCAAAGCTTTGTTACCACTGAGCATCTTCTTGTTTTGCTTTTTGTTTAATTTTATTGTTCTCCACACACTTCCTCATCTGTGAGCTTCCAGAGTCAGCACATGCCCTGAAGTAAAAAGGGCTTTTTTTCTACAATTACATGACAGAAGGTACTTAAATCCCTGTGCACCTTAATGCAAGTCTTTGGCAGCTCATACAAATTCCCTCTGCTAGAAATGGAACATAAAAAGGAATATTTTAAATGGACTCATAGTAGATTCTTCACATGAATGAAATAATTGTTGGAAAGCCAAATACTATAAAAATTGCAAGCCACAGAGCTGAATATACTGTACATCATTAGAACAACACTAATCCATTTATCATCTGGTGATTCATCTTTGCCCTTCATTTCATTACAATGGAAAGTAATCTGTGATCCTTTTCCAGCACTCTGGCATTGTAAAGTTCAGTTTTTTCCTCAGTTCACTTTTGCCTAGACAATTGTTTTTCAAGTCACTGAGTAAAGAAGTAGGTTTTATTTCAAAATTGACAAATATTCCATATAAAGCAAGAGTCCAAGGGATTAAAATACCCTCCTGCTGATACTGCCCCAAAAGAAATGCCCTTCTTTTAACCATTCTCTCTGTAATTTGTTGGTATTTGTTATTCTGTCCCTTTGCTATTGTTTTTTCTGGAAACTAAAATTTAAATCCTGTCAATTCTGTCCTCTGTTTGTTCATGAAGAATAAAAAAAATGTAATAGGTGCATCTTGACCATCCATCTTGCATGAAGTACTGGATTTTTGACCCAGAATATTCCCTTAATGGCTGGGGGTGGGAGGGGTGGGGGAGAGTAGGGGAGAAGTTGTGTGGACTTTTTTCCTTCTCCCTTCTGAATACTTTAAGGGTATTTCCAAAAACAATTTGTGAGACTATTTCAAGGTGAGTTATTTGGGGCTAACCTTCCTAAAATAACTCTTTTCTCATTTACCCTGTATTTTTATATCTTTTAGTAAACAACATACAATGTTAGTGATAATCAAGGTTCTGGCAAAACACATGCTACCTACACAGATCTCCAACACTGACCTACAGTACCACTGAACTCCCAGTGTAAAGTCTAGTAGTAATTTACAACATTTTAACATCCCTTTTCTCAGTTTGTCACATCTGACTGTCACACAGTTCACACATGTTGAGACTTACCGTAACTTTACACCCACAGTGCTCCCATCAGACTTAAGAAGTCTGACCACTTCTTCCCTTATTCAGCACTAGCAAGCCTATTACTACAGTATCCTCCCTGGTCAGCCTCCTTATCACTTGTATCAAGAGTTGTCCTCAATGCTCACCAGAAGACTCTATGCTCACCTGGACTTTAATGGTGTCTTTCCAGCAGATGTTCAAGTCTACAGTAAGAATCAGTGTTTGTGATAATGACACTTTCTCCAGTCCTCCATTTAGAGGCTTCATCTTCCTTTTCATAGTGCTCAGATTGTCTATGGATGGTGCCTACAAAACATCCCACACACTGATCTGCTCCTCATCATCTATTCTGAAACACAGCTACAGGCTTCTCACTGGACAAAGCACATTTTCTTTTTATCTTCCTGGTCCTTTCTAAAGGGTGTATATCCATCTAAAGCAAAACACTAATTATGCAATCTATCCTATCACCACTTTATTATTCCAATGATATCATAGGTCTGCAAGTGTTCTTTTGCTTCTCATGTCTCCTGTCAGATGTCTACGCTGCAGGCATTCATGCACAGCATAAACAAAACTTAATAAAGGGAAATGCAAAGTCTTTGCATTTAGGATGAAATAACCTCTGCTATAGGATAGGCTAGTTACTGACTTAATAAAAAGACAGACAACGGTATTATGTCCTTGTGATAAAGATGACCTAAAACACAGGGGGTTTACACAATACTAGAGCTTGTGATCAGCAGGTTAGAAGAGGGGACTATTCCACTTCATTCAGCATTTTTGGGGTCACATCTTCAATGCTGCTTTACTTTGAGATTCCTAGTATAAGAAAGGTATTGCATACCAGAATGGGTCATCCAGCAAAAGGTCACCAAGATGACGGGGGAACTGGAACACTCAATGTACTAGAAGATACTGAGAGAACTGGATTAAAAAAAAAAATAAAAAATTAGAAAGCTAATGTGGGATCTTCTTGCCATCATCGGCTGCTTAGTGAGAGGGTAGAGAAGACAGATCCAGAATTATCCTGGACAGACAGGGAGCCAGGGTGAGAGGCAGCTGCTGCAATGGAAATTCAAATTAAGTATAAGGAGAAAAACATTTCACAATGACAGTGATAAAACACTGGAACAGATGCCCAGAGAGGCTGAGGAATTTCCATCTTTCAGTTACGTATTGAACAAGATTCAAGAGCAGCTTGATCTAATTCAGCTTGTCCTGCTTCTAAGTGGGCAGCTAGAGAAGATGACATCAAGAGGCCCCCCTCCCAACCTAAATTACTCTTGGATGTTACCTATGTGATATCACTACTGAGATCACTAAAACACAACAAACAACATTGTTGTTTCAGCTTTGTAGTTTCTTGAAAAGTGCTGAATTTCTTTCCAAAAAAACAGTGAAAAGGACCCCTAAAATTTGAAATTTTCTGTAGCTCTGTATTGCAGGCATATAATGCTGAATTAATTCTTCATCTAAATATTAAAAAAAACCCCAAAATTAAGGGTCAACCCCCCATAATTACAAGTGACTGTATTTCCTTGTTGCTCCAAAATCTACTGTGTGTTTCTAAAAAAAGTGGTTAGATAATCCTCAGTGTACCACTTATCCAAGATTTTTGTTTTCTTGAAAGAGCTAAAAAGAAGTAATAATAATAATATTCATTAAAAGAACATATATAATTTCAGGGTTGTTTTTTTTTTTAGAGGGGAGAAAAAGTTTGAAATATTTACCTATCTGGCAAGCAGTCACAAAATATTTTACATCCTGACAGACTTCAAAGCACTTCACAGCTCTATAATAAAAGAATCATTCCATTTACTACTGAAATTCAGCCAACTCCAAGACAGAACACAGCAGTGGTTTAACAGCACAGATGAACACTGTCAGCCCTTTAGAATAGTAGGTAGATGTAAATATCTTCTCCATTTAAAAACCATAGGGTGCTTTGAGACAGGTGGGGCAGAATTAGACAAACTTCTAAATAGTAAATAAACCAGAAATAATATTCCAGTTATTCCTCTTTGGTAGGTTCCTTGGTTTGTTTAATATTGAATCACTAGGAAATATTACTAGGGATACATTAAATCAAATATATTCTAATGCCAAATGAATACTGGGTTTGATCTGCATTTAGTCAAAATTAATTCCATCTACTGAACTCATACTAGGTTCCACTCTGAAGATCTGCAGTTAAATCCTGAGCCACATTGGACAAACCTATTGAATTGATTCTGATCCCAGATCAGAAATATTTACTTTTCCACAGAGCTTCATAATGTCCCTCAGAGCTCAAGTGATACACTCTTGGTATTTAAACACACAGGAATCAATCTGTTGCTTAAATATAAACATCTAATGCTATGTGACATACTCCAGGATTATGAGAGACACTGTCAGGAGTCTGGCAGTTATAACGGGATCCATGGGAGACACATGACCGTCTGGAAAGGCAGCTGGAAGCTAGATTTAGGCAACTAAATCAATCTTCCACTGCAAACTCTTTAAAAGCAGCAAGCTGGTGCTGCACACACCACTTCTTTCCTAGAATTTCTGTCCATCTCATCTAGTGACACAAATAAATCGAAATTATTATGGAAGTTCTGACATAAAGATTTCTTTTTGTAGACATGGGAAAGGCTTTCTACAGGTGTATCTGTTAAAAGTTACAGATTTCACTGGCAATGTTCTGGTTAAGAAAATGTCCTTGACAAATTAAGTCATCAGAATCTTAGTCTGCATGATAATTAGCCACACATAGTTTTATAATTAGTAGGAATAGATTAATATTGTCCCAATTTTCGTCATGTGACAGATATTACAAGCTTTAGCTGGTACACTAATCTGATAAGTATCACTGTTCAAAATTGAGTGCAACCAGACTGAAGACATATCTAACTGTAGCCACTAATGAATATTTTAATTTAATCATTCAAAAAAAGACAGGTGAAGGCTGATTTCAACTATATACAAGAAATACAGTCCATTGTTCAGCCATGCAGCCTGTACCCTTAGGTTAAATGTGGTGTGATGAAAGAAAGAAAAATTAGGTTAGGTTTAACTTAGTTTGCTACCCAAGAATCTTCCCTCTCTCTGCCTTGTTTTTCAATATCTTAGAAGAGCTAGTTTCTCTGAGTCATTCAACACCTTTTTCTCCTACTTCTGCCTCTTCACCCCCAACTTTCCTTAATTTCAGCAGGCGTGTCATGAATCCCATCATGATAAGAGGCTGAGAGGAGACCTTTATGCTCTCTACAGCTACCTGAAAGGAGTTTGTAGTGAGGTGGGTGTTGGTCTCTTCTCCCTAATAACTAGTAAGAGGACAGGAAGGAATGGGTTCAAGTTGCACCAGAGGAAGTTCAGATTGTATATTAGGGAAAAAATTCTTCACAGAAAGAGTGGTGAAGCATTGGAACAGGCTGCTCAGGGAGGTGGTGAAATCACGGTCCCTGGAGCTGTTCAAAAAACAGGTAGATGTGGCACTTCAGGAGATGGTTTAGAGGTTACAGTGGTGTAGGGCTGATGGTTGGAACTGATGGTCTTTTCCTACTATGGTGATTCTAAGGAATCTTGCTACCAGCTTCTAGGTAAATATGTATAACAAAATAGTGTTATAAATGACACTATAAGAAGTTGCTCCCAAAGACTCACTGTACTATGCATCATATGTATTCATCTATAAGATCCTCTTTTAGTTTATTCCAGAATTAGGAAAATAAACTTGATTTCTTCACTTTTTCTTTCCAATTTGAACATCGTAAAGCCACAGAGTGGTGGTTTGACCCTGGCTGGAAACCAGGTGCCCACCAAAGCTGCTCTATCAGTCCCCCTCCTTTGCTGGACAGGAAGAAGATAAAATAAAAGGCTCACAGGTCGAGATAAGGACAGGGAGAGGTCTGTCTGTGATCCAGCTGGTATTGGCTCTGTCGGACCTAGGGGAAGCTTCTAGCAACTTGCAAAAGCCAGGCCTGGGCCTCCCCACCCAGTCAGTACTAAAACCTTGCCATGCAAACCTGAAACACACAGTGACTTAACTATTCCAAATTATATATAAATAATTTAAGTCCAAACTCAGTTCTTTTAGCAAAGACCAAAAAAAGCTGTCTGAAACTTTTTCTAGCACAGTTCCTCCTGCACAGGACCATGACTGCTACTGAAATGTAGCAGACAGATACTACGAATTACATTACCAGCACTTTACCAGTGATTTTTTGGTATCTGTAAATAACTAGCAACACATACAATGCCTGAAACTATGATTTTCCTGTTTGGACTCACATAACATAAGCCTACACATTCATATACCAGATGCAAACCAATACAATGGCTATATAACTATTGCATACAAACAGAAGACACGTGTTTTTAATTTGAACCAGTTTTGAATGGTTGTGCAGAGCACAAATTTGCTAGGGTGTGTGCTGTTTAAAACAATAAAGTCCACAACAAAGTCAGATTCAGTGAAAGCCCAAAAGTGAGACTTGGTTCAAATTCAACTTTCAACAGAACAGTGCAAACAGTCTAACGCGGTGCTGCAGTATTAGAAAATTTAATCAACACTCTGAAGACCTATAGGCACCAATCGTGTACCTCTTGGTTTCCTCATTTATATGAAACAAAATACTGTAACCATCTGTTTATTGCAATGTTGCTTAAACAGAAAAAACAGGGATGCAGGATTCTTCCTCTTAAATGTCTATACATTTCACAGTAAACTGGTTGTGGAGATGGAGCTCCTTCAGTTTTATAAACAAGGTTTAAAGGGGGTCAGGCTTGAGGGACACTGAGTTTCAAAAAACTTGCATTTCTGTACTATGTGCCTAACCTGCAGATACAGATTAGGATTATGGGATTATATCTTCAGGGTTGTTGACTGATAGCTTTCACCAGCACAGAAGTCATCATAAAAGAAAGGAACTGCAGTACCTATTGAAAGAGAGAAAATTGTAAAGCACATTTGTGCTGTGGCCGAGTGAAGCATCACTCAATCTTCTTGAGAGCACAAACATAGGCCATCTCCTTTCTTGGCACCACGCAGCCAGTTCTGCATACTCCAGTATTTAAAGAACCCAAACACTGTGTTTTCTTCCTTTTCAATCTCAGATAAAGCACTACAGAAAGACCTTAGATATATGACATCTTGTAGCTCTACCTTTGCTTCTATCATCCTGAATTAGCTAAAGGCATTAAAAATAGTAATTCTCTGGTACCTCTGAATTCAAGCTGCTTTTCAGCAGAGTTCAGATGCTTAAGGTAAAAAACAACAAGGTAGAATGTGAAATCTTACTATATAGGATCCTGCTCTCTTACAAAGCCTCAAATATTCCATGGGAAAAACCATAATATGCAATTTTGGCACTTGAAAATACCAGTTCCCTCTTTGAAAAATTCAACAATTCAACAGAACTCAAATGAGTTATCAATGAAGAACAATATTAGTTGTAAAAATTCACATGATCCCAAAACCTTTTCATGTGCATTCAGAAGTTAATTATTAACAGATGACATTTCAATTTCAACATTTGTAAAATAATTCCTCCCTGTGTAACAATGGGTACTCTGAGGATTCCTTCTGTTTAGCTTATTAATATCTGCAAGGAGAAGAAAAAAAAATTCTAGCACTGATCTGAAACAGTTTTCATCTTTTATATATCTATTTCAGCAGAGACTATATGGTTATAATCCTACCCTTCCAATCACTTTTTACTTGCCTGTGTTTGTATGTGTTATTGAAGAGCTGCCATACATCACCCCAGAAAAATAGCTATACTTCAGTTTTGGATAAAGTACTTGCTCTAGCATAATACTTTAAAAAAATATTTTACCTTATTTAAAGTTAAAAGTTATTTACTTTATTAATTTTTTTTTACCTTAACAGCAAAGTCTTTATAGACTGACCCCTTCTGAAACACAAGATTTTTAAACAGTATCAGCTTGTTACATCCGTTTCTACTATTAAACTCCTTAGTTTAATAATTTTATTTGACTTGGACATCAACAATAAAATAATAACAATAAAATGTGATGCTGCCAGATGGTCCCTATATGGAACAGAGATCCGCTGCTCCACAGGCTTTACCACTTTCTTTTCAAACCATGTCCTGTTGGCTGAACCCACACAGGACCATTTGCATTTGCCTACAGACTGTCTACTAAGCACCTCTCCTGAACCTTTGAAATTACCAACAGGTAAGTTTTGATGTTAGTTGAAACTGTTCTAATATTTTCAACGAGAACACTCAGC
This sequence comes from Hypotaenidia okinawae, assembly GCA_027925045.1. NCBI lineage: Eukaryota > Metazoa > Chordata > Aves > Gruiformes > Rallidae > Hypotaenidia > Hypotaenidia okinawae. The sequence goes on from BSDF01000006.1 coordinate 12,684,565, forward strand.
AGAGCATCTGTGTTTACTCATGTAAAACAGTTGCAGTTATTCTAGGTAACACCAGCTGACTGAAGGGAAAAATATATACTTTTTTTTTAAAAAATCATTTTTTCTCTGAGAAAAGTAGACAGCCAGAGACAGAGGATGAGATTTTGCATATCGAGATGCCAAGGGTTACAGGAAGAGAGACAAGCAGACAACAGAAAAACACCTGGAAATGCAGAGGTCAGCAAATCCAGATTCATGCTGTCAAGAACCACAATCATTATTATCAGAAGCCCAAGCATTCTGTTAAGAATTATTAGATTTCTCCCTTTTCCAGAAAGTTATGTTTTTTGCTAGCTAGAATATATAAATCCTTCTTAAAATATTTCATGTAAGTATATTTATCCCTAATTTCTCCATTTATTTGTTTGCCAGCAGTGCAGTTTAATAGTTTTCCTCTAGCTTGGGCACTTGTGACTTCATGCATTTAAAGAAAATATGCACATTCCATTCTCATGTCTCATTTTTCTACATTAAATATGTCATCCTCTTCCAGATCTCCCTCATAATGGAAGCACTATTCTTCCAAGTGCCATAGATGCTATTGTTCATGATAAATTGAAATCATCACACGAATAAGGAACAGAAAGAAGAGACTCTGATATACTGCTGAATTTGTAATTTTCTACCTCCTCTGAAAATTCCTCCTTTGCTGTCCAGCACTTTTTAAGGTCCAGTTTGCCTCTGATGACCCTGTAATCCCACTCAATTAAATGTGAATAATCAAAATTGCCAAGAAAAGGAGTAACAAAGAACACCCCCTCCCCCTACACGCACTCCCCCCAAATGAACAACAAAAAAACAAACCAAAAACCCCAAATGTTAACTCTCCAACCTAAACCATTCTGTGAAGGGCAATGGGAAGCACTAGCCAAAATTGACCCAATGACCAGCAGCCTAATCAAAGTATTTTTAATCGTTTTTTAGCTGTTTCTTGTGAAATTTATATTAGGGTAGGCGCATTTCCCCAGTGAACAGATATTGGACTAAGACAACCATCAAAAAGTTCAGTTTGTGGTCTGTGTAGACAAAAAAAAAAGCCAAAAACTGGAAATTCATCTATATAAAATTCTCTCTAATTACAAAACCTCAACCACAATTAAGTGCCTCTGATATAAAGAGGATGCAAAAGCCTGAAGCCATGCTATGTATGTCTCCAGGACTCCTGATATCACAACTTTAAAAAATTAGCTGTTTTACAGAAGAAAATCAGATCTAATTTCATGTGAATAACAATCATGAAGAAAGCAAAGAATACGTAACAGCTCATCAGCTGTCAGAGAAATTCCTTTATCAAATTTTTAACAGGGTTTTGATCTCTCTACTTCATAATTTCCTTGGGGTTTTTTAACAGCATTAAGTTAGGTTTTATACAGAGCTGTGTGAGCAGCATCAACAAATGAAACTGAAAACAGATTTAAATCCAACCTCTCAAGCATTTGGACAGAACCTACATCTAGTCACATAGAGGGGCCTGCCAACATTCAAGTGCCTGATGTGTATCTGGCTTTCACATACCTCACACACACACTGCTAGGCCAAAGTAGTCACTGCCCTCTACTCCTCATGGCAGACAGCAAGAAACAAGTTGTAGGAACCAACTAGGAAGTTACCCATCCATTGACATGTCTGCAATTTTATTCTGAATCAGTGTAACTTTTTTAACATGCGCCCGTTTTGCTTTGAAATGGGTATTCCATGTTTGGCCCAAGCACTTCTCTGATACAGTCTTTCAAGTGAAAGACAAAGCAGGGTGACCAAAGGTGGTGCTGGTTATCTGAAGCTGAAAGTATGAGGAATACATTACTTGGACCTCTAAAACAACTGAAAAAAATATTGCCTTTTAGTGGGCTCCCACTAAAACCAATAGAGCTGAACTGTCAGTGGCTCCAATGTTGCCAAGTTATCCAACCACTTTCAGAGCCACAATAAATATGTGAAACATAACACTTCAGACATTAAAAATCTTACATTTTAAACATAGCAACTAATGGAAAAGATTTTTTGTGATTTAGTGGTTTAATTTTGTGGTTTAATCCATGTAATAAATATCATTAATGATTATATCAACTCTAAAAAAGGATTAAGCAATCCGTTACACAAAACTATCGTTTCACAAATCTTGTATCTCTACAAGTGATATTATTTATATTTTTACAAACTATAATTAAACAAGCACATACTTTAAAAGCAGTTAAAAGTATTTTTTGGACAGCATTTTCATTTCATAGTAACTCATTTCCAGTTTTATAATCAAGTACCTTCAGAGCACTACAAGCAGTCTCAGTGTGGTCCGATGGGCACAGAGAAGGCTCTTTCCCTCAGGGAGCAGCAAAACTACATCAGAGACAATTTCCAGGCTGCTTGCCATCCAAAACCCGTTTTGGGACTGTCAAGTGTAAACAGTATTTCCTCCCTGACATGGAAACCCCCTCAGTCACTTTGTTTTGACTGGTGATGATGGAAAATTTGGGGTGACAGAAGAATACCCTCCCCGGAAGTCATACACCAGTGCCTCAGATCCTTTGGAGAGCGATGACAATTCTGAAGATACCAATGCAGTTATAGCTTCATCATTTTCCTTCTCCTGTTCTACAATTCTGCATTTGCCAGCTACTGGCAGTTCCAAAGCAAGATAGTTTCCAGCAAAGCTGTTTAATGAGTGATGAAAGTTGATAATAGAAATAATTGTTATGTATACTGCTCCAAAACTGGCAGAAGAAACACCTACAAGCGTTATAATCTTATACTCTTTTCCAGAAAATAAGAAGATATATAAGAGATTGCAGGTTGTTTGACTGTGCACAACTATCATCTTCCTTTTAGCATAATAATGGTTGTGTATCCCTATAATTAAATATAATTATAGATCATAAAATTTGTACAGCGATTAACCCAAAACAAGATGATGCTTGGTGCTGCCAAGACAAAGACATGCATCACTGAAGTTTCTCCCTCTTCTATTTAGAATTTTCCCCCATTCTATCTCTGCTGCCTTTGGCAATACGGTATTTCTGTAACTTCAAATCACTAAAAAATCCAAGATTCTGAAAGTACTACATTGAGTCTAAGCTGCTACATTATTTTATCCTTAATACTACAGTGAAATGAGAGTATTTTGAATCATATACTAACAAAAGCATCACATTTATCCCCGATGCCTAGGATGAGTTTGGCTTATGTCCTGAAATAATAAATGTTATAGTACTTACATATTTACTCTTAATTAACACCATTGTACATACTTTCATTATTACTTTTACACATCTCATCTCCTGAATACCTGACTTCTGTAATTTCTATAACTATATAGATAATTAAGGTTAGTTATGCACAAAAATAATGGTACTTCCTTCCTAATGCTATTTTCTCGATTCAGTTTAACATCCAACACTAGCACTGCACATTTACTTCTTCTGACACACAAGCTATTGGACAGGGATATTTTGGATATCTTTTCTTTTTCCTCAAAAAAAGTTTACAAGGTTTTCCACATAATGACAGGGACACTTCCAAACAGTCTTACTATTTAGCAAGGAAGATCTCAGAACTCTAAATACCTGTGGAAAGGATTTAAATTAAGTAAAACATACTTTAAGTCTTGCAAAGAGATAAAATACATAGCTCAAGGGACCAAAAAAAAAATGCAAAGGAGGTATTTCCAAAAGGAATAAATGGAAGCACACTTCAGTTGCATTGCCACACTAATTCCTATGTATGTTTGTTGAAGAAACTGCAACAATATCTGTATTTCTTTGTGACTTTTTAAAGATAAGTCTAAAATAAAATTTTTATTTACCTTAAGATAGAAATTGAAATGGAATATTATGAAGTGAGGCTAGAAGTTCAATAGTTATAACTTGTGTTTCGATTGGAGGTTAGAAACTATGACCTACAATCAGTAATTCTTGTAATCAAACAATAAACAATACTTCCACCATATAACAATCAGAAATATGCAACTGTCCTCATAGGTTTTAATTTTGAAACATATGTTTTGTTTTAGTAGCATTCATTAGGAGCTTCTCATTTTTTCTGGAGCTGTTTAGCCTAAATTCAAAGGATTTTTCAGATGCACTATTATCATGGATGTGATTTACCCCCAGCCATCAGCTGAGTACCATACAGCCACTTGTCCACCCCTGCCCTGGCAGGATGGGGAGAAGAATGAGAAGACTAAGGCAAACCTCATGTGTTCAGACAAGGACAGTTCACTGGGACAGCACAGGAAGTGAGAAATACCAACAGGACTTATAAAAAAATATACAAAACTAGGGATACACAATGCAGTTTCTCACCTACATCCATACAACTCAGACTGCATGTTCAAGCCCATCCTCTAGCTGCACCTCCTGAAGCCACACTGCCCTGCCCCAACCAGTCCCCTGTTATGCTGAACAGGATGCCTTATGGTAAGGATTACCCATGCCCTTTGGCTAGTTTGGGTCACCTGTCCTGGCTGCATCACATCCCAATTTCTGGTGAAAATGATCCCTATCCTAACTGAACACAGGACTATGGAAAAGCGTCATTCATATTTTAATGTCCAGCTGCTCTATGGAGAATGCTACTGGACATTTTATTTCATTCATTCCACTTTACTTGAAAAGTGCACACTGCCAGTTGGTTTTTTTCTCTATGACTGAAAAAGAAAGGTCACTATTTACTGATTTATCTAATTGATCAACTTTCATTTAATGTATCAAGTAAGTATTTTTTGTTCCTAGCATTGTGGGTGTCTATTCATGTAAATGTGACTGGCTCCATAGGTCTCATGGAACTGCACTCATTGAAAGAATTCTTCATTAACATCCTGTGATTGCTTTGTTAATACAGATTTGTTTCTCCTTTGTTTCTGATTTTTACAACTGTACTTGTTTGAAGGGGTCAGAAATACCGGGGGGGGGGAAATCGGCAAAGATGCATTTGCAAGAACCAATACTTTTCATGCTTGCTCATTCTTAGTACTGCAAAACATCAAGTGGATCAAGCTACTTGAAAACATTTTGAATGGAATAACTCTTTCCCTTTTTTTGTTGGAAGAAAGGAAGATAAAATGTTAAATTTACACTGAAAAGGAACAAGTTTGTCATTTTCATTCTTTTTTCAAGATGAAGGATGAAAAGCACCGCTCATTGCACATTGCTATCTCTTGAACTTCTCAAAAGTAAACCAAATATGGTTGCAGTCCAAGAAGCAGAAGCGGTCATCCAAGAAACTGACAGTCTCTTTTGGGAATGAAAAATGATTGTCAGCATGAGAGACAGTGGGAGAAGAGATAAATCCCTTGCTGTTCTTAGTTTGCCTGTCATTATTTACTTCTAAGGTCTGACTAGTTTTGGGAGATGTCAAGGGAGCAGCTGTCAGACTGAAGGCAACAGAATTGGGAAAACAACCTAAATTCCTATTTGAATCATGACTGATCATAACCTGTTCCATGCAGTCAGATAAGCATTACAAGAAGACAAAGCAAAAAAGAATTTGCTGTGCTCCCTCAGTTGTTATATTAGCAATAGTATAAAGTAATAGTTGAATCAGAAATGTTCTCCTAAAATGAAGTTTCACTGAAAATAATGATTTATTGAATCTCCGGTCTCAAACTACATAAACTATTAGAAAAACTTATTTTTATTTCTAAGAGATTTGTAGTGCTGGCAAAGAGAACAGAAGCTAGAGAATAACTTGAAACATTCATACTAAGTCTTCATACTTCCCTACCATTCTTCATCTCAAAGTAACTAATAAAGGATCAGTAATCATCACCTCCACTTTTAAACTTGAAGAAGGCAAGGGGTGATGAGGATGACAAATAACACAAAACCACTAAGGAAAACCATCGGTGAGTCGAGTACGTATTACACTTCTACTTCAAAGTCATAGAGTAGATGACACTTACTTTCTGCTTGTACATAAGCAGATCAGTTAACGACTGATTTAGTCTATCAACTTTCTTGATTTCTGCTATCTAAAGCTAATCAAATAGTGTCTCATGGTTTTTTGGCTCAGGTGTCTTATCTAGAGTTTTAAACTGATGGTTAATTCAAATGATTCACATACCAATAATTTGACCCTCCAAAAAAAAATCCGGCATATCAGAAATCCTGTATTTGTACATACATAAAATATATGCAGCCTTTTTTAAAAGACAAAAACTTTGAAGCCATGATATAACTGCTGAACGTTGCCTGTGTTTTCAGCATTATAATCTTGAAGGTTTCATATGTGACAACCTTTTGAACCACTGAAGAAATGTAAGGAAAGAAGAATTATTAGTTTTCAAACATCACAATGTCTTTTTTCATTACATTAGCAAAATGTGAGCATTTCAAAGATGAAATGAAAAAGACTTCTGAAGTTAACTGTCAGTATCTCACAGCTTTACATAAAAAGCATGTAGAAACAAAAATTGTACATAATTATTTGCTTGTTCCTTTGTTTTACCCACTTCCAGTTCTAGTCACTACTTTTTGTTGCATCTACCTCGCTCTCTAGAAAGAAGTATACGTCCTTTTCTCATTTTTGTGTTTCAAAACATTTTATGCAGACTACATTACCACAGTGTCAAACAGTATTTCACCTTTATAAATGTTTGATGTAAAAGTGGTGTAGCTTTGTTGATAAATTGGCAAAGGTTACTGAGTATAAGCAAAGATAATAGGCTGAATATTCACAGAATTTGTTAACAAATTGCTGTCTCATAATACCCATAGCTTGTTATTACCAGAACCATTCTGAGCTTTCCAGGTTTTATTGCAACAAGTCTGTAATCGCCTTTTTTGGGGTTGGTTCCTTCAGGAACTATTTTTGAAAGCAGAAATATATAGAAGTTGCATGCCTGCCCTGAACGTTCATCCACCTTCCCCCAATTATTGACAATACGCAGCCTGTAAGACACACTGAAGCAATTTGTTTCTATTTAATGGGGTGGGTGGTATTATATAAATATTGAACAGTTTGTCCTGTGAGTAGACAAGCAGTTAATGTTACCACTCACTTTCAATAGCAGTCTGTAGTGTAATTTCAAAGTTTCACTTACAATTGCCTTGCAACAGATTAACTCTTCCATACAAGTACCTAACAAAAACACCCTAATGTTTAGTGCTCAGGCAGTTTATTAATGACACAACCAAAAACCAGCAACTATCAATACTGTTATAACCATTAAATACTGCTTGATCAGATTAGTGTTGGTAGCTTAATCAATGTAAACCTAAGAAATGCATTAGGCAAAAACACCAGGGTAAAATCACTTGGACTGTGTAAGATAGCACAGAGATGACAAATGATCTCAGAAAATCTAGCTGAATCTTTCCAGGGATTGCAATCTATTAGAAAATATCCTGAATATTAGGCTGTTGATTGCTGATGCTACACTTTCTCTGAGTTTCAGGGCTCCAGTTTAAAAAGGAATCATGTCTAGTACTCTCAAGTTTTATGAAAGACAATGTATTGACAAGTGAGAAATGAATTAACTATTACACGTTTCCTTGGTAAAACTTGGGCGTGCAAAGCTTTGCACATACAAGATTTGCAATGAATATGAGGAATTTTTTTTTCCCCACCCAAATCTGGAGACCACTCAAAAACCAGGCAATACTAAAACTGTTCTTGGATTGCTGGGGTTGTTTTAATTTATTCTGCTTATTTTTTGTAATGAAACCTCTCTGATTTGTAACTGGTATCTAGCTTTAACTTTCCTAGTTTTCAGATTATGTTCTTTAACTATCTGTGATCTTTCAGTGAGCCTTTTCCTGGTATTACCCATTTTCATTATATCCTTCTTAATCTAAAAAAATAAAACAGTCTACCCTCATGTTTGTGTTCACCAAAAAAAATTGTGATTTCCTCAGAAGGTACACACCAGGCAGCACAGGAGGGACAAATTGAGTTTTACAGTTTTTTCCCTACAGTAGCAGACAAGACTTGAATCTGTCCTGCAAAAATCATGCTCCCATTGAATAGTTTCTCTCTGGAAAAAAAAGTCCTCCTAAGGGGAGAGCTCTGGAGCCCAGCAAACCTCACCAGGAAAGAGGTGCTACTGTCAGCTCTTCCTCCATTTTTTCATTTCAAAACTAATGTTATCCCTCTCGGTAAAAACAAAACAAGCAACCAAAAAAACCTGCAAAGCACGCGTCGTAAACTATTTCTTCAGAGCCAGAGACAATGTTCTTCTATGAAAAATCTTTTTTGCTATTTATCTTGTTGCTGTATTCTTCAAGCTTTCATTTAGAGTTTTATTTCCTCTAAGATTTATTTCTATGAGCTTATTTTCTGGTTCAAGTCCTCTGCACATATCCAGATCCAAAAATTCAAGAGATAGGAAAATCTAATAAATTAGTACACATAACGATGCTACTATTCCTGTAGCATTTTATGGATTAGTGTGCCAGTTTGAAAATACATTGACAGATACCTATTATTTCCCTTAAATATATTCAATTGTTCCTACCATCTTGTTTATCCAGCTTCTGTGAACCGTTCTGTACCTGTGAGTTACAGTTCTCCTGGATTTTTAGACTCACAGTTGCAAACTACAATTTTACACCCTGATTCATTAACTTTTTCTATCTGCATCTACTGCTGCTTTTTTTTCTTTTTTCTTTTTAATCTAGGAAAGAACCTGCATGTCTCACCATCCATAAAGTTACCTTGATGCAGTATATTTAAGCAAATGTGAAGACTCTCCTTAAGAAAGGCTTTTAACCATCTGCTCATGCTAAGAAATATTACACATATGACTGATGATGCATCTCTCTTCCTATGACATTATACAAGCAAATGCTTGGGGCAGTTAATAGTTAGTCTTGTCAGCAGAAGTCAAGATGTTGGAGGAATTGTATCCTGGATGCAAAATCCCATCTACAGTCCTTCCTGGCCTTAAAACACCACCTGACTGTGGCAGAATTGCCCACTATAAGCTGAACAAGCTACAACTTAACCTCAAAAAATGCTGGATATTATGGGGAAAATACTCGTATCTATCACATATTCAAAAAAAATGAGTATTTTTAATGATGCTTTGGGGTTTTTGTTCTCTGTGAAGGAATCACCTTCTGTGCTTCAGCAGTGATCACAGGCATGGGAAAGCATGCACAAAACCTAACACTGCAAAAGAGAAATCATATAATACTATTGTGACAAGAAACATGAAGCCTTCTATGATCTCATCACCAGCTGGGTGGATGGAAGGAGAGCAGTGGATGTCATCTACCTTGACTTTAGCAAGGCTTTTGATACTGTCTCCCACGACATCCTGATAGCAAAGCTGAGACAGCATGGGATAGATGAGTGGACAGTGAGGTGGGTTGAGAATTGGCTGTCAGGCTGAGCCCAGAGGGTGGTGATGAGTGGAGGGTTCCGTCCTGTTTAGTATCTTCATTAACGACCTTGATGAGGGAATAACATCCACCCTCAGCAAGTACCCGATAATACAGAGCTGGGAGGAGTGGCTGACACGCAGGAACACTGCACTGCCATCCAGCGAGACCTGGACAGGCTGGAGAGCTGGGCAGGGAGAAACCTAATGAAGTTCAACAAAAGCAAGTGTAGAGTCTTGCACCTGGGAAGGAATAACCGTTTGTATTAGTACCAGCTGGGGGATGACCTGCTGGAGAAGAGCTCTGGGGAGAAGGACCTGGGGGTCCTGGTAGATGACAGGTTGGCCATGAGCCAGCAGTGTGCCCTGGTGTCTAAGAGAGCCAATGGGATCCTGGGATGCATCCGGAGGAGTGTGGCCAGCAGGTGGAAGGAGGTGATCCTCCCCCTCTACTCTGCCCTGGTCAGGCCTCACCTGGAGTATTGTGTCCAGTTCTGGGCTCCCTGGTATAAAAAAATACAGGGATCTCCTGGAGAGAGTCCAGAGGAGGGCTACGAAGATGATTAAGGGCCTGGAGCATCTCCCCTACTAGGAAAGGCTGAGTGAGCTGGGACTGTTCAGTCTTGAGAAAAGAAGACTAAGCGGGGGACCTAATTAATGTTTATAAATATCTTAATCATGGGATGCAGGGGGAATTGGCCAGCCCCTTTTCAGTGGTCTGTAGGGACAGGACAAGGGGCAATGGCTGCAAGTTGGAGCACAGGAAGTTCCACACCAACATGCAGAGGAACTTTTACACAGTGAGGGTGACAGAGCCCTGGGACAGGCTGCCCAGGAAGGTGGTGGAGTCTCCTTCTCTGGAGACATTCAAGCCCTGTCTGGATGCCAACCTGTGCAATATGAGCTGGGGAGCTGCTTTGGCAGGGAGTTTGGACCCGATGATTTCTCGAGGTCCCCTCCAACCCCTATGATTCTATGATTCCTTAGGTACTATCAAGCAAACTACTACTGTTTGATAAATAATTATCTGGGAAGTATTATACAAACCAGGAATACAGACAGAATGTCAGTAAAGATAAGCAACAACACTGTAATGCATGTCCTGTGCTGTAAATCGTAAATATTTTTTCAGCAATTGTTTTTTTTCTAAAGAGAATAAAAATATCACAGTTCAAAGCATCACTTACTCCATTCAAAGACTGCAAGATATTACAAGGCCCTTCCAGTAATGAAATCACAACATACTTTAGAAATAAAGGTGGTGTGAATCAACAGTTTTCGTTCTGGTCATGCTGTGCCACACATCACCATCATCACTGTATCAACCAGAATTTTAACCTTCTGCGTGGTCAACTGCCACTTAATGTTGCTAGATAGAGTCAGTCCACTTTATATGTTTATGTGCCTTCTGGCTGTATGTATTAGAAAAAAAAGACTTCTGTACTATGTTGGCCATTCAAATATTTGTTTACAAAAATTAAATAGAGTTGCAAAAGTCATGTTCAGAATACCGTAAGAGAATGTCTATGAGATGGAGGAGTTAATGACATAGAAATTGAGTCAGTATGGTACCAAAGCTATTTTGTACTGCTTCTTAAAGTGCTTTAGGACTTATGAGGACAATAAAATCCAATAAAAAATAGAGGGCATAACGCAAGGATTAAAAAAACCCAAAACCCAACAATCTGGCTCACCCAGAATGACATCTTTCTGTATCCGTTCTCCTTTTTGCTGCTGATTCAAAACATTCATTGAGGAGTAACAAATAACCATTTACTCTGGCTTGGCAGAAAGGGCATAGAAAAGGCAGCAAGTCAGGGCTTACTGTTCATACTTCTGATCCCTTTTCAACCTCTCCATCTGAGTGCTTCCATGGAGTTTTGAAAATGGATCATGAAACATGAGCATTTATCCAACTTAACATTTAGTGTTTGAAATCAAAAAAAAAGATTCCTAGTACTTTCTAATGGAGATGCAGAGAGTATTAAGCTTCTGTGCAATCTGATCTAAGTGGTATTTACCTTTTTCTAGGACTCTGAAACAGGAATGTCCCCCTAAGTCAGAATCACATATTCCTCAAAAATATTTCTTCAACACTCATTTTTCTGAGATTAAAATTTTTACATTTTTTTTTCAAATCAAATAGTCCAAAACTCACAAAATCATAGCAATTTCTAAAATGGAACTGAAGGGGAAGAGGGCAAAACAAATTGGTCTAAAAAATCTAATACCTATTGGTGAGGATTACATCTGTATGCAGATGTCCAGGTCCAACCATTCAGGGTTCCATCAGCTGTTTTATTGCTTTTATTTAGTTCATCCCTATAGGCATAAAAGGGTGTCCCTACCAAATGTCTCTCATGATGTAAAAACGCCTTCTGTCCCTGTATTAGTATTTGCTCAATCAAAGTTTGCAGGCTGATTGAAACAGGCTGCTGCAGAGAGACTGAGACTTTCTACTCCCAGCTCAGCCAAGGAGGCTTCCAAGGATTACACCTCTGGTGCCTTGAGGCAGCTTGTGGAAGCTCTCTAATTCTTTTGTCAAGACCATTTTAGTCATTTTTTGGAGAAAAGAGATGTTCTGCTGCCAGGTTCATGGTGTGCAGCAGCAGGGAAGGCTAAAGCTGCACTGCTGCTCCAATTCATCTCAGGTGTCTTTAGGGTGACAATAGCTGTATATTCTTCATGGTGCACGATAGCATTCACAGCTCCCTCCAGTCACAGCCCCACCATGACTTCATGAGCCATAGCACATGAAGTAGATAACTGATAAAGAGTTTTATGCAATCTGAGCTTATGTAGGGCTGGCAATGGAACTGGGATGACTGTCTAATAAAATGCCTGTTTACTAAAACAATTTATAGCACTTAATTATATTGTGTTGTACTGAACATCTCATGAAATTTCAGGTATTTCCTGTTTTAATGCACATTTGCCTCTCTCTATTTACATAACATATTTATGGAGATAAATACCAGGAGATAAATACCAGGAGATAAGCTGGAAAGATTTGGTTTATTTATCACCTTATTCATTAGCCAACTGTTTGTGATTTACCACATATTTTTAATTACATCACCTACATGAACCTTCTTCACCAGAATTTATTTTATTATTTCACATGAAATTTTAAGCAGCTGCTATTTCTTATAATATGCCTTTTTACTAGCTCTTACTTTCCTCTCATATTATCCTCATTACAGTGGGAGTCAGTGTAAGGAAAGCATATGGCTTCTTTAGTACAAAAGTATGTGTCATACCCATAAAACGATTAAAAGTATATTTTTTTCAGAAGATACAAGACATTCTGCCTTAAATAATAAGAATACATACATACATCTGGATGCAGACCACAGCTACTATAAATAGACAGACAGATACAGTATCTATCCAGAGGGATGGATTGGATAAAGCACACATCAGAACTGAGTGGAGAACAGGAGTGGGTATGTCTGTGACAGGGAGGACATCGGTGATTCAACATTTCAGAACTCTGAATAGATTTGAAATTTCATTTAGTGAAGAAAGAAATGAGTTTAGTTTTATTTTAGACAAACTTCATTAGTCTTTCCTCACATTTCAAGTATTTCCTTTTACAGAAGTGACAATTCTCTAACAATACTGGCAATGGGTACGAGAACTGAAGTCATACATCTTCTCTATGACATCAATATATAGATTATGTAGACAGACATATAGGAAGTAGGGCTGTGATTTATCTATCTTTGAGGGAAGCTGATCTGCTAGTAAAATAACTGTGCTCAGCACATGTCAAGCTATACTATCATACGAAACTCATATATTTATGTGAAAACCATTAGGAAAAGTTACTACGGCCACAAGATAAATGCAGAAATAGGTTGGAAATTATTCATTCTCATGTGTAATGTTATTTCCTAGAGGAGAAAACCATGGCTGAGAACCTTGGTGTCCATTCCTCACATCAAGATACACAACCTTACCATACCAAGACTGCCCCTCTGCTTGAGAAGCCACACAGGCAGGATATACCTCGTAAGAATCACAAGAATATCTGGCTTCGGTTTTAACAGAGCGGCTGGAACACGCACGAAGGAGAAGAATTGTAACAGGCTGAAACTTCAACAAGCACAAGAACTGGCAGGATGCCAGCACAGCAGCAGCAGCAGCAAGAAGAGCAAAGCACCAATACAACCCCCATTTTGATAGGAATACCTCAAAACTATGGAATTTCAAATACCCCTTTGGTTGTGGTAAAAGGTGCAACACTTTCATGCCTTTTTATTGCACAGCATTCAAAGTACTGCAACACTTTCTATCAAAACAAGGTCATTTCATCACACATATTGCCTTAGCATACACCTCATCTCCACAACAAACTGTAAGGTCTCAGGGTAGCCCAGACAGACAGCTGCTACACATGCTGAGGGCCAAACAGAATCACAAGGTTGGAAAAGACTTTTAAGATCATTGAGTCCAACCATTCCTGTCCTAAGCTAAACCATATCCCTGAGCACCTCATCTGCCCTTTTTTTAAGCACATCCAGGGAAGGTGACTCAACCCCCTCCCTGGGCAGCCTGTTCTAGGCCCCAACAACTCTTTCAGTAAAAGATTTTTTTCTAACATCTAATCTGACCCTGCCCTGGTGCAGCTTCTTGCCTTTTCCCCTTGTCCCATCCCCTGTTACTCGGCTGAAGAGACCATTGCCCACCTCTCTACAACTTCCCTTCAGGTAGTTGTAGGTGGTGAGAAGGTCTCCCCCTCAGCCTCCTCTTCTCCAGGGTGAACATCTCCAGCTCCCTCAGCCGCTCCTCATAGGATTTGCCCTCCAGCCCCTTACCCAGCCTGGTTGCCCTTCTCTGGACTCACTCCAGGACCTCAATGTCCTTCTTTTGGTGAGGAGCCCAGAACTGGACCCAGCACTCAAGGTGTGGCCTCCCTAATGCCGAGTCCAGGGGCACAATCACCTCCCCAGACCTACTGGCCACACTATTTCTGATACAAGCCAGGCTTCCATTGGCCTTCCTGTCTGCCTGGGCACACTGCTGGCTCATGGTCAGTCAGCAATCAATCACCCAACACCCCCAGGTCCTTCTCTGCCTGACAGCTCTCCAGCCAGTCTCCCCCAAACCTGTAGCACTGCTCAAGATTATGTCCCGTGAGCAGCACTCTACACTTGGCCTTGTTAAGCTTCATCCCATTGGTCTCAGCCCATCAGTCCAGTCTGTTCAGACCCCTCTGAAGAGCCTCCCTACTCTCAGTGAAGCAGCAGCAGCCCTGCACGTCTGCCCCAGCAATTCTGAAAACAAGGGAGCGGTGACAAGTTCTCTAGCACAGCAGCCTAGGTCTGCAACCAAGCACACCTCTCTGTTTAACCGAAAAGGAGCCCATAGCAAGTATAAACAAAACCAGAGTATTTTCTTAGTTTTCAGTCACTCATGAAAGCTTTTAATTCTTTGGTCAGAGACATCACAGGAGCATATGACAAAAAAAGTCTGCAGCTAAATATGTTTGTCAAGCTCCTCTACAGAACCAAGGACACTACGACTAGGGCAAATTCAAACCTAAAATTATTATTCTGGTATTTGAAAGGGCAGTTGTAGAGAGTAGATCATGTGGGGTTTTTTTCTTCTGCCTGCAGAAGGTGATTATAAGATTTACATAAATACAGCAAAGTTTTAAGGACATTATGAATAAAGCTTGGCATTTGCCAACATTTAGGGTTAAGCTTAAGAGTCTTAAGGTAATTGATCAGTATCCATAATGCTGTATCTACTAGAAACAACATTTTAAATTTACCTGTGGTGAGGCAGAGGATACATTCTGATTTCTGCTCCAAAGAGACCTTCAAATTGGTGACAAAACAACTTTTGTAATAACTTCACTGTCAGACAGATCTGCAGTCTGGTAACTGAAAGCATACAAATGAGTCAAAAGACTACTTTCATTCCTTGTGAACAGGGTTGTATTTAGCATGATATACTGCATACAGTGAACCAGATTGCTGAGGAGGACAACATCTAAGGAACGTAAATGTTTTTAATTAATGGTATAAAAGCTAATGTAATTAAAACATGTAAATAAATGCTACTGCATCTGTGTATAATTTACATGTATGTTTATAAGCAGACCGAACTAAATATAAACTTGCTCAAATTTAATCAAAGACTTCTTAGTCTCTCACTTCCTGCTCTGGATGAGCAGAAGATGCTCAGGTATCTAATATTATTAGCTATGTTTTCTTGGGAACAACACTAGTGCTTGAAATGTTTCAAATCATTTTTTTATAAGTACTGCACATCAACCTACACCTCCAGGTCCTCTTGTAATCTGGATGGGTTTTTTTTGTCAGCAAGCTACAGATACACCCCTGACTAATTTAACAGAATCATACCAAGAACATGCTTTAAATATCACATTTTTCCATTGCCTGACTGCTTTTCCTATACCAATACCCATAACTAGATTAGATCATGGTGAGGATACAAAAGCAACAGTCTTTTGCCCATTAGTTTTGCCGTATTAAGTTTAAAAGGATCCAATTTACATGGTGCATGTGGAAAAGCAACACAAAAATTTGCCAATTCCCCTCAACAGGCTGCTGAGAAATACAGATTTTAAGTGGTCTACATAAAACTCTGAGAAAATGGAGTATATTTTCTTGCTAAAACAGCGATACCAGTAGAATACCTCCAAAAGCTTTAAATTTTCCAACTGATAATTTTGTGCTCCCAGACAGAATGAAAACGCAGTGTATGAGACTTAGTGGACCAAGAGGCAAAGGATCAGGAAGATCTTTGGTGTAACTCTGTAACAACACAATAAAAAGCACAGAAAACTTGACAAAAGCATCACAGTGATAACATCACACAGTATTACAGACACTTAACTGACAGCACACATCTTAAGAGGTGAGACTGGTCCAATTTTAAACTAGTGCTGCAGAACTAGTAGTGTTCCTCTAGAAACTACTATCTTGCTATAATGAAACATGATTTTTTTTTTCCACAGTTTATACCTTGAAGCACAAAAGAATAGGCATCTTTCAATATTCATTCACATACTATATGCAAGATGCCACAGTAAGTTACACATCATGGGCAAAACTTGGAAAACCAAGTGTTCTAGTAGGTCACAAGGTAGAAGGGATTTCTCAAACTAACTTAAGTGTTATCAATCCATCAAGCAAAACTTGCCTTCTGCAAAAGATGGTATTTCATGTTTAAATTCAGATATCTAAAGTATGTTGCTTAAGTCTGAAATAGTCATTGCAGACCTTCCTTAAAATTAGCAGGGGAAAAAATTACCCATGTCTATGGGAGAATTCATCTTAAAAATTCATTTAGGAAACACCTTCTAGAAAAGTCAACTTCTGTCTTGTTAACAGAATGATTGCACATAGTTAAATCTTAGACAGTTTCAGAAAGCTAAATTAACTATGCCCTGGAAATTTAGTCCCATTGATTCTTTCATATCATAATTAACCTACAAAGGATAGCTCAAGGGACTAACTGGTTAACTCTCAGGCAACAAATTGAGGAAGAGATGGTTTCTTAAATGGGACATTTGCAGCTGACTACATGAATCTCATGTTCTCCTAACCAAGCTCAGAAGCAAACTACTGCAGTGACTACAAAAAGAAGTGAAACTGTCCCTTTGGCACCCTCCTTAGTAAAGCATACCAAGCAAACTGGAGAGAAACTTCAGTAATTGTGGAAGAAGGGAAAAAGTAATTAAAAAGAAATTAGAAACATTTTATGTAATACACCATAAGCACGTGGGAAGAAATCAGGCAATGTTTGCATGAAAGAGAAGGTTTTGTTTGAAACCACAAAATACATCAATAAACTTTTTTCAGAAAACACTACAGGGTCATCTGACAGCAAAGACCTTGCAACTCCTGCTGTGGTCTCCTCTGCTGTGGAGCCCAAGGTGAGCTTTTACAGTAATGAGACAAAACCAAGCTATTAATAAGGATGACCAGGTGAAAAAGCTCCCCTTTATCAGACAGCTTCCTTCATAGAAGTTCTTGAAAAATAAATTGTAGCTCTTCTTGAAAAATTAGTGCTTTCTCTCTCAATGCTCCACAGGGATCATCAACCAGGTAAATGGTTGCAATTTCTGTAATTTCTTTTCTGATTAAAATCAAGAATGTAGTTTATTTGGGATGAAAACCCACCCAACTGGACTCGCCTCTTCAATCTCAAAATATGATGTTGGTCTTTTTGACATTTTTATGAACTTCTTAGGATCCACTGAAAGCAACATTTTTGTCCAGTATTCTATGCACTTTTTAATTTCATCTGAGTGACATTTAAGTGGTTCTACATTTTGCTGGAGAATTGATTAGAATTTAATATTATACAGATATACGACTGATAAAAGCATTAATCAAAGTAGGCCCCATAGAAGCTGTGAACAATAGATAAAATTTCATCACTAAAATGTGATTCAATATAAACACTATGCAAAAAAAAATTCTCCAAAATAACAGAGAGAAAAGGACATAAAGCAGACATTTATTGAATGTAAGGTGACTTAATAGTTTGTAATAGGGATGGAAAGTACATGTCCAAAAAAAGGTGCAAGTGTGGTCTGATAAGTTTTGATCACTATGTAACAAGGGTTGTTAGAAACCATGGATGCTTTGTGTTGGTCTAAAGAAGCCTACATAACATGGGGCTAATGCGTTGCCAACGTGCATCCTGCACAATCATCTTGTGCATTACATTGTGAGCACGTTAGGGGCATACCTTGTAGACCTAAATAGGAAGGAGCCATTGCCACTGAAGTCAGCCCGCACTCCTTTATGAGACAGGAACAGCGCTAAAGTTTGTGAAAGTGATGGTCCTCTGACTGTAACTCGACAAATTAAACGCATACAAAAGCAAAGGAGATGACTTCTCTTTCCTCCCTTCTGAAAGGGAAAAATTCAATGGGGATATTAGGTAACAAAAATTGTCACAGCCAGACCAAAAGCGTCAGGGAAAAAAAATGCTGCTATGTTAACAGTAATTACTCAACATCTTTGGTAATAAAGTTAAAGTCTTTTGTTCTTTCAGCTGTCCTTAGAGACCAAAAAGATAATCACAGTAGCCAACCAAAAGCCCTCATATAATAAGATCAGGGACTTTCTGTGTATCAGGAAAAGTGACTACTACAAAGAAGCTCCATAAAGACATTCAGTTGAGATGCTTATAGTACTAACCTGCTATACAGCATGCACACAAAATCATTTGTCTGGGTACACACACTACAAATTCCTCAGCTTCAGACAGTAATCAAAACTGATGAAATGTTAAAGATTTTCAATTATTGAAAACACCACCCCTTTTGGCCCAAATGAAAAAGTTAACTTTAGTACTTCAACCAACATATTAATAATTATCCCTTCTAATTACAAATCTTTTTTAGGTCATCAAATTCAATGTTCTTCCTGCACCTCCAACAGTTCCCTCACAAACTGGCTTAAATAGGAAGAATAATTTCATTCTTAACAACAAACAAACTTGGACCAAAAATAAAAGTACAACCTCACACACACTTACAACAATGCATTAATACATTAGCAGTAAGGGAACCTATTATTTGTAGTACTAGTAACAGCATTATTATTATTACTAATACTACGACAAAATCCATGCCAGAAACTGCAAGAATTCAAAGGCATTTTTATTTCAAATCAGTTTTTAAAGAGTATGATTTGCCTAACATGCTGATAAGACCTCTTCAGATGAAAGGAAAAAAAAGTGATTAATAACAAAGAGCATACTGATTGAAATCTAATTTCTATTATCACAGCTGAATAATATTTTGCGTGTAAGCTGAAACTGTGTATTTTGTGATACACAGTCCCCTAACATACTTCCTCTTGTTTCTCTGCTCCTAGAGCTATTTCCTGCTGAATTGAAAATAGCAGTGCCTCACAGTAACTACACAGTATAAAATGTTTCCAGTTAACAGCCAATTCCCCAACAAGAGAAAGAAATAATCATTCCTCAACAGTGTTTTCAGCTGAAGAATACTATCCACATAAAAATCCTGTAAAAATAATACATATGGATTAATATCAGCACTACTCAAATTATTATTTTTCTAAAAAAAAAAAGTTACACTGCAATAAAACCCTTAACACAGAATTTCTATTCCATTAAATAATATCATTTTGCAAAAACACTGAACTTTCTGAATCAGGAAGAACTCTAGTAAATGAAAGGCATTAAACAAAATAAAAACATCACAAGTGGCCACAGGTTCACGGACCGTCAATGCAGTGTCAGTACTCAAAACTCCCATATGCCCATCTAGAGGATTGAGGTTAACTAACTCCCAGAAGTGAAGTTCCCTGCACAAGACCAGCCTTCTCACTGCACTGAGAACTCCAGCTCCAACCTCAGGTCCCGGGGCATTGGGGCTCCTAGGGCCCCAAGCCCCCTAGGGCCCACCAAGCCCCCTCCTTAGATCTGGGTTTTCAAGGCTGCCAAACACTCATATTAAAGTGAGGGGAACTGGTAATACAGAACCATCAGTTTGAACAGGGACTACTAGGATTTGGCATCTTTTCATACCAGAAGAGCCTTGCAGCACAAAAAGCACAGCTCAGAGCACAACCCAATTTCTGGCTTTGTGGCAGACCGATTTAATTATAAAACTGTGTTTAATTGGCTTCTCACATATTGCAAAAGCACTGGCATTACTAAAAGTTACCAGGTGGGCTTGTTGTGATGAAAGGCTGAGGACACACATTGCAGTCTCTGCCACTTCCATTTTCTGATTTGAGCAAAGTTTCTTGAGAACTGTGGATCAGCTCTCATCAGTAGCAGCATCACCCTGTTGCTGACAGAATGCCTTTGGCTGCTGACTGTGCTGAAAGCCAAACACCCGCAGCATGCGTTTAGTCATCTGGTTATGTTCAGTGCTGAGGAGCAAATTAACTATAGTACTGTGCACAGTGGATCTTTTGCCATCCTTTTAAGGAAACAGGGACTAGGAAAGCAGGGAGAACTAGACAGCATTAAATTACAAGGGCTGTAATAGCAGGAAATGTAAACGATGGGATGTCACACACGGAAAGCTGAAGCTTCCTGATCAGCCACAGCCAATGGCTGCACATTCATATTAGGCCAAATGCAATCTAACCTTTAGTCTGGACAGTAAGTGGCACTTTATTTTGTATTGCTATCTTCTATCACAAAATCTAAAGAGAGCACATCAAGTAAAATAATTCATCTTCACAATGCTGTGACAAAAAAATCCATTTTCTTTTTTTCACTAACAATGAAAATTTTTACCTTAAACCATGTGTTCATGACAAATTATTTATGAACAGCAGCAGAGAATTCATAAGGGGTGCCTTCATTTCCCCCCGTCCAACCCTGCATGAAGCTACAAACACCCACATCAATTTCCTAGCCAAAACAAGAATTTTGAGACTGTACCCCCCACTTTTTGACCAGCAGACCACTTTTGCATATCCCTGCTGTCAGCCTTTCAGCAGAGAGCACAGACACTCTATAGTTCCCATTGCATCGCTTTTAGATCCCAATTTGAGAACTCCTACCCTACCATGTAGTTGGACAGATTCAAACCACTCTTTCCTTCAACTGGTAAGTTATTTGCAAAATGACCATCTATCATTATACAATTTATCATTTAGAGTTGTTAGGAAAGTTCATGTGAACAAAGACAAGCTGACTCGCTTTGTGGCCAACCTCACAGTTAGGATCTCATATGTCACTGTATATGACATCACCCCAGTCAGCTGATATTTCTGCTCTTTGGACTGCAGCTTTTCTGAAAACGGTGACAAGAATCACATTGAAAATACTGAATAACATGATGCTCAAAATCTTCCTTCTGTGTGAGTGTATGGCGATATAAAATCATCCCCATAAATGTTTGTGTACAGAAAAGACTGAAACAGTATCATGAACGAAGGTGAATCAATCGGCTTTTCAGAAGTCAAATGAATACTCAGAGATTCCACATCAATCTCAAGAACTAAGCTTTTATCAGACAAGAAATGCATATGGAAATGAAATCAAACATAAACAGAAGAAAATCTAAGATTGCTGTCTCTAGCAATACAGAAAAAATACTGCTACTGAACAGCAGCAACAGTCAATACAGACCACTGCGGGAAAGGACAGATGGCCTTTTCACCTTTCCTTGGGTACCAGTGCAATAAGGATGAGAAGGTCATTAATATATCTTAGTCTTTTCTCAAAACTGGAGATTTTATTCAGAGTTTACATTTCAGTCAGCCATCATTTTTGCACTAGCTACCATAAAAGGTGATGATACTGCTATTTTGGGGGAGGCTAACAGAGGTTTATCTTGTCTCAGGTCATTTTGCTGACCAAGTAGGCCCTGTATAAATTTTTTTAGACCTTTGTTTAACAATTACTATTAATTTTTACTTCTGATCCTATGGACTTTTCTCAGTTAAGGTTTTAGTGCAGACTAAAACAAGGGAGGGGGAAACCTTCAGAAAGGCATGACCTCAGATGCAATCTGTCACAGTACCTTATCTGCTGCTGTAATGAACATCTCTAACCAATGATTTTTCTTAGTTAAAATCAAATCATAATCACTAGCTAAACTGAACACGTAATCGATGTTGCTGTAAATATACTAGATTTATATGTTCTTCAGAACCCCCAGTACAACATCAGCCCGTTTGCTTTCCGCATTAATAAATAATTGTGATTTCTCACATCGAAGACATTCATTTCTGGGAACACACACAACAAAACAAAAAAGTCCAAACAAAAATACCTCCATGAGGTGAAGTGATTGGCAGCTTTTTAGTATTCCTGCTGTGGTAATATATGAAAATTTAAAATCTCAGCTGGGAAAATTTAGAGGAACTTGCTACTATTTCATTAAAAATCCTGAATAATTAAATCTCTATTTTTTGTATGTGAACATTTTATGAGTCAAGAATACATTTTATATATAGGTAAAAGGTTACTGGAGCTGCAGGGAGTTTTCTTTATTATTTCTGGTTTATTTTGTTTTGCTATGACTAAAGTCTTAGCTTTTCAAGGAGCACATATTCCCAGTTTCAATGAAAAAAACCTTTCACAAATATTCTAACAGAAAATGGAATCTCACGGGGGAAAAAGGGGTCAAAAATAAAAGGCACCTTTTTTCTTATGAAAAAAATCACATTGTCCTTGAATATTAATGGTAGAAAGATTTGAAGGAAATCTTGTAGCTTATATCCCAGAGCACCTCCCTTTATCCCTTTTCCTTATTTATTAACGAGAATACATGAAGAAAAGGAACAGATAGATGGAATAATCGACCTGCAGCACAATGAATTTAACAGCAGAGTCCCAAGAATATGAAGAACCTTTGTAAGTAGATATAGTACAATTTATGAGATGCAGTTCATTCCTACTCCTCTGACAGAACCTTAATTTCTTCCTGTAGGAAAGCTTCCTGGTGAGAAAGCTTTATTTCTTGCTTATCCTAAGACATTAAAGCATGGTAAAATTTCCAGTCATTGTTGTGGAATGTTCCTTGCTGTCAGCAGGGAATTTCCAACACTTTTATTAAGTGACCATAATTCCTGCACATTCCTGATTTACGAGTGTCAACCTGGTGACAGTAGGCTTGGGTTTTTTACTTTCTTTTGGTGCTCCCCTGTGAACCAGCCCTCAGCCACTTTACTGATGAGGATGCAAAATACTGAGAAAAAAAATACTTAGAAGTTTTTAGTAATTTTAAGTCTTTCAATTCTGAGAGAAAATACTACTGAGGGTGAGCTGCAGCAAGAGAATCTGTGAGGTTGCCTAATATGTCCACTTAATAATTAAAGCCTCAGCAAATACGTACAAAGAGACAAGTGATGGCACGCAGGTTATCATGCAATGATTACAGGTAGCATGATAGAGCTCTCCAGTTTTGTCAGTCCTTCATGGAACAGTGATTCTGACATACTGCATTTATCTAGCCAGGAAGACACGCAGACTGGCTGTAAGTGCACATGGCCAGGTTTAGCTTGGCATATAATGTTAGAAAAATAGATGGGCAACAGTACAACTTAAACAATTAGAAACATCTCAAAATAATAATTTTGTTCTGGTAGTTTTCAGGCATGCATCAGTAATATGGACGTTTCACAAATCTCGCCCTCAAGAATTTTTGCAGTTAAACAAATGATAATAAATGTTAGAAGGTTAAGAAGATCTGCAATACATCTGAGTTACATCTACTGGCTGAAAAGCTGGGTATTCAACTTGTTCATCATTGACAGTTCAGTTCTGCCAGTTACCTGGAGAACTGGTAGCTCCTCTCAGAAGGTGTTCAGTGACTCTTATGATGTAGCCAAATTGTGCTCAGTTCCTTGATAATTGTCCACTGAGGGCTACGAATCAGCGAGATGACAAAGCATAAATTTGGAAGCAAAGACATGTATTTGAGAAGCAAATTATAAAGCCAATCCACTGCAGTAGGACTCTAATATATGTGTGAGAAGCAAGGAAGGCTGGCCAGCCTGTGTTGGCAGAAAGCAATCAGGGTGCTTGCCTAAAAGGTGCAGTCTTGATAGAATTCGCTTTCAGATGATGGGAATGAAGACTCTCCTTCCAGAATCTGCCAAATCAAGTTTTCCATTCTTCACTAACTTACTCACATAGAAATATGTGTTCCTTTAAATGGGTGGAAAAAAGCCAGGGGGTGAGATAGTAGAAAAAGCTTCTTGGGGAGAAGGGGGTAGGGGTGGAGATAGAAACACTGCTTAATTATTCTGTTTAGGATATTCTTAATAACCCTTTGCCTGGTTTGATGACTTCCAGTTGTTCAAAAGACATATATGAGTTCACAAGAAGTAGAGGAAAGCATTGTATGAAACACAATAAAGTAATCTTTAAATTTCTGAACTAGGTATCTGAGGTACCTGTAAGCCCTTTCCTCACCAAACCATGTCTTCTATAAAACAAAATTCCAAAGATTCATTCACATACCTGTTATTTACCCCAACACTCAGGCACATCTCCACAGGATGAGACAAAAATGACTAACGGCAGCAGTTTGATGCAGTCTTTCAACCTTGGATGAAAAGCTTTGTTTCACAGACATGTACAGGGCCACATTATACTTGGATGCCCATCTAAGATTATAGGCGTGCTTAGGGCCTGCAGATGACTATAAATTTGGAATATACAGTATTTGGAGGCACAGATCAGTAGAATAAAATTATTAAATATTTGCGAGAAAATAATGAAATTAACCCAGAGACATGCAAAATTTTGAAAAATAGGAAGAGCATAGTGGGTCTAGGAAACAAATCTGCAGTAGAAAGATTAAATTCCTTCAGAATACTTTGTCTCATAGCTCATTCTCAAATAGTCACCAAATCCATCATTACAAAATATAAAGAGCTGGAACTGATGGTCTTATGTAGAAGTATTTTAAGCTTATTTCAAGTTTGGTATTACAGGTTAAACATCAGCATTCATAATAGCAATAATAGAAAAGTCGTAAGAGAAGAGTATAAATGAACGCGAGAGAATTTAAAGATTAAACCACATTTTATCAGCATGACACATTGCTGTCGTCATATTTTAGTGCTGTTATTGTACAAATATGTTTTACACAAACATTAGTCAAGACTGTTAAAATTACTGATGTCTACACCACAGAGGGCCTTACCTTTGAAAACTGTAGCTAAGGCAATGGTAAAGATTGTATATGGCAGTTTTAGAGACTTAGCAAAAGATGAAAGCTTTACCCAATATTCATACCCCCAGAGTAATGCCACTTATTAATATCCTAAAAATGAAAATTCAACTGATCTAGCATACATACTAATTTTCTGAAATAGAATCAAGGAATCACGTGCCCTCTAGTTACTCTGAAAACTATTAGCAAAAAGCATCCGTGACATTATTTTTCTATTGTTCTGTTATTTTAAACATAAATTTCCCCATAACTTTAAGCAGCAAATAAAAACAATAACTTATTGCCTCACCTACAGTGTGCACGAAAACAAACCACTGATCTCAACCCTCTGTGTAACAACCAACACTACAATCCTGTGGGGATTTCTTCTTCTTTCTTTTTTTCCTACTATTAGAACTTTGAAACCTTGTCTGGATTTACAGTGTCTGTCCCTTTAAACTTAGAGGAGCATAAAGTAATAGTATAGAGGGGACTAAATCATCATTTATAATCAGCAAAACAGGAAGATCTAACAACAGAGCACTCTGGAAAAAACCAACTGAATTGTGCCTAACTTCAGCAGTGCTGGGGAAACAGAAAGGCCAGTTAAGGACTTGGTTTCAAGTGCAATTTTCATCTTGAAAGTGTATTAGCCTACCTGGATCTTATATAATGTTTCTCTTCCACTTAGAATTAATTCTTTACCTTAAAAATACCAGAATGCCAGTACAGCAGATTGGCGCAGATAACTCTGCAATCCAAATCCCTCTGGAAATTCAGAACACAGCGACTAAGAGCCAGCACAAACAGCAGCACAAAACAATTCGAGTTCACATTGGCTTTAGTCAAACGGAAATTTCAGAAGTTGTACAGTTACACTGAATTACCTGTAAGAACTCACATTTTTGTCAATATTTCTACTGCTTAAAATCCAGTCAATAGATAATGTAATTACTAGAGGAAAGGTCAGCTTTAGTTTTATGTTTCATCCAGAAGAGGATGTGACAGCTTCAAACTCTTTTTTTCCTAAGACACTGGTTCAATACAGAGTCATTAGGGTAGAGCAGTGCCTACAACTCACAAGCTTATCACCCTACAAGTTTTGTTTGTTTTAAAACTGCAGCACAAGGAGTGAAGGCTGCTCATGGGAAGTAAATTTAGTAGCACTTAAAGCTTCCAGGTGTGTTATAGAGCTTGTGAGAAATGACTCAAATTATTGCAAAAAAAGCTCAGGGGCTGCAGGGATAGTCATGGTGTTAGGCAGTGTTGCTTTGGGGTTTAACACTTGAGCTATATCTCAGAACTAAATTACAAAGGCTTAGTAATTTTTTCTTACAACACCACTGGATGGACTTGCTTTTTCCTAGTACAACCTCCACCTCTCCTTCCTTCCTATAATAAATGCAGTGAAAGATGCCAAGTAGTGCCCAGGAAAGACACAGACATCATTTTTAGGTCAATCAACCTATTTTCAGAATTTATCAACTTCATGAACAAATGTAGAATGTTTTTGGAGCCCTACAGTAAGCCCCCAGTAAGAGCTATTTCAAGCTGGCACACTGGCTGTTGAGGGAATACTGCAAATAACGTAGGCATTAGTGAATGTTTTCCCAATTTTAGCCAAATGCTTTACAATGTTCTTTTGAAAATTACTCCTGTATTTCCCATATCTCAAAAGTGCAGGATTAAAGCTCGGGGCTGGGGGAAGGGCAAAAAAAGAAAATTCTCCTTCATGTCTGTCAGTCTCTGTGTGTGTTACTGGAAGGAAAAAAAACCCAACAAAACCACAGAAAAGCAGACCAGGTATTCATGAATCCTGATCACTGACAGAACCGTGAGCTGTTTTAAATAAATGAATTTCAAGATGCCCTGACAAAACACTCAAAACTTACAGGTTAATACATACAAGATTCTCTTAATTTTCTGCATCTCCCTCATGAACTTTGCCATGTTACTTAATCCTCAAGTTTAGTTAGGATGAAACAATGGTTTCTGGAGATTGCTGATGGCAAATATGTGCACAGTTCAGAAGTAGGAAGATGAGAGCATAAGTTTACTCACACTTTACATGCTTTTGGTTCCACTATACCAGTGCTCTCAAAGGCAAGTAGAAAGGACAGTCACACAGTATCAATTAATATGGAATTGAGAAAACACCACATAAACGTTACATTTCAATTTTGAGAGTGTACCATAATTGAAATGTAAGATGCTACTTAATTTCTCTTTGTTGTGCTTATAAACATGTTATATAATCATTGGCTTATTCTCAGAGTTTTGTGAATGCTGCAAAGTGTTTCTTTTACAGCAGGTCTTCAAACACTATTGCTTCCTTACTATCGAAGTATTTCAATGAAGTTACAAATAGCTTTAAAACAGCGGAAAACTTAAAAGCAGCCCAGGCAACGCCATGGAAGCTCAATGTCAGTCATGTAATTTGATGGATGGAGTATTAAAAATAATAAGAACTATGACTGTAGGAAATATCAGCTATAATAAAACCAGGAGACAGTGTGATGCTTCTTACGTGATTTTGTTAAACCCAAAAAGAAAAACTACATATTATTTTCAAAACTTCTTGCAAGTAACCAACACAGGGGCTTTTCATAATAGTATCTAAAAGGCATTATGCTCATTAAATCAATTATCAAATAATAACTTTAAGTTCTATTGCAGTGTTTGTAACCATTTGACTAAATTATACTCTTACAACTGCATACACTTGCCTGCACATACAATGACTATATTCAGAACTTATACATTTAAAGTTAAAATTTATCCTTAAACATAATTGAAATTTTGCTATTAAACTGAATTAAAAGCTTCAGAATATAGTCTTATGAGTAGCCATAAGAGCTCTCTATATGTTACAGAAAAAAGAACCAGCACAAAGGTGCAGTGTCATACAGAAATATGAATCCTATGTGGCTGACAACCAAAGCAGGAAGAGGTTACTTTTAGAAAGAAATGCTTTCTGCAAATTGTCATCTTTATGTTTAGGTATTTATTTACCCTTATTAAATATTCATTTAACATTTATATTTTAGAAATATTGGTCAAATTCTATATTTTCAGTGATGTTCTATATCAGTATGACCAGGAAAGAAAGTAACCATCAGGATTAATTATTGCCATCAGATGATGAAAGGGCTGGAACACCTCTCCTATGAGAGAGCTGGACCTGTTCAGCCTGGAGAAGAGAAGGTTCCAGGGAAACCTTACTGCAGCCTTACAGTACCTAAAGGGGCCTGCAGGAGAGATGGATAGAGACTGCTTGCTACAGAGCATAGTGACAGGAGAAGGGGAAATGGCCTTAAACTGAAGGAAGGCGGATTTAGATTACATAATAGGAAGAAATCCTTCCCTGTGAGGGCAGTGAGGCCCTGGCACAGGCTGCCCAGAGAAGCTGTGGCTGCCCCCTCTCTGGCAGTGTTCAAGGCCAGGTTGGATGGGGCTTTAGGTAACCTGGTCTAGTGGAGGGTGTTGGAACTAGATGGTCTTTAGGGTCCTTCCAACCCAAACCATTCTGTGATTCTATAAATAAATCTAAAGCAAATACTACAATATATACAGAAGTAAAATGAAAATCCCGTGAAAAAATATCAAGAATGTAAGCGATACCTGCCACTTCCTCTGATCTACAGTTCAAAATGTTCAATCACATTGATTATTCTTATATAACCTTTCAAAATAATCCATATTTAACAAGTGCTACAATGAGCTTGAAAGTATTTGCGAATTATCTACAGATGAACTGTTATGAAAATGAAACAAAGAATTTCTTAATAATATTCTAATAAGTATCAACTTGTTAAAAAAAACTAACTTCACATTTGTTGACCTACACATTCAAAGGGTTAATGATTCATCTGCAGCCTCACAAAACCATGTTGTATTATCAGCACATTCATTAAAAAGCACTGCATGAATCCTTGTAGCAGCATGTAAGTAGAATCTTGATTAATCCAGAGCAACAGTCAAACAAACAAAACAATTCAATGAAATGGAATAATATTTATCATATATCTATGTTGTCTTCTTTTCATTTTGAGTTTAAATAGGAATCATTTTATTGCTAACTGATTTTTAGAAGGGCTAAATAGCAACCTGTACTGGAAACCTCTGCAAAAGAATATCTAAGGAAAATTTGGAAGACGATCAGAAGAAAGGACATTATTAACACAAGCAAGAGGTCATCCCAAGTACTATAAGAAGCAGAAGACACAGAGATTAAAAAAAAAAAAAGCATTTAAGGAAATTATGTATGGAATTGAATGGCTGTTGTGATTTAATATTAGTATGTAGTTAAGCATGCACAGCTGCTTGCTTACTGCAGTGGAATGGGTGAGAAAATCATAAGGGTAAAACTGTGAAAACTCATGTGTTGAGATAAAAATAGTTTAATAATCAAAAAAGGGAGGTAAAAACTAAAAAAAAAAACCCTGTGAAAAACAAGTGATGAAAAAAATCTCAACCAAATCAAATTATTCACCACCAATGCCTAACCAGACCCCAAGCAACAGAAGTCCCTGCAAACTTTCTCCCCTTCCCAGTTTTTATTGCTGAGCGTGAACTCACATGGTGTGGAATACGCTGTTGGCCAGCTGTCCTGGTTGTGTTCCCTCCCAGCTTCTCGTGCACCCCCAGCCTACTCACTGGTGGGGTGTGTGAGAGGCATTTTGTGCTGTGTAAGTGTTGCTCAGCAATAACATAAACATCCCTGTGTTATCAATGCTGATTTCACACACTCAAAAAATTAGCCTCATACTAGCTACTATGAAGAAAATTAACTCTATCCCAGCCAAAACCAGCACAGTGGTAAGAACTGAAAGACGTCAGCACTGTAACAAAAAGAAAGTTAAGAATTACAAAGATCTCCAAAGGTAAGATGAAGGTGAACTTCAAGTTGTGTAAGATCAGATGGGACTTGAGACAGGCAATGTGAGGTGAATTTTGTCCAAGGAAGGAATTGATTTCAGTATATAAGCCCTTACATACCTATTGGTCATAAAGGAAATTAGCCAGCATTGCACTTGGAGGATATAAATTGATATTATTTTTACAGGGTGCAGAAAAATTTGTGTCAAAAATTTGAGGAGAAAACAATTCATGGTTTGTTCTGAATTTCTGTCCATTCATCTTTTTTCAACTCAGGTTCTCTTAGAAGTCCTCTCACTCTTCTCTCCTACCCCACTGCTCTGGCATAACAGTCATTCTGGTTTTAGATTATCTTATTTTATCCTAAACATATTCCACTTCCCCTTTGGCAGGTGTTAGGGTGGCTTTAGCAATGTATACATACATATAAAAATATACAGAGCACCTGAGATAATGTAGTTTTAAATAAGGCTCTATACAGGAGAAATAACTTCTGTAGATGCAGAGAAGGCACTTCATAGAATTGAGTAGGTTGGAAAAAGACCCTTAAGATTATTGAGTCCAACTTAAAGAGAATAAAACCACAATAACTGCGATTAGAACATAACAGCGTAGGAATACACTAGTAGTGATTACAAAAGTGTAAGTCCTCTCTATTCCTACAAAATAATGGAGCAAACAGTAAGACTGAAGAAAAAAGCACTACAACTTCAGTGAACAACAAAGCTACAAACACGTATACTTATAACAGGACAGATTCTAAAAGATGAACCTGACTTGTTTTAATTCCATTTGAAAAATCAATGGATGGAGAGAAAGCAATGTTTTAATATAGATGGATTTTAGAAAATCGTTATCCAATAAAATCTTAATCTCAAAAGTAACTAAAATTAGTTTGGGTAGCATTAAAGAATAATAATGAAAACATGGTTTTCAGTAAGTTTTGCTCTATATACTGAAGCTAGAAATAACCTCTTCTGTACAGATTTTACACCATCAAATAAAGATAAAAGACTTGTTTTTTCAACCTGGTTTTCATTTACAGGATGATATAGCACAGACTTCCCTCCCAGTTTCTCTCCTAACAAAGAATTAATAAAATGCCAAAAGGTTAAGGATCTAATGTTAACAAATTCGAAGATATTTCTAGTGAATACTCTAGGTTAACAATTATAATTATCACTGTTTGTCTGTTCCTTTAATTTTTTTTTTGAGAAGAAAAAACTTTTTGAGGAAAAACTGCTCACGTTAAAGATATTTTCTGGTTAAAACAAGACAGACACATATTCAACATCCCAATTAATGTAAACAATTTAACCTTGCACTGAAACTCCTACACTAGAAATCAGTATTTTGCTAATGAGCTATTGACTTTTCTGCATTTTTATTCCTTGGCTGTCTTTGATTATGAAAAAAAAGGTAAAAATATTTTTAAAAGACCCTTCCACAATAATAAAGAGCATCATTTAATAACTGAGACTGACATCACACGTAAAAATAAACGTGACACTAATAACATGCTTTCATCAAGCTGCAAACAGTCTCTCAAAATGAGAAGAAAAATCACATCCAGAACTTGCAAGATCTGTCTTTTTTTACCTTTGCAGTTCATTTCTGTATTTACAAACAAATTATCTGAGGACAAAACACACAACAAAAATTTCTGTTTCTTCTCATCTGTTGATCTTCAGTTTGGGTGTCATATTTTGACAAGTTTTCTATAATATACATGAACAGAAAAATCAAAAGACCTTTGAATCAAATCAAATTGAGCAACTGTTAAAAAATTTGAGAACACTTGGAAATGGAAATTCGGTGTAGGTGATTTACTATAAAAATGTAATATTCAATCATATTTGAAACTCTCTTGCTATTTGGAGGGGGTTGCTTTGGTTTTAGTTTGGTTTACGGGAGAAAGCAAAATGTAGGATTTTATTGCAAGCTCTAGTTACAGATATACTATATTTTTTCTGCATTTATACTTCATTAAAAGTTTAAAATGCTGTCCAAGTAATGTAGCGAATATCACTTTATCTATTAATTCTCCATGACTAATATCAACAAATCCTGGCCAGCTTTATCGTTTCCCTTTGAACATGCTTCTGAAAATATTTATTAATTGTGGTATCACAACCAGGATTATGAATTGTCAGACCAGCTTCTCCAGACATAGAAAACACCTGAAGTTTTATGAATAACATGTACACCTGAACAAGATACAGGAGAGAGATAGAACATTTACATCATTTGTAAGGAGGGAGAATCTATCTCCTGGTTCTCACTTCCAAGGCAACATCCATCTCAAGATGAGACCTTGAAGTGATAGAAGTGATACAGACACAGACAACTACTTCACATCAATCTCTAGGACTCTAATATTTACTTATATTAATTTTTTCCTCTGTCCTTTGAGGGAGATGAGAAGAACTTTCAGAAAAAGAAGAATTTTAAACAGATATAAAAAGCATATTTTAAAAGGGGAAAGAGATATAGATTTCAGGATTATAATGATAACAATTATAAGGAAGAATAACTCAATTGAAGGACACAAATAATGCTGGTAGATTAAAGCTGGAAAATATCAACAAACAGGAATTGTTTAGTAATTCTTTTAAAATTGAAGACACATTAAAATCAGGATCAATTATAATTATTATCATTGATTCATTTCTTATGGGGGGTGAAGAAGGGAACCCTAGAAATTAGATCAGTTTCACAGATACCAGTTTCTCTACACAGTTACTTTCCTCTCTTACTGCCTCAAGGGAACATACTGGAGAAATACTAGTTTTACAAATTAAAAAGGAGGGAAACTGTCAGTATATTTTAAGACTGTAGAACTAGTGGAAGTCCTGTTTTCTCAGAAGTCAGACGTTGAACCAGTCAAGTTTTGAATATTGCTTTCTTACAACAATGATTGTTACGATGACAGCAGCAAATGTCAGGCCATGAATCCACTTACAGTACAGGAACTCTAGCACAGCCAATCGAATAGACAAATATTCTAAACTCCCTACAGTTCTAAGGTTACAGTTTGCCTAGAAATTCTGAGTACCAGCACTGCAAGAGTATAAATTATCTATTCGCAGGAACATCTTGACAGTGTCCAACCTGTATTCCTGTCAGGAGCAATCCACAAGAGAAAACTATGATTTCCTAAGACATGTTCAGTAAAACTTCTTGCCTAGAAGGAACCAGTAACAAGACCTGATTCAAAGCTCAGGTACCACAGCACAAAGGCTTTAAACACACACATGACTACCTTCCCCCCCACACACACACGAACTCCAAATGTCCATCAACCATTTGATTTGTTGATTACAGGCAGAATATACAACTCACACATAACAAACATGTTATATAGGAGCTATCTCAAGTTTTAAGCATTTTTTAAATTTCTGATTTCTCAGGTTACTTTAAACTTTAGGCCAGGCAACAGTATTATAAGACAGCATTGTCTCTGATCTGACTGATTACATCACAATGTGCCTCCATGGTCATCAGAGTTTTACTGATGGATGCTCTACTGAATAAACAATCAGAAGGTGTTCTAAAGAATCATAATTATGTATCATTCAAAATAAAATTTTTGTTATTTTTCTAGATAAATCTTTAAAATAACTGTATGTTTATATCAGAACACTTCCTTTGCAAGGATTTCAAGTTCATTTATTGTAATAAACACCTTAGAACTAAAACAAAAACACCAAGGAGCACAAACACTTCTTTCTCTTTAGCCAGCACAACTGGGTACAAAAGCAGCAAACGGAGGTGTTTCATTGTGGGAGGGATTATTAAGCAATCAAAGCAGTACAGCATGTGACAAAATGGATGGGCTATATGGCACAGTATGGATGTTATTACTCCTGCAAAGTGGCAAAACTTTTCCAGTGTTTAGAGATGCCACATATCAGATGACCATGCACTGATGGCCTCTGCAATGCAGCAATAAGTAATTCATTACAGAAGATTAGAACATAGATACACAAGGTCAACAGACTAATTCAGGTCTTGTACTACTATTTTTTTGGTGAATCTTGTCTGTAAGAATCTATTTTCTTGTCTGTTGACCAGAGCAGTGATAGGATAAATATAAAAGTTATGAGAAATTTCAGTGTCCTGCAATCTAATAACTCTCGCCATTACTAAGATTTTTCTTGAGTCTGCCTAGATCTTTCATTTTTTTTTAATTTATATCTATAAAAATACATTAACTCTGGTTTTACTGGAAGCAAGTAGCACTAACCAGTTTGAAGGTCAGGAAAAGGATTCTTTCAGTGTAATTTAATATGCCCAAGTAACAGTTTCTTAGCAGCTACAGTGCTGATTGTAATTGATTATTCCCACAGAGATGAATTTTCACTTCTGTAGCTCTCTGTGAAACACCTTCTAATGTAAAGATTAATTGGAGCAGAAATAGCTCTGACTATAGTGTTTTAGTTCCTGTCAAAATTATTTTATCAGAGAGTTTGGAAAAATCCTCCCAAAGTGATATGATTTTAGAATGGACACAGTGTGAGATGAGCAGAATATATTATTAAGAAAGTTTCAGAACATGCTAAGGGAATCCATAAAAAGGATTTCAAGCAGAAAAAAAATTTGCGGACTTCTATGAAAGTATAAAGGGGTAAAAAAGCACAGTATGATAAGGAGGAGAGGAAGTGTTTCTAGGATGCTGGTAAATTTTGATGCTGTGAAGATATCTTGAATAATACCACCACAATATTCCTGGCATACAGAGAGCCACATTGGGAATGACCTGGTCAAGGGCCAGAGTTTGCTGTTGATTCAGCAAAGAGTAGCAAACCATCACTGCTGACAACAAAAACTTAAAACAAAAAAAGCAAGAGAAATTCTAAGCAAGCTTGAATCTAGAGTTTGTACAAGGCAATGCATAAGAAGCAGCTTAACGCAACAAAGAGAGCAGCAACTGATGAAAGTAGTTTCACTTGTTATGTTCTGAATAATGATTATGTCACCTCCAGAATGAACATTAAACACTTAATCTGTACTGCCTGCACCCATCTTTTTGCATTCCACAGCAGAGCTCCATAGTATAAAACTCAAGGAGACAAACATGATTAGGAAAAGGTTCATCTTTTTGTCCTATAATTAACATTGATAAACAGTATTTTTTTCCTAGCACATTAAAGATCAGGTAAGAATTGCACATAAAAATTACAGAGCAGAAGCAAGACTCAAAATGCACGAGTGAAGAAAGAATCAAAATGCATAAGGGTTTCACAATAGGAGAGAAAAAGTAATTCAAGAAAGAAGTAGTGGAAGAAGTATCCTGTATATTCTTTGCCTGTGGAACTCTGTAACACTGTCATTTTTCATTAAACACACCCATTTATTAAAAAACAACAGTTGTGGCACCAAACTGCTATCTTGATCACTTGATAGGAGCTGCTCAGCTGTTTCACTCTGTATCTTACCTGTCTTCTAGCTAATTATGAAAATGCAATCAAGGGAATAGAAAAAAAAAATTCTATTTCCTCAATCAGCCATTTTTCTGTGCAACTTTGAGACAGGCTGAGTTTGAGCACCCAACAGATCCCTTGAGATCTCCAAGTCAGTACCACCACAGTTACGGTGGAAGGAAATAAAATCTAGCCAATTCGAGGCTGACCTCACAAAGTCAACCTAGTGAAAATGGAACCCAAACAATATACAAAAATACAGCATTAGCAATTAAACACCTGTACCAGAAAATGATGAGTAAATTCTGCTTCAAGATTTGGTTTATTTAACTACGGACACTGTTTAAAGGTGAAATACCTGTGGTATGTCACAGTGCGCAGTGATAAAAATGTAAACAGATTTCAGAGAGCTCCATTCTCTACTATGTATTCACTGTGCATTGCAATTCTCTGTCATCTAAAGTTAAAGAGAACACAAGAAAGATTAAAAATTTTAAAGCACCCAAGTGAATTAGGAAATCCAGTGGGTTTTTAATACAAAAAATTCTGAAGCCATGTAAGTACACTGTAAAACTTAAGAGGAAAAAAAAGAAAAGTAAACAGAAAATCATAACTATTGTCAGGAAGTTAATTTTGATGCTTACAATTAACTTTTTTAGCAAAAATTAACAAAATTGCCTCTATTTTACCTCTATTCATGGGGTATCTATGAATAAAGATAAAGGTTTGATCCAGAGAAGGAAAAACAAACAAACAGCACAATCTCCTTTTTTTCATGAAATGCTCAATTCACATTGCCTGAGTTTCACTGAGTACAAAGCTCCTGATAACATATAAATTACATGTAGGAGAGGAAAGAAATTAAGTACTTCTACTGAAGGCAGCCAGCTGAACTCAAAGTAACTTTTCCTAAGACTATCATCCAAAGTGCTGGAAGTATTGAAACAGGTGGCTGGAAGTAGTCACCTATAAAGACTGATCCATCAAGCTCAGTCAATGTAATCACAGCAGCTAAAAGTATATAATTTAAAAGGATGTGCCACTATCATCAAGCATATTCAACAGTATTTTGAAGCAAAATTGGAACACATAGCAAAAAAACCTCAATAAGTGTGAAAAGTGTGTAAGAGATCAAGTTCATGAGAAAGCAGTACTGTCTGTAGTATCAAAATGACTCATGTAGGGGGAAAATAAATACCTTTCATTCATTTAAGTACACCTAAAATTGATATATCCTGAGTAAACTGAATTAGAAGATCCAAAAGATTGGACACACCAGGATTACAGGCAACTATCTAGAAAGTTAGCCTGAAAGTCAAAGGTGTAAGTCCTCGTCCATCTCGCACTCATGTGAAATAATTTTTCTTCTTTTAGAGCTTATGCAAAAAATACACACCCATCTTTCTATGTTTCTCAGTACTCCTCATACAAATGGGCAGTTGATCGTTAAAACCAAAAAGGAAATCATGTCCTGAAGCCACTGTCTATTTTAAGCTAACGTAGGTTTTATGTTCTTATGTTTCTCAGTGCGAAACAAAAGGTGAGTAGAAGAAATGACTGATTACTGCAGATATTTTTGAGTATACCTATTCCAATTTAATAGCACAAATCTTTTCTTTATGTGTAATAGTTGACTGACCACATTTTCAAGATATGTGAACTTGCTCATAGCATGAAGAGACGGCAATATAAAAACATTTTTATGAAAAAGGTAAAAGAAAAAAACAAAGAACATGCTCAATGTCCTCTCTAAAAGGACGGACAAAGAAGGGCAATGAGATGTTTGGTTACAATTCACCAAACTGATGGATTCTGAGACTTATGTCTTTAACTTGTAATTATTCATCTTCCAATGTAATAATATATATAAAACTTTAAATAAAGAATAAACACATCCTGTTTCCTTTCAACACCAAATCCATACTGAGTTTGAATAGTTTCATTCATAAGAAATGGCAGCATCATAAGGAAAGTCCATTGCTAAAGGCAAAAATGTCTTCACCTTTGCATTAGAAGATCACTAACACTAAGACAATTCTGACAATGAAAATAAAGCAAAATTATTATTCATTAAGGATTATTTAGAAAAACCTAGGATGAAAGAGAAGAGGAGGGTAGGAGAGAGTGGTCTTCATTGTACCAATGCAATAATAATCCATATTTCCCGAGTGATTTTTTTGCCCCTCATCTTCTTAATCTATAAATGTCATGTCAGAGGGGAGTTTGAGCAGAGCTAGGGTGTGCTTTCTCTCCCCTCAGCAGTCTGGTCATGCTCTCACACAGCTGTGGTTTGCTCAAGCTGCCACTGAAGCCCAAGTCCCACTGAGCACCACATTCACTCACAGTCTCAGTAGATCACCCAGTCCCTTCAGAAGGGTGTCACTTGTATCCTACAGAATCCTGCTGAGGTGCAGAGTACCTGACACTACATGGATCAGTTATTGTGTTGAGGTGCTTGCATAGAGTGGATAAAGGAATTATTATATGGAGACACCTGATCAGGATTGCCATAAATGAAAAAATAACTGCCATCTCTCCTAATAACCAATCCAAGATCTTAACTGAAAGACTGATCTTTCTGAATGAGTGGTTTCTGAATAACACTTGGTTATATTTGTGAGAATTCTCTTCAGAACTTCCCTCCATGTCACAGAATGTATCACACATCAAAGCCAATGAATACAGCACGGGATTTTCTTGTGGGTCTAAGCATCAATTTTCTACATAGCTGACAGGCATGATGCTATACTAAGCAGAACCAAGCAACACAGCTTCTGGTGAAAAACAAGTCTACACAGATATTATGCTCAAACATCTATCAGCAATAAGTTCAGAAACTCCCTTCTATATATATTTTAACTACTTGTTACTGTAAAATAAATTATCCCTTTTTATCTCTGAATGGTTCATTATTTTAACATTGAACGTCTGGAATTATTGCAGACATACAGCCTTCCACAAATGCATGCCATTCTCCCACCATCTGGTCAAAGAAGCTTATATGGGCAGCAAGCTCACAGATTTCCAGATTTCCATATGAATATAGCAGAAGGGAACATTCAGTCACTATTTATTTTCAGATACCTTAAATGTCCATCCATGAAAATAAGATTCCAGAAAGTGGAAAATTCAGATATCAGTTTTATATCTAAAAAAAAACAAAAAAGAGAAGTCACAGTGCTTATAGGTAACTTCAGCTAGTAAATGCGTGAATCTGAATCACTCATAATGTGGTGCCATAAAGTAGATATGGCAGATTTATAAACCGTTTTATGAAGATCCAGCTTTCACATGAATACAGCACAGGGAAATGGTTCTGACTGAAGACTGGTAGCCCCAATTACTGCAGACAGACATATGGACCAATGTTGAATTAAAAGACTCTATTCTTATGTTTTGATACAGGATTCACCAAAATTTAAGAGTCAAGTACTTGAAGTTTTAAATGTGCTAGAGACTTTTACAACACATGAGCCCAAATGTGCATTAATCTGAATAGAAAAAAAAACAACAAAACCTCTTGAGTCAGAGATGATTAATGACAATTTTTTTCTTTTTAAAATATACTCACAAGACAGTATAGCAAGGGCAAAGTAAAACTTGATTTCATTTGAGCATCTTGGCTCCAAATCTATGACTTCATTGGTGGTGATGACTATTTGATATCATCTAAAGCCAAAAGAACATAGTGAGATATCTAAATGCTGGCTGAAAATCTGTGAGCCAGTAAGAACTTCCACACTAAGGACACTAAATTTACAGAATCAGCAAGAGGGGGAATATAAAAGCAATAATACATACTGTGGGATTCCTTTCATAGAATTATATAATCACAGAATGCCCCGAGTTGGGAGGGAACCATAAGGATCATCAAGTCCAACTCCTGACTCCACACAGGGCCAGACAAGTCAGAGCATGGGACTGAGTGTATTGTCCAGATGTTTCTTGAACTCAATCAAGCATTTATGCACCCAAGATATAAGGAGGCAACATAAAATCTACTGATTTTATGTTCAACTGATCAATGTGTGGTATATATTGATATTTTCATACATGCATATATCAACTACTCTAACAGATTATAAAAGGTTTTTTGTGAGTATCAAATGGTCTAAGTCATAGATACTAACTCAAAATCTACATTTAGATGTGTGTACAGGTTTAAACCCTTATTTTAATTGCCAGCAGAATATATATGTGTTGTATGATTTCTGCAGTGATGGAATGAGTATTTTTGTACATTTGCTACTGGTTGTACTGTGGATGGCCTTACTTTGGCACAGATATTTTCATATATGTATGTATAGGCATTAATTTCACTGGTTTTGCATTTACAGAGATGAGAATTCCCTGTTTTTATTTTTTTTTAAACTATAATTCT
This sequence comes from Hypotaenidia okinawae, assembly GCA_027925045.1. NCBI lineage: Eukaryota > Metazoa > Chordata > Aves > Gruiformes > Rallidae > Hypotaenidia > Hypotaenidia okinawae. The sequence continues at coordinate 12,724,248 of BSDF01000006.1, forward strand.
CTTAAATTGCTAATCGAAATTACTTTAGAAACATTATCAGTGACCACAGACAGCTCTAAGTACATGAAATTTTAACAGCATGAAAGTCAAAAGGGAGGAAGAAGTAGTCTTGTGATCAAGTTAGATTTCCAAAATGGTCACTACTTGAAATGTCCCTCCCACCAAAAGAAAATTATAATTGCAAGATAATAAAAACAAAAGTTCGGATTATTTAAAAGCAATCACTCCAATAATAGAATATTAGTCACTTTTATAATTGACATTCCTCAGTATGAAACTAAATTAGTCAACCAGTGTTGCATTTTGTTCATTTTTGCAAAAAAACTTCTCTCTCCTCATACCTTGCTCTCTGGAACAGAACAAGGACAGAAAAATACAGTGGTGTACAATGCACAGAAAGGATTTTCATGGTGTTTTTCTGTATAAATCATTACTAATTAAATTCAATTTAAAGAAATTTCCATGAACATGAAGATTTCTTGTGGGTGGAGGTCACAGTTCCTTAAGTAAATGGGCTTTCCAATTCATTGTAGAATATCCCACAGTTAATGCTTCAGATCTAATTTCTTAACGGTATAGGAGGAGAGGACAGAGAGTTGGTGTTTTTCAATGGGGTTGAAAGAAGAATTTTGTTGTTGCTATGGTAACAAAGATATCTTTTTTCCTTTCTTTTGTCATACCCTACAGTTGGCTGACTTTAAGCTTTCATACTGGACAATCAAGCTTCCTCTCCTACACGTCAGCAACTTGCTATAAAGAACAGGATAAAAAGGGCTGCAATCACATAAAAATAAATTGGCTTGAAACTAAGCAGATTTTAAGCTTTTACAGGGCAAACCACAATAGCTGATTGAATCACAGTAGGATGTGTTTCTGAAATACTGAGTAAACAAAAATTGTGATCCAAATAACCTCTAAAGAAAAATTTCTTTACCCTAAGGGTGGGGGGTGGGGGGAAGGAAGTACCATATGGTAGGATTTCCAGTAGAGACGAGGGTAAGGTCTTTTCTGTGTTGTGTTGTCCCTTTCTATATTCCATTCTGAGATCTCCCATGAAATCTGAAGAGAAGAGGCAAGCTGCCAAGTCTGTTCTTTCCTCCAGGAAGTCTTATGACTTTAGTGAGAAGCAGTGTGTCCCCTAAGAACTGGGATCTGAGTCAAAATATCTCCAAATACAGTTATAGGAGGACTTTTTACACAAAAGCAGGTTTTGTTATGTTTTAGTTACAGAAAACAGCACATTATTTTCTTTCTCAAAAAAGACAGGAATAAACTGGAGGCACATTCAGTGAAGGACCACTGAGATAGTTAGGGTCACTTGCCCTATGAGGGAGAGCAAGTTACTTGGAGGGTTTGAGGGCAGGATGTTCAATTCATACAGGAGAATATTTTCACAGTGGTACAAGGAAGCAAGTCAAGGAACAACAGAAATTTGTTAATCTGGAATTATTGTTGTATTACATACATTGCATTTATATGTGTGTATATGTACATATGATACTTTATCTGAAAGAGTTTGAGAGCTTTCATTGTCCCTTTCTATAATTGGAAATAGGCAGATCTTTAGCTGGGTTGAAGGATTCTTTTTGGATCAAGATGCTTCTCCAAAGAATAGAGAAAAAATCTTTCCCTTTTTGGAGAGATTCATTACTTATTACCAGAACAAGTGAGTTCTGCTCCTAAAGTTTATTCTGAAAAAAAAATGGCCTTACACCTTCTTGGGGTGTGTGAGATCACACTCTTTCAGACTTAGAGAGTTGTTTGTTTTCTCTAACTGCAAGGACCACACTTTCAATTTTAAGCTATAAAACAGCATGATTTCTTTTCTTAAAAACCTATTTTCATAACAACATAACATACAAGATGCTTTCCAGTAGCTTCTGTCAATTCCTTCAAGCCTATCTTATTTCTGAGAAGTTAGAATCTTTGAAGTAGCCTTACTTCAGTTGATTTAAGACATTTTTAAAAAACCCTTTTTTTAAAAAACCTTACTTTTCTTTGTAGTTAGTGGCAATAATTACAATACCCTGTATATTACACATCAGTCTTCTCCTAATGAGTTCTGCTATATTATGTTCTCAACACTTCTTAAACATTGTTTTAAATGAAAATTTAAGCTGTTGGCAAAAGACTGAAATCTTTCTGCTGAAGCACTCTTTCATCTGCATTGCAAATTAGCAGCTAGGAACACACTTCTACTTTGAAATAATGTAGCAGAGGTACAGAAATCTCACAAGTTTCAGGATGAGGTTATTCTTCCATAAAATCCATAAATCTGAGCCCTAAGCACAGCTTTGTTCCATATGAATATTCTCATTACTTTCACAGACTTAGTAAATATTCTATAACATTAAAGGAACACATTCCAAGGTCCAAGTCTCTTTTCATGTTCAAAACCATGTCCATTGCACTTTACAGCTGTAAATTTCCAGTGATAATCAAGATTTCAGTGACAAAGTGGGCCTATGCATGAAGGAGCTATTCAAATTCACATACAGAAACAGGGGATCAAGTGTCCTAACAGCCAAGAAACCAAACCGGTCACTCCCTATGTCATCTCAATTGTTTCTCTTTTAAGATTAAAATCTCTGTGTGCTGGTTTTGTCTGGGATAGAGTTAATTTTCTTCACAGTAGCTAGCATGAGGCTGCATTTTGGATTTGTGCTGAAAACAGTGTTACTAACACAGAGATGTTTTAGTTACTGCTGAGCAACGCTGAGCAGAGTCAGGGCCTCTTCTGCTTCTCACACACCCCAGCAGTGAGAAGGCTGGGGGTGCACAAGAAGCTGGGAGAGAACGCAGTCAGGATGGCTGATCCCACCTGACCAAAGACCATATCATATGACATCATGCTCAGCATATACAGCTGGGGGAAGAAGGAGGAAGGCAGAATATTGGTATTTGTCTTCCTGAGTAACCCTTAGACGTGATAGACCCCTGCTTTCCTGGAGATGGCCAAACATGGCCACTTAATTTCTTCTCTTGCTTTGCTTGTGGGTGTGGTTTCTGCTTTGTGTATTAAACAGCTCTATCCCAACCTACAAGTTTTCTCACTTTCATTCTTCTTACTCTCTGCCCCATCCTACCAGGGAGAGTGAATGACTGACTGTGGGGCTTAGTAGCTGGCTGGAACCACAACACTGTGACAGCTTCAATAATTCTTGTTTATAACTGAATATACATTTTTATCATAATAAATTTTAAGCACATTTATAACTCCTTTTGTTAAGTGCCATTCAAAAAAAAATATCGATATATTTAGATAAAAATTGGCATAAGCACACACTATTTCACAGAATCACAGAACATTAGGAGTTGGAAAGAACCTCAAAAGATCATCTAGTCCAACCCCTCTGCCAGGGCAGGGTCCCCTAGACTAAATCATACAGGAACACGTCCAGGCAGGTTTTGAATGTCTCCAGAGAAGGAGACTCAACAACCTCTCCGGGCAGCCGGTTCCAGCACTCCATGATCCTCACATCACACAGTGGAAAAGGTCCTCCTTATATTCACATGGAACTTCCTATGGTCCAGCTTGCACCCATTGCCCCTTGTCCTGTTGTTTGCCATCACTGAAAAAACCCTGGCTCTGTCCTCCTGACTCTCACCCTTTATGACTCTCACCCTTTATGAGCTGAGAGAGTATGGAATAGATGAGTGGACAGTGAGGTGGGTTGAGAACTGACTGTCAGACCAAGGTCAGAGGGTGGTGATGAGTGGAGCAGAATCTGACTGGAGGCCTGTGACTAGTGGTGTTCCCCAGGGCTCGGTGTTGGGTCCAGTCCTGTTTAATATCTTCACTGACGACCTTGATGAGGGAATAGCATCCACCCTCAGCAAGTACCTGATGATACAGAGCTGGGAGGAGTGGCTGACATGCAGGAACACTGCACTGCCATCCAGCGAGACCTGGACAGGCTGGAGAGCTGGGCAGTAAGAAACCAGATGAGGCTTAACAAAAGCAAGTGTAAAGTCTTGCACCTGGGAAGGAACAACCGTTTGTATCAGTACAGGCTGGGGGATGACCTGCTGGAGAAGAGCTCTGGGGAGAAGGACCTGGGGGTCCTGGTTGACAATAGGTTGGCCATGAGCCAGCAGTGTGCCCTGATGGCTGAGAGAGCCAATGGGATCCTGGAGTGCATCAGGAGGAGTGTGGCCAGCAGGTGGAAGGAGGTGATCCTCTCCCTCTACTCTGCCCTGGTCAGGCCTCACCTGCAGTATTGTGTCCAGTTCTGGGCTCCCTGGTATAAAAAAATACAGGGATCTCCTGGAGAGAGTCCAGAGGAGGGCTACGAAGATGATTAAGGGCCTGGAGCATCTCCCCTATGAGGAAAAGCTGAATAAGCTGGGACTGTTCAGCCTTGAGAGAAGACGACTAAGGTGGGCCTAATTAATATTTATAAATATCTTAAGCATGGGACACAGGGGAAATTGGCCAGCCCCTTTTCAGTGGTCTGTAGGGACAGGACAAGGGGCAATGGCTGCAAGTTGGAGCACAGGAAGTTCCACACCAACATGCAGAGGAACTTTTTCACAGTGAGGGTGACAGAGCCCTGGGACAGGCTGCCCAGGGATGGGGTGGAGTCTCCATCTCTGGAGATATTCAAGCCCTGTCTGGACGCCAACCTGTGCAATATGAGCTGGGGAGCTGCTTTGGCAGGGAGTTTGGACCCGATGATCTCTTGAGGTCCCCTCCAACCCCTATGATTCTATGATTTATAAACATATATGTCCTACACTTAATGCTGGCTTGTCTATATTGGTCATGAAGCAGCATAAACAGTGTTTCTCTTCCATTCTAGTCAGTAAAATTACTTTGGCCCTTATGTTACAACTTGTGTTTTATTTGTTGAAAAGGAGACCGGAATTTCAAAAGCTGACAAAGGAAATTAGTTTGGTGACTACAATTCAGACATCACTCAGGTAGCAACTGTGTCAATAAAACCATGCAAATTCAGAAACGTGGCATTTTCCTTAGGAGGCTGCATTACAGCAAACAGAAGAAGCAGGTCCCTGCTCTCCCACTGAGGTTTCTTCACTTCACATCATTATAAAACATCAATAAAGCTGTCTGAGCACCTGCCTGTTGTTATGGGCTGTAAATCCCACAGTATTACCAACCACTCCAACTTCATTTTAGCAAACATCTGCTGCTGATTAAATGCTCTGTTTCAGAGAGTTGCATCTTCAGTTGAAGACGCATGGAAAAAGCAATGCTAACAAATCAAGAGCTGAAAAGGATTAGAGACAGTTGTCAGTGTTCTTGAAAGTGTTACTTTGCACTGTTAGGTTACTGCTAACCTCAAAATATATTAATCACCATAACTGGGAGACTGGAATCAGTGGGCCTTACTTTCTCCCATGTGCACTCTTGAGAAATTTGTACACCATTATTGAAGCAAGAAGAAACTCTACTGCCATGACATACTGTGTGTTTTATTTCTAGCCTCAATTTCATTTTTTAAGCATGAGTCCACATTTGCAGTTTTTTATATTTCCTGCTTCACCTAATGCTGGAACATACAAATTCATTTAACCATATTCTCATTCATCAATTTGTCATTCTCTACCAATCATCATCTAATCCTACTTACACTGTAAAAGCAGTACATGATGTACACTTTCTTCTCTATTAAGGTACATATTTTTAATTTGACAGACTTTAAAATGTCATGTTAGTTGTTTGCTATTAAAATAAAAATGTGAATATGTGCAATGCTTTTAACTACCTGCTTTTCATATATTAAATATGAAGAGTAGAATGAATGTAGAGCTAGTCCCTCAAATACTATTAAGTTAAATACTAGTACTTCCTCAGCAATTACTGCAGGTAATCATAAGAGTTTTCTCTCGACTACGTTTCACTGAAGGCATGAATATTTCTTTTCTTCAATTACCTTTGCTATTTGGGTTTTATGTTCATCAGTGAAGTTCCACTTCGGTATGATTCACTAGACTGCTTTCTTTTTTTCCTCACCTCTCTCTGTTTATGTTTTAAATTTCATATGGAATATCAGACACGGGTACTATTATTTACCTCTACCTTCAGAGAATGTGAGTTGATAGCTTGATCACACTTGGACATGTTTGTTTCCCCCTTTAAAGATTTTCTCTAATAGAGTCCCTTATGTAAAGCTGTATATAATTAAGAAATGGCTCTGCATCTACTGACTTCCAAGTGTGACCTAGTTTGACATGCCACATTAATTGAATTAAAGTGTTTTCCTGTAAGGACGTTGTTTATTGATGAGATGATCTAAACAAATGTTAGCTTGGCAGGTACCTACAGTCAATATGGAGCTATATAGAAATTTGGGGTAGAAAAACAATCAGACTGTAATTTGCTTTCCAGTTCCTTTTGAAATTTGTTTACTTCAGCTCTTAAAACTCAATTTTGAGATGCTCACATATCTCCCATAACACAGCATATTATGGGAGATAATCAGTCATTTAGGAGCCTATATCTGAAAATTTACCCTAATGCTACTGAACTCTTCAACTGAATATAAAAAACATGCATCTACTGAAAAAAAAACCTGTGAGACTGTAATGGAAGTCCATAGTCAAAAAAAATATGAGCAACCCTAAAAATTTCAGAAAAAGTGGAATGTTCCCAGCAAGGAACAAATGAAGGACAATGAGTCTGCATGTCAAGCACCTAAGCTGATGGCACACTAATCCAAGTACTATAAAGGTGTTTGGTCCTCTAGTAGGATCTATCTGCCTAGTACGGATTTCAAAACTAAGAAGATTAGGTGAACAGAAAGAATCGGCCCTTGTGATAATTAAGAGATTTAATTAAATAGCTGGCTATTACTATGTGAAACAGACCATTTGCGGCATACACAGTGTCCAATCATAGTTTTCTGATACTTGACATCTTACTTTATGACCATAGTTCCACAAAGCACAAGGGTGGAACCAGAACATGGCAAAAACAGATTCTACACTTTGGGAACAAAAGAAAGCTGAGGAGTTTCTGATTTTGAACTAAATCTCAATTCTTGAAGTTACTGGGGAAAAAAATAAAACAACTGAGTAACAGCTAGTTATTTCTTTCTATGACAAGATAAAAGATTTTATGGTGGCTTTATATACGACCATCTGAGTTCAGGGTTTTGACACTGCCTCATTTGATATGCTCATAAACAGGCGATGATGAAAATAGATTAGCACAGAGGCAAAGCTGCTTAGAGAACAATTCATGGAAAGTTATTACCAAAGCCATTTCATCAAAATGAAACAATACATCTATTGAAGTTCCCTATTGATTCAAGCCTACTCAGTGTTTTCATTCATGACAAGGATCCTTAAAGATAAAACGTGACAGTCAGTTGGAAGGGCAAGCCTAGAACTGGAAGTTGTCTTGACAATGTGGAACTATGCTTTGAAAAGGCAACACTGAGCCAAACCAAATTACTCTTAAACATGGACAACATTCTCAATCTAGGGTCAGTAACTTGGTACAAAAATATACAGCATGGAAAAATAGTTTCACAGAAAAGGATTTGGAAATTTTTATGGTTCAGGAACTGAACAATTTTATGCTCTTGTAAAAGCAGTAAATGGTATTTGGGAAGTATCTGCTAATACACCACCTGTCAAAGGAAGGAAAATATCCTCTACTGTACTTATCAAGGATAAATATACACACTGAATATTGTGTAAAAATTCAGGCATTTCTATAAAGATGCAGACAGTCCAGAGCAAACAAGAAAAAATACAAAGATAATATGACTTGTGAAAAAGGGAGGAGACAAAACCAGAAAAAAAGTAAGAGAAGATAGTTATGTTTCCAAATACCTAAAGAGATCCTGCAAAGAGGATAGCATGAATTGATTTTCCATGCCTTGGGATTACAGGACCAAAAGTAACTGTATCAAAAGGATAAGCCAAGTTAGCTCTAAGGAAAAAAAAAATAGGTAGAAAATAATAGAGTAAAATATAACATGCAAATATTGATGCCTCTGTCTCTGGATTTAGTTACTTCAGAGGGACTTTGGCATGCCACAGACATGGGCTGACTTAATGAAGCTTGACAAGGGCAAATGCAAAGTCCTGCCTTTGGGATGGAGTAACCCATGCCAGCTGCACACAGGGCTGCATTAGCAAAGTGACAGTCAGCAGATTGAGTGAAGGGATTATTACCCTCCACAGCAGTTGTGAAACTCAACTGTTGTTCATGTGTGCTTCTTGTATAAAACACGTATTACAAGACAGATATTGTTGTACCTAACTAAGTCCAATATAATTTAGAGCCTGGAGCACATACTATATAAGGAGAGGCTGAAAATTGCGATTGTAGAGTCTTCAGAAGAAAAAACTCGTGGCCCATTTTATCTGAAGCTTATGAAGAACAGAGAGAGCACCAGACCCTCCCCAACAATGCCAGATGAAAGGAGATTAACACACACTTCAACAAGGGTAATCTGCTTAGTTGCAAGGGAGAAAAAAATTCACCCTGAGAGGTGCCAAATATTGCAGCTCATTGCACAGAGAAGTTGTGGTTATCTCCATCTTTGGAGATATTAAAAACCTGGGTGAACAAAGCCCCAACAACCTGATCTAGGTTAGTCATACACCGAGTAGAAGCTGCACTGAATTACCTCCACAGGTTCCTGCCAGGTTATTCCATGGATTCAAGTCCTCCTGAAAAAGCATTTATCAGGAATGACAGAAGCATACTCGATTCTATTTTATGTCGCAAGGATTACTGTTACCTTGAGCAATTCTGTCAGGTCTATAATTCTAGAATTTTCCACCTTGCAGGAGTATTTTGAGGATATATCAGTTGACAACAGAGGATATATCAACAGACAATTTCACAGAATAACCGAATAGGTGAACTTGGAAGGAACCCCTGAAGATCATCCAGTCCCAATCCCTGTCTCAAAACACAGTCAACTGGAGCAGTTTGCTCAGAATCATGTGTATCTGGAATAACCCCAAGGATGGAGATAACATCAAGAACGGAAGACCACTATTAACCAGTTTAGCCTCCTGGTCAGGTTTGACATGGTGAGTCATGGCACATATTCCTACCAGACCCACCGAGATTTGAAGATGCTGTATAAAAGCAACACCAACTAACCTACCTACAAACCAGGAAAATGCTTATAATGCCTTGACTCATTTTTCTTTTCTTATTTTTACCATCACTTACAATAACAACGTGGGGAATTTGCTATCGTTCCTCAGCACTGCTGGAAAATTTAGCTCAATTTTGCCTCACACCACCCCTTTCCTGTGTATGCAGTTATATGCAAATAAATTAGCCTTAACTGTTATGAGCACACAGACTGCTTTCAATTAGAGGCAGCACCTTCAGACCTTGTTCACTCAGCAGCAAGATGACAGGAAAATATTTCCATTATTGAACTCCTTGGCACTATCAGGCTTGGGAATATTTATTTTAATAAACATAAGGGCATTATTCTGGCATGAGGACACCACAGGTTCTCCCTAAATGTTACTCTCTGATTATAAATTGTCCATCTTTGTATTGTATCTCTGGCTGAATTTTGTCAGCTTCAACCGAGCAGCTCCTGTTAAAATTAGGAAAAAAAAACACCTCAAGGGAGGCCAGTCTCATAAACAGAGGACTAATTCTGGACAGTTAGCAGACAGCTCCATATGCAGTAACAGCTCCAGCTACCTTTGTGCTGCTTGAACTATCAAGCACCTGTCACCTCACAGTAAGCTGCAAAAATTGCAGCTACATCTGCATAGGAAGGACAAGGTTGCTGATGTCTTATTCACCTTTTTTTCATTTTTTATACAGAATGGAATGTAGCAATGGAAGCATTAAAGAGCTTTTGAAGAGTTATAAATGATATAATATTATCCTGACTGAATCTAGAATGAACAATTACATATTCTGTTTTACAAGACTAATGCTTCTCATACTTCTCTTTTACTATACTAATTATGCTGTCATACCAGCCAATGCCACTCAGTTTTATGGATGTTTTGATCCACTGCTGCTGCCACAAAGCACCAATTTTCCTTGGTGGAGAACAACAAAAGTAACTTGATGAAAACTCATACAAAGTCCTAAAATACCTTGCAAAAGAGATAAGGGTACCTCCAGTGAGAACAATCTCGTTACTTCTTTTCCATGCCAATGAAGGAAGAAATAAACATTCTTAAAAATATCTGAGAGAGACCTGGTAACGTCCTCTGTTTGTAGTGAAACAACAAAATAGTCTTGCTCAATATTTGGAATACAAAAGGAAGTAAATAAAAAGATAATTGAGTAGGAAGTAGGGGAAAAAAAGAAAATTCTCAAGTCTTCCATTCCATTAACCCATCACTTACTAGATATTGAGATATTTCTGAATCTAAATATAGAGACAACACACAAGCATTCTGTATGTTGAAAAACAAGGGAAACCTTGTTAGAATTCTGTTGACCTAGCAGAGAGAGGCAGTGGCTGCCATCATCTGTATATTGTATGCCACAGAGCCACTTACTGGCGTAGTGATTTAAAAGAACTTACAGACAAGGATTAATTATTTTTTCTAAAATTAAAACGAACATTCTAATGTTCATAGCAAACACATAAACCTTAGAAATTTGCATCTATGACCTACTGTTGCATTTGGGAAGCCATGTAGATACACTGTGTGTCTGTTTTCTCAGTCTCTAACAATGAGAATAGCAAAAAGCCTTCTCAATAGTCATGGTAATGTACAAAAATGGAAATACACTTATGCTTCCTTCAAACATGGACAAAAATTTGGCTGCTGCCAAGAGCAATTAATCTTCCTGCTAACTCTGCCATTTATAACAAAACCTGTAATTCAAGAAACATTTTTAATTATCATTCTCTTTGAGACTGTCAACCACGATGGTAATACACTGTCTTTTCTTTGTTAGCAATGATCTCCAGAATATCTCGTTTCTTAGACATTATCTAGCTCTTTCTTTTCCTCAAGATAAATAGCTTGCTCTGTAATTTTAGTGAAGACAGGCAACCGAGCTCTTATTTTCGAATACCACCATTTTTCCTATAGATGTTATTGAAAAGATGAGTGCATCTACACATGGAAGATTTCATTAAAATTCAGTCACAGGAAGATTCTTCTCAGAGATCTGTGCTGAAAAGACGCTTATACAAACAGGTTTCAGTGCATTTCCTTCAATACTGAGCATGCACCATTTAACTATGCTTGCCAGAATACTTCGCAGTGCGCCCAAAGCATCACCCAGAGCAAATGTAATCCTGGGTCCTGTTTGCATTCAACTATTACTTCCACCTAATCTGTCCAGTACACTGGTTTAGGTCTCCTTCTAAACTTAAAGCACTCTCGGTACAAATTGCCCTCTTGGTAACTCCAACCACGCAAATTGCTTCACAGTTTGACTTAAAAAAACAAAAGTTAAAAAATCTTCTTTATCTGTGTTGTGAATTTTCCTCCTTTTGGTTTTGATAATATCATTAAACATCTCTTCTGATGCACTGTTATATTGCATGTAAAGTGCATGTCTTAGCTTTCTGTGCCTTTTTTTTGCCAATTTTGCAAGCACTCCATCTCCACTACATATTATTATGCACATCCAGATATACTAAATCCCCTGAATTGCATTGTCCTTGCTGTTCACAGAGGTGGTTATGTTATTTTGTAAAACACATGATAGAAGAGATTATAATAATAAATAATAACCACTACAACAACAATAATAGAAAATAAGAATAAAGAGAATGAAGTTAAAGCTGAGTTTTTAGATGCAGACATAACTCTTCTTTGGTTTGCTATAGGGTTTACTATGGATCCCCACTACACACACGTTAAACCCGTTGTGAAAACAGATACCCTTCTGGTAGCCATAACGCTTGGCACCTGAAACTTCCACAGAAGTAATTGTCCTTCAGCAAGGAAGTGTCCTACTTTGAGCTCTGATTAGTCTTTGCAAGAGGAGAGTAGAGGAGGGAAGGAGTGCATTATTGACTCTGTAATGAACTGCTGTTGTAAAAAAAATACAAATTGGAAAATAAACAGTATTATAAATTAGAACAAAACTTTAAATTGCTCAATGTCTGTTCTTATAAACAGTTCAGGAAAACATTGTAGAGTACAGGTTTTTCCCCAATGCATTAGTAACCTATAAAAGTACTTATTTTCAAAAGAAAAAAAAAAAGAGCTTGTTCAATGCTTAAACCACAAGCTTCAACTGTGAGATTCAAACTTGATAATGCCACTGTTGATGTACATCTCTCTTTGCACTGAGTATCTCCATCTCAAATAGGAGTGTAATACCTTCTTTTGTCTATCCTCCTCCTATTACTCAGTCTTAACTAGTTCCCGTGCTTAGTCACTGGTATCATGCCTTTGCTTTGAGCAGATTTGCCTCGGGGATTAATTTAACCAAATTTGGTGAAGCCTTTAATATCATCGAGCGTAAAGTGCTGCATAAAGGGAGGGAAGGGCAGCACCTCTGAATAATCAGGTATTCCTGAACACTACTGCACATTTTCATTTAATAGTTCCAAGGTAATTATTATGTAGATACCTCGGTGTTTTGGAAAACATAACATGCAGGTTTTTGTGACTGTATGTTATTCTTTCATATCAACCTTGTCACTTCAAGAGGTCTTAAAATCTAATGAAAAGATCAGAAATCCTGTGATTAAGCTGAAGAGAGGCTTGTGCTTTCAAAATTCAGCATTAGGCTACATGGTTTAACAGCTCTTCAGAAAATTTAAGCTTAAAAGATATTTAATAATAAGTATTTAATCAATCAGCAAAATAAATGGTTCTCATGTCTTTTATAAAATATGTTATTACTTTCATGCATCAAGTACCACCTCTTTTTGGTTGCTGTATAAGCATGCTGTAAATGGCAATGCAATGAACACAGAAGTCAGCCTGGAGGTATTCTCTCCGCAGGGTAGCTGAAGTACCAAACCATTCACAAAAACAAGAAATGGAGGCTCAAGCAAATTATCTATTCTTTGTGCCACTCATACCTCTTCCACAGAAAGGATGAGCAGATAGTTACTTGCAGGCACAATGCACAGCATCTTGGAGATGCTGCAAAAAGTCACTCAAAATTAGGACTATGTATGTAGTTTAAACATACATGCTCTCATAAGGACAAAAGAGATTTATCTCGTGATTCTAATCCATATCCTTTTTCCAAGGTGCAGCTACTAAAGTACATTCATATTAAAAGTCCATGCTAATTGAGTAGAACAACTATGCTAATTTTGAATGATGCTGTCCAGGACATGAAAACTACCTAGCCAAAGACATGTGGCATGGAGCTAGAATGCACTTCCCTTGTTAAAAGGTAAACATCTTTCCTAGTAAGATCTACTACAGGCGTCTCTCTACTGTAACCCAAAACCAAGTTGGTAACCAAAGCTGATGGTTTCAACCCAGTATGGTATTTTTTCATGAATTATCAGGTGTGTTGAAGCATAAGGCTTTCAGCATTGAGTTACTTTGCCATACACTAAATTATTCCTACAACTTTGAACTGCAAGACACTAAAGCTTTAACATATAATCTAAGTACAAACATACAACACTGTTTAAATGTATGCAAATGTATTTTCTGGAAATTTTTTTTCTCTAACACACAGACAGCAAAGATTCAATACAAATTTTATTTCTACTATTGCACTCTCTTTAACTGGCAGGATAGGCAGTAGAGACAAGGACTTCAATATTGTTATTATGTAAGTGTTATGAAGCAATTCACCTGCTATCAATGATCTGCCATGGTTGGTCCTTCCAAGCCTATTCCAGAATACTGCTCTGTGGAAGCGACCTCTTTAGGCCCACAGAGCAGCTGTCAAGAGGTCTGCAGATTTCCCAATGACAGGCTGTTATCTGTCTGGGACAGAGTTTAAATTTACTTAGGTATTAGCAATAACCTGGCCACTGGGTATTATTATATATCCTACTCCCTGGGGAAACTCTCCTCATCACAGCAGAAACATCACGGTTGTTCAATGAACTGGACAGCAAAGGGTGAACACAACAAACATTTTTCAACTGCACTTAAACATCCTTTTTTTCTTGTGAAGTATTAATACAGTGAAGTTCAGTCTGTTAAAAAGGCATATTTCTGTTCCTGCTGTGTTAGTATGTTTTCACCCACTATGTGAGAAAACTGACACCTAGATAGGAATACTCGAAGGATATAGGATGGATATTGGGGTCTTTGAACTTCACTGGAATTAGCAGACTTGTCTCAAACTATAAACTGAATGTCACCTCCTCATTGTGGGTAGAATAAGTGCATTTTTGTTACAAATATGCTAAACCACTACCAGATCAAAAGTTATTCACTTTAGACATGGTGACAGCTTCCTAATAACTTATTAATTGTTTATCAAGTTCATGACCTATTTTGCTTTCCTTTGTTTTATATTTTATAATGCAATTATTGAAATTAATTGAAATAAATATTCTTTGTGGGTGTCTAAAAATAAGGTTAATACAAAAATACTCTCTCATCCCATCAGGTAAATCTGAACATAAAGCCAAAATCTCTTTTGTGCTCAATACAGTTACTCAGTGAAAATAGCCAACATTGAAATAAGCTCAAAATTATACTAATTGTACAGTCTGGGTTACAAAAATATATGGAATGGAATAAGCATCTAATAATTGAATCTTAAAATTAAGTAATGTATGCCATGATTAATTTTTGTAAAAATAACCAAGCCATTGAATCCAGAGAGTAGCAAGAAAAAAAATCTGTCAGTAGTACATCCTTAAGATGGATCAGTGAAGAAAAATTTCATCTATTTTTATCCATATACCAGTTCCACATATTGAGAATCTAACTCTTCATACTTACCATGTGATTCCTTCTCTTAACCTCTAACAGTCTAATCTAAAGCACTGGAAACTAGTACAAATCTCGCAGCAAATAAAAAGATAACCTTTTGCATTTTGTTACACTCCATTTACACATAATTCATGCAACACTAGACCTTAGACACATTAAACAAGTTGAAAAGACTAAAGTTCCTTGAAACCACTGTGAATTTCCCTTTTGTACGTTTTCAATTATTATTATTAATTCTAATTGCATTACTGTCTTAAAAAGCTCTTTGGTGAGAGCTTCCTGTTATCAGAAATTCCAGAGGTAATTGGAAACACCGTGTGGTGTTTGTGTGTAATGCATGTGATGCAGGGATTCTGTTGCTACAGGCAACGAGGCCTCTCTCTGGCTGAGCATGCTGTTGCTGAACTTCACTTTTGCTTTCACTTCACACCAAACTGTGTTGTACTTTTTAAAAGCATCTAGCTGATGTGCCTTCTAGAACAATCAGGTGTTAAAAAATAATTATTCTCTTCATACTCTATCTCTCCAAAGGAACACAGCAAAGAATATGCAATCCCTAAAAGGTGACTGAGGCAAAAGAAACGTTGCATTTCCGAGTTTTGACTAAGTAGAGGTCCAAGGCAGAAGTGAAAGAGCTTCTTATGATGACGTGTGGGCTACTCCTGAGATGCTTCTCTTATTTCATCACTTCTCCATCAATATTTAGGTGCCTACTATTCAAACTAAGATGTTTACTGAAGCAACAGTACAAGCTATTAATTTTTTTTATAACCTCAAAACCCACTTTATGAGACAACAAGGTTCTTCAAGATCAAGGTCAATAAAGACATCTCTATGTACTAACAGGTCATAATTCTGAGTAAATTAGAGAATCTCACAGAAAACCTTATACATGGCCAGACCTTTAATATTTAGAGATTCCTCATAGCATCCTTTGTGTTGAATTCTAACACTCTCAGCAAGAAAGAAGAAAAGCAATTATCTGCTTTACAGGTCAGAGAAGAGTGAGGGAAAATGCACATTTAATGACCTGAACTTTTACATTAATAACTTATTAAGTCTGTTTTAAACCTATGAATAAGCAGACTCTTCATTCTAAAGCAGATGGGGTTTTTAATTCTCTCCCCTTCTAGAACCACATTATGGACACTCTCACATTTGATTCAAATATTTGAAGTTTTCAAGGTGGTAAGACCATTCCTAAGCAGTTAGTATCTCCCAGCTGAATTGACAAGGTAACCCTAATTACTGTAGAGAGAAAAAAGAAAAATAACAGACAACAAAGTGTCGAATTTATGAAGTTCTTTCTACATCTGTTGGCCAAAAACCCTGTCAAGGTTAGAAATAAGAAACTGAGAATTTACCAGGTACCAGAGGGCCCACATGTATGCATCTATTCAATTTCCACTGTTCAGCTTCTGAAGGATGGTTATTTAAAAATAATAGTTAGAAAAGGATCTGTAATAGGAAGTAAAAGCACAAAGCAATCAGACTCTCTAAAAGATCTCAAATTCCTGTAGCTACTGCAGGAGTAGAGGAAAGTAAGAAAAGAAGAGCAAAAAGTCCTCATTGGTCTTACTGGGAACTGTAGACTGCTAATTCTTCTAAAAAATCCAGCAGCTATATAAAATTACAAACACCTAGTGTTCTGAGTTTGAAGACTGGGTCCAGCTGAAGGCATGAAAAACTTCTGGTGACCTTGTTCAAGCTATTTTTTCAGATCTAATTATTGCTAAAAGGAACATTAATGCATGAACCAAGGTTCAGGTAGTAACATCTCCAGGTGGCCAGAACAGTAAGTCTGTCAGGTCTGAACTGTTAAGGATACTAGCACATTGTCTCCCAAAATAAAAACATATATAATAAACACACACACCCCACTTTCCTTTTCCTTCAGATTTCTGCTGAATACGTGGAAACATGACTGGGCATTTCCACTTACATGCTACAGAATCCATCATCTCACAAGCTGGTTAGCGAATGTCCCATTTGATGCCCCAGCACACTGCTTATCTCCCTACACTGATAAGCAAGTAATAAATAAGCCTGTATCCAGATAAAGACTAGGTTAGCATTAAGAGCTGCTAACCCCACCCATGACACTATTTCTATTTCCTTGACATGACTGAGATTCACTAGTCGTGACTGATTTCACAGATGCATAATTTATCTCAAATAGAGAAAAAGAAAATTACAGACTTTTCTAGTTCAGGCATTTAGGCCTTGAGTCAGCCCTTAAAATGTCCTAATATTAATTACCTGAAGCAATGGAGAAAAGAAAGGTACAGTAACTCTTCAGTCAGCTTCACCTTCACCTTATAAAATAAGGATCTCACTCTGTGGTTTTGTCTGGGATGGAATTAATTTTCCTCCTAGCAGCTAGTAGGAAGTTACGATGCTTCACTGCTGGCTGGAGCAAAACCATCACACACACACATCAGAACACTGAATGAGAGATCTGATACTGCTGGCATGAAACGACAAATCCACCAAATTGAACTGCCACTGGTTAGAAGAAGGCTGACAGTGCTCATGGCCTTTTTAGAAACATCCTCCTAACAGAAGCCAGGTAACAGAACTCAGAGTTAACACAGAATCACAGAACTGTAGGGGTTGGAAGGTACCTCCAGAGATTGAGTCCAACACCCCTGCCAAAGCAGGTTCCCTAGGACAGGTCACACAGGTCCAGATGGGTCTGGAATATCTCTAGAGAAGGAGACTCCACACCCCCTGGGCAGCCTGTCCCAGGGCTCTGTCACCCTCACTGGGAAGAAGTTCTTCCACATGTTGGTGCGGAACTTCCTGTGCTCCAGCTTGAGGTCATCGCCCCTTTTCCTGTCCCCACAGATCATTGAGAAGAGGCTGGCCATTTCCTCTTGTGTCCCACACTTTAGATATTTATAAACATTAATAAGATCCCCTTTCAGTCTTCTCAAAGCTGAACCGCCCCAGTTCTTTCAGCCTTTCCTCATAGGGGAGATGCTCTGTAGAACAGTGGCAGAAGACATTTAACTTTGAATACAAAATCCAACCAATCACCGAGGACATGTGAAACAGACAATACAAAATCATAAAGATGTTATCCATGGAGAAGCAGAACAGCTTAAACTTTAATGGGCTGTCAGAAACTGACCTTCAGTATGTGAACTGCTACTGATGTTAATTAGCAAGGCCACAAACCAATCTTCGTGGTGTAAAGGAAATACCGTTCTCACTTTACACTTGGAAAACAGTCACAACAGGTCAGAAACCAGCTACAGTAATGCCAGTACGTATGTACTCCAGGAATCGAATGAAAACAGTAATACATGCTCTTAAAGTTAATAAAACTGCAGAGGAGTGTTCCAGCTGTCTGTGAAAAAGGAAAGATTGTTCATTTAAAAGATGCCATGTAAAGAAGTGACCTATTTTTATTTATTTACAAGGAGTAAGGAGGGAAGTGGAAGCCTATAGCAAAAAGTATGAATCCCGGCAAGGACATGAGGATACCCACAGTGCTGCAGACAACTTGAACGACAGGGGGCCAGGTGCCTTTGATGCAAATACAAATTAATTTCTGGCTACCTAAGCTTATTTATCAATAGAAAGGTATATAGGAGTGAGCCACTACTACACATCTATCATTCACATTTCTCCATTTCATTACAGACAGAAATGCACTTACAATATGTCAAGCTGAAATAGCTCTTGGGATGAGTCAGAGAGGAAAAAGCCATAACAGATCAGTCAGGAGGAAATGCAAAAATCACATACAACTGGTGAAGTTTTTGTTTCTCCCAGTCTCTGGAAAATGCCTCATTTTGCAGGAAAAAAATCAAAACCCCACAAGTCAACTAAAGAAAACAATATAAAATATCTTGTTCCATTATTGTTGAAAAGTAAACCATTTTTTCTAACTCTAACTCTCTCTGCTAGCAGCAAGAGAAGAACAGGCATACAGACAAAATGTTTAAATTGTACAATATATCTTCTTTTTTTACCTTCCTTGCCTTTCACTTCCTCTAGATTACTATGGGTTACTTGCACTGAGGAAAGCAATGATGAAACCAAAAGGAGACTGTTCCAGTTAACAAATTCAGCCTTAATATTGTTTAATATACTTACTGCATTTAGTGCAGGAGATCCTTTATTCTAGAGGCTGAGGCTCATAAAGGCTGTGTCTAAACCTCACGCAAAGCATGTTTAAATATCCTGAAATTCTGCTCCCCTGGTTGTTAGGGTTTGAATGCCACTGAAATACCCCGCTTCTCTTTCCCTGCCTGTGTGCTACTACCTCCTTCTGAAGGGAAATACACAGCACGCTAGTCTCCTTTGGCAATCCCGATGTGGCCAGGATAGAAAGAAACTCAGTCATCATCCCATTCCTGAAAACATATTCTACAGCCATCAGATAATAAAAGGAACCTGAAGAAATACTGATTCAATTGTTTTATCCTTACTTTATCACTTCTGCTTCAATAAAAACTTTGAAATAAAGATTTTGTAAGTTAAAAACAAAGCATCAGGTATTTAATAACTATTAAGCATTATAATAAATAGCATAAAGCAGAAAAACAGATAAATTACACAGAATCATGAAATTAACCATTTTGAGGGTGATGAGGAAATGCAAGGAAGTTGAAGAATAAAACTGTCTATGCAATACAAATGCGTCACAGATGGCACCAGCTCATTTTTCCTCTAATACTGTATCTCCCAGTAAGTGACCTTCCCTTGGAGGCACCAACTCTAATTACTGATATTAACCTGCCAGGAATAACCCCACTGCTGTATGTATCAATAGGGCAGATCAAACAATCACGTAAGTGATCCACTTATGAAGAGTATATAAGCAATTTAAATATATATATATTCCCAACTTGACCATTTTGCTACCTATATAATTCTATTGCCATATCTTACACATACAAGGTAT
Source organism: Hypotaenidia okinawae (assembly GCA_027925045.1). Taxonomy (NCBI): domain Eukaryota; kingdom Metazoa; phylum Chordata; class Aves; order Gruiformes; family Rallidae; genus Hypotaenidia; species Hypotaenidia okinawae. The sequence goes on from BSDF01000006.1 coordinate 12,743,968, forward strand.
AATGTTCCACTTATGTTCTTTAGGGAGTCATCCTGGGTTTTAAAGCACATAAAATAATTAGATCTCTCCAACAATACAAATGTTTTTGTTCCAATGCATTTGTTGATGACAGGTTGGCCATCAGCCAGCAGTGTGCCTTGGTGGCTAAGAGAGCCAATGGGATCCTGGGGTGCATCTGGAGGAGTGTGGCCAGCAGGTCAAAGGAGGTGATCCTCCCCTCTGCTCTGCCCTGGTCAGGCCCCACCTGGAGTATTGTGTCCAGTTCTGGGCACCTTGGTATAAAAAGGACAGGGATCTCCTGGAGAGAGTCCAAAGAAGGGCTACAAAGATGATTAAGGGCCTGGAGCATCTCCCCTATGAGGAAAGGCTGAGTAAGTTGGGACTGTTCAGCCTTGAGAAGAGAAGACTAAGGGGCGGGGGGGGGGAACCTAATTAAAGTCTATAATTATCTTAAGCATGGGATGCAGGGGGAATCAGCCAGCCCCTTTTCAGTGGTCTGTGGAGATAGGACAAGGGGCAATGGCTGCAAGTTGGAGCACAGGAAGTTCCACAACAACATGTGGAAGAACTTTTTCCCAGTGAGGATGACAGAGCCCTGGGACAGGCTGCCCAGGGAGGTGGTGGAGTCTCCTTCTCTAGAGATATTCAAGACCCATCTGGACGCCTGAGTGATATGTCCTAGGGAGCCTGCTTTGTCAAGGGGGTTGGACCCGATGATCTCTCGAGGTCCCTTCCAACCCCTGCAATTCTATGATTCTATGATTAAGCCACTGTAGTAATAGTCAAGTGATGATTTCAAGTACCTGTCAGGAAGCCCTTCCCTCTCACTGCCATACTTCAAGGAAGGGAGCATATATTAAAGCAAAGCATGTAGTTAGCTTAAAACACAGTCAGGTTGACTTAATCAAAAGAATCCTTTTAACAGCTGAATACTGGAACACTTGATGTCTGGGTAAACAGATCTATCTGTTGTCCCATCATAAGAAATGAAGCATTTAAAAAACCAAAAAAAAAAAATCAGCATCTGCTGAAATAATGCCATATTTATGGCAGGGGAGATTTGAGGGGATAAAAGCAGTATTTACTCCAGAATAGGAAATAGTCCCATGATTACAGTACTAACTAAAATATGAATACCACAACATTGCTATTCTTTCTTAAAGTTTTCCTCTCTGTTTATTACTGTAAAAAACAAAACAAAAAAAAAACCCCAAATAAACTCCCAAAATTCTCTACAACCCTACATCCCAAAAAATTAGTCCAAAGTTCACACACATCCCAGTTTACAGCTGTGTCCTTCCTTCTGCTTATAAGCAAAGCAAGAAAATACGGACAGGAAACACTTAATAAAAATAAAGAAAAAATTTTCATACTTCTCTGAAGACATGTGTGACAGGCATATGGCAGATGTTAGTCACCACTGCTTAAGGCACATGGGTAATGCAGGGACTTACATAGTGTAAAACTCAGTGCAGATTAGGAGACAATATTCCATCAGAGGAATAAGTTCAAGTATCTGCACTGGTCAGCAAAATACCAAAGTCACAAATTCCAACACAGTGAAAATACAAATAAAAGAAAAGCTATCTCAAGAAACAAGAGAGATGCTTCCGGATGCTTTAGAATTTTACTTTTTTTTTAATCAGCTAAACCCTAGTGACCATACCCTTTTCTCACAAGTTCTGTACCCATGGTGAACCAATGCACAAAGGTTTTACATATGTAACACAGAACTACCATCCCTCTTCGTCCTTTCCTTAAAGAAAAAAAAAACACACCACAGTTTTAGTATTGTAATCTTCACATTGATGTTTTCATTACAAGGTTTGTTATTGCTAAGTTCTTATAAGATTTTCTTTCCTATCCTGGGTGAGTGGACCAGAGGAAGACTATAGCAATACAACTAGAAAGCAAGCCGATTGCTGTATTTTCGTATTTTTACACACAAACAGAGCATCAAATAAGTGAGAAAACAACATCTCTGAAAAAAAGAAAACCAAAAGAAGATGAAACAACATGATTTGCATGCAGAAATACAGTTGCACAAAAATACTCTTTTTCCATAAGGACTTGATCCCATGCACAGTAAAACTGAGAATGCAGAGGCACACAACCATTCTGGAAGGATTAAGGATTACAACCTCTGCCTGTAGGCACAAGGAGAAGACCTAGAATAGCAATAAATTAGGATAATGAAGTACTGGATACCTACAAGCTAGCACTGACCATCTGGGACACAAAAAGACTGAGAAGACTTCAATTGCATTACTTCATACTGCATGAAGATATATAACAGAGTTTATAAAGACTACAACACCCAAATCCTCCTTACAAGGAACAAGGAAAAGGAAACATTTCTGCCAGCTTCAACAGAGTTCTGTCCAGAAACATAGGGAGACCAAGCAGAAGCAAGACATTCACAGAAGAGGATTGGTTCATCTTGCATCTATTACTTTTCAGGCACTGACTTTTAGACCACAGAACAATGAGCACCACTGCCTCTGCACAAGTGGGATAGAAAAAGAAGTCACAAGACCACACATGAACTCTTTGAAACTATAAATTCAAATTGAATATAAATAAATGTAATATTTCAATATTCTTACTGGACTCCCTGTTGAGAAAATGCCGGAGCCCTCCCAGCAGGGGTCTTGTAGATGAAGACGGGTAAATTCATTGCAAAGTAAAACATCAAACTCCAAAAGACACTGAGGGCGCAGGATTTTCCAAAGCGTGTTCAAAGGATGGTAGGACGAATTGATTAATGAAGCAACCATTATTTCCTATAGAGATTAATTGTGGGTCAGACAGCTTGTTTAAGCAACATGTAAACTATTATTTCATATCTTTTTAGTACAGCTTCCAGCTTAATATGACCCAGTTTACTTGAATTGTTGCCTATTCATTGTCTTCTCTAGATGTGGCCAGGAACTGATCCTTAGCTTAGATTCCAGAGATCATATTTTAGCAGTGGGATAAGAAACCCTGAATGCACACACCATCCAAAAGCATAGATATAAACTAAAACTTCCCTACCAGCATTTACCACTTAAGGCTCACCTCGATTCTTGTAAGAGAATTCTTGCTTTGATGAGTAACATGACACACATTTCCTCAGAGCAAATTTTGCATAAGTAAGTATGCACAGAATAATTTGGATTTATTCCCCCACAACAGGTAGAGACCGGTTACGTGGCATGGTAGAAACATCTCTACCAGCAGAGTTTTGGCATGATATCAGCCAAAAAAAGTTCCCACTACCTCAAGCATCTGACCTTGGGAAAAATTTAGTGTTGACTGATACCAAAGGGATTAGTAAATGCACCATTTTTCCAACACAGTTTTCAATTACTTTGATGAGTAATTAAAATACTAATTAAAAAGCAATCCAAAACTCAGTGCTCAGAAGTTTGTGAAATAATAAGATCTTGTACACTTACTACATTGGAGGCATTAAAAGAAGGTCACAATGCAGCTGTAGCAGAAAGGGAGGGACTATATTATGCTTGGGGTTGTTTATTTATGAAAAAGATACTTTAGGATACAACGTGTTTTCTAAGTGCTGGTTTAAACCAAAGGGTTACATAAACAGTACCTTGGTAGATTGCAGCTTCAGGCAGAATTCATCACACATAGGACAGGCACTCCGCTGTCAGCTTGAGAAGTTCAGAGTTCATCAGTCAAGTTCTAAAACAATCATGTAGTAGATTTAATATTCAGGGGACTTTTTAAAATGGCTGAAGTTTGGGGTTTTCAGCTATCAAGCCCATATCTGCAATGAAAAGAATTAGAAACTTGCTTTTATATCAACTTCTTGTTGTGATTCTCATGTAATTTTAGAAATTTAGAACTTGGCATCTGAAGAAAATACCTAAATATTTTGAGTCACAAAAAAGAAAAATGATGAGTAGGCTAGTAGCACTGACTCCATCGCTACGTGCCAGTTAAGTTCTGGAGGATGAAGTGGCACATGGTAGTGATCAAAAAGCAAAACAGACCACTGAACACAATTTTTAAAAAATCTTTTCCTGTTATGCATGCTCAAAAGAGCCATAACCATTGCTTTGAGTTAAATTTTCTACAGGCTAGAGTATGTCAAGCTGTGCATAAGAATCACTCCTTGACATTTCACTTGGGAAGGGCCAGGAGTAACCCTGGAGTTCCCAGGTACCGTTCAGTCAGCAGTGAGAGAAGAGCAGATTCCTGCTCCCATATAACTCGCTCTCACATAGGCACGATACACCCTGTTCCTCTGAAGGTACATCTTAAGATCTTCTGCATTTACCACATCACATTTTCTATCAAAGCTATAAATGTTTACTACCAAAGTTGGGGGGGGGAGAGTGTTGGGTTTTGTTTTGGTTTTGGGGTGTTGTTTTGGGGTTTTTCTTTGTTGGGGAGGTTGAAGGGAGGAGGGAATTGGGTTGGGGTTCTGTTTAATTTAATGTAGGACTGGTAACCAAAATCCTCATCACAATGTACTAACTGTACAATGGATGCTGAAACAAAGTCATTTTCCCTTAAACAATATCAGTTATCCTCACAATGCATCATCATTGAAACATAGCAGTAATATAACCTTCTGGTACCTCCAAAAGGTGACTGTGGTTCACTAAAACCAATCTTTTTTTAAGAAACACAGATTCTTGTCAGTGTTGAACAGATGTGTTCTGAGCCAGGCCCTGCATTCTGCCCAAGATCTTGATTTATGTGATTGAGATCTATACTTTTTTGAGGATAAAGATGGACATCTTTTACGTTGTTGCAAACAAATGCATGAGTTCTCCCATGAAGCAACATTAATTTTCTTTTCTATCTTATATATCACACATATGGAATCACTCAAACTGCCCATGTCTTACATCTCAGCGTATCCACCTATAAAAAATAAAAATAAATAAATGTGTAGCAAAATTACTATCAAAGGAACCCAACGGCAGAAGAAAAGCCTTTCTGTCACGGAACATAACTCATCTCTCTGGCCTTTTGTCTGGGTTTGTGTAGCTACACAAGCCAATGCAGTTTCAGTAGCTCTATCTCTAGAATAAGGATCTAACTTCTGAGATAAGATCTGAGTTAAGTCATCACTGTAATAAGCCATATACTAGCCTGCAAAATCAGTGACTAATCTAACCCCACTGTCAAAAGCACCATAGAAAAATAATACAGAAATTCTTTGTTATACAGACTGAAGACCAGAAGAAGTTATTACTGAACAGTCTACTTTCTACTAATAACATTAAGCTTCAAAATAATCTGAAAATTAAAATTCAAATCCTGGAATTGCTCTTTCCATTTCAGTATATTACTAAGACTTTTTCCGATTCATAGATCTCCAGGGCTATACATAACAGCTGTTGAGAGGACCTGCTAATGCTGCAGGAAAGAAAAAAGAAAACAAAAACTTATTCTCTCCATTGGAAACTGCCAAGTGAAATTTGATCCACTCACTGTAATTACCACGACTGGATTTCAGCCAAGACATTATGAACATTAAGAGTTCAAATTATGATACAGATTAAATTAGCATTTCAAAGAAACGTTACTATAACCATGGCATTGCTTTTATTTGGGTACATCTTCTGAAAAAAGACTACTTTGTAATATTATTTAAAATATTTTACTCAGCACTGAAATATTCACAGGAGTAGCATCAGCAAAAAGAAAATGTAGCTGCACTCATTTTTAAGAGAAAATTCCCTGAGGTGTTAGTTTTCTTCTCCTTTATTTCATTATAAATCCCCTTAAATCTGCTAATCCGGCTTCATGTCTCCAGCATCATTTACATTTTGTATGCTAATTTCCCAGCAGGTTCTGGCCGTTCCAGGTATTTTCCTTAGCAGAACGTCAGAGGAGTCTCACTTCTTCTCTATGCCACAAATCCCTGTAATGCCACCTAAATAGTGTTATGGCACTTGCTAGTAAGTTAGATCACATTTCTTAGGTGACAAAGTGAATGCAGCCTTACCCTAACGCAAGAGAATCGAATAGAAAAGATTGTATTATTAGCATGTTTAAGGAAAGTTGGTGGTTTCACCAGCTTTGACAGGAGTGAGACTTTCTAATAAGAGGAGCACGGAACATCACTGAAGGAACTCACCAGCATTCAAATTTTTTATTTATGTTTTCATTATACATATTAAGGAATGAGGGCCATGAAGATGATCAGAGGGCTGGAGCACATCTCCTGTGAGTACAGGCTGAGAGAGGTGAGCTTGTTCAGCCTGGAGAAGAGAAGGTTCCAGGGAGACCTTACTGCAGCCTTCTAGTACCTGAAGGGGGCCTAAAAGAAGGGTGGGGAGGGACTCTTTATCAGGAGGTGAACAGATAGGATGAGGGGTAATTTGTTTAAACTATTAGGTATTAGGAAGAAATTCTTCCCTGTGAGGGCAGTGAGGCACTGGCACAGGTTGCCCAGAGAAGCTGTGGCTGCCCCCTCCCTCGTGTGTTCAAGGCCAGGTTGGGTGGGGCTTTTGGCAACCTGGGCTAGTGGAGGGTGACCCTGCCCATGGCAGGGGGTTGGAATTAGATGATCTTTGAGGTCCCTTCCAACTCAAACTACTTTGTGATTCTATGACATGATACAAGATAAGAACTATTTGTAGAATTGACAATACTGTATATAAACTACCCAACAGTACTAGGAATTGTATTGATCCATATCCTACAGGAATCAAATTTCATATAACCCAAGTTAAACAAGGAACTCTACAACTACCTTTCAGCAGTATAAAACCCAAAAAACACAAATGAGCAGTTTTTGTTTTTAAAGAATTTTTTGTAGTTTCTGTCTTAATGCACAGCTCTCTGGTTAGGCACACTTCACTTGCGTTGCTATTAAATATCATAAAAATGTTAAGCTCCTACGATGAGCGGTTGATTTAAGGAAACTGAAAACGCTTTCCTTCTTCCTCTAGTTTTCTCTAGCTTTTCTTGGTACTACGACAAAAAATTAATGTCCCTCTTAATTATCATCACAAAAGCAAATAAACCTGTTAATATGTAGATTCTATGAAGCATCTCTCTTAACCTAGGCTCACACTTTCAAGGATCCTTTAGCTGAAATAGGACAGTATAAGAAGAATGATTTGGGGAAAAAACCTCACCAATAGAAAGTGTAGTTATGGAATCCATAAATTTGAAAGAACAGAAAGGCTTTCAAAACAGACAAAAAATAAGAGAGACAGATGGATTTTTCCCCTTTCAAAATGTTAAACTAAGTAACTGCTTTCTTATAGACATGATCTCAAATTATTTTTTCTGCTACTAATATTCTTTTACTTGCTTTTAACATAATTCTAATAAAGCTGATATTTAGCCTTATGTTTAGTCATGCACCACTCTCCCTGCTACAAGCCGTATCTATATGGCTGAACTCCAGAGATCTGTTGTTTCAGGTCTGAAGTCTACAGCTGTTATCTGGATTACTGCTACATTTTGGGTTTCTTTGTTCTTCCCATTTCTTCTTCATTATCACCAACATCCCAAAAAGTTCTGCTGAGATATCATCAACACAAAATGAGGGTTTGTTTGGGACTCTTTGGGGTTTTTTTTGTTAAAAAGTAGGAGAGTAAGTCACTGCAGAGAAGTCATGACCCATTTTCTACCAGAGACACAAAAAAAAGATAAAAACCTAGTCTGAGGTAGAAAACAGGAAAGCAGCATGACAGTATGATTTCAGTGAGTAACCTTCCCTGCTTTCTTTTTCAATAACTTCGGCAAATAAAACACAGGCACCTCTACCTGCTGGGGTTTTAGATACTCCAGGTGACTGCTGTTCTCATCCTAACTGTTTTATTCTGGAAATACAAAATTCATGACTCCTTTCCTCCACGTGCCTTTTTTTCTTCATTGTGCTCTTCTATTCTTCTCTTCCTTTCCCTCCTAAAATTCTTTTCAATATTGTTCTGTTTCTATTGCGGGTACTTTTGTACTGGATTCTCTGAGCCAGACTGTAGTTTTTACAGCCAAAATATTTCGGTTAATAGTATAAAAGACAGATGGCAGAGTTTGAAGTGTTCTAGCAGTGATGGTCTTTTACTAACAGTGAGTACACGGAGGAAGCAAAAGGTTGCCAAAACCATCTCCCGCAAACATTTGGAAGTATGTAGAAACACTAGGAAATCCTAGAAAGTGTTTGGAAACTCTCTGGTAGAAACAAAGATGCAGACAGAGCACTCTAAGTTGAATGCACTTGAAAGGAAGACAATGTGTTAAACTGTCTCCATCAAGTCCTGAAATGTTAAAACCCATCTCCATCACAGTCCTTGTAAATAGCCTCACAAGCCACTGTGTCTTTTCCGTAAGAGAATGTTAAAAGTTACTTTTTGTTTACAGCCTGTAGGTCATTCCCACATGCTTTTACTACTTTATTACCATTTCTGATCAAATGGACAAGAAAGGACAACAAAGACTAACCCTGTTTTTAAGGGCAAATAAAAGTACGCAAAGCTCAAGGGCATAAAGATTTCAAAGCTCACCCTCTACCCAAAATGTTTGTAAGCAGTACAGTTTGTAGAGGACAGCCTGACAAAATGCTTTCCTTCATGTTTTTGTTCTTTTAAAAATTCCTTTTTCCTCAAGGTTTAAAACTATGAAGGCAGACAAAAAACCGGAGAAAAAGAACCACATGGTATCACCATAAGGAGAGTAGGCGGAAATATTAAAATGGAGAGATTTATTTTATAATGTGTATTTCCTTACTGCACGTCCCAGATGCACCCTTCCATCTTTTCACTCTAATATTTCTGTGCAGTCACCCTCCTAATTTGTTGTTGTGTTTTTCATGTATAAATGAAGCCTCCAGTTTGCTAACGGAGAACACAATTGTACCAGAAATTGCATGCTGACCCATATTTCATAATTTAACATGAAATTGCATAGGACAAGCAGTAAACTTTGCTGCTGCTGCCTCTTTTCAAACTTTCTGAGATTTAAAAAGAAATAAAAGAGGGGGGAATCAATCTTGCACTAATTGACATGGATTGGAAATTTTCTGTGAGCCGTGACACAACTACTTATAAACTGCACATAACAGCGCTTCAACGTTTGCATTGCAATGAGCTTCTGCCACTTGCTTCAGACTTTTCCCTACAGAGCATGTCGGAAGTCCCAGCACAGTAGCTCCAAAGGAAACAAAGAGAAAATCAAAAGCATACCAATGGAATAAAGGAAAGGATTAGCACCAAGTTTCCCGTTTGATCCACTAGTTTTCTTCCCTCCTGTTCTCCAGGACTGGGCACGGAAACTGGGCACACAAACATTGAGCTAAAGACACGATTGAGGGTTCAGTCATTTTTGTGAGATAGTATCTGGCTCCAGGTCTAACAGAAGGGGAAGGAACTACCCCACTCTGCATTTTGTTAGAAACATTTAAGGTCAGTTCTCAACTAATCCCAGATTCAGAGTTTCACCATGGAACCCTTCAAGAAAAGTAACAGAAGATCACATCACATCTCAGCATAGTTTCTTCTCCATGAGCCAACAGTTTATATAACTATCCATAGATAAATTGATAATGCCATGCTGATCTGTATTTCCTATTCTTTCTCCAAAGCAAAGGAGGAATAATTTATCATTTTGCCTTTAACATAACATCTCTGAAAACTGTCATATCACCAATAAGCCATTATGACTTAAAATTAGTTTTCCAAGAGGTCCATGGAAGCAGTGCTCTGTTTTACGCCTTAGTATCAACAGAAGTGGAGGAGAGGAACTTGTCTCATTTCTAAATCCATCAGATACTCTATCAAATCTTGCATTTATCATATACCACATAAAGCAAATTAACAAATTTAGCAAACAGTTAACTGATAACTCTCCTTCCCTTAACAGATATACAGTAAATGAGAACAACAGGGAGAGCAAAGAAAGTAAGACCAGGAAGGTAGAAGTAGAAGGTAGAAGATCAAATGTAACATTTTTTATGGGTTTTTTTGTGTGTGTTAGCATCACTGCAGGGATTTGTGTAAATCCACTACATGTAAAATACTAACTCTGCTGTTAAATTAAGTCTCCATACTCCTAAACATGAGCTCTTACATCTTGCGACTATGTAGGACCCCCTTCAGTGGAGAGGCTATCTATTACACTCTTCTCCTATTTATAATTCAACTTCCTCCTCTCCTCAGGAGTGATCTTCCCCACCAATTACCCCAGCGGTGGAGGAATAGGTAAGAGAACTGTGAACCTCCAGGGCTTTTACTGTTAAACTGGAAAACTTCAAGAATTACATACGATAAGAACTTAAATAAGTAAAAATGATGACAGATGGAAATCATAACAAGAGTTAATTCTACATCACCAGATTCATCATTCACAAGATTAAAAAGTTTTCAGTCATCTATTCAAAAAATATCAACAAATGATGTACAGACCAGTCATATCCCAAGCAGCAAACGACTGAAGCAAATAAATTGCTCATTTTCAATGGTTCATTTCATGTCATTAGTTGAAAATTGTTTGCTAAAAATAGCTGATCTTTCTGAACAGCTATGACAATCACAGAAAGAGAGTTGTATTAAGAGGTAAGGAAAAGAAGCAGCTGCATTTGTAATTAATATAACTGGTAATTAATAGTTTAACTAGTCTCAACTGCCACACACATTATTCCAAGTGATCAGACTTGCTGAGTCTGAAATTATCTGAAAGGATGACTCCATGCCTTATGGTATAAAAGGAAAACAGATCAAGAAGCAACAACAGCTCCTCTTACACAGCAGGCAGAAAGTTCTACTGCTTTCAACCACCTAATATGAAAGGTGTGCAGAGGTGACTGGTGGGTCCCAGTCCCATCATGGTCCATATTAAACTTTATTCTGCACAAAGTTACTTTCCCCAGTCCTTAGTCTACACATAGCTGAACGAAAGCTTTATTGCTCTAAATTTGATGTTTGCGCTGTATGTGGGTCTCCTGACCCCTAAGAGAAAACCAACTACACATCGGACCAAAAAGCTCCTGGGAAAAGCCTCCATTTTTTGGCCAGTACTCATCATGCTTCTAAGAGGCAGATCTCAGCAAGTACCTGATGAAGCTTCTGATCCCCTCCTCTCCTGTCTGGCCGTACAGTCCTGAGCGCTTTAATGCAAGTTCTCTCATATTGTGATGGAGATACCAAAAAGCATGATGCTAAATAAGCAATGAATACAAAGAGGAAAATAAGGAAGAAAAATAGATTTTTAACAATCTGCATACGTAGTTATTTTCACAAATGAGAATCAAATGCAAAAAATCTCATGCAAAAAATTATGAGTAAAACATTGTTATTTGTTAGACATGATAAATTTTTAGAAAAGCTCCCAAATCCAAGATACTAACACTATTCTGTGTGAATATGAAGTGCTAAAGAATGGACTCAGCACATATGCTGAAGTTGTTTTTCTCTTTCATTTCAAGACTAAAACATAACATTGTAGAAATAGAAGTCAGTAGAAATTTTATTTATATTTTTTATTGTACCATAAGAAAAGAATATAAGTTTTGTCATACTGGCTCAGATCAAATACTCCAGCCCAGTGCAGAGAAGAGACAAAAGCTGCTCTCATTAAAACAAACACAAGTCTTGACTGTTCATGTCATACTTCCCCTACTATCTCCCAACCTATAGACTCATTTGTAGATATTAAAGATTTAGTTGATGTGGGGAGCATAACACATGGGCAAATTCTGGATTTATACAATGATGTAGTGAGCTGTCTGTTTTGTAATAGTTCTAGCTGTTAGTTTATTTTTCTATTTATTTTGGTTTGTTACAAAGTACTGAGCTCGTACTTTTATAGGCCTTTCTACAGCATAACCTTACAAGCCTTGCTTCTGATTACTAAAAATAATATCAGCATTCATCATTTCACGTAATTTAAAAAATTATTTTTCCATGAGAAAAATTTTACTTTTACCTACACCAAATTTCACCTGGCATTTTATTATGAGGCTACTGAGTTACATAAGATCCTCCTCAACTTTACATTTTATGGGCATGAACACACCTTACTCCACCAGTTGCACATTGTCACATACACTGGATAGTCCAGGTCCCAGTACAAATATTTTTGGAACTCCACTGGTGACATAGGGACCTGACCACTTGGTTCCTATCCTGTGTTTCCCATGTTTATATTGCTGCTTTACGCATTCAAGGGCTTCCCTTCTTATTCCTCTGCCTCCTTAAGGGCTTTCTCAGAAGCTTGAAGATCGAGTTAAATTTAATTTAATTTCATGTTCAGATTATTCCAGAACATGTGTACAGTGTTATTCACTTCACAGAAGTTATGTTGACCCCTTCCCAGGGCCTTTTTCAATAGGTCTTTTGTTTTTGATACAGATTCAAATAATTTGCTTTGCACAGTTCTCGAAACCTTCCTGAAGCCTTATTTCAGAAGTTGCATTTTGCACCTCATAGCCTTCAAGTACCTAAATAGCAGGAAGAAAAGAGGATGCAGATTGCATTTATTAGTTACATGTAGTTTGGCTATTTCATCCTTGCTTCTCTTCTGAGTTCTCTCCTGGTCTGTTTATTTCATCTCTTGGTTGCACAGACTCCACTGCTGACAATGTTTAGTCTCTGAAATTTCAGAGTATTCATCCAGTGTAAGCCCTGGAAAGCTGTCATTAACAAGAGAGGACCAATCAAGGAAATATATATGTCCCTCAGTAACCCCATTTTTAGATTGCTTTATCACAAGCATTTTGTACTGGTCACTGCATGCCCTGAAACATGAACAAAAGCTTATCCACAGGGACAAGGCAACAGGAATTGATGTTTCTCTGTTCAGCTTCACATGCTGAAATTCTTTAATTATTTTCTGTATAGAATACCACTGTTTCTAATGAAGTCAGAAACAGATCCTATGGGCCATGAGTCCCAGCTAACCTTTGTGGATAGGACCATTAAAATAAAAAATGTTTTGGTCCATAATATTATGTTTATCACTTCCATAGTACTTTGAGATGCTTATTTTAAAATTAACTAAAATATTGTTCTGTTTAATGTCATACTTTACTTTTAATGTACTTTAGATTTAACATTTAATATATTTGCAACTATACAGCATAGTCCCACAGCACTGTTCAGAAATAAAAAAAAAATAATTAAAAAATCTAATCACAAGGTGGCCTCAGCCACCTGAAAAGGCAGCCTGGATAGCTGTGTTAACACTTGGCTACGCTATGGGAATTTTGGGCATGGAACATAAAAACTTATCTTCTCAAATTTCAATTTGTTGGTCTTCAAATGACTAATAAAAGCTCAGATTCATAATTTTACTCTTTCCTTTTTTAGAGCCCATTTCCATAGCAGCAACAGAACAGACCTTACCAATCAGGAAGCTAATCTTAATCGTTAGTAGAACTGGCAAAATAGATTTGCAGACATGAAAATTAACAAATTTATATGGACAAAATAGCTCACCATAAGCCAGTTCACAGTTACTGCTCAGATTCTCTCAGGTCTGTTGTATGTCAGCTGTGTACCCCACACATATTTTTTCCTCCCCCCGTTCCTCCTGATTCTCTGTTGTCTCTTGACATTGAGCACAGCATTGAAGACATACAGTCTTATATGTAATTAGCCTGACACCTTCTTGTGAAAAACATATTTTGGCAAAAATAATTTGACTGTCCAGTATTCAACTCCTACTCAGTGGCAGAAAAATTTAATATTAGTATTTAATATTATAGAGTGTCTTCCAATAGTTTGTCATTGCCTTAAAGACAGAACTTGTATTTCACATTAAATATAAAACGCTGACCCAAGAGAGGAGACTACAGATTTCACATTGTGGGAAAGGAGGAAATCAAGGAACAGAAAAGGAGCTAGATGACTAAATCTATCCCTAAAATAGCTCTACTGAAAGCAAAGGGGCTGTTTCCAGCAAGGATGAATTCAGGCCAGAATTATCAGTTATTGGATTGCATTAGCAAGCAGTGCTTTACAACAGGGAAAATTGCTTAAATCCATAACAGGGAACAGAAATTAAGTAGATGCCTTTCATGACTACTGCCTCAGTCATCTGTGATGAACTTTGGACATATTATGCCTGCAGTGTCCCTGCTGGAGTGACTCCCATCACCTGCGTGGATGAACAAAGCAAGGGAAAGGACTAAGCATACTACAGATTAAACAATGGAATTAGGAGAGATGGGGGTGGAAACTGAACTCCCAGATAGATAATATGAGAGCCAGGAGATCTGACAATAACTCTGGCAAACACATTGCTCTTCTCTCCAGTTAAATGAGGATGTGGCGAGGATCAGATAAGTTGTCACATTCAGAGAAGGATAGGGAAAGCGTTCAAGCACCCTTTTCATGCTGAAACCAACTGGTTGGGATAGAAATAATGAAGCAGGTAGGTTAACTCAGTACTTTTTAAAACAGTCCTGAGCTTGACTTACGAACTCTGCCCTAAACAATGTTCTCAAGGAAACTCAGTACTTTATATCAGAAGGGGGAAAGGGAGGACCAGCAGCTGGAAAATTGCAGGCACTAACAGTGACAGTAAGTGCAGCGTAGCTGCTGCTCTCAGAATGCTTCCTGCTGCTGCTTTGTTTATAAATATTGGCAGCTGGGGAGATTTCATTTATTTGTTTTCAGAAAGTATCACTAAAAAAGTGATACTAAGTATCACTAAAAAGTATCATTTTAAAAGTGATCCTCTTAATAAAATATAGAATAATAGGGCTGCAGACTAACCAGCGTTAAAGCCTGGGGAAAAACATAATGGAACAAGATACACATCACACAACAGAGGAACACTCAGATAAATTACCCTCCTTTCTTTAATATGTAGGGAAGAAAAATCCTTTAAATAAACTACACAGACCTGTATTTTGAGAGAGAACTAAGTTGTGCCCCATGGAGCCACCCCTCCCCAACTAGCCTGCTTTTATGGTGGGCATGACATCATATGGTATGGAAAACAGTTTTGGCCAGTTTGGCTCAACTGTCCTGGCTCCTTGTGAAAATGAGCCTATCCTAGCCAAAACAAGAGCATTGAGAAAGCTATGGTCCAGGATCTACTGTAAAAATAATAATATATGCTCATTTAAAAACATTGTTTTGAAGGTACCTGGAAAACATTATTTTAAAAAATAAATCACAAAAACTAATTGTGTGTTAAGGAACTATGCACTACAATCTCCCAGTACGTCCAACAGTTATTTCACCACTTCCATGAGTATATAAAGTTCAACTACCCAGCAGAGTATATGTATCAAATCTCCTGGTAATAGTACATTCAGAAATACTATTTATCATTACCATTTTTAAGGAGCCAGTAACACTTGTTACACATAACAAAGATTAATAGATACTCTAAACTGACAACGTTGGAAGCATACAGCCATTAGACAGTGATTTGAGAGGAATAAAATCTCAAATACATACATGAAGGGTAAGTCAATAACCATAAAATCCTGCATCAAGTGAAATCTGAACAAGATCATCTTATTCTGGAAATCAACTCTTTAGTTAGGAACTAGAGGTCGTAAAACCAGATAATTACTATTTGATACAAACCTTAAAATCTCACAAACAAAAGACTGTGTCACTAAAGGATAAAACCCTAATAGAATGTAACTCTTTCTAATAGTACTATATCTAGAAAAAGCAGGTGAGAAGTAGTCATAGGTAGCCTTCAAAGTAGTCTATTTTTATTCTTTCTTATGTCCTTTTTGACTGCAACAAGAAAAATACTTTCAAAATAACATAATGAGCATTTGAAACATTTCCCAATTTCTAGACCTGCACCAGAGTCTGTGGCCTTATGCTGTGCAATACAGCCACAATGTGAAAACTCAGTGTGAAACACACTATTAATATGTGTATACAATACATAACAGCTGCTTGTAAGATATTGACACAAGGTATTTATTGAGCATAAAGTTGACTTTATCTGGCCCGCAATTATCATTCTCTAGCACACATAACATGTTTTTGTTGTGTGGTTCTTGAACCGAGTAATTGTAAATACATGTATCTTACCAAAACTCTCTGTTCTGTTTTTACTGAAACCTCCTCTGGAAAGTTATCTCTAAGAACTCTGTAATACTAAACCAAATCAACCACACTACATTCACACAACGTAGCAACAGCTATAAATGAGAAACAAAAGGCACACAAAGGCTTTTAAATTTAGATTTGTGAATTTAGACACCACATCAAATATTTAGCCACCACCTTACAGTCTAAATCAACAAAAATGCAGCTGTGTGGGTTTGCTTTTTGTCATCTCTATTACATCATATCACACCTAGTACTCTGCTCCTTTGCAGCCCAGGTTGCACATTGTGAACTATGGAAGCGGTTGAGTACAGGACTGAGCAAGTCCTGCTGAACCTGCCAGATCAGTTTTCTCACCTACCCTCAGTTGGGTTTTGTATGGGCAGCCTCCACTAAACATTCCCTTCTGTGTATTTATTCTAAGCAGACCTCTTAGCACAGGACCCCACTGAATATGTTGGCCAGTGAGGGCTGTTCTGGTCACATACAGGGAATCAGGACACTGATTGGGTGCTCTAGTTCAGAAGAAAAAGGAAAATGAACCGTGGTAGCTAATATTCTGAGTTACACAGGACTTCACCCTACATAACATGCAGCTTATTTAGTGTCTAAAGCAGAGGAATAAGCCAACACTAATGGTTGCTACTAATTAGATTTTTAAAGACCTTACTGGGAATTGCAGCTAAAAATTAATGTGCCAAACTCCAAAGAACTGGCCACATTTTAACTGCTTGACTGTGTGGCTGAAGCAAACAGAAATAGTCTTAAAATGTGGCATAATTATTTGGCTGTGTTACTAGCTACTAATCAGTGTTAATTATGCATTAAGAGCTAAGAGTGTTATTTATGACTTGAGGGCAATATTTATTTCTAATGTGTACTTGGGCTCTCTGACAGAAGGCTGCCTTATATGTGCTCTGTGATTCAGAGGTAGGAAAAAGGTCCCCAGATTTCATTTCTTATGTATAGCACTGATTTCTTCCTGTATGGTAAACATAAGCAGTCACTCAAACTCATTTTTGGAGCTAAGAGATGATCAATCACCAATTAAAAGAGCAAATTGACATGTAAATCTGCTATGCAATTGTCACCAACTTTGAAGGCTCCTAACTAAAAAAATGTATGTATGAAACAGAGTTTGAATTTTTTTTAATAGACTTCAATAGAATTTATTCCAGACCACTCTAAGACAGAACTAACAGCTAAATTTCTTTATCCTGGATTTAGAAAACTACCCTGAATGGAAAACCATAAGATTGAAATCTTAGGTGGTCTAAACTACAATTCAAATGGTTTCAGACTTTTACTTTTGAACTTACCCTGACAAAAGATGAAATCAAAACCACCCAATCTAGAACGGAGAAAAAGAGTCCTGATTTTCAACTAGTTATCAGTTACAAGTGTTCCTGGCCACTTCTCCATTATTCAACCATGCCTATATTTTTGTATATGGTTACTCCTATAGGACGGACATTTGATTGACGGACAGCTATGGCTGCTTGTGAAGTTCCCAATGCAAAATCAGTAGAGAAAAGGATAGCACATAACTCCTTCCCTTTTCTTTAATATAAGACTTTGCACTTTAACTCTCTCAAAATCTGTTCTCACATCACATATCTACCTCGTCTGCCTTTCACTGTCAGGTTGGGTTAATGACCTGTCGAAGGTCAGTGCACTCCACTGTTTGAGTGCTCCAGGCTTTTTACTGAGAGAGTACTCAGGTTTGGGTTTGCTAAGGTTATTCTGAAAGGACAGGGAAAAGTTTATTCTCTATCTTTTCTTTGTTCTTTTTTTTTTTAACCTCATGCTGCCACTTCCATGAGTAATACAACCTTTTCCATCTATCCTATTGTGAAAACTTCTCAGCAGACCTCTGTAACCTCTCTTTACCACAGAGAGGCAAAACAACTGTGATGAGACAGCTGAGACTGCATTCTTCTATTTTCTCATGCCTAAGTATAAATTGTAAGGGCTCAAACTGAGCAGCTTGCAATACTGTAGGAAAGCATATTATTGTATCAAAACTCATCATAAGGCAAGCAGATTGAAAATTTTGGAGAATAAGCTAATTTGAAATCCTTGCTGGCTATCTCATTGCTTACAGGATTTTAGAGGCACCTCCGATGAACCTGCCATCCCTGAAATCTCCAAAACCTCTACCTGTAATAATTTTCCTTTCATGAAAACTAACAGGTTTCTGCCAATATAAATTTAAATCTCCCTGCAGAATCACAGCCTCTCATCTATCACACTCCTACATGTATTTACTGCATATGTGTCCTCTTTTTCATATTTAGATGAAGAACTCCATTTACTTGGTTGTTTTGGTTTGGTGTTGGTTTTTTTTCAATCCATACACAGATTCACTACAAAGTGAATACCACAAAAAGGAAAGAATACCATCTCCATAGGAGATACTGTGAATATACAAAAGGTAAGTAAAAAATTTTACTCCGATTATGAGGTGGTACAATAAATGCAATCTGCATATCCAGTTAAAAGCCCAGTTTTGAAAAGGTGCTGCAAACTCAATTTTCATTAGGTATGGCTGGAACTTTGAATACTCGGCCCCATCAGCCAAACACGAAGATGTTTAAAAGAAAGGTCACTAAAACGTCAATAGAAATGTGCTAGCCAAATTGCTGATCTTGACAGAGTTGGGTAACAGTACTACACACAGCACTGAAATCAGTTAAAATCGGAATAAAAATGTCATTCAAAAAGCCTTCCAAATTTACCTTTTTTTTTTTAAAGTAGGCTTCCCATCCCATAGCACGAAGAACTGAATTATTTTTCCACTTTGGAATACATAAACCATGCAACACTAAGATTAAAATACTGCTGCACTTGAATTGTGTCTCCCCCTCTTTTGGATGACAAATGTTGGCAAAAGGGACAAAACATTACCCTACCACTAGCCTTATAAAACTTTTATGGTAGCCATAATATACAAATCACTCCATTAATATGGCCACAAATCTGTGCAATTTACAACTCTGCTTCACCAGACATTCAAATTCTCATTCACAAACATAGGTGAATTTAATCCCACCCCTTAGCTTATCCTTCCACTGAGACTTTTAAAGTGGAAATGACCATTCTGACCTATCTTTCCAGATGTCTCCTTGAATTTTTCAAAGGCTGGATATCACTCATGATACTTTAAAAAGAGGACAACACACACACACTATTAGGAGAAATGCTGTCTTTGCATTGAAATATCAATGCAATGTACTAATTGTGTACCACTTAGAATAAACCCACAAGAGTTTGAGAAATGCTAAAAAAAATTGACAAACATTTTCGGAGAAATCAAATATCCAAAAATCCCAAAAGCCAATTTCATTTCACATACAGTGTGCCTGCAACACGCCTCCTGCTACCCTCCTACTTCATCTCTCGGAATACATTTGACCTTGCCTTTTCTGTATTAGAAGCTCCAGAACCCCCCTTCCCAAGTGATACAGGACAAGCAATGTGGGCCCAGAGGAAAGAAATGAAAGGGCCCTACTCTGTTCATACAATCACCAGCTTTGTTTCCTGTGCATGTGCTTATACCACCTGTATACTTAATAGCTATAGTATCCTGCTAGCCATTTGTTCACACTGGAGGGAGCCCCCTAACTTGTACAAGACCTTTAATTCTCTGCAGACATACAATTTTCCAATCCCTCCATAGCACATTTGTTTTTATTCTTGCCCAATACAGTACTATGGATCCTATTTATGTCCCTACTTTTCCCCAAAATTGGAATATCCCCCAAATCCAAACCAATGTATCAATTTCTCAGTTCATCCTGTGCTATATTCTCACTAGAGGTTGCTTCAAATCCATTTCTACAGAGTAAACCTCACACTGTCATTCTATTCTTCATCAGAGAGTATACTTACTCTACATAGCTCAAACACTGGCTTGCAAACTGAATTCAATGCTACAGAACCTTTCCAGGCCCTATCCCAGACCCCTTAAGTCCTAGATCCGAACAGATACTAACAGAGAGCACCTTCACCAAATCTGTCCTAGATTCTAGTACCAGCTTTGACATGCTGTGAATTATTATCAAAGTATGAGCATTTGGATTGCTCATTTGCATCCGTTAAATTCAGGCAAACTGAAAAACTTAGCAAGGCCCTGCCAAAAAAACTTCATTTGAATTAAATTTCTATAGGGACAGTGAAAGAATAATGATTAGGCCACTCAGCCAGCCAGGCCTGTCCCTTTCTTCCCCCTCACAAATTGCAATACTTGTCTAAACAATTATATTTCTCTATAGCAGGATAATTTATATAATTTAAAATCCTCCTGAAGGTCTTTCTCTTTTTTTTTTTCTTTTTAAAGTACAAGGTTGATAACTATGCCTTAACAAACAATGAGTTTTCCAAAACAGATGCACAGGTTAGATGGACACAAACAAGTAAAGGGACTGAATTTCTATTGTAACAAGGGTGGTTATGATTGTAAGAGGAACAGCCCTTTTCCCAACCACATCACTGCCATATTTAATGACTAGTAGATAGGGGATAGTTCTGCTTTGTCCTACCTAGAGCAGTACCTAATAATCCAATCACGAATTCCTGGTAATAACAGTCTTTTTGAGGATTACTGATGCAGGAATATTGTGTCACACGTGGTGCTCAGCCATATCTTTATGTTTTTGATTTTAACATATGTTTATACTGTGACACTAATAATGCCTCCCTTTTACCAAACCTTCCTCAGGGAAAGAACACAGGTCCCCCAAGATACACCACCATCAGCATTTCCTCACACACACACTGACCTTTTCCTTCCATGCACGTACAGGCATTCATCTCAGAACAACAAGAACTTTCAGCCAATGCACGTACGCCTTTATGCTTGGGAATCTAAAAAACCAAGTGAAAACCACTGAGTTATTTATTTAAATAACAAAATAAGCTATGTGAGGCTGCTAACAGAGAGAGAGCAAGAATGTTTAGGAAGGTTTCTGGACTCAGTATGGGTCAAAGTAGAAAATTAATCACGCCAAAGGAACAAGATAAGCCACAGGGACTGAAATTCATATACCAGGATCACTGCAGTTGTTCTGTCCTTGAACTTTGCTACTTAATAGCAAAAACGTTAAACCAGGGATGCTGTTTTAGAGAAAAACATTACAAGAGCAATCAAACTACATGCAGGTCTTTTGTAACAGGACAGGGTATGGAGCCACAATTCTGATCAAAATGATAACAGAATCCAATAGTTACAGGTGGCCAGCAGAAGTTGTAATGTTGAGTTTTCTATGCTGTCTCTTCCCACTCTCTCAAAGGAATTAATGAGTCTTATGTGGGGTTTTGGTTGTGGGTTTGGTTTGGGGTTTTTACTGTATGAAGACTTATTGGTGGGGGATGGGAAGCATGTAGACAGGACAACACAGGGATGCATATGGATGACACAAAGACCCTACACCTTACAGGGTCTTGCATCAAAATCTGACCTGCAACAAGTGCTAAAAATCCTTCAGGAAACAGTGACAAGGGAGAACAAACTAAATGTAATCTGAATAAACAAAATTAAACCACCAGGCTGCATATTACAGACAAAATACAATCCAAAAGCAGACAGGCTGCAGGAGACATTTAGCTCTCTGTAAGAATTAAAAAAGGAGTACATACTTTCTGGATGAACAGCTAAGCAGTCAGAGAGCTCATGTATCTTGGCCAGCAAACAGATAGGTGCTGACAGGGAAGCCAGATGGCATCCCTCTAGTCCAAGTGGCTGGCTGCCTCTTAGCTGGACACCCCATGGTGCTTCTGTCCCTGCAGTAGATATGTTGGCCTGTGAATTAGTTGCACTATTGTACCTTGGAGCTTTGCCTCATTTAGGGGGAAGTCCACAGCAGACAGCATGTCGAGGGAAAAGGAAAAATTAATGAGAGTCTGGGGAGGAGAGGCAAGAAGAACGGAGAAGGATGTACTACAGGAGAAAGGTAAAGCCTGTCACCTAGATCAGCTGCAGTATTTAACATCTCACCTCTGCATTTCAGTTGGAAACTCTGACAACAAAAAAGCTATATTGATATTGAAGATCTTAATGATTACATTTAAAGTATGAGTACACTTGACAAGGGAACAGGTAATTCTCCCCCAATCCTTCTCTCTAAAATTGCCAGATCTCAAGCTGTTATTCCTAAGCAGTCAGGAAAAAAAGCAAGATTTTTTTTTAAAGTTTTTCCTAGTATTGTATCTAGAAAAAGACCTTTTTTTTTATCAGTTCACCCAGTTGTAGTCTCAGTGGGGAATCAAATGACTAGATCTTAGAGACTGACTTACAGCACTGACTGGTACAAGAAGTACCATGGTGGTTTGCAAGAAGCAATATGAGAACGAGATATTTAGTAGGTAAATCTCATCTTGTATACTGTTTCACCTTCCAGAGATCACAAGCAACTGTGGTGTTCACTTTTTAAACATTTGATCATGAAAACATCAAAACCGTCTTTACTTTCATTTTTAAGATTTGCGATGTTAAACATTACTTCTTACTTTAAAAAAGAAAGCTAGCCCACTTCCCATCCTTACAGTAAAAGGTAACTGGTGTCTCAGGAGGATAAACCAACACACAACATCACCTCTACCACCTGAGCTGACAAACACCTGTGGTAGACAACTCTCTTATGCAAGGAGCATAGCTGTGCTGCATCTAAAAGAAATTTTATGGTTTAACTCAGACCACTTGGTGCCACAGTCCCATAAAAAACCATGTCAACTCAGCTAAGAAACTGCTGAGCAACCACTGGAGAAAACATCACAAAACTACACTGAGAAATAACACTGGCATTTGCTTGCCTGAGAGACTATCACAGGAGCAAAGAGCAAAGTAAGGTCAAGAACACAGTACTCTCTCTCTACCTTCAAATGGTAACATCAGCCACTTTCTGGAGTTGAAATCTAACTAGACTGTCACATAAATATAAACACATGTTGTGGTTTAGCCCCAGCCAGCAGCTGAGCATATCATGTGAGAATGTGGCAACAAAGACAAACATTGTGGACTGGGATAAGGACAGTTTACTGGGACAGAAAAGGAGAGGGAAAGAACCACAGGACTTAGAACCCACAAACAACAGTGATAATGCAAGGCAATTTACCTACCAAAGAACCTAGTGCTACCCCTCCCTGCCTAGCCTCCTTTCACAGTGAGCACTACATCACATGGTATAGAAAACACCCTTGGCCAGCTCAGCTCACCTGTGCTGGCTCCTTGTGAACACTAACTCTGTCCTAGCCAGAACCAGGACAACACAGTGCCCTGACCGTAACAGGTTTGGAAATGCCAGCTTCTGACCTCAGCAAACTCATTTGTCCTGCAGCCTGGATACCTTTTCTTTTCCTTTCACTGAAAAGACACAGCACCTCCATTTCAACTGTTTTTCACGTGGAGAAGTTGTAAATAGACTGCAGCAAAATTTCTCTTCGTCATCTTAACTGCTTTTCCAAACCAGTCATTCCGTACTGCCTGAGCCTTCCGCGCTCAGTTGAGGACATCAGAAGTTTGGCAGTACTTTTAGTATTTTACCCATTGCAGTTCATTCAGTGGGCACTGATTCAACAGTGATGTTATGCCTCATCGCTCTCTGCCTTGCAGGAGTAATAGCTTAGATCATGGCTGATAAGGACCTGCTTAGTACTCTCTACTGAGGTTTTGCTTCAGCCCTACACATTCTGTAACTCCATTTGTTGGCTTCACATCTGAGTTCTTCCACTTTAAGCCTACTGGGCAGCTTCCCAAGTGGAGTATCTTCCACTGACCTGGTGTAGCACTTCTAATACTCTTTTCTATAAATGCACAGATTCATACCAGTTTACCTTTTTTTTTTTCCTTAAAGCTGGCCTATCAAAGTCTTTCTTAAGCTTTCTTAACACACAAACATAGCTTCTATCAGATTTGATCAAATCTAATCACTTGTACAGGAATGCAAAACACAGAAAAGACACAAAAAGCGACATTAAATTCCACTAAGAAATAATAATCTGAAACACCATGATTATGGTTTTAGAATCTTGTATTTGTAGTAAATCACTCAAACCCTTTCTCAGTAGCAAAGCTGCTATGATTTCAGTTTTATTCAGGCTCCAGTCCAGGAAACCCTTTTTGATTGTGGGACATGTCAGGATGGGGAAGAAGAAAAGGAAAAAAAAAAAAGAAAAAAGAAGGGTGAAGAACTTTATTGGCATATGTGACAACCACTTCAAAGCCATAAATCCTACCAAAATACCTCAGAGAGTAATGATCAGTCAAGACTTTAATCATCAGCAAAAGCTAGTTGAGAGAATAAGGAGGGTCCTAAGGGTAATAGCTGTAAAATGAAAGTGTCCACTGAGTGCATTTTTTTCATTACAGACAATTGAGCCATTTCTCAACCTTGTTTATCTTGAGCTTTTCCTCTTAGACCAGAGGGAGAGTAAAGGATATTACACCCATCTTCCTCCAGTGAAGTAGAAAGAATAATGCCAAAAATGCTTTAAGACAAACAATGATGCTTTCACAGATCTGATTATGTGCCCTTTTTGGGGGCAGGTTTTCAGGCTGAGTTCCAACCCTTGGTCCCTTGAACATCTAGTATCTGGCTGAAATCCAGGCTCTGTTCTTAGCATACTTTGGATAGGCTAGCATGTATTTCCAAGTACTGAGACACATAATCACATTATCCCCAACAATCCCATTTTCCCCTGAGTCTTGATCTGATCCTTCATGCTGTCTTTTGGCTTGAAGGAGTCCTAGAAGACTAGGGAGATATGACAAACACATAAAGATGTGTTACATGGATCAGTTTTGCCCCAGCTTCTAAAAATCTTACCACTATTTACTTAGTAGTGTGTGGAGGAAGAAAGTTTAAAAATAAAATCTGGAGATTTACTTTTTCACTGGAGCCTGTAATGACAAACTTATCTGAGATAAATGAGGTCCATTTAGTTTCCTCTTTCACTTCCCTGTCAGTTTTTGCATTAGAAATACCTTTGTATTTATTCATTGATTTATACGTAAGTCAAACATTTGGCATTATAAAATCTGTACCTTTAGCAAAATTATCAGAACTACGAATGCTAGTGGAATGTTTATAAACCAAGAGACTAGTCTCTTCATGTAACTTTGTTTACTCTTAGTTTGCATTTATAACTTCAATTGATATCTAGAAGATCAACACAACTCAATTTATTGAAACTCTATTTGTTGATGTTATTAAACACAAAGCACCAGAACCAATCAACAATCTGAAAGTGTGTTACAACTTAATAGCCACTGAAAAGATGAGCATACTACACACAGCTTACACTTATGTATTTCTGGGATATTTTTAATCCTATGTAATTATCTAAGAAACATGAAATGCAAAGCATAAAATAATATTAGTAGATTTGTCTGAAATTCTTCCTGAAATTAAAAAAAATTAAAAATCAATACATGATAAATGTTTGCTGGCTAAAGAGTAATTTTTGTGTTTTAAGTAAATTGCAAGTCAAAAGCCAGTATAAGTTTAAATAAACTTTTAGCAGAACTCCTCAAACTTGATGAGTGATTTAAACATTAATGAAAAACATTCATAAAGCGTTTTCATTAAAATAGATACCTAAATAAACATCCCCAGTTAAGATAAACCAACCTAGGATTATCTAAAGTTATTCAATGATCTTGACATACTACTACTATGTGAAGTTGCTGGAAAATGCACACATATAATATTCCAGGTTATTTTTCCACGCTTCAGTGAGTTAGGACACAAATGAGGTTGGTACTCCTCATCTTCAAGGAAGTAAAATCATTGTAGAAACTACTGTCCATCAAATTTCACTAAAACCAGACAGCCTTCAGTGGGAAAAATGAGGACTCTTATCACAGCTTACATTTCACTCCGAAGTAATTAAAGAAAAATCTGTTGCCTTTTTGCTATCCCCCCTACCCCCCACCTTAGAAACCACATTCTTGTAGAAGATTCATTAAGATGAATTAGGTCACTTCCATCCACAAGGAAAGGATAAAGTTTTTCTATATGTCAAAATTCTTAGACACAAATGAAATCCACCTTTTGTGTGTGTGGGTAAAAGAACATACATTATTAATGAAACAAAAAGTCCTCCGGAAGATGAAAGAAGAATGGTCCAATATCAACATTTGATTTTTATTTCTTTTCCTCCATTTTTCATTTTCTTCTAGTGTAAATTTAATTAAGCTATGGAATGTAAGATCATTCATTTTTGAAAGCATGAAATAATGAACATAGGATGCTTGCACAAAAAATAATTTCAGTAGTGATGTTTTTCAATAAAATAAATATTGATGGAAAATTTCCTCATGAGAGCTGATTATAATCTTATATCTTCTAAAAACAATATGAATAATAGGAAATGTTAATTTGTTAGCAGTTTCTTTTGGAGGAACAGAGGGTGTATGTACCTTGTTCCCAGTGGAAGTATAACCCTGTCAGCAGCAATAAAGAACAAAACAGAAAGAAGAAAGAAAAGTCTTTAATACAGGGGGTTTTTTTAACCAAAAACTACACCTGCAGCAGGATACAAATGAATAGCTGAAAAAAGAGCAAGGGTGGTGTAGGGTTACTTTAAATTATAATGGAAGATAAACCAGCTATATTTAGTAACAATAGCAGTTGCCAAACTCTCTACACTAAAAGCCTATTCAAAATTAGCCATTGAGCGATCATCTAGCACAAAACCAACCTTTTCCAGATTAAGAAAAATCCAGAGGATCGCATCTCCCAAAGAGGGAGAAAAATCAATGATTTTTTAAGAGCTTCAATTGTATGATGTTTCACAGGCACTCCACTTCCTTGTGCTCTATCCCCTTGCAAAACACACAGAAAACACTACTCTCTTCATGACAAACTTGAGCAGATCATGCTATCTGGCTTTGTAGAATATACGCAATATGCGCCAACAGCATAAATATATACAAAGTCATTTAGGTTTAAGAAAGAATTTGGGAAGGACTTGAGAAGTGCTTTTTTCAAATATGATGAACTCAGAAAAATATCTCACAACCACCTTGCTTCAGAAATCGTCAGACCTCACTGATCTCAGACCACATTCCAAGACTTCAAATATATCTAGGTCACATACAACACTCCATCCACACACTCCCCTTACACCTCAGTTGGCCTGACAACTGTAAATATTTTATCATGGGGCTTTGTATCATGGCCTATTTCTTCAGGATATTTAGAACATTAAGTAATCACTTGGCAGCAAAAAACTTGTAATAAACGTTTTCTCCTCACTCTAACACTGTTGAAGTCTGGCTGTTCCAGGGCAGAATATTGGATCTTCTTCCTGTCTCCCTGCCAAATAGAGGATTTCCTCACTTAAAAAGGTCTGTTTCCTCACTGCTACTGAGGAAACTCTTGAAAGTTACTGACAAATCCCACAGGCTACCAAATCGTCTCCTGGCAGCACTAATTTGCATGTTTCATTCCCTGTGTGTTTATCTTTGATTTCAAATATTTAATTCCTGATTAACATTCATTGTAAAGGACCTACAACTGCTGGTACATCAGGCCAGTCAGTTGGCTGTATGTCCCATTAAAGAGCTCGGCTTTCAGCAGTGCATGTGCAACACATCACTCCCTTTTACATGCCAGTTAGGGAAGCCTGATGTAACCCTGTCCGTTGTGGAAATGTACAGGGAAAAGTTACCGCCAAGTAGTGTGTGATGGGGAAGAGCCCAAACCCAAATTTTCTCCTCCACCAATTTTCACAGAAAGAGCAAATCAACACCTTTGTGTGTACCCATTCTCAAGAAATTTGCATGTGATTTTTAGCCAGTGATCCTTGTGGCTCTTAGAATTTATCTTTAAAGGAGTAGGAAAAGCACTCAGCAGGCTACAGGAGAGAGAACTGGGTGGAAACATTCGAGATACACACCATTCACAAGACAGATGGAGGATTTCCTCTGAATGATTTAGTGACCTTCATATTATTCATATAGAAATTGCAGCAAAGAGTTTCCTTCCAAGACCAAAATGTTGATGCACACATAATGGCTATTTAAGGAACAGCATAAAATTGCTATGCAACTATTTGCATAAGCAGCACATTTCCTTGTGCCTCAACTGAGGCGTGCACGTTAAACCAAGCTAATGGATTTATTCATCTCTCTAGTGCAAGGTACTTATGAAACATTCAAGACAGTAAGACCAGCAGGTTGCTCCCTTTGGAGGAAAAAAGTTACTGTGCTATAGGAGAAAGCTCATTATTATGAATGATTTCTTAATCATGTTTATTTTTTCTTTCTCTCTTTATGTCCAAAAAAAAGCACCGGATGTCAATGCTGTAGCAAATTATGATCAGAAACAAGCTGCATAGAATTCTTTTTTCCTCCATTCCTTCAAAAGCAAGGTGATATTTTAGGTAAGCTTAAAAATCCATCACATTGTGTGCAAAGAAATAAAACATGGTGCTGCTGCAACCAAAGGGTCACATCAACGACTTGTAGGAAGAAGAAACTGAAAAGCTGTCTCCATCTACTGCTTTGTCACATAGACTGCTAATAAAGATCTCAATCTTAAGAAGCAGCACACTAGGTGTAGTCTGGGTGCTACCTGATGGACACGCATCAAAGAGGGCAGAATGCCCTTTTCTGATGCCCCAGATTTCTGTTGCCTGCAGAGTAAGGCTGGGAGAAACCTCAGTGTTGTGATACTCACAGAATAGAGATGAGCTCAGAAAGAGACATTCAGTTTCTCTAACTGTTCACTTAACGTGAAGCAATACAAATATGTCACAAAAAACCACAAAAAAGAGACCATTTTCTGTAAGTAGGGCTATATAATTGAGTTTTAAAGTGAAGGGAATCTGAACCTCAAAAGGAAAAAAAAAAATTCATCCAAACATTGAGGGCAAGAAGCCACTCCTTAGGGCATCCACCTCCCTAACCACAGGGTTGTGTCAGTGAGAGATGTGGAAACTTTAAAACCACAGACAAGGGTCACATCAGCACTACAAAATGCTGGATACACTTCCCCACAGCCTGGAATGACTTTTTTTACAAAGAACTTAATTATCTGCATGGCTGCTATGATAATGCTTTCCTAATGCATAATCATCCCATAGAGGCCAAGGAACATTTAGTCACCAAGCCTTTGCAAGTAGCCCTAGTTTATAGTCTAAACCACAGCAAATGGGAGGCAGGTTCACTCCTTTTTATAAAGTCAGGTATAGGTGCATAAAATGATTATGGCATATGCTTCATTCCTAACATACTTTCCAGAGGCTGTGCTCTACTCCTGAAGATGGACATTTTCAAAAGGAAACAAATCCCTCCCTCAAAGGGAAAAAAACAAGTGATGTCACACTATTCACTAGATTAGATATGGTTTAGATTGAATTGGCCTTCCTCAGCAAGGCAAGGGAAACAACACTACGTAAAGAATCTGTTAAAGGAAGAGGAGTTGGATCAATGCAAAAATTACTTGGCAGATATGAAAACAGATTTTATTGCTATTGGGAGGATGGTAGGGAGAGAAGGGTATTTTTATTCTTTAATTTTTTTTTTAATTCTGCTACTGCTGCTCAAAGAGATGACAGCCTAATAACATCTGTCTAGAAATGGATTGTAAGTTTACATTACACAGCATGTGTCCTGTCATTACGGCACTGTATGCTAGGATAATGGTTTTACTACACAGTACCAGAAGCAGATGATGCTTCTGAAAATCACTTAGGAATCAACACTGCAGAAGAAAACCTGATTTTTTTATTTATCTTCTTTTACTATTAATGCTTACCAAGATACAAATTCAGAATTACTTTTATTCATTAAGAGAGGCCAAAGCTTGCTTATTTCCCTGCCATGCCTCTCTAGCAGCATCCTGATCCAGGAAGATTTGGTAATGGATCAGTGCAACAAGGTGCCTGCTTCAAAAATACAGCACATCAGCGCCTTCATAAAGCATTACAGTTAAGGGAAATAAAATAGAAAAGTCAGAGTGACTACACATTGCGTAGAGTTGGGTCACCTATTACTCCTCAGGTCTCCAAGTGATGCCATTTTCAGTTATGATGAGAAAACTCTATGAAATAAATTCCAAGACAAAGACTAGAACAGTGAATGAAACCAGGACACATGAAGGATTGAAAAGGTACATGAAATAAGTACAAAGATTCATTTGTATTTACAAAAGGAATTTGTCCTTACAGTGCCAAATATTTAAAGTCTGGAAGACACTACCAAAAAATCTAATTAAGTATCTAATTTCTCCTAATGAAAATCATAGCATTGAGGGAAGGGGGAAATACAGAATGTATTCCTATAAAATTACTATTTATCATCTGGTTTCTAAACAAAACTGTACCAAGCCTGACAGAAGTGAATGATAAAACATACTACATCTATTTGAAGCACTGGAACTGGTCACATCAGAAAATAACATTGATTCAAATAGTACGCCATAATTGCAGCATCACTCTTAATTTAGGCAAATCCACAATTACTAGGCATTGATATGCCTGGGAATAGGTGAAATGTACATTTGAATCCCCCAAATTCTAACTTCAGGGGCAAGTACAGGAGAGACGACCACTTGAAAAGCATCCACCTTTGGGCACACTTCCTGTAGCTTCTCCCAACCCCCAAGGACTTTCTGGAGCACTTACAGGGACAGAATATGAGGCCAGATTGATCACTGCTCTCCTAGCCCAGAGGAGCTTTTGTCCCATAAATAACTTTTACTTTCTTGCTAGGCAATAACAGAAAAATCTACCAGTCATGGGATGGAGAGAAAAGGTAACATTAACAAAAAGTTCCCTGGTTTCTATGAGGCAAAGCAACTTGTCTCACATATTCATGGCCTTAAGCTAATAAGATGCTTTCTGTATGTGCGGTACTTCCCTCATGTACTGCCTCATCAGAAACACTGGTACTTAGAGAGAAATGATTCCTTATCTGGCCTTCCTCAGGTGTCCTGTAAATTTATGTTGAGCTGCCTACCTGCTCAATCTGCTTGAGAACCCAAGATCTGACAGTTCTGTGCAGCTGAAAACTACTCAGTCACTGAGGAAGGTGATGACATTCAACTCTCTACAGGACATCAAGTCTAATGTAAGTTCTGTATCAAATTCCGGTCATATCTTTAAAAACACTACCAAAATAAGGTTATACATCTCCTAACATTTAGCCACAGTATGAATTTTCAATACTGCATTTGCTAGTACTTTTCATAAATTTCTCAGCTTAATATCATTAGAAACATCTATTTCATTTGAATAGCTTTCTTCCAGGAAAATGTAAAATAAAGATGACTAACAAAAAAAATAATAGTATCTATTTGTTATTACATACAGCTCTGCCACTAAGACATGCTTTGATAATCCCTTTTCTAAAATCATCACTATTAGCAAACCTCAGACATCAGCTATCATTTAATTTATAATATCCAGCTTGATACTAGACATTATATTGTTTAAAGGGCACATACTGGAAAATGCATGTAATTGATTATGACTGACTAAAATCAAGTTAATGCTTTGATAAAACCAAAGGTGTCATCATTATTCTGCACCACGCTTGGCTTTGTATTTTCATCCCTCTAATATCAGAATAATAAAGAGCATCAATCATTCAGGAGAAAAAAATGCCCAAGAGTTCTGGGAGAGAAGCAACAGCTAGAAATATTGTGATGAAAAGAGAAGCTTTCAAGGTCTGTGGCTCTGGAATTGAGATTCCTTCAGAACAAGCAAGTGCGTTGAGAAGTGTAATACTTTTTAATATTACATAGAATGTCATGTGTGTAAGGTGTTATCAATTACTGAGAATTATACAGTTTTTCAAGGTTAAAGCCAGCTATATTAGGAACACAGCACAGAACGCACCACTGCTGTTACCCTCCATGCTTATAGAGTTCCATTAGAAAAAGAAACATGTCTGCATGGGGTTCAGTCCATTTGTATTTGAAGAACAAAGGGCTAAACTTCACAAGAAGTTCAAGCTTATGTATCTAATACAAAAACCGTCCAACTGCAGCCAACCATCCAATAAAGACCAGTATGTAAGCATGACAGTGAATTACTGAGAACTTAGCATATGTGGTTTCAAGACTGAGATTTAGGACACCAACAAACAACCGGAAAGTTTACCATAATTTATCAAACGAAGACAAACAGGTTCCTCTTGTCTAAGGAAAGTAGGTGGGTAGCACAATATAGCATAACACTGAGCTTCTAGAAAGAGATAATAGGCATTATGTTACTATATTACTTTCTTTTGATCTTCTTACAGTTTCAGGGCTTCCAGAATCACTAATTTCTGTTAATAGTTGATGTGCCTTCACTGAATTGAAAGGTGCCATCAAATCAGCCAGTTCAGCATAATGTGTTCCCACACTCAGTGCTATCGACTTGTTCTTTGGATTAGAAGCAATCCAGGGTGAAAAACCAGCTTTGCCTTGTTCACTCCACATATGATAGACATGGGTTGGGGCTACTGCCATCTCATAGACAATAAATGCAGCTTCAATTCAGTTCCTGCCAGTCCCTAAGATTTTGTAATACAGATTAGTAACAGCTTAAGCAAAAATTCATAGGAATGTACTTCAAAAAAGAATTTCTGAAGTGAGATGATGGGAAAAAAGTTGCGGGTGTGAGAGGCTGCATGAGAGCAGAATTGTACTGAATTTGCCAATAGAGAAACAAAGAGCTTCTGGGATTCCAGTGTACTGCCACTCTACTAATAAAAATAAACCACAAAAACTGTAAGTATAGTACAACTCTCTGCCAACGGAGATGAGCAGATAATGCTAATTATAAACAAGCTTTCACTCTAATTTAAACATCAACCCTCTGGTTCATATTTCCTACATTTCTTTCCAGTGTAGTATTCTGTTGAATGAGGGTTTTGGGTTTTTTTTCCCCTGAAAGCATTTGCCAAAATTATGTTTGAACTCATTTAATTAAACCCTGTAAAGTGCTCTAAGATCTATAAACAGAGAAGTGCTATGGAGGCATTGTCTCAGATCTACAAAAATAAGAACTTCACCATTCATCAACTGAATGAGATTTCTCTATTGATTTCAACCGGCTTTGAATACAGTCCTAATTTCCCACAAATGTTATATTTTGCTTAGAAGTCACATGTTGAAGTAAACACTACTCCACTTTATATATACTACTAGTTGAATTAGTGTCAGATGAGGAATGTCTCCTTTTGTACATGGATTTAAAGATGTTATTTTTATACACAAGTCAAAGTTAATCTTCAAAGTATTAAGACTTCATCCAAGCCTAAGGCTCTTCCCGTTATCTTAACAGAGATAATTGATTTTTTTACTTCCCTTTTACAGAAAGAATTCTGTATGATAATGAATTCCCAAAGAATGGCCCTGACAAAGTTAGAATTATTGGAAAAATCATTGCAGAGATGATTTCTCTTTCTGAAATATATTGTTATAATTTAAGAGTTCAGTGGGCCTTTCTAAACGCACATAGAAAATGTGACATGACCTAAAGTGACAGCATCAAGGGCTAGTAGAGTAAGCTACAGTCAAGAGCTGGCTGGACTCACTCTCTGGAATGACAAAAATCTCAGCTGCTACTAAACTGTTAAGTACCAAAGAAGCCACGTGCTGGGACTGATCCTCCTACTGTTTGCTTTGATTTGAACTTCGTGGTATTTGACAAACATAGCCTGCTTATGAATTAAGAAGGTATTACCATTTCCTTACTTTCTCCATGAGCCTTTCAGACAGCTGTTTTTAAACCTCCTGGCAAGAATCCCCACAGAGAGATCTTACTTCTGCCTCATACATAGCTTTCCTGACCTCTGATTTCAAAACTGCCACCTCTGTTGCTCAGACAGAATTATCAAACTGTCACTACAGCCCATCCTTTCCCCCAAGCCCTCCATCTGTGACTGCATATAAAATACTTACTTCCTTCTCATACACTTCCTAGCCATTAGTCCTCCCATTTAACGTTTTATGATCTTTACCTCTGTATTGAAGGTACCACCCCATTTCTGTACTTGACTTGTTTATCTGTGCACTTCATACAGGACTAAATATATTTATAACTGTCTTGGTGACTATAAAAACTGGGTTTTGAAATAGTTCTTTAACAGTGAGGAAAAAAAATTACCAAATACTATATGCAAGAAAAAGAAGAGAGGGACCGATTATAAAAACAGGGCTACAGTACTATAAGCTTTCAGTAAAAGAACAGAGAGATTTTAAACCACTTGTACTAATTCAACATGAAATTTTGACAAACATGAAAGGTACTCAATGTCTTTTAAACACATTACTACCTGTCCCCTGTGTACGTTAAAATCACATTCTGCCCTTCAGTCTTGAGTATATGTGAAATGTACGTTCAGCTGCCGCATTTCCTTTCTCTTTCACAGCACTTAGTGCGCTGCCCCTCCCTGCACACTGTATGGGCACCTACTGGATACCAGAAGATAATGTAGATGCAAATGGGAGTGGTAATTAGTGACACAGAGTGTAGCTGAAGGCAAGTGACTATGAGTGTACTCCAGGGACCAACACTGGGTCCATCAGTGTTCAAAATATTCATTAATTATCTGGATGATAGGACAACATGTAACCCCAGCAAGTCTGCTGATGATACAAAGCTGGGACCAGTGGCTGATACGCCCAAGTCTTGTGCTGTCATCCAGGTGAACCTCAGCAGGCTGGAGGAAAGGTCTGACAGGAATGCCATGCAGTTCAACAACAGTAAGTATGAAGTTGTGCACTTGGGAAGATCAACCCCGCACCATTGCAGGGCTAAGGGCCAACCAGATGGAAAACAGCTTGTCAATAAAGGACCTGGGTCATCTATATGGACACCAACTTGAATATGAGCCAGCAATGTCCTTGCCACAAAGGCAGCTAATGTTATTTACAGGGCTGCATTAAGAAAAGCAATGCCAGCAGGTCAAGGGAGGTGATCCTTTTCTTCTAGTCAGCACTGATGAGGCCACACCTGGAGTTCTGTGTCCTCAGTATAAGACAAGCATGGACAGACTCAAGAGGGTCTAATAAAGAGCCATGGAGACAATGAAGGGACCAGAGCATCTCTTCTATGAGGAAAGGCTGAGAGAGCTGGGCCTGGTTAGTTTGGAGAAGGCTCAGGTTCTCAGATCTCTCAGCCTTCCCTCATAGGAGACATGGTCTGGTAATATTATTTCCAGAGGCACCTCAACTTCAACCATTCTATGATTCTGTGAAATGTTACTATTTAGATCTGAAATTAAAGAGATGGTTTAAAAGCTGTATTTTACACAACCCATATATTACACTGTAAACAACATTAAAAATGGATGCTACTTGCCTTTATACTAAATGATTTAATCCCCCACCACATATATAATGTTTCCTATGACTAAACCTAAAATAATTTGTTCATTTGATTTATGCTCTTAAGGAGTCATCTGAGACCTGTGAAATCATTGGAGGTTTAGTTCTTCGTAGGCAAGGCCCTTTATCAGACAAGTTTACCCCCTTAAGCAATTATAATTGGACATTTTATTATAAGACTTAATACAGAATACTACCTTTCATTCGATGCAAATCCTGAAGTCTGAGTACTGAGATCATATTTATACACCTGGGTTGGAGAATATTTATACACCTGGGTTGGAGAATATTTATACACCTGGGTTGGAGAATATTTATACACCTGGGTTGGAGAAGCTGGAATTAAAAAAACGCCAATGTAATACTTCACTGAAAAGAAAATAAACCACAGGGGGTTACTTTTTAAATTAGAAATTGCACAAATAGAAAATTGCATTGCATTAGTGGCATTTTGCTTGTTTATTTTCTTAAATGAAGACATGTTCATACTTTGTCTTTAACGAGGTAAAATGATTCCTCTGCAGACCATGGCATTAAACAGACAAAATTTGTTCAGCAACACTACCAGGTCATTAGTACATTACTTACTAGATTAGTGATTTGATCACTACAAAAAATAGTGAAGAGAGCTTGTCCCAGAAAAATGGTGTCAACTCAAATATTTCAAAAATGGGGTATTTAAAAAAAAATCCATTTCTTCACATAATATTCACACACAATTTCTATTATTATAATGACAATTCCAATCAAGACTTTGAATATTCTTGTACAGCCTTCAGCAATTCCATTATTTATTACAAATATCAAAGACTGTTCTTATTACCCACACAACTGAAAACAAACACCAAAACACATCAACAGGTTTTTTTAGTATCTTGTGAAGTTACGATCCCCACAAAAAAAACCCAGACATAACTACATATTCATTTGCCTACTTAATGACTCACAATGATTTTTCACTGGGTATGTATAGCAACCATAAATCAAATACATACAGAAAGTCCCCTGAACAGTTCTTAGCATAGTGCTGAATTGGAATGCAGGAGGTTATCTGTGCCCTTACATAACTGTCTGCACATACTAATATGAGAACTAATGTTCTTAATATGTAAAATGCATTTGGAACCTAGTTTAGCAGACTCATTTCAACACACATTTTGATATCATGAAACCAATAAAGTGTTTTACGTTTTTGAAGCATCTCTAGCACTTGGCATAAAACATGGACTCCATTCATAAGATCGAATAAAAAAGTTTATAGAAGTACAGAGAAGAAAAAGGCATATATAGCCAAGAACTGAATTTCTGTCCCAGATCCAAAAATAAGCGTCCTTTCATTTTAATTTTTTTTAAAAAGACAACTATTTCTTTGTTGTCAGGAAAACAGCATGACCTCAACCTTTGAGAATAAGATCATGAAAACGGAGAAAAGGGAAATTAATTTGTATTTTAAAAAAAAAACCTTAAAAAGGCAACCTTTCTCACAATCGCAGCCAGTTTCTTCCAAAAACTGTTGTAATCCTCTCAGCTATCTTCCAGGTCAGGAAAAAAAAAAGAAAAATATCCAATAAACTTCTGGGACATGTACTGTGTTCTACAAAGATCCTGTCCACAATTTGACAGGAGAGCTGTGTTTTTCTCTCTAAGTTAATGAAGACAATGAAAACTGCCATGGTATTCATTTCGAGCTACCTTAATATTTACCTGACCTTCACAGACCAGATTCTTCTTCTGAAGGTTAAGGCTAAGTATCAGGTGATGATCTACAGGTTTACAGTCAAATTTTCATCTGTTCATTACTTTCCAGAGAATACTGGCTTCTTCTTTAAATGTTTCAGATTCTGTCTTTGCTAGCAATGTTGAGCCAAGGCTGAGAAGGGTATGTAGAAAGTGTGGCAACTTGGTCAAAATAAAGACTAAATGCTACTACAGATGAACAGCTACTGACTGAACTTCTTCCACTGATGAACTGATGTAAGATTTAACCACCAGAATGATAGACCTCTCCAACCAATTCTGAAAATTGCCCTGTCTTACGTCCCAAAGTTCAGTGACCTACACAGCACACCCACTGAAGCGCTGCCTTTCCAGAGGAATAACAGGTAGTATGCAGTACAGAATAGATACATTATTGAAAGAGCTACCAAGTGTAAGAAACACTGAAGCAAAAATATATAGTGTAACTAGTAATCTACCATTAGATTCCGATTCTGGGGTCCCCAGTAGAAGATAGACACTGGACTGTTGTAGGGAGTCCAGAGGAGGGCCACAAAAATAATCAGAGGGCTGGAGCACCTCACCTGTGAAGACAGGCTGTGAAAGTCGGGGTTGTTCAGCCTGGAGAAGAGATGGCTCTGGGGAGTCTTTGTTGCAGCTTTCCAGTACCTAAACAGGTCTACAGGAAAGCTGGAGAGGGATTGTTTACAGGCGCATGTAGTAACAG
Organism: Hypotaenidia okinawae; assembly: GCA_027925045.1. Taxonomy (NCBI): domain Eukaryota; kingdom Metazoa; phylum Chordata; class Aves; order Gruiformes; family Rallidae; genus Hypotaenidia; species Hypotaenidia okinawae. Next base: position 12,781,731 of record BSDF01000006.1, read on the forward strand.
GACAAGGGGCCGTGGCTTTAAGATGAGGGAGTGTAGATTTAGATTAGATATTAGGAAGGAATTCTTTCCTGTGAGGGTGATGAGGCACTGGCACAGGTTGCCCAGAGAAGCTGTGGCTTCCCCCTCCTCCCTGGCAGTGCTCAAGGCCAGGTTGGATAGGGCTTTGGGCAACCTGATCTGGTGGAGGGTGTCCCTGCCCATGGCAGGGGTTTGGAACTAGATGGTCTTTGAGGTCCCTTCCAACTCAACCCATTCTATGATTCTAACATATTTTAATGTATCATCCATCTACAGGCTTACAAAACCAAAAAGCCTTCATTAGCTCCTGAGGGCTATCAAGGGAATGCAAACTCTAAATACCCAATTGTAACAGATGCCAGTCCTCATGAATATATCAATTTTCACCTCTGAATAGATATTTTGACCAGCCCAGTGGGAGTCTGTATATTTCAATAATTATCTACATACTCCAAAACCAAGAACATTTCTTATTTCTAAGAGGACCAATGCATTAGAAAGAGCATTACAAGAAAATGCTTACGGGATAAGTCAAGCTTTCCTTTTTAATTAAACTTTATTTGAAACTGAAACAAAAGACTTCATAAAAGAGAGTCTCCTAAAGCTCTCAGAATAGCTTTCTCTCCTAATAGTCATGCAAGATTTAGCAAACATTTATAACACTGACTTTGCTCAAAAGCAGAGAGCTAGCTTTGATCTTCCTTTTCAGAAAAGAAAAGGGAAAGGGGGAAGTTCCATGTAATAGGACAAACAAAAGCAAAAAAAACCACACCAGAAAAGGTGTGGACTTCTGCTTTTATTCACATGTATTACCATCTTTCCTCCATTCAGCTGTCCATACAAAGTTCTTTAAGAAAAGGTCAAGTTCCTTCTTTAAGTATTACCAAATAAAAGCTGATAGAAAAAAAAAAAAACACTCCAGTGATATAAAATGCCAAACTTTGCTCTTTTTCAAGGCTGTTTTCATGAACCTGTTCTCAGAAGATATTTATTTCTAAGAATAATTTCTCCATAAACTCATCATTCATTGTGTGCAATGGGCAAATTCAGAAAACTCTCAAACAATCCTGACATGCCAAATTGTTTTTTCCCAAATACATCACAGCGCTCTCAAATTTGTTGAAGGGTAAAAAGTACTTCCAGAATTATTTTTTTGTTTTTTACTATTTTTAATCCACAAATATATGAAAACTTGTTCTTACGAGACTTAAAAATTCTTTTCATGATTGGAATAACCTGCTGCACAAGGGAAAACTGACAAAAGAGGAACAGCCAGATGAAACAGAGGAAAAGAAGAAAGCTCTGACTCAACAGGAAAAAGACAGAAAATATTTCTCAAACTTAAGGAGAAAATGTGAAAAAGTAGAAAGATTAAACTAAAGAAGAGGAAGAAAACATGATTTCAGTCTCAGTACTTGAACTTGAGCCAGATGTGATAGACACTGTAAAGTGCCAAAAGAGCAAAAAGAAAGTACTATCTATAGTTACCGTTTCACATCTCAAGACCTCATCAGAGAATTACAAGTGGTTTAAATGAGAAATGACTGGATGGAGACTGATTTGTGAATGTTCCTGACTATTGTAATATTATGATTGAGTTAAGAAGAAATATGAAAAATGTGATACCAAGGGCTTTTGTTCTAATCTTCTGTTAAGCTCTAGTTGAAGTGAAAGATTTTTTTTTATTATTCACACTGTGAAAGTCAGCAGAAAAAAGTTCTCTGAAAAACAAATTAAAAGCAGTGACAGACAAAATTTCTCATTAGCAAATGAAACCTCATTTAAACAAAATTAGCATTATAAAGCAAGACAGTTATTCATATATCAAAATTCTCAAGGTGAAAAGAGAAATTGCTTGAAAGCAAGTATTTTTCATGCAAACTGACTCAAGCACAAAACTTGGAACAAAATATCAGTTGTGAAAGTATTCTGGGATGGCATATGAATAGGGGCCAGAAAACCTCGCTGGATGCATTACAAAGATCGGATTCACATTCTGATTGTGATAAAAGCCAACAACCCCCTTCCAGTTTTCACCTGGCTTCTTTGAAATTTTTACCATAAAACATTCCACTCCCTGTTGAGAGAGAGTTCATTAATTCCATCTGTGCAATATGTACATGCACCTAAGAATTCCAAAGATAAACACATGGGAAATCATAGGCTAGATGTATCCAGCTGCATCCCAACTGATGTCCTCCAAGAAGTACACAAATATCTAAGGCACTTTACATACTTCTGTTAGAAACTTTGCCATCAAGCAATTCACTTAAAATAAGGCAGGCAGACAAATAACAGTAGACAACAATAATTTCTACTATCACTACAACAAAAACAAGTGAAAAGAAACTTTTTAAAGTCAAAAATTAGAAAAAATATTCACTGAAACCTAAATTTGAATGCAAAACTCAAATGCGTATAATTCCCTTTCAAGTGGTAAATATTGACCATTCAGAATCTAGAACAGTTCTTACAGGAGACAAGACATAGTTTGCATGCTTAAAAAGCTTCCAAATTACTAAAGTTAAAGAGGACACCTTTCCTTGTAAATAACCAGCTACTCCCACATCAGGAATGTAATTACTGTAAGCAAGAGCATTATATGATCCATCTCCAGTGAGATATAAAGCATAAGATTTTCTTAAGAAAAATTACCACACGTAAGAAAAATACCGAGGGAAATGAAGTTCACTGTAAAAAGGGACAGCGTGCAAATGGAAGAGAGACTAGTAAGTACTTCGGGATTTGACTTATTTTAGCTGCAAGCTATTTCAAATGAACAAGCCTGCTAGGAGACAAAATTCTTCTGAATCTGAAGAAACAATACAGAATAGAAAATCAAGAAAAGCAGAATAAGGAGTTTGAAGACATATGGGAACGTTTTGTTTCCTATTCCCCCTGCTCCTCCCAGACACGCAGAGAAAGAACTCTAAGCATTTCAGCAAAAAAAGCTGAAGGAAGGAAAAATTTCCCACACAGATTACAGAAGCAATCAGAAAAATGGTCAGCTTCAGTGCATCCTCCTTCCTGTATCCCTAGCTGCAAAAAGGAGTGGTAAAAGTGGAGATACTGCTCTGAAAACAATGATAATCTTTTGTTGGGATAGAGGAATATAGACATAAAAATCTGTCTTCACATGAAATCTCAAAGCCTGATTTCAGTTATGTGCGTTTCATCCAAAATTTACATTATTTCCCCCAACAAAAAAACAAGTTCCAGAGGTAGCATATAAAATGATTTGTTTCAATTTACCACAAAGTGTGGTAGACCTCTGACTTAATTAATCCTTTGACTTATTTCTTCCTCATGAACACACACCCCTTTAAAGTTCACGTCATTTTAGTTACCACAGATTCTAAACCTCTTGAATACATCTACTGACCCAGAAGTACGTGATAGAAGCTTGAGGCAAATGTCTGAGAGGCATCACTGGCTACATGCATCTCACCATAATGTCAGACTTCATCAGGATGTATTCCTTTCAGGGACTTTTCAAAAACAGTCCTGATTTGCGTTTCTTTCTGAGTTTCCAATTTTAATTTCAATAATTAGCTTCATTTTTGCTAATGGAATTTAATACTGATGCAACTGCTATTAGTTACAGAAAAATAAGAGGAACAGCTAACTCTGCTCTGATTACAGTCTTAAGCTGCAGAACATGGGTGCACGTGCCACTATTCTTACTAAAAGATGTGAATCGCTTTCCAGTACTATTTTCTTATAGTGGTATCTGAAGCCTGTTAATCAGAATGTGGTGAATGGTTGTCTAAGTAAAGATACTATTCAACTCATTATAGCAACATACATATACTCGTGTGGGCACACACAGGCATGCACACATGCAGGTATTCAAACATACAATGAGAGTCACTGTTCTTCAGAGCAGCATTTCTTGTAGACAAACAAAAAAATAGCATCTTTTACGCTTATGGGGAAAAGAAATGCAAGAATAAGTAGTAAATTCTCTCTATAGGCATCGAAGATGAAGCCAGGATTAAAATGTAGGTATCTACAATTTCACAACAGTCCAAAATATTTAATTTACCAGTGCTGCTCTAACTTCTGAGCATTTTTTTCCCTCCCTATACCCTTAAGTTACATCGTGCACCTGTACAGCAGATGGCAAAGCCTTGGGCCACTACCTTCAAGTCTTAGTGCAGGGAGCTGCAATCTTCTCTAGACATCTATATAATTAGCAAGGGAATTTCCACCAAAAACCTAGGAATCAATTCTGTAATTGTCTGAAAACATGCATTTTAGTATGTTTGCTGTGGAAAATGAAGAAAAAATTTGTAGATTCACTGATTGTTTTAGGAAAAATTTGGGATACTCTATCAGCAATGCATTTTCTGTGGCTACTTTGACAAGAATAACTCTACAAGGAGAAACAATAAGGAGATGAACACAGGTAGCTCGAGGTCACACAAGGGATAGCAAAAGAATCTAGTAAAGAAAAATGGGAAATCTTATATTGGTCTCAATCAATTTTAATTAGTCATCTTTTAATATATCTCTATTGAATCGGAGTTTCAGCAACTTGATGTAATTTTTAATGATTCCGTTTCACTTTGTAAAGAAACTACATTTTTAGCTATCATTTTCCATTTTCTGAATAGACCTATCCCTTTACTGGCACATAATTGCTAAGGCAATTGTATTTAAGCTAGAGCTCTATCCCAGCCTGCTACAATGCCATCTAGTGACTCTGGAGCAGATTATGCCTACCAGTGAAAAAAGTGTTCCTAGGTTGAGAACATTACGTTTTATACTTACAATAGGGGGAAAGGCAGAATAATAAGAAATGCTTGGAAGAGCAACACATGTAGACAGGGACTTGCTCCTGTATGGTATTTACCAGGAGATCAACCAGTGAAATGTAGTAAGGCCAACATGATCATTTTTATTTCTATATCAGGTAAGGTTGAAAGATTATTTATTCTGCTACATTCTTATACATGTTTTTGAAGGATAAAGTATTTCTGGGACCAAAGTTCTGTTCTGAAAATAATCTAATGGTGCTATTAAATAGCCAATATTTATGATATTGATATATTTATGATATAAATCAATGTTTTTTAGCATGAAAAATCAACTTTTATCCCAAAACGACACTGATTTTTTTCCTTTGGAAAAACCAACTATTTTTGCCTGGTTTATTTTCCTTTTCATCCTTCATGTTTCTGTTCATTTTGTTTACTGCTCTATATCATGTAAAAGACAGGAAGATTAACACAGATGATGAAACAGAACTGCAGCAGGAGCAAGCACACCAGAAAAACTATGCTTCCTCTTTCATTAAGAGAAATTCAATGAAAAATTGGAGGAAAACCAAAGTTCAATTCATATTTTGTAGCTCAAAATAATACTTCTATAAGCATTACTGTGGGCCACAATGGCACAAGAAATCAGTTCAAACTATGCTGAGGCATCGGTTGGGAATTAAAACAAGGGTCAGGAAATCTGTACTATGGTTTCCGTTGTTTTCATACTTAATATTCAACAGAACACTTAACTTTTCCCTCAGAGTACTGCTTACAACTAAAAACAGAACACCAGGCAAGGCTTATTACATCATTAATGACTGTAATGCCTGAGAGGTGAACCCTTGAAATCAGTGACACAGACCTCCTAAAAGGTCCATGTCAAACTAATTGATCAGTGCATTCCATTTCTTCTCAAATGTCTCAAGATTCAGGATGTTGTATGAAATATGGTAACTCCCAGGCAAGGTGGAAGAAAAGCTGGAAGCAAACATACAGAGAAGTTTCCTTTAAATCAGACAGTAGAGACACACAGAAAAATTGGCATAGGGCAAAACAAAGTATAGAAAAGACACAGGCTTCCTCCTTTGAAATGTGTATTCTCACATAACCAGGCACTCCAAAGTCCCCAAAACTAAATATCGGTAAGGTTTTGCTTTATAATTTGCAAAAAAAGTTACCTAATTACTATGAAACTTAGCCTACATCCTACAAATACAGTATCCAGACACACGCTTGAAATAAAACATTCTACAGGAATCTATCATCTACCTCGTGTATACAACCTATACAGAACTATCCAAATAAATCTGTTATTAAAAACCAATCTGCCGAATGACTCAAGAAGCTGGGGGAAGGTGAAGAGTTGTCTGAGTCACAGAGAAGTCAGCATTGTACAGGCAGATTTTCTGTTTTATTAACTAGAACTGCGTAGGATTTAATGATCTGAATGAACCCTGTCTTCGTGAAATGAACTCAAATGTCTTCCTAAAGTGAGAAGGTACACACATCTGTCCAAAGGTAATCATGGCGCTATGTGCACTGCATATATAAACATGGATACATAGGTTGTCTATATTCTGACAATTAACCAAAAATTTCAAAAGCTATAAACATGGATTTGTGCGGTGAAAGAACCAGCTATGTATTCACATTTTCTTGAGATACACTGAATCAGGAGAAATAAAAGGAAGACAATACAAAACAGGAGGTTGTTTTTCTAAAGAATTCAGTGTGGGGGAATGGGTGAGGGATGTCCATTAACAAGGTTCTTGCTGTCACATTCACATTGCTGGATTGAAGCGGATACAGGGGAAGAAAGATGTTTGTTTTCACAGAAAAGTTAGAATTTGGACTACATTTTAATAATAGAAATACTATATTCTTCACTGATATCATTTCAATGATCTCTGGAGTTTGCTGGTTTAGTGCCTTAATTATTTTTCTCTGCTAATTGAGAAGAAGATTTTCAAAACAAGTCTGCTTATTTCCAAACCGAACAAAGTCCCTACTGCTACACACAGGGTTTTCTTTTTTTCAGAAAAAGTTGTCATAAAAAATATTTGATGGTTTTAATGATTTAAACAATTGTACCACTTAAAAATTACAGCTTTAAACCAGAAGTCAGTGTCAAGTTCATGATTTATTGATAGTATCTAGAGGACTACTGCAACCTCCTCATCAAATCTTAATGATAAACTATGCCTCTCACCCAAAACTACATCTCTAGTATAGCTGTTATTCATAATGCAAACACAGAAAGGACGCAACAATTTGAAGTGGAAAGCAGGAGTACCAGGACAAGAAGCCCCATTGCCTGCAAGAAGAAAGAATTCCATTTAAAATCCTGGAGCGAGTCTCAGAAAGCTTACTTCAAATATATGCCACAGGATTTATTCCCTTCCCCCTGCCCAACATGTTCAACACTTCCTCTGTGCCTGTTCCTGACCAGAAAAGTAGAAACAGTAATAACATTTCTGATTGGAGCACGGTTATCACCAGCCCCATGAGTAGCACACTTCTGTTTGGAAAGAATGGTCAAAAATAGAATGGGATTCCTTCAGTATTGCCATAAACTTCTCTAGCGGCTCAATACATCAAAAAAAATTATACTTCTTTTAGCATAATGTACCCAAGTACTTTCCAAAACAATCCTCCAGCTCTCTTCACAAGGAGGAAAAGAAAAGATAGGATTAAAACCTAACAATATTTCACACTTAATTGCGCAGTAATTGCTGCAATGACTGACAGTAAGCAACCATAATAAACACTGCATCAGCTAGAACATGCAAAGCTACCTACATTTCTCCAGATTCCATAACAGGCTAATTTTGGCTCTGTTAACTTCAATTATATTACAGCCTATCAGAATTTGTTATTACTTGACATTTGCCTAAAATGCCAGCAATATTTGACATAAAACCTTTATCACCTCTGAGAGACCTATGAAAAAGTAAACATCTTGTTTCATCCATGTATGACAAAGAATACAAAAATAAACAGCAACAACAATGTGTTTATGTTAAAATAAGTTACTAAAGATTATGTACATTATCATAATGTCGCGTAACTTCAAATTTCAAAGGAAAATTAATACAAAATCAATAGGAGTCAAGAGACAGATACAAACAGTTACTGAAGATATGGAAACACTCATGTGAAAATACAGTTTAAAAGTATGGATAAAAGAGATTGTTTCTTCCAGGTTAAAGATTTATAATGGGTAGCTGGATAGCATCCCTCTTCCTTCCCCCAAACAAATTGCCCTTGCACTAACAATAGATCTCTTCCAGGTTGATTAGAAGATCCTTTAAAGAGGACAGATACTGCCCTGAACAGTTCTGCTGCCCAAACTGGAGCTGTGCCAGCAGTGGCAATTTCAGTAAATAAATCAGAGGGGGTAGGGAAGCACTTAAATGGGTGCTATTTCTACTCCTTTATGGGGGCTGCAATATGCGCACACATCAGATATATCATCTTCCTGTACTAAGAAAATGATACTAAGTCATATTAAACCACAGAACTCATTAGCATTTTGTAGAGACATTGTTTTAAATTATAAGCATAGAACAGTACTAAAACCAGTTTTCTTATCAGAATAAAAAAAAATAATGTAGGTATGCATCCATCTTTCTTTAGAGAAGAAGTGGGAGACCATATGGCAATCATATGGCTCTAGCACAGCTCAAGCAACAAACCATGTCCTAGGCTGCATCAAAAACAGTGTGACCAGCAGGTCAAGGGAGGGGATTCTGCCCCTCTGCTCTCATGAGACCCCACCTGGAGTACTGCACCCAGCTCTGGGGTCCCCAGTACAAGAAAGATATTGAGCTGTTGGAGCAAGTCCAGAGAAGGGCCACAAAGATAATCAGAGGGCTGGAGCACATCTCCTATGAAGACAGGCTGAGATAGTTCATCTTATTCTGCTTAAAGAAGACTGCAAAGAGACCTAATTGTGGTGTATCAATACTTAAAGGGGTCCTAAAGGAAAGCATGAGAGGCACTGTTCACCAGGAAGTGTGGTGATAGGACAAGGAGCAATGGTTTGAAGCTTAAAGAGTGTAGGTTTAGATTAGATGTTAGGAAGAAATTCTTTACTGTGAGGGTGATGAGGCCCTGGCACAGGCTGCCTAGAGAGGTTGTGGCTGCTCCCTCCCTGGAAGCATTTAAGGCCAGATCAGACGGGGCTTTGGGCAACCTGATATAGTAAAGGTGTCCCTGGTCATGGCGGGGGGGGGGGGGGTGTGGAACTAGATGACCTTTAAGGTCCCTTCCAACCCAAAGCATTCTATGTTTACTCTTGCACCTCAAGGGAGAAACACATGGTGAGAAAAGCTTTGCTGAAACTTTGTTGCTGAAGGAACAAACCAATCCTTCTTGTTCTACATCTCTTGATGATATTCATTTACAAGAAATGAAACAGGAAAACAATAAAGGCAGAACAAAGGATGAATGAGAGCAAATATTACTGAGCAAAAAATGACGACTTAGATTAACTTGTTGATGAATGGCAAAAGCTTGATAACTGAACTGTCTTTGCTTTGTTTAGTGAATTTGTAGCAGTTCGGGGCTGTTCAGCTGAAATCAATTTGTTAGGAAATGAACTTTAATTATTTGTTTCAAATCAATGCAACTTTTGGGCTGTTTCTAACAATTTCCAGTATAGCAGGGAGAAAAGAGTGAAAAAACTGCACCGCTAGTAGACCTACTAACCATCAAATCAGAAATATACAGAAATTAAAAAGAATATTTTTTTTTAAGTCACCAAATAATTTCACTCTGAGACACTAGGATCTTTAAGAAAATATCACAAGCAATAACAAATACAGATGTCACTAATAGGAACAAATACACTGTCAAGTGTAAGTTGTCAAAGACCCACCTACCATTAAACGGGACCAGTTAGAAAGCTTTAGAAAAGCAGGCCTTAAAAGGGCAACTCCAACAGGTCCACCAAGATAGAAGTTTTCGTTCCAAAAGATACCAATGACCTACCAACCACAAATTCCTTGGTAACAGTAAGACCTGTAACAGATGCTGAGAGGAAGCTATAAACCCCCAAAGCACACCAAATCAGGTAATAGCATACCATAAAATACGGATTGTCCTATGGATCTTCTGTGTACAAGTCGGAAAACTCTTGCCCAAGAGGCTCTTAAAACTCAATTTGTAAACCCAGCATGTTTCTGCTAATTTGTAAACGCATCATATTTCTGCTAATTTCAGAGACACTGGACCCAGTTATATACACCAAGGATGCGTCCTACAGAACATCTGTCTTTCACGTTGTCCTCTGTTTCACCAAAAGATCATAATTGTAATAACTCTAAAACTTCACCTCTGAAGTAATACTTAACTTGCTAAAGGACAACAGTCTTGGTACTGAATATTGCAGTAGCTGCAAATAAGTTCAGCTCAAACATATAAAAGACTAAGGATCTTTTTAATATGCTTCTTGGCACCAATGAAAAATTAATTCATAGTTCTCTTCCTGAGATTATGAATAACCAAAGCTAAAGCACATAAGGACAGAAAATCTTTGCCAAAACATCTCCTCAGTTTAACCTCTGTTCAAGTTCTTAATATAATTAAGTTTGCATAAAAAATATACCACCCCAAAGGTTTCATAAAGCCTCCACACATCACAGTGAAGAAAAAAACAGCTAAGTGTGAAGGAAGTAGCAATAATACTTGCTTTACCTTTCTTTCAGATTCAACTTCCAATAACAATGACATACTACAAAACCTTTACCATATTTCACCTGAGAAATATCCCCCTGCTCTTCAGTCCAGCCTCTGTCAATTCCTCCATCTCATAATGCAGAGATTCTACATGATTTATAACTGCTCTGTGATTATTTCAACATCTATGGGAACTGAGCTATACTGAGAAACAGTCCACTCAGACGTCTTGTTTTCTGCTGCCTACTGTTCACTTAATCTTTTTGTCTTTCACAAAACTGAGACTGCTCAAATGAGCAGAATCTGAACCTATAAGTAGGTTTGAAAAATCAGTCCATTTCTTTTGCCTCCATCCCTGCAGTCACTGTTCTTTTTGCCCCATTTCCTTCTCTCTAGACATAAAACAAAGTGTGTTTTGAAAGATTCATTGTTGTCAGCTATCATTGTGCTATCTTTGTCCACTATTGAAAATGAAAGCTTACTAAGTTTTGGCTCTAAGGCTCCTGGTCTGTTTTTCTCAGATTAGTACATGGCACACAACACTTATCATCAATGTGCAAGTGTTTTGTGCCTCAGAAACTAATAGTGCTTTAAAAGTATTCATTAGATTTTATGCTACCCTGGAGAAGAATTTCACATTTCACAGATGGAGGAATCAAGAATGAATGATCGAGTCACTTGTCCAAAGTAATTTAGTGGTAAATTCAAGAACAGAACGTAACTCTTCTACTATATCCATTAGGCCACATGCTTTGAGATCAACAGATAGCATCAACAGAAACTCCTTTTGCCACTTTTCCTGTTTAATGAATCTTTCTGATCAAGCCTGATACTAAGATGGTCATTATGGAGAGAATAGATTATTTCTTCTGTGCTAATGAACTGCAATCTTGATCTGAAATGACAGCACTCCACTAACAGTCAGGGGTTTGGATTGATTGCCATCTGTTCGTTCACGTAAAATTTCAAATGGAAAATCATCAACTAAGCTAAATGAACAATTTTGTGATTTGAACTTCATAGGTCATTTATCTCTGAATGTTTAAGATAATTTGGCTATAGTAACTACCACATTTTTCTTATCAAATGCATAATATCAGGAAAATTTGGGTTCCATGCAGAGTTTCAAATACTGAGAACTACAGGGACTTTTCTAGATGCTAAATATCTGCAGCTCCCACTGATTTCATAGGAGCAGTGAGTAGTCATCTTTTGATTTTTTTAGGGAGATAAAAATAACAGCATCAAATCAAGAAGTCATCCAGTAAGGCAATGATCTGCTCATCAAATTGTAATGAGGTCACTGCTATATATTTTTCAGATTATTACGTGAAATATTTGTTCCTTTTATTATCTGGTTCTATGACATTGTCTTTTTGCTACAGGCACTATTAAGAGAGGTTTAAAAATCAAGAAAACAAGCTATAAATATATTTTATTTGCTCTACTGTCTATTCTTCCTTTCTTCTGCTCTTGCTCCATGAGTTAAAAAAGTAACTTTTTGAAGATAAGAAATAAGAGGCTAACTATTTGAAAAAATTTCCTGAAAAAAAGATACTAATTTTGAGTATTCAAACAGTATAGGTAGTATAACATATTGCTTCTGACTTGATGCTTCATGGGAGCGGGAGCTCAGAAACATAACTGCAATCATTAGAGAGCAGTAGGATGTTACCATTCTCCTTGAACCTGCCACCACTAGTAGGCAACGATCCTAATGGGAGAGGGTAAACAGTATGAATATTACACATTTATTGATACCTTTTGGATTATCGATCCACTTACAAACAAGATATGTAAGAGTGGTAATTAGTAACTACAACTTGAAAAGTAGTTACTGACAAAGAGAAATTTAGAGGCAGCAAAGTCTTAGAAAATTTCTGTGGCATTCAGGTCTGTTTCTGCAGAAACAAATATTCTTTGGATTAAGAAGTCTGAAAAAAAAGATAACACTGTAAGAGCACTTCTAGCACTAACAGTCGGCTATACCTGTAGGAAATTAAAATACAGGAGTCATAAACCAGGGATTTGACCTTGAACTGATCAACACAGCACCAATTAAGATGCTTCATTTTATTCTGTTTCCAAATTTAGGTCCAGAAATAAAATGGCAGTCAAGAAGTCAGCAGAGACAGAGAAATCTAAATATTATGTTGGGAAAAGAGGAAGATGTTAAGTAAATGTATTTGGAATTAGAATTGATCAAGGAATTCATTGAGACTCACAGGACCAGTGTAGGGCAGGAAGTTACACTTTAATAGGTTTGACTGTTCTTTTTTACAATTGGCCTGGATGGCCCAGGGAGTATTGGATTTGAATCTTTTTCAAACTCACCTGTTTGAAGCTGTGATTTTAGTATCTGAATGTCAGGACCTTACTTAGTAACTCTGGCTACTAAGCTCAACTTAGTTATTTTGAGGAATGCAACCTAGTAAGAGATATCATGGAAACTGGTGCCATAGCTGGCATTTTGGTATGATAATGCTAAAGAATGACACAAACAGTTTCTCTCTCATACCACTTCTGGAAATAACCCTGGCACAGAGTTCAGCCACGCTGGCTGGTGACTGGCATTCAGACATGCTGAGATGTGGTGGTTTAGTTCAGAACAAACTCTGTTCACAAAATCAGATAGTATAGAGAAATAAATTTTGGAAATAAACTCGCAGTCCAGATACACCAAAGAGGGTGTGCAGGCAGCTTCATTTCACTGAGAAATGTTATTTAATAGTGTTTCTGTTTTTCTGTTACCTTAACAGTCAGTGCCCTGGAAGCTTACACCCCAGCTTATTGTATTTTTACATTATTATTACAGACTGACCATTAAAAATATTTATCAGTATGAATTGTGAAGTGATGCAAAATGAAGCAATGATCCCTTTACAACTCGATAACCAGAATGGCTGGAAGAAATCATGATGGTTAGACTGCTGTTCAAATGCCTATGGACTGCAATGATTAAAGGAGTGTTTTTCCTTTTAACTGGGCTACCCAGCCTTCTCTTTGTGTAGTTAAGAATAAACACACAAGCATTTTGGATTCAGTTATAAAATGTAAAGCAGCCAACCCATGAAGCTGCAACTTAATCCCCCTGTTCATAACACACTTCTGTGACTCCCCCTGCTTTTCTTTAAGAAACAGGACAGAAGCGCAAGTATATTTTTCCAATATTTCATTACTTATTTTATAAAATGGAAATGTGTTTGTCAAATTCATACATCCAAATGGAGAAAAGGAGAGGACGTTCCCTTCTTCAGAGGAAGAAACATGTTCAAACATGTTCAAATTCTGACACATCTTCCTGAATTGAAAGTATCAATGATAAACTACTCATTCCTTCACACACAGTTGCTTTTACTGTGTTACTGTAATCTTTCTTTACTCTTAAGGATGACACACAGTTTATGAGCTTTCCCTCATCCTCTCCAGTTTCTGCTTTCTTCTTTCACTCTCTCAAAACAGCCACCAGATCAATTTATAAATCAAATAAATGAGTTGTTATACTGTTATGTAACTATTTCCATTCTAATTAAAGGTTTGTTGTTGGTTTTTTTAAACAGCCTGCATATCTTAAAATGGCTGATGAGAACAAACTGTGGAATAAGCATTCATTCTCCATACTTATGTATGTAGAAGTATAGGTTATTTCCCCTACAATTGTCCTAATTAAGCCTTCTCAGAATCACTGCTTCCTAATCATTCATTTTATGTCCAGGTTCTAAGCAGAACACTTCACTCCTGTGACACCCATATGTCTCAGGCCTGAATTAAGGTAGCTTACTTTTTATTTCTTTTAAAAATGAGCCTTGCACCTAACACTTGATATTTCCAAATGCCCTCCCAAATCTGAAGGAATAGTAAGACTCTTCCTTTCACAGAAAGATAGTGTTCACTTGTATTGTTGTTGCCACACAGACATATACTTCTTTATTATTTTAAAAAATGAACAATACTAGATTCTAAATGTACAAAGCTACGTGAAGGCACAGCATATCCTACTTCTGTCAATTGCATCTTTTATCTACATTTCATTTAAAGCTATGGAGCATTAGCATCTACATTAATTTGCAATGAATATAAAGCTATTGCCAAGTAAGCATGATTTTTGGCAACTCAACAGCACATTTGCTGCTACACATTCTTTTCTCAATAAAAAATAATTTCCACTTACAGAAAGATCATTTGACTTCAGCTTTTCCTCTCTGTTTTCAAGTCCACACTGCACCCATTACCACCCATGATACATTTCCTCAGAGCATGAAACTCTACTGAAACCCAGGTGCTGCTGTAAAGAGCAAACTTCCAAAGCACATCTAGGATGCCTTACACTGGCATCTACCCAAAATGCCTTCCTCAGAGTACCATCCTGCAGGAAGGCTGCTGCTGGCAATTTGCTAGGAAAATGAGAAATGATATCCGTAGTTCCTAGAGAGACACGTACATGCTTTTGTATTTGTTTTTAGCATTAGGCAATCTGCCAGAGAAGGGTAGGGAATTATGGTCAATGACAACTCATCCTTTCTTTTCACAAAGCTCAAAATTCTGTTCCATATCAGTTGATAGCATTATCACTCAGGACAATGATATGAACATCTTCCCAGAACAAGGTTTATAAAACTATAGGCGATTCAATCAGGACCGCCCATCTTGATTAGTGACTAATACAGAGTCAGCATAGACACTGCTGTTCCTGGTACAAGAAATCATGGTATGATTCTTTGGTCTTTGACAGGGGACCACCATCGGGGTAGGCTAAAGGGCTCTCCTCTGAAGTAAGAGAGTTTGAAGAAACTGGTGAAAGCAGTTTTCTCTGTGGATATAGTACTCTCTTATGAGGTCAAGGGCATCATATAGTAAGTTTTTCACTAGTCTTAAGCTTTGAAAAATAGATGTGAGAAAGCCATCAAGCTAGAAGAGAGCATTCACATAAAATTCCTTTAGAAAACATTTATTTCATTTGCTCAGATACCAAGATGCTGAGGCTGTAGTATTTCCTTGATTGATTTTGAACTTACTTCTAAGTTAACAATGGCTTTTGTATCCCCTTCTCTCTCCTCAAAAAACAAAACCACATTTTAATAACTATACTTTCTGTCCAAGAGCTTCATGGACATTTCGCCCAACATGAATTTTCTGTCGTCATCAATGTTCTTCGTGCCAGGTTCTGAAGGCGCTGGCAAAGGATCTTACTGAAGCAGCAACTATTTAGCCATCTCCTAGTTTCTTATGTAGGATCCTATGATAATATACTATGGTATCTGCAGTGGGAATACAATTTGCTTGATTAAAAGAATTCCAAAATACTCTTCACCAAATACACGTTATTGAGGCAACTTGAAAATAAGGAGTTCAGCTATTTCCATTTAAGCGTTTTCATTTTAAAAACAGAATGAAAACCAGAAGTTTTCAGTATGAAAACAAAACAAAGACCATAAATTTTCATTTCTGTAGGCAATACTTATGGTCTTTCCCATTTCTGGGAGGAAGAAACAGCACTCTCCCTCCCTCACCTCCTTTGTTTATTACCTATGGGTTTTTTACTTCAGTGACGTACCAGAGCTTTTCATAACATAATTTCTCTGAAACAAATCATATCAAAGCTACTTCTGCTTATTAGAGAACAGCATTCTCTATAACATGGGTCTTTAATCTTCGTATGCTTCCAGTTACTACCTTTACAGTCAAGAACTGTGCACTATACATAAGCAGATAGCAAGACCACCGCCAAAACCAGTATCCAGGTGCTCAGATTCAGTCATTAGAACCAAAGCAGCAGCTTTACTTGCTGCCAAAGTAAGTCTTTCAACTTTCCTGAAAGACACACATATTACTGGACTATTGTCACATTATGATATTTTTTCCTAAAGATTCAAGTTAGCTTGTAAGCTCCTTACATCAGGATTTGTAGCTTTAATACCACATGGCACACAGAATTACAGTCTGACATACAAATGTTAATATAACAACAATTGACCCTGTGGGCATCTGCAAATTCTGATCTATCAGTGGTTCTAAACATGAGTCAGTATTAACAGCAAACTTGTTGTAAGAAATATTTTAGGATTTTTTCACCAGGTTATAAGATACTGCTTTTTCCATCTCTTTTTTTTTTTTTACACAGCTGTAGATTCCTTCATCCTATTTAAATCTAATTTTGGAAAGCCTCTATGAGGATTTCCTCTAAATTTCTGAGCCTTCTTATTCCCATGGATATTTCACCCAATTTTGCATTGCAATAAGCCTAAATGATTCATTGTACATTGAGAACTCACGCAGTTATGCATCTCTATAGCAATATTTGCAAACAGAAAGCAGATTCCTCTCAACAGGTACAGATGATAGTTTTCGCAAACACAGAAATAATTTGCTGAGCTGAAGTATCAAACCTGCTGGATTAAAACCAGAACAAATTAAGAATATTGAAACTGCCAGGCAGAGTTTAGATGGTCTTGCTTATGAACACATCGGTGTCTTTCTACAGTTCTAATCCAATTCTTTAAACAGCCTATTATCCCCTCCATCCCAAAAAAAGACAATAGAAACTCCTCATCAGGCTGAAAAATTGGCCTGAGGCCTTCCTGTGTGAAAGACAAAGTAGTTTCAGACTGTGTTTCAATCAAAAGAAATTCTTCAAGAAACAGGCTAGTAGGTATGGTAGACGCCATCCACATTTCAATAGAGGAAAAACTTCGTTATTACTATTTCAGGCAAAGCCAAGCAATTATTCTCAGAGATGATTCTGTCTAAGTTTTACATTTAAGAAAAAGAGTTTAAGAATTGTAAACATTAGAAAATCAAAACTGTTTCACACGCAGTTTTCATAGAATAATGTGTTGCTTCTAAGCTTTGTACTATAACCTACTTGGTATAGAAAAGTTTACACTTTTTTCTTTAAGTGCATTCTCTGTCAATGAAAAAGTGCTAGGAACAGAGAATGAATTTTTCATGAGACAACATGGCTGAGGCCATGACAGGTTCAAATTCTTTCCCTTGAGCTCTGCCAGTGTGCCTTAATGTTCTCGAAGCTCTACCCTTTGGAGTGAAACTGTGGAGAAATGTTCAAACTCTTTTCCTCAAATCTCCTCCCCTGATGAATACTGAGAAAATTCTAGTTAACTAGGCAGAAACAGAACCAAATATCTCTAAGTGATCTACAAAAGCTCTCAAACAATCATTTGTGGTGGGTTTCTTTTGATTTCTCTTTTTAGTGGTAGGTATGTTATGTAAGCCTCAACTGAAAAAAGTTCCAATACCCCAAGAACTTATTTTTCTCAAAAGCATCTGAAAGAAAAAAAAAACAACTCATAAACCTTTTATCTAAATTGGCTTTTTTTTTTTTCAGTGCCAAAAATCCACAGCAGATACTTAGATATGTCAGAAGAAAAGAGATAAAGGTATCTTGCTTCAGGCTGTAAGGATAGCTTAACATTTTTTTCCCCTTCTAATATATATTTTTGAAATAGATTTAAAGTCAAGCCTGCCTTCTAGCAGGACCTATTCAATATTTATCTCGGTTATTAAAGACACTGCAATTACTACAGACTATCTGATGAATTCTAAGAGAAGAATGAGGATCTTTAGACCAGTTCATAACATGCAAATACATTCGCCACTGGCAATCTCAGCAGTGAGCTAAATGACTCCATTTACCATTAACCTGGGGCACCAGTTCCTTCCCAGATTAACACAAAATATTTCAGTGTGGCATAGATAAAGGGCATTTTCCACCTATGCTCCTGAACAATCTTGTCCTGCTCAAAGCTTAGAACAAGGTTTCCACCCTTATCCCACCTAGTCTGCCAGCTATTTAAAAGTTTTTTGGTCCAAAATTTTGCATCCTTCTATTCTTTCAGCTCTTATGTTTCTTAATTCCAGTTCTCCTGTCTCTCACCTCTCCAGTGTCCACTGGGATTTTTGTAGATGCTTTATATCTATAAGAAACAAAAATCATCACCTACTTCTCTATGTCAAATTTGACTTATCTTGGCCTGTCTGTTCAAAGTGTGCAAGTATGACCCACAGGTAAAGCTCAACACGGCTAAAGCAATGTTTCTAATCAATTTTCTTCCCCAACCATTATCCTGTCTACTCCCAGTCCTTCATATTACCTGACCTATCTCCAAAGCTAGAAGCAGGCACTGTGAAGATACAGCTGCTATGCAGATATGAAGCCAGCTATCACCTAACCGGTAGCACATGCTATCACATGCTTAATATCCTTCTCTATCTTTCCTCTTACTGCTGCGTGCTTCCTGTGCTATGATGAGGCTCTCCCCCTACTATAGCTGACCAATCTAATCATATTTCCAACCGTGCCTATTGATCGTTCCCATTCTGTCTTTCCCCATTTGGGGAGCACTCAGAAACATTCCCTACGTTGCTTCATTAGCAAGCTTAATATTCCTCTTCAAAAATCCACTTTGTTTTATGTAAAGACCCATTTGTTTTATGTAAAGAAAATGTATTGACAGCAAGCTGCTCTGGGCTTCTATCACATCTAATGGACAGACCAACAGTAATCTGTACTTTCTTTGTACTACCTCACAAGCTTATACATTCAATCCATAAAATCATTATGCTAAACAATTTTGCCTGTAATTTCACTGAGTCTGGTATAAAGGTCAGTATGACAGACTCCTGAATTTGTTGGCAAAAATTATTCTAATAAAATAATGGTCCAAAAATGGAGATCTGCCATTTTTAGGTGATTGTGATTTGAGTCTGTGCAAGGTAGATATATCCAAACTAGAAAAATAAATTTAAAGCTATGATACAATAAGTATATTTTTTCATTAGATTTGAATCACAGGTTAAGCCTCAATATTCCTGTATTATGAATTCGCTGATGTCTCAAATCCTTAGTTTCTTCTAGTTAATTTCCAGGTATGCAATTGTCCTCTTTAGACATATAAGGAAGACATATTCAAATTTAATATTTTAAAGTTATTATTTTTATTAGGAGATTTCCTGTACCTGATAAAAACAATTGTATGCTATTGTTTCTAACAGAACAAAAGATTGCAGTTTACATAATCAAAAAGTTCAGTTGTGATTTTTGGTTTGTTTTGGTTTTTTAAGCCCTTTGCAGGTTAGACTGCCCTCATATTATTCAAGTCAGCACTAATCTGTAAGAGGAAGCACAGTTAAACTATTTACTTCTGCTTGCTTACTGGCTTTCATAAATACATTACCCTTGCCAAGTAAACCACATATCAAATTTGGCTTCAGGTTTTGATCCTAACGGTCAATTAGCTGAAACCCTGCTCCAGTCTTTTCATTCCAGGATTTCCCATATTCTTAGGGACACATAAGTTTCATTACAAGTTTAGAAATTTCAAGTCTGATACAATTCCAAAGATTTTTTTCTCTTTGCCAAGATACCTTTATAATTAGAAAGAAAATCTATAGCTCTTAACAGAATGTATAATTTGCAGTTATGCATCTTCTACACACTTGTGCTACACAGTCAAGCTAGAAAACAAATCAGACCAGTAACTTGCCCTTACAGCTGTTCCTGGTTCTCACTATTTAAGGAGGAAATAGCTAAAAAACTAATTTTGCATGTGGAATTATTATTGTTTTACAAAATACCCATAACGTCTACCATAACCGGAAATCTGTGTTTTCTGTCTCCTTTCCCACAGCAGATGTTTTGCTCATCTTCCTCATGATTCCCACCCTAGAGAGCCCACACCACACTAAAATTAGTGGCTTAGTGTCCCTCCCATCTCAAAATATTAAACTGTCCTCACTTCTCTGCCAAAATGGGCAAAATTTAAGGGTTACATCTAGACTGTTAATTGTGTTGAATGGTAGATTTTTCCTTAAGGAGTTTAATTTATTAATTGGGAGCAACAGCATTATTATTTGAGAGTTCATTTGCAGCTTATTTGTGAAATTCTTGAAGGATAAGGCAAGAGCAATGCAAAAAGTCACAAGGCTGTCAGCAAAGGTAAACAGCACAACACCAACAAAGGCTCAGGAAAGACACTTAAATGTGTCATCCTGCTTACAAGGTGGCTTAGACCCATTATAATCCTGCTCAGGTCTTGTGACCCTGAGAGATTCTCCTGACCTTTCCCTGAGTGATAGCAGCAATTCAGACAATGAGGTCAATGTGCTTAACTGCGGCCTGGCAGGTCCCACATTCCCTTCCCAGCCCTGACAGCAGGTCAATCACTGTCCTGTGAAAGTCATCCTGTGACATCCACAATGAGGAAAGACTCCAGACAGTTTTCCAAACTATGTGTTAATTTATCATTAACAGTGCATCATCAATTCAGACTTCTTTTTATTCTACTTATCAGTGCTTGTGGAACTGTTGGGAAGTACTGAACCATTCTGGCTCAGCACCATCATTTCAGTTTGTATTTTCTCTCGTGTTCATTTAGCATTCATTTGCTTCTAGCTTCAAGCCCTAGAAAAAGGGAATTCATCTCAGACTCCAGAGAGACGAGCAAAAGGCTTTCTTAGCTAAATAGCATTCCAAATGATAAAGACAAGTGATTCCTCTTAAGTAATTAAGAGTCAAGTGTCAGATTTACAAATCCATTCACAAAATACGCCAGAAAACATTAATGATCACACACAACTTCGCATCGAAAAAGTGTTATTGTCTTGTTTGTAATGCATGTATTCAAATTTCTGAGTTATCAAGTAATAATGCAAACCACAGAAAACACAGAGAAGGGGGAACAGAACAAAAAAAATATTGGAAAATTATTAATATCTTGCTTCCAGGTGACAAAGCGTTTCTCCGTTCCATCAGGACTTTCAAATACTCAGCACCTTATAAAAGATAATAAAGTATTTAGAGGTAACTGAAAACTTCTACCTGTGTGGTCACAGATGGTTTCCTAATCTGCTCCTTTACTCAGTCTTTTTAAAGTAGAAGGTACACTTTTTGTAAATCTATGCAATTGAAGGATGCCCTGTAGAAAGATATGCAAGAACACATCTAGCTATGGTAATATTATAATATTATTACTGTGGACTGAGTGCATGACATCTTATCAATTTTATAAACAATTTCCAGAGCTTTAGCATGAGGATACACAGCCACCAGTTGCACACACCAAAAGTTATGAGACTTGAAAATTCCAAATCCTTGACACACTTTTATTCTTAATAAGATATAACAAGGTCCAGCAGTAAGTGTCACAGGAAAGCTTTCAAGTAAATCAATTATAAATGGCAAAGAAATACAAAAAAGCCAAGTGATGCTACATTACTACTAATTTAATCAGTAAATTAATTACTTCAGCAACCAAAATCAACATCATCTCAGAACTATTGTGGTGAGAAGAAAGAAATGGAAGTACTAAAATAATCATTGTGTTTCAGTGTATGTTCTTATATTCTGCTTGAATACTGTAAAAGCATCTTGGAAAAACACTGTTTACCCACTTTCATTCCACCACATTGCATTCTTCCAAGAATAACAGATCTGACTACCCTTAAACTGCCTTGCTGGCAGGAGTAAGAAGGAGCACTGACAGTAACTGCATTCAGTGAATTCTCAATTCAGCATCAAAAAAAGCACACGCTGCTAATTTAATGTTTTTCAGTATCTAAAAGAGGGGGAAAAGGAAGGGCAAAAATACTGACTTTTCAGGAGACAATTCCCTGAACTCAAGGTGTACACTCTGAGTCAGTGGAACACAGTTTTGAGCAATGCTGAAGCAGAAAAAAAAAAATCAAACAGTGGAGAGATACAACAATAAAGAGAGGGTGACTTTTGGAAGGAAGCTAATTGCAGAAATTTAATAGATTAAAACTTCTGTCATTATTACACAAGTGGTGTGGTACAGAAAAGTGAGCTCCTGTCAGCAGAGAGGGTGTGTGCGTGTGAATTCAGTCACTCAGCCCGTTCAGCAGAAGCTGCAGCAACTGCAAATGCCAGCCACAGAAAAAAAACATACCTCGCTTTCATTTGCCGAATAAAAGATTTCCTATTTGTTTCATGATAATTATAGGTACTAGGTTGGCAGCAGCGAGTTTGTTAATCCACGGCAGGCACAGCCTGGATGATGGCATGACAATCTGAAGTGACAGAAGCTGGTGTGCTACATACGCCTGCGATTCAAACCACTGTGAGGCAGCTGATGTTCATTGCTCTCTCAACTCATTTCCATAAATAGATGCAATTCCACTGGCTTCACTTTTATTTGTAAAGAAATTCTGACGTGAAAATTTGCATATTTTTAACCCTCTCCACAGCAGAAACATGGTACCAATGCCCCAAACCACATATTACAAGCATAAACATAGACTGGGCAGAGAATTAAAGGGTTGAGAGTAACCCTGAGGAAGGAGGACTTGGGAGTCATGGTTGATAAAAAACTCAACATGACCTAGCAGTTTCCTGCAACCCAGAAAACCAACCATATCATCCTGAGCTGTGACCTGCAGGTCAAGGGAGGTGATTCTGCCCCTCCTACTATGCTTTGGTGAGACCCCACCTGGAATACTGCATCCAGCTCTGGGGTCCCCAGTACAAGAAAGATATTTTTCTGTTGGAGTTAATCCACAGGACAGCCACAAAGATAGAGCATCTCTCCTACAAGGATAGGCTGAGATAGTTGGGATTGTTCAGCCTGGAGAAAGGAAAACCTTACTACAGCCTTCTAGAACTTCAGAGGACCTGTGGCTGCCCCCTCTCTGGCAGTGTTCAAGGCTGGATGGGGCTTTGGGCAACCTGGTCTGGTGGAAGATGTCCCTGCCCATGGCAGGGGGTTAGAACTAGATGATCTTTGAGATCCCTTCCAACTCAAACCATTCCATGATTCTACAGATTTCCTTCCCACCCTCTTTTTTTGTTGAGTGATGAAGAAAACAGCACATCCATCGAATCTAAATTCAATTTATAAATACTCAATTCAAAATTCAATTAAATTAATATTTTGAGGTTAAAAGGGAACGTTTCAAAGAGTGTTTCAGACACCTTAATATTTTGCACTAGAACATTTCCTTTTAGATCACATTTCATTCATCAGAAAATTCTCTTTTTTAATTACCTAAATTAAAAGGAAACAGTTAAATTCAGTAATTTTAAATGTTTTAAAGAATGAGTTAACATGTCTCATTTCAGATGTGTGAGAGCAGAACTGTTTTGGCTGATCCTGATCTTTTTTCTTCCGCTATTTTTCAGTTCTGCCATCAAAATGAACATACTTTCTCCCTCTTCTACTTTATTGTGCTGATCTGCTTTTCCAGACTGCAGCAGGGGGAGCTATCAAGAGAATATTTATTTCAACAAGCTATTAGACAAAGAGAGGAAAGCAGCAAAAAGTAAATAAACAGTGACTCTTCTGACATCTGTGGTCCCCAAAATGAAACAACAGCACAGACACAACAGAAATACTTTGTTATCCTTGCCCTAGGGATTTCTTATACCTAACATTTAGACCAGTATTTTTTAAAGGTAGTCATTATCTCAGATAACAATGGGCATGCTACACCTAAACATATTTTAAAATCTGCCTCTGTTGTACTTAAGCATGGGAACAGATGCCCTTGATTTCAGTTATCAGATTCCCTGGTCAGGAAGCAGGTAGTTCATCGCATTTCTCACGCACATCTCTTGTGCAAAGGAGTTTTAACAAGCATGATAGACCTTCAGTGCACTGAAATCACTGTGCACCCATGGTAGAATTGATTTGCATATGTGCACTTTCAGATCTTACTGTCAGAAAGAATAGCAGGCTGTTATAAATGAAACCTGTGCATCTGGTATCAAGCCTTTAGAAGGATTTGGGAAGAGTCATCTGGAACAATTGTGGTACACATGTTCTACAACACCAGTTGACTGAAACCAAAAAGTCATACCCTTTTGTTGTTCTCATTACTAAGCCACCATAGCAATAGCAAAACAAGTTACAGAACTGCCTTAAAGATGGACTAAGTGGTTGGTCCCACCATACAATAAAGCCCCTATATGGTCTTGGCAGCTGAAGAACATTAGAATTACTGTTCAGTGTATCCACAAGCACTGTGTGGCTGCAAGAAGCCCGTGGCTACAGTTTCACAACGAACGGTGCCAAACCCTGACAAAAGGGACTTGAAACCAAATTCCAAGCTTTGCACTTAATGTAAAAAGGAGCAAAGGGAACACGGGTTTTGTATGAGAAAATTTTAAAAAATGACAAGTTTGTGAAAGATCGAAGGCTGAGGACCACTCTTGCTATTTTCAAAGGCTGAGGTGCACACACCATGCTAGACTAACTGCCATCCCAAAGAACAAAAAGAAAAAAAAAATCAGAAAAACTACTGAAAAATCCAGAAGTGGCCATCAGAAAAGCCACAGGGATCTGTTAAGTAGAGAAAGTCATCCAGTCACAACTCTAATTTACACTGGATAGATTACAAGCTGTCACGACAGAATTCAAAACAATGCCAGAAAAACACCTAGGCAGAAAGTTTCTGAAGGCCAGAGGTCAAAGGCCACACAAACAGCACATGGAACTACAGATGCCGTGACAATGCCAAGAAAAACAATGCTTTTCTGTACTGTGCAGGCAACCCACTCACCTTGTGCTTTATAAACATTATTGCCACCCCCGTCACTTAGACATAAGAGCCCTAAGCCAGCATGTGTCATCAAATCACTTTTCATTGATCTTCCAAGAAATATCTACCTCCTCCTCCTCTAAATCTGTTCTCTCGTCTCTGTCTCAGTGTTATCGACAGTCATACACAAAAACATACCTTATCTACTTCATCAGTCTCAATCATTTTACGGAAAACATACTGTGTTTAGTTTTTTGTTGAATTGCATCTTTTCCAGTCCTTTCTACAAACACAATTCCCTGGAATTATTGTAACTGCACGAGGACCTACCAGCCAAATACACAAGTGAAAGATTTGTTTGTTTTGCTTAAAGGTATGAAACAAAGATATATTTTTTATTAGATTGTTATCATGCTCGTTATCGCGCCCATCACACCTTTAAAGCAACCTATTTTATAACTCAAGTGAGAACAATTTCAAAAAGCTCCACTGAGGCCCACACTCAAAAACACTGAATGAAGTTACAAAAAACAATCAAGTTGACAAAGCAGGCAGAATTCACGATTTGAAAAATACTGTGTTACAGTTTGGAAACACGGAAACTTCCACATAAGTAACTGACCAGGTTGTAAGGGGAAAAAAACAACCCTGTTTTCTACAGATGTCAGACAGAAAGGTGATCTAAACTTGGGGAGATGGAAGAGTGGGAAGACCTCCTCCCCAGCAAAGGTACGGCACATCACTGAATGCTTTCTGGACATAAAAATCAAAACCCTTTTCTGTATCTCTGAACAAGTATGCTATCTGCTTCACTCCATGAGAGATGCAGATTTCAAAGTGAAGGTTTTTCTTGAAATTAACTTATCTAAGAAGACTGTTTTAAAAAAATTCTACCAGTTTGTGTTTTCTTCAAGTTATTTACCCCCATGATAAAAAAAACCACCTTGCAGTCTCAGAGGACAGAGCAAAATGTCTTAAAAAAAAAATCACATTCTTCTACCCAACAGCTTACTGATCAAAGCATGCATTTCTGTGAAGTTTGTGAGCTTCAGTATCCTTTGCCCCCAAACCCAAAACTGCGTTAATTTGTGAGAACACAAACTAATATGAAGCACTCCCTTTGCCCCTTTATTTCAGTCTCTTTACTTTAAAAAAAATAAACACCAACAGTTTTTTTCCCCCCATCAGGAACACATTAAACTTTTTATGTCACTGTCAAACTATTAAAACGAACAGTATCCTCCATAAAGCCATGTCATGAGCTGGAGAAGTAAAATTAGATATGACAATCCCTCCTCTCCGTCCCCACCGCAGCTTTTATTGCAATAGCCTGGTGTAAGTACCGCGTTCCACTGTGCTGCTTCTGTTTCTGAATATATACACTAAGGAAAATTAAAGTAATAGATATTATGTGTTTGCATCAATCATTCTAGGCATGTTAAAAAATTGAATTTAAACATACCACAGTTCATATGAATACAGTTCATGTAAAATCACCTGTAATTAGAATTCTTCAAAACATTCCACTGTGTCCCATAGTACACCTCTAATGAAAAACTAGAAGTGACTATATAGGAAACTCTTTGAAACATGAATAAGCCATAATTCCTACATGTCAGAGTAAAAAAAAAAAAAACAAAACGTGTTTTCTCTGCTCACATTTAGTTCTTTCATGCCTTACCGCTCCCTATTGTCCTAAATTTTAAGTTACAGAAAATACTATTTCCCCACTTTTCCTCCTCCTATTCAGCTGTTCTTGCCCTAGTCCAGCAGGTCTTATTTTAGTAGAAACAAATCCAACCGTTGATTCCAGGTTGAGGTATTTCAGTCCTATTTCCCAACCCAAAATCCATATGAAAAACACAGATATACTAACTCTGAAAGGCTGACTTCTGAATAAAACTGAGAAGCAACAGCAAGTTTTCTAGTCTGTACTAAGATCTCAAGAAGGATCATGTTGGGTTTGTTTCTCTAGACTTGGTGAAATAATTCAGTAAATCACTAGAATCCCAACACTCTCAACGAGGGCCACAGGTCTACAGGGCTAAACCATGAAGCACAACAGATTTGGGAAGGACAATACATAGCACCAGATTCTAAACACATTCTGTGACACACAAAAGGGTATTATATAAGCATGACACCAGTGGTATTCCATACCTAACACTACAAACAGTATTATGATCACTCAACCTATTCCAGATCAACCACACACAGAGAGAGAAGCAAACTACTAATAATTGGTTTTACAGTCAATTTTCCTTATGTATTTGCAGTGCATAACCTATGATAAAACTCATTAATTCCATTCATTGAAGACATGCTCTGTGAAACAAGGACACACCAATGTCAGAAAGTCCCCAAGAAAGAGACTTAAAATGCAGCTTCTAACACTGCTCTTTAAGTAAACGGCCAGCAAAAGATAAGCCTCTGAAGGGATGAACAGTGACAAGACTCAGAGAAATGTGACATTTGAGTGTCTTCTCAAAATGCATTCAGACTATGCAAACCCCTTGTATTTAAACAGTGAACCATGCCACTGACAAGATGACTAGCAAAAAGTTTATGCTTTAGCAAAGCAAAGGTTTCTTCACCCACTATTAATCAAATTTTAGTAACTAGTAAATTACAGTGAGCACTTCCAAAATTCACAGGACTCGCACTGATGATGGAGTCCTGGAAGACAAAAAGAAAAGTGACATTTCTCTCTCAGAAGATTTATGGGGTGGTTTTTCTTTTCCAAACGGAAATCTAGTTTAGACCCTAAAAGCAGTTACATTACTCAGTTGAGAATAACAACTTGAGGTGGTTGGTAAAGAGAGCTAAAAGCTTGAAGCATGTCAGAACCTGGCTCTAGGGTGAAGTTTCAAAGAGGAAACTTTATCAGTCTTTATCAACTATTAATCAGATGGGGTAAAAATAGGCTAGATGAAGCAAACGTTATTCACATCACTGCTCTAAATTCCAAGTTCCAGAATCACAATATCTAAGGGATGTTTACTTTTATTAATGAGAATGGTCTGACAACAGGCAAGACTGACAGAAACCGGGTCCCAGGCTAGCAGACAGGCACCCAGGCGCCAAACTACCCCAGGGGCTCTTGGTCTCAGTATTTTGAGATGCTGTTAGAACTAAAAACAGTCTTAAATGCTGGCAACAGACAATTTCTTTCATTATTACATCTCAGCATTTCCATCTTATGACAATTAAAATGAACTCTATGAAGTTGTTTCTGCACATTACACACTTGTTCTGTATCAAAAAAGCACCATCAGATCTTGGTTTTCAGGCATTGTTATTTGAATGAAAATATTTTAAATCCTTGGTCTCTCCCCACATTTTCTTTTCCATTCAGGTCTAATCCTTCTTTTCTTATGTCCAAGACACCATCAACATGTGTTGCTATGTGTTTAGCATATTCCAAGCTTGACCCTCCCCAAGCTGCTTGCAGCTCTCTACTGCACTGCCAACAAGGGCATACAATACTACTCTATGAGGCCCCATCATCATCACTGCCAGATGAAAGTAAACCATACCACAATTATTCCATAAACACCAACAGATTTGACTATCCTACAACAGCAAAATATTTTATTTACAGTATCTTGTCTCCTGTAACTCGGGAGGTACTTCCAAATGCTGCACTACCTAATCATTTCTTATATATTTTGTACCTACGCACGTGTTTCACTTTATATACAGCACTTACCATTTATAATCACAAAACTTCATGGTTTTTTCTTTTTAGGTCCTTTCTACCAGTAAACATCAATAGAATGTTACATTCTAGTCCTGTTTTCCCATGTATCCAATATTCCTCCCAAGATGGTTTCACATACAACTATGTTTATTATTACTCCATACAGATTATTAATGAAAATACCAAATCAAAGGAATGAGAAAACTTTCTGCTTCTTTAATTACCAGTAATATATTTTTTCCCACCATGTTGACTAAGAACAAAGAACATGGATTAGGGTCCCACTGTGCTAAATGGCATGTACCAAAGCAAGCAGCCCCTGGAATAAAGCACTTAACAGGTACACACCAAGACAACAAATGCAATCAGACCAACAGCCAAAAAAAAAAATATATATTTGAAAGTGTATTTTAAATTTTTGGTATCTCAGCACATCACTGTTTTGAGATAACAGAATTCACACATACAGAACAGAATCCCAAGGGATGCTATTGTGTGAACTTGCAGCATTACCACACTGCATTGGCCTACATATGCTCACTTTTATGCCTCCTATTTGTAAATGAAGAATTCAGGTGAGAGACTGAGACTGGGCAGTTATGTAACAGATAGATAGCGCACACTGAAATAAAAGCATTCCTTTTGCAATGGATTACACAACTCTACTAACATAGATACACCCAAGTTTAGAGGAACAAACATCACACCGATGGACACGCACTGCATAATATGCTATCCTGTAGGCAGGCTGTATGCCCAGCAGTCTCTAGTCAACTCCAACTTGCCATAGGTCATTGTTTATGATACCTGAAATGTTTGAGAAAAGCCTGTGCACATGATGATGATGTTTATATATACACCCAAATAATACTTCAGTTTCCAGCACAGAAACTGTTAGCGTACGGAGAACTAACATAAATCAACTTCAGAACAGTGAGAAACGACTCACAGTACACAAGTTTCTTCAGCTGTGTACAAACTGGAGACAAAACAGTAGGTTTAATAGATTCAAAGATAGAATCTACTTTATCACCTATCAGACAGAGTATATATCACAAAGAAAGCTTTTTCCCTTTTGTAAAAAAAATTCCTCTTGCTAGTTCATTGCTACTTGACAATTAAACCTACGATCACAACCCGCTAAGGGTTCTGTTTCTTGGGTTTGGCCTGTTTGGGGTTTTTTATTTACCCCCAGTGCTGGATCAATGTGAAGAATGGAAACACCTTGAAACACAGAACATTTAAGGTAGGAAGTCTCCTCTGAAGGTCACCATTCAACTGCTCCTACTCAAGCAGGATCACCTAGAGCAGGTTGCCCAAGATCATGTCCATGTTTTTTCAGTATCTCCAAGAAGACTCTCTAACTTATCTAGGGCACATCAATCACGTCACAGTTAGAAGCTTCTTCCTATGCAAAAGAAATTCCAACATTTACAAATTCACTGGGCACCACCTGCAAGAGGTTGATCCATCTTCTTTGTTCCCTCCTGTCAAGTATTTATACACATTGGTAAGATTCCCCTGTGAAGGAACTGTTAAGAAAGGTGATGAATTTGTGTGTATGTGCAGTGCAGAAGGAACACAGTGTGGCAAGTTGAATAAAAAAATATTTGCCTTCAATACAGATTTTTTTTATTCTCAATTCCCATGATGATTTCCATATTATAAAACTAATTGTGCTAAATAGAAAGATTACTATTTGATGTTGTATTCAGTGCTTATGAAACCAGACTCTTCTTGCAAAGGTCTTTTCTGTATAAAAAGCTACTTTATGTTCAGAGGTTTTTAAATTTTATTTGGCTTATTTGAGCTTCATATGATAGAAATATCGGAGGAGAATATAAAATAATCATATGATTTTTTCCCCCCTTATTACCAAGCACGCCCACATGAGGCAATTTAAACACGTTTTTATAAGCAGGTCCGTGTGACTTCACGATCTCTGTGATGTTTTGTCTTTCATTTCAGATGACATAGAACTATTCAGCAATTGTGTTATTTTAGGTTGCATGGCATCGATCCCTTCTCACCCAGCGATGTGCTCATGCACAAGCCTGGCCCCTTGCAAAGGTTCATGATGCACTAGGCAGGCACACGGTAATTACAGCCTGCATAATTATCCTTTTTAGGTACTAAAATACATAAAGATGATCCCGTTCCTTCATTCAGCACCTCTGAAAAATGACTCATGCATCCAGATATGATCCCAGCATGACACCTAGTGGCAGCAGCTATTTAACCCCCTCAGTGCCTTTCAGGCAGGTTCCTCTTTCCAAGAGATTCCCACCTATTTTTAAGTCTGTTCTAGCTTAACTGCAACACCTTGGATGCAATGAAGTAGTAAAAGCATATTGTCAAAATCAGGGAATTTTGTTAATTCTGGCTAAAAGTGGAGAAACAACTGAGACATATCAGGAGACTTTCTAAAACACTATTATCTGGTGACAAATAAATATCCGTTACTATTTTTTCTTAATAACTTTTAAGAAACAATCAACTAAATTACCTTAATGAGGCTGTAATACTCTCTTCATGTTGAGGTTTTTTTAATAGGCAAAGTACTGTTTTGCTTCTATAACTTGAAATGTCATCTACAAAAATATTCAATATCCACTGTCCCACTAAGGAGAATCTGAAATGCAGCCCGAAATATAACATGCTACTATATGCATATGAAATACAATTTGTACAGACAGGTGCCACAGAAGGGGTCTGATGTGAGGCTGAGGGTGACTCTCCTGTTGAGTCATGCGGTTCAGAAAGGGTCCCCTTGCTTTCTAAGCTCCTTCTCAGAGAGGACCCTAGATGTGGCTTGGCCCAGTCACAGTCCCAGACTCAGTCAATGGTCTACATCTATAACCATGTATCAGAGCAAACGTTTGCCTGCCATAATACACGAACGACTTTCACTGTGACAATGACAGTTTTCCAACTAATAGAAAGTTTATTAAAGTGACAGATATAAAGAGTTCAGCATTGCTGATAAATGCACATACTGCAACAGCACTAATATATGACTATGATGATAATTAAAATGCTAGCAAAATACTATGCCAGGTATTCTCACCAAAAGAGTGAAATCACAACTACTTACCAAGAAATCATCCCTGCCTTGGGTAGAGAAAGAGCACAGCTGCTTAACTGCCTCCTTAGGGTCTTTAATTTCTTCTCTCTCCCATATTAAGAAGAAATCTTTAAGATGATGAATTTAAGATGATGAAGAGAAACTGCTGCACAAAAACAGCAGCGGAGAGAGTGAGAATACGCAAAACAGCTCTGCAGACACCAATCTCACTGAAGGAGCAGGGGGAGATGCTTCAGCTGACAGAGCAGAGATTTCCCTACAGCCCCTGGTAAAAACCATGGTGATGTTAATGGTGGAGAAGATATCCACCTGCAGCCCATGGAGGATCCCAAATCAGAGCAAGTGCCATGAGTTCTCAAATATGATGGATAGGGCCTTAGTCACTTCATCCACCAGTTCCCTCAGGACCCACAGATGCATCTCATCAGATCCCATGGACTTGTGCACCTTCAGGTTCTTTATATGGTTTCAAACCTGATCTTTTCCTACAGTGCTCTGTGTTCTCCCAGTCCCTCCTGCAACTTAGGCAATGAGACCTTGCTGGTGAGGAAATGAGGCATAGAAGTCACTGAGTACCTCGGGCTTTCAGGTCTCCCATTTCCTTCCAGAAGAGGACCACATTTTCCCAAGCCTTCCATTTATCACAAACATACCTACAGAAGCTTTTCCTGTTGCCCTTAAATCTGGCCAGATTTAATTCCATTAGGGCTTTAGCTTTCCTAACCTGATCAATGGCTGCTTTGACACTTTCTGTGTATTGCTCCCTGGCTACCCGTACTTGCCTCCACCCTCTCTATGCTTCCTCCTTGTGTTTGAGTTTGCCCAGGAGCTTCGTGCTCATCCATGTAGGTCTCCTGGCACTTTTGCCTGACTTCCTCTTTGTTGGAATATATCACTCCTGAGCTTGGAGGAGGTGATCCTTGAATACTAGCCAGCTGTCTTGGGCCCCTCTTTCCTTCAGGACTCTGCCCCGTGGTATTCAACTAAACAGATCCCTGAAGAGGCCCTGCTCTCCTGAAGTCCAGGGTAGTGAGCTTGCTGTGCACCCTCCTTGCTGCCCTGAGGATCTTGAACTCTACTGTTTCATGGTCACCGAATCCAAGGCTTCCCTTGAGCTTTACATTTCCCACCAGCCCCTCCTTGTTGGTGAGAAGGTGGCACCTCTTTAAGATGATGAAAAGAAATTGTCTCATCTATCACTTGGACAAGGACATTATGATCAATGCATTCCAGGAGCCTCCTGGATTGTTTACACCCTGCTATATTGCACCTCCAAGAGATACTGGGAGTGATTTAAATTCCTCATGAGGACCAGGGCTTAAGAACCTAAGGCTGCTTCTACCCTTCTATGGAGGGCATAATTCACTTGGGTCTTCCTGGTCAGGTCGTCTGTAGCACACTCCCACTACAGCATCACCTGTCCCTACCCTCCATTTAATCCTGACCCATAAGCTCTTGGGTCAGTTCCTCATCCATCTCCAAACTTTAAAAACAAGATCTGTCTGCACACTGCACAATATTTTTTCCAATATAGAACAAGTATGTATCTGTAGGAACAGTCTGATATAGAACATCTTAATTCTGATAAGACAGAAATGCGGAAATAGGATAACTAATGAAACAATAATCCCCAAGAAATTGGCTATTACCACCATTTAAGCCTATTTTTAGTTCATTATTTGAGCTGGTTAACTCTAATAAATTCAGTTAATTTTCTTAATTGTCTATTTTTAAATTATAATTTTAGCAAACTACTGAGCTGGCAAAGACATATCTATTCAGATCAATTTCTTTAGTTGAAGTTACTGCCAAGTGATTTTACCATCTGGACATTTACCTCTCTATCAAATGAGTCACCCACCACCAAAATACTTAATTAGCATCATATGAAGAGTTTATTGAAGAGAAAAACAAATAAGCAAGATATGAGCTGTAAGCCCCATTTTCAGAAGGCACTCTTCATCTTGCTTCAAAGTTCAGTGACTTAGCTTAAGTAGGGTAGTTAAATATACCACATATGACCTTTGAGCTGTGCCACAGAAACTAATAAACTTCAGTTCTTAAAACACACCTACAGACTTCTCTAACTTAGCTGGACTCATAATAGAACTTCTGAAGACTCCATTAGCTCCCTTACCCAAAAGCCAGCCATGAAGCTTCACAACTCAGCCAGTTAAACACAACAGGTCATTTTAACTGCTTTCAGATTCATAACACTCCAAACCATATTGCTTGTTTATTTAGGCCAATATGCATGACTTTCTGTTGAGTGAATAAAGCCCTCCCAATTTTCTGCTGACAGTGGTTTTGGAGTGCAGCACCTACCAGAATTTCAGAAGAGACAGAGTAGGGCTATAAAAACCACATTTTCCAGCCATGGTAGAGTGAACCTGCCCGTAAACAACTGGCTTCCCCAGCACCAGCAAAGCTTTTTCTATTAATTAACATATCAAAATGTATTCTAGGTGATGAAGTATATAATCTTTCCTTCCCAGCCTAAGAACTGAGGAAGATTAAAATTAGTTTTATTCACATTTATACACTTCATAAATACCATCTACAGCAAAGAGTAAAATAGGTTTGAGAGACAATTGTATGGATGATTTCAGTATGCATAATAAATATAAGGATATAATACAGTTCAATTTTCAATACTTTACAGCAGAAGCTAAACATGGAGTTCAGAAATATATTTTCCCAAGATCATTAACTCCCTAGTTTGGGGTGGTTTGAAAATACCAATTATTATAGATGCCCCCAAGACAAAACAGGTCAGTGTGCCACTAGCTTGACAAGACAGCTAGATATGCTCCTAGCTTAAATCTAGCAGTGTGACCTTAAACAGGAGGGGACTTGCCATCTTTTCTTTCTCCCTCTGCCTGGGGTTGAAAGGAGGGAAGGTATTATTGATGAGGATTTTTTGAGAGAAGCCTGTTTCAGTCAAGTTTCAGTCCAACCACTGTTGCTACCTTTGTTAGCACTCCAGTAAATAGAAATTGCTGATCTCATTTACAAGTGACTTTTCCAGATGGTGGAGGAGGACACTGTCAGCACAGTGACAGAGGAAGATTGAATTGTTACAGCCACAGCTACACCAGCATCAAGATAAAGGGGTCATCACCAAATCCCACTGAGTTGACTGTGTACTAGTACTTGTCACCACAAGTAAATGCAGGTCTGGATCGTTCAATGTGACACTGTCTAAGCCATCTATTAATTCTCTGCATGATTTACAGTACATGGCTGTTACCAGTAATAACCAAGCTTCACAAATACTGCTGAAAGCCAGATTAGCATTTTCTGTATTTACAAACAGTAACAGTGAAATTACCTTTTTTTCCCCAAGCATTTTTACTCAGGTAAGACCCTGAGACAACATTAAAGACAAAAGATTAATAGAAGTAATTATTAATAATGGGATATAAAAATTTTAAAGGCAGCCTTCTGATCCACATAATATAGCAGTCATTAATAGATAGGATTACAATAGCTAGCTTAATTAGTTATCATTTTTAATGAGATTATTTTTTGGACTTGAGATAAGAGATAAATTAAAACACTCAAAAGGTGAGTTCTGTCTTTCACTATCGTCATCTGCTCTGAGTAGGAATATCATAGAATCATAGAATCATAGAATTGTAGGGGTTGGAAGGGACCTCGAGAGATCATCGGGTCCAACCCCCTGCCAAAGCAGGCTCCCTAGGACATTTCACTGAGATAGGCATCCAGACGGGTCTTGAATATCTCCAGAGAAGGAGACTCCACCACCTCCCTGGGCAGCCTATTCCAGGGCTCTGTCACCCTCACTGTGAAAAAGTTTCTCCGCATGTTGGTGCGGAACTTCCTATGCTCCAACTTGCAGCCATTGCCCCTTGTCCTGTCTCCACAGACCACTGAAAAGGGGCTGGCTGATTACCCCTGCATCCCTTGCTTAAGATAATTGTAAACATTAATTAGGTCCCCCCTTAGTCTTCTCTTCTCAAGGCTGAACAGTCCCAATCTTCTCAGCCTTTCCTCATAGGGGAGATGCTCCAGGCCCTTTATCATCTTCGTAGCCCTTCTCTGGACTCTCTCCAGGAGATCCCTGTCCTTTTTATACCAGGGAGCCCAGAACTGGACACAATACTCCAGGTGGGGCCTGACCAGGGCAGAGTAGAGCGGGAGGATCACCTCCCTTGACCTGCTGGCTACACTCCTCCGGATGCACCCCAGGATCCCATTGGCTCTCTTAGCCACCGAGGCACACTGCTGGCTAGTTGTGATGGCTATGAGACACTGTGGCTAGTTGTGATGTTTAACCTGAAATTTCAAGATACTTTATCCTTTTTTTCCTCTAATTATTATATATTTAAAATAGACAATATTACATATTTTCAAGCCAGAACTGAGGAGACCTTAGAGCTGTAAAACAAGTAAAAGCTCTGGACATGGATGCTGAAATCATTGGGGAATTACTTCACCCTTCGCACTCCTCACTGATCATGGAGAGAGCCCAAACCTGATATCCTGAGATATGGTGAGTCTTCTCTCCATGCTTCTACTGCTTCCTCATGCCTAGACCATGAGGACCCAGAGCTAGGGCTACAAGGGGACCTGCCACAGAGGCAGGAGCCGGGATTCCTGCTCATAGCCAAATTCTGTGGTTTCTGAGAGCCCTGTGGTGCTGAGGGACAAGTCCCAGATCAGGAAGGTTCTGATAACGAGAAATGAGAAAAAAACCAACATATCAGGCTACGTCAGAACATCTGCCAATACACCTCTCCTGTCATATTTTTCATCGCAAATTCAACAAATTCTTGTTTTTCTATGAAACCTGAATCTAACTTCTTGCTAAAAACCTTAAACAGTGAAAAATTCTTAAGTCAGTCAATAGGCAAACTTATTTAAAAAAAAAATGCATTCAGAAAAGATCAACAGAATGACAATGAAAACCGGAAATTCCTGAGTCAATTGAATAGGCACAAAAAGAATATGGACAGGATACACTTGGAGTTAGAAGCAGACTCACCTGGTTCCTGCCACTGCCTCAGGGACAAAAAGCTCTGGGACCATGTTGCAGCCATCATCACAGCTGGCAGAGGGCATGGAAGTATTCCAGATCTACACAGTACAGACCTGGAAGCTACAGGGTTGAGTCTAGAAGGAAAACCCAAACTCACTGCCTGTAGAGAAGCTACTTCGTCAGAAGGTGAACTAATTTTACTGGAAAGTAAATTGAATATGAAAAGAAACATCCTGGAGTTTTGAACACACAATGGGAGTCTACTGTGAAAATATTTGTTATGGTCCCTGCACTAGTGTAAGAGAAATACAATGTTGAAAGCATCACACCACCTGGGAACGTCAGTCAGGACTATACTTCAAGTTTAATTTTAGCCTTCCTGTACCACTCAAGTGCCCGTGCTTTCTGGCTTAAAAATCAATCTGAAAGAATGATTTCACATCAGTGTCCAAAACTGTAAGATTCACATTAAAAGTCAGATGATAATTTCATCCAGAGGGATTTGGTTCACACCACCATTCAATATTATACTATTGAATTTATTCTCTTTCTCTGTTTTCTTTTCTGATGAGTATCTACATGTCTGGATCCCAGTCAGAACCGTGCATTTTCATACAGGATTCATCACTATAGTAACCAAGCACAAACCATCAAGTGTGAGGGGTTTTCTGTTTCCCTCTTTTTTCTTTTTTTCTTTTAAACTGACAGTGAAGTGAGACACAGAGAGATGGCTGAGATTCTCAGAATCTTCCACAGAGTTCTAGTGACATTTGAGTTTATAAGCCCTCCAGAATCCATCAGAAATCCCTGCACAAATAGAATCACATAGCAAGTCTCTGCAGAGCTTTAAGCCCATGACTACAACAGCAGTAAATGTTGTTCCTAATAACTTTATTAATAGGAAGCACAGAGTAGATAAAAGGTTGTGCTCCAGGATTTTGTAGCCTCATGTTCCAGATGAAAACATAGATAATTTTGAGATAAGACACAAAAACATATCAAGGACCATCGATCACTGGTTAAACAGGGATAATAAATAAAGAGCCTGAGCCCAACAATTTGAGTAAAAGCCAGGGGTAAACATTGCTCATCCTTTGTAATCATTTTGAGGAAACATTTTAAGCAAAACAGTAGATTTTTCTCCCTCACAAAAATATTCGTAAACGTGATGGTCCTCAAAACCAAGCCACTGAAAACAGTATTGAAGAAGAGGTATTAACTGGAAAAATCATATTTCTATATATAACTATAAATAAATGTATAATAAAAGATTCATGAAGGTCCTAGACTGCCCTGCAAAGCAGTTGTCTGTCTTAAAATTACAACAGAAAAATTTTATCATGTATTTATATTTATCCATCAGATCAGCGATGTTCCTTATGTGGATTCTGTTGTTTCTAAAACACCAACAGATATAAAAAAATGAAATTATTGTGTAATATACAATATAACAAACATATCTCACTTCATTTACTTACTAATCTTCCTAAGAACACACATTGCACTGACGCATTCGAGCCAGTATCAGAAACATGCTGCAACCAGATACAAACTCTAACTGGTATGCAGCTCTAGGAACATTTGACATAACGTGGTCCAAGAACTAAAGGACCAAAGCTATGCTTCGCAAAAACATCTCCCCAGGTCTGAATCATTCAGATCAAATATTAAAAATAGCATAGTCAACAACTGTATCAGCTGGCATCATTCGTGCAGAGGTGTTAAGACATGACATTTGAATGACCATAAGAAGTAAGCTTCAACTTGAACCAAAGTGAAATTAAACCTGCTGACACAATTATTAAACACTAAAGTTTAAATACAAGTGTCAAATTGGTTAATCCCATTATTCAAATTCCACCCTTTAATTAGAATGTTTTCTTCCCAGAACCTTACCAGTACAGGAGAAAACTGTAATAGGGTAGAGGAAGACAGAGTTATTCCTGCAAACAAGTAAAATCAAAACAAGATGACTGGGTTAGCAGAAAGACTCAGGAATAGAGATAGAGCTGTTCAAGTTCAGTTAACCTAGGCCATTCTTTTACCAAGCAACAACATATTTCAAGAACCTCGTTACTACTGACTCGCTTTCATTACTTTTGCTAGATCTAGTTGCTGCAAGCAAGCAGCTATCCACATCCTGAAAAAATCATCATATGTGACACGAGATCCTGCTTACAGGAATGAAATCTCAACTGGGATGACAAGACACAGCAACAATAGGACATACAGAGGTCTAATGAAATGGCAGCATGGCAGCACAGTGACAGCACAGTTTGTTCACAGCCTACAGGTTTGCATTTAAGGAGTTGCTATAGAAATGCAGAGATAGTGTCAGTCTCCTACATTCAAGTCAAGTACTTTTCGCTCTCAATTCTCATGGATTTTTACAAATGGTATAATATTTTAAATGCACAAGCTAGCAACAAGAATTATTATACCAAAAATCTATTTAAGGTTAGTTGCATCTTGTGAATTACCAAAAAAAAGAAAAAAGAGAGAGAAATGAGGGACAACTGAGGGAAAATGCACTGTTACTGATTTATTAAAGTTGAGCATGAAGTGAGCATTCAGTCTAGTCCAATTTCCTGTCTGTCACCAATTTGCCTTTACACTGAGCTCATTAATTTGCATTTAATGAAAGTTTAACTCGTATTTGGCTAAAGCATATTTTCTAAAAGTAATATAAATTACATCAAAAGAGGAGAAAATACACCTTCCATGACAGTTTATTCCAGCAGTTAATCATGTTAAAAAGTACCCATTTCTAATTTAAATTTGGCTGGCCTCAGCTTTCTAGGATAATTATCTCCTTTTATCTCCTTATGAAAGGAGAAAACAGTTGTTCCCTTCCCCAGCTTGACTAGAAAGCCCTACAGTATATTTTAACGAGGCATTTCTAGTTA
Source organism: Hypotaenidia okinawae (assembly GCA_027925045.1). Taxonomy (NCBI): domain Eukaryota; kingdom Metazoa; phylum Chordata; class Aves; order Gruiformes; family Rallidae; genus Hypotaenidia; species Hypotaenidia okinawae. The sequence continues at coordinate 12,821,392 of BSDF01000006.1, forward strand.
GAAGATAGTGCACAATTAGCTTTGCCCTTCCTAATGAAAATTTCTGAGAATCAACACTGGTTTGACTAACCAGAAAGATACAAATGATGAAAAATTAATGAAATGATGAAAAGAATGCTTAAAGACTGAAAATACACCAAAAACTCACATAAGAAATAAATACATAGGTTGGGGTATAGAGAAGGACAGAACAGCTATAGGTACAAAACAACTGTAAAGCTGAATTATCAACCCAAGGACCAAACCATAAGGGTATAGAAGTCTGTCACACACACAACCACGCACAAAAGTCTATGTTCTATCATAAGTTTGCTACCTTGTATTTGTGGAATAGAAAGCACTGCTATCTGTGGAATTAAAAACAAACAAAAAGCTTATTTTCTGTAGTGGCATCTTGGGAAAACAAACTTCACTCAGCACCAGGATATGTAGCAAGAAGAAATTAATGAAAACATTGGCTCCATTAACAGCCACACTCTTCTTGTAAATAAGAGAACTGCACAAGAAAATCTTTTTCTCAAGCACAGAAAATGTCAGATTAACTCCACCACCCTCCCAAAGAGAGCACCTTACTAATGAGGATAGATCTAATTTCTGTCCACAGTGACAGCTGTCTTACAAGCAGATTCACCGATTCTCGATAACATTTTTCAAACTAGTTTCCGTAGCAACTGCCACCTCAGACTACTGTCCCTAAAGCACAAAATATCTGATAAAATAATAATAATAGCAACAACAACAACAACAGCACTATCTACTTTCACAATGTCTATCAAGAGAGTAGGTTAGATTTTTGCTGGGAAACAAGGTTGATTCTTACAGTGGGGATTCAATCTATTGCAAACACATTATAATATATTTTTTATTATTTTGTTTTGTGAGATGGAAATTACAAGTATACAACCCTCTAGAAAATTAAATCAGGGTGAACTGTCCTTTTATTCAAACCATTTGCTACCATAGCAATAATGAATTTCAGGAAGGAAAGCAGAGAAACATATAAAAGAGAAAAAAAGGAAACACAGCAAGAACAATCAAATAAGCTATAATTTTCACTTGTTGTTCAGGTTCTGTCCATTAGGAATTGATTTAGGCAGTCCTCCTGACAGGTGTTGAAAGAACTGGGAAAACCTGTTAACTTTTCAAGTAAGCAATGCCCACTATCAAGATCAGTGACATCTATTCTTTCTTCAGCAGCGGTGATAAAGGAGTGCAGTATTTCCTGGCTCTCAGAAAATACCAAGAGAGTTGTAAAAACAGATTCACTGCTACTACTACTTCAACAGAGCATATGATTTTAACTATTACATCCAGCATAAAGCCTAGCAAAAATACCACTGTATGATACCATAATAGTACCTTATACTCTTATAACCTCTCCCTATTCCCTCATGGATTATGCATGACCCATATATGCTTCATGACTGTAAAACTGCTGAAAGCCTATGCAAGTCTTCTCTTAGAGAGATTAAACACGTATTCACAGATGTCTGGTAATGCACCCATTCCAGCATGCAGGTATTCCTGAGTTATTCCAAACAGTCTGATAAGGAATTATTCAGCACACCCCTCCTTAATATCTGAAAATTGATTATTGAACCAAAAATAGTATTTTCAGGTACAGTCTCAGGATAGCGTTCACATAGGTAGACCAGTAATAATGAGAATAGGTGCTTTTACACAGAGACTTGAATATCATAATTCAGCAAACAGCCTCTCACACACACACTTTTTAATACAACACAGCATAAATCAACAAGTATTTGACAATAAGTGTAGTTTGCCTTAAAGCTATAGAATCAGAGACCAGGTTTGTCTTTAGGGCCACCTCATACTTTTAGCCAATACAAAGAAGTCAAACAGTTACTATGATTCTGGAATACCTAAACTATTAAGTGTGGAAGTGATCCTAGTAATACACAGTACTGGTTTAGCACGGCTGGTATTCAACCTTCCAGAAAAATTAGTGAGTTCTGAAAGTTAAAGAACCACCAAAAGAAGACCTAGCAACTGAAAAATACATCTTATAATGCAATGACAGAGATCATTTGATCCAAAAACAAGCTGAGAAGTCATTTCATGTGTTCCACAGACAGACCTGTGCAGCAGGAGTCACGTGGCCATTTTCTGTTCTTGCTAGCAAAGCCTAAGTGAAAAATTAAGTCCTGAAACAAAATAGATTTTTCTACAAATGGGGGAGATAACGCTGAAATGATCTAAGAGCTGAAGGAAGCGACTCCCACCATTTCCTGTCCCCAGAATTTAGGGACTTCACTATCACACTGTGAATATGCTTTCTGGGAAAACTTGCAGTTGGTTTTTGAGATATAAAAATACCTGGGCAGAAGAGTCTCTTCCATGCCCATGATTTGTAAATCCATTAAGTTCCTTGATCATCATTCTTTACAGTTGTGCACACTGCCCAGGCCACATTCACACTAGCTTTGCATTCAGGTATCACTACCTTTCCCACAGTTCATTTGAGACTTTTGGGCATATTTGTGTGCGACCCAGCTCTGAACACCTAATGAAATCATTCAGTTATATATCCAAATATTAAGCTAGTCATAAGATTTGGTAAGATGACACCAGCAAGAAAAACTATGTCTTTGTTTTTTCCCCACCTTTGTTTTATTTGTTTTGGAATATGAATTGTAAGTTAATCAATGTAACAGCAAAGCCTTGCCCAGTAGTGATACCATGTTCTCTCCTTGTCTCACAAAACACGTTAGCCACACAATAACATGACAGTCTTTGGGAAACCAAAGCTAGTGGCTTCTCCAAAGGATTATCTGGACAAAACGTAATAGTCAAAAAGCAGTTAGAATAGTACAGTTTGTGATGCAAGTCCTTAAGTACTAACACACTATGCATTTCTAAAAAGACAACACAAAGAATAAAATACAGCATTATAAATTCTCTACGAGGAAAGCCTTGCTTCTTAATCAGGTGCAGAGAAGAAAGCTAGAAAATTAGAGCGTGCCATGGTGAAGGGTGGCAGTGAGGGAGGTACAATCTGAGGGAGTAATCTGGCAAACCCAGAACAACACCCTGTACGTACTCCTGCACATAATGTCCCATTAAAAATTCAGAGGATCAAATTTGCATGTGCAGCCAAGGCAGCAGCAATAAATGGGCACTACAGTGATGCTGTTCCTTAGGAAAGTGTGAGCATGTTTAAGAGCAGAATGCTGCAGCTGGCAGACCACTGCATCAGCGTGTCGCTTGCTTTTAGCTGCATTTTGTTTCAACAGGATGCAACTATCCGTTTGCAGCACTCTGTGCCAAACCAGGAGGCTAAGCCTAAGTGATGTCTCCAGCATAACTGCTTCCACAGAGTGGTACATACTGTCCTGAGATTCTTCATATTCCTTCTCCATCACTAACAGTAATATGGATGCATATTTGCAGGCAGAGATACACAATATACATGAGCTGCACTTTAACATACATATTGTTTATAGTGGGTCTTCTCATGCTGGTGTATATTTTCTCTCATGGAGACTGCATCAGCTCCCCAAGTTACATCTCTGCAAGGTTAACATTGCCATCTGTGGAGTCTGAGAATAGGTTGAAGTTCCTAATCTCTCTCCCCCCGTTTTCTGTCCCCCAATTACTGTGAGAGAAAGAGAAAGGACAAGGGACAGAGATTACAAGAAACAGGCTCTTTAAAGGATTGACTTTCCAGACATTCACCAGTCTCTTTGTAGGAGAACAGCAGCAGTGTCTGGATACTCATTTGCTCTTTCTCTACCACCAATTTGTTATGAAACATTGGATAAGTCATTTACATCCCTGTAACTCTTTTTCTATTGTCTCCAAAACTCAATACTAAATCTTACTTTAACGATAATATCAAATGTTAACACTAAATTCATGCTAATATTAGTGCTTATATTAAAGCTAATATCAACACTTCCCTAACAAGCATTGACAGATCTTCTGTGAAGGGTGTTTTAGTTCAAAATTATTCAGGCACAAATCTTTGGTCTAAAATAGGCCCTATTTGCAACAAATGCAGGCTTATCCCTTTGAATTTTTTTATTTTCTTTTTTGTGCTTGAACAGCTTATTTCCTTAATAAGACAAACTTCACTCTACAATGCTGGTTTTTTATAGTTCAGATACATTAAGAGGACACTAAAATTCCAGTAGAGCCATTTTATTACATTTTATACTAAAGCAAAAAACAGTTCCAAGATCACTGTTGTTATTACTTCTGGAATAGATTAATTATCTCAGATGTCCCATCAACTACAGGAGAATTTTATTGCTTTGTTTCTTTTAAAGGAAGACAGTTACAAAAAATGTTCTAATGCAGCTTATGAGACTGGATTTTATTTTAAAGCTCCTTTGGAAGGAATTCCAACTAAGAGGGGACACTGGTGACAGTTGTGTTTGTTATTTCAACTGGAAGACATGCATAGTTGCTACATGCAGTTCATGTTATCCCAACTGTACCAAGAGTGTGAGGATGCCTCTGGCAGGAGAGAAAGTCCTCTTGCTCTCCGCTGCTGCAGAGTGAGCAGGGGTGGGGGGAAAGAGGAGGAAGAGCAAAATTCCAGCTGCACTTGCTTACATAAGAGCTCCCTGTTCAACAGCCTTGGAAACAGCCACAGCACCAAGTTCAGAGGAAGCCTGCATGGTGCCAAGTTGGCACCTGCTTGGGGAAGAAAGGAAGCTGCCAGGAGGAGGAGGAGGGGGAAGGGGGACTAGAAAGAAAGAGTGAGTGGTGAAGAAAGAAGTTAAATATGTAAAGTAAGTATGGATAATGGACATTAAGTGCTGCTTTTGCCCTAAAACTACAGTTTGACAGGAAAACCTAGGTTAAATTAGCAGAGAAAATACCATCTCAGGTATTGGTCTTGCTAAAGGATACAAGCTGAACAAAGCACAACTTGGTGGACTGCTACACTAGGCAGATGGAAGGTTAAATTAAATTAGAGGAAGCCATGCCAAAGATGCAGAACATGGTTTTCTCCACCACATAAAAGAAAGTAATTTCACTGTCAGATTTATCTTTGGTATAGGTATAAAATAGAATTAAAACTCTTCCTATTTATTAAAAAAACCCTCACAGAGTAAGATGTCTTCCCTAGTGCCCTAAACCAATTCAAGCGCTGTAATTGCAATTTTTCTACTGAAAATTCACCAGTGATTACATGGATGTAGACGACTACTGCTTCTGCAGTCTCTGAGGTAGCTCATATTATGAGAGCCCTATTCACAACGGTGTTCTCTCTGGTAGCCAAAAGCTTGGTATTTATAACCATTAAAATTAAAAGTGTTTGAGCATTACAGCACTCACACAGGTTCACTTACTCATACACATAACGTTACTTGAGCTAACTGAATGCTACACACTTTCTAAATAACGTAAATCCCAAACCACTGTTATCAAAATTAATTACCTGGAACAAATCATCTCTAGGACAGAATAGGACAGGACAGTATTCTAACAGGGTCAGCAGAAAATCCCAGTGTCAAAGTACGCCTCTAAACTTTGGCAACCCCTAACAAAGCAAATTTCAAAATATCTGAGTCTGTATTCTACATATTTGGCAATCATAATAGTTTAGCCAGTGTGATCACTTGGAGAGTTTGTTTTCGCTGGATTTTTAGCACTAACCACAACCTTGAAGCAAAAGAGAAACTTCTGATCTTTGACAGGTACAGGCACAAAGTACTATTTTTAAAGTAGGAAATAAAATGTGTCCTTTGGTCATTTTATTCTGTCCCACAAGACGTCTTTTCCATTACTTCACTGGAGTTTCCTAAATACTCTTTCTCCTTGGAGGCCTGTAGCTGCCTGTTACAGCTACGAATAAAATTGTTAATATAGATTCTAGTTTAAAAAAAAAATCAACCTAGGTAATAGAAAATTTCTCAGGGGAGTTATTTAAAGATGGTACCCTGATCTTTCTCATTTTGAGATGAGACCAGAACAAGCATTAAATGGCCCTGCAACAGAGATGCTTATGGCAACTGCGTACTTCCTACTGCCCCACTGGCACCTACCAGTCAAGATAAAAAGCATCTGCATTTAGCTGGAGCTGGTGAAGGCCAGGTGGCACAGTGTCCAGCATGGCTGGTGTAATGCACTACGTACATGTTCAAGCTCAGCATTTTAAGTGGAATATAAAGTCGACATCTTCATACAACTTTTTTCTTTTAATTGTTAATTGTAACTTTGGAAACAGCAACACTTTTAGAACAGGTTTTGTACACAGAAGAGGGCTGTGTAGCCTCAGACTAATTTTTAAATCCCCAAAGAATACATAAAAACCTAATATACATCTATGTCCCAAGACAACAAATATTACTCAATTTGGAAAAATATTATAGGAAGTTTAGGAGAATAAGAAAGGAAAGGATAACATTTCATATGAGAAAATAATTCAAAATTACATAAGAAAAATACACTGAGTAAATACTATTGAGTAAATACCTATTTGCTTAAATTGATCTCTTTGCTTACTTTCATTAAAACATTTAGTAATTAATGGTCCTGCTATACTTGTGTGCAAACAATTTGGTACAAAAGAGTATCTGAAATGTAGCTTATTATCAAAGGCCATTAATTTGGGATACCCATTTCTAATGTCATTACAAATGAAAAGACAGTATCCCACCACCCATAAGATTGTCTTGTCCTCTGGAGTTCTCCTGGGTCTGAAGTTTCTCTCCAAAATTTTTCCCTGTAGCTGTCATTCATAGAAAAATTTAATGGAAATTAATAAATTTCTTTGGAAGGGTATAGTGTCAAATAATATTTTTAAATCTGTTTTATGGGAAAATTGCATAATAGTTTTATTCACTTTTTAAATAGCTCCATCAGCCTTCTTGTTCATTGTTAATCACCTCTAGAACTACAGAAATAATCCCTAACTATCCCTAACTCCTGATCATATTAAAAAAATGAAATTGTTATATTTAGATTTACATTTGCAAAAAACGGACAATTTAATGTACATATGTTGGCTTTCAGGAAAGTAGAATCAAACTTTCTCTGACATAACTGAGACTGAAATTTTTAATATTCCTTGGTACATTTAAGAAGCATGACTGCTGTACCCTCTGCTTTATCCTATACCCTTTACCCACACCAACTCCAGAGGAGCTTTCCTATTCACTGACCTGCTTGGGAAGTAATTTTTTTTTCCCCATTGCATTTTTTTTCTCTAACACCTTAGTTTCCTTATCTCATTCACTGTGCAGCCAAAGCAAGCAGTTGGACTTAACGTAAAAGGACAGTAAAGAAAAAAAACAAAGAATGGGGACTAGGAAAGTGATGGTAGAAAAAGACACAGCCATTAAATATGTTGCACATAACTTTGAAACCAATCAACTGAAGTATTAGCTACTTGGAGCATTCAACTTCTCTCTCTCATCACTTGAGAGTTATCAGTAGAGCAGTGAAACACAGAAAAATCACCTAATGAATCACTGCATAATCTAGTTTAGAAAAAAAAATTCTGCCTGAGTAGAAAAAAAAAAGGCTCTTCATGAGAAAACAGGACATATCAAAGTAGATTAGGGAGTATAAATGCAGTATGGAATCACTGCTGCTGAGGTGGATGACCTAGTGGGAGAGAAGAAAGCAGAAGTGGAGTTTGGTACTGTCCTCATCTCCCAGGCTGTGATATAATTTCATAGCAACAGTGTAAACCACTACTTTGAAATGGTGGGAGGAAAGGTCCCTCAGTTTTCTAGAGGGAAAGGAGGTGGGAAGGAAGGGACACTCCATTCAGGTTCCAGAATTGCACAATTCAAATTACCTGGTTTTGAGGGTCAATCTTTGTTCCATGCTTAAGCACAGGGAAACTCAGATTTGTTGTGACAACATTTCATTGCTTTCAACTATAAAAAAGTCAAAATGAATATATCTACTAAACCTGACATGGTTGAACACGGGAGCCAATCTGTTTTCAATTCTGCAATAATTTATTGCTCCTATTTTATTAAACCAAAAGACAGAACAAGCTTAAAATGCACTAAACTTAAAAGCCTGACTTTATGATGCAAATGTCAGTCTTCACAGTTCAGTAAGCTCTTTTAAATGTTATAAGACTTGTCTACATTACCTCAGCTGACAGGTTTTTTTTATAGTTCTTTTTTCAGTGTGTACCAGGGTCCCTGCTTCTACCACCCACAGCCACGCTGATCCAAATGTTGTCTGAAGTTGGGCACATTGGCTTCATGAGAAGCTAGCACTCAGCAGGTTGACACACAGCAGCCATCGTGTACCATGCAGCTCAGAGGAGACATCCTTCACAGCTCTCTTGGAGAACATTTTACTCCACAAACATCAAGCAGATACATACATATGTACCAGATATAATGAAGTATCTACTTTCTACGTCAGAGAGTCACATAATTGTAGGGGCTGGAAAGGACCTCAGGAGATCAAGGCATAATAACTCAACTGCTCTGTGTATTTGTATTCTATCTGGGAACTAAGGCAACATGAATTACATCACCTTCCTCATTCTTCTTTTCATTAGCTGAGGGAAAAAATCCTCATACATAGATTAACTTATCTGATATTACACTGGCTCAAAACAAGCAAGCTAATGAACTAGTCATTGCTTGAAAAAAATTTAAATTACTAAGAGAATATATATAAACAACGAAAAAATGAATTATTCAAAGCTAGTGAGTCATATAAGCCAAATACTGTTTTTCAGAGACACCGTCAGAAGAACTAAGAGCCATAAAAACTTCAAGCAGACACATAAAACCAGGTATTGGGTAAGGAAAAAAGTAAAAAACAAACCAGCCCCACTAAATACTGCTAATCCCTGTGAGAAGGTATGTAAAGCAACTCCTAATAAGTTAGCAATGCTTCCAGTTTCAGCCAAGCCAGACCACTTCAACCCTTGCAACATACCAAGACTTGCTCAAGCAGGGATGGTTGCTGCAGTAGGGATAGGTGGGTCTGTGTCCATCACAGCTTTTACACCTGCAGCTCTTTCTATCTTTTATTCCCCTCCTGCACCAAGCACAGCCAACACGGGCACCAGCCCCAAGCACAGCCCCGCAGCAATACCAGAGGAAGCAGCATGGTTGTGAGGTAGACCCTGCACCTACGCAGCATCCTCACATGGGGGATCCCAACCAGCAAAACCACAGTACAGCTGTCACTGCCAACTACATCTCATTTCTATAAGGGTGCAGACTCAAACCTTCTAGCAGGAATTTTTCTCCTGGGTTAAGTTTTACCAAGCCCTTACATTTCAAACACATGATGTGGCCGTATTTCCACTCCTAAACAATAGCTTCAAACCCATTCTTTCTTTTTCTAATTTACAGCCATCCAACCGTAAAAAGAAACAGAATTCAAGTGCCCCATTTAACCTGAAAGTTTCTCACCTCCAAACATCTGCCAAGATTTCCAAATAATTAATGCATGTTTATCACTTTTGAAGGTACATTAAAAAGCCCCACAAAAATTATATGTAATTATCACGTTGCTAGGATTACTTGTTACCATTTTTTACTTTATCAGAATGCTCTAAGTAATCCAGAAAGCCTAACAACTGACAAACTCGTAGGTGAAAAGCCATAACTCTTATTCTTTGACAAAGTCCAGAATTTTAAATTACATCTTCATTTTCCATCAGGATAACTCTTTACTTAGAGACAGGACATTTAATAACACTGCCAGAAATGCCAAGACAAAGATCTTGGCATCAAAGTGAAGAGTTTACAATTCCCAAGCAATGCTACCCATGTCAGGCTGATTTCAGACTGTATTGAGTCTGCTTGTGAATGCTCTACTGCCCTGTAACTTGTTCCCTTTTTCTGGGCATCCTGCCTTTGAACCATTTCTTCTGTAACATGACACAGTGGTTCATCCAATGGTTAAACCAGCACGTGTAGTCCAGTTAGAGTCTAGAGCATGTACGTACTCCTTTAAGGCACCCTAGCAGTTTAGAGGAAACAAATGAACTGACTCAGCTGATTCAATTTAATTTGAAGGTTATGATTCAGGTCTACTGTACCCATAATTGCTTTCATTTTTTCTCTATAAAGGGAAGGAGGAGGAGGAAAGGAATCTTCCTATGCTATTTCCAATATACATGGAAACAGAAGTTACCAAATCATCTATGGAAGCTTCCTGCTAGAAAAGCTAGTAAGCAATTCAACACATTCATTCAATAGCTTAACTTATGCGTTCAATATCTGGGAAGCCATGGATATTATAAGAGGAATCTTGTGCAGCACATGAAACTGAAGTGTGCTGAGGTGAACAGTTGAAACATATAGTTTAAGTTAAGATAAATACGATCATGTTCAAAGGGGCAAGTGGCTAAGACAAATAACATGCAAACATTCAAATTAGGTGAAGTGCTGCCTAAGTTTCTGAGCACCATATTCTCATGGAGAGCATAAGTTCAGAGCGTCTAACATATATTTTCTACTGTATGCAATCACGCATTTTTTTGGAAGTAGATCAGTGGAGGGTAGCTCAAATTGAGTACCTCAGTAGTGTCACTGGAAAGCATCTCTATCTTCAACTAGGAAAAGCTGATAAATGGTATTTAAACACCAAGCAATTACCTATAAAGTTTGTGTCAATCTTGAAAATTTGAAGATTTGTTTTTAATTTTTCGAAGTTACTCTAAGCAGATAAAGCATCCTAAACCTGATTTTTGCCATGAAAGAAAGAGATTCATTGGTACATGCAAGATTTTATTCTAAGAGCTATCTAGTACATAAAAATATCAATAAAGTGCAGAAAGTTACATCAATGAAACACTACTAAAAAAACATTAGGATGGATAATGCAATAAATGTTGGAGTGAAGCAAAAAGACTATTTTTAGAGCTAACTCTGCTACTAAGCAGCCTGGTATGTTTGAAGTATTCTTCTCTCTGATTTGGCTATCTGAAATAACTGCTTTTCTTGCACTGATAATTAAACAGCAAATACAGCAGTATAACAGTGGAAGATGTGAAAGTCTATAGTGAACTGCATTTCTGTAGAACAGTGGTAGCTCATTCCAATGTGGAGTTCTATAAAATAAGCACATCAGTAAGAGAAATGTAAAGTTCCTCAGGGTAGTTCATACAGTTTTAACACTCTCCATGTTTTCCTGCAAAGATTTCATTCTAGATACTCATCACTCAGACCCAACAGACATGTTAAAGATATTTCAGGTATCAGCACAAGAAAACAACATTGAGGTTCTGAAAAACTTCCAACATCCCCTCCACGATGTGCACTTTATATCTACCCCATCACCAGATTGCTACTTTGACTGCTTTTTATCCTATTATCTTAGCACAGATCACTACCCTTTAGGGGCCCTTTTTAAACTGGTTGATAACGATACATACTGGTTTCCCACAGCACAGGAAGTGGGAGACACTGAGGTCTTGTTCTGCTGCTACCCAAACCGTACTAAACAGAGTTGGACTGGAACAGAAAACTCCTCATCACTCCTATTGAGTTGATAAACATATCATTACAGACAAAATCTAACCTGTTAAAAGCTAATATGCCGTATATTCTCAGCTTCTCCTGCTACACTGCTTCTTCCTTTGACAACCTATTTCCCAAAGTGTTGCAGTCATATATATATATATATGCACACACATATGTGCATGCCACAGAGCTAGAGGTCAACTGATGCTTCACCATCAATTTCTGAAACACAGGCTAGGGAATTTTATGTGGCAATGTTTCACTGCATTATTTCAGAGCAAACATAAAAGGGACAAGAGAAATATTTCTTAAAGAAGATTTTTATCTCCAAAGAAAGCTCATGCCCATCCAGTGAAAAGAGAATGTTGGAAAAAAAGTGATCTGACAGCCACTGATTCTGCGTAACAAATATGCCACTGTACTGGAAACACTACTGTGAAAGTCTTTATGACATTTATAGGGAAGGGTTTTTAATATACAACGAAAAACATCTAGCAGCTGTTTATCTGCAAATTTATTAGACGTGCTGATTGGTAGCAAGCTATGATAATTTAAAACTTCCAAAATAGCTCACTTAAAAATAACTCCCACAATCCACTAAATATTCTGCATTAGTTATCTACCCATGAAGGTAACTGCACAGACAAAGCACCTATTCTGTGAAAATGGTGGTTTATGCTTAATAAAGACTACCAGAAGAGTTTATTTCCCTAAAGACTACAAACAATTTTCAAACACATGGATAGCATGATGAAACTACAGCGTCATGGTTCAGATATATCTGTGAGAAGCTTGATAAAGGAGGGAGGAAGGGACTTAAAACTGTCTGTAAAAAGAGAGAAAACAAAACAAATCATAGGAGAAGAACAAGAATATTCATTTGCAGGAGAAATAAGCATCTTGGCAGTAGGCCAGCTAAAACGCCTTAGGTATAAACCTGAGCTGAACTTGTTTAGGCAGGCCAAAGGGAAGCTGAGGAGAAATTTAACACCAGCCTATAACTATTGGAACAGGAGTCAGAACTGATGCCAGAGATGCTTCTCTCCATACTGCATGATGGCACAGCAATAACCTGTCCTCACTGCTCACAACTTGAAAGGTTCTGTTAGGCACTAGGGAAAGCTAATCAGAGAGGAGGAACACCTGGCTGAAACCTCTATCCTTCGAAAGTTTCAGGATTCTGCATGGCAATAGTTCTGGCTCAGACCAGATTGAGAGAGATCCCTTTAAACCAAAATTTCTAAGATGGTTCAAAAAGTAGGAAGAATCAGAATGGCAGAAAAGAAATAACATAGCTTTTATATAAATGTGAAGTGCTATTAAGACACAAATATAAAATTTGGAAGGCATTGTTTCCAGGTGTAGGTAAGGAATACCTGTGACCAATATAAAGGTTTAGGATAAACTTTTATCTTTTTAATATATATTTGCTATCTTCAGCAAATTTCAGTTAGAGTTTTCTTCAAATTGAGTGTTCTTGAACTAGCCTCCAATTTTAGTACCTGATTTGCCGATACCGAAAAGAAAAACAACCCCAAAACCCTTCTTCGAGTTTCTGATTCATCACATATATGAAACTAAATTAACTGTTCTTTTCCCTGACACAAATGTGTAGGTTTAAAGCAGAACATCCAAAGAAAATCTAAAGCACGAACTGAAAGTAAGCTATGGAATATTATGACAAAAACACTACTCCTCATCAATAAAGAAATGAAGGGGAGATAATTACAGTGAAAGTGTTCTACTCTGAAAGGCACCATGAAATATTTGTTGTGATAATAATAAGAATGACCTAACATCAGCACTGACCCAAGATAGTAGATTTATTTGGGTTTAATGATCCATTATGCATAGCCCAGAGCTTTGATCTAGGCAATCAGATCTAATAGAAGCATTCTACTGGTCATACAATGTTCAGATCTCCTTTGATACTGGCTTTTTCAAGCTTATTCTTAAAATTCAGCTTTACTTGCAAAAGTATCCTTCATGAGACACCCCAATCCCAAGTTTCCCAGTTTTCAGAAGAAATAAACATCCTTTATGACTGTAAACTTAAATACTATAAATTGGATCAAACCACTCATTTTAGTCCTTCATTATTAGAAAATCATATTTTAAATACTAGAAACATGAAATTAAATATCATTCAAATTCCTTTATTTTGATCTAATAAAGTAATCCCTTGTTAAGGCACTCCATTTTTAAACTGGTTCTTTCAGAATGTTGTTCACATTTAAATAAAGGCTTCTAAAGCCATGAAGTATGCATTTGTAGCCCATGTAGAAATACCAAAGCTGTTTTAGTTAGTTTTGGCTTCTAGTGACCAAGCAGCCAGAGAGCGGTTGGCTCAATACACTCTGCTGTCTCATTAGCCCCCCAGTCATACACCCTGGGGGGGACAGTACTAGAGTCGGACTGTAACCCTCAGCCCCGGCCCAACTCTACGATGCAAAGTCTGCTTCGTGCGTTACAAGTGTGTGGCCTTGGCTGAGTTTTGCTCAAAGAGTCCTTTTCAAGCACGACGTAAAACAACACAAGACTGAAAAATTCTAAGGAAAAAAGTTTGAAGATAGGAACAGGGAGGAGGTTACACCAGAATACACAGATATTTCAAAGGCCACATGAAGGCACCCATATAAATTCAAGGGCTGGTAGCCCTCCACAGAACATATGTGGATACCACCCTCAGTACAAAATAGCTTTACAAAAGTATTCTAGTTGGCATCCAAACAAAAGATTGGAGTGAGAAAATATGAAAAATAAACATTACAATACAAAAATTACTTCAGCTGAATTACTTAAACTCTTCTACAGCTAAATGCTGAAGTCCTTGAGTTTGAAGCATGACATTTCTCATTGTGCATTTTCTCATTTAAAGTGAGATTAACTGTATTTGAGCATTTGACCTCTGGAAGACAGATGACATTTCCTCACTCTCAGTACTCAAGCAAAGAATAAAGGCTATGATACCTTGACAACTGGTGCAGGTATGTAAAATCAAAAAAAGCTGTCACATGTAGAGTGAAATTCAACTACAATTTAGGCATAAAAAAATAAGGTCTTGGTGTGAGTAGCTTTATACTTGGAATCATTGATATCTAATTCCAGATATATCTATTAGTTCACATTTCATGCAACAGTATTTGGACAGATTCTGTTCAAGGAGAAAAGCAGCCATGGTTAGGGAGACTAGCATTTGGCTCAGGTGCTCCTTGTCTCTGCATCTTTGCAGGCAACAACTGAGAATAACCATTTCATAAGGGTTTCAGAAGCTCCAGGAGCTTAAAACATTATTGCAAGCAAACAGCTTTGCAGGTCACATCTTCCCACCCTCTTGGAACTAGGCCACTAGAAAAAGTCAGCATTTAACAAATTACAGACAATTAGATTTTAATTATTTGTCCCCCAAAATGGTGAAGTTCTTTTTGTACTCTGTGAATTCACAGGCATCCTATCCCAGTCTTTAATGCTTATCGCTACTATCATTGCCTTTTTATCAAGGCTGCATATGCAATAATATTAGCTTAATGTTCTTGACACTTCCTGAACGGGGAGAGTTCAGGCTTACTCTTCATGGAGCTGAGCTACAGAAAGAAAAGAAAGGAAAACATACAAAGACATCCAGCCATTTCATTGTTAGTCTCATTTACCTCTAGCACTTCAATTGTACCTTCATATAACAAGAATTCATCACTATAGACTAATTCACACATGTAAAAGAATTTAGCCATTTTGATTAGACCTTAAAATATTAATAAAATGCAATTGCTCCAAGGCATTTACTTCTTTCCACAGGTCAACTTCTGATGTGACAAACATGGATCTATCAGAAGTAACTAAGCACTTTGAAAGCGTACAACAAAGTCAACATTCACTGATTGCTATGATTTTTTGAGAACATGCTGAGAGCAGTTAAGTATAGTTCTTTAAATTCATACAGCAAGTCAGTACAGCTGCTGCTTCTCAGCTGTGGTAATCACATGCAACTGCTTTTTGTAAGATTTTCAAACCCAGAAACTTTCTTTTATCCTGCCTGTTTAATTTAATGCCAGCATTCTCAATTTACAGATGCTAATTTTGTCTTCGACTTCTCTCAGCATAAGCATGCCTCAGACAGGAAAAAGGAAAAATAAGTGTGCCTAGCTGCTGGCAATGGAACACTTTTGCCTGTGAACTGACCTACACTTTAGAAAGCCTTGGGCTGATTAACCAATTGCTAAGCAAGAGTCCATCCAGGTACTCTGTCCTTGAAATTATACATAGCCAACTGTTACCATGCAGAAATTAAAGGGTAGGAGTAATGGTTACATACATCTAGAAAACAGAAGTTAAATTCCCAAAAAGTATTTCTTAATACACTAGAAGTATATTTGGTGAACATAGCTAGGGACACAAAAAAAGTCTCCCATAGACATGTTAGAAATAGACAAATTCTTGTCTACCAAACAGGAAACCCCCTATCACCTAAGCTCAAAATAAACATTTCATTAAAAATCATCAATTGAGTTAATCATCTATAAACCCAAGCATGTATTTATCCATGAATATTAAACCTGTAAAAACAACGGGATACTAAAATAATAAAAACAAGGGCATCCAGAAAATGCAGGAGAGCCTGCAAAGTGGTTTCAGTCTTCTTGTTCTGCTATCTGGGCTCTCAATGTCAGGCTCCCTTTACTTTCCCTTCCTGTTTTGCTAGAAAGGGACACATTCCTTATTTACAGATTTATAGGTTCAGCCCATACAATTCTTTCATGAAAATTATCTAAATATTACAAAATGCTACATATTAAGAGAAAAGTTGTTTGCTTTTATATCCATTTACCAATATTAATCCCTGATATTAAAGCCTACCTTTAAAATTCAACAATAACATTAGGAACATCTTTAATGGCTAAAGTTAGAACCACACAAAGTACACAAAACCTGGTACTTGCACAGCAGGAGTATACCAATTGTCTTTATCAATTTATGAAAAGTTCCTACTGTTTGTGAAAACAAGGGTATTTTCCTTTCATAGTTAAACTGAGAATCTACATGGGGGTTGACATCACAGAGCCTTTTTTTTAATCCCCCTTGAAACGTAAGTAATACATTGACTAAGAACAAATCTCATCGTCCTAGTCATTCAAACCAATCACTTCTGTTGCTAACAGTCACAATGTATACTCAATTATCTGGCAGATAATGCAAAGAATCAGTGCTGAATTACATTCAATTACAATTAAATTGCAAAGACCACTGACAGTGGGAAGTTGAAAGGATAAATGAGCAGCTATTTCTATGAAATGGAAGAGACAGAAAACAGTTGTTTCTGTCTGATGCAAGACCAGGTTGGGAGATGTACTGTTCCCCAGTATAAGGCAAGTTGGAGCAAGGCCACAAAGATGGTCAGAGGCACGGAGCAGCTTTACTATGTAGACGGGCTGAGGAAGTTGGGCTTGTTAAACCAGAAAAGGCTCCAGGTAGACTTTGTTGCAGCCTTCCAGTACCTAAAGGGGCTACAGGAAAGATGGAGAGGGGCTATTTGTCATGGAGCATAGCCGTAGGAAAAGGGGTTGACTTTAAGCTGAAGGAAGATAGATTTAGGTTAGATATTAGGAAAAAATTCTTTAGGAACAGGTTGCCCAGAGCAGCTGTGGCTGCCCCCTCCCTGACAGTGCTCAAGGCCAGGTTGGATGGGGCTTTGGCCAACCTGGGCTAGTGGAGGGTGTCCTTACCCATGGCAGGGGGTTGGAACTAGATGATCTTTCAGGTCCCTTCCAACCCAAACCATTCTATAATGTTTCCAGGACACAACCTGTTATTAGTAAAGTCCATGAAGAAAAACATCAAAACGCTAACAGCCCACCCCATCTCCACAGCCCTTCCCAGCCATCCCAAGCCTGTATTTGACTCCAGTTCCCCTCACCATGCCTGATCGACACCTGCTTGACACAGCCCAGGATACGGTTGGCCCTCCTGGTTGCCTAGGCACGCTGCTAGCTCATTGTTACCTTGCTGTTGACCAAGCCCCCCAGATTCCTCTCAGCACAGCTGCCCTCCAGCATCTGATCCCTTGTTACTTCTGTAAATTTAAAGGGGTTATTGAAAGTTGAGAGCACTTGTATAGAAATAAAAGTGTCCTTTTTTTGGCATTATACTTTGCATTTTGTATCAGCATGAAAAGTCATTGTATCATAGAATCATAGAATTGTAGGGGTTGGAAGGGACCTCGAGAGATCATCGGGTCCAACCCCCTGCCGAAGCAGGCTCCCTAGGACATTTCACTGAGATAGGCATCCAGACGGGTCTTGAATATCTCCAGAGAAGGAGACTCCACCACCCCCTGGGCAGCCTATTCCAGTGCTCTGTCACCCTCACTGTGAAAAAGTTTCTCCGCATGTTGGTGCGGAACTTCCTATGCTCCAACTTGCAGCCATTGCCCCTTGTCCTGTCTCCACAGACCACTGAAAAGGGGCTGGCTGATTACCCCTGCATCCCTTGCTTAAGATAATTGTAAACATTAATTAGGTCCCCCCTTAGTCTTCTCTTCTCAAGGCTGAACAGTCCCAATCTTCTCAGCCTTTCCTCATAGGGGAGATGCTCCAGGCCCTTTATCATCTTCGTAGCCCTTCTCTGGACTCTCTCCAGGAGATCCCTGTCCTTTTTATACCAGGGAGCCCAGAACTGGACACAATACTCCAGGTGGGGCCTGACCAGGGCAGAGTAGAGCGGGAGGATCACCTCCCTTGACCTGCTGGCTACACTCCTCCGGATGCACCCCAGGATCCCATTGGCTCTCTTAGCCACCGAGGCACACTGCTGGCTCATGGCCAACCTGTCATCCACCAGGACCCCCAGGTCCTTCTCCACTGAGCTCTTCTCCAGCAGGTCATCCCCCAGCCTGTACTGATAGAAACGGTTGTTCCTTCCCAGGTGCAAGACTTTACACTTGCTTTTGTTGAACCTCATCTGGTTTCTTACTGCCCAGCTCTCCAGCCTGTCCAGGTCTCTCTGGATGGCAGCGCAGTGTTCCTGCGTGTCAGCCACTCCTCCCAGCTTTGTGTCATCGGCGTACTTGCTGAGGGTCGATGCTATTCCCTCATCAAGGTCGTCAATGAAGATGTTAAACAGGACTGGACCCAACACCGAGCCCTGGGGAACACCGCTAGTCACAGGCCTCCAGTCAGATTCCACTCCACGAATCACGACCCTCTGGGCTCGGTCCGACAGCCAATTCTCAACCCACCTCACTGTCCACTCATCAATCCCATGCTTTCTCAGCTTTGCTATCAGGATGTCATGGGAGACAGTATCAAAAGCCTTGCTGAAGTCAAGGTAGATGACATCTACTGCTCTCCCTCCATCTACCCAGCCGGTGATGAGATCGTAGAAGGCTATGAGATTGGTCGAGCACGATTTCCCCTTGGTGAATCCATGCTGACTACTCCTCATGACCTTCTTCTCTTCCAATTGCTTGGAGATGGCATCCAGAGCAAGCTGTTCCATTACCTTTCCGGGGACAGAGGTGAGGCTGACTGGCCTATAGTTGCTGGGATCCTCCTTCTTGCCCTTTTTAAAGACTGGAGTGACATTGGCTATCCTCCAGTCCTCAGGCACTTCTCCTGTTCTCCAGGACCTGTTGAAGATGATAGAGAGCGGCTCAGCAATCACTTCCGCCAGCTCCCTTAGCACACGTGGATGTATCCCATCCGGTCCCATGGATTTGTGTGCGTTTATCCCTTTGAGCCGCTCCTGGACCTCCCCTACCTCAACCAGAGGGAAATGCTTCATATCCCAAACACTCCTATTTACATCCAGTGCCTGTGGGTCCCGGGGGGCCTTTGAGGTGAAGACCGAAGCAAAGAAGGCATTCAGTATCTCCACCTTCTCAGTATCCCCCGTTGTTTTTCTCTAAGCAACAGTGTTCACTGCAGAAGCATTAACCAAGAACATTCTATCCATATAGAAAACAATAATAATAAACAACCCCACCTATCCACAGCAGGTACTTCTTACACTTGTATCGACACCCTGTGTGGCACCTTCTATTTCTCCCACAAAACAATTTCATACACAACCTCCTTATCTATGTTTTTAGGGATTCTAATTATAGACACAACATTTAGTTCTTTACCATAGGCTATAAGGAGAGTTCTGTTTCTCTGAAGGAACAGCCAGAACAAGTCTTGAGTTTAACCAGGTTTAACATAGCCCTAAACCTGCTTTCCAAAGCCACTGCGTGTACCTTGCACCAACTTGTACATAAAAGCCAACCTAGAGGTATATCCCAGTGTCTTCACTGGCATTGTAAGTGAACTTTTGAACCCCACGTGTAGTACTATCTCAAGCTTGATCCTTCCATAACTAAGAAGGAAAGCTGCATGGTCTGTTTCCAGATCTGACCTGAATATTTATACTTTGTATCTTTACAAGTTAAACACCAGAGAGATGAATGAAAACTGTGAATCAGAGGACAGAGCCCAACGTGCGAGAAATTTACTAGCCAATTTCTCCTTAGAACCTTAGATGAGGAGGCAGTCCACATCAACTACATCGTTCATGCTCTACAACACTGGAGGCTTAAGTTCAAATACCGCCTGTAGGCCTTTTGGTTTATTTACTGACCAGACCATGAGAACTATGACGATGCTTTTAAATACAACTCTAATTCTGATCTCTAACTTCCTTTGTTCCAATAGTGCCCCTCTGGCAGAAAACTGTATCCAGAAGTTAGAGGCTTATGTTTTAGACATGTCTGGTACAGTTCAGATCCATATAAAAATTTCTAGATAGCAGTGTGGTAAACACCAAGTTACGTGTCTAGCTCAGTAATTATATAGTTCGAAATAATTCAAACTCTCATCCTTATTCTCATATCCATGTCTTAGTCTAGCTGATTCCATTTCACAATTTTTTCTCTGCTTTTGCTCTACTGCAGTGAGTCATTGGGTCCTGCCTAGTGCACAAAACAAGCTTAAAACTTGATACCAAATTGATTTATCACAACCATGCATTTCCAAAAAACTTGGTTCTGCTGATTAGTCAACAGAAGGAAGGCTAAAGAAAAAACTTTAGCAATTGAAAACAGCTTTTCACAGGCATTGCTGTGTCTCAGAATCATCTTGCAATTGCCACTTTGATCTTTCTCTTCCCATCTTGTTCTCTTTTCTTAATGATGCTCTGTTGTGTAATGTCAGATCAAGATGTGTGATAATGGATCTTCTTTGCTTTCATTAGCTTCTTAGAACATTTTGCCTAATTTTAAAAGTGCTGATGAATAGCTTATATTAAAAACATAGGGAGATCCCATGGCAGTAGGAAAACTACTCTGATAATATTGGAACTGATTTTAAATCATAGGTGCTGAAATTAAAACATAATAAAGAAAATATTTTGCAGATAACGTTATATATAAAAAGCAAACAGGGTCAGCATTCAGCATTTCCACATGACGTGAAATGACAATGTGAATATACACAACTAAAGTACTGGATGAAGTAGGTCAGCTCTGAATCTTCTATGTTCATCTCATGAATGAAAACACTGAACCTTAGCAGTAATGACAACTGCGACTGAACCATTAATGGATCAGAAACAGGTCCATTGAATAGATTCCTTCCTCTCTGTCACTTTGACTGTACTTTTTACTGTTTAATTCAGTCAAGTAGAGTATTGTATTTATCTTGGATACTACTTTATTCAGCAATGTATGCAATGTCCAACTAGTACATTCAATAACAGTGTTTTCACACGTTTCTGGCCCTAACATAACCCTTTTTTATTTGCACAGGCACAATATTTTCAAATTAGGCAATAGATTTTATTGTTATTATTGCTATTACTGAACACCTAGTTAGTTCTATAATTTCTTATACCTTTTCTGATTTCTCCTTAAAGGCAAACAAACTGGATTACAGTGAGAAGGCACAGGTCTTCAGCAGTGGGATATGGACTCCTATACACTATTGCCAATAGCCACAAGTACCCAAACTAGACTAGCATATTGTACACTTGGTCAGTAGTGCTTCCTTTCTCACTGGATCCCTCTTTTGAGGTTGAATAAGTTATCTTAAGTCTATGTTATGAATCTGCTGTTCTACTTTACAGAGAGGGACCAGAGAGCAGAGGGAAGGACTACAGAACAAATGTAAACCTGGACGATAGTGTATGCTTATAGAATATGTTCTTTAATCTGTGTGAAAGATAAGATTTGTGTGCTGTCTCCTGGGGGAGTCCTTAGTTTTATGAGGAAGTAGTAATTGTTTAAAAAGATGTCATTCAAAAAATAATTTCAGACTATGTTTAAATTTAGTGCAATGTCTGACATTTCTTTTTTTTGACCCCCTTTGTGGATTTAGTAGGGGGCATTTACTAGTACACAGGCAAAAAGTATGCAAAATGTTAATAGGTTACCTGGCAAATTGTGTTGACTCTTACTACCCAGACCTGCAGAGCTGAGTCAGGTTTGCTCATCTGGGGACATTTCTTGTGTGTTTTTGACTATTGCAACTGATCACTAACTATCAATAATGGAGAAACAATACTGTTATTTTCACTTTGGAAGACAGAGGCCTGAGGACAGTACAAAAAAGGTCTCAACTTCCATAAAAAGAGGCATCTTTAAAAAAACCTGAAAAATTACCAGGATTAGATCAGTTTCCAACATCTGCATTTCTATTCCAAGGCAAAAAAAGCTGTACACTTGCTGCAAGATTAGCTTATCTGTCATCTTTGTCTCTAACCAGTCTCATCTGGTTTGAGAGTTTACAACAACACAATGAAACTCAGTAGTTCGATTGGATGAGTTCATGGAATACAGTTAACATAAGAACTACTTACTATACTGGCATCCCATTTACTTCAGGAACACTCACAGGTGAAAACAGCTGGAAGTTGGGAGAGTACTGGCTGAAAATATCATCTGTGCATTCACCGAACTTGTTTTTTGTCAGGGCAAGTGTGCAGCCACTGCTGGAGATGACTGCATTTGGTACAGCAAAGCCCTATTTACTTCATATGCTATCACTGCAGCCAATTTCCTAGGATGAGGAAGAGTAGTTTCTTAAGACAGTCTAGTAAACAAAAATCTTTGAAACTATGAAATCTTGGATCTGTGAAATTATGACTGTTAAGACTGACTGAGTAAATTTAATGAGATCTTACAAGTGTTACTGTCTTGATACCTTTCACTGTTTGAATTCATTAACTGAAATATCCATGTTGCACTTGAGATAAGAATGACTAAGCCCCTGTAAACTACGTATTCAGAGCAGACATTTTTTGAGTGTTGTGATATTTTAAACTCCTGGGCTGACTAACGTGTTGAAGTTATTTAACGATAACAAATCCTGTGGATCTGGTTCCAGCACTGCTCAGGCAGTGAGACAGTATTGGAAATCCCAGCAAGATCAAGTGCTAGAGAAAATATTTATTTTGAAAGTAACTAGAAGAATTGACTTACTAATGACCTATGTTCCAGGACCCTTTGTCTTTCTGTTTGTCCATTATTATTACATTTTTCTGTATATACCATCAGGGAAAGGAAAAGAAGACTTAGTGGCAAATTCAATTCTGATCAAAGAAAGAATATCCTAGCCTTGTGATTTCAGAAAGACAAAATTTGTTTTTCATGTAAGAGTCAAGTTTTCTTCAGTGGATGTTGGTTTGTGACCCAATTTTCTGAGCATGTTTGAATTGCACATTCTGAATCATAGATTGGTTAGTGGTTGAAGGGATTTAGAGCATCATCTAGGTCCAACTGCCCCACCGTGGACAGGGACACCCTTCCACTAGACCAGGTTGCCCAGAGGGACAGCATGCATCCAGAGGGACCTGGACAAGCTAGAGAGGTGGGCCCATGGGAACCCCATGAGGTTCAACAAGGACAAATGCAAAGTCCTGCACCTTGGTGGGGACAATCCTTGTTATGAATACAGGCTGGGGGATAAGAGAGCAACCCTGCAGAAAAACACTTATACCTTTAAATATCTTATACTTAGTGGTCTATTCTCCCACAGGAAAAAGTAAACATGTTTGCTAACTTTAACAGCTGCTAAACACTTCACAGGTCCTAAGAAGTTACCAATTCTGCAGAATAACAAACAACAAAATCAAGAAGTCTGGTTATATATACCAGTTACCATTCAGCTGAGATAAAGTGGATAGCTAAAAAAATATCTGACTCAAAGTGCTGTTATAAGGCAACTAATGTCAGTGAGAATGATGTCATCATAGAACTTTTCAATCCAAGTCGTATTTATGAACATCACTTAAATGGTGTCATGCTTTAGGCCCAGCCAGCAGCTGAGCACCATGCACTGTTTGCTCATCCTTCCCCCAGCCTGGTATGGAGGAGAGTGGAAAACAAAGACAAACTTCATGACTTGAGATAAAGACAGTTTACTGGGACAGCAAAGGGAGAGAGAAATAACAACAAGACTTAGGATAGAATATTCACAACAATGGGTGATAACACAAGGCAATTTACTGACCAGATGATGGACTAGATGTTTAACCCACACGCTGACCCAGACCCTGACTATCCAGCACCCTTTTACCATGAGCATGATGTCATGTGGTATGGAAAACACCCTTGTCCAGTTTGGCTCAGCTGTCCTGGCTCCCTGTGAAAACTAACTCTGTCTTTTCTGTAACGAGAAGAAAATACAGTGATCTGAATTCACTGTTTTCACACCAATCCAAATTTAATAGTATTAAAAATATTTGAAACACAAAGTCTTTACTCTAGCCTGCCCTGAGAATTGGAGAAGCATCTCGTTCAAGTCATAGCTATAGTTGTCACTGATTCTAAACAGAACCAGATCCAGTTGTTTAAGTCTAACTTGTCCTGTAAAATTTCTTTTGTCTGAACTCCTGAACTGCAGATTTTCAAGATCTTTTTTGGTTCTGTACCTCGCACTAACGACCAGCATTCACACAGTACTCAGTTTCATGACTGCAGTCAGGTTTTTTTCCCCAAATTTACCATCAAGCCTGTTGGAGCAGGAATCAAACCCCAGATCGACCGGAGAACTTTGCATCACCTACAACCAATCAAAGAAACAGTTCTCAGTGGGAAGAGTTGATTAAATGTACTCAGAATCAATGTACACTCTTGAAAGTCAGCCACAATAACATGTGGAAATCAAGTGAGAAGCAGCCTTGTGCCTGGCTTATCCAAACATCCTAAATAATTCTTGGCACCTTATCAGGCAGAATCACTTTCATGGAGTAACATGCATTAAAATCTCAAATCTCTCTATTGTAGGGCAAATTATTTCCTAAAGCCATATACAGTAAGTAGTATTGTGTCTAATGAGGCATTAAACATTAGACTAGCTCCTTGTAAAGAATACTCGGCAGAAATCAAGATTTTGGAAACGAAAACTCAGGAGAAATTTTCTGGCTTCCTTATGCCACCCTCCCATCATTAAGACAGCAAGCAATGGCCACTAAGAAATCTTACAGAAATAAATTTACACTCAAAAATTTCATTTCATTATATAGTTTAAGACACTGGTAACATCTCTGAATACAACAAACAGCAAGATTATGGGTTTGTTGATGATTTACTTTTTTATCTTCATTAGATTAGAAAAGTTTGCCCCCTTCCCTTTCAGATCTATTAAGACATTTTGGATTCCCTTTCCTCTCTGCTCAGTTTCAATGCTCAACAGGTTGTTCCTCACTCCCTGTCTCATTCCATTTGCATGATTTTCAGCCTGCTTCCTTCTTACAATTACTGTTCTAAGCCTTCCTTTACAACATACCTCGTAATTGAAATGGCTCTGTAGCAATGAAGATTTTTAGAACTAAAACCAAAACTGAAATGGTTTATAAAGTTACTAAAGGCAGGGCCTCTTATGCTAGCGTATTTTAGTCTGTATTAGGACAAGTTTGAGATCTGTGGTGCTTTCCCATGAGGCTGTTCAAGCTACGCGGGCCTCCTGTCACTCACCAAGATACACATGATCAGCATCTGTGATCTTCTCATGGTATTAGAATTTCTTATGGTTTTTTGCCTAGTTTTTATATAAAGATAAATATATATATGTGTGTGTATATATATATATAAACACATTCCTATTAGTTAACTGAGCCAACTTTGAATCCCTTTGATGTCACACAGACTCACTGTGTGGTTTTAAGCCACGAGCACACACTACTGTTAAGAGGGACAAATAAATTGGTTGGTTACATTGTGTGCTGGTGCTCAAATGTTTCAACAGGCATAGTCCATCTGGATGCTATTACTCCTCTGTTACCAAATTTCATTTATGCAGTAGTTATATTAGGAGGGGAGCCACTGCTGGGGCGGAGTGGGGGACACAGACACATAGGTGTGTATTCCCCAGATAAAATATGTGCAAACTTTCACTCACTATGAAGAAACTTCTTTCTATGAGGGTGATGAGGCACTGGAACAAGCTGCCCAGAGAGGTTGTGGCTGCCCCCTCCCTGGCAGTGTTCAAGGCCAGGATGGGGCTTTGGGCACCCTGGTCCAGTGAAGTTATCCCTGGCCACAGCAGGGGCTTGGAACTTTCATCCCTTCCAACCCAAACGAGTCTGATTCTGTGATTCTATTGAATTCTCCTCTGAGGCTTGGCCTGCAGAGTGATTTTGTGAAGGACCCCAGGAAGGGAAAACAAACCATTTCTCTTGTGTGTCCTGGTGTGGTGTGACAGCTTTACAACCAGTAACCTGAGGAACAAAACCTATCTGCAACCTGAGAAACCAGGAAAATAACATGGGCTGTCACATGGGAACAGAACATTTGAGACATCAGGCAGGTCTAACTAGTTTACTTTGGTCCAGACCAAAGCCCAACATTTGAATAAGCCTGCAGTAAGAGCTCAATGAGTTTATATTTCTGAAATATGGTATCATAGCATCCTCTCAGTAAAAACAGCTGAATACGTCAAAAACTATATCATGAGAATCTAATATAATTTTCAATTAAAATCAATCTATAAGATCCACAGAATGAAAAGCTCTTTAAATCTTTCTTAGTTACCTTCCCATTCCTGGGGAGTTTGAAGCCTAGTGAATATTTTATCTTTGTCATAATTTTGTTTAGATTAATATCTCAGTTTGTTTTGTTCTTAATAGCAGGCGTTATTCCAAGAACAGAAAAACAAGGACAGTGATACCTACCCCAGGCATTTATTACTTGTGGAAAACAAGGGAAAATACCGTCTCCCTGCTCAACTTTCATTTTTAACACACACTGTCTTATGAATGCTGACACCTACAGCCACCTAACCTTGGATAAATTGCCAGCTCCCCAGTCCTAACCTGCCTTGCAGGAGAGTCAGCGAGGAGGAAGCAGCAAAATGGCCAAGTTACACTTGCCCTGGTAGCAGTCTGCTACCCATCCAAATCACCTGAGACATGCTTTAGGGAAGGTCAGACCTACTTCAGGTGTGCAGATCCATCAAATTTCACATCAGCAACAGCTCAGTCTCAGGGGTCATCATTCCCTTCCCCCAGGGCAATCTCAGTGGTCTGCACAGAGAAAGAATTAAATTCCAACGCCAAGTTAATGTTATAAGCCTAAGAGTCAGTATTTATGGCCCTATCACTGTAACCTGCTTTCCCACTTTAAACAAGTCAGCACAAATTTATCTGTTAAATCAATGAAATACATGAGGGAGCTACTTCTCCTCCTGTATCGTTCCTGTTGCAAAAAGCCTCTTTTTAAAAAAAAATTACTTGAGATAGTTTAATAATACAAATTAGACTAGAACAAAGCCACAATTCAACAATCAGATTACTTGTTAATGAAAATCACATGAGGCCTCCTTTGGTCCAGCAGAAAAAACAATGAAATCATGTGCACAATTATTTTAAAAAAAAAAAACAAAACAAAAAACAAACACCCAAACCACCCACAAACAGAAGACAGGTTTATATTGCAATAATTACATTTAGTCTCAAAGAACAATTAACATACTCTGTCACTTTTAATATCAGTATTTTTTTTCTATTATATGCAATATATTTTGTAAAACTCTTCTGCTATTAATTGTATGCCTGTTACCACTGGACATACCTCTCCCTCTACCTTTTTTAATAGCACAGGTAACAGTGTTTCCTTTTTCATTTGCTTGCGTGTGTCAAGAGCAACCAAATACAACACACAAAAGCACAACTTGTTCCACTAGTGCTTATGGTGCTACATGCTCTGCAATTTATCTTAATAAAATTGTTAATTCTATTCTGTGCTGTAATAAAGTTGAGGGTAATCAAGCTGATGTGTCATTGTGTACTGTTTTATTTTATATTTTTCAAACAGTGAATAGCTTGCTCAAGAGGCTTGCTATCATCTTCTACAAGAGAGATGTGTTACTATCTACAAGTCAGAGAAATGCGGGGTCAGGGGTCTCCCCAACTTTAAGATAAGCAGTCTCATCAACTAAGTTTAGGTTTTTTCACAGAAGCACAGACTACTACTGGTTCCAAAACCATCCCATTCCAAAGATTTAGGCTAATGGCTTAAGCTTTTTGATGTAGCCTTCCTATCTGTAAGAGAGATATGAAACTGAACATGAACTTGTAATGAGGATTCTGTAACTGGCACACCTTTGCAAAACACTATGAAGACAAACTATAAACAGGTTGCACAGAGAGGTGGTAGAAGCCCCATTCCTGGAGGCCTTTAAGACCAGGTTGGATGGGGCTTTGGGCAACCTGGGCTAGTGGAGGGTGTCTCAGCCTACTGCAGGGGGTTGGAACTAGATGATCTTTGATGTTCCTTCCAACCCAAAGCATTCTATGATTCTATGAAAAACTGTAATCACCTAACTGTTAGTTACTACAATGCTAAGAAATATTCCTCATTGAATCCCATCTAAAATATCATGGCTTTTGTAATTTTAAGATCAATGGGGAATGAGTTGTCAAACAGCTACATGGAAGTTAACACAAGAGTAGCTTCTTTTTCTTCCCTCCTCCTTTTAGTATATATAGTCTTGCAGTCTGCATTTCCAATATCATTACTAAGAGCTTAATCAGAGGAGTAGTTCCTAGGATGAGAGGCTTTGGTCAATGGAGAAAAGGGGAAAAAGAAAGTGCGCAAGTCCAGCAGCTGTACCAAGACCACACTGAAACTGTGTTTTAGCTCTTGTACACAAGGTAAAGATTAATACACTCACTAGAAAGTTCTCTTAATTCTAGACTTATACACTAGAAGGTTCTTAATCTATTTTTATTTGGGAAGATGAGAAAGAATTTTATTTCTGTGACATACTGCATTACTGATTTGAGAGCATCCATCAGATCAAAAGCATCAATTAAATATCTCCTTCAAATATTAAAACAGAAGCCCACTCAATATTTTCATACTGTTTGTGGAAGGCTAATGTGCAAGCAGGTGGGAAAACTGGAGTATCACAGTGGAATCATTTGTTCAACACTAAGAAGGGCAGTCAAACTTAAAATTAAAAAAACCTATGTTCTTGCTTCACAGAATACCATCACATAAAAGTCATCCTACTGCTACATTCAAAATCCTGGCCAGATAACTCACAGAAGAGGAAGTCACTCAATTTCTTGTTCAAGATTAGTTTTTATAAAACTTTATCAATGTCTGTGTAAATCCTGTTGGTTCTGACCCTGCTCAGTATCCTCACAGCCTTCCAATAATTTGAATGTGGATTTGTGAACTTCAATAGAAAGAAAACCTGATCAATTTATTTTATAATTTCTGTACTACAACCACTATCCTCAATTTCTTTACCAAATACTGAAAGGTACTGGGCCTAGAGAATTCCATTATTTTATTATCAAAACTTTGATTTCATCTTTCTGAGAAAAATCCAGTAAACACATTATTTAGAAATGAAAGACAATTAATTTAAGAAAAGCACACATCCCAACAAAACAAACCACAATGCCAGCTGTTGAAACAACTAAATGTGTTTGTCCTTTGGCTTTATCCAGAGTAACTGCACTCATAATTTCCCAACAATTTGATATTTAAATATGTTCAGGAAGAGACAAAACAAACAAAGATTTATCCTCAAGGAGAACTGCTGCTCTGCTGAAGAAATGAAGAGCTTCTAAAAGGCAGATGCATTTCTGTGGCTGCAGAGCGAGCGCAGCTCACACCCTCCCACTTGCTCGGGGGTGGGAGGTTGACGTTGCAGAAAAATCCTGAGATTTTATTTAACTAAAAATTAAAGCCGTCGGATTCTGTTTGCAAACTGAAAACATCTTGTTAAAAAGCATGACACGTCCAAGGCTTTATGAAAACATTTTCTTGTATTTCCATCAAGGAGGAGTCAAGTTATCTCAGATTCCTCTATGCTGAATGAACCAAGTCATTAAACTGGCATTTGCATTGAAAGGCTTTTCACAGGGCTTTCTGTCAGGCCTTTCAAATAGGAATTAAATGAATGAGGGCCAGCTTACAAATGATGCATTGTTGAATGTATGTGGGAGCAAACAGCCACCATTGTGAGTGCAGGTGGGAAAGGAAAATGAATAGACAAGGAAGCTCAGGAGATGGAGAATCTCATTACCGACGGACTATGTGCATGTCTTTAATGAAGTTTACCCAATAAAAGATGGATTTCCCCCTAATTCTTCTCTTTAAAAATTAATTACATTGAAAAACATACAGTAGAGAAACATCTCAAAGATTATATATGCTTCTCTCTCATCATTACACTACTAATTAAGATCAAGAAAGACTCTTCAAGTTTCTCAAAGCATTCAAAAGTATTTCAAAACTCAACTCAATCTCTTACAGAAATACCCTCATGGCCTCTCATTCAGATGAGGAAGCAGGCATGTCACTAATAGCATGCAAGAATGACTTCAAACCTACTATTTTTACTCCAGTCCTTTAATTAAGGAATTACACTTTAGTCTTCATCTTCTCTAAAGTAGAATGCAAAAATGTGCCCTAATGCCAGAAGTTTAAACACACAAGAACAGAATCAGAAAGAACAGATGCTTCGATCACACTGCATGGAAAATATTATCTCCCTGTCACAATCTTTTTCTCTGTAAATAGTTTCAGATCATCTTCTGCCATATTGTTACAGCTGCTTCATCCGTTTTCTCGCCTGTTTGGTGGCAGCTTTTATCCACATTTTCCTCACTGAAAAGGCACTTCAAGTCTCATCTGAAAACATTTCTTTCCCATTCTGTTGTCTTCCTCCCGCTTTTATTTTGCAAGGGAACATGTTCTGGTAGCAATTTTACCCTGTAGTTTCTGTATCATCTACTGTCACATTGTCTCACCATTTAACTTCGCAAGCCTCTTTTGTGTTACAACTTACAAAGAAAATACTTAATTCTACTAATTTTCAACCTAAAAACTGTATCTCCCTTCCTAAAAATATCATTACCTTCACTTTATTCTTATAAACTACTTGGTTTACTCCTCAACCTCCACATCACCAGAGATCTTAACTACTTTATAGCTTTTCTCCAGGTTAATAACATTAAACAACATGGGATAAGGAACTGATCCCCAATGGGCAATAGTAGAAATACATCTGCAATAACATTTTGATAGGAATGCACATTTCTAGTGGAATCAACATGTACTATGTCTTTTTCATTATTTTGTAAAACGTAATAAAATCAGCTCCCTAAAATGCCTTACAAAAGTGTAAGGATGTATTCCTGACATTCAGTACATATAATACCAAGTCACCCAAGCTACTGCCAACTTAGCACTGAAAGTACCATCATTGCATTATCAGCAGCAATTTAAGACCAGATTTACAGAACTTTTACTTCTACTAGAAGAACCAACTAGCCCTTGAACTCAAAGGTCTAACCTAAAATCTAAGTCAGAAAGGGAACATCAGTTGTGAATTCCAAATTCACCCACATAGGGTGGCTAAAGACCAGGATACAGATGTACCTGCAGACGTTGCAGACCTCAACTATGTGCTAATTATAAGTCTCATTTGCTTCTGATCATAAAGCATTCCAGAGAGGTCATGAAAGTCTCATGTGGGCCTAGTGAGCAAATACAAAATTTTGAACTTAAAAAGTTTCAAAGTTAAAGCACTATGAATCATAGAATCGTAGGGGTTGGAAGGGACCTCGAGAGATCATCAGGTCCAACCCCCCAGATGCACTGGGAATTTCATTAAAAATACAAACCTAGATTGACAATGCTTTTTTAAGTGACTTACTTTATTGATTAGAAATAATTATATTGCTTTTTACACTTAAGGTACAAGTATTGGGCTGGACCCATTCTTTGTTCTTTTCAAATATTGATATAACACTATTAACCTTCTGGAATTTCCCTAATGCTCCAAGATTTATGATAAATCAATGTTACAGATTACTTGTCCAGATAAGTTTTAAAATAGCTGCAAGAACTTCAGTCCAAATGTCTTGATGGAACTTAAAGGTTAAAAACATTTAGCTTCAGCAAGTATACTACCTACTAGGAAACTGGGAAATAACTCATTGTCAATTAACAGTATAAATTGGTACTTCTCCAAAACAAAAATATAAGAAATTCGTCTTCCTGAATTATTGGTGATACCATTGGTTCCATGTTTTTAGATTTATATCTTCTGTTATTTCATTTTGTCCCTAAGATATACATGCTTATTTATAAAAGTATGCAATATATTTTATAATGCATGTATTTTAGGCACAGCTACTATACATCATCCTACTGCTTATTACTTCCAGATAACTGTGTCATTTTATATCATCACGTGTTGGTCCTAAAAATAATAATAATTTTAAAGTACAAATACTTTAAAGTTTTCTTATTTTTTTTTAGTTTTATTTTAGTTACAAGCTATTTATTTTGACCCATGGAGCACACTTAAGATCATAGTTAGAAAAAATTCTCAAAACATTTCCCAGGCATTTTTTAGTCCCTCCAAATTCCCAAACTTACGAGGGCTCCTCATCTGTTTCCAACTGTACCTATGCCACATTGAGATCCTGGCCTGGTTTCCACCAGTTTGGAGGGTTTTTTTACATGTACATTATAATCTTATTATATCAGATACTTTCTAGTTCTGTCCTATTTTATTCTGTCCCATTTATGCCTAATGTAAAACCTGCTGCATTGTATCTAAGGTTTTTGAGCATGGAATCTGTAGTCTGTAGAAGTACCAAAGCTGTTTGGTTTGGAGGGTGAAGGGGACACCACACACCTCTGGCACCATTACATCACCATCATTTGCAATTCCAACTAAAAACATGGATGCTAAAGAATTTTTCTCCCATTATTTTATAGATAACAAAAAGGTAGATATCCCATTTCCTTGGGTGATTTGGCAATCGATTAGAGAATAATAAATACTAAGTTTACAGTTTCTGTCACACACACACAAATATTCTAGATCATTTGCTCCTAGGTTACTGGGAATTTGGAAATAAGTAACATCATTTTACATCAGTGCAGCTTCATTTCTTTTTTCACCCACTTAGTCATTCTTAATAAGGTCATAAATATTTATTTTAACATTTCAATTCCAGGAACTGAAATAGCCATATTTTAGTTACCACTTCATCAAGTTTAAATTTGGAAATGAGCAATTCCAATTAATCTTTAAAATAATAATAGGAATAATTAAGATCCTAACACCAAGTTTCACTGTTACATAATTCCTCCTCATATTCTGGCAGCCTGATCATTGCCTTTCTCCATTTTGTTTCTGTTCTAAATAAAACATCTAAGTGCCCCATTCTGTACCTCCTCAGCACTTCAGTCATGAGTTTAAATTGATTTTGATGTATGTAGAAGAGTCATTCTTTGTACACAATTTCCTTCTACACTGGGTAAAAATCAGAAGTTGTACCAAAACATCCTTCCATTGAAAATTAAGGAAAACACATTAGCACCCTGTCATTGTTTAGTCACTAATACAAATTTAATATCATCTTCTATTTATTGAGCATAAGAGAGATCCAGAATACTTGGTATAATTTTCTCTCACTTCCCCTGGCGTCTCTGAAGTGATCTATTTCTCCAATATTTTTTATTTTTTTTTAAGTTTTATATCACCATCCATTAAACCCCAATGACACGTTCTAGGGAGTCCTTGATCTTTGAGCAAGCTGTGTTTCACATCCATGAGATGACAGTTACTCCTGCTGTCTATCACTCTTTTGGAAACCATTTTTTTATTCACCTGGATATAACATTTCGAATATCATCTGTCTTCTGGGAATATATACTGATACAATAGTTGTGAAATTGGAAGCCTGTATACAATACTAGAATCAATTATTAGAGTAGGTTGGATCCCTGAAAACAAAATGTGCCATTACTACCCTCTTCCTCCATGAAACAGCAAGAAATACAGCACAAATTGCAAATCAAAAGTCAGGATCTTTATTTCTGGTATAACTGTACTGAGGACAAACCCATGCCTAAACAAGCTTCTCACACTTCTCTTCCAAACATCCTTCAACCTGATTCCCTGAAAATCCTGTTGGCTAACTTAATGCATCCAGAAGCCACTTGGTCATTAAGTTTTATATGCAGCTCTCCTCCACAGTGTCATAATTTAAAAACCCAAAACAAAACGCCTGCTTGAAAACTGCATGCCTGTTTCAGCTGACATCAAACAGCACTGTGTTGCCTGTAGCCTTTGAGGTCAGTAAGTCTTTAGCAAGGTCCAACTTCAAAGGGCAAATCACAGAATCACAGAATTATTTTTGTAAACTAGATGTAATATTTCAATATCCAAATCAATATCTAATAAAAATTCACTGGAAAAATATTCATAAACCTACATTTCATGATAGCACATTAGAACTTATAAGCTCTTCAGTTGCAAGCTTTTCAGTAGCCCTCTTTCACTTGTTAGTGATATGTTATGTCTTTCTCTGCTCCTCTAGCACTCTTGCACACATACACCCCACCCCCCTTTATCCATAACCACTGCTGTCAGGAATTTAGTCCAAATTAATTTTCTATACTTCATGCTAAATGAATAATTCTATGTCACTACTGTGCGTCGACCAAAATGTAATAAATCCCAGTATGCATATCATAAGCCCTTTATTTAAAGTATATCCCCCCACTCCCCAGAATCACAGGGAGCAGCTCAGAAGAAAAAAGAAGCCAAACAGATTGAATTATTAAATCAGAAGTTGAGAGCTCTGTCAAATTAACCAGCAGCTAAACTTTAAAGACCAACAGCACCAAGAACATGGAGCTTCTCCTCAACAAGAGTTAACAGCAAGTGAATCGAAATGACACCAGGGAACCCATGAACTTGAAAAGTAGGTGAAAGAAAATAGAAAGGACTTTGTTACCAAGCATGCCATCTGTTTTTACAACCTCATATGTCGTTTACGTAAAAAGTAGATAAGATATTTTAAATGGGGAATTTATTAGACTGTGTTAGTGATATACCAGGCACTCATCATGCTGGTGGTATAAGTCACTCCCTGACACCAAGTACCTGATATTAGGTGAGTGTAGCCAGGTAGCAGTTGAACAGCAGCTATCACCTAGGTGTAGCTATCTCCTATAAAACTTGTGTCTCAAAATAAATATAAGATATATATAAATGCAAGTTGTCTTTAAAAATGGGTGCATGATCACCTCAGGCCAACTACACAGTAGGTTGGGTAGGTCAGTACTTAGCTGCAGGCTAAAAGAGTTTGCAGCAAACTGAACGCATTAGCGGGTTACTCTGCTCCTGGATTACCAATAATTTATACAGATACATCAATTAAAACCAACCACACACCCTCCAAAAAAGCTTACAACAAAGCAAGCCTAGAAGAGAAGGAACAGCTAGAGAAGGGAAAAGGAGAGCCCACCCATGCATGTCAGTCTTAACTCCAGTGTGCAACTGCTCCAGTTGTTGCTTTAAGCTGACATAAAACCTGTCAAGTAGCAATCAATGTATTGCTGTGTACTCCTGCCCTACCAATTCCTGTGCATCTTTCAGACTCTGGAACAAATCCATCCAAGAGTTAACCAAACAAAAGAAACAGTTTTACCTGCCATGTCTGTTCACTAATCTTGTTCAGTAAGTAGACACACAGCTCCCCTTACTCAGTAGCAGAGAGGCCCACAAGGATACCTCCATTTTCCACTCACTGATTCTCCTTCCCTTCTCCTCTAGCATGTGAGCACACCAAAGAAGCCCTGAGACAGTACTGGAAAGTTCCAGCATCAAGCCAGTCTGGTGATTCCTATGAGGAGCTGCCACACTGGTTTTGCCATATTTATGGCTATAAAATATGAACACACTAAGATAATTAAAAGCAAGCAAAGAAATTCCACAAATCAGACATCCTTCTTTTAGGATCTTCCTTCGAAAACGTTTAGAAAACATTCAAGAATTATATTTGTCTTTTGAAAGGGATGTTTTCAGCATTATAAACTGCAGTCTTGTATGGTTCCCATGACTCCCTATAATTAACCTTGGTTACATTTCCACTATAAAGTATCTATCACTGCTTTTGGTAGCAAAGCCTATTATAGTCAAGATTATTGAAGGCTACTTGAACAGAAAAACAGCAGTTATCCTGCACAAACATTTTCCATCACTTTTTTTTTCCATTTGTTTTTAAAGCTTGTTTCAGAATTTGTCCTTGTCAGTATAAAACATGAGATAAGGATCATTCCAGCCAAAATAACAAGCCACTTCAGAGGATGAAAATAGAGCCAGACACCGGCATTGTGCATGAAAGCAGAGTAGGCTGAGTTGTCCTAAACACTTTTTAATACCATTAAGTTCGATTTCAGAATAAAAAAAGAAATCCAGCCCTTTATTCTGTATTCAATTATTAGCCAAACTAATAATTGAAAAGCAAAAACATTTTTACAGTATGAACTGTTTGCTCTGATTCTTACTTGCCAGTGATACAATGCAGCTGATTCTCTAAGTTCAACACAGGGCTTAACTTCACTACCACAAGTGCATCACTTGCTATCACTGGAACCAATCAATTGCAAATTCAGGGATAGCAATTTTGTTGAGAATGAAGTTGTCTGCAACATTAAACTCTTGTGCTAGAATTGGTAAGTTTCTTGCTAATGGAAATGGCCAC
Organism: Hypotaenidia okinawae; assembly: GCA_027925045.1. Taxonomy (NCBI): domain Eukaryota; kingdom Metazoa; phylum Chordata; class Aves; order Gruiformes; family Rallidae; genus Hypotaenidia; species Hypotaenidia okinawae. Next base: position 12,857,817 of record BSDF01000006.1, read on the forward strand.
TTCACCAGCATTCCACAGTAAGGCTGAGACATTTTCAGGTACTAAAAAGTGAATATCAGCAGGTTTTGACCTGTTTGTTTTCAAAAGGTTTTTTTATGCTTAAGCACGCTGCATAAGTTGAGCCATTTGCGACTCATTCTGAAATATCAAACCATCAGCATTATGCTCAAACTATTCCTTTTTTGCTTAAATTATTATATTTCACAAAGCAAGTCCCCATTGTAAGAAAAGATGTGTAGACTAGAATACTTCGACACTTCGCTATGATTCTCTGGAGCACTTACTGTTGACTAAGCAGTGTATAGAAGGACCTGGAAAATTACTGTATTACACCACTTCACTGAGTGGAAGAGAAGGTAATTTCATCCTACAGGGTCACCTGTCTCATTAGCACCACTGTATTTTCTGGGTTTATTCCATCTGGAGTACAGCAATTCCTACTCTATACTGCCAATGACCACATTAGGTTGTCAGACCTATGCAGGTAGCTTTCACTAACACCAGTGGACATCAGCTTTCATCCAAGGGAAACACCAGCTTTGAGGAACAGTAAGAACGTTACATTCTTTGTTCTTAATTTAGCAAACAGCTCCTATCAGCATCACCTTGCAAAATATAAGCCGGATACATTTTGGGAAAAGAATACGTGCAAGCTTGTGTTTCATTTACGTACAGGAACAAGCAGGAAACTGAAACGATCCCTAGGACTACAGTGTGCAGCCTCAGCAAGACACTGCAATTTACATCACTTTAGAAAGTCCAGTTAACTCAAAGCAATTATTTGCCCGATGTAAACTTTCTCCAGTTGTTAATAGGACCATTTAGAATGTCCCCTAAAGTTAATAGTACTTAAAATAAAAAACATCCAAAGTACATTTAAATGAGTGGTTTTGTAATTGTTTTTAATCAATGGACAAAGAGGTCACAGAAGGATTAAATGATAAAGTTGCAGTGGCAAAAATTTGGATGTACCAGCATGGCTGGGAAAGACTAATCAAATTTTAAAAAGTAATAATATATCAGGACTTGCAGATCTAGGAGTACACAGATATAGAGTGGTCAGGCAGACTACAGGGTAACTGACTCCATAGAGGCTAAAGTTACTACTGCCTTTCAGAAGTCATCTGTCAATCCACTTTTTAATTATCTTTTTGATTAATCCTCCCATGTAACTACCAAAAAAGCTTCCCATATCTAACCACTTACATAGAGACATAGCCTAAAGAACACAGCCTGACACAAAAAAAAAATCCTTTAAAACTGTCATTACAAGATCAACACGTGGCTTGCCCATTTACTGATGCTAGGTGGGACAGGCTACAGAAGAGTACTGTACTCTGTGCAAGGGAGATTAAGCAGGTTATTATCACAGTGGAGGCACATTATATTGGACCCTTTGAAAGATAATGTAAATCTGGGTCTAGAACTTTTGCCATCTTTAAGTGTTTGACACCTGGAAGAGTAACCTAGCTTGCCATTTGGATTTTGACATGCAAAAGCTGATCCATAAAAAGCACACTCAAATTCCAGCTCTAGTGCAAGCAAAGTCATCTTTACTTTACTTCCCAGGGTGGAGGCTTGCATTTCTCAATGGCAGACAACCAGAATTCATCAGGGTTACTTTTGTATCATAACAGCAACAGCACAAGCATTTGTAAGCATTGGCTTAAGTGCTGATTAAAAAACCAGCAACGACATTTCTACAGGCTGTCCGAGTTACTACATCTTTCTTAAGCTCTCAGAGATAGCATTTAAGACTTGAAAAGGGTAAAGGTTAAACTGAGAATCTGACTTTTCTGCTTGTATTTTGCTTATCAATTTATTGTCAGTAGCCTGTACTCAAATTCCACACATATCTACATGCACACCAGCAGTATGACATCACAACATACTCGGATCACACTGTCAATCATAATACCTAGCAAGGGTAAGAAATCCATTGTATACAGCAGCCTTGTCAGTGTGCAGATCCCAAGGACTACTTATGATTGCAGAAGCCAAGGGCAGAAGGAGATTAAATATTCACTCTATTTTATCAGGTGAAAAGCAACAGACCTTATATAAATCTCACCCCACACAACCGCATTTTCCTCTCCCTACTCCTTGCTTGTTGTTTTTCATGAAAGCACATTCTGGGTGAGTAGGGTATATTCCCTTCATGGTATATGCACCAATCGTTTTACCTTTTAAAAGTTGGGCTAATCTTTATAATTTTTTCCAATAAAGCAGCAGTTGCATTACAGAAAATGCCTGTTCTTTGTATGTCTCAAAACAAAACTACTCCAACAGACACATTCCTATCCACCACTTGCTGGAAGAATGGCACCTAATATTTTCAGAAGTGATGGACAATACACTCCATTGCTATAGCATATTGAGATTACAGAATATAATCTTCTATTATTTCAAATTCATTGCCTAGGTACTGGCAACATCATCTAGATTTCCACACCAAAATTCAGAGAATCCCTCATCTGCACAGCTGGAACAGCAGCACTTGGTTATTGTTTTTTAGCTTCTCCCTCTTCCACAGATAAATTTGATGATTATAAAAATGGGGATTCAGCTGATAATGTATAAAAATGTATATAAAAACATAGATTCAGCTGAGAATAAACTGTAACACATGCAAATACTATGTAACACAACCCTAACCTCTTCCACAATTCTTTTAACACATGAAAGTTGAAAAGAAGTCTGTTATGCCAACCTTGGCTAGACATGGTATTTTATTGCCATAATGTAGTTCTAATATGAAGTCTCTGTCCACATAGTTTCCTCTTCCTCATTCTCCCACCGTCCTAAATTTCAATCCTCCTTAACAGCAGACTCAGCAAGTCCCATCCATTCCAACTCTACCATACAAGCAAATTCATTATACCCTATTTTATCAAGGATAAAATTTTAAATTGCCATTTAAAAATGACAAACTTTATCAAGATATCCACAATCCTTTGTGTGTGGTTTTTTGCACTACTGCATGGGAAGCACAAGTTATAAAAAACCTCCAGACTTCAAGTTTCTAAAATTATCACTACTTTTTAAAGACAAGATTCACCACAGCATTTAACTCAATGCCAGTTCTAAAATCCATTCGTCCTCAAGGAGATTCTTAACTGAAGTCAATTATTAAAGCTTTTGATTTTTACAATAAGTTACTCCAGCATAATTTGTAAATTTTTATCCTTCCAATGCCCTTGCTCATGAAGTCTTACACAAGTAAAACATTTAAGATCTTTGAGTTTAACCACCTTCAAAACTGAGGTGCCTACACTAAAGCAGAATAGTTGAAGACAAATTAATGAAGAAGTTCAGAGAATTTATGTTCACATACCTCCTGACACATCTTGTTAGATTAATCTTATCATCTTTTCCTAAATATAAATGTGAAATAAAAAAACCCTAGAAATATTTGAAATATTTTTTATGAGGGATAAGTTGCTTTGTTATTTACATTTTTAATTCCCTCCAGAATATTAGCTGAAGATCATATACAATTTTTTGTAATAAAAGGATTTAATATCTCAAATTCATACACTGAACACATTAACTGCATAATCCTTTGACATCCCAGGCTATACATAGACATTAAAGTTATCTGCTAATTAACCAAAGATTAATGACAACACACAAACCAGTCTGAGTTGAAAGCCCAGCCAATGCAGTCACACATTCCTTATCACCTTTTCCAGAGTCAGTTTCAAGTGACACAGACTCAAAGATATGGAAAAGTTTAATGTAGAAGCTACATCTTATGATTGTCATACATACAAGTAAAAAATCTACATCCAAATATATTTATAATTTTTTTTCAAAAGTTTTAAGTCAGGACATGATATATCTTCATGCAAGGAAGATATATCATGTCCTGTCAAAGTTTTTTTTAAAGTTTTTTTCAAAAAATCATGAATCTGCTATCCCTATTCTGGGTTTTATGAGATTTATTATTAATGTTGTTGCACATCATTTTCTCTGATGGTAACCTGTCCTCCTTTGGTCTTAATAAACTCCTACTGTTTAATGCAGACTAATTAGAGTAAACAGTTTATTACTTCGATGAGAACATACATCTTAAGAAATATCCAGAGGCACTAGTTTAAACTTTGAAAAAATCATTTTAACATAGAATTGCTGACACCAAGAAGAGTCCAGAAATACTCTTGGAACACAAGGCAAGAGAGCAGTGAGAACAGTCCAGCCAGCTGTGACTGCTGCACAGGAACTGGATAGGCTTAAGTGTCAGAAGCTGTAAGTACAGAATGATTCCATGTTTGGGAAGGGAACATCAGCAACAGCAGAACACACACAGCTCCTGTGCATGCACCTTTCAAGTGACACATGCTGAGAAGACAGGAAGCATTACTCAAAGGAACAGGTAGGACAGGGTCCTTAAAAAGCTGCGTTAGCCTTTGCTGTTGGGGAATCTCTGTGTCAGAAACCACAGGACTGCACTGTGCTTATTTCACATCGCTATGGGGGGTAACAGGTCAGATATCCAAATGATAGCAGCAGTGACCACTTACATAAGCTACTGGTGAGAGAAGGGACGGTAAGATGAGTTACCTCTAATTAAGACATGTGGAGTATTTCTGACAGTCAAGTCCTAGATATGAGTCAGCACACCAAATGAGTAATCCCACCGTACCCCACCAGGGCTGTTTACACCACCAAGAAACAGAAGAGTAAACGAACCACACTGACACCTGTCAAAGAAATACAAGCGCTTCAGAAGATGGTTTTCACCAGCACCAGCAGAGAACCACTGTTGCTTGTGAAGCTGAAACTCCTGCTGCAGTCAAAGAAAATAAAAAACCAACAACAACAACAAAAATCACACTCAGACATAACTAATACTCACAAGCTTTCAGCACAGACAACCACCGAAAGCAGGTAAGTGTTGTGTGACTGTTACATCTATGACTGCATAACCAGCAACAAGCATTTCTAACCCAGCTAAATGTAAATAATATGAATTGCAAAGGGACAAATAGATGGTGGAATTGCACGAATAGGGTAGAGCAAGACACGTGGACACAGTAAATTCTGTAACATAACAAAGGAAGTCAGACAGATAGGAAAGACATTCTGCTGAACTATTTTTGCTACTTCATAGAAGCAAGAAAGGTGTTTGGTGAAACCAGCCAATGAAACCATACTCTTATTTTGGAGAGAGAAACATAAAAGATGACAATAACAAGCAAGAGGATGGGAAGAAAGACAACATGACAGTAGCTTCCTTTTGACCTTCCCTCCTTCAAAGGAGCACCTAAGCAAGGTCAACCCCACTTCAAACAATACCTTATCAAGGACCTGCAGCTATGGGCAACAGTGTCATCCTCCCTACTGGGCTATATTGCTGATACCATGAGGAGTCCAGAAATACTCCTGGCACACAAGGCTCCCAAGAGCAGTGAGAACAGCCCAGCCAGCTGAATGAGGACAGGTTGTTATGGAGTAATGCAGGAATGTGCAGTGGTAACAAGAGGTAGCCATTAGCAATGTGTATTGTTAATGAACATCAATTTGGTAAAGGAAGTAGTGTTTCCAATGTTGGAAACAATCTATTGTGTTTCCTAACCATTCCCATTGTGATTCCCTGCAACATGTATATTCCCCACACTAGAACCGTTTGAAAGCAGAAATATTTAATTCCTGATATCCTGGTTTTCAGCTGGGATAGAATTAATTCTCACAACAAGCTGGGAGGTCAAGCAGCCAGAGCAGCTGAAACAAACTAGTCAAAAAGGGTATTCCATAGCATATGGCATTATGCTGAGTATGTAAGGGGAAGCGAGCAGGACAGGGAATCACAGAATAACAAAATATTAAGGGTTAGAAAGGACTTTGAAAGATCATCTAAGTCCAAACCTCCTGCCAGAGCAGGATCACCTAGATTAAATCACAAGAGGGATCACTGCTTAGGAACAGGCTGGACATTGGAGTCCAGGGGTGAGAAAATTTCATCGTGCATCACCCGCTGTGCATATTCTTTTGTTCATGTTGTTATAACCAAACAGTGCTTAGTTGTTGGCTGGGGCTAAACAACATCTGACACCGTTTGAATTCTTGAAGGAAAAACACAAACAACAATAAAAAGCATGAAAGTGAATGAAAGACTTAAGTGAGCAAAAAGAGTTAAGAAATAACTTATTCTGGACAGAAACACATTCATCTTTATTTGTGCTCCAACAGAAGGGGAAAATGCACACTATCATCTGACAGATGTTGAAGTCCACGGTCAGGCTGTGATAGATTCAGATTGGAAGTGCAGCTTTGTCTCAATAAGAGCACAGATTGCTTGGATTCTCTCAGAAATCCCAAGATGTACTTGGTTTCATGACAGTGGTTTCATAGCAAGGAGGCTACAGGGCTGGTTTCCGTGAAAAGCTGCTAAAAGCTTCCCCCACACATGTCTGATAGACCTGATGTCAGCTGGCTCCAAGAGAGACCCACAGCTGGCCAAGGCTGAGCCCATCAGTGACAGTGGTAGCACCTCTGCAATAACATATTTAAGAAGGGGAAAAAAACCCATCTGCTGTGGAACAACAGCTGCAGAGAGAGAGAGAATATGTGAGAGACAACTCTGCAGACACCAAGGTCAGTGAAGAAGGAGGGGGAGGAAGCACTCCAGCTGCCAGAGCAGATTCCCCTGCAAACTGTGGAGAAGCAGGCTGTCCTCCTGCAGCCCATGGAAGATGATGGTGGAGCAGATATCCACCTGCAACCCATGGAAGACCCCATGGTATAGCCAATGAATGTGCTCGAAGGAAGCTGCAACTCCATGGGAAGCCTGTGCTGAAACAGACTTCTAACAGAACCTACGGACCCATAGAGAGAACCCCACACCAGAGCAGGTTTACTGGCTGGACTTGTGACCCCGTGGGGAACCCACACTGGTATAGTCTGGTCCTTAAGGTCTGTACCCCATGGAAGGAACCCACACTGGAGCAGTTCACGAAGAACTGCAAATTGTGGGAAGGACTCACTTCACAGAGTTCATGGAGGACTGTTTCCCATGAGAGAGACCCAACACTGGAGCCTGTGATGCTAATTGGTGAACTATTTTTCTCCCTGTCCTTATCTTCACCCACAAGCCTTCAATTATATTTTCTCTCCCCCATCCAGCTGAGGTGAGCAGGGACCCTCTTTGGTGGGCACCTGGCATCCAGACAGAGTCAAAGAACCACACAAGCCAATAAACTACCTAACAGACTACAAAAATGCAGACTTTATAGTCCTCTGCAGACAAAAATTGAAGGTTTTTTCAAAAGTCTCCATTAACACTTTTCACTTAACCAATAGGTTTGATAAAGTTCATACAATTTCTAAACCAAAGCAGTGTGTACCTAACACTTCTGCTAAGTAAAGTGGTAACAGATACAAAACAGTTTCTCAGTGGTGTTGGGTAGAAAGAAAGAGCTTTAGATCAGTTATAGTATGGTTTTCCTGAACTGAAACTTTCCTCATCCAAAGCTAGTGTTGCATATTTAGTATGCTTGATACTCAGTTTATGTTCTATAGTTATATACTGAGAGATAATTAGGTGCCAAGTTTACCCAGCCTTTTTTGTTAAATTCTGACTACTTGTAAATTAAAAAAATCTCTCATGACAACCGCAGACTAAGGAACTTAAACATTAAAACCATTTCTTACTCTTCCCACATACAATAACGAGTTCCCAAATAGCCCAAATGAGAATTACTATTGCATGGAATTAAGTGAGACTTATTACTCTAAGTGGAACATGTTTCCTTGTAGAGGATGAAACTGGACTAAAATGCAGAAAAAAAACTTTTGCTCTGAACTGGATTTTACGCACTGACCTGGCCTAATCCTGCTGAGCAGTAGGACTTGACAGAAATCCTGAACAGATTGCCAAACCACCCTGCAACTCTACTGAAGGAGCTAACCTGAATCCCAACACCAGGATAGCTAAGGCAGTGAAGCTGTATCCACACGCAAGGACAACTTATAACTCTAAGCTTATTAACGCACATTAAATTGCCTGTAACACCAAGGGATTATTTTTTTTCCTCTCCTCTTATAAATTTTGCAAGGACAAGACATTTTTGGTCCCTTTTTAGTAAATATTTTTACAAGGCAAAAACATCACTTAACACAGCAAACAAACCAAGCCACAGAGGCTGCCAGCATCCTCACACATCTCTTACCAGGTACCTTTTGGAGGGGAAACGATAGGCAGACACGGTGAAGAAAGAAACCCTGTGCACTCCAATGAATATTCATTACATCCTTTAATTTATTATCATGTTTACAGCCAAAACTGCAGAGCAAATTACATTCTACATAAGGTCCCGAGGGGGTGTTCATTTCCACAGCTTGGACTGGTACCAAAATAAAGCACATTAGAGAGAAATTGCAACTAATGTCATTAATATTTAATGGACTACTAACAGCGGCACTCTTCATGACAGAGGGGCAGAGCAAAGGAGGGATGGGAAGGATCATTCAGAACTTTGTTCCACAAAATCCTTTTCATTAAGCAATGTGAATCCAAGCAAACAGGTGGCTTTCTATTTAAAAAAAAGTCAATTAAAAACCCAATGCTGCACCACAAAAAACGCAAAAAAATATCCCAAAACACACACACTTCAAAGCCCAAGAGAAACATCACCCAATATCAAGTCAAAATAAACTTTTCAAGTTGGTTCTGGGAGATGACAGACAGCATAAAGGAGAAATTAACTTCTTACAGAAGCAGAGAAGGGTTTGAAACTGACCGTGCAAAGAGAGAAGTATCACATGGAGAAAAACCAAACTAATTGGTGGCAGTTGAGTGTAAACAAGACAGTGAACACAGCAATTCTGGAATTTCCATTTCCCAGGGAAGGAAAATCTTCAAACTGTCATTGCAAGGGGTTAGAACTACCACATAGGGAAAGACAAGCAACCAGCTGAATTTCTACAGCCCTGTCACAAATGGCATAAACTGGAGACTTTTCTAGTGGTTGACTCAGGATGACAGAAGCAGCACAGTCACAAAGCAGATGACAGATAAGGGTCCTCACACAGGTCTAGATTAATTTTGAAAAGTGAAAGCAAATACACTGGGTCACTTGCTTAAATCAGCATTTTCTTTACCCTTCCTACCAATCAAACCAGTGAAGAAATCCAAGAACTATACCTCTGTCACTTGGCAAAGTCCTAGTCATGCAAACACAGTTGCACTTCTAGGTTGCAACTACAGCTCCCGTGAAACCTCTGAGCACCAACCAAGAGCTGACTATCACCTCCTGGACAACCTCCCACCTCCCTCTGTGCCTTCACCCAATTGCATTTTTCCTGACCTGGTGTTTTAAAGAGTTTGATCACTGACTGCCTGACCCTGCAGACACTCAGGCATGCTGGTTTGATACCTGTTCCATAGTTAGCTCAAATGAGTTTTTGAGATACTATTGCCAGTTTTTATCTACAGTTTACCTCTTCCCATCTACTTTGTACCTTCCCACAAAAAAGCTGAGACTGGAGCTTTATTATCAGCCTGATGCTCCACCCCCATGGGGGGAAGATTCTCCCCAGTGGAAGAGGCATGTGGCTAGAAAGACTAAGGTTTTATCTTGCAATAAATGTCATCTTTTTATTCTATTTTGGAAATTCCCTCTGTCTGAAAGCCTTCACAAGGCCAGTCCTGTTTCTCACATGGTTGCAAAGACCTCAGGGTTGAGGACTGGGAACAGCACAGCAGAAGACATTCTAAATGGAGACAGCATAATTTACAATTAATTCATTAAGCAAAAACTAAACTTCTAGCATGTCATGGATCAGGATTCATATCATGTGTCTGCCTTACCTTTTTAATATCTTCACTAGGATGTAGTTTTCCAAACTGTCAGGAAGCTGGTATAGCTACCAACAGAACTAGCAAAGATAGCTACTAAATAAATTCAAACAGGTCGCTATAAACTAAGCAGTAGTATGGAGACAATCAAAACAGATCAGAATCAAACTTGGCCTCCCCGAAATGATGAGCTGGAGAACAGGTGCTCACTAGAGAGATTCTCCTGGAAAGAAAAAGGTGGCAGTAGACAGACAGCACAGGCACCAGCATTCAGCTTGTGCCTTCCTGCGCCCAGCCAAAAAATATGAATAATGCAGGAAAATGAGAAAACTCGAGACAATGGATTAGACCATTCATCTTCAGCCTTGTAATTATCTTTCCTTCTGACTAATAATTCTTATGAAGGAGAAAAAGCTGGTGAATTAAGCACACCCATCTCCTCAGACAACCTTGCATACCGAGACACAAAGGAACTAACTTAAATCCTGGGGAACGATCTTTGTGTGAATGTGAAGTTGTGACTGGGCTTGGGAGGTGCCAGATGCAGTTGTTGGCTCTGATTAGAAGTGATTATTAGAGCAAGTTACAAGGAACATTACCCTTTTTGGAAATTATTTCCCATTTAAAAAATATCAATACAGAAAATTCTCAGATTATAATCGATCAGCAGTAAGTTAACATATAGAAAAATAACCCTTCAGAGCGAGGGTCTCTTGCCATTCACTTTAGATAGGTAGAGGGCACATGAGGATTTTTTGGTGTACAAGATGATCTTCCTGGATGAACAATCTATTTTCGGAGGTAGACAAATCTAGGTTGAGAGTTGGAAAAGCGTTTGAAAACCGGTATGGAGCAGAAGTCCCTTCCAGATCCACACTAGATGTGATGGAAGGCAGTCTAATGTAGCCTGACTGCTGATACTAAGAGGGGCAAGCTGTGTCTAGGATTTGATACTGAGACTCAGATAGCTACACAGGGAAAGTTAACCATGTTGTTCAACCTGAGCCGAGTACATGTGGAGGACAAACTGTGATTAATGTCCAGAGTGAAACCTGACAGCAGCTACAACAGAGTGGGTTACAGAGATGCATAACACTATATTAGGCATCTCCCTCAATCAAGCACCTCTCCTGAACTGAGCGATCAGCACTAATCCCATTGCCATGCCATTATATTAGTAGACTTAGACACATTCCGTTCCACCACACTATCTTGACATACAAAGCTGATGGCTCCTGGACACTTGGAACATCAAAACCATAGGGACCGAGTTCAGACTTCCCTGAGCATTGCTAAAGATCCTAAACATTGACTCTGTTGGAAAAATCTTAACTAACAGCATATCCCTCAACACATGCAGCTGAAAAACCATACAGTCTTCTCCACACTCTGAACTAGCACATCCTTTTGCATCCAAATGACTGTCTATGTTGTAATGATTATTTTTTATGCCACATAGCTCAAGCAAGCAAAGTTCTTATATCCACATCACTCAACTACACAAATTCTGCTCTGGATTTAGCCAAGCAATGTTGTCTAACATACATTTTACTGCAGAAGGAAGCTTTACTATTTTGTCTGGTCATATGTGAAAAGACACCACAAAATACTTGCAAAAATACAAGGAGTGTTCTGTAACTATTATCACTTAATGCTAACTTTCAAGTTTACCCAGTTTCCAAATGAAAAACATCCACAGCTCAGACACTTGTTTTTCTGCCTTTTTTCCTCTCATGTTTTTAACCACAAGATTACACTTTCCATATTACTTAAGTACACAGCAGAAGTGCCATTTAAGAGGAAGTTATTGGTCAAAAGTTTTTTGTTTGTAAAAGCAGTACTGAAACCACAGAGGAGCACTTATTTTTGTTTCTACCCATCTAGAAAAGGTGCCAATATTTCAGAAGATCATTTTTGTCAAAAATCTCTTCCTTGTTCCTCCTCAATTAGGAGAGATAGACAGACTTGAATTATTTTTCAAATTCTCTGATTCATTTTATCTTTTCAAATCACCCAGGGAAAATTTAATTTTAAAATTTTTTTTGTGAAGTATTTTAAAAGGCTTCATACTTGGCCATTTACATTCTTATCTTTAAGAAGCCCGTTGCAGGACAATAGTTGGCCTGCACGTAAGAATCAATTTAGAACGCAACTCATTTAACTTCATTAGCCTAGACAATGAAATTTTCAAAGGTACTTTAAGTAATCAATTTCTGGAAATACCTACTGCCAAAAATCTGATTCACTGTACCTAAAATTAGGTGTATATTTAAAAATCCAGATAGTATGAATCACGTGACAGCAGTAATCTCTTATTCCTGTATAGTCAATGTAGAGAAGAGGAAGGAACAGCACTACTGCTTAGGCCAGATGTTAAACTTTGAGCTAGACATGTTTCGATGACACAAATAACACCCCACACACTAACAGTTTCAGCACTGATTGGCAGTTTTTCTCTCCAGGTCTTCTGTATCATAACAACCATGTTATACAGGCATAACACTATTACCTCTCCAGAGGGTTAAAGTAATTCAGTCATATAGCCAAGATATAGCAGGTTTGAAATGAACTGAACCAGGGTAAACAGCTTGAATAACTGGTTGTTCTTTCAAAGATTTATTCCTTACTGCATTAAGGGAAAGGTGTGAGGCATTAACACATTCTCTCCCATAAATACTTTAGAAAAACACCCTTGATGCAGCACTGGCTGTGCTGAATACACACTTAAATCAGACCTTTACAGAGTGGTTACTACATTACGTTATCACCAGGAACAAGAACCTCTTTGTCATAGCAATTTATCAGCTTCCAGCAGACCTCTCCTCCTCAGGACAGCAAAGCCCAGAGCCCAAATTGCTGCAAGAGTGCAAGCACCTGCCTCAGCCAGGCTCTCCGGGGCAGGCTCAGCCTTGCTCAGGCTGAGGGGCAGCATGCCAAACAGACACTGACTGCTTGCCAGAGGGGAGGGTGCCCATTTGCTCACTTCCACACAAGTCTTTCCCCCACGTCCACAAAAACCTGCAGGTAAGCCTAATGTCTTAGGCTGCTCATTCCTCTACTCCTCTCGCTGGCACTCAGGTACCCAGAGGGCAGCTACCACATCCGAGAAACTCATTTAATCAGGCAAAACCCAGTTTGGGTTACCTCAAACAGAAAGGTGGTCAAAACTCATTCACCTTCAGTAGATATCGAGTCCTTACTGTGAAAATGCACAAGAACAAAGAGCTAGGAATTACAGGAGTCCTTTACTTATATTCCCACTGTCTCATTTCTTCAGAGTGAGCATCCTTGGCAACTTATACCATCTTTACCATTGTTTTTAGAGACTAGAATAATTGGATATTCTTAAAACACTAAAAAATGCTAAATATCTTTCAAGCACAATCCTGCAAGTATCCAAAGCTAAGTATCCCTTAATTTATCATAAGGGAACTTCTACTGCTTTCACACCATTACAGTTCTGGATTTCCCAGACATCCACTATGTTTCCCAGAAAGGAAAGTAAGATTTGTATTCCTTTTTTATTCTTGTTCATATTACAGTTTCCATATGCACCAGAAGTGTAACATGGGAAAGAAGCAAAAGATACTGTTGCACAGATGAAAAAGAATGAGCAAAATAGAGGATCTGCTACTCCGATTCATGGTATTGGTGTATCTTTACAGTTTTAAATCCTTAAAGATTCAACAATTAATGGCATGGCAAGGGTCATAGAAGATTTTTGTACTGAAAGAATTTAGTTCATTCAGACTATCATAACTGCTGACCCATTGTCACTTCCCACATCTCCAGGAGAACAGTTTTGTTGCTGATGCAGGCAGCTAAAACTCAGACCTCCACAGCTGGTACTCCAGGACTTTTCTCTGCCTTTAATACTGCAGAAGGGAATTTCTATCAGGTTGCATTGATAAGGCCAAAGGGATTGTTTGGAAATACTTTTCTCAGCTGCTCAACCATAGATGGGTGTCAATATTTATGAGGTTAGAAAAGCAGATGAAAATCTAGCTAAGCATACATGGCCTTTCAAACACCCTATGAGACAAGTTTGAACCGTCCCAGTTACAATACATGAACATCAGTTGTGCTGTTTCTCAACTCTAAGTACAGAAAGCTACAAGAACCGGTATGATTTCGCTTTTGTGTAACAAAAGTGTCAGAGGGAGTTAATATTACTTATATAAGCATGCACATCCTTACAGGGAGGTTTAAAATACACGTAACTAGAGATACTGCCCCAAGGCATGTCATTTGTTTCAGTAGAGTAGAAAATTGTGCTGCAGCTATTTTTGTGTTCTTTTTTATACAAAGACACACTAGTTGGTGCTTGAAAACTATAGAAAAGCAGTCCTAATATAACAAGAACTCTGTTGGGGGTGGGGGGGCCAGGGTGGAGAGATTTTGTCATGGCATCTGTTTAGGACACCATGAAAAGAAAAGGGGGCTTCAGCCAGAAATCCCCCAAATTTTTTTTTTAAGTACTTAGACTGGAACACAAACAGATTTCACACACGCACTAAAAAAACACTTTGAAGAAGAAAATTTGAAAATATTTAGGATATAGAGGATTACAAGGAATTGAAGTCATATAAAGGCACCATAAGGAAAATTCAAGGTGAAAGAATGAAGTTTCTGCAGATGAATCATATATGGACTCTCTAAAATAAAAAGCAGTATTAGGTATAATAAAGAACTCTTTACTAATTTTTTTTTAAATCAAACCATTTCAGATTAATTTATTTTCAATATGAAATAAAAGGTAGTTTAACCAAGATCTTCCAGTGTTTCTAAGCAGGGTTAACAATCTCAGGATGTTTCATATAAAAAATTGAAATAAGATGTTGTGAAAGGTCTTTTTTGTTTGTTTAAAGTAACTATGTAACAAAGCCTACAGAAACCTTTATGCATTCAACTAGGATGTTCTACAGCAGCCCACCTTGTCAGGAAGCACATGTACCTACAAACCTTTTGAAAATATTGGCCCAGTATTAGCTCAGAAGGACAAATGATTTAGTAGCATTCCCCTCATAACAGAGGTGACCTGTAAATGAAATAATTTATTCTATGTTCTATTTAAAGTCAGAACACACTTTCACAGCCTCTGCTCACACTGCCTCCAGCCTCATCCACAAGACAATGTCTTCTACTCCCTTTTCTTCTTTCCTCACTACCAGCCTCTCACATGCACAGAAAAGTGACCTTGGCACCACGACAGCTATTTTCACTATTGATTTCCCAGTATCTCTTCAATTCACCAATTCTCCTTCCAATTAGAATGAAAAAAACAACCCCACACCCATCTCATCTGAAAGCCCCCTTTCTGCTGCATAATATTTTCTACTTCTTCACACACACACACACACACACTCCCCCCTCCCAGTTTAATCAAGTTTAGTGCCAGAGCAACAGCACATTGCTTAGCTCTCTGAAGCATTCCTGGGAACAGGTCTAGTATGAAAAACACCTTACACTGTGTTTCACACTAACTTCATCAGTTCCTGCTTAGCTTGCAAAAATTTATGGAAATAGTGCACAAAAGTGTGGCTGCTGAAGTAGAAGCATTCTTTAAAAAGAAAAAAAAAAGAATCTATTTGAATCCCTCCCCATAAGTGTTTTTTATTTACCAGCACTTTCACTTCCACAGGATTACTACATTGATGCAGAGTAGCTGTTTCCTCAGCCTTGCTAGCTCAGCTGGTTATGACTTTTTCTGGTGCTGATAGCCTAACAGAGTACAGCAACCATCAGCGATTATCCACCTGCAAATTATATGTAAACCCAGCTCTATTTGCACTCAAGGATTAGAAGCAGATGAGTTTGGGGATTATTCTACCCATTAACCAGAGTATTAGAGAGCAAACAATTGCTATCTTAAATTCCCCTACATAAGCTAGGCTGATATTAAGGTTCTTCCCTACAGTTAAGTAGCACTGTATCACTGTTAAAAAGAGTCAACATGCATACTTAAGGAGGAAAAACAATTGCCAGGATTTTTCCCTCAAAGTTATAGCCATATATCTAATTAAGAGGGAAGCAGTCAATTAAAAAATTCACAAGAGAAACTGAAAAACATCAGAAAAACTGTAAGACAAGAACCACCACACACTGCAATTTAGCAATCAGGATTTTACAGCAAAAAGATGACAGAAGTGAAAAATCAGATCATTATCACTTAAAAAAAATAAATCCAAAGTATTTCACAGCTCAGAGAAAAACACTTTCCATCCACACATTGTAAAACCAGATGTGATCATTAGGTCAAGCAGTCCGAGTCAGACAGAGACACTATTAAGATCGCCTGGTCAAATCTAACTCTCTCCTAGTGATCATTATATTTGCTGCTACGGGAGTCAGTAACCTACAGCTCTGGTGCCAGAAGCTATGCCTACGCTGGCACACACTGCCACCAAGCATGAGCTATGCCCCAGTAAGAGTGATTCAGAATTCAGGATGGTATACTTGCCAAATACATACTTCTGACTAGCCCCAGTCTGATCCCAAGCACTCGTTCAGGGCTGGAGACACCCTTCACCTGGGTAGATTCATCTAAAAGTCAGACTTTGTGTTCCATGGCTAATCTATGAGATAAGCCAATATCAAAAGCACACTCCTGATGTAATTCAGCTCACTAGTGTGGTAAACAGATCCCATGATAAGCACCTAGGCAGGTTCTCACTGACACAGCCTACTTGTGCAGGGCTGGACGTCAGAGCATCACAAAATGATGCTTTCTAGAGCCACTGGCTTGCATATATAAGTATGTCATGTTCCTCATCTGCTGTGGAATATCAATTTATATAAGTTATGGTCCAGCTTTAGGAATAAATCTGACTGAAGAGTGCCAATAAACACAGTGACCATTTCCACTGTGAAGTTACCTTCACAAGATGATTTTTTCCCCATGGAAAAAACCTCACTGAGTCAAAAATATGAGCAGGAAACTGAAAATTAGCCGATTAATTTTTTCCTAGAAGGTTATGTCCCAATTCTGGACTCCTTCATTACACACCTTCAAGTCCATTACTCCATTTTCCAGAAGGTACCTTCACTACTCAGTGCACACAGCTCTACAGTTTATCAGTGAATGACAAGCTTTTTCACTCATCATTCCATCTCACAAAAGCTGGAATTTGACATTTATACAAAGCTGACCTTCAAAATTACTGGGGTCACTAACATCAGCTTTGATTTCATAAGCACACAGACTCTTTTTCCTCCCCCTTCCCCACACACTTACTTCCATTGCTACTTTCCATTCCTCATTCAGAAGGCAATATCATACACTGTACAAAGGTGTTGAAATGTATAAAGCAAGATGGTCAATGAAAGGATCCTTGAAGTTGTCCAAAAAGAAGGGGGAAAATTCTCAGTATTTTTGTTGTTTATTATTATGTTCAGGGAGACAAATGAGAAATGATCTAAGCCAAAGAAAAAGGTTACACTGAAAAGGCAAAGGTGAAGAATCTGATGAGCAATAACTTAGGTAACAAAATCTGAATTTGTTTTCTTTGGTTGCCCTGAACCTGGAGTTATTTATGGAAACCAGGAACACAGCAGTTGCAATGCAATGACTGGAATAATGCCTGGCAATGATGATATAAAATCCATGCTGTTCTAATTATTCTCAGTGTGTAATCTGGTTCTCTCCTCAGTCTTGCTGTCTAAAAGCAGCTGGGCTTCCTTCATTCCAGCCGAGTATGAACACAGAAGTCACCTTTCATTTCTCTCTCTCATTCACTGGGTCACTGATCAAGGGGATACTTTCAGGTACATAGGGAGGAAGGAAGTCACAAGGCAAGATCTTCGCCTCTTGTGAGTCTATAAAAAGAGGTTTGAAGCATTACCTGCAGCATCGTGTTACAGTGAACACAGCAGCAGTACACAGTAAAAGCTTAGCAAGGAAGTAAGACAGCTTGACTAGCAAACAGAGAAGACTGACGTCACCAAGGCAAGCAAACTGACACATTAATGGATTTAACAAAATATTATATGACAGAGCATGCTTACAGATTCAAAACAGTTCATTTCACAATCCAAAAAAAGAGAATGTCAGGATGCCTCTCTCTGATAGCTCAACAATTTTGATCAAAAGTTTCTCCTCCCAGAACTATATAAATAGGTATACATTTTGTGATTTATTCTCCCCTACATAATGTTATACTTCCACATACTCATGCGTCTTCTGTCTGGATTCACTTGCACATCCATCCTAGTTATTCTCAGAAAAACTCTACTAACTAGTACCTTTGATCTCACTACTATCAATTAATAACAGTGATGATGAACTGAAAGACTGAAAAGTAGAGATATGCAGACACGGGAGGAAAGTTTGTGTATTTACCCAAAGAAACCAGGCTTCAGAAAAATTACACTATTTTAAAGAGTTCATCAAAGCAAAGTCAAACCAGTTTTAGCAATCCAACTTGGACTATAGTCTAGCATCAGCAAAGATCCATAAAACCACAAGGAAAAAGCAAAGTGATCCATTCCTTGCTCCACTTTTCTCAAAGCAAAACTTGGAAAAATGAAGCACACCAAAAAGCCCCCAACAAACCAAAACCAACCAACCAGAAATCACCACAAGCAAGAAGCACAAGTGTTCAGTGAACTGTAATTCTTTCAGTGATGTTTTTGGGCAGAATGGAACTCAGGAAAAGATACATGAAGGTAATGGAAGAAAAAAGTTTCCAATGACTACTACTGTTGATGGTGCAAGATACATCTAACTTTAACACAGAGCTTATGTGGAATTCCAATAAGACAAGTATCATTAATAGAGATTTGTTGAAAATACTAAGGAAATATAAAGGTCTGTAAAGAGAACTCCTTACTTTCAAAAAATGGCTTGCATATATTATAGCATAAACCATCACCCCCAAGCCTGTATGAAAGCACCATTTATTTTACTATTACATCTTTCCTCCTAAAATGTAAACAAGATTTTTCTAATTCATACATTAGTTAGCATTATTTAGCCTCCCCCAAAAATATTTAAAATACAACCTATAGGAAGTTCCTCAGCTGGACTTGCATGCTTTCAGTAATTTCATTCTCTAAAGTTAACTTCTCCATCAATACCAATATTTGAGATGAAATGCATTTTTTAAAACTAAATTTAGCATGCATTCCCTACATCTACTATGAATACATCCGTAGTTTATTAATTAGTTCTACAATTTCATTTGGTTCTGACAGAAGACTACAGGGGCTGCATCCACTCCCTGAACTAGAAAGCATAATAATGTCAATAATTTATACACTATTATAGGCAGGTAAATAAAAAATATGAAGGATCCATGCAGTTTGTTCAAGACAATAACAACTGTTACAGTAGCATGGATTCGTTTCTATTACAATTTGATACAATTATTTAAGTGACAAATATTTCTGAAGGCATTGCCCTCAACTTCCAGCCTACTGCAGAAGCCCACACAGGCGCTTATCATCTTAATCACCTTTTAAAAAGCAGACAGTTTTAACTCCTATAATGCAGCAATGGCATTTCAAGAGGCAAGATAGTAAATATATCCTCTTCAAACAAGCAGGATACGTTTCTTAAGTAATTGCAGCTTCCTGCCTCCCGGGGAGCTGTCCCAACCAATTGTCCATGGAGCTCGTCCATGCAAGCTAACTTCCAACATTGCTCTTAAAAAAAAAAGTCACCATCACCCTAAATCCATTTGGTAGTTCACTGATCCAGTCTGGTTCACTGTTTGGTATATTACTCACGTGCAGATCACAGTTACGGTGTTGTTAGGGATGGTATTTCAGACAGGATGTAGCACACCAAGACAGCTATTGAGTCACACACCATTAAATACGGAATCCTAGTACCCAAGATTAATATAAGCCTAATATTTTAAGCAAATAAACTGAACAAGAAGACTTGGGAAGATTACTACCCAATGGGGGTTCTTGAGCTGAACTTATCTTCCCTGAAGACAGGCTGACTACAGGAGACATAGTTTACTGCTACCATCTACACAACCAAGACTGATGTCTGTGAATATCATCTGAACAACACATTAGGAGTGCTGACACTACATAAGTATCATGACCATCAAATCACAGCTGGTGTAAAGGGTCTCCCAAGCTAAAGGGACACCATCTGCTAGGGTACCACAAGGTGGTATGCAATGGAACAGCATGATTGGAGGCTGAATGGGAAGAAAAGGTACCTCTTGATGCTTTTTACAAGTATATCATCATGATCCTGACACAAAAAGTTTCCACTAAGAATTTGTATGACCAGGATCATGGAGAAATTGTACTGTCATCCTATTCTTGCATACCTAACCTGTGTATCTACTTGAACGATATTTTAGGTTAGGTATCAGGATAACAGAAGGCAACAGAAAAATTCCAGCAGAATTCCAATTCAACAATGACTATTACCTACTTTCATCTCTCAACTAAGTGATCATAACTAAAGATACACTGGTTCTCATTAAAATTGGTACAGAAAAATCACATTATGCCAGATATATATATAACTATATAGTTTGTTCTATAAGTTAAAAAAATACACGTTTAGAGTTCATCTTACAGCGTGGTTCAGAATTAAACTAAGTATGATTAAGGAAAAACACATACAGAGAAAATGCCACCACATATGGGCTAGTAAATCTTAAGTTTCAAGTCCCAGCTTCTTGAAGATTAAATAAACATTAAGAAAACCCAGATAATTACATTCCTATGTTTTTTAAGTTGTGGTATTACCTTCACATAACCCATTTATGGATTGTGATTTAAAATAATTTATTAACTTTAAATAGTATTGGCTTCACCCATGTTAATCTCTATGATAATTTTTAATCACATAATCATATGCAGAAGATACTTAACTACTCAATACAAAGAAGAAAAAAATCCAACGTTTTAAATAACTGTACACAATTCTGTAACTGTCACAGTGATCAATACAGAGAATTTCCTCATTGACAGACAGCAACCAAGCTTCAGAACACAATCCTGTAATTGTTATTCTACAAAAGAGATCTAGAGATGATAGGTAAAAAGATGTTGAAAGATAATAGGATTAACAGACAGTTCTCTTCATTAAAGCATTCAGTGGACAGAACGTGTGTTTTTTCTAGCATGTTTAGGTACAGTAAATAAAATTACTGGGTCAATAAAGTGCCTGTGGACAGATGCTTTTATGAACAATATATTACCCACTTAACTTCAGCAAGACTTTACAAAGTAACACTACCAAAAACAAATCTCAGTAGAAAAAGAAAAAAACTAAATACAAAGGTTAGTGACAGATACTGGAGCAGAGGGATCAGCAGTGAAATAACAAGCATCCAGGCACACACACTTTAAAGTTTAATTAATCATTTTTACCTAACAATTGCTTATGTTGAAGCAATACTGTTCAGGATGTTGAACCCTGACCAGGCATGAGCTGCAGTAATGTATGCAGAGGGAGAATTAATTGGAAACACTAATTTGCTGCAGTACAACTGTTAACACTGGGTATTATTGTGAACACCTCTAACCATGCTAACCCCTGACACGAATACTTTAGTCTACTAAAATATATTTTAAGACTTAGCATGTGTGATACATTAGGTTCATAACCAGAAACACTTCCACATAGGCTCATGCACTACCAAGTTATGCAAATGTGCAGCAATAATAGACAGTGACATTAGCTTGCTTTTCTATGTGCCCAGGAATTGAAGTACTTTGAAACTGGATTTTCTAAACATGTTATTAGGGAGTGATACAGAATTCCCATTTTTAGATTCCTTCAGGCTGTACACTTTAACGGCCCATTAATTATTTTCTCTACAGTAAACAAAGTAACATGTGGAATGGGAAGCTGAGATTTTTCTATTAGACCACTTAGTACACTGATCTTTTTTTGCTTTCTCCGGATTTCCCTGTCCTGGTCAGATGTGAGCAAAATAAAGTGAAAATCCCTTTTATGTAGTCATAGGTGATAGAGAATACTTGACAGTAGCAGCAGGAAGAGTAATATAACAAGAACTAATGAGAAAAGGTTATAGCAATCCTGCTATATCCTTTCTGTCCAAGGTAGTTTTGTTTTGTACAGTACATCCATGTTCTTTCCCAGTTCTGGTTTTTCTTTGGTTAGGACGTACGTGTGTGATTTAAACCCATTTCCATAGTACAGAATTACAGAGACTGGCAATATCTATGTATAAAAGCACCAAAGAAAGATTGCCATCCTTTATTTGTCTTAGATATATATGAATCTTTTGCGCGGGAGGGGGAATACAGCACCCATGGGTATCAAGCTGACACCTGAGAACACTCTGTTCGCCATTATCATTTTTGGCAGGCAAATATCAACACATCCTAAAAAAAGGAAGGTGTAAGTTGACAACCTATTTCAGAGCCTAAGAATTAGTACACGGCTACTAAGATTGTTACATCACCTTTACAGTCTTTGGGCAAGGAATACTCTCCCATAGCAGAGAAGAATAATTGAGGGAGAGGGAAGAATCAAACACATCAGTTATTTAAATGAAAAAGTTGTCGTTTTCTTACAAATATAATCCATTCTGATGACATTTTCTTAGATATGCCTAGTATTTTCCCTTTGTTTATTTTGTGCTCGGTGCTAAAAAACAAGTAAGACTACATAGAATCTGTTCACATCCAAAGATCTACTATTACAATCAGCAGTCTTCACAGCAAAGTCTGCGATATTTTTCCCTCCTGGCACTGCAAGTAATTAGTTCAATGCCAGGCAGCCTTTCCAGGACAATATGTAGATAAACCCGGTGAATTAAGACTCTTGAGCTACTACTGCTTTGGCAGATCAGGTTCTACAAAGAGAGCAAAGAATTCAGGATTTTCCATATTTTCAGCACAAACAACTGTTCTGCAAGCAGAAGGAAGGGAAAAAAATCCCAAGAGACAAATAACAACACTTTCCTTAAAAGAATGCCAAGGATACAGATACAGCCAAAGAGATTCTAAAAGCCACCCTACCTGTAAGAGAAACCAGCTCTACTACTGGTGAAAACCCCCAATATTGGATGTCTAAGGACATACTGATAACACCGGAAAGCCGATAAATTAGTATTCTCATGTTTCATGTTCAAGAAAGATATTATCACAGATTTATACTGCTGACACAGTCTATTTTCAGACATTTCAACACCTAAAATGCACACAGCTGAAATTCCTCAAACCAACCCATAGCTCCCCAATCCCCTGAAGACAGCAGTAGTACCAAACAACTAGTTACAAGCTCCTATTGTGTGCTAACTTCATTATGGGGAAGAATGGAGCACAACGTTGTTTTAATTCAGTTGCTTTAGGCCATTTATATCAAACTGAGTTGTGACAGCAATGCCTGGAAAGGAATTAAAGCCATAGTTTATGCATATTTTCAGACCACAAGAAAAAGACATTTCAAGAGCCTTTCTTTTCGCTTTATAGTTCTAAGATATCCCAGTAGGTTCTTTTTGGTATGTTTTCATCAGTATTTTATATACAAGATGGTCATCCTTTCTTCAGGTCATAACACTACAGATAAAAAACACAGGCCAGCTGAATGTCATTAGACAAAATCATACAGAAGATATAGGCAATCACAGCCCAACTACCAGAGCACAAGATGTGGCTGTTGACCCAGGCTCAACCTTCTCTCAAAGTGGCAAGGCCTTTAAGATTCAAACAGTGGTAGGCTGCTGAGCTGAAGGTGTCTCATGACCCAACAGGAAAAATAAGCCAGTGGTCTCAGGCTTCTTTCTAAAATAATGACCTTGCCCAAATGAAGTGTCAGATAAAAAGTTGATGCCACACTTCCCTGTCTTTGTAAGACAATAAAAGCATTGCCTCCCTCATGTGCATTTCCTCCCTAAGAAATTTAATGATAGCTAAATCACACTGGCTCTGAGGAAAGTATTTTCCTAAATCCCAGGGTTAGCAGTTGGCACATACTTAAAAGCACAAAAGTCTGCGTACCACAGCTCACTCACAGTCCAATCATCATTATAAAAACAGTGCACTTGGGGATAAAGTTTTTCTTTAAAGAAATGTATTTTCTTCAATCAAATCCTGTCACAGTTTCTTGTGCTTTAATATCAAAGCTATTTCATCCCTCTTGTAGTGCTCTCAGATTGCCTTAAAAGCCCACAAAACAAACAAAGCTACAACACACAGAATAGGAAAAAATACACATAAATCTATTTATTTTCTCTAGTTCTCCAATTTTGAGAAGAATTGGCTTAGTCTTATATATTCCATTTGGGGGTGGGAGGGGTGAGGCAGAGAGAAACAACATACTGCTTTCCTACCAATTTTCTTGATTTTCTTCTTGCTTTAGGGAAAAAGTTCAGTGAGAAGAAAACATGAGATACTCAAACTTCTCATGTTTCAACAGGAAATAAAATTAATTTCTCCATGACAGTTGTTTCAAAGTGCTGCTTTTCCACTCTCCTCATTAAGTAAGCATGGTAGCACTACTTTTCCAAAAGCAGGAATCAGTGCATCCAGATGACATGCATATCTCTTACAATATCTTATGAACCTTTATGAGCTCAGTATTCTTGCCATCTTTATTCTTCCCTAAAAGGGTTATCACAATATCCCTGTAACAAGCCTTGGCAATGTATACCCAAAGTCAATGGAAGCTTTTCGACAAAGACCAGAGAAAAATACATCTTTTTTTATTGCTTTCCAACTTTTTCACCCTAGCCCCTTCTCTATTCTTTCATCTCTGAAATGAAGGAAGAGAAATAGCAAATAGAAACCCAAACAAATATCATATATATCCACAGTTGAAACAGCAACAGCATATTCCTACTATATTCTTAATTCCTTTCTTAAGGGGCTATTGTTTTTTCTACTTTAAGTAATTTTGACTATGGCTGATGTTTTCAATAAGACAATAACAACAATGCCCAAGACTGTGTGAGAGAATAGGAACATTTAATTTAGATCCAATCGATGGGTTTGAACATTTCAAGCTGTTCGTTCTCAAGTTCATTACGTTGCACTTCTCTGTATCAGACCAGCATTGTAACATCTTCATAAAGCTCTTTCAGAGCCTCTTTGAACACAGAAAAAGACTCAGACCTAATAAATTTGATAGTCTTTGAATCTCTGCCACTTCAGATGCTTTTTGTCACCTTTGTCCATTCCTCCATTTCCTTCAGAATAATCTTAAGAGAAACACATGGAAAGAGTTTGGTTTAGTTTTCTTGAGTTTAGCAAGGTGAATTTACTGAAAGTTAAAGTTTCCATTTCAATTTTTTTCCTATTTTCAAACAGCTAGATGGGAGAAAAATAAGAGATCACTCCTGATAACCATATTCAACAGCACACCTCACTGTATTACAGAATTCTGACAAAAGTTACTAGCAGCAGCTTATTTATGGAAAACTGATTAATCCCAAACATTGTGGTCTCTCAAACAGCTTCTCATCAGTAATCTTATCCTTCAACATGCAAGTAATTAGCTTCTAATAAGTCTTCATAGAAAGCATACTGTAAAAAAGTTTAGTACAAAGCATATCCCTCAGTGTTTTCTTCATAGTGTCTTGGCTCTGACAGAAACATTATTGTAGACTTTGTAAAATATTTATCTTGACACAACTCACACTGGTTGATTCTGATCACACTGAGTTAATGCAGCAGCTTCTTCACATTCCTTGAAGATTTACAAAAGGTGATGGTGGTTGGCAAATGTCACAGTACCGTCTAAGCAACAAACAGTGCTTTGTGAAGTCTTCACAAAGGAAAGAACAGAAGATAGCATGGAGTTGTCTGCTGAAGCTTCAACCAATATTTTCAACACTAACACCTCAGAGGCTTTGTAAATCCAGGGACAACCTAGAGGTGCTAACAGAGATCACATGAGGTTCTGACAAAAACAATGAGCTCCTGCATGGCGGACAAGATTGATGCCACAGCAGTTCTTGCTCCAAGATTCAGCTTCAGCAACAAACTATAAGTCCTTCAGCACACTGGAGGAACAGACAGCAGTCTAATAAAGCAATGCCTTCACAATATCTGATTAGGATACAAAATGCCACAAACACAGATGCTATTTTAGGGTTCATGTAGCTTTATCTAACTTGATTGAAACTTGCATGCACTTCTGCACTTTGAATTTTAAATGCAATGAAACAGAACCCTATGGAGCAAGTCAGCATCAAGCCTACATTAGGCTCACTCAGGTCTTGATCAGAAGACAGCCCTGCAAACGTGCTCACACATACACACTCAGAGTACTCAAGGGGGATTAAATTGACCATGTACAAAAGTAAACTCCATTCTCAAGGTGTCAGAATGGAAACAGCAGAAGCAAAGCTTTTATATTAATTTTGTGATCCCTAGAAGCAAGAAAAAATTTCAATATGCACTCTGACCTCCTGCTGTTTCAGACACAATTACTTTTGAGAGATTTTAGATAAACTTTGGTAAGCAATTCTGATTGTTGGAAGGAAGGAAACACAAAAGGTACAGTCATCTCAGCACCAGGCCATCTCTGAGATTGTGGCACAGTCTTCAGGGAAGGGTCCTTGTTTTACTTAATGGGGGCCAGCAGCTTTCACCTGCCAAATCACTCTTAAGGAGGCAAAACAGAGACCTGAACATGAAGCTCCCACACTCTACAGCAATACCCTAAATCCCACATGGAGAGGAATAGCACAAAAATGTCACAGTAAGCTTTGGATTTGTTCTAAATTGCTGTGTCTTAGATTTTACCATTGGTCAGCTCTATGCAATACCAGCATTCAGTTACCCACACAAAAGCACAGATCTGAGTCTTTGTTAAGGTATCAGTGCTAATGGATGTAGGGAAGTAACACACTGCACATGGGGGGCTCATACTGGAACAAGCATGTGAAAATTATAGTACATTGTAAATGAAAAAGAAAAATTGCCTTTCAGGGGACAGGCTATCCTTCAAGAAGAAAAGCCAGATAATTTATGCCTGCAGAGGTACTGTAAGGCTCATATTTTAGCAGACAAAATTCCTCTAGATAATATAGCTGAGACCCTGCAGGAAGGAACTATTAATCCTCTGTATGCATCGCTATTGTTTATTGAGCCAGAAGAAGGTAACATAAAACTTTAATGCCATTTTCTCACTCAAGGCTTTTTCACTCAAAAATGAGGGGCTCTGTTGATCAGACACAGCATTAAAGTCTGGAAGAACAGGCTGACAGAGAATCATTTCTGCAACAAGTAAACCTTCACACTGATACAGACCATGCAGAAGAACAATGCTCCCTTTTAAAATGGGTTCAGGGGCAGGTAAGAGTCAAGTATCAGAAACAGTTAAATCAGTTCTCTATTGACAACCAACAAGTTGTATCAACTCCACCACTAGCCACAAAGGCTGAGCTTGGAAGAACCTATTTCCAAATATAAAAGGCAGATTTTCATCTCAGAACTGGGTCAAACAAAACAACATGGCTAAGTGGTAACTGATAGGGGGGAAAATACTAATCTTGCCTCCATATTGGTCACTTGTCTCTATTCACCACCTTTGGAAGTGTTTGGAAAAAAACCCCAGCCCTTCACAAATGGCTTATTTCGCTGCAAGTAATGAAAGTATTTAGAATAGGAGAATCACAGAATTGTTTAGGTTGGATCATCAAGTCCAGCCATTCATTTAGCACTGCCAACTTCAACCACTAAACCATGTCCCTAAGCACCACATCTATGCATCAAATACCTCCAAGGACAGTGACCCAACCCGTTCCCCAGGCAGCCTGTTCCAGTGCTTGACAACCCTTTTGGTGAAAATATTTTTCCTCATATCCAATCTGAAACACTCCTGGCACAACTTGAGGCTATTTCCTCTTGTCCTATTGCTTGTTACCTGGGAGAAGAGACCAACATCCACCTCACTACAACCTCCTTTCAGGTAGCTGTAGAGAGCAATAAGGTCTCCCCTGCCCCAGGGTAAATAATCCCTGCTCTCCCAGCTATTCCTCAAAAGACTTGATTTCCAGACCCTTCCCCAGCCTCACCGCCCTTCTTTGGACATGCTCCAACACCTCAATGTCCATCTTGTAGTGAGGGGCCCAAAGCTGAACACAGTATTCAAGATGCAGCCTCACCAGTGTCAGGTACAGAGGGACAATCACTTCCCTAGTCCTGTTGGCCACACTATTTCTGGCACAACCCAGGATGTTCCTGGGCACACTGCTGGCTCTCATTCAGCTGGCTGTTGACCAATATCCACTGGCCCTTCTCCACTTGGCAGCTTTCCAAGCCCTCTTCCCCAAGCCTGTAGCTTCAAATGGGGTTGTTGTGACCTTGTCATAATAGGAGATCAGGTTAGTCAAGCAGAACCTGCTTTGCAAAGACCCATACTGGCTGGACCTGTTTGCCTGGTTGTCCTGTATGGATCTTGAGTGCCATGTGATGGCACTCAAGATGATCTGCTCCACAACCTTCTCTAGCACCAAGGTCAGGCTGACAGGCCTGTAGTTCCCTGGATCCTCTTTCTGGTCCTTCTTGTAGATGGGCATCACATTGGCTAACCTCCAGTCAACTGGGACCTCCCCAGTCAGCCAGGACTGCTCATAAACAATGGGAAGCATCTTGGAGCACACTTCCAGCAGGTCCCTCAGTACCCTTGTGCTACCATCTGGCCTCATAGACTTGTGTGTGTCTAAGTGGGGTTTCTTAGACTATTTTGCGTTCCTTTCTCTGCCACCTTCCAAAGTCTAAATGCTGCGGGGCCTTTGTACAAACACACTGCGACAACACAGCCCATGGGAAACTGACTGCTCTTCAGCAGTCTGAATCCAGATCTGTCTCCATCATAAGATGTGAAGGTGGCTACAAGTCTCAGAAGCAACAGTGTGAGCTATCTTTGAATACATTCCAATTCTGCAGAAAGACACACTGCAGTAGGTACACAGGGAGCACTGCACTAACAGCTCGCTTCATAATACAGGTAACTCAAGATTTAAACCAATTACTGCCAGAACACCCTCTCTCTGCTACACAGAGAGGAAGACCTGCTGATAGTTGTTCTGCATACTATGGAAACCACATTTATGAAGTGAGGAAAAGTAGACTAGAGCCCTGGATGACTAGAAAGCAGTTTTCTTTGCTAAAATGAAAAATTCACTTCATAATCATTCTGTTCAACTGAGTGCCTGGCGTTATAGTAGGTCTACAACACCAGTGTATGAGATGGGAGTTTTTAAAAATAAGCATATACATTAAAAAAAATAGAATTCTACAAGCTTTGCAGGCTCCAAACATACACTTATTCCAAAATTTTAATATCAGTTACACCTTAAAAAGAGCAATTTATTCACAATGCGACAGTAGAAGAATATTTTTAAACAGGCAATTTTCCATCCATTTTCCATCCATTCTGTTTGTTAGACTAAACATCATAGAACTGGATTTCTCAGAGGAAGCAATTTGAGACTGTAACTAGCCACTGGGAAGCAGCAGAAGAACAAGGCTCTGATACAGCAAGTGACCGGTCTATTTTACTTCCCACACAGACATCGAAATTTAGTATGACAAAGCCAAGAAACCAGGTTTGAATGATTCACCAGGATTCTTTTTCTGCAAGGCAAATGTCTCCGTGCTATTGTCTCTTCAGCAAAGCATGGGAGGGAAACAAAGACAAATAAATGTATAATAACCATCCAAGGCAAAATATGCCAGACAGTGACAAATAACTGATTAAATACAAATTGGACAGCTTTGCTTGTTGGCAGAAACTTGAAGGCATTTTTGTTTTTAAACAGGGAACCAGCGGCAGTATTGTGTGGAGACAAGATTTAGCCAGCATGGGGGGCTTTTAGGCTATGTCAGCGTTTGGGGTTGGTACACTCACCGCTTCCCCTGACCGCCAGTGTTTCTATTTGATCTGTAAAAGAGGATCAAACAGAGCATTGCCAAAAGGGAAATTATGGCTGTTTGAGCTCTCAACCTATTGTAAAAACCTCTCCTTCAAAGCCAAGCTATGAATATACATACAGCACTTCTGCAGGAGTGATAAAGGATTCCTGGTGCATCGTGAGGATGAAAAATGATTCTCAGTCAAGAGGAAAATTGCCAGAGGTGTCAGAAGACATGTTGCGGTGACGTAAACAGTGACACAGACATTAATTTCAATAATCCAACAGTGAAACAGTGCGTACCTTAGCTGCCTAATTTTTTATGATCTTCCTTCTTTCACAACAACATTTTGCCCCTTGGGCTCAGTCAAAAGCCATAACACCCTCTTTCTTTAAGATTCCACTCCCCACCCCCCAAAAGAAAGCACCTAGACATTTCAGTCCAACAGAGAGCTTTGCATTATTATACAAAACACAGTGATGATCTGGAAAGGTCATACCAGCCTTTCAGCACATCCCCTCTCCCAACTAAGCACTTTTCAACTGCAATTGATTACCTTGTCTTTGAGGTTTGCATGATTCTGTCAAGCAGCAGCACAAGTGACATCAACATCATTACTGATATTGTGATAAGCCACATCCCAACCTGGTGCAACCTCCATCCCACGTACTGCAGTGATGAACTGCAATAGAGATTGAAGCCTTTAGAGGGACATCCTAGAAAGACAGATATAGTTCTGAGGAGAACTAGCACAGTAGAGGATATTCCCATCACCCAGTGACGTGATATGACATAAATAATACCGCTCAATGATGGCCAACTGCTCTCCCACCAATTTCCTTTGATTAAGTACTTTAAAGCCTTATTGCTGTATGCTGTGTTACAGCCATTAATAACAAACAGAACCAACGGAACAAAAAAAGAGTCACAGTTTCCTATGAAGTTTCTCTTGAAGCAGATGAGCCAAGGACAAGATTCTCACATGAAAGATATTTACATGCCAATTTGTACAGCAAACCACATGCTTTACATACACACTCGCCTCTTACAGCGCTATTCAAGGATACTGAAATCTACTTTCAAGTGACTGTAGCTAACTCAATATATTCTGTATGTACTTCATCAGATCCACATCTGCTGGAGACTGCTTCTCAGTACATGGCAGCAGCTCCATACCTGGTACCACCCCAAAATTCCCCACTGTACATTTGCATACAACTGCCCATTTGCTCATGGCTTTTTCCCATATCAAAGACATGGCAACTACTGACTTTGGAAAGAAGGGCAGGGGGTGTCTGTATATAGGGACAATCAAAGGCTTAGCTTCCCTGCACTGTCAGTTCAGTGGAATGTGGACAGATGGGCACCTTGTGCTTAGGCAGCTTAGAAAATGCTTTTTCAAGTAAAAATATAAATGGGTCGTGTCACTTTTTAAAGTCTGAAATATTCCACTGGCACCAGTTCAACTGCCTCTTAGTTAAGAGGGTTTTGTATAATAAATAAATTTCAAAAAGTGCTAGGTCAAAAAAAACCCGCAAACCCAGTCAACTCCTTCTGCCCCCATTTCTCTCATCACTACAACACATTCTTGGAACTTTTGACTTCAGGGAAATGCAAATCCTTCAACAATAAATTATGCAAGAAGAAGGAAATACATGTGGGTATAGATACGACAAAAATCTCTTGCAGCACATATGGGATGACAAGGTACAGAGACAGTGCTCTTCACTCTTCCCCAACTGATGAGAGAATAGGTAAATTATACCTGCATATACAGCCCCAAGCAACTCCACTGACAGCATCAGTGCTGCAAAAAGGGACACACGACTTCTGAGCCCTTGGAAACATGACAAAGCGACCTGGATATGTGGATTCAAATCCCACTTTAGGTTACATTTGTCCTTCACTGCAGACTGATCTGCTGTGCCCGACTTGAAACTTGGTAAAACACATGCACTTGTATCCTGCCTGTTTAATGCCCAACATACATCAAGTTGCTAATTGTCACTGGCACTGTTTATTTCTCCAAGGGCTTTGTACCACTGGCCTATACCAGACTGCAAAACCGTTCTTTGCTTTGCACAGTGTAAAGTCACCAGCAAGGGACTGGGGGGTGGGTATTGAAATAGCAGAATGTATTTCAGACTGAAACAATAGTCAAACACACACAGAACTGTGCAAGATTCCATCAAATCACTGGCATAAAGCAAGAAGCAGGTAAAGAGACAAGGTACTCCAACTTGAAGGCATGGAAAAATCACTGAGGAGATGTCGTTGCTGGTGACATCCCACAATACTACTGGCATTAGCTGGTTTCCTCCATCAAGTTACAGGAGAAATTCCTGCAATACCCCCAGAACCAGCCCTGGGTGAAGCAGAACATCAAGGTTTCCCATCAATAGCCTGGCAGAGTATGTAAAATTGCACTAGGCCTGGGAATGTCAATCTCTGGCAGGATTTACCACGCTATAAATAAATGACTATAATCTGTGAAATTATCAGGCACATGCTGTTAGGAATAAGGATGAGTGTGTTGGTGCACACATGAGGGCACTGGCAGCATTAATATTATCAGTTGTGTTTATAATATTCAAGCTCTATAGGCAACTTCTTAATGACATCTGACTAGCTTAATGTAAAGGACAAATTTGCTTAGGGAGTCTGTGTGGTCGTCATCACTGCAGGTCTTTAAAAAGAAATTAGACATCTGTCAGAAGTGACATGAGCATAGTTGATCCTTCTGTGGACAGACACCATCCTGACATCCTTCCAAACCCACAGCAATACAAGGTTGTCCTTCAATCTGGCTACTTTTTAACCTCAAAGGGGTTGGTCTCTCCCATCACAAGCTCAATTTCTCAAGAAATCATTCCCCAAATTAATATCATTCCTGGTGAGACATAACTAAATAGGTAAGTAAACAAGAATCATAAAAAGCACACCCTGCAGAGCTCTGTATATTTAAGGATTGTGAATAAGCCCCTCTGTCCCCCAAACTGTCTCTCCAATTCAGAGACAGAAAGCCAAATACTCTATTCAGGGTCAGTTCAGATGATTTCTCCAAAAGACGACTTATGAAGTAGGAACTGAGGCTCACTGCCTGGGTTCGCTAGCAAGCTAACAGAAAGATGGATGATCTTCTCAAATATTTATCAGCACCTCAGGAGCTGAAAGAAAAGCAATACGTGGCTGGCTAAAAACTCATCCTAGCAAGAAAGGGACTACAATTTCCCAGCCACGTCAGCGAACCAACCTCTGTCTCACAATCACATGCAATACTTTGTCCAAAAGTGCAGGCATATAAAGCAAAGAAGGGGAGGGTGTAAAGCTGAAGTATGATAACTGAATCTTTTTAAAGTGCCAGAGAGAACAAAGACATGCATTTTTAATACCTCAATTCTGATTCATGTGTCCAAATAAAGGTCATATTATGACTAGTTGACTACTATGCTATGAGCCTTTTGAAACAGATATAGCTATTAATGCTGCAATAACAATTAATAAGCATGGAGAACTTCAAGTGACTTCTGCTTGCTTACGCCAAAAGGGCGCAGAAGGTCTAAGAAAACACAGCTTTGAGATATCTTGATTCTTCTCAAGTCTAAAAGGCCCAAATGTGTCTCAGTTCCCAGCTCGGTACAGCTGTTCTGAGCACACTTCAGTTCACTGGGAACATCAGTCAGCTAAACGTTATTTTATACTTCTTGGCAATGATGTATATAAATGCCCTAACAGCAAGTGACAGAGATTATAATCCATATGAATTCATGTTTTATATATATGCACACAATTCCAAAACTCAGTGTATTTGGTTATCCCAAGGCTCCTGGAACTTCCCACTCCTAGCAGCCTCTAGCACCTTCAGAAGGTGATCCTGATGCCTTATCTTGTTTGCATAGCCACACCTATGCTCTCTCTTCTTGCCAAAGAAAAGCTTTTTCATTGCTGAATTCCTACAGGGTATATGGTAAAGTGAAACCAAATCTCAAAGTCTTCAGCAAAGCTTAAGACTCACACACCTCAGCCATAAGGGCCACGTCTGTCTGTTGCTTGTCATTATGAACCTCACCACTCACAAATTGTACAACAGAAATGAAGGAGTTATTTCCTGCCCCCACCCCTAAATGGGACCTACAGGTAGCCTCTAATGCATTCAATTAGTCAATATCCCTAAGCACCTTGGATGCAGAAAGCAAGGTAACATGCCAAGTATTACTACTAGGTGGCAACATGCTTTTCAGCTGCTGGTTAAAATACAGCAACAAGCTTGTCCTTTAAAAAGTGTTCACAATAATTATGGCTGTTAACAACAGAGATTGTTCAGCTGAACAAACACGGTGAGACTTCAGCTAACAGCTCTCATCAATCTGACATCCTTACAAAAATCTCTTGTTAAAAGTCAAGTGACATTTCTAGAGGGAAAGAGAAATGCCTTCCTTCCCAGGAAAGTATTACGTTTATGTAGATAAGAAAAGGAAGTGAAACAGAAGTAGAAACAAATAACTGTTTTCAAAAAACCTCTAAAATCACTGCTACCTACACAAACTCTTAATAAGAGACCAGCTCTAAGTAGGGGAAAAGCTCAACTACAGTGCAGCAAACTGATATTACTCTTTACAGCTAAAGAAAAAAAACCAACCAATATTCTGTTGGGTGGGGGTTTTTTAATCCATGCCTCTGTTCTAGTCCTTTGAAGAGGTATATGGTAGCTTGCCATGTGATAACCTATTTCTTCATTCTTAAACATCCTAAAAAAAGATATGTACTTACAGCACAAAAGGTATACCATGGCATTTTTCAATACAAGTTTATTTTAAACACAAATTAAATATGCACAAGGATTTTTTTGAAGTAGTATTTATAATATCCAGTTAATTGAAACACTCGGTGTTGGACTGGACTTCTAGCTCACAGAATACCCCATGTGTCCCAGATGTTTAATCTTTTGAAAACATGATGAATAGGTGAGCATAGGTTTAATAAGAAAGGAGTTCTTAAAGTGTTACCCCAGGACAAACACATCAGAATCACCAATTTCTCAATACTTTTTTTCTGTCTGGGCAGTGAACTTTTACTAGTTTTTATCATGAGGATGCTAAAGGAAATACTTTCAAGTGGCTAAAAGTGTTTTAAATAGATAAATATCTAGCACAGCTTATTATGAGCATCCCCTTTCCCACATATACGAGAACTAGGTTCACTTGTCATATTAATGCATCTCATTACCAATAACATGTATTATGGTCCTCTATGCATATGCTTTTTATTTATGCGTGCCATGGCCTTCCATATATATATAAAGTCCTGGCATCAGCTGCCATCTAAGCAGCTGCCACAAAGACCAGTGTGTCTTCAGAAAAGCAAAAGGTGTTATTCTGCAAAGAAACATTCATAGTTGAAAGAAATCCAGAAGAAATACAGTCCTGTTTCCATAAGGCATGTCAAGATAGGCCTGAAAGACTTCAAATGACATCCTTTGTCTCTAGATTAACAAACTTCACAGGCACTTCTACTTTACAGATAACAAATTATTTTCCCTTTTTTACATGAGGTACAAGAAAGAACACACTGTATTTCCAGGTTGAGTCCAAAATTAAACATGCTTACACTAAAGTAAGAACAGTGGGTGGTTTGGTTGGAGTTTTTCCATACTGCTGAATTCATAAGTATTAATGACTTATGGAAATCACTTAGTCCACCTGTAAATCAAGCCACTGAATTTCCCACTGCCAGAGCCTTTCTACACAGCAGAGAAGAATAAGAAGATATTATACTTCAAGAGTCAGGTTAACACAAAAATGAAAATAAGTTATTCAAATTCAGTCACATGCACTATTATACGGCTAGTGAGGTACACCACAGATACATTATCACATTCCAAATAATTAAGAGACTAGACACAACTGGATTCCTGATCGAGACTTAGATTTCATTCTTATAGTTGCAGCTTCTATTTGGGCCAATTTTAAATTGAGATAGTCAAAGACAACTTCAGTATTCACAGCTCTGGAATCTGTAGTAAGTTTAGCCCTTTACCACAGCACTTTGGTGAAAAGCTCTCATTTAGAATAGAGCTGAGGATTTCAGGTCTTCCAACATCAAGACTTTATGACTGAAGAACCACTTCAACACATGACCCAAGTAAAAGTTACATGAATATACACAACAAGACCTATATGACTCATGAAACAAGAACTCTGAACATGTGATATTTATCTCCGTGGTATTTTACTCTTCTTCCTAAGGATGATCCTAATGGCTATTCTAGCATAAGCATCTAGCTAGTCTGTTTCTCTCAAGGGGCAATATTCATTATGCATCTAGAAACTAAACAAAACACTGATTTGAAAAGCACTTTGTAGATTTTGAGTATTGTCATTTATTTCCTGACACTCCACACTAACCAAACCCACCCTGGCAGAAGAGCCCTGTGGTAGAACAAACACTGCAGAAAAAAATCAGAAGGAAAAAATGAAGAGAAGGACTAGAGCATCTGTGTTCTTCCATCTAGGAAAGAGGAAGTTTTTTACAGTTTTAAAATGGTTTCATTCTTCTCTGTGAATCACCATTATTCATTTTAGCTGCAAGTTCAGTTTCTTCTCCTTCATGGAATTCAGTTACCTTAAACAGAGACCTCTGCACCCTCAATGCAGAAGAGGCAGAGATGACTTGCTGACTATTCACATCTGTCAGTCCAGTGATACACGTGAAAAATACCTGGGGGAGCGATCAAGGCATTCATACAACACAAACAAAAGCCTCCTAATGCTTTCTCTAGAGATTAAGCCTTCGCTTTGGACTAACCAGCATCTCAAACAAGCCTAGATTATTGTTGTGCTGTTCAGAACAGTTTCCCCACCCAGTGAATTGGTTCTGCAGCATCAAGTTCCTTCCATCAACGCCTCTTCCTGACAAAGGATCCAACACACTAAAATTTCAGCTAGTATTTTAGGCCTAAAGTGGGTAACGCCAGAGTTCCCACAAGAGGGAATCTTCTGTCATGAGGAAAGAGGGCAGGAGATGACAAGAGGCAGGGAACTCATTGTACCTGGGTTTACTGGATTTAGGTACTTGCCTATAAGCATACGAAGCCACAGCACCGGACGCAGGTAAGAAAAGGTTACCCGTTAGAACCAGCGTCTTAGGTTTGCTTATAGGACCTCGGCTCTAACGAGGTAAGCCAGGCTGAACTCCGGGGCGCCCGGCCCAGCCCTGCCCGCCAGCCGGGCAGCACAGCCCCACAGCAGCCCCCGGTGGCCAGCGCTGGGCACGGCACCGCCGGCAGCCGCCACCTCCGCATCCCCGCGGGGCTCCGTCTCCTCCCGAGAAGTATCGACCCGCAGCGGTGCTTCGGAAGCTCTATGGGGCACTCGGCAGTTCCCGAGCCTTGCTCTGCACCGTGATGGGCTGAATATTGACACCGCTCCTCTAAGGGAGATGCATAGAATGGTCTAGGTTGGAAGGGACCCCCAGGGATCATAAAGTTCCAACCCCCTGCCACAGGCAGGGCCACCAATCTCCAGGTCTGGATCTGCACAAGGTTGCCCAGGGCCCCATCCAACCTGGCCTTGAACACCTCCAGGGACAGGGCATCCACCACCTCTCTGGGCAGTCTGTTCCAGCCCCTCACCACTCTCTCTGTAAAGAACTTCCCCCTAATACCTAATCTAAACCTTCCTTCGTTTAGTTTTAATCCATTCCCCCTTGTCCTGCCATTGTCTACCCTTTTAAAAAGCTGAATCCCCTCCTGTTTGTATGCTCCCTTCAGGGACTGGAAGGCTGCAATGAGGTCCCCCCACAGCCTTCTCTTCTCCAGGCTGAACCAGCCCAGCTCCCTCAGCCTCTCTCCGTAGAGCAGGTCCTCCAGCCCCCTAATCATAAAGGAGATCCAGGTCACCAAGAAAGCAAACAGTTTGACACTGTCTGCTTCCCATCATGATAAAACTCAGTGAGGAGTCCAGATGAAGAAAGCAAAGGAAACATTTTGAAATATTGAAATTAGAGAGAGGGCTCACTGAAATGCTGTCTTTTGATGTCTGGCTCCAGATACAATCTTTCCAAAATTCTGACCAGAGGAAACATCACCCAAATCTGGCTCCATATCTTTAACTGAGACTCAACATTCTTTCCACAGAAAGAGGAAGCATCATCTAAAAAAATTCCGATGGTTGTTCACTCAGAAGTACAAGTTGTTTTAATATTTTGAACAGAAAATCTGTTTATGTGGTAGAAGTCAGACACAGAAGCACTTGAACCTTCTGAAGAAAGCTCAGTATGTGTATACACACGCTCCTGTGTTATTTCTAGCTGCAGACAGGAGAGCATTTCTAAATAAACACTGTCCTGCTCACTGACCAAAGTCTGGAAAAGTTAGTGCTGTGCAGCATAGAGAGAACAATGAAGAAAGAGAAGAATGGTATCTGTATTTATAAATATCTGAGATCAAAACGTCAAGTCAACTCGAGTTCTTTTATAAAGCAAAGTAAACCAAGGTATTGTGATGCATATTGAACCTTGTTCTGACAGTGACAGAACATCATAACAAGACTGAAGTGTTAAGTCTGTTATTTAAACTCAAGATAGATTTATGCAGAGGATGGTAGGAGCCATCTTGAAGGATTCTGTGATTTGAAAAAAAAAATAAAGCTTTCTAGAGGAGGAATATAATAGGTATTAGTGAACGTACACATTCTGCTTCAGTTCTTCCTCTATCGTGTCTGAGAATCAAGTTTTAAACCCCCGCATTGTTTCCTCACATCTTTTCACAAAAAAAGTTATGCTATGAGTTTGTGCTTCAGCTCTAGATAAAGTTTTAAGTGTAAACGTTTGCTCTGTAAGGGATGCACACCAAGAGGAAAAGACAAAAACAAACCCCCACCTATTTAATCAGTTCTCTATTTTTGGATTCTCCCACCAAGTTCAATATAAAATGACACCCCAAACACTTAATGCTGTGGCATAGTTCAACAAGTCCTACAGGGAAGTGGAAAGTGCTGTTTTAGTGTTTTACTACATTCCATAAATTTAAAAGTAATCACATCTATTACAAGTGGGTAGCAAGTAGGATTACAGTCCTGGATTTCATCAGGAGAGCTATCTTTGATCATTTTGAAGACCTGCTTGGGAGAATCCCATGGGTTAGGGCTCTAGAAGATAGGGGGTCCAAGAGAGCTGGTCAGTATTCAACAATCACTTCCTCAGAGCTCAAGAATGGTGCACCCTGAAGTACAAGAAATCAAGAAAAGGAGAAAGGAGACCTGCATGAATGAGCAAGAACCTCCTAGAAAATCTCAAAGGGAAGAAAGTAGTTTACAGAATGTGTAAAAAGGAACTGGCCACTTGGGAGGAATATAGTGATGTAGTCAGAGAATGTAGCAACGCAACAAGGAATTAAAACTGGCAAGGGATTTCAAGGATGAGCAGCTTTTTCAAGTACATCAAC
This sequence comes from Hypotaenidia okinawae, assembly GCA_027925045.1. Lineage (NCBI taxonomy): Eukaryota > Metazoa > Chordata > Aves > Gruiformes > Rallidae > Hypotaenidia > Hypotaenidia okinawae. Next base: position 12,896,867 of record BSDF01000006.1, read on the forward strand.
AGCAAAAGGAAGACTAAGGAAAACATGGGTCTGATGCTGAATGAGGTGGATGCTTTTGTGAAAAAAGACACAGAGAAGGCAGAGTTACTGCTAAGACCAGCTCTCAGGATTCTCTCCAACCTCTGACATCCATGTAAGTCTTGGAAAAGGAAGACCTCTGTTGAGGAGGTTGGGTTAGAGAACATCTACTCAAACTTGACATCCATAAATCCATAGGCCCTGATGGGATGCACCCATGAGTGCTGACAGAGCTGGCAGATGTTATTGCTAGGCCACTCTCAATGAATCATATTTGAGAGGTCATGAAAAACAGGAGAGGTGCCTGTGGACTAGCAAAACGCCAAAGTCATTCTAGTTTTCAAAAAGGGTAAGGAGGGTGACCCAGGAAACTACAGGCCAGCCTCACTTCCCGTTCTGGAAAGGTGATGGAACAGCTAATTCTGGGGATCATTAATAACATGGAGAAGGTGACAGTTATTGGAAATGATCAGCATGGATTCACCAAGGGGAAACTATTCCTGACCAATCTGATAGTCTTCTGTGATAGATATCCAAAGGGAGGAAGTCTAAAGGAAGGAGCTAGGCTCTTTTCAGTGGTGTCCAGTGACAGGACAAGGGGCAACAGGCGCAAACAAGAACACAGGAAGTTCTGTCTGAAATTCAGAAGAAACTTCTTTACTCTGAGGGTGACAGAGTACTGGAACAGGCTGCCCAGAGAGGTTATGGAGTCTCTTTCTCTGGGGACATTCAGTACCCACCTGGACAGTATGCTGTGCAGCCTGCTATAGGTGATCCTGCTTTAGCAGGGGGTGTTGGACTAGATGATCTCCAGAGGTCCCTTCAACCCCTACCGTTCTGTGAATCTACAAGAGCCATACTGACCTTCAAGGGGCAGAAGTTCCTCTAAATCTGTGACTGTAGACCACAGTCTTACCTTCTTTAAAACTCTTGACACAGAGTATGGCTATTCTGAGTTTTACCTGTTGGTGTCCTCAGAGAGCAGTGTCAAATCCTCTGGTTTCCCTACGCAGCTACAGAGCAATTAAAGCAGCCTACACCTGCACAGGTTTGTCATATTCATCTCATTATTCAAACTGGTCCCACAGTTCAGCTTTTGTTGTTTCGACCCTTGAGAGAAACACAACCAACCTTGCCATTCCAGAGCATGATTTGTAGTGTGTTGTATTAGCGTCAGCTGCAGTACAAACCATGGCTGGATCTTCACACCCACTGGAGAACCAGGAGAACTCCCTGTTGCAACACAACGGAAAGTGAGACATCACCTCCAATACAGCAAGTCAGAAATTGTTCTGACAAGTCAGAACTTCATGGCTGATTTGGTGACTCAACTCTTACTTAATGCTTCTCAAATTATTCTTGGACTAGCTGGTGTGGAAGAGAATGAGTCAGAAATTGCTTGTGTGTTTCATCTCCATCCTTACCAGGGCAGACAAACAAGCAAAGAAAGAGAATGAACAAACAATGGCAATATTTAGAAACAAAACCAAAGTTAGCCTTGCTGATAGACTAGTTCCTCTTTATATCCTAAAATGCCATGAAGGCTGCCTACTGTCTTTACATGGTGACCTACCTTTACTGCCCTCTCATCCATCCAGAGTGGCAGTTGGATCAGTTCTGGCTGGGGTTCGATGCAGGTGGTTCAGATGTAGATTTCTCCAACATGATCCATTTCTGTCATCTGTCCTGCACTACCACAGTAAGATTTTAAACCTATTTGGCCACTGAAGGTAATGCAGAAAGCAGTAGTAAGGCAACACCAGTGTTGTGATCCTCACTCCTGCCTGTGGAGGAGCAGGTTAATGGACTAATTTCAGCTTTAAAGGTCACAGGTAGTAAAAGATCATATATCTGAATTACAGCCTCGACCCTTACTGCACCACATTGACTGTGCATCTTGCTTTGCTCCAGCTCCACCAAGTTAAATAGCATGATCTCAGAAGGGAGGTATTGCTTTGTCTCACAAAATGACTGGATTTTAATAGCCATTCAACATTAAAAAAAGTTATATATTACTGCTTGCTGAGTGCCTGCAAGTGAAGACTGAAAGGCCAACCAAGTAGAAGCATTTCTTCATCTTCTGAAACTCAGGGCGTTGTATGTATAATGAAATGCTATTAAAGGTATTAGTTACTGTAATACAGGCAAAGCAAGTTAATCAGAGCACAAGTGTCAGGAGGAGACAAGGTGGTACCAGGGAAGCTTCTCACTTCTGTCCTGAGGGGTAGCAGCCACACGCTGGGGGAGAAATTTACCATCTCAGGAGTGGTTTTGGTAGGCTATGCAGTATATAACTCTATACATTCTTTACCCTACAGGAAAACAGAGAAAGCTAAAGCAAGCCAGACAAGTCACAGAGTATCTGCATATGGTTCCAGCAGATCAGATATAAGACTGCTGTTCTAACCACAGCCACCCAAACTTTTGTAATACCAACAGGCACAGAAAGAGAGACTGCTCCCTCCCTCCAAAAGGGTCAGAGCACTAGCCCAGACCTTAAAGACAGCGCGTACTGCCTCTTTGATCAGGGTTAGTACATCTAATGGGTAGAGAGCATTGCTTACATGTGTTATTTTCTTTTGTTGGGAGAGAAATTCTATATGAATTCAACATAATGCCAATCTGGCTAAAACACAAGTGCAAAACCCACTAGTTTCACTCTGTATCACCCACTCATTGACTCCTCAATATTAACCTCAAGTGATAAAAATAAAGTTGAGATTTCTAGGAAAACATTAGAACTCAAGTAGCAGACCTTAAGATAGGATGTTAAAAAACTAGTACTCCTGCCCAACAGGTTTTTGGTGTAGCTGTAATGATAGCTTTCTGCTTTTCAGAATTGTATTAAGCCCTTTAAGCAGTATTACCTCTTACCGTGGTAGTTTCCATAAAAAGAAGTGTATTCATGATTCATTTTAGGAACTGAAACAATTAATGCATTTCCCTTCCTTGGCAGTATTAAAAATTCAAAGGGAGTATTACGCTAACAGAAGGCAATTTCCAGTCCCATTACTAACAGCGTTACAAAGCTCATGTAACCTTAAATTCTTAATGTTTCCTAGTGCTTGTGATCCCCTACTAAAAATCAAACGCAACATCATGGCCCTTTGTGGAAGATGTGTTCTTCCTTCAGTGACCTTTCCTCCACTGCTTCTTGTAGTGCTTACTACTGGGCTTAAATAATTAAACATGCCTAAGCCTGAAGTGATTGCAGAAATGCACCTAGCATTTGAAAAGTACTATTTAGACAATAATTTGTAGAACAACAACTGGAGGCCAAAAAGCTTATTCTCATAAACTGACATCCTTACTGGAGCTACCTACTCATTTCCATTGCCTGAGGGCCTGGACAAGATCATGAAAGCAGTCTTCCAGTACACCAATTACAGTTAAACAATATGGAAAGGAAAAAAAAAAAAAAAAGAAAAAGATACTGTTATCAGCAATATTTAGAAGTTTAAAAAAGCGTTTAAAAGCTCAGGCCTGATTTCTGATTAAAACAGAGCATTTTCATTGTACAACAGACATTTAACCTGGACAAAACAGCCTTAGGAAATAAACAATTATGTTTCACTTAGAAATATGTGACATTTTCTCAAATAGTCAAAGATTTAGAAAAATCATAACTTCTCAAATGCACTTTCTCTTCCCTCAATAGAACACAAAACTCCCTTCCACTACCAAAGTAAATGTTTATGACTATCAGAGCAGAACCTTTATCCATTTTTAATTCCTCTGCACCCTCAAGATCATCACTTTATAACATTTTTCTCCTGAAGCTTTCCTCCTAATATCTCAAAGCGTAGAGAAAGGTGGTGGTGGTGAAGCATATTTCCTGCTGATAGCACCAAAAAAATCTAACTTATTCTTCCCTAGCCACAGACAAGGAGGTAGGTTTGTGTCATAGATAAGAAATGATAAAATAAGTTAGGTTTTTTCCAATGCTAGACTTCAAAAGCTTCAATTAAGTTCTAGATGGAATAATCATTGAAATGCTCGTGATTCATTGCAAAGCTCTGATTTAAAATTGGAAATTGCATTACATAACATGAGTATTTTGCACAAACCTTTTACTAAGTTTCCCTTGTCTTTCTACTGCCTGTAAATCTGTCTAAGAGAACATACACATTCCATATGTTAAAGGAGCCATTTTGTTACAGCAAAAGCAAATGCTATAACGTTACTTGCTTTCATCTTTGAAAGTAAAACATATTTTACAGTTTAAGCTTTAAAGGATGCTTTCTTTCGCATTAATTTGGCTGATCAGACTCAATTCATCTTTGGTTTTGAATGGGAAATCATGACTGAAGTATGTTGGATTGTATTCAAAAACAGCCTAATGTTATTTGGTAAGGTATTGCCAAAAGAACTGGAGCACTGGCAAGAATAACGGGCACGACTTTGTTGCAGTATGTTGACCGAATTTTTTGTGACGAGTATCGTGTTTCTAAGAAAAAAGCACAAATAGCAAAATATAATGTCCGATATCTGGGGTTTGAAATTGTTCAAGGTCAGAGGAGACAGTACAGAAGGAAGGGAAGCAATTTGCAGAACTGCTGCACTAGCATAAAGTAAACAGAAACAAACAACCGAGAGGATTTTGGGGACATGGACTTACGGTATCAGTTGTCGATCCCTAATTTTGAATTGATTGCTCTGTCACCAAGGGTCCAGCAGGACTGCTGAATGGGGTTTGATGAAATCAAGGAAAAACTCATGGAAGCGCCTGCATTAGGACTTCCAAATCTAGAAAAGCCATTTTAGTTATATGTTCATGAGGAAACACGTGGCCTTCGGAGTCCCAACTCAGTTGTTGGGAACGTGGAAGATATCTGTGGGGTACTTCTCTAAAGAGTTAGATGGCACTAGTAAAGGACGTCCAGCTTCAAGAAGCTGGAAAACTGACCTTGGGACTGCCTATAACTGTGCTTTTATCCCATGTTGTGATCTCTCTCCTAGAAAACACAAGACACTTGGATTTCTCCTAGCTAAATACTGAGCTGGTCTTGGGGGAGCAAGACGAAGTCACCTTATCAATATGGACTGCTTCAAAACCTGTGACTCTGCTGTTGGTCTCAAAAATGTGAGCTACAAGACAATTGCTTGACAACAATCAAGCAAGTCTATTCCAGTCAAACAGACTTACAAGACACTCCCCCTACAGATTTTGATATAAAATTATACACAGATGGAAGGCCTTTCATGGCTGGAGGAAGATGATGTGGTGGATTATGCAGTAGTGAGTAGAGACCACGTTCTGGAAGCTAGACCTTTACCCTATAATACCTTCAGTCAAAAAAGGAGTTTACTTCCCTAATTAGTGCTTTAGAAATAAGTACCGCAAAAGAACGGATTTACATAGATTCAAAATACACATTTAGAGTTGCCCATGCCCTGTAAACTAAAAAGGGACTTCTGAATTCACAAGGAACCCCTGTCCAGTATGGAACTAAAATTATGAAATTGCTACAAACCAACGAATGTTTCAAGAATTCATTGTCAGGCACACCAAAAAGGGAGTGAGTCAGAAAGCTGATACAGCTGCAGAGGAAGCAGCCCTGAAAGACTGGATCCAAAAAGCAAGATCAATGAACCGCTGAAAACATTGAATATTACCAACATAATACTAAAAATGTCCAATATGCTGTGCTAATAATCCAAAGTTAGAGGAAAAAAACCCAAACAAAACAATAGTGTTAAGTATAAAACAAGGCATAAAAGCCCAGGGAGCACTGGAAGATAGATTTTTCAGAGTTACCTGGATGTAACCTCTATAGATATTTGTTTGTAGACAAGTTTTCTGATTGGCCTGAAGCTCTCCCCTGTTGCATCAACAAGGTAAGATAAGTAATTAAGGTACTTTTAAAAGTAATAATTCCTAGATTTGATGTCCCAGCGGGGGGGAGGGGGAGGGAATTCTTACCTCACTTTATAGTGAAGTGGTACATGGAATATAAAAAAATTTAAAATAAAATAGGATCTCCACATTCCAGAGATACCTCAATCTAGTGAGAAAGTAATAAAAATTAATCAGATCAAATGCACCTTAAAGGACAGGAAATTATTAAAGAATACTTAATTTCTTTCATAGATTTTATTTTCTTTACATAAGTATTTAAAACAGAGTGTCACTGCTGTTGGACACCCCTGTTCATCCCTTTCAGCCAGGAAAACTTTGTTTATATTTGGAGTTGAAAGGAAAGAGTCTAATTGCTAGTAGACAAAAGCCTCAATCTTACGCATTAGCTGTTGAAAATGGAAGTGACGCTCGTCAAAAAAATAGGATTTTGGTAAGTCTCAAAGGGAAGAAATTGTTACAGCAAAGTCGAGTGCAGCATGTAATTCAAACCAAGGCTATTGCTGCTGAAGATGTCCTTCGTATAGCCCAACCCTCTGCTGGTTAATGCTTATCCAAACAACGTATGGGACTGTCAACAACGTGGAAGCATCACTGAAATACAGTTAGTCTGACCAAACAACCTTGAAGAACCACTGAAGCCTGACAGAGGAGGAGGAAAGTATGGGAACGGTTATTCCAACATGGGGAGACCCCCAACCACTGACCCATGGACCACCCACCCTAATTACACCACCAACTCAAGGAACGGATAGGCACGCGCACTGACTTACCATGGAGGGGAAGGTTTTGTAACGAATAGCTTTGGGACAGACACCAAGATCTACACAAATATAGCATAAAATACCCCTGCTCTATGTGTTATATTGGCGTATTGACAGGTTTGGGAGAAAGAGTTTCATAAACAGACTTAAAGCTAATACCCTTGGAAGGTTTCACACAAGTCTTCAGAAGAATGGTCTCCTAGGATCAAGGAATTTCCACCCTCTCTGAGCTTCCAACCCAACGCTTTGCTCACAGGAAGCCAACATCATTAATGTCAGCAAACATTTCCCTCGAGAGGAAAACAGTTCAGATTTGGTAGAACCACAGAGGTGCATCTCTCTGAAAACAGAACAGATCTGAAGCAGTAATCCGGACTTTTGAGAATTCATGCATTAAAAGTGGTGTCTGCATACAGAATTGATATGTCTGAAGACAGGTGTGGAACTTCTCTATTCATCGAAATGAAGAGAAAGATCTTGCATCTCCGCCTACTGCAGAAAAAGAATATAAGAAGAATTAAGGCAGATTAAGAGACTCTTTTAGGTAGCTTAAGACCCTTAAGCACACATTCCCAAGCCAAGGCTTGGTAATATAAGAAGTCTCCTAGTTACCTCTCTCAACTGTCACTGTTTTCAGTATTGCATAAAGCTGCTTAAACTATAAAGCTGATTGTCAAGGGAATCCCGGTTTGAAGGGATCTTTTGTGGTTTGGAAGGGTTGTGACTTCTCTGAAAGGAGGCCATCAGGTTACTACAGAAAGTCCTGAATATCAATGACAAAGGAGGAAAAGGAATGCTAATGAGCCAGACTATGCTGTCTCTCCCTTACTACTCAGCTAAATCGCACAGCTAGTTGCAGGGCAGGGCAGAACCAAGAAGGACTAGGATAACCCTTGCTCCCCTGAGGCTACTTTGTTCTCCAGTATATAGTACAAATCCTCTGATGCAGGTCACGGGAAAACAAGAGGTCCTTCTGAGCAGGGCTGCTCCACTGCAAACATCCACAGAAACATCAGAGGCAAAAAACCCACGTGGATCCAGCACGACATGAAGCACAAAAAGAAAACACGTGGTATTTACTGCCTGGCAGCCAAGTTACATTAATCCGGCCATACATTATCTCAGTCAAATTTATTTGACTATTCTAGAGCTGATAATATAAAACCATTCAAAAGTATTTTTATAGTCACTAAAACCGTTCAAAGCTAGCAGAGTTTTGACTTACAGTTTTCACTGGAAGACATGTGAGCGGTTAAAGTTGCCACACAGTCCAATGTTGTATGGTCTAAGTCAAGAACTCCAGAAATCAAAACACTTGGCTTTCCAGAAGTCAACTAAAATACCTACCCATTCAGTTAAATTGTTTCATACTGCCTTTACGATACAAATTTTCAGTACAACAGCCATTTGATTTAAAATTTTATCTCTGGATACCTTGGCCTTTGTATACCCACATATTAAATTACCTCTCCTGCATGCCTCAGTTTGCTCCAGACTTCCCAAATTCAGCTGATCCAAATGTTAATTAGGGCACACCCACCACTCCCATCCTTCTCCCGACAACCCCACGGGAACTCATGTCTAGCACATACCCATATAAACTTCTAACCATACAAAGCATCTTGTTTTCCGAGGCATGCACCCTTCTACAGTTAATGCGCATCTTTCCCTCAAAAAAGGTCTAAATTATGCCTCTCATCTCATTTGTTCCCAGAACTGGATTGCACTTCCACCTGAGAGAAATGATTGCATAGTTGAACAGATAAGAACATGACTTCAATATTTACAACCCTGCAATACAATCATTGAAGAGTCTGTGGTGAGGCAGTATTCCCAGGAAGGTATGTTCTTACTTGATATTCTTACTCAATATATACAACCCCTTACTTAAGGAACCATAGCTCAAATTTCCTATCAAAATACAAGGCTTAAGTTTGCAATGCTTTTTCAAGAGACCCAAATCCCTTATGGAGTTTTGATAATACCACTCCAGTTATTAGCTTTGCTCCATCTACCCTTGTTCAGAACAAAAATACAGACTTGGGACCTGGCTAAGCGGCATTTCTAAAGCATACTCTTGAGATGCTTGAAAAAAAACACATTCTACAACCCATTTTCCCCCACCCAAACTGCTGAAATACACTTTCACCACATTCAAAACTAGACAGTTTTCCATGTGCAACGGAATGTACAAGTACATGTATATTTCCATGTACAAGGCAGTCCCTGTTTGTAACCATACAACAGGAAACTACTTTTGTCTCTGCCCTACTTTTTCTTCCAACTTTGAGTTTACACATTCCACTATTTTCCCTCCAGTTTTTACACTGTTGAATATTCTACTTTCCAGAAAGAAGCTACTCTTGCAAGTTTTAAGTGAGTTGTGGGTAGATCATTTAGCAAAGTGCCTCCATTTCTTCCTGAAGTAACTGAGGGTATAGTGAAGATTTATAGGTTTACACAATATGCACAGATATTACAGTGAGTAGCTCCAGAAAAAAACCTATATATACAAACAGGTTGAAACAAAGGCAGCCTCAATGTAGCGAGGCCTAATCTCAGAACATTCACCTTCACTTTGTCCCTTCAACTAGAAGCTGCAGGATACTTTCATCAACACTCAACTGATGAGCAACAAAAGGGGTGAAGGGAAGAAAAATCACATAGGCAAAGAAGTGGCACCCCTCGCTGTACCTAATAATACCAAAACTATGTTGTCTTGATTTAATAAACTGGTGATCCACCACATACATAGTGTGGAAGTGTTGCTTTTCCTTTCTCTCAGTTGCCACAGTATTTTCAGGACAGATTACAAATCAGTAAAGATTATATGCTGCTAGAAAAATTACAAAAACAAATCCAGGATTCTATGGAAAATATGCCCACTTCTAGATAGCCCCATATTGCACTGTTAAGATTTTCTCCTACTACTGAGAAATAGGAAAGGGGAAGACTCTCTTGAAACCAAGTGAGTTAAATCAAATCAAGGAAACATTTGGGGAAAAAAAAAGTTCTAGACTCCCATGTCACTGGTCTGTATCTTTACCCAGTATCAATTCAGAGAAGCTAAACAGAGAAGGACATAACCCTGTTACTCTTGTAAACAGGATGAACAACAGGACTGGAACTGACAGTCTCTAATTACTAGTACGTGCTAGGCTTCATGAGCACTTGATGTAGATTTGACCTACCAAAACAACACCTTAAATTATCAAAGAGGTTAGAGTAATGGGCTTTGTGGAAAATCTCCCTGCCATGGTTTACAACCTCAAAGCTACAGGAAAAATGCAGCATCAGAAGCCCCTCATACTATTTGCAGTTATGCAGCTCATTTAAGTACATGGGTTTTTTATGGGGATGTTTCTGCTAGCCTTTGAAACACAAAAAGTACACACAGAATACCCACCGTCGCTGGCCAGCTGAGTAAAGAAACTCTGGCAAATTACAAAATAATTGTTGTCTGTACAGAAAGTTTCTTCACCGTACACAGCAGAGACCTAGATTCCATGCTACAATTCCAGCTTTGCAGTATATGTTCTGAGAAAGAAAGCCTCCAGTTTCTGAAGAAGTCTCTGCCCACCACCATCCTCCAAGATCAATAGGATTCTACCTTACATAACTACCCTAAGTTTGGCAGCAAAAGCTCTTTCACTGCAGCATCTTGCAGATTTTGAGGATACAGAAAGAGTAAGCTTCCTCCTCAGCAATATGAAATAGCCATAGAAAAATCAGCAAGTCACTCAGACATTTGAATTTAACTTTGAGAATGTCACCATCACTACACCTTACCAACCTGCAGAGTAACAGCCCCTGGAAGCAAATACACGTGTATATATACACTGCTCTCCACACTCCTCTTTTGGGCCGTTCCCAAGTGCTTATTGTGTTTACTCAACATTTTCTCATGCTTCTTTGTTATACAACTCAGCAAAACTACATGATCTCTTGCATTACTTTAATCAAAACGTAAGGAACTTACTACTAAAGGATGCCTTCTTGACGACCTCAACCTGTGGAAGACCAAATAAGTAGCACCACAAAGGCTGTCAAAAATCCACCTGAGTAATTGTTTTATTTTGTAGCTTTGCAAAAGAACAATCTCCCAAACCAACTTAATTTCCACACTTCCAACAGAAAGCAGAAAATTAACTGGTTTTAGTCTCCCTCCATTCCCAAACCTTATGATGTGAAATGAAATTGAAGTGGGAAGGAAAGCAATATGCAGGGGGTGGGGGAATGAAATAGTCATTTACTGCAGTTAACTAATCAACTGAAAGGATATATTTGTAACTTCAGGTTTTTCTTAGGTGACTAAAGTAAATTTTACTTTCTATTAACTGTCTTAAAGTAAGAGATTTAAGAACACTGCTCAGGAGCTTCCAGCAACCATACCATTTGTCATTAAAGAAGTACACATTCATAAGCAGTGTGTGTTTACCAATAAACTTCTGGCTCCTTGTTTTGAAGCCAGGCCCAGTGTCATCACATCAGTGTAAGATAATATTGCAGACCAACTCTGCAATGAGTCAGCAATCAAAACAACGTGTTCTGCCATCCCACAGAGCTTGTTCTTTTGGTTCAAGTCCTGGAATTGCTGGTACATCTCCTCTCTCCCATCCTCCCCTCGCTTGCACACCAACACAGATCTCCAAGACTGACTTGCCAGTTGTCAGCCAATCTTGTTTCAAAAGGAAGAAGGAATTAATGTGCAAGTACCCTGGGTCTTAGACTGAAACACGTGCTGGAGGAGCTTAGTACCTCACTGCTGACCTCAGCAATGAGAATAGGAAGCTGCTCAATTAGCTGAAACTAAGTGAAAAAGAAATTCCAGTTTTTCTTCATCTTCCCTTTATTCTTAAAGCATTTAGATAATTCAGCTCATGAGAACCTCACTGTACTCCTATTCCGGCTGAGAGGCTTCACCTATGATACACTCGCTGCAAGACCCTTGCAGACCCCTTCCCTTCATATTCCAGCAAGATGTACAATTCATAGTGGATTGAGGTCACACCAGAAACCAAACAGCATGGAGAAGAAAGCCTTTTCCATGTTAGGTGAGACTACAGGCATACGGCACATCACGTTATGAAATGCAATTAAAATGGAAGGGCTGCTAAAATGAAACACTTGACATTCTTTTCACAGTTCTTTTCAACTGAACATTTAAAAAAACCCAACAAAACACACATGGTCCAACTGGTGCTAAAGCCTGTTCCCACATAAAACCTGCTAGTGTTACCCACTTCTATTTTTGCCGTAAGAATAGCATTGGTATTAGAAATAAAATTGTTCTGTGATAGATGTAACATGCTATGTTCCATACAATGCTGTGTATATTCTAAGATGTACAAACAAAAACGAGGCAATATGACCATAGTATTTAGAAGTCAGAATTGAAATCCAGGAAGAGTTCTAATCCAAATCTACTAAACTGACAAAAAAACCCACTTAGGTAGGGCTGGGGGGAAGAAACAGGAGATTTCCTTTTCAGTGAATCTGTTCAAATGTAAAATAACCATTTGCTTTAGTCTGCAGTATGTAAGGAGATAATACTACATGCAAAAAAAATTCCACACTAGTTTCACTTCTGTAGCGTTGATGAGCAACAGAGATAGATGATTAATAACATCTGGACACTATATCAAGACACTAGTGACACATTTTCTTTTCCAGCATACAGGTGACTACTCTCCCACTCAGCTTAGGGCATGCAACATAGCTAAATTATATTCTATAAATCAGAACATGTAGAAATACTAGTGGAGCAAATTGCTGTCTTTTTTCCCCAAACCATGAAAGTTGTTTCACCTCCAGGCAGAACATACCCCCCCACCACCACCACTTACATCCAGTCAACATCTCTGCTTTGATAGTCTCCTTACATACTTGAATTCCAAAAGGAGGGTAAGGCTCTAAAAATCACGAGATGTCATTTCCCCACAGTTTTTCGGTTGTTTTGTAAAGCCCTCATCACACACACAGACTGTTCCCTCTAGCTAAGAGACAGCACAGGTTATTGCCTGGCGAAATAGATGCGGGTGCTACATGAGGTGGGGCTTGAAGAAAGTGCAATGAGAGGAAACTATGACAAACTGCATCTGGCCCAGAGATTTGTTTGTCATAATCATATAGAATAAAGGCACATGCACCACAGACCATCACTTCCAGAAAACAAGGGGAAGCACACCTATAACCAGTTCCCCTTTCTTCCTTAATCCCTCTTTAAAGCTATTACACAAAACCAGTGGGAAATAGAGGGACTGACTGACAGGATGCAATAACATAAAGTGATTTGATTACTCTGAAGCAGAGCCTTTTCATTAAGTTTTTATCTTTACAACACAGGATCTATTACAAGACGGGTCATTACACTTCTTTGTGCCAAATGGATCAGGAGTCCATCCGATTTGCTGTATCCTTGTATTTATAAATCTTACGTAAGTCCCCTTTTCTTTACATACGTTACATATTTATATATACACAAATGCAAACCTCTCAACATGTGATTATTCAGTAGAACAGCATTTCGATCCTTGTCTTTTTTACACTAAATAACCAGCTATGCAGTCTTTCAAATAGACACCATATCCTTCAATATTAGTCATTCATATTCATATAATTGAGAAGGAGTGAGTACCTACCAATTCCATTTGGAGAACTAAGCATCTCCGAAATGTATTTACAGATGGTTTTCTCACTTCCTTGGGAATGCTCAGTACTATCAGTGCAGCAATAAAAAAAGAGCTCAACTATGAGAGCTTTGATTCTATTACAGTGCAATGGTATTTTTTTTTTGTTATTTAATGGAAAGATGGTAAAGGATGGTAAAGGCTACAACAGTCCTAGTGTTTCTGCAGAAACTGCATTGGGGGGAGTGCAGGGGGAGGGTAAGTGCCAGGTTTAAACACCGATTAACACCACAGCCATACGACTGACAGATCTCCAGAAATACTGGAGTGCCATGAACCATGCTGGATGAGACATTTACTTCGGTCACCTGAGCACTTGGTAACACCTCCATCTCAAAAATTAAGGGCCCACAAGTACTCAGTTGTGTTTGGCACTCTGATCCATATGAATCGTTATTGTTTGGCCCTATGTATTTCATAAATTCTCTAGAAAGGAAAAAATAAAGAACAACGAGAAAGCAGCATTCGAAAGGTTAATGAGAAGCAAACAGATGAACTTCACCTAAGTGATGCACAAACCCTCAATTTCCATTCTGCTACCTTCTACCCCTGTTAGCAGCAGCAGCTTTTTACTTACATATTCATCATTCCAGAGCACACTGAAACGCAGAGAAAAAAAAACTAGGCAAGGTTTATGAAAATATGGAGACTTCTGTTGAAGATATTGTATGAGCTATATTTCTTGCCCATTCTAGATAGTTTCCAAATATTTTAGCTAGCTTCATAGAAAGAATTCTCTCCCTAAAAATTCGAATACCTTTGAAATTAAAGGACCTTTCTGGTGCTATTTAACATTTTCCAGCACTATAGATCATTATTTTGCAAGCATTATTACTGTGTGCAAACGGCAGGAGGAGAAAGGAGGAAAAAATAAAAAAAACCCTGCACACACAGAAAAGGGAGTAAAAAGGGAATACAAATTACAAGCACAGACTTTGCAAGCACCACACTCCATATGCAGCCGGTACTACTGTTTTAGCTTTCCCCTCCAGCTCAAACAGGGAAACAGGAGACAAAAAAAAAAGGAAGCAGGAGGAATAGACAAACCCCCACGACTTACCTTTTGTACGGTCCCTCTGTAAACTTCCCGGAAAGAAATTTACATTCCGCCAGCTGGTTTGGATTCTTTTCGCTCTTTCTCCAGTCACACAGAGGCAAAACAATTAGTTTTCAGAGGTTACGTTTGCTGCTTTCCTATCCCCAGCAAAATGCGTCCAGGAGACTATGCCAAAAGTGAGCCCAGAACTCGAAGGCAATGGGAAAAGGGAGCGTAGGGGGTTGCTGAAGGACCAGACTGTGAAATTCAGTATCTTGAGCAGAGAAATATCCAACTGTACAATATACCTGGCTTCTTGCTCACCAAAAACTGTAGTGCAAACTGTCAGTAGTAGCCTCCAATAGCTGCTGTGTGTGCTGCAGATGGTATGTCTCACTGTTACCTTCCCAGATGGGTAGAGAATTCAGAGAGCAGCAAAAACAGGGGGTCGCCTCCAAACCAGGTGGATTGCCAGCCACTCATTCGCTCAGTCCAATTAATCAAGACAAGAACAGCTCAGTCACCAGAGGTATCTCCTTCCAGGGTGCACAGGATTATGGCAAGGTTATTAATCTTGCTTTGCTGCATCCCCCCACCCCCTACATTCAGCAGCCTGCACCGAGATGATTGCCAGCTCTGTCTCTGTCCCTGTTCTACTGCATTTTGCTCAGCCCTCTGTTGCTGCAAGTGAAACACAGAGGAGGGAGGAATACTAATAAGGTGGTTAGCTACAGTTCCTTTAAGGCATCCTACATACTGTGCGCGTGGACACGTGTGTGCATTTTCCATGGGGCAATCTGGATTTCTTTCCAGCTGAATTAGGATCTGTTTCTACATCAAAGTCTGAATTAATCTGGATTATCACTTAATGAGTATCAGAGCCGGCGATTGTATTTTACTTAGGGTAAGAGAAAGGTACTAAAGGGTCTGGAAGATTAAGACGGCAGTAGTGGTTACGGGGGAGGGGAGCGGGTGTAAGGCACATTGCACCCAGAAGAGCATATTAGGTTAGAAAATTTGTTCCAAAGCAAGTAATTTTAGCACTATTTTAGAAGTCATTCTTCTATCCTGTACCAGTCAGGATTTTAAAATCAGCACTATATTATCCATCTCTCGATTAGCCAGCAATATGCAGAGTCAAGTAAATATTTTTAGAAAAGAAAGGATTTCTGGCAGGAAAAGAAACATTTAGAAAGTCAGTGGAAGCAGATATCCAGCGCTGTGTTTATGAAGGTGCTTGAAATCTCCTCCTTTACTGACAGTTGTTCTGCTGAAAACTTTCACTTGTGAAATGAGTTTAGAGTTCTCAGTACAACAGACAAAACAGATTTTCCATGTATTATTTAAGTAGCTGACCTGTTGGGTCACCTGGGTATTCTCTTGGGGCAAGTACAAGTCCTAGCTGTAATTCAGTTCCCTGAAATAGAAAAAACAGTCATATTGCCATTGCTTTCCCAGGGGTAATTCAGACCTTCCACATCAGGTTCAGGATGCCTTCCTTGGCATCCATAAATCCAACTTTTCCAGCAGATGACACTTTGAAACTCCTTCAGGAACCAGAAAGCAAAAAAAAAACACCACTATTCTTCAGAAGCAGTTTGGGGATTACTATAGTAAATTATAACATGTGGGACTGGTAAGGAACCAGTTTGAAGGTCTTGGTAACAAAATGTTCTTGACAGAGCTCCCCACTGAATAACTTACATGAAATGAGTTTGGTGCTTCGTATCACACAAAGAGCCACAACAGCAAGTTCTAGTAACTAAACGGTGATTGAACAAGCAGGGATATGGAAATACCTGTGTTATTTCAGACAGCCCATCCCTACAACTAGCTGGCAAAGGAAGCCTGAATGCACTGACCGTGGCAATATTATTTTTACTTAAGCACAGAGGACCGCAGTCTAACATGGCACTGTCCATGAGCACTGTTGCCACAATATTTAGTACTAACACTGAGTAAGAGCCTTCTACAGATAAATAAACCCTGCAGTTTTGGCAGCCAGTGAACTTACAAAACCACACAGCACAAAAAGGCTGGATATCCATGGTATCTGGAAAGAGAAATATAGGGCACTGTAGGGAACAGTTGCAGAAGATGGAAGACCAGCCCTGTTCCACTAATCACACACAGTCACTTGGGCTTTTGCTCACTTTTTCAGCTTAATTTGCATTATAATTTAAGTCTAAGATGATTTAGTTATATGAAAGTCCACAGAACTAACAGGAGACATTGTAAATTGTAACTTTTTTTCCTCTTTTCTGCAATTATTTCTCTTCGCCACAACCCATCCTACTCCCAACGCTGCATGACAGCTTCACTGTTTTTCCAACTCATGGAGCTTAAACAGAAACACATCTCATTTCACCCATAAGCATAACCAAACCTATCCAATATAGTGCCTTAGACTGAAGGTCCATGTAGCCAGAATTTTGCATCCGTCAGTCACTGTCACAGACAGCCATCAGATCAAGGGAGGCAAACTGGTATTTCACAAGTACACTGCCCCAGCCTTTAATTATCTGTGCCATGGGAGTTGCAAGGTAAGAGAAAGGAACGCTCTGCACATTTGGATATGCCACTCACATCTTTACACTCTTCTGTCATCCCCTGCCTGGACTCCTTTCTTCATACTGAGCAGCACTGATGTATTTAACTGTCCTTCATACTGACTTTGCTCTATTCACTTGAACACTTGTCACAAACCTTTTCCACCTCATGCAGTGTCCAAAACACCACAGGTGTGCCACAAGCTTAGAACACTACACTGGTACTTTGTTTCACAAATGTGTCATCCCAGAAGACGTACCAATCAAGCTAACAGTTCAGGTTCTACTTTCTGAGTAGTATGAGTAATTTGGCTATTCTGAAAATACTAACTTTTTCAGTGACAACATTTATAGTCCCTACTAGTCAGCTAAGCCTTCATAAGACACACCTCAGGTCTCGACTGAAGTCATAGAATTGTAGGGGTTGGAAGGGACCTCGAGAGATCATCGGGTCCAACCCCCTGCCAAAGCAGCTCCCTAGGACATTTCACCGAGATAGGCATCCAGACGGGTCTTGAATATCTCCAGAGAAGGAGACTCCACCACCTCCCTGGGCAGCCTGTCCCAGGGCTCTGTCACCCTCACTGTGAAAAAGTTTCTCTGCATGTTGGTGCAGAACTTCCTATGCTCCAACTTGCAGCCATTGCCCCTTGTCCTGTCTCCACAGACCACTGAAAAGGGGCTGGCTGATTCCCCCTGCATCCCCTGCTTGAGATAATTGTAAACATTAATTAGGTGTCCCCCCTTAGTCTTCTCTTCTCAAGGCTGAACAGTCCCAATCTTCTCAGCCTTTCCTCATAGGGGAGATGCTCCAGGCCCTTTATCATCTTCGTAGCCCTTCTCTGGACTCTCTCCAGGAGATCCCTGTCCTTTTTGTACCAGGGAGCCCAGAACTGGACACAATACTCCAGGTGGGGCCTGACCAGGGCAGAGTAGAGGGAGAGGATCACCTCCCTTGACCTGCTGGCTACACTCCTCCAGATGCACCCCAGGATCCCATTGGCTCTCTTAGCCACCGAGGCACACTGCTGGCTCATGGCCAACCTGTCATCCACCAGGACCCCCAGGTCCTTCTCCACAGAGCTCTTCTCCAGCAGGTCATCCCCCAGCCTGTACTGATAGAAACGGTTGTTCCTTCCCAGGTGCAAGACTTTACACTTGCTTTTGTTAAGCCTCATCTGGTTTCTTACTGCCCAGCTCTCCAGCCTGTCCAGGTCTCGCTGGATGGCAGCGCAGTGTTCCTGCGTGTCAGCCACTCCTCCCAGCTTTGTGTCATCGGCGTACTTGCTGAGGGTCGATGCTATTCCCTCATCAAGGTCGTCAATGAAGATGTTAAACAGGACTGGACCCAACACGGAGCCCTGGGGAACACCGCTAGTCACAGGCCTAAAGTCCCTCATGGACAACTCTTCCCACTGCTTTAACATTGTTTTTCCAGGTGCAGTCAGACATCTTTTCAGCACATAAAAAAAGGTTACACCAAAGGCAATTAAACCAATTCCCACATCTAATGCTTACAATCAGGGGACTGGAACAAATAACAAAACTGACTTGTATGCTTAGTTCTGTGACACATTAAAGACAAGGAAAAAGACATTAAGTGTTGTGTAAGATTAAGTTATTGTTAGTATCTTCCAAGTATCGCTCATCATAATTCCAAAGGTGCAGGAAAGGACATCCTACCTCATCTGTCCTTACCTCAGTGTTAAAGCCATAGCACCTGCTAATTACTTTCACCTTAATCATAAGGAAAGAACCTCCTTTGTCCTTCCAAGGGTTGGTTGCCTTTTGATTTTGTGGGGCTTTTCTTCCTCCTGGGGCAGCCTGTATAGCACCTGGGACAAAACTTCTCATCACTGCGCTGACTACTGCAGTCCTACAGGCATCTCCGTGCATAAGTGATGCTTAAAATAGCAGCATTTTACCAAACAATATTAATCAAACAGATATGACACTCCCTGCAACTCACCCCCACCACACCCCAAAAAAACCAACCCAAACCACAAACCAAACCAATCCAACCCCAAAACCTCACTTCAGCTCTCTCATTCTGGCCCTCACCTACCTATGTTGAGCTTGATGACCTGCCAGTTCATACCACACCTCTGAAAACATCTTCTGAAAGCGCAAGTTAAGCACGTGAGCTTGTTGCTCAGCAAAGCCCTCACTACAGAAAGTACAGTTACAAAGCTTTTAAAAAGTTAAGAACAAAACCAGAAAACATGCCCACAGACTAACCCCCAAAGTCCTACGTAGATGTCATGTTCTGATGTAACCTGCTCCCTCACCACCCCGCACTCCCCAAAGGACATTGTACTTTCTCCTCTTTCATCAAAACACGAGAAAATACTTGAAAGATAGAAACAAAGAGGAGCTTACTAAATTTAAGCTAAATACCTTGGATTGATTTACCCTATAACAGAAGAGGCATTTGTAGCAAAAAGACTAGGGTACAACACTATTACATTTAAGTTCCCTAGAAGATTTTTCTTTACTAAGCAGTGAGGAGTTTTTAATTTGCTTTTCTTTTTAGTTGGTCATAAATCTCTTCATGACCTTTAACTTAACAGCCATTCAAGTAAAAAAAAATTAAAACAGAAAGAAAAATTTGAAGCTGTGTTTACGATGTATCTTAAACCAATATTTCAAGTCTCAAATCCTTTAATTCTTCAGCAGCTTTGACTATCCTCTGCGCCCCTTTTGTCCATCAACAACTTATTTACACTGACTCAAGTTTTACTGTCTGCAATTAAGAACACCAGAGGGATAACTTCATCAGTGTTCTTGCTCTTGAGAGACTGTCATTTTCCTTCCAGCCCCAATGCCAGCTCCTTATAAGTCTCACTTGTACTCACGGAAATTCAGCAAAGCTGCTTGATACTCAGTAGTGGGATAGGCATTGCTAAATGAGGAAAAATACCAGGATGAGGATAAAAATAACTTCATCTTCTCAAAAAGGTGTGCTTTCTGTGATCATCTGAACACTGCAGGTTTACTCTGACTATCAAGATGACTGGGAGAAGTCAATGGCAATGATCAAAATATCTTTGTATACATTTAAGACTGCAGTATTTTGGAAACTTGCAAGCAGGCATACAATCATTCAAAAAACCCTATAGTGAATCAAAACAAGAGGAACAATTTAAAGTACACCCCTAATTTCAGGATTCACAAGGACATGTGCATTTCTGTATTTACATAGACTCAGAGTTCTGTGACAGAGAGCCTGCTCCTTCACATATCAAAGTCATATTGAAAAATGGTATTTTAATACTTTCTAGCTTAACCCAAGCTAGACCTGAAATAAGACATTTCACTTCAGGATGGATGGGGACAAAGGCTCGTGAGAGCCAGAGATCTGCAACTACTGCAGAAGTTGCAAATTAAAAGCTACTTTAGTCTCAAAACAGATAGATGGCTATGCTAATACATCTATTGGGACATAAATTAATCAAGCCTTGTACACAGCTGCACTATCAAGACTTCAAGGGTTAGCGTGCACCATGAAGGAGGAAGCTGGCACGCTACTGGGTAAAACCTAATGAAGAAAATCTAGTTACATGTTTAGTCTGATCAAGTAATTAGATTTTATTGTTACCTTGCAGTTACCTCACGAAATTCAGAAGTGGAAGAGATTTATTATGCCCTTCTCCCTCAACCAGGTTCACCTCTCAATTTCTGCTCTCATGTACATTCACCAGCTTGCAGTCGAATTTTAAAGCCTGTGCAATAGGGTTTCTATCACTTTTCATGGGAAACCATTCCAGAGTCTTAACAGATCTCAAAGTCAATACTGCAAAGAGACACTGCACAACCAACTGAGTTCTACTACCTCAAAAATTCATGTGCCGGTAGAGGCTGTTAAAGGCTTAGATGATTTGCTTTTCTATTGGATATTTCTTTCTCAGTCATTACATCCATGTCCCTCAGATGCAATGAAGCATTTTTTTATACAGGAATTTCCTTTTCTCTTCTTACTAACACCTGTGTATCACCACGGGCAACAGACAGCAAAAGATTAGCTTTTCTTGTGCTAAAACTTAAGTTTACAGATGACAGAATAGAGCAGATAGTTTTGGACTTCAAGTTAAAGCTTCTTTTTCTTCTCACTCCAACCAGTGCAGCTCTTCCAAGTACACGCTTCAGCAATAAGAATTTTAATAGCATTAGGATACCTACAGGTGCATCTTTCTTATTGGGCTCGGAAAAAATTACATTTAACTATCCCCAAAGACAGTAATCCTTTCCTTGTGGTGATACACCTACATGGGAGCTTGTCCTTTCAGGCTGCTTTTATAGTCACTGTTAAAAGAAGTTGATGCCTCAGGGCACTATCATTTGTTTCATTTTAAGCCTCTGTCTGCCTTGGGAGAAGACCAGACCCTCCAAGACCCAGGAGTACTTGAGTGACCGGCTCAGACACAGATGGCTTTCATGCAGGTGTTTACTTGCTATTAGCAGATCGTTTAAAAAAGGCTAATCTACAATCACTCGACAGACAGTATCCATATACATCGTTTAGCAAATAGATGAACTCCCCCTGAAGACCCTGGAGGTCTAATGACTGTTGGTGCCAGCCATGGGAAGCAAATACTTCTCAAAAGTTTAACCCTAGAGAACAGCGTTTAAAAAAGTTAATTGCCTGTTCTTGTTAATGCTGCCTCTGTGCTCTTTGTCAGCCGTAGAGCAGGAACATGATGTCTTCCTCTGCTTGACAATTTTTGTTCTATACCTACTTGGCCTGGATGATCCAGAGATAAAGGTTTCCCTGTACCGTGATCAATACACAGGCTCACATCCCATTTCTGCCTCAATCACCTGCGTGCCCTGGACTCGGCTGCAATTACTGAAAGCACAGTTAAGAGAACCTGAAGAAGTTCACCAAATATATTTTGGAGATGTAATGAAAACTGATGAAATTGGATATGAGCTACCTCTATTAACTGCCATTGTGGTGAGTTTGTTCTTTCTGCCATGGGTGAGGGAAAGAAAGAAAAGAGAGTGGGGGTGGGAAAGAAGAAGCTGTTATAGAAAAGCTTTGCCACTGATTCTGGGAAGGAAGAGTAAAGATATCTTTAAGCAAACACAAAATGCACCGGAGTACACTGGAGTGGTAATGCAGGACAGGAGAAAATCCCCAAAAACAAAGGGGAAAAATAGGGGGGGACGGGCAGACAGGGCAAATTAGGAAGTTCAAAATCTTGTGACTAAAGACAAAATCCCCAAAGCATCCCAACTTATGACTAAAAATAAAATCACAAAAACCCCAAAACAAAATAAGCTTCACATGAACAGAAGTCCGAAGGATTAAGCAAGAGACAAAACATAATTAAAGAATTTGGAAGTTCCCACAGAAAACTTCTAGGAATACATCCTTGTTTACAATAACTGAAAACATCCAACCAAAACACCCTCAGCAGCACACTGCTCCATATTACAGTGTTCATCAAAACCAAGTTACATCCATTCTAAGACTCACTGGGATTCACTGGTCTCCCAGTTGCAACTGCTGAGAATTCTTGACTGATTCAGGAGTAAAAAGAAAAACCCTTAAAATTAAGCCTGAATTAGGTCTATTAACTGGAAACAGAAGACTGGCAGAAAACAGTTCTTGGAGGCATATGTACCATGGAAACAAAGTAACGTCGGCTAACTTCTGATCAGAAGCTGTAAGTTATTTTACATCATAAAGACATTTTCGCTAAGAACCATTAGAATAAATTAAAGTAAATAAAAATTCGGATTGTAAAGCACAAAGCATGTATAATAATTAGATCATTTTTAGCTTCATGCAGAAACGTGATTCAGAGGAAATATTGTAACTCTTAGCATAGGTCTGACTTTAAATGAGATCGGACAAAATAATAACACAACACTGAATATTCTCTCTCATACAGAGGGTGAGGGCATGAGGTAACATAAAGAAGGAGGGGTTTGCCATTGCTATCTTCCATGAGCTAACAGAGAGAAACCTAACAGCTCACAGAATTCTTCATAAAGACATGAACACAGACTGAAAAAAGCTCCAAGGATTTTGTTGCCAAATGGGGTATTAGAAAGCCTCCAACAAAAAAACAATAATTTCTAGCCTTTTCAGGACTACATGTTGCACTGTTAGCATGATGGTTATACCTTGCATAATCAAGGTTACTTGAGTACACCATTCACATCAAGCAAAACCAAAAAGCCCTAAAAATATCTCTCTCAACCACAGTTTAAAGTTTTACAAAACTGTAGCACTTCTGGATTACATATCTCCCGTCAAGTACCTCCTTCAGGCTAAGTGTTGCAAGAAAATTAATTCAGTAACTTCAGAAAGCCAAAATTATAGTAAAAATTCTTTGATTTGTTAAGGACAGTGTTAGAGCTAATCCACTGAATTTTTCTAGCATACTGTAGAATACTTATTTTA
Source organism: Hypotaenidia okinawae (assembly GCA_027925045.1). Taxonomy (NCBI): domain Eukaryota; kingdom Metazoa; phylum Chordata; class Aves; order Gruiformes; family Rallidae; genus Hypotaenidia; species Hypotaenidia okinawae. The sequence goes on from BSDF01000006.1 coordinate 12,920,192, forward strand.
GAATAAGATTTTTAATTTAGCAGGCAACTCTCGCCAGCATCAGAAAAATTTTACCCACTATATTTTGAAAGCACAATGAGCTTGTAAGACATTGATGCCTTGGAAAGCCAGAATCAAAACTCAACAGCCTTGGTGACTATGAAGCAGGTATCCTTTATTGCAGCACTGGGCACACAGGGGATTGATCACTCCTCTGAATGTGTGCCCCAATTAAAGCCAAATTTCTCATATTGATACAGATTAACTCTACATATTCATTATAATTTCTAAGAAAAGGTAGTTATGCAAATTATTTCCAGGAAGTCATTTACATTAACTCCTCCCAGAGAGAGAATGCTCAGCAATACTCAGGGGGTCTTCCGGTGGTCTTCAGGGATGAAGGCTGGTTGTCTTCCTCTCTCTCAGCGCATGCTCTTTACAGTTTTCTCCATAGTTACCAAAACACATTTCTGAGGCTCAAAACACATTCCTGCACAAACTAGTTAGGAACCCCTTTTAGCTGAGAACAAGATATACTCTGTCTCTTAATTGGTCGTTGGTCTCATTATTTATGACTCCCCTATCTTCACTTTCTTTAGCTTCAAGGCTGTTGCACTGTTATGGCTCAGTTTTGTAGCTGCTTTCATGAAACAGCTCACACAGTTACAGCCATATTCTACTAAAATCCAAAACAAATATATTCTTAAAATACACAAATTAAAGTTATATTAATTGTCTCAAGCTACATCTACATTAATCTATTCAGCATTATTATTATATTTCACTGAATCAACATGTAGAAGCTAAACACACTCAGTTCCCACCCAGTCACTGTAAGCAGCTAGGCTACTCAAGGGAACAGGTCAGAATGGCTTGGAAAAAATACCCAGCCTGAAAACACAGGGAGAGAAGAGAACCAAATAATTGCAAAAACATAAAGCTGAGTTTGCACTAAGTGAGAAAGGTACGGTATCACACAAGCCCAAGGGACCAGGGTACTCTGCTAAGAGCTAGAAGTAATAGAGGAGAACTCAGAGAAAGAGCCGAGGCTCCCCACTACCTGAAAGCTGAACCCAGCCAGGGCTCTCATATAGAACAAGCACACATTTTCCACCTGGCATTCCTTTACAGTTTTTCTTATATGCCCTATTACAGCAAATATAATACAGCTTACCCCCCAAAGAGGGTTCCAGATTATATAAAGGTTCCCTACATTTAAAAGTTTAAGACTCCTGAAGAAGAAAGATCTGACACACCCATCTTTTTTCACTTCCATATATCATCTCATAATCAAGACTTCCCATTACTTACAGGCAACTTAACCACAGCATGACATGCGTGCTTCTTACCAGTTCTGTATGCAGACTCCTCCTGAGATTCTCAGCAGTTTCCACAGAAGTTACCTTCCCCAAAATCAAAAGTCTTCCCCTCAAACACTAGGAAGAATAACCCTAATACTTCACCTCAACCAGACACATCTCCCTAAACAAAATAAGGTGAAAAGAACCAAAAATAACAATCCTCCACTACCTCAAACCCCTCAGCCACAAACTCCCAACACTCCTCTTACCCTCTCAAGCTTCATCTTATTATAAAAAAAAAACCAAAAAAAAAAACCAACAACCAAGCACCGATTGCCTTAAATACACCCAAGCCAGCCCCCTCCCCCAGCCTGGCACTGACCCCTCCAGCTGCCAGCACTTAGGGTGCCTCAGGTTTCACCAAAAAGGGTGAAATACAAAATCTTAGCATCCTTGAATTTCAGCTCTAATTAGTTTTTTTTTAATCTGAAGTGCTTTGTATGCAAAATGGGGATCACATTACCACCTTATTAAAGGGCAGAAGAAAATAACAACGGAATATTAATAAGCATTAGGCTCTTCGATGGTCTAAGGATAAACCCCATGGAAGAGCCTATTGCTTAACAATTCTGTTCCCAGGAAAGTGCTGGAAGCACTTGCAGTGAATGAGGCATGAGGTCAGGCACAGGGAAACCACAAGTGTTGCAGCACACTGAATAAGCACAAGCTGTGCAGGCACCAGCACAAAAATATGCAAGGGTTATTCCTATGGCTCCAGCTAGGAGAGGCATCACAGGGAAACCTCTCAAGGCCTGGGCGTCTCTGGGGTGTTAGAGGTACTCGAAGCTGTGTTGCTCGTGCTCAATCAGTTGGTATGCCTCCACAAATCACGTGGCCTTAGGAAGTCATCCAAAATTCTTGTGCTTCAATTATGCATGTGTGTTAATTGGTAATGTTACCTGGTCCTAATAAGGCATTCTTAAGACTTATTTATACTTCTGTTCTCTTAGAAAAATCAATGTTTGAATGATCATCTTCTTACTATTGACCTTAAAGGGTTTCCTAATGAAATTTGTGTGTTTCTGCTCACATACAAACCTGCAGCGGTTCCCTCTATGTGACACATGATGCAAAACTGGTACAAGCTTTTCTTGCGACCTCTAATATTTACTGATACAAAATTACATTTATCAACTGTTCCTGCAAACTTGCATGTAAGCACCCTCACTCCCACACAGTTGGAGTGTTGGGTCCTTATGCTGTAACTATGAGCACCTGGCTAGAGGGACTTAGAACAAGTCACCCAGGGCTTAGACTTACGGCGGTCTTACCATGTTTTAATGAGTTACTGAGTACAGCTGAGCAGAATTATTTTAACCCATTGCAGATGAGAGGTAAATTACCTCAGCCTAAATCTCTTCTACTGAGAGTTAAGCTGCACACACAGCTCAGCTGTGTATGCCTCAGTCCTGCATCTCAGCTGCCTGCACAGTACTGGGCATATTGACTTTGAAAAGATGTCTCCTTAGCTCAACAATTTTCATAATCAACATGCTACTGTAGAAGTTGGTGTAATATAGGAAACCTTAGGGCTGTTAGAGGGTTTTATACAGGTAGTGAGAGAAAGAACATATTTCATTTCATAGATCCAAGGACTCTATTGAATATCCCTGAATATAAAGGTATTGGCATTAGTTTTGATGGTCTGTAACCCAAGTAAGAGTGTTTATTCATTGTCAAACATTGTAAAATGAAGACAAAATCTTGCATAAATCTCTAAAAGTGGGATAACAATTGGAGGAGGAGAGGCAAGGGGAAAAAAGAGCCCTATGTGCTCAGTGGATAGAATTCAAGTTCAATAAGACTGTGTTTCTTATTAATAAGAGAAATATGTTTGTCACTTCACAGAAGAAAAATACTGGTTATATATGTTTAACCTCAGGCTTTTAAAATAGCCATTTCAGCAGGCTGATGCCTCACACATACTGACCTTGGTCCTAACGTCTCCAAGCTCTTTATGGTAATCAACAGGCTGAACTCTAAATGAGAGTTCAGTGACAGATTATTTTCCCTAGTGTGAAAAACAGCACAGCCTTTGAAAAAGAAATGCTGCGATTGTTGAACCGAGCACAATAGTGACTGTATCTTAATTGGAAAAAAGAAAAAAAATCTCGCTATCCTGGCTCTGGCCAGGCCAGGGTTAACCTCCCCGAGCAGCCAGTCCAGGTGAGCTGTGTCAGCCTGGGCTGTTCCCACACCACCTGACATCACTCCCCAGTAAAAAGGGATGCTCAGGGAAGGGTGCTCCTGGGTGCTTCCAGGGTTGGCTGAGTGTGGCTGGGGGTCCGGTTGGTCCTTACATTGTATAGGACTCTAATTCTTGAGTCAGTAAGGTACTCTGTGTTATCACTGTGTGTGAGTGTAATTGGCTGTTATTGTTCTCCTCTCAGGGTGATTTTTGTCAGTGAACTGTCTTTATCCCAACCCATGGAGGTTGTGCCTGTTTCTTCTCTGACAGAGAACAAGCAGCCTGTGGTGCTCAGCCACTGCTAGTGCCTGAACCACCACACTCATGTATTCACAGATGTAGTGAACTTATTAGACCTCAAAGTTAATTAATGGAAATCAGCTTCATCCCCACATACCCTCTCACCTAACTGCTATGACTACAGTGATATAAATACCCTGTATTGCTCTGTTGAGATTTCAGGTTTTAAGTCCAAACTGACCTTTTCAATGAACAGTGCAGCCCAAGTAGCAGTTTTGAAAAAGAAATGAAGAACAGCTAAAGGGAAGTAAAACTTTGGAGAAACATCTGAGCCACAGCTATGGCTTCCATCATTCTCACTTTCAAAGGAAAAAAGTCTCTAACAATAGATTGTTTTACTGTCAAAACCCGTATCCACTTAAGAGGTGGAACCTCCCACTGCACACCTAAATCCCTTTCTAAGCACTGATGCAGAGAGAATCTCATCATCAGCAAGTCACTGAAACTTTCTGCTGATGTATCTGCATGTTCTGGGAAGAGCTCTCACACCCCTTTCAGAGTCACTGACCCTCTGTCTCAGGTATGATGGAGACAGTTTTTAAACACAGCACAGCGTTATCCCTTTTAAAAGTTTTTGTATGCTGTTGTTTAGCTACCCTATAATATTTTGTAGCAGGGATTTAATTTGCTAATTAATCATCTGAAATTTCACTAGATGACTGTAAAAAACCCCACAAAAAGCCCTACAAAAAAGTTGTTGGTTCCTGTTAAAGTTTAGAAGAGTGTATTGGGCCTGAACTCCTTTAAGGAGCAGGCATTGCAGCAGTACCCAGTGTGGAATGGCATGAACTGTCATGAGCAATTCCAGCTTGCTCCAATACCAATGTCAGCAACTTACTGAGCTCCAAAACCTCGATTGTGGGTGACCCACACAGTGACAGGGACACTGCTGTGGGACTGCAGCCATGGATGACCTGAGGAGCAGCAGATAGAAACAGTTCTGCGCTGGCGCCTGCCCCCTGGACCACCCATCACCTCTCCGGAGGAGTTGTGGTGGTCTGGGTGTGAGAGGCAGCAAAAAGCAAGGGAGGAAAGGCATTTGCCTTAATCTGAGCATGAGGAAGGTGGGTGACTGAGGTCTTTTCCTCAAGGTTTATTTTGTTGTGCTCACTTTCCTCTTTCTGAATGCTGAAATCATCGATCAGAAGTTTGTGTTAGCAATAAGACAGGAAAATTCTTCAAGTGGATTCTGTTTTGCCTGTGACAGAGCCTGTAACATTGCATGTACCTCCCCTACCAATCCATACTAACCCATCTGCACCTTGCTGTGAATCAGCCACCAGGATCACAGCTCAGACAGTGTATTGACTCCATCAATCATACAGACAATATGTTCTTTGAAAAAGAAACACTGAGGTACTCCTTACCAAAAAACCCATGTATTGATATTTTTTCATCTGTTATTTAAATTACTATTTAAAAGATTATTTTTCTTTTATAGTGCTGACTACTTAGACAGGCCTATTTTCCCTAAACCAGCTCATCCTTGATCCCCACTTAATTCACAATTACTGGCATTTCTGAAATTAGTGGACACCTACAACTCAATGGCCTCATCGAGCTATTCCAGGTTGAGAAGAAGGAGCTGATTTCTCATCAGTCATTCATCATCAACATTAAATTCCGTTTGAGCATTTTCATTGATTCCACATCTGGGATTTTGCATAGTAAGTAAATTTTATTATAAAATTAGGTTCTGCTCTCCGGTGTAACTGTAAGCAAATAACTCAAAAGAGGCAAGGAAACCATTTTAGCTGTAGACTCACTTCAGTAGTAAAATCCAAAGTCTCACAGGCTTCCTGGTGGATTACTGTTTAGATCAAGTGTGTTTTGGCAGACTTACACATTTAATCATCTCCACAGAACAAAACTCTCCCTTAAAATACACTACTTCTTGCTATCTGGACCCAGAAATAACAGGCAACAAGAAAATTCCAGAGAGGTTTATTTTCAGTCTGGATTTGTATAATACAAGAATAGAGAGATTTGTATTACTGTAAGAGACAAAGACAGTAATAAAAATGGATCTTTACTGTATAGTACCCCAAGAAAGTAGTTTTGTTTCCCTTCCTGGTCAAGACAAATGTATATCTGCACTGTATAGAAATCAATTCAAAATTTCTAAAATACAGTGGTTTATGCATTTATTTTTGTAATTATTTGGTCCTGTATTTCTGTAAACACCTTGCACATATTGCCCTTACTCTGTCTTGAAAAGAGACAGATGTTGGTAACTGAAAGTGGCTAGTAAAGAATTGGCACCTGATGAACTTTAATAACTTAACTAAGTCACAAAGTACTTTGTAGGGCATTCAAGAAGAAAAGCTTGGATTTTCTAGGGTCCAATTCCTCACTCATGTACAAAGCTATCCACACTGTAGCTTCCCTCTGTTGCAGTGCTATCAGCAGCATAGCATCTGTTTGCAGAGACAAAGGCCTACCTTATCAAAGGTTTTCAGGCATGTACCTTCTAATTAGTTGCCTAGCTCTCAATGAAATTAATAGGATATAAACACCTACAGAGTATAAGGTACTTTACCTACAGCCCACTCCCTAAAGAATCCAAGTACAAAGAACAGTCATTATAATTATCAGTCAGATGATGAATGCCCAGGTAAGAAGCATGTGGCCTTGTGAAGAGTAAGTGAAGTCCTTTTAGTACACTTTCTTTATGTGATCAAAGAAAATGCACATATACAGCAGTAAAGCCTGGCCACAGTAATAAAGATCTTCCTCTTTAATCTAGGGTTGAAAGCAACTTGTTTTAACATTGCAATAGCAACAAGCTAGCCTCTCCTATGCTTGCCAGCAACCCTGTCCCCATCTCCACTCATCAGAGACACAATACTTGATTAGAAGAATCCTTTGGTCTGACCAAGCAAAGCTTAGGTTCTGTGTCTTAGGTTCTGTGTCTTCACTCAGTCCTTGATAGTCCAGTCTACATGGAGATTCCTGTCCATCTGAGGGTCTATGCACATCAGTGTGAAAGGATCGAGGGTCGGAAGAAGAGTTTGCTTAATGCAGACTTCAGAGGTGACAGGTAGGCATCTAGGGCATGAGATGTCCAAATTGACTGAATCACTCTAAAGTACATTGCCCTGTTTTTCATTATTATCCCAGCTAATGCTGAACTGTTTGGCTCACCTAGATTAAGTTCCCAGTCATCCTAAAAAAAGATCACAGCGTTCAGTCTTTCACTGCCTTTTTTACCCATGTTTTCCAGGAATCTCTGTAACATTCACCTTTCCAGACACCAAGTGATATTTTTGTCTCTCTATTGCTCCCATGTTGAAAGGTCCTCATTTGCAAATGGCAAGCTCTCCACAAGATAGCAGGCTCAAGTTTGGCAAGTTGTCATCCTTCAGGTTACCTCCAGCATCTGACACTAAAGTCTTACCTTTATCAGGAAGCTTTTAGTTCTGTCCTTACTTGCAGGAGATAGAAGCCTTGTATTCCTCCCAACAACAGGTTTTCATCTTCTTTATGCTCAAAATAGATTTCAGCTTTCTTGCCTCCAGCCCTGCCAATTGCCCTAATTATCTTTCATTGGTGCCAAGAGCTCCCACATCTATCACTTCCAGCCACTGTCACAGTTCAGCACTTCTAGATCAGCTGTCTACCCTCCAGACAGTTTATGGTACTGTGGAAACCAACTCTCATAGCCAAGCACATTACTAAATAACTCTATTGTCTTTCTGAGCAATCCCTGCATGCGACTCCTAGCTGTCCTCCTCTCCGTTCACAGTCCTGTTACCACACAATCGGTTTCTAAAGATTTTGCACCTCACATACAGTTAGTATCAAAAATCACACCACCTTTTAACAAATCTTGATGACTTTCTCTATTCCTTCTCTTCAGTGTAAATTTCCACTTGCTGCACAGATCCTCTTGTGCCCTGTAAGCAGTGTCATGGGTTTGATTTTTAAAGAGTCATGGTACCTTTGTGGAAACTACAGGTGGATTTCAAACACCCTGCTACAACTAGCCTGTTACCTTGATGCGGTATTCAGGCTGAAGTGTTTTCCTTAGTGACAGGTAAAGTTACCTCCAAGTCTTCAATGTACACACTCTGAACAATTAAGGAAGGATATTTATGTGTTTACACAGTCCCAGCAAATCCCTGGAATAACTCATGCCCATAGTCACTCATGGATGCAACATAGACAGAAGACCATATTTTATAGATTAGGACTGTTTCAGAGACTACCTGGTACTATTTCAAACCATGGAATGTTAAATTTATCAACATGATACTGTTTTTAAGAGTTGAAAAGAGAAGGAAATTACTGTAAATCAAACAAAATGTTTCCAAAGCCCATTATTTTAAACTCATTTGACCACTGAATCAGATAACTCTGACAGAATGCTGAATAGAAAGCTTTGTCAGGCTGTTGTTAATGTTTCATAGATACTTCTTAGTGTATTGCTTTAAATTATCAAATGTAGTTTCTCCAAGAGGAACAGTGATTTTTCTTCAAGTTGGTCCTTAAAAAATGATGAGTTTCATTCAGTGGAAGAGGTGGAGTCTTTGTTATTTCTCTTGTATTCCTCTTCTTATTTTGCTTTCATGCTCACTCTTACACAGGTATGAATGGGCATTACATACACAAAGGGGCAAACACGATTGATGCATTTAGTACTCTCAGTACTCTTCAACTACCAGAAGTATTTACTGATTTCTGCATAGTACCTATAAGTTTTAAAGTGATTGCTATTAATGACTGGCAACATGTGCCTGGGGTACATGACTTAGGGTTGAAAATATTTTTCAGTTCCATTCCTGGTATGATTCGTTCAGCATGTGTAACTTCATAAGGTATCTCTTCTACTTTTAACTTTCCCCAACCATATTTCACTCCACCAGGGTATCTAATAGAGTTAATTCTGTAAGCCTCGATCCAAAGCACAGGGAAGTCTGCAAAAAGACTCCCCATCCACTTCAGTGTGTATTCAGTAGACAATACTTTAAGTGTCTTGTGATCCTTTAGTTGACAAGTGACATTTAAACAAAAAAAGTTATAAATCTCTTTGTTTTCCCTTACTTTGTTATTGATGTTTCACACTATATATCAAAGAATGAACTTGTATAACAAAGGAAAATAAAATAAAAAACAACAAGCACGAGGCTAGATCTATTGCTTTCTCTATATATCTCAGCATTAAAATCACTGAGGAAATATAGCAATTATGTTAGATCCTGGGTTTTTTGCACATCAAACATTCTGATAGCTTGACAGTTTGCTTTGCATTGTCCATGAACTGTTCTAATATTTACTTAGGTATAAAATAAATATTTAGCTCGCTCAGAAGAATTTTTGGTTTACCATAATTAGAAAATACAGGGAAAATATTATGGGAAATGCATACTGTCTCAAACAGTAAGAAATAGTCAGAGACACATAACTCCCAAAGCAATCGTTCTTCTTGGGACGTTCATAATAATGGCATTTGTAGTGGTAAAACTGACACTCTGAATTAGGTATTCTTTATATATGAGGAATTAGATTTATTTTATATATGAGAAATTATTTTTATACAAATTCTTTAAACCCAGTATTTTAATAATATCTTCACACACAACTTAGTGTCTGGAACTTGAGAAGTCTCAAGACGGTGGGTAAGAGTGTGAGTTGCAGGTGAGGTGGTCAGGGCAATCGAAGCCTATGGATGCTCAGTCACGTGCCCTGATTTGGCTGGTCCTGTTTGAAGCCAGGAGTTGGACTCAATGATCCTTATGGGTCCCTCCCAACTCAGCATATCAGGTCTCTCATTAGAGCATACAGCCAATTGTTCAGTGACAGGAAAAGAAATAGCTTTTGACCTGGAGTGTATTTCCCACATATGCACAGCTGTGCTTCTAGCTTGAGTAGCCATATCTGAGCTACAGTAAAGCTGGTTAAGAAAAGGCAGTGAGGAGAGAAAATCTGCTGGTGAACATAAATAATTCATGCAAACTGGCTTCTGCAAAGAGAGCAGGACTAGCAGCATGCAGCTTAGCTTGGGTGAAGAGCCCAAACATTAACTCAGCTGGGATAATTTTACAGCAAGCACTGATTTCTCAGCTTCCACATCTAAAGTGGCTATCAGTACCAAAACAAGCCTGTGCAATGCTAACATATGGCTATCACTGACAAATGGTATTTGCAGGAATACACAGCATTTTATGATTCTTAATCCAGGACTAGGAAGTAGTTTTTGCTGTTTACTTTGTTGGCTCAGACTATCCCTCACTCCCTAATATTTTGGGGCTTTCTTGGTCACTTCCAGGCCATCTTCTCCTTGACTGTCCTAAAAAAAAATGATGTCTGTGACCTGTCATGGATAAGTGCTCTTTGGACTCAAAACTGTTAAGGTGTCACAGCTATTCAGGGTACATCTGTAAAGACTATAACTCCCCTCCTGCCTTGATTCTGCAATTGCACTGGACACATGTTTGGGTATTGCTTGAAGGAGAAATAGCAGTACAGCTGCACAGCCATGTCCATCTCCTCACATTTAGGTTAGGGCTGCATTCCTGCCTGACATATGGCTCTCTAGCCACCCTCAGACTTTTCTCTCTGGCTGTGAGATTGTTGCATTTAGAAAAGATTCATTCTCCTTTTTTTTTTTTTTTTTTTTTTGCTAGAGAAACTACTACTTTAGGCTTTATAAATACCAAAGCCCCATATACTGTCAGTGGTGGAATATTGCTTCTAGGAGCAGAAGGTTTCGACATGATAGTTGTATTAAAGAAACCTAAACCAACAAACCTACATGAATTCTATTCCATACAGAGAAAAATATCATTACTGTTTGATAGAGAAAGCAGTAAAAATTCAGATTTTGTAGTCTTTTTCCTTTGGAGAAGGCACCTGTTTACCACTGCACAGTTCACAGATGTAGCCGTGTTTATTCAGAGATACCATGAACATGACCATAGAAGGAATCCGATGCAAGAGGCAATTTGTTTTCTCTCTCTTTCAAAGCAGGAGTGTTCAGGAGTTCTTTTACTTCCCCATTTAACCTTTTCAGGGCCAGAATACCATCCTTCTCTTAGTCTCTCTATACCCCTTTGCTGCATTTTCTGTTTGCTTCACTGATGACTGGTGCTCGCAGCATCAAAGGGCATCAAAACTCTCATTTTACCTGCAGTTTATTACAGATAAGTACAGATATTGTTGATATTCTTAAATAAGCATTTTATCTGCACACATGTTAAGATGCCACAAAGCTCTTGGGCTTTCAGTTTTCAAGAGTGCTAAACCTGTGTCCAGGGTATAATTTACATGCCTTAATTAGCTTTTCATGTTATTCAGTGTCTCTGACATTAGGTTACTTTTAAAAAATGTTTCCTAACATACTAGTCAATCCTTAACCTTATAATAGTTGTGTTTCTCTTTAGCCTTCTCTTAACATCACTTAGGAATTTTTATGCCTAGCACCTGTTACTGCGTGGTAATTTTCTTTGAAGTATGTCTCGTTTTTGCCTTCCTGCCAAAATTATATGCTGCTACCAGTTCCTTGGAAATACAGTGTTTTTGCAATGTTTACATAGCCATGGAGCAGATCCCATTTGAAGGTGTTACCAGAAGTCCATTCTCCTTTAAAAAAAAGCTTTTTTTAAAAAACTACCACCTCTGGTTTTGAGGTCAGGTTTAAACAATTCTAGGAGCAGATAATATTGAAGAGCGCTACAGAGATAGGAAAAGGCAGACAAACACTTCTGGGATTTATCAGTAAAACAAAAAACCTTTCCTCAAAATAATGTTGTGAGTTTGTAACATTGAAAAGGCAAATTAGTAGGAAAGATGTTACTCTCACTGATTTTTAGAAGTCTACAATGTTAATAGGTCACCCATAGATCGTTTTTCATTGTCAAGACTTTGGTTTAAAGCTCTGGTCCAATTTTCAGAGAAAAAAAAAAGAAACAATTTTGTTCACAAAAAATTAAAATGTTTACTTCCAGACACAGACAAGCTAAAATATTTTGAAAATTCAAGAATGAAGTAGACATTAATGTCAGCATAACCTCTACCTAACACAGTAATTTAAACTTGATTTTGTATGTAAATGCTTCTTTCATATTACTTATAATTTTAAACAATTAAGGAATTTAGGTCCTCTAAAAATTATATACAACCTCAAATGCTATTGCTGTAGTATTATTTTATATAAACTCCAGTTAAAGAAGTGTTTTTGATGTTCAGTCTACATCCTAACTCATTAAAATCTTCATTGTCAGAAAGTAAGAACAGATCCTTATCTGCTCTTTTTAGGAAACTTTTTAATTATTTGCAACCTTTAATTGGGTCTTATCACATTTCTTTTATTGTATTTCTTTATGAAAACTTATAAAAGGAAAAAACTTGCTGTGTTTTAAAAATAGATCCATTTGTACAATTACTACAGCCAAATGCATACATTTCTGCCAGAGTCTTTTGAAAGGTCAAGAGTATCATCTTATAATTAGAGATGGTAAAAAGGACTCATACTGAAACAACCTAGTAGTGTTCTTTCATGTTACTATCACTCTTAAGATGTCTAGTTCCCATCTATTTGAAGTACCTACAACCACCTGAGGTGGCTACCAGAACTTTTGTAATTTCTTATTGCAAAGATACTACCTCGTTTGACCTCCTGTCTTGTAACACTCAGGCACTTGTCAATCTCTAAAACGAGACTGAGAAAGAACTGCTCCTGTGGCACAGTGCAAGATTTAGAGCTCAACCAAAGGGTCTGGGGACTGTGAGTGTGGGAAAAGCCTCCTCTGAGGTGCTGGTTCTTCAGTTAGGACAGTTTTTGGAAGCCAGTTAGCTTGAATATGATTGTTGCTCAGCTTCAGGTCAGTGACATCTTCACTTTTTCTTAAGACAGGGTGAATACCCTGTGGAATGATATCAAAAGAAAACTGCTGATGAGTAACGAAAGAATCAGATAGGAGATGTTGGGATTGACCTTGCTGCTGACTTGTTTTGTTACAATGAAAATGTCAGCAACGTTTTCCATTGAATTTATCAATTAGAAAAGGACTCCTTTACTACCTTCTGTAGGGATAACAACAGAAATGCCATTGTTCTATCCTTGTTACAGACCATAGGCCTTTTTTAATCTGGTGTCAAGGGTTTTCAAAGCATCTTTATAACGGTGGAGATACAGAATAAACACAGTTAAGACAAATTGCAGGAGACAGGGGCTCCACAGAAGGAAAAAGGTACGTTTCCAGGACAGGTGAGCTGAGAAGCATCTGCTAGGAGAGATTCCCCTAACATCAGCAGTTCTGCGCATTCCCAGCAGAGGGGGAAAGAAGCTACGTCGTGGCGAGATATTTGCATATAAAGGCTAGTGCGGTGTGCTGCGAAGGGGGAGGAAAATGTTGCTTAGAATAAAAATTCAGGCCAGGAGCATAAAATTCCGGCATTTGCATTTTTCCATATATATAAACGGGCTTAGCTGAAAGGAAAGTGTGATAACTTTGGGTGAGTATGCACAGAGCTGAGGGCCTGGCATGTATATATGCTATGAAGGGGAAATAAGCGTTTTAAAGTTACTGGCAGAAATTCATTGCTTGTGAGTACTGAAGAGTCACCTCGCTCTACTGAGTTATGCACAAGTGCCTTATCCATGTATGCATTTTACCCTGACAGCATGCTTCCAGGCTTTTTCTTTGTTCGTTCTCAAATTAAAATTCTATCGTATCATATGTAAACTTCCTAGTCTTAGACTGGAGTCTTTCTTTACCCCAAATGAATCATAATATCCATTGCTTTCGTATTTCCTTCCTTTCAAAGCCATTAGTCCTCCAATAGCCCTCCCTGACTTCCCAGGTCCAGTACACCTCGAGGTATTCTAACCCCTTTCCCAAGCATTGCTATTTAGGTTTTAAATTACCAAAATCTTCTCCCAGCAAAGCGTGGGACCAGTGCCAAAGGCTTCCAAAAAGAATTATTCAGAGCGGTTCTCTTCACTATTTAATGGTTTATGATCAGAAGAAAAGCATGTCCCTGATTCCAGCTCTGTAAAAACTGCATTGCTTTAATGTTTGAGAGAAATTAAATGCTCTTAATTTTTTTAGGTAAACATTTCTCCTATTCTCATCTTTTCTTTTTGCTCAATCACACTTACATTCTCTATGCCATGATTTAATTCTGAATATGAAATAGCATAAAGGCATTTCCACAGTTTCTTTCCCACTCCCTGAAAAAGCAGAAAAATTATTCTAAACACAGTGTGTGATGCAATATCTGTGTTTCAGAAATCAGAACCCCATAAGACTGTCTTTAAAAATTCATGAACCACGTGCTCTCACATAAGGCCTCCTACACACTCCTGGGTTAATACATTCAAATCCTGACCTGTGACAAGATTAAAAACATCATATTCACATTCCGGGTGACCCGAGGACTTGAAATCAGATGGCTACAATAGAAAATGTGTCATGCCTTTTAATGCTTCTTAGGTATCAAGACATCCTGTATCCTCTAATACAAAGAAAATCTTTCTTTTTTGATAACCAGGTAATGCCCATTTGAACACCTAAAAAAATCTTTGTTTCTGTATCTGGTCCCTGTAAGAACCTTAAACACCTACATCCAAGTGACACTGCACAGCCTGAAAAGTCAGACAACTCTTAATGTTTTCAGCAGGGTTCCCTCCAGGGACCCTGAAAGGTAAATTGGCTCCCCACTCCTTTCCAGCACTCCTGCTATTCTTCAAGCTAGTTCAAGACCTCATACTGATAAGAGACAATTGTCACATATGGTAACACCTATTACGTTCCCAACATCCAGATGAGGCTTCCAACTTTTTGCATGCTGAAGTAAATGTCTGAGAGAATGAGAGAAAGAGAAAAGAGTATATGATTTCCTTTAAGTGGAAGAAAAATTAAAATATATGGGGTAGAAGCAGTTTGTCCTTTAAACTATGGATCAGTTAGCAGGCAACACATAGATTTGTCTCCCTCCTAGTCTCTCTAAGAAAACCTCACCTAATTTTTGATGGAGTTTCTAGCTAACACTTGTATTGGGGATTTAATCATAATTTCTGGCTTTCTTGGGCATATAGTTGGGTTGTTGCCCTGTGATGCTGTTCTTATCTAGCACAGCAGGTCTGATTGTGCCCTGCAAACCTGTTCCCTTCAGCATGCAATAGTAATCATTGGCTGCCCTAAGGAAAATATTTTTTTGCTTGGAACAAAAGCATTTCTGGTGAAAAAGAGATAAAACCCACTACAATAGACTGTTCCAACTTTGAAGAGTACTATTCTTTGAATACAAGTTGTCCCAAATCCTTTAGACATTCTCTGCAAAATTACTCCTTGTCAGCAAGTCTTTCAGAGAGTATGTAATATCTCATCTCATTTCATAAGACTTTTGGCTCTTTAGCATTCAACTGAGACATGTTCCCAGACTGGGAATACAAACCATCAGGGACGTTTTCAGTGGGGATTGGAAGGTAGCCATTCTGACTTCCCATGGCTTCTCAAAATACCAGGTTAATATACAGTTGTAGAAGATCCAATACACAGTACCCTCCATCTCAGATGCAGTCACACAAAGCCAACAAAGCTCATAAAAATTGCTGACTCTCAGTATTCTTAGCATAATTAGATATACCTCTGCCAGACAGGGGCTACCTGTAAGAGGGATGGAGACAACCACAGCACATGGAATTCTGTTTATGATGTATGACTTGTGAGACCTAACCCAGAGTGGCTGATACAAACACAAGTATATGTGTATATTCCATAGCCTCTAGCCACAGCCTTTGGCTTGCATCAGGTGGCTCCATTAGCTTCAGGTAATTTGCATCACTCAGAGCAGAAATCATAAGGAACAAATGTATCTTCTAGTAATTCTGAAACAAACAAGCCAACAGAAGTGCTTCAGTTTGTTCCAATCTGCTGGCATCCAAACTGTAAGTTATCCTGCCACTGTCCCTTCTAAGTACCTAATTTTACAATTCACTTCCATTATATGGCTATAAGAGGATAAGCCTAGCATCCCACAGTATCACACTGGAGAGCTCTGTGTGTGTCCCTCTCTACATTCTTATTTCCTAAATAAGCCAATCTGTTCACTGAGCATTTGGCACCTGAAATCATCTCAACATTTTCCTGGTTAACTTCTCTGCCATGAGGCTGGATTACTTGAGAAAAGAGAAATCCAAGTCCTCACAAGGGTATAAAGCAGTTCTGAATGAATAATCTATCACAATGGATAAAGGTATCACAATGGTAAGTGGAGAACAATAAAATGCTAGCTAGCAATGTAGTGAAAGTTATATTTTACCTCCCTAAAGCCTGTATCCATTACTAGGAATGCCAGGTGTACAAAGTAAATATGATCCCATCAGTGGCTTTTGTGTCTATCCTATAAAAGCATCACAGTAGTGGCTCTGTTCACTTTGTCATGGTTTAACCTCAGCTGGTAACTAAGCACCACACAGCTCCTGACTCAACCTACCCCCACTAAGGAATGGGATAGAAAAACATCTCAGGTTGAGATAAAGACAGTTTAATAGGATTACAAAAGAAAAAAATATAAGAAGACACCCAGCCTGTTTCCAAGCAGTGACCTCATCTCCCAGCTGGCTTCTCCAGTTATCTATGGAGCATGACATTATATGGTATGGAATATCCCTTTGGTCAGCTGTCCTGGCTGTGCCCTCTCCCACCTTCTCGCGCACCTCACAGGGCATGAGAATATGAAAAGCCCTTCACTTAGTGTAAACACTGCAACTACCTATCAACAACTAAAACATCAGTTTTATAACAACATAATGTTATTATTCTCATATTCAACCCAAAACACAGCACTATACTGGCTACTAGAAAGAAAATTAACTCTACCTCAGCTGAAACCAGGACAACCTTCATGTGAGCCTAATACTGTAGATGGGAGACACAGCAGCTCCCTTCTCTTCCTCAGATGTAGCTTTGCACCTCTTGGTATCTGTGGTTTCTCATTATAAAGCACCTTCCTGATTGTGCAGGAACATCACCAGGGAGCACCTCTTAATACACTTGTGGGTGCTCAAGTAGCTATTTCTTCTTATAATGCTGAGAGGTCTTGTGAGACCAGTAAGGTAGGGTCCTGTGTATGAGCTAGAAAACTCCTTTTAGCACGCCCCAAAGGCAAGCCATCGAGTTCGACCAAATTTGTTTCTCCTCAGGCACAGTGCAAACAAAAGTGACATTAAAGCTACAACGTGGACACACACAACACATGATACTCTGTGAACTGAGTTTGGAAACCATTTCCAAAGGCAACATACAGGCAGCTGTATTGCCTAAACTTAGCTGCTTAGCTTCAACCTCCCACCTCTCAGTATTTTTAACATTGTTATACTTTAGTAATATTTAGATGTAGCTGGAACTGGTGAAAAATAGACTGGCAGAATTTGATGCAGTGGATATACTGAACAGATCTGACAAAGATAATAAGCAAACAGCCTCTGAGGATTTAAAAATTTGAACAGCTTTCACTTTCATTGACATCTGGCCTATCTGGTTCCATTTGGGAAGAAGTGATGAAATAATACAGTTTCCTCCCTCTCAGTACCTCTAACTTAAACCATGCATATAGAATTGCTCTGAAACTCATTATTCTTCACATAATCTTCAAGGAAATAGGTGATTTCACAGTTTTTAGTTGCATGAAATTAAGATTTTTGAACGTGGTTTTGTTTATTACAATTAAGTAATGTTATTTCACCTTTCAAAAAAAACCCAAAACCCTCAGTGCTGTACTAAATTGCAGACAGAAAGATACTGTTCACAGAGGTTCACCGCCTTCACTTGACCTTCAAGGCCAAGGATGGCTTTTGCCTTTTGAGATAGGGCAACACCATGCAGCATCGTGTTCAAAGATGTTCTTAATAATCCAAAACAGCTCTCTAATGATCCAGAGTCCACCAGCCTGGAGGACAACTGACGTTCAGCAAAACCAAAAGATCTCTCGTCTCTTTAGAGCTTTTATTCTCAGTCGTCAGGCAAATAAGAATAAAAACAGTTTAAGAGAAGTGTAATGAGACAGACTGTAACTGTCTGGAGTGCAAGCAGTATCTTTACAATGGATCAGTGCTCCCTGTCTTTCAGCACATCATCTCTACTGTAAATGGGAGCAGCTACCAACCAAGAGTAATTAGTGGAGTACAGTATGCAAATATTGGTAATACCTGTTTCTTACTATAAAGAGTCTAGCAAATGTAGTATTTTCTCTAGTGAAACAAATGCAATTATGCCAGTGTTCATACAGCAGTTCAAAGTAGTATTAGAATTGTAATAAAACGTATTATCTTCCACAATAATCTTTAAAGAAATAGGATCTATTTAATGAAAGAGTTTAATAACAGAATGTTAAGATTTTGAAATGTATTTTTCTTTGGTGGAATTAAATAGAATATTTTCATCCTTTAAAATCAAGTGCGCAAACCATCTTGATTTTACAACCCCTAACTGTAGTCATGCTAACAGCAATGGAATAAATGAAAT
Organism: Hypotaenidia okinawae; assembly: GCA_027925045.1. Taxonomy (NCBI): domain Eukaryota; kingdom Metazoa; phylum Chordata; class Aves; order Gruiformes; family Rallidae; genus Hypotaenidia; species Hypotaenidia okinawae. Next base: position 12,938,491 of record BSDF01000006.1, read on the forward strand.
ATGATACATAATTTTCACTCACGGGTCTACCCCTTGTTCTACAGTTTCCCTGTTGAGTTACATGGTTAAACGGATGAAACTTTTTCCCATCCTGCCATGAAATTTGTTTCATGAGTAACCAGGCCTACAGCCTCTTTTTATGACACTTGTAAGCTGCACCAACACTAGAAAAAGCCACAAAGAGGTTTAGGAAAATATGCAGCATAACTAGCTACTGATGATAACCTCAGATTGTATTTTTATGTATTTTTACAATTGTTTATCAGGTTTGCATACATATAGAAAAACAATTTAGACACAAGTCCAAGCAAATACCCTATGTACACATAATGCATGAACTCTGTAAGCAAACGCCTCTGTGAAATAAATTATTTGGCTGTTTAGACACACAGCTTGTCCTTTATCTGATGCTTCACTGGAAAGCAGAAGAAAACATAACTGGAGTAGCCTTGTAGCATAACATATGTAAATCTTTCCTGAGCTATTTGGTGGCAATTTAAATGCCCTTAAGCATGCAGACTGAGAGGCTTTGTAATTGTTTTCCCAATCACTTGGGAATCTTCTAATCATTCTTTAAATTTTGCATCAGTAACACCTGTACTCTCTCATCAGAGACTTCTGGGACTGTGGGCAGAAGTAGCTGCTGATGTAACTCTCAGTGTCACTGCCAAGAACCCGTGTGCAGAAAGCTTCCAGTTCAGTGGAGATTCTATCTACATGTGAACAATGAACATTAACAAGCCACTTCCCGCCATGCAGATTGAGGTTGAGTTGCTTTGTACTGTTAAAGAAATGCCAGTATTTTCTGTATGTAGTTCATATATCCATTGAGTAAATCTGAATGGCACTTTGGGAATACACATTTGGAGGAAAAGAGCTATAGAAATTGAGCTGATGCAGTGAACCTAAGTACAAATTAATTCATTTATCATGAGACAGATATCTTAACGTAAGTATTTTCCTATATCCATTCAGCCTGCTTTCACAGTTTTGCCATTGTTAGAAGAGACAAGATAAATCCCAGAAAGTTTTATCAGTTACCAAATTTTATTTTCTCTTTATGTGACTGACAAAGAAACTAAAACTGATTGAGAATCAATTGTTCTTGTAAAGCTCTTAAGAACAGTCTGCAGCCTTCCAGCAGTTTTATTCAGCTAGCTGAGCATTAGCCAACTATGGCCCTTTTGTTATTAATTAGATTTAATTCATTTTCAGTCTCATCCCTTTCCTCATAGATTAGTCACACTCAGACAACAAGAACCTTCACCACTGTCAGACCTGGAATCACCTTAGACAGAATCTCCCTGGTGCCTCATTGACTTGAGCCAAACACAGACCGTACTTTCTGTTAGAGAAAGCTTTACAGGGCTGTGTCTGTGGCATCCAGTCAATATGTTGCAGCACTCACACTTTGGAGAAGTGGCCACAGCAGATCAACAGTAAGGTCCATCTAGCCCAGTGACCTGCCAGGAGAGACAGCCCTGAGTGCCTGCCCATAGGTCACACAGGGATATCCCTCTCATCAACTTCCCCAGCTCCAGGGGTTTGTGGCTTAAAGATTTCCTGAAACAAAAGTATTATCACTGTAGTTAATAACTCCCTCGTGGGTCTGTCTTCCATTCTAATTTGTCTAATTGCTTTTCAACACTATGTAAATGTTTAAGCACCCTGTTGTGAGGCTGCTTCAGCTTCATTACACATTGTGTGAAAACAGAGTCTGGTCTGCAAAGGGCAAACTTTGCTCTGAAGAGACTTCACTGTTAGACTGGCCATTGGAAGGGATTTCATATGGATTTCCTTTAGTAGGCTCTCTGTCATTAGAAATCCATCTTGTATGCTACCTGGGACTAGATATCTGAAAAGAGGCTCCTGAAATGGCATTATAGGGTGTAAATATGCTCCTGCATCAGAATTAGGTGCTTCCTAAATGAGCAGTCTGGGTGAAGGGAAGAGCCACCAAGACCAGGGGGTGCCTGGGACTGAACAGAGGGCAAAGCCTGAGGCGCAGAACTTGAGCTGACACTATCATAAGTGAAAACTGAACACAGCCTTGGCTCAGGTTGAGGACTGGTATTAAACATCTGTGAGTTGAGGTAAAAGCTACCAGGATGCAAACTGTAATGGGAATAAACCCTGCATTTGATGCTATTCATGGAAGTTTGTAGCTTTTTTTTAAGCTGAAATGAGTAAGTACTGAGGTTCTGCCTCACAGAAGAGCTCGAAAGAATCTCATATAAATGGATTAATGTAATGTATTTAGAAATGAAAAGGATTAAGCTTTTGCTAAATTATTTAGGTCTGCTTATGAATATACATGTGATGATAGAGCTTTTCCTTTCATTTTTTACTTGAAGATTGGTTGTCTTATAAGAAAGAAAAATAAAAAAAATCAAGTAAGGATGAAATTGAAATCCTTCTCTCATATTTAACTGAGCTTTTGCTCTATAAACATGACCCCAGTTTTGCATTGGTGGCATTTAAGATGTTGATTTCTGCATTGAGTCCCAGACATTTTTTTCACTTGAATTACAAGAAATTAGATGGGAACTTCTCCTCAGATACAGATATAATTCCACCGTGATTCAAACACATTGTAAAGATGACTGCATTTCCACACAAAGCTGCGAGACACCATTAGATCACTAGTACATCTATAAAGGCTAGTCATGCCAAGACAGTGACAGGTGCATATATTAACACATCCCAAGTTCATAGTTGAGATCTGAATCTGAAGCATTTCAGACTGAGTGATGCATAAATGTATTACAAGACAGACAGGAGAGCAGTGACAACCAAAATACTTGTAAAGGGCTTCTTTTCTAACTCCAACTTCAAAAACCTCCAACCACTCAAAAACCTCAAACACTCACTTTTAGTGATTAAAACATCCCTAATTTTAGCACCTTAAACATGATACTAGAAATACTGGAGCAGGAATATTTCAGCCATTTTAGTTGAATAGGAGAGTGAGAAAAAAATTATTGCCGCTTAGCCATTATAAAAAGATTATTTCAATGATCTTTTGAGCAGTTTAGATGATGCAGTATCAGTAATTATGAAGGTGAAATACAAAGAAATGGCCTTCACCGAGTATGCATTAATGTGTGTTCTAATTCATGTCCATGCAATGTAAAACAAACCAGAAATTGTTTTACATGGCACATAAAAAAAATCAATATGGTACAACCTGACACCTTCTGACAAAAAAGTTCCATTTTAACCAGCATCTTGGATGTTGATTTATGACACTTTCTGTATCATAAATCACAACACATTGTACGGAATATCATTGTGGTACCAGATAAAGATGTCAAAGAGCCTCCTACACTGCCACCGTTAAATGTTATTTCGGAAGTATAACTTACATCTCACACTGAAACTGACACAGAACAAGAGAATTTGAGATGTTTACTTCATACTCTAAGAGACAAGAAGGATTGGGTTCTCTTGCTGCAACCAATCAGCCCTCCATGCAGTCTTAGCTGAACACAGGTGAGCTGCTGAGCTGGACAGGTAAAAGGACCAGCTTCATTCATTGACCGTGCATGGTATAGCTCTGTGCTATACCTGCTCCTATACCTGTACATCATGAAAAGCAAGTGATCCAGAAGCAAGTACTCCAAATACTCAGTGTTCATTTTGACATACAAATTGTGTCCATTTTTCTGACCACTTGGGTCTAGCTTGAATGTGTATTATTTACTGGTTTAAATTCTGCTTTTCTCAAAACTAACTTTCTACTGTGGTATTTTGGCTTACCACAGCATCATGCCATGGGTCTAAGGGAAAGGAAAGCTTTAGGACAAAAAGAGGAAAAAGAAGGAAGGGAGGGAATTTTGGCCTGTTGGCATTTGTTGTCCCAAGTCACTGTTACACATTATTAAGCCCTGCTTTCCTGGAGATGGATGAACACCTGCCTGCCCATGGGAAGTGGTGAATGAATTCCTTGTTTTGCTTTGCTTGCACATGCAGTTTTTGTCTCACCTATTAAACTATCTTTATCTCAACCCATGAGTTTTCTCTCTTTTATCTTTCCAATTCTCTCTTCCATCTCATCATGGGGGAGTGACCAAGTGCCTGCATGGTGCTTCGTTGCTGGCAGGGGCTAAACCATAGCAAAAATAAAATATGTTTAGAAATTCTCTAGATTGTATGCCAACAATTTGACACCCAAATGGAAACTGACCTGCAAAATTTTCAAGCTGAAAACTAGGAAACTTTCTGTCATTATGTTTGTTGCTATCTCAGTATAAATTTCAGTTTGACTGCATTTGAAATTCCTTCAGATATATATTCTGTGTGCATTGGTTCCTCATGCTTTGCTATCACAAATATTATGAAAAAGATATCTGAAGCCTGAATAATTACATTTTGTATGAAAGATAATGTAAATGAGATTTTCATATGCTCATTTTAAAAGCAACATTTCACATACATTATGCTGGATGGCAGTCTGACTCATTCAAGAAAGAAGAGGAATAACATGTCTTATACAAGCAGTTATAATTAAACAACCATATGAATTTTTGAATTGGCTACACTTAAGAGAAAAGCCATCATTCATTACCAATTCAGTTTATTATTTTCATTGACATTTTCTATTATTATTTACCTGTTTTTCAAAATTATCAGGTGAACATCAATGAGCAAATTATTTTCCAACATGAAAACCATGTGAAAACTTCTTCAAATAAACATATTAAAGCATTTGATTATCTCTTTTTTAAATCCATTAAAAGAACCAGGGCGATCATTCTTTATTTATTAAATTTTGTTTTTCAGCTGTTGTAAGGTAAATTATATAAATAGGCTAGTATTATATTTGGACAATCCTGTTTCAAGTAAAAAAAGTGTTTCTCAAGAATGCGTAAATCCTGGCAACACTACAAAACATTTTCTTTAAGAAAATCCAAGTTATAATGCAGTATTTAAATCAGTATTGTTTCATTATATGCTGACTTCTCACTTGTTTATATGATTTGCTGTTGTATGTCTACACTGCTGGAACAAGTGTGTTATGTCCATACTGCTGAAACAAGATACTTAAATATTTGATGTTTTATTTTTAAAAAATAAAATGCCCATCTATGAAATATTTTGAAATACCAGCTTTTCCACTTGGTTGAAGATGATTACTGTCAAAATGTGAGAACTTCCACACAAGCAGAATTACTGTTTTTCTACCAAAGCTAGCGATGAGTCCTACTGCTGGGAACAGTTTCAGATGCTCATTTTCCTTCTGGTCATCCTTCCATGGCCTCATGATCAGGAAGTGGCCAATGGCTCCATAGGAGCCAGAATCCCTTCAGGTGTCACTAAAACAGGAGAAACCATGAGTCTGACAATGGGTGAAGGCAGGTTGTGAGAATATATAGGTTTTCCTATGGAACATTGCTTGAATTACTGAGTTAAACATTCTAAAGAGATTGCTTTAAAGCAGCGTAAAGTTTTGTATTATCTCCGAAAAAAATCCAAACAACAAAACCAGGGAAATACATAGAAGGAACTCACCTTAAAAATCAGATAAACGTAAAAGGGTCATTTCAGGCTGGCAACTCAAGGTGAGCTTTCAGTATGCAGTTCTGTCAGGTGAGCTATTAAGATCCCCGGATCGTTGAACAGGTTATAATGGGTACAAATAAAGTATGATTGTGTGTGGCTGGTGGGAAGAAAACCAGAAAATTGCGTCTATTTGGATGCTCACATATTTAGAAGCTCTTTAAAAAGTTAAAAAGATGGAGAAAAGCACCTCAGAAATAACAAGGATTACAGAAATAGCTTACAATACAAAAGCAAAGCCCAAGAGATGACTTGAAGTACTTTTTCATTAGTAACAGAATAACAGCACATTTTTAACCATCTTTTTCATTCAGTCACTAATACATATGTACATGCTCCACATTTGCAGTGGCTTCAAAAGCCTTGGCAGTCACCTCTGGTAATATTCTGCAGGGCAGATAAAAGATTGTTGACGAACCAAGAAGATGTGTTTTTTATTTTATTATTCTTTTACCACTCCGCTGTTAATGTTGTTATTCCTCAGCCTCAGAAGTAGCATGCAGACTGACAGTTTGAGTTAGACAGGGGCAGTTTCAATGACAACCTGGAAAGGGTGAGGGAATGATGACATACGAGTAAAGCTAATTTGTGTTTCTATTTTTAAAATCATCCAGAACGTCTTGTCCTGAACGAGTAGGAATTAATATCAATTATAGCAAACATGACTAAATACATCAATTTCTCATTGTCGCAAGCAGTCATTTCAGAACTTCTGTAAGCTACTCTGTCTCGCATAGATTTACATTTATAACTACACAAGCCTGAGTCTGCATTCATGCTGATGTTAATACCTGTATAGTTACTCAGCTGTTCTAAACAGATACTCAAATGTGGATGCATTTATTGAGACTTGCTTTGCATTTGTTTCTTGGGGGGTGGTGGTAGTGGTGTTTGAGTTGCTGATACACAAGTAAAAAACTGTGATAAAATTAATATTCAGTCAAGACTTGCTAGATAAAGAGATACTTAATCCTGCCTATAAATCTGATCGGTTTGCTGAGGAGATTTTAAAGCTATGTCTAGACTTTTGAAAACAACATCTTCCTTTCATACAGTTTGAAACAGTTTTGTAAAGTGTGTAGGATAAATTATCTGCTGCTTTGCCATTTGTAATCTGCCTCTGCACAGAATGTACAAGATTTTGCCAGGGGTAGAACAGCTGTGTTTGATATCTACTTTCCACTTGCTCTTTGCAAATGAGTTTAATTGTTCAATGTGTAAAGTAGTAGGGAAATAAACTATGTGGCCTAACTAGGAATCCTAGTGGAATCAATTTGTGCACCTCACCATTTCCTCCAGTACTCCAGGATGTACATTCTCCTCAGAGTGCATTTGTCTGCTTCGGTATTCACAACAGCCTTTCAGAGATAATTTTGGCAGCATTCTTGTGCATGTTTTGGACAATAAAGACCCAATGCTTACTTCATACTGCTAGAAATGACAAGCAGCCTTCTTGAGTCTGCTTGATTTTTACTTGTTGAACTTGCAGGAGTACAGATTAGACACTGGGAAATAAGATTAAATACATCAAAAGAGTAAGTGTCTGGCAATATTATAATTCTAGATCAGCAACATATATTCTATCAGATGCAGTTCTGCAAAGTACATCTATTAAATAATCTTTTAAATTGTGTAACACACAATAAGCAGATGATCTGTGAACTGATGCCATTTTACAAAGATTTTTTTCTAAATTTATATTTTGATTTATTAAAAAAGGTCTCTCTAGGTGAATTTATTTTGTAATTAGATTCCATTTAACATCATACTGACAACATCTGTCTGCAAAGGAAGAGAACCTAGATTTATAACTGCAAGCCCCTACAATAACAAACACAGGAGTAGCACCCAATCTATTACACCAAGAAGACTATAAACCAAACCTCACCACAGCTAACATGTCACATCCAAAAGACTGAATGAACAGATGATCTCTCCACAGCCCAAAGGAGGTTAGCACAGTCTGAAGCTGTTGTGGGGATTTAGGAAGGCTGGCTACTGGCAACATTTTACCACAAAGTCTCACACTGAAAGTATTCAGAGACAAGAAATTTTGGATGCTTAAGATCACCTGAATGTTGGTGAATAGCAGCTGAGTTGGATGTACCCAGAACTGGTTTGGGACATGAGGGTATGTTGAAACACAGTTTCTGTTAAGATAAATTTCTTTTGTAAATTTCCCATGACTACATTCAACTGTTGCACTTCTGATGTCTTTGAAAAGATATCAGATCTCACCACAGTGTTTTCACACTTTTGTGGAGTGGAGAGCTACCCCTTTAAAGGGAGCTTTCATCCCATGGTTCCCACATGGGAAGATGGGCACGCCTGAAATACTGAAAGTCAGTTTTCCCTTTGCCAGCACTGTCTGGAGCTGGATGAGCCATGATATTTCCCTGGAAAGTCTTCAGCACTATCAGAAAACTCAGAATTTTGACATTTGAGTGATGTCCCTACAAGGCTGAATGATTTCACCAGCAAGTTGCTGGAGAAGCTTCATCTGGACTTGTTCATTAGTTATATTCTCTACTGGGACTGGTCCACTGACACAAAAGAGTCAGAGATTGCTTTAATGATTACCTGTGTGTTAGGCAAACCTATGGAAAGGAGAAGAATCAAGCCCAAGAGCCAATATATATTTTATTTTGAAACATCTCCAGTATAACATGCAGAGGTTTACATGAAGTAAGAACAGTAAGGCAACAATTTGGAAAATACTGGCCTACATATTAAATATAAGGCAACACAGAAATTAAATTATCAAAGACAGGCCAGCATAACTCACCCAGTACATGTTCACTCCACTTGACAACGATCCAGCCGCAGTGGTCGCAAACCAGAATACCTTCAGATCTTTAAATTATTAGATGTTCAAAAAATTATATGTTCAGATGTCAGAAATTATGTATATATCCCTTATATATGTGATTATCTCTTTCCTAGTTAAGCCTTTCCACGACCAGAGTGAAAAGCCTATAAACTGATTATTCCCTAGTGCAGAATAGTCTTCCAGTAATTTGGTTACACCATAACAGCATGTGATAAAATTTAAAAAAGGAATAAACAGTTTGTCATATGACTTTAATATACTTTTCTGAAAGGCCTTCATTCCTCTGAATTCAACAATCAAGAATTTCTGATGGATTTTGGCACTTAAAGCAGCAGCTTGATTTAGGCATAATTGTGAAGTTTTCCATACTCTATTATCTTTTGGCTTCTCAAATTCCCAACAATTACAGCTGGAAGGACATCCAGGACTGTGGTCCATTTTGTCCATTATCTGTCACAAAAAGGACTCCTTGAAGACTATTTTAGACAGGTCTGTTACACAGCCAATCTAAATGATAACTTACATGATAACACTATAAAATATTTGTGGGTGTAAAGCATTCAGCATGTTTGATCATCTAAATAATTTTTCTCCATCCCTTAGGGGAGTAAAGTCCCCACCTCAGCTGAAAAAAGAGCCAGCAACAATCTGTTTCCTTTAGTCTTCACTTCATTTTACAGTTTCCTTGCCAGAAAAGAGTCAAGTAAAAGAAACTCACCAAATATCAAGATCTCAAACCTTGCACTTCCCGCTGATCGTTTATCTTTCTTCCATAGGAAGGAAGTGCTGGCAGCCTCAGTGTTTTTTGCTCACAGAATTTATAACTATCATTTCTAGGATTCTGAACTGCACAGGGATCAGTACAGTTATACACAAGAAAAACATTCATGCCCCAAACTGGAAATTGCTCACAGTTAATGCAAGAAGCTTTTTACAACTAAAGTAAAGACAGAGAGGATAATCATTTGTATCACACACATTCCCATGCTGTGTCTTTGAGTAATATGCAGTATAGAAATTGTGGCAGTAAAGAAACCTGCAACATGACAATGTCACCTTCTAATTTGGTTGTGTCATAATGAAATTAAGAAATTTTAAATATACTTAAATATTTTCCACATTCTGTAAACAAGTATAATATTCAAAGAGATGATGCATATTAACAAACAGTTAACTTTGCAAACAAATAAAATAAAGATTCCACCCTGCAAAAATATTTCCTAGAGACAGTGAGGAGTGTAAGTGCTCTGCCTGGAATTAGCAGGTTACAGATCTGGGTGAAGTCACAATACATGTCTGAGATCAGTACTAAATTAGTCCCACTGTGTATCCTGGTACTCCAAGGTACACATGTAAATCATAATACGCTGGGTTCTGCTGCACCAACAAACTGAAAAGAGCACATCTGAACAATTCATCATATTAAGAGAAGGGTGGCTTCATTGCTTTATTTCTTGTTTCTAAGAACACAAAAAATGCCGTTTTAATCCTTTTAATATTAATAGAATTATGCTCTTTACAATATATATAAGGGCAAAATAAATGCCAAACAGTACAGAGCCCTAAAGCTCTGTCTCCTTGCTAGTGATTAACAACATACTGATAGAAAGTACACCTGTCCTTAAAACAATATTAAAGAAAGAAATATATTTCAACTATAACATGTAAAAAGGGTTCAAATAAGTTTCAGGTACTATATTGGTTGTGGGCTCCATTGAAAAATCTATATCTATCTATATTTTTGATGATTTTGATCCATGAAGCCTGTCAGAAATAGACTCACTGAAGTCATTTTCAGATGAAAGCGTTTCTTCTGATGTGATCAATTTTTAAGATGGGTCTCTAACTGCACAGATTTCAAGCTACTAGAATTTTGTGCAGGACACAATCAACTTTACATTTCCAAAGATTTATTTATTTTAAATTCTCTTCTTCCTTCTTCCTAGCAGGTTATGTCCTTCTCACTAAAAACTACTTAAAAGTCATACTTAAAATTGTCAACATTCTGTCTTTCTAGATACTCATTGTTATTTTGGGTATACCATACCAACAGCACATTTGGAACACTTCAGATTGGTTTGCAACACAGAAATAGTTTTATCATTCAGGAGTTACCATTGTTCTGTTTTTTACATTTCTTGTAGAACTGAGTCAAACCCCTTTACTTAAATCCAATATTTGGTCCTGAAGAATTCAAGTGTCTTTCTAATGTGATTACTTATGTTAATTATATTGTAATCACTCAATTTTCTTTCAGTTTCTATAATTATAACATTAAGAAATTAATTATAGAAATTGGCATAGGTAACATAACCTTAATTACAATGTGTTTAGAAATATGCTGCTAGATATTTTGCATTTACAACAATTATCACATTTATCTTCATTGAAGACCTTCCTAGATGAGCAATTTCATCCTCTGCTCACCACTAAATAGCATTTAGCATCCCCAAATTTCACCTGCTCTATCCCACGCTGTCTCTCACCAACGCCCAGCAGCATTGCTCAGCCCAGAAGCCCTCCCTTTCCAGGGATCTGAATTTAAAGAAAAGCAGGGCTCTGATTCAATAAAGCCAACAGCAGGTACAGCTATAGAAAAGTGGTGATATTTACATTCTGGCTCTACCTTTCACCTTTAATGAGGAAATGGTCCCAGGGTAAAGTCTTTGACAAACCTTTGTGGACACCTACAGAGTAGGACTTATTTTCACTTGGCTTTCCTATGACAGATGAGAAGGTACTACTCTTTCCCATGTCAGGGCACCCACTGTTAATTGTCTAATTTGTTAGAATGCAGCCAGAGGGTACATTTCTTTCTAAAGGAAAACTTTCTTCTCCTCGAGCCCCCTTCTCCACCAAGTCTTTTATAACAAAGCAGCCTTCATCACTCCTGCCAGTGCTGGTGCCCTGCTACAACTGCTCGGCACTGGACACAGATGACCCCTTGTTTGCTGCACAACCAACCTGGGGAACACTTTTTCAATGATCACTGTAAATCCTTTCTGACTGTCCTGTTTGACATTTGCATGAACTATTCTTGAAATAAAGCATGGCTTAAATGTGTGGAGAAATATCCTCCTTCTCCCCAAAAACCATGTATGGAAAAAACATCCCAGTAATCTCAGCAATGTGTTGAATACAAGGAAAAAAGGAAGATTTGCTTGTAGGAGGAGACCTGCCCAGGAGATGCATAGGTACTCCCTACCCTCCTTGAGCATGGATGAGTCAGAAGGGGAGAGAATAGCTGTGAATTAAAATAAGTAGTTTCTCCTCTGCACTGTTATACCTCCTCTGAGCAGGACGATGGGGACAGCTATCAAAGCTCACTCCCCTGGTGCCTTGTCCAACACCAATATTTGCATGTACTTGACTAATCAGCATGGGGAAACAGAGGTGCTCCAGGAATTACAGTTTGCTTGGGGCAGAATAAAAGAATACAGCATACACATGAGTGACCTCTAAAGCCTGTAATACAATTTAGGTAGTTAGAACTCTTCGAAGCTGCTCCCCATGTTTGGGAAAAGAATGACCAGAAAGGTTTCTTTTAGTGAGGTTAGGAAATCCTGCATTATTTGAAGGGAGGGAAAAATAGTTCCAAACCTTGAATTATAGGCTTGAAAAGGAATAATACAGAGAAACATGACTTTTTTAATACCTCGAGGTTTTTTTTAGTTACTAAAAACTAATAAACTGAGCTTTATATTTTTGCAGAATATACTCTCTCCAGAGATCTCTAACCTGAAGTTATAAACAATAGATACCATAGCTTTTATTTGATCCACTCAGGTTATGACTTATTCACTTCTCAAGTAAATTCAGTTCCCTGATCCAGGGTACATGCAGCATCCAGGTTTGCCCCAGCAATTAGGGAACTGTAAAAATCAAAGACTTCTCATTTTTTAAACCTGGTTTCACTTAGCCATTACTAGTAAAGGTAAAAACGCTTTTAGAGAGAGCCAGCAGACCTTTTGCTGCTAGGCTGACTGTCCACTGGCAGAGAAGAAAGAAGTATCTCATCTCCTTATACTCCTCAGGTGGTCAGCTACCACTGACAGGATGTGAAGACATGAACCTCTCTTTTCCTGATCTTTGCCTTTATTCAGGATGCAGACTAAGAAGAGGTACAGCACAAATTCCATACATCATACACAAGTCCCTTTAAAAAAGTCAAGTATTCCCACATGAAGGGGGTAAAAACTGGGGAGGTGGAGGCAGTTCCTGCTGGTTCC